>CAXIVR010000004.1:69985993-72385993 GCA_964035755.1 Teleogryllus oceanicus
ACTAAGAAGTCTATACAATTGCACGTTTTTGTTAAATGTCGTATCTGTAAGAATCTCAAAATTTCTAAGTTTAAGTAGTTGAACCCGTACCATTACATCGCATAAAAGGAACGACTGTAGAAAAGTTATAACAGGAAAGTTAAAAAAATGTGTTACATGTAAAATCAACCCCCAAAATACTGTTTTATGTCATCCAATAATTATTGACTAAGACAAACGAAATGAGGGAGTTCCACAAATTCTGAAACAATACAATAACTACTGAGACCATCGAGATAAACAAATTTCTGAATATGTAATTGAAATACTGTTTTGAATTGAAATAATGTTTAATGTAATTGAAATAATGTTTACCATACTTAGTGTTCATATATGCTGTAGTGGACTATTGTAGGGAATTCTGCTATCCGCCTTTACTTAAAAAACGTAATGAATCGCTAGTAATTATTACAAATACCGACATTTATTTGCAATGGGATATATGTTTCAAGTAATTGCTGGACATTAAGTTTATATACAACCTCCAATCTTTGCATTTAACAACTCGCAACATTCGAACTGAAAAAGGTCTCTTTATTCGCTTCATTAATTATTAGGGAGAAGATTTTTATGCTCTAAAAATCTTGAAATATGCTCTTCAAAATATGCATATATGGCCTAAAAATTCTCCAATATACATTCTAATATGTAATTAAAATTAACAATATTTCATTTCCTGCATTAACCTTTCTTGATAAAATTCAGGAAAAGCGTGCTTAAATGAAAAGATATGTTTTGTGCAAACAGAATATAATCCACCCTACTTCGCGGGAGAAATAATTAAAGTACATATTCACCTTAGTAAAGTACATCGTATGTTTTGTTGCATTTCTTCTGCCTAGTTAAAAAAATATATTAAGAAATTTCCTACATTTGCACAAGTATTTTATCATCTATAAAAAAACCGCCACTGTGAAAATTCTTTGTAACCGATCAACGATCACAAATATATATCATAAGATAAGTCAAAACATTTTCGAGACACAGCTCAGCAAAACTAAGAACAAACACAAAGTAAGACTAAGACCAAGGCATTCTAACTACCCACGTAGTTTGTCTTGAAAACTACGAATGACAAGTGGATTTGATTAACGTTCATTCTATTTATTTTAAGATATTGCCAATATTTTGCTTTTACAGTATAAAACTGTTAATATGAGAAAGTGTTAACATATCTAGGGTCCACTACCATTCATTTAAATAAAAAATCATGAAAAGTCGTTGGGTAGAATTGTCAAACGTCCTTCTAAAGAAAAACTCTTAAGAGGTTTAAATATTCAGCTGTCGATAAAAATAATTTCTCATATAATATTTTGCATATTTTAGGAGTTTGAGGAATTAAAATGTACTTATTTGCATTTTTTTCATTTTTTGCCTAAAAGATAAATTAGTCTTAAGTAAACGTTATTAATAACTCTAACACAAATTTTTTGACGATTAAAGCAGATATATACAAAACAAATTTGATGACTGACAGTCAGGACTAGCGAAGAAAAATGTTGAGATGTTGAGATGTGGAATAAATGTATAGAGTAAATGATAAATGAGAAGTTGATTCTGAAATGACTGTATCACCTGCCTTTCCGAAAATGTATTAATCACAAACGAGTCAAAACACGATTATGCGCCCATCACATTATGTGGCACGGAAAGGTCTTTTTCGAAGTATTAGTCTGTTTGATAGAAATAGCTTTCTAAGAACAGAAAATGTTAACAAAATGTTTATGAGGCAAAATAAAATGCGCTGAAGTAGGTATTTTATTCTTAATTTTCACATACCCTCTCTCTCTAGGTGACAAAAAGATGTGAATGTAATTACAAAGTAGTATAGGTTTTCTGAACCAAATGCTGATGAATATTTTTAAACTGTCTGTGCATTTTTCAAAATTTGTTGACATATTTGCATGCATATTTTAGGGATAAAAGCTTGTATTAATTACCCCAAACTAATGTTCAGATTCATTCTGTTAAGAGAGGTTTTGGAAGACGTTAGGAGTTTACTTAACGTCAATGTTCCAAAAGAAAAAATGTAAGTTCGATTTAGTATAACATCGAAAATGATTTATAAAATGGTATATGTGCACTAGGTATACAGTTTTTCACAATTCAGACGCCATCGTTTCGAATATTTGCGTTTAGGGTTTTGGTGTCGTTGACAATGCCTGTTTACACCACTGTTGCATTGACGTTTTCTTTAACGCCTTAAGTATGAACTTTCTGCCAGTTCAGAAGTATGAACTTTCACCTTGTTTTAAGCAACATACGATGTCATTAACAAACGTTTTAACTTCGAGTAATAAACATTAGCTGTCGTACTTTATAGTCCTACATTTAGTGAAAGTTAGTTCTGTAAAGCCCGAATAAAAAGTAGAAAGAAATAAAACTTCTTTAGAAATTATCGATGACAACACGTCAGTATTATTGGAATTCAGATATGACACTGCAGCTGTTATTGGATGCAATAGGAAGACCACATTTCCTATTTTCTAGGTTAAGGCTATTTTGAAAGTACAAGAGATACAAATAATATTTAAACAGCACAAACATCTTAAAGAAATTAATTTAAATTGAACTGCAACGTGAATCACGTAGGCCACCTACCGCTACCACTCGTAAAGCAATTGTGCACAGCATTGCAATGAGCCTGGAGAATAATAGAGAGCACGTCGACAGTGTGTTATAATTTGAGGAAATTTGCCGAGAGACGGTCCAGGAATTGCAATTCCACATAATCACAATCATTAATGAGAATGGCGATGATAATAAGAGATGAAGTGAAGCGGCAGAATGACACATGGGGGCCTCGTCAATTCCCCAAAACCCCGCTTTGTCCTGAACACATTTCATTTGGAAAGCCTGTACACTCACCACAAAAAACAATCGAGTGGTGCAACAGAATGGCACAGATTTTCTCCTTCTTGTTTGTTTTCCAATCTCCTTTGTTTGGGTTAATTTTTAGGTTTTGGCGCATTCTTCTTGAAGTTGCCATCTATTGGCGCCTTAAAGACATTTTTTTATATTTTCATAATTTTCGGTCCCCTGACGGTATAATTGAAATACGACTTAAAAACTAATATAGAAGAGTAAAAGCTGCTCCTATATGCCAATTTTCGTTGAAAAATTGGTAGAAGTTTTTGAGAATATGTGGTTTGAGCGTTTATGAAAATGTGTAATTTTGAGTTCATTTTCAGAAAAAGGTATGAGTTTTTGAGAAAATTCATAAAAATATTTGAAGCACTAGCACTCATAAATGCAATTAAGAAAAAAATACGCATGTAATGTAAATTTTAACGACGTGAAGAATATTTCAAAAAATTAATTAGTGTAATCTTTTTAAATATAAAAATTATATCCTACCGATCCGCTGAGAACTTGGCAGGTAAGTTTCACACCATCACCTGAGCAAATGACTTATTTTTCACGGTCGGCCGCACACACGGGGGCCGGGATGGGGACGACAGACAGACACGGTCGAAATCAGGGATTCCAGACATCGTGCTGGCCATTACAAGATATAATAGCGACTCCGGTTCATTACATGTATAAGTGCTAGTGTTATGCAAAGCGTTCGGCCGAAGATTGCCCAGTTAGACGCGTTGGAGAGAAGCTGCATTGTTAGCCTGTGGAATGCTGGATGGTTCTGTTGTATTGCGCGCTATACCGGTTGTACGAACTCCCCCATCGCCCGCTGTTAGCGGAAAGACAATCACAGAGAAAGGCACGCGTATACACTCAGGACCGCCACGTACAACGGCAAGGGATGAATGACGGATAGCCCGACACGCGCGAACAGATCCAACGGCAACGTATGGTACCATTCCGAGTGATGTACAACCTGCTCTGCCCGTCCTGTTAGCGCCATACCATTGGCAGGAGGCTATAAGCTGCAGAGCTCACCGCACGCTGACGTTGCTATTCACAACCTCGCAGCATCACTCGCCTCGGGTCGAGAGGGGCGGGCATGGGGTCAAGCAGACTGGCAATGAGTCATCTTCAGTGAGGAGTTCCTCCTTTGAATTGGGACGATGACAACCGGGTCCGTGACGGGAGGCGCAATTGGGAGCCCCAGATGTGCTGTGTTGCCTCACACAATTACACGTCCCGCCAGCTTGGTGCGATGGACGCGTGATATCCTAACGTGATGGTTCGCCGATGATATTATTCAGTATGACCAAGGCAACCTCACGGTATGTTCAGGAAGTTCTGTAACCACACACGCTGTCGTTCGTAATCGCCCATGTCCATACCGATTTTGAATAAGAAAACTCTCATACAGCTACCACTTCAAGAGGGTGCTTTGCAGCTATGGACTACACCTCTACCAACCAATACGCACGATTTGCGTGCTCAGGGTAGGCGGCATGAGATGGACTATCACAGGACTCCATTCGAAACCTGTCCAACTTCATGTCGCAACGTCTGGACGCGAGTATTTGCCAATACGGCGGCCCAACGCCATATGTTCATGTACCTTCTGTGGCCATAGGGCACACTAAATGTGTCCTACAATTGTGACAATGTAATAGATTTGTAAATGTGGTGTCATCTACTCGCCTGTCGACAATAATAGCAATTCGCCTTGTGCTTCTGGGAGCTGACTTATTCATACCATTGATTCTTCAAGAACCTCTTTGAATACCACTGTGATAGTTTTAGTACTTTTCCTCGAACATAAAAAGAGGATGTCTTTAATTTAGAAACAGAATGAAGCAAACACAGCTAGTGTAATATATACCCATACATAAATTAATTTTTTAAAACGTTAAAGACGTTACAAATTAGTTATTACAAAAAATCACGTTAAGATGCTTAATTTACACCCTGTAACTGATAGTTAAATTAGTACTTTCAAGTTTTAAGTCATCACAATATCTGTGACGATGTTGAATAATCTATGAAATAAAGGGAATAACAATTCAAAATTATTTTCATGGGCTTGTTTCACAAAACGGGAGACAAATCTCCATGAAAGCTTCCATTAAACCAGCAAATTCAAAAAGAATTTGCAACTCAGAGATCTTAACAAAGTGTATATATTACTCCATGATTTAAGAGAGCAAAAGTTACACATTCTCAAGCCCTCAAACGCCGAAGTCCACGCTCTCGGTCAACAGTGCAAATGCGACTACGGTGAAGACTTTTCGTACAGATGTCTCGGAGGAGGAGAAGGAGGAGGACGGCGTGAAAGTCGAGAAGTGGAGACTGCGGCGACGCAAGAAAGGCAAAAAGAGGATGGGGAGTGGTAATATGCGAGAAGGCGGAGGCAGGCGGAAACCAAGAGAATGGAGGAGGAGGAGGAGGAGACGAAACGAAGGAAGAGCCGGAGGGATAACAAAGCGGAGGGAGTGTGGAGACGCGAGGGCAACGCGAGCAGAAGAGAGGTCGCGAGGGGCGGGAAGGGCCGAATGGGGGCGCTGGCGACGGCGCAGGGCGCGGGCCGACTAACAAACCCAAGGGTCTAAAAACTTCGCGGGGGAGGAGCCGACGAGAGGAAGTCGCCGCTCCGCGGAGGAGAAGGCAACTTTCGATTGAACAAGACTCCGCCTCCCGAGAAACGCCGAAACGAACTCGCGGCGCACAAACTCCGGCGCGGTAAAAATTCTTCATGCGGACTTAAGCGAGAGCTTAGCGGGCGACACGTCGCGACGCCGCGCCTCTCCCCGTGGAGATTACGGCTGCAGCCGCCGCCGCCACCACCGCCGTCACCACCACCAGAGAAGCGGCGCCGCAGGATGAACGCGAGGTGGCGGAGGAAGGCTCGGAAAGGCGCGACGTTGCGCTGTGTGTTGCAGGATGGCGAAGGGTATACAGGGATTACTCTAAGAAGGGACTGCTTTGCAGCTACTGCTAGGTCGCTGTTGGTAATGGTACTGCTAGTTACGTCCATGCACTATTTTTTTTTCTGTTAGTTTATTGTAGTATTATTATATTAATATAATTGAAAGTTCTTAGCAACTTTTTAGTATTTTACATATGTATATTTGATTTTATATAACACACACACACGCACGCACGCGCGCACACACACACACACACACACACACACACTATATATATATGTGTATATATATATATACATATACACACACATATACACACAGTACAATGTTTACAATAGAGAGGAGATTATTTTAACAGTACAAAAACTTGACACCCAATCATGGCTGGTATTATAATAAGCACAAGAAGTTACTTATATTTTATTAAATATATTAATGTTCTGGCAAAATCTTATAATTTCCAGTTCACAGGACTTGAAATATATGACTGATTCGCATTGTTGCTCTGCTGTTAGGCCTTCTCTTTCTTCCTGGAACTTAGGACAAACGTTCAAAATATGAGACGTCGTTAATTCCTCACAAATGTCGTAGAGGGGCGCGGGTATTTTGTGGAGCAAGTGTCATACACTCATTTTGTCAGTGTGTTCTTTTACAGTTAGCTCATTAGCAAATGGCTTCATCACTCTCTCTTGCAATGTCGTCGCCTTGCATGACGTTCATTTGTTTCCCGACCAGTCAGAGTGGTCCCTTCACAGAGTAACAACACTGGATGGTGTAGAATGATGTAGGGCAGCGAGGATGAAGTGGGAGAGACGAGGATAACGATAAGTCTCAATACAAACGAATCTCGTTAATATGTCAGTCACAAAGAACAAGTTCAATATTTGTATGCGACACAGGAGGCGGAGAGAAGGAAAGGCCTGGATGTATTGATGTAGAAATCAGGCGGTTGGTACGAAGAAAGTACCAGGTACACACGTTGTATACGTTAGATGTAATAAAAATGTGGAAGTGAGTATAGAATGTGAAATTTAGTACGTTTTTGGATAATAATGAAAATAATAATTTCGTTTAATAATACTGTATTTTAATCAAATATGACATTTCTCGGGTGCTTACTACTGTTCATTTGATTGTCGTTAGTTTAAATTTGGGTTGCAAGTTCTTCATTAAATTTTCACACAAGGTGGGAAGGAGCTGAATAAAGAAAGTATATAAACGTGTCAACGTAGCAATAACCATTCCGTTACTAAAAATAAAAGATCCATTTCAGTTATGTTCTTTACAACCAATTCACGCAAACATAAAAGGTGTCATTTTGCAGCCACGGGAAAATTAATGTGGACATAAAAGAAGAAAAATAAACATTAAGAAACGAAGACAAATATATACGAGTACATACATGATATGCAGGCAAGGAGTGTTGTGGAGATATGCAACGTAAGAATAAAATATAGGAACGACGTCCGTTGTTTCGAACTTTGCAACATGGTGAGAAAGAAGCCAAAGAAAAAGGAGGATAGAAATGGTTTACTTCCTCCTCCACCGCGGATCAGCGACTCGGAGAGCTATGCGACACGTTACATCGGACGAGAAAGTTGGGAGCTCCACGAAATAAAGAATCCCCGCAAGCCGCTTGAGCGAGCGGTCGGGGAACGCCGGGGATTAAACAAAAAGTTACGTCTTTTAATCCGAAATCGGGGCCCTGCTTGGTAGCGGAGAGCAGAACGGACGAGCGCGCGATCAGCGTCTTCGATATCGGAGAAGAAGTGCTTGTTTAATTGCCGCCGATTCTGAAGACCGACGAGCACTATCTAAAGCTACTTCAACAAAAAAGACAGTACTAAATGCAGTTCTAAGGAATCATTGTGTTTTACATAAAACGAGGTCACAAGAGAAAATAAATTAAACATTTTCGATTTTTTTATTGCAACGAAGACAGATCGCCTAACAAAAAAAATCCAGGGGATTTCTTTAAAAAAAAAACTTTAAAAGGTAATGAGCTACTTGAATAAGAAGAGAACGAGATGCTCGGGTAAGGAATTCAAATAAAATACATGAAATATCACTGACGGAAATATAAATCGTTCTGAATGAACAAAAAGAAGTGTTTCCTCTTTAAACTGTCAAAAATAATCGTTGACTTGCGTTTTTTAATGTGGCAATTAAATATCTAACGTAACTTATAGGATTGTGATAGGTGATAATATTCAGAAAGTATTGAAGAACCTGTGAAACTAAATGTATCTGAGAATTGCTATTAAACCGAATTATGAAGAATAAAATGGATGGGAGTGGAGAACTATTTACTGTCGGTACAGGAAAAAGACATATCCAAGACATACGAAGAGCAAGGCTCACATCACACAAGAAACTGTGGAATATCTAAACGATCATGACGTGATCTGGTGTGTGCGTTCATCTACGCGAGTTGTAATGGTATTTAAAGTGCTTCAGGTGTTTAGGCAGTGTGCAGCAGGTTAGGAGATGAACATTGCAGGAAGTAGTACAATAAACGAATGCTTAGGTTGGGTTACGTCTGCGCCTGGCTTTATTAATTAGTTGAGGGAGTGTTTAGGACTCAATGTATTTTTTTTTTCTCGGCAGGATTTCATACCATTCAGGGTTTTCTATTTCACCCTCCCATTCGAACTTTTACCTTTCGAACTGAAGCTATAGGGGGAGCAATTGGGTAAAGTCTGGAAAATAGTATATTTTAGATTCGCAATGGTTTAAAGGCCTTTCGTGCGGACTTTGTAGAAAAAATATGTTAATTTCAGTAGAAAATGCAATATAAGAAACATTCATATTTACTCATATAAGTATATATTCATACTCGTATAAGTATTAACAACGGAAGACAGAATTGAAGTGATAAACTGAACTCTCAAACGTATGCAGTATTCTAACGTATGCGTATGAAAACAGAATTAATAAGAGGTATAAGGGTTTGGTACGTAAATTCCCCTACAAAATGAAAAGAAAGCGAACAGAACAAAATGCGTGGACGATAGGATCACGGACGACACAACTCTGGAAAGCGGGCTTCGCGTCGCCGAGAACCCTGCATAAGAACGCGAGTGCTTCGAGTTCCAAGGCGAGCTTGTAATGGCTTTTAGATGATGTCGGCGCGCTGCTAGGGGCGTGCCAGAGCGAGCGGGTGAGGGCAAGCGCGCCGGGTGGGGGTGGTGGTGGTGGTGGGCTGACGTGGGAAGCATTGGGAAGCCCGTGCGTCGCTGACCCAGAAAACTGCCTCCGACGTCCGTGGACTTTCCCTCCCCGCCCCGCCCCGCCCCGCCCAACCCTCTCCTCCTCGGCTTCGCCCCGCCCCGCCCCGCTTCAACCCTAGGCCGTCCCTTTGCCCGGCCGTGGGCGCTCAACCCCAACGGCCAAACGAGGAAATGAAGAGACGGTGCTGCCGCAACGCCGGCGGCGGCGAGCTGAACTAATGGCGCGCGGCGCCGCGGGGTGGCTCTGGCCTGCGCTTGCCGCCGCCTCGCGCCCTTTGTTGGCGTGGCCGGCGCGTTTTCGCGCGCCACTTGACGGGTCGCGTGCAGCGAGATACGAGGCGCGGGGCCAAAGAACACAGGACATAATTACTTACTAATACAAAATTTAAACACTGTCTTAATACGCTGTTGCGGTGAAAGAAAGTCATGAATTCGTTTCTTTCCACTTCTCTGCTTCCCTCTCGTGATAAATATTTCTAGCGCGGTGCCACACGAATGAAATTTCAAGGACGAATAATTAAATACTACGTAGGATAGAGTTTTTTGATTCACATGTTAAGTCTAGGACAGAGTATTCTTTAAAAAATACAATTTCGCGCGATAGAAATTTGAAAACTTTGTACGTAATTTCATGCAACATCGAAATAAAGAATCTCATTTCTTGAAAATACATGATTAGATGCAAACTAATTAAAGATAAAAAAACAAACCAAGGTTCAGCTAATACACATGTTAAGTTTCTCTTTAGTAGACCAATTTCAAATGGTATTAAAATAAACGAATACCTATATTTGGATGTCACTCTTCGCATAAAACAGAATGAACCCGTTCTTGTGTTGTAGATCAATTGTTCATGAGCAATTACATTTAAACCAAGACATTTCCCTACATACCTGCAACGAACGTTTCAAAAGGATTGCCTTTTCCTTTATTACAGTTAGTACAGGAACGGGTTTCATAGTTCTCGTTATTACAATCTTGCCTAATGAAGCTACCGTTTCGTTCTCATCACATGGGCAATGCCACGTTTTCATTACATCAATCGCCTGCCCACGTCTCCCGTCGCACAACGAAGTCCACCCCGCAGGGTTCCTGCAGTATTATCACGCAACGTCCTGTTTCTACCACACACTGGGAGGGTGATGAAGTGCCATAACCTACATCAACCCGCCGGCCTTCTACATTATTCTGTACTATGGCGGCTTCAAACTATTAATACTTTCAGCGTGCAACGTCCACTAATCGCCTCATCTCGACTATCTCATAGATCGTTGAGAGGTCATCGGTCGACATTACCAAGCCTCGTGGTTGTGTATATCAGTGCTGCATCGCTACTGCAACTCTCTAGGATGGGTAATTAGATGGGATCCAGAAGTGGAGCGCACACACGGCGAGTAATATAAAGACATCATTCTCACTTAATGCAGGCATACACTAAGAACGAGTTGGCAGATATCGAATGGACTTAGATAATTAGAAAGATTAATTTCTCTTTAAGTCCTTACTATTAAAAAACTGATTAGTAAAAAAATTAAAAGAAAAGAATTAAGAAAAACATCGTAATATTTTAGATTCTTCACTGAGGTTTCACTCCGATCTCCTACAAGGAACACACGAGCCAAGAAGACGTAGGAACAGTTTGATATTTTATTAACCTCAATGTATATTAAGGTTCAACACAGTTTGACGAGTTCTGGAGATAAATGCTCAGTGTCAAAATGTTTCTGTATGTGCCCCCGGCCACCGCCTCATCGTACATCGGTCATATTCCCGTCAGTCACTGCAGCGCCTCCATGCTACCCCGCCCGCCACGCTGCCACCCACCCTCGCTCGCCACAGGTCACTCCCACCGCGGGCTCGCGCGCACGAATTTAATTCAGCCGCCCGTCTCGCGCGACGCACGAGCCTCGGGAGCAGACAGGCGCTCACTGCTCCCCTCCCCCGCCCGCCTCCCGGCCAGCACCCCGCCCGGCCCCCCGCCCGGCCCCCTGCCCGGCCCCCGCCCCGCCCCCCCCCACGCCTAACGAGAACTCGAAAGACACGGCGCAGCGCGGCACCCGCGGGACCTGGCGATGGCGGCGGCGCGCGGCACGAGCTGCGAGGGCGCAGGGCCGAAACTTCATAACGCCGCGCCCGGGGCGGTGACGTCAGCACCAGGTCGCGTGACGCAATCAATCTGCCCCCCCGCTTCCTCCGCTCTCGTCGGCAGGGTGGATGGGCCGCGCCGGAGCGGGAAGGAGGGGGAGAGGCGCGTGCCCAAGCAGTCGGTGCTCGATTGCGTGCCATCCATTCCACCATTCACCCAATCCACCCCAATTCAAAACCAGGAGACCGGTTTAAAGCCATGGCATCTACGGATGTCACTACAGTGCCTATGCTATTCAGTCGCTGACTAGAGAAGAATTCTAGTGGCCGGCTACTCTAATCGGTAGTTTTCTGTTGTTTCTCCGATCAATACCACGCGAATGCCGGAGCAGTACCTTGCCAAACGGGCCACGGCCCGCACGCAATCTCTCCTTCCTATTCCTTGTCCTGTCCTACCCCTTAAACACTCTCACACTGACATGCACTACTCTACCACACATCCCACGAGACCGATCGGTAGCTTAGAGCTTGTCCCGGCTGGGGCGGTGCCTGAAGGGTGATGCTGGTGGGAGGAAACCGGTTGGGGGTGGTTGGGTGGTTACGTACGGGAGCGTGATGTTCATTAAAACTGTAGGATGTTTTAAAAGTTTTCTCGAAAATGGCCCCAATTTTAAAAAAAAATCTCAAAAGAGCAGAAGGATGATGATGGACCGATTGTCAGTAAAACATCTGAATTTCCGAAAAACTCGAATTTTTAAAAACTTAAAAAAATCGACACTCTCCTACAACTATATTCTCGTAGCCATATATTTGTTCTTAATAAAATGTGGCCGGCTGATATGGCTCAGAGCAACAACTATTTTCACTGCAGTGTCTCTGACCAGAAGGTCCTATAGTTCGAGTCCCGACAGAAGCGGATTTCCCACACAAGACTAGTTAGATAGCTGTGTCGTTCAGTTGCTCTCCGGATGAGAATTTCTAGTGGAAAACTGCTCTAAAATATTTTTTTACGGTTTCTCCGATCAGGTGAATACTGATAAAGCAGTAACTTAACAAGGGGGCCACGGACCAGGCACGATATTTCATTCATTCTTCCTCTCGTCCCCCTTTACACTTACATTTACAATACAATGCGCTACCGGGAGCTACTAGCTCGTCTCGGCTGGAGTGGTGCCTCGCCGGGGGAGATCCGTAGAGAGAGGAAACCTCCGCGAGCCAATGCCTAGGTGGCGCCGAATATCTCGATGTAGCGAGAGAGGAACACCACCTTCACCCGAGATACGGCATGCACTACACATACGGGAGTGTTTGGAAATACGAAATCACCAATAATTAATGAAATTTGTTGTTCAAAATGAGATCTTTACGTAATGGAAGAATAACAATTTTTGAAATCAGACTTGTTTGATTAATAATTTTGAGTGAAATAGAGGCAATGAAAAAAATAGTTTTCTCTAAAGCCCTTCTAAATTTTAACGTTTTTACAGGGATAGAAAACAGTGTTCGCTTAATAAAATGGAATAGGTCCGATTTTCAATAAAACCTCTGATATTTCGACAATTACAAACGAGAAAGCAAAATTACACTTTCTTTTTGGCGCGTCGGGAGTGTTATTGGAGCGCTATCAACGAGGTGGTCTGATCATGGATTACGTAATTCGTTGGTAGCGCAGCCTAAGTTCCTCGATTGGATTACAACCCCAGGCAAAAAAAATTGCGGGTTAATCGTGTATTAATTAACGGTTACAAATAATGTGACTAGTACTGTAGGCTAGTACTGACTAGACTAATAGTGTGACTAGTAGGACTGTATGTGCTGTTGTAAAATCACTCCATTTTGTTTAAGAAGAAAGTGTCAAGAACACTAATTGGAAGAGTAGTGCATATAATTATAAATTATCTTGTATTTTCATATACTAGATCCAATACATAACTTTATTTACATTTCAAATAAAATGCTTAAAAATGATTGGCTCGTCGCTCAAAATTGATTATGTTACGCGACATATGTAAGGGCAAAAAGTTTCATCTGAGTCTAAGTTTCAGGAAACACTTCATAAAATGAAAACCTAAAAAACGTGCAGAGATTTAAATAAACCACGAGGCAAAAAGAATATAATAGTTCAACGTCTTCGTTAGCAAACAAAAGTCTACAGAATATTTGAATAAACTCTGTTCCTAAATATTACATTGCAGTAAGTTAATAATTGAAAATAATGAATATCTTTCTTTTTTTTTAACATTTCTGGTGTAAACGACAATATTAACCATTTATTTCCTCTATTGAAGTTCCTCTTTATTACAGTACTTTGTAAGCTACCAAAACACAAATGTTCATTATATATTGAAATAAATGCATTCATAATTCTGTTAATACACAATGCATTGATGAGAGAATGGTGCCAGGCAGAGATGATTCGGTAAAAACGAATTTCATCAGAAAAACTTTCCTTGAATGCGATCAGTTTAAACGTAGATCGTATGACGGAAATTCCTTCTGCGTCGCAATAATTTAATAGGATACCATGTAACCTTATTCGCGACCGACTGAAAATTCTCTTACGAAACATTCCATTAGAATATAGAGTTTCATGACTCGCCTAACAGTTTTGGAATATCATGTTTCATTTCATTCCTAGAATCTCCATTATATTACGTACAAAAAAGATTCAATGAAGAGGCATTTGTATTCACGTGTTCCTATACAGTTTATTCATGATCACTCAATAAATTTCCTCGAATTCCAAAACGCACTTCCTGCGACACTGGGACGATCCAATATGCACGCCGTTTGCCGACGTGCGTTTTCTACTGTTGGGACGCGGTTTACCAATTGATCTACGAGAAATATGGGAGAGACAAATCGCGTCAGGCTTGATTGTTTTTAAAATATGTTTTAAACATCAATGTTTTAGAAGTGGTTTAGTAACCTCTAATAATACATTTTAGCGCAACAAAATTTAATTTGACAGTACCCACGTTTATGAACGTTTATTTGCGTTGTATCTTAAAACAACGTTAAAAAATAATGAGAACAATGAATAAAACTAGCCCTGATCGCCCAGGGTCATGTCAACGGGTAAGACGAAGTTCAGTTCGCCGAAGAATGGTAAGGGAGGAAAGGGGGAAGCCCTACCCTCACGGCACGTGTGTTCACCGCCTCTCCAAGGGCAAAATATGAGGACAGGCAGGAATTATAGTGAGAGAGCATCGGAGTCATCTCGGGCGAAAAATACTCCGCTCGATGAAGGAACACAAGCACAGTTCGTTTGGTTCAAACACATACACTGACTATAGTTTCTCAGTTATTATTTTTATTTTAACTTTTGCAAAATTACGATTATGATAATTTTTTATTCACCAAGAATCGAGTACAAAACGTCAAGTTAAAAACATCGGCTTTAATAAATCCATTTTAAAACATCAAAGTTTCTATCAATCGATGTCGCATCCTAGTACCACTATCAGAAAAGAAACGGCACGGGTAAATAATAGCACTAAATGCAGAGCTACGGCAAGTCGTTATCACGCAAATCAATCAGAAAAATATAAATTTATACAAATATACGAGTATCATTTCCTTCATTGTCCGACGGTAATACTTAATTATACATTAAGCTTGTAATAGTTATCAACATTCCAATATTTGAATAAGAAAACATGAAACATTATTTCATTCGATGATAGTGATTACAAAATGTAAGTGTGGGTGTCTTACATTGATGAAATGCTTTAATCCCCACCTCCAAATATCAGGTTGTTATAACAAATAAGAGATGGAAATAATCAATTGAACTACATATGAGAGCGAAGAATCTCACATGAAAAAATGGAAGGTAAAATATAATAGCGGCAGAACGAAGGCTACCGTGATGTAAATTTGGCAGGCGAAAGAATACCGGGAGCCGAGAAGAATAACAGATTGCATCGCACGTCTCTTAAAAGCACACGGCCTGATGGATGCGATGCGTACGCTTCAGAGCAGCGGCCGCGGGCAAGCAGGCAGCGCGGGCGCAAGGCGGAGCAAAAAACGGAAACGGCGACGCAGGAAGTGGCAGCAGAAAACACGATCAGAGCGAGAGCGCCCTGGCGGAGGCGGCAGCGCAGAAACGAGGCTGCGGGTCCGGGTTCGCAAAGGAAACCCACGCATGGCCACTTGCCAGGAGGGGGCCCACGCAGAAAGTTGGAATGCGGCAGCTGCTCTGCCGCCTCGGCCTTTCTCGGCAGCACCTCACCACGTCACCCACATGCACATGAACTGTTTGCAGAACTGGGACAGGGAGAGGTGGCTCAAGGATGTCACTGAAGTGCCTTTGACCGAAGGGGTGTCCTAGGTTCGAGTCCCGACGATCGCAGGATTTTCGACACTAGCTACAAAACAAGTTCGAGTTAGTCTCGGTAGTTGTCAGTGGTTTCTTCTATCAATATCAGGTGAATGCCAATACAATACCCTAACAAACGGGCCATGGACCGTGCACAATCTTTCCTTCCTCTTCCATGTCCTATCCACACCCCTTACTTACAGTTACAGTTACACTTACATGCAATCTACCACATATGCTGGGAGACCGGTCGCAAACTTAAAGCTTGCGCCCGTTGGGTCGGTGCCTCACTGGTGGGAGATACCTGGTTGAGAGGAAAACACCTCTAGTAGACAGACAGGTCGCAAACGGATCTCACCCCCCTCCCCAGCAGGGAAAGAATCACCGCTTCCAGAGATGAAAACATGCACTACACTTACGGGAATAATGGTATTAGGAGTTGACGCGCCGAGAATCGTCAATCAATTGACTGAAGAACTGGGCCAGGAAATACTCTTGGGGTCCTTTGTAAACGGCGTACTAAGCAAATGAAGAAAAGGAAAGGAAAGCAACTGGTGCAACAACGGCAAGTACTACTTCGCATTATTTGTAATGAATACGAAATATAATAATACTACTTGAACCCGCAAGTGTTTTCAATGTGCAAAAATATTCAACTGTGACGAGATTCGAAGGCGAGGTCCTACCTTTAGCAAGCAGTTAGCATAACCAATGCTGCAATCTGCGTCCGTAAACTTACCTCCCCGACGTTTTAGACAGAATGTTGAATATTTGCAATATTCCAAAAATCAGAAGTTTTAATAAAAATAGTACAAGTTTAAGTAAAAAATGTTGAAGGCGTTTGAAGCGTTATATAAGATAAACTTAAAAAAAAAGTGTTTCAAATAGAATAGAATAAAATATTTATTTTCCTACTTAGGAATACATAGAATACTTCCGGTGGTAGCGTTTTCTAAGAAATTACTAAAAATACACAAAACAAACATCAAACAACATTAAAATATTAACATGTTACCAACTATAATTTTAGAAAATTAATCTATTAACCATATTTACTGAGTCTAATTTTAAAATTTTTTACATTCAGAGGGAAAGTCTCCAGCATTGCTGCAGGTAATTTGTTCCAATTTTGTATCGTTCAGTTTACAAATGAGAATTTACCTACATCTGTTCTCTGTTTTCTTTGCCGAATTTTGAAACCATGATCCTTCCGCGCCACGTAAGTTGGTTTTGATAGACTTTCCCGTACTTCACCCCACGGACGATCCCCTCTTATTGATTTGAATAATGCACAAAGACGCGATTTCTCTCTGCGTTTTTCCAAAGGTTCCCACGATATAAATTCAGAATTTGAACGTCCTCTCATAAATAAATTTTGCAGCATATTTTTGTACTTTCTCGAGAGATTTTATTTGCCCTAAACGATAAGGGTCCCAACTTATGGAGCCAAATTCTAATATATAATAGAGACGATGTCCTGACTGACGGTGACTACCTGACTCTCGCACGAATATCCTTTTCTAAACCGTGTTGCCCTTCGTAAATGATGTTATTCTCATCCCAAATTTCGCGTAAGTATTCTGCCACTAAATGTTACATTTGCTTACACACAGACGTTAGACTTACTGGGTGATGATTTTCAACATTTTGACGCGAGCCTCCTTTGAAAATTGGGACCACTATGGCATCTTTCCAATCCCGAGGAATACATGAATTGTTCAGTGATATCTCGAAAAGCCGTAATAGGCACGATAACATAGCTTGTCCCCCTAATTTGAGCATTTCCCCCGAAATTCCGTCCGGTCCCGTTGATTTATTATTACCTACTTTGGCAATTCTTTTCCCAAGTGCTCTCGGATTTAGTACAAAATTTTCTCCTTCGCATTCGTTTACGGTGATCTTCCTTTTATCTGTAAAAACTGACGCGGAAAATTGGTTAAATATATTTACTTTTTGCTTATTGTCTACCACTAAGTTATTACTACAGTTTCTTAACGACGGGATTTCTTCGCGATTCCCCTTGCGCCTTCGTACGTATTTAAAAAAATTGCTCCAACTTTTAGTTTCATCACTAAGGATCGTTTCCAAATACCCTTCCTGTGCAATAATACTTTCGCCTCCAATAGTTCTCTCGTTAGATTCTTAAATTTCTTATAATGTTGATCACTTATTTTTCTTTTCCCATATGCCCACCTTGCTTTGATTTTTAACTTTTGTGTCCTATTATTATAATATTGTGGATCGGGATTTCTTGTTACGGTACGTAGAGATCCATACACTTATTAATGATTTTCTTAAAATGAGGCTGCAAAGTCAGCCACATCGATCGGGGAATTCTTGATGTGGAATTCCCCGATTCTTGATGTGGATGATGGGAATTCTCGATGATGAATATCTTGATGCCCGCGGTTTAGCCGCTCGTATTGTTCACAGACGGACAGGCGGTCGGACAGGACAGACAGACGGTTGGACAGGTCAGACGGACGGTTAGTCAGACAAACGAACGGTTGGTCAGGCAGACAGGCAATAATTTACCGTAAACCAATTTTTCAATATCAAGGATCCTCAAAATGTGAATTCTAATTATTCAACGTGTTAAAGAAAGGAATTTCCTACTATATATAGAATACAATAACTATCCACTTTTTCAATATCAGTAATATCAAAATACCTTTTCTGTCGAAAAATGGGCATTTTTTGCTGCAGCATTATTCGATTGACCGCATACATTTCTCTTTACTCGGTAAGTAGTATGCGAAAAAGTCAAAAGGTACAAATGAATTTATTCTTAGAGAAAAATTCGTCTGCAAACTTGGTTTTATTAAATGTGTTCCCTGTTCCGTTTTGGGGGGAAATTATAACATTTCACACTAGTTTGAATTAGTCATATGCCTTAATACTGAGCGATGATCAGTAAAATTTCTTATTCTCCAAACATAATTATCTTCGTAGACAATACGCGGAATAGGGCACATTTTTTTCCGGTCGCTTTTTAACAACTTGGTCATATAGCGACCACTGTGACTGTTTTAACTAGGAGGAACATAGGAAGAACACGTAAGGACAACACGAACACACACAATTATCCATGCGTGAAGAGGGATTCGATACCGCGACCCTTCGAGGTGAGGCGGCTATGGCCCTTCAGCCTTAGCGACCTCGTCTTTCCAAGGCGGACAGGGAAAATTCATATATCATTATTATTTACAAATTTGTTTAAAGAAATGATATGAGTTTACTTGTAAACACCAACACTTCCGTACTTTCTTCATCGGACTAGTACTTCTGACAAGTGTCCATTCCCCCTTTTCTCTTATTTTGAGAGACCTCACTACTTCATGGCTTGCTGTTCGTTCTATATTCTTATCGCTAACAAGAAAGGTAAACGCTTAACTGAAACTCTTTGTGTAATTTTTGGCGCCACATTATTGCAGTTTCGTCACAAATAAATATGAGTTCGTTTGGTGCGGGTTGTTCGTATCCTGCTTTCCTTCACTAACCGTTTGCGTCCTAGTTACATCCACCTTAGAATACACAAGGATGCGTATCTAGCCACCACGATCCCACGAACGTTTACGTGTGCGTCTATCTTGTTTATGTCCAATTATCTACAACGCTCGTAGAAACTCCACGGTACTGTTCCTTATCTCGCCATCATCTTTAGCGAAGCCTCAATGGCCCCCTTCCTATAACTCCGTCTCTCTCTGGTCATTCCGACTATATGACGGTCGTCTGCCACGCAGAAGCATCTTGTGTCCTAAAAGCTGACATTAATGCCCTCACAGCAGCTTATGCATCACATCCCAGACACGCATCACCTGCGTCCCAAAGTAACATCGTTAACCTCACCAACGTATCTTACGAATAGCTGGCCCATAGCTAGCGCAATACGTTTAAAAACTGTTCTCCTATTCTCGTGATCACGACCGACCCTTGGAGATCGACGTTGTGCTGCTCTTTGCACTTCCCGTTCCGCGCACTTCCCCGATGCCCAGCTTCCTAAACCCCACGTGAAGTACTTCAAAGTGTCCGACGTAAATATTTATCATATTCCACGCAGAACACTTGTCACCTTTTCAACTGTCAAATAATGCACAGTAAATCATCGTTAATACGAATTCCAAGGAACTGAAATATAATCGGTATTGTTCTTATAAAAATTCGTGTTAACCGAGGTTTATATCCTTTTTACTACGTTTCTTTGGCGGGACCCAAAGAACATTCGTGCTAACGAGGGTTTCTTTTTTTTCGTCCGTATTTAAAGACATTGTCCCTCTCCACGATTCTCAGCTTCCGACCGCGCTCTCGCCAAGTAGCGCATACGGCTCCCCTTCGCTGCGACCGGCCGTGACCTTGCGGCGTCTGGCAGTCGCAGCGGCCGTTACGTCTCCGGCACGGACCCCGAGCCCCCGGGGGGGCCAGAAAGTCACGCCGCCCGCACCGCCCACTTCGCTGCAGCCCCGGGCCGCGCGGCAGCCGGCGTCGCGACGCGACGCAGCCTGGGACGTGTCCGGGCACGCGGGAGTCACCTCAGTGATCCGAAACCCCAAAGCCCATTCTATTGCATCTCAGTAAGATTTGCAGTGAAGGAAAAATTAAAACAGAGGTGCCTCAATAGGTTTCCTCAGCCAATGTATTCGCTCAAAGAAATTAGTTATAAGTTAGTCTTTAAGCCACAAAGGTATGTAACAAAGTTGTAATAAATGAACCATGTAATGCGCTTGAAATGTAATAATAATAATAGTAATAATAATAATAATAATAATAATAATAAAAACGAAAAATTAAAAATTGAGATAACTAAATTGAAATAAAAATAAAGATTTTTTTTATTACTTTCACGCCTGTGAAATGTGCAAATAGCAATTTTCTATTTCCTCACGCAATAGCATGTTTCCTATTTCAGCACGTACTAAAGACATATAAAAAAATTAAAAAGAACAGTTTCCCCTCTTATGTCGGTCCACCCAAATGGCATTTGCCTATTGCGGATTCATCATTTCAAAATCTACATCTGAAAACTGCACGGTGAAACAGCTGCAATCCGAAAAGCATTCATAATTAACTCCTCTCCCAATGAAACGATACTCATATTGAAGCAAGGGATTTTGCGGGCGATTTTCGCTCCACGAGCCTTTCGGTCCATTTCCTTCCAGCGAGCAGCGCGTCGCGTCGCGTCGACAGAACGCTGTCTCCCGCGGGAGGGTTGACACGGGGCGCGGCGGTGGCGATGGCGCTGCCGCTGACGGACCTTCTGCAGTTAATGGTCTGTGGATTATGGGCGCCCGCGACGCGACGGCTGTATTGCCACGGATTTAACGACTCATTGTGCGGCCGGCGGCGCGACGCCGCTGCGACCGGACGCTGCGCCGGGGGCGGCGGCGGGGGCGGCGGCAGCGGGCAGAAAAAGAAATCGAGCCGGGTTCATGGCACGCCAGGCGGCCGCAACTTAAGATGGCGAGGGCGCCAACGGGCGGGAGTTCGGAGAGGCGATTGATTAGATAACCTACGGTCTCAAAGAAAAAGTCGACGAAACGAATTAAAAGTATGTAAGATTTATTGAAGAAGTATAATTATATTCGTATTTGCCATGAATATAAATATGTAATTGACTTTAACGATATCACTCATAACAGCACTTCACAGATTAATGAATTTAAGACACACAACTGACACACTTTGGTGATTTATAAAGAACAGTGTAGTACTTGGTGGGAAAAGTGGGTTGGTTGATGGAAACACTTTTCCTCTCACAGTAGTATACGTTTAGCAAGTCCTGACAATTGAAAGCGAGAAAGTAAAAAAAAAAAAAAAAAAAAAAAAAAAAAAAAGATGAGTCGAAAAGTCAACACTTTCAATTTTGGTGAAGAAGAAACCTATAAATTTTTGAAACACACTTTTTATTTAATTTCATTATTTCATTACTCAAGTGACAAAAGAAACTTCCAACAAACACAATTCATCAGTATGTGGAAATAAGCAAGAGACGAGAAACTGGAAAGACAAGCGGAAACTAGTAGGAGATCAAAGCGAGCCGATGATGGAGGATCAGGAATTACAGAGGGAGAGAGCACTCGAAAGCAGGGTAATTTGCGGGCAAGGAAGAATGAAGCAGGCGAGGCGGCGGCATCAGCGGCGCCGCCGGCGCATGGGCGTGAAGAGTGAACAGCGCCGAGCGCAAGAGGTACGGTTGCCAACAATGTTTATGTTGGCATGAGGACATTTGACAAGCAAAAAAAATAAAAAATAAAAATAAAGTAAATAAATAAATAAAATAAAACAAGGAGAGAGGAAAGGGAGGGAGGAGAGGAGAGAGGAGAGAGGAGAGAGGAGAGAGGAGAGAGGAGAGAGGAGAGGAGGAGGAGAGAGAGAGAGAGAGAGAGAGAGAGAGAGAGAGAGAGAGAGAGAGAGAGAGAGAGAGAGAGAGAGAGAAGAGAGCGCATCAACACATTTCTTATGAATATTTAATCTAGACAAACATCAGCTCTATTTCTTTCTTCTCTCCATTTCCGATTCAAGTGAAAAGATTCGTTCACAATATGCAGATGAAGATGGTCTGAGCGTCTCTTTTATTTTAGTTGCTACACAGAGACACTATCGTGCATGCGTGTCTATTTATTTATTTTACGTCAAAGAACAGTTAAAAACTGCGTATGACGTCCTATGGGGAAAAGTGAATTGTGTGCTCATTTTCAAAATTCTGTGATCCCTACACCAAGTCATATACTACTTAAATTTTGAATTTTGAAAGGGAGAAAAAAACAAAAACTCCCATGTAGTAAAATCTATTTTCAAAAATAAATAAGCAATACATTTTGAATTTTGAAAGGGAGAAAAAAAACAAAATACTCCCATGTAATAAAATCTATTTTCAAGGATAAATAAGCAATAAATTTTGAATTTTGAATTTTGTGTCATGTGAGTACGTCAGCATTCAGAAAAAGGATACTCATGTTTTCTATTTTAAATTAAACAATAAACGATACCGCGTAGCAAATGTTAGTCATGTGATAAAATAAATGATAACAAATGTTTTAAAAAAACACTGAAAGGAGTACATTTAAAATACAAAGGAGGGCGAGAGGTCAATTAACGTCAATGGAAGGAATGTCCTTCCAAATAGAGGACGGTTCGCAACCCTACCTAGTGGTGAGTGCAGTTGACGCGGCGCCATGGGGTTCCGCTTCCTGGAAGCCCTCGCGCAGGCGGGGGACGAGGAGGGCGCGGGCCGTGAGAACCCAATGGAGGGGCGGAGGAGATTACGCGCTAAGACCTCCGTTCCGTGCAAAGCGAGAGCACTGCGAAGGCGTGGGACGCCTGAACGCACGATACTCTCGACCTCCCAAGCCCACTCCACAAACAAGCCAAGTATTACTATAAAACTGAGTGGTAAAATGTACTTGACAAGTGGTTCGTCAGATAAAAATAACATCAGAACAAATATATCAAGAAATTTAAAGAAAAAATTTGGAGCCAATTTTGAGAAAATTTTGAAAATGTCCGGGGCTGGGGGTCATGTAAAGTACCCCGCAAAATTAATAAATGTTTCTCAAAATCGCAGTTTCAACTCAGGGCAGATCGATAGGGGTTTATTTAGTTTGAAAAAAATCGTACGAATATTTTAGGCGCTAGTGTTGTTCACATACACCAGACAGTCGGACGGCGTCTTGCAAATAATAATAAATAATAATAATAATAATAATAATAATAATAATAATAATAATAACAACAACAACAACAACAACAACAACAACAACAACACTTTTTCGGTATCAGTGGACCCTAAAACGTGTATTTCCATTAAACTCTCGAAATGGATTTTCCGCAGCATTACATGATTTTCTATATACTACGTATATACGTGTATATTCCGTATACACGTATGTCTATGAGAAAGTAAAAACGAGTTTCTGTAGTTTAATGCATAGATTCTATAAAAGAAAACTTATATAGTTTTATTACTAGTAGAATTACTCTACTCAGGATTACGACTAATAAAATGTACTTAAATGAAAATGCTTCAATACCTGAAATAAAGCGGATTTCGAAACCGTCGGAAACTACATACATTATTATTTCAGTGCACAAACTACTCAATATAATAAGAACACAAAGGTTTCTTAATCAAAAACAAAGTCATCTGGTAGATGTGGCAAACGAAACTCGTGCAGCAAGAAACAGTTGGACAAATAAACCGCCCACCAGTGCATAGCTACTGTAAAAGCTGCCTGCAGCGCCGGCGAGTGCACGCAGACGCTTTCTCAGGGCATCCTGCGACCGCCACAGCCTCCGGCGCTTAACGAGGTCGCCTCCAGTTGCGTCTCGGGCGCTTCCGTCAACAGGACGCGCGGCGCATCGAGAGCGTCTGCCCCGGCCGAGAGCCGACCCTTCCCGTCGCCTCCGCCTCCAGCGTCCCCGTCCCACCTGCCCTCGCCTCGCCTTGAGCGTTTGCGCCGTCGCGTCATCACTGTTGCCTTCGTCAGGTCACCTACAAATCTGGAAACCTGATAAAAGTGTGCCCATTCTAGTGTCGTTTCACCATTATACCAACATTTAGTTTAGTCACCTCAACGGCAACAACATATTCATCGTCGGAACCAACATTTGCTGTACTCGGCCTCTGCTGATAGTGCCAGTTTAAATGCTGGGAATTCTCAACCCTTAACTGCATTTTATTACAATTGTTCTTTGATCTTATTGCTAGAACAAAAGAAATAAATATAATATAATTGACACAAATCCCTGGTAAGTAAAATGTTACTTTCTCTAACTGAAGTACATTAAATGAGGCGCTCAGGATAATAACTGCACATCCCAATCGATCTCACATTTTCATTTAGAAGTATTGATTGACAGTAAACTCTTACTGTATACCTATCCTATGCTGAACTATCAAATGAACTGGGATATGGCAAGACCCTCAAATTGCACCTTCAAAAATTTGTCCATGGTGAAAGTGGACGTGAATGAAAACAGAAAAAGTCATTTTTCTCGAAACGAACTTCGGTTGGGATCTGTTGTTATTGTTCTGAGCGCCTCAATTCTACGATTCTTTATGTATTTGATTTTTTAACAGCTGAGTAGCTGGCTCGTAAGATCAACTAATTGCCACAGTTTCGAACGTCGATATTAGCTTGTTCTTTGGAGTGCGTGCGCAGCATATCATTTCCGTTGCTGAAATAGCTCGCCTCAGCGTCGTTTCCACAGCCAGCACCGTCATCACCATCGCACCTGCCGGCGGCTCGAGGCTTAGCGATAGCGTCGCTACCTGGCTGCTGGAGCCGCCTTTGGCGACGAGGCCTTTCGTATTGATAAGCCCGAGCAGCAGGCAATTACGCGCTCGGAAATTGATTGGCACGTCGCTGACGGGGGCAACCGGAAGGTGAGGCGCGGGCAGCACTCAGGGAGAAAGCTCAATTCGGTAGCGGCAGCTGCGAATGTGATGATGGCATCGAATTAAAAACAAAGAAACAAAGTCACAGAGGAGGAAAATAAAATCAAGGAGAGTGAAGACGAAAGGTGATTTCAGAAATAAAAAGAGAATATTCATAGATTACTAGTGGAACAACGAAAACCTCCGGTCTAAGAGTATCAAAAGAACCAGAACATTAAATAAAGAACAAAGATAAAGCTGAAGATAAAGGAAAAAGAAACATAACAAAAAGTAAAAAGAATAAAAATAAAAAAACAACAACAGAAAAACAACTGAACATCTCGATATCCAATTTACAGGTCTTCAATATCACTCCAGAAATATATTAATGTCCGTAATAAAATTTGACGGTCGTTTCCCAATAATATAGTCATGTGGATGCGAAATGACGATTTGATTTTATTTCTACACATTCCTCATCTTGTGCGACTATTTAAGAATACAGTTAAGCGTTATTTATTCTGAATAAATACAAAACACAAATTATTCCCTGATAATATGACTAATTAATAACCTTAATTTTTCAATATCAACTGTAATGAACTTTCGTGTCTCTACGCTCAAGGGTAGAACCAAATGTCGTTTAGCCCCCTTTGAAACAGTTTGGTCAAGAGAACAGAAGACCGAGACGGGAGTGGCCGAGGGCGGCGCCCACACGCGCACCCGGTCATCGGCGCCGCTCTGAATAGGCTTCATTAACGACGCAGAGGTGGATACGAGCGCGCACCGCAGCCGTAATGAGTGCGTTGCAGGGGCCGGCGTGAAGGTGGTGTCAGCGCGGCGAAATTTGCGCAGCGAGAGAGCACGGGGTGGCGACGAAGAGCGAAGATGGGGGGGGGGGGGGGGGGGGCCGGGGGTGGGGCCAGAAGAATTTCGCCGCGGGGGGAGCGGGGTGTGGAACGGCGTGGGCGGCAGCACGGCGTTGACGGTGTGCGGAGGGGATGGCGCGTGTGTGGCGGGGATGGCGCGTGTGTGGCGGGGATGGCGTGTGTGTGTGTGTGTGTGTGTGTGTGTGTGACGGGATGGCGCGGGTGTGTGGGGGGGGCAGTACGGCAGAGGTTTGGGGGGTTAAAATGGGTATGGGGGGCTACAGGGAGAAGAGGGCAGCAGACGACGAAGAGGCGCGTGGCGTGAGAAGAGACGGCAGCAGAATCAAGCTGCGTGGAAAGAACAGTGATGTCGAGGTCATAGGCAACGTAGCGTCAGTTTTCTCTGAAAGCAGACTCCGTGTACGAACCAGGAGTGCGCAAGGTCAGAACTCTAGTGGGAGTCGTCTTGGGTGGCCACTGAGCGCTGAACTAGCTCCAGGGAACGAACAATGAAGCTGAAGGAAATAATGCAGGGATTCATGTCGGTGAATGAAGAATTTCGAGTAGAACAGTATAGAAGAGACATTTAAGATTTGAAAAACATACTAGGAAACATTAGGAATGAGAGTGTGAATTCTACAATCATGTTATGTGAATTAAACTTTGAAAATAATTACTTCTCGAAGAACTCTCGAAAGACGAGTAAAGAGGAGGATACGAAACGCGTGTTGCAAAGCCCAGGAAAGTAGATGTATGAAAATAATATAAAAGAAAATGTTAGGAGTGTTTGTTATGGACAGTTGTTTACGGCGTTTTGATCACATAAATTTACAACTTGGTAAAGAATACTATACTACTACTACATACTATATTTTTATTTATTACTTCTATAAACTATAATTTTTACTTATTGATTTAAAATGTTGAGAGATTTATGTGTTAATTGAAAAAAGAAAAATGAATTAATCATTTTACTTATACGTTCTAACTAAACCTTGAATTTGCCCCCAAGACAATGAGAGCAAGTACAGAGTGAAAAGATATCCGCGATCCGAATAAAGAAACGTGTGTACGTCGAAAAAAAAGTAGCATAGGGGGAATCACGTCATTGTTTGGCAACAACAGCGGGAGCATAGTAGAGTGTCCGGGAGGCAGACGCACGTAGCGGACCGGTGATTTAGCTCGGCCAGCGCGTCGACGGAGGGTGGCCCGGCGCGGGGCGCCGTGTGCGCAGCGCATTAGGCGGGAAGGAGGGCCCGCCCCGCCGGGGGGCGGCGGTTAAAACCGTTGCGGAAGCGGGGTCTCTGCCCCTGGCGCGCGGCGCGGGGAGCGGGAAGGGCACAGAGTGGCGGAGACGCCGCGCCGGCGGGGGTGGGGGGCGGGGGGGAGGGCGGAGGAGGGCGGTTGATGCCGGGAGCGAAGCGTAATTACCGCGAGTCGGCCTGCGGAGGGGCAGGGCATGGCAGGGCGGGAGGGGGGAAGGGATGCGGGAGCGAAGAGACGCGAAGCCGAAGGGGGTGGCCGCTCGAGCCCGCAAGCCGCATTCCTGCCACTCCCCGCCGCTCTCGCCACCACCCTCTCCTCCGCCCTCGCCCTTGCCCCCGCCCTCGCCAACGGCTTGGCCCCCCTCGCCCTTGTCACCGCCCTGGCCATCGCCCTCGCTATCCGCCTTCGCCACCGCCCTCGCCAACGCGTTGGCCCCCGCCCTCAACCCCGCTCTCGCTGTCCTCGTTTCCCCCGCCCCGCACTCCCCCCCGCTCGCCCTTCAAGGCACTTTGGGGGCGGCGGCGATCCCCCCCCACCGACTCAAGGGACGTTTCAAGTCTCGTGTTCGATACCAAGACCCTAAAGACCCCTTCCCGCGCCCGCTCCCCCAACCCGCGCGACTCCTATGTTTTCACCAGCTTCCCTTTTCTTCTTCTGCTCTCTCTATCTCTCCATAGAACGTGGGGCGCGCTCTGTTTCCTTAAACGACCCGCGGAACTCGGTTCCTCGCTGTGTATGCAGTCGGGGCTCCCAAAGTTTTGTTTTTTTAAACGCCCTCTGTCCCGGGAGGTGGAGTGGGTATTTCTATTCCAAACGATCGTTGTACGAATTTCAGACTCATTGGATTTCTAAAAGCACTTTACTTTTCGATTTGCTCTTTCTCGAGGAAATTCCACCCTGATTACTTACTTACTCAACGACAGTCAAACGATCCGCTCGTGCTCGTAAGCCTGATTTTCGTTTGAGTCTTTCAATTAGCGAAAAATCACACTATTTTATAAAAACACTGATTAATTTTATATTGAGTTGTAGATATGATCTTGAACGCAATAAGGGTTGAATGAAAACATGATGTCCTTAAGCTGACCTTCTAATGTCTAGTAAGATGTCCTTCTAATGTAAGTAAGATGTCCTTCTAATGTCTAGATGGTGACAAATCACTAACCATTTACTGTTTTTAGTTTTTAACGCTTTACATTTTTAAATATATCATACAATTATGGTATGCAGACATGTTACCAGATGAGTTTACTTACACCGATTAATGAAGAACAAAGTTACGATAATTCAAATTTTGTACTTTTCCTTTTGCGCTTCTGAATTTTACGATCCGTCCAATCCTGAAATAATCTCTAGAACATATTGTATTTTATGAAATTACGCAGCGAATATTTTAAATATCAAGAATACATGTCAGTCATCTAGCAATGTAGGGACAATACATAATTGCGATAGCAATTACGTATTAGCTGGGTAGTTTGGTCGCCGTTTTTCTTTCCTTTCGATTCTTTGCAGCAGTCCGAGACCCTGGGATTGCAGTGTCTAAACACCATGGAACTTAAGAATACAAGAAATGTTTTGTGACGTCCTGATATAGAAAAAATAGAAAAATCTTGTTCCTATATATTGAAAATTACTTATATACAGTAAGATATAAATAATTCGAGAAAGTATATGCTGTTGTAGCTCCATCAATTCTCCTTCGGTTTAAAAACTGGTAGGACAAGATACCGAATACATAACATAGTTTTTAGTTCCATGTATACGTACTTGTATAGAACACGATAATGCTGCGCAAATCGATTTTTTTGTATCCACCTGTTGGCCTATGTCAGTCTTCCGTATGTGAACAGTCGGAGTATTCGAAACGGAATTTTTAACTTTTTGATAAATAATAATAATAATAATAATAATAATAATAATAATAATAATAATAATAACAATAATAATACTAATTATTATTATTATGTAATTATTATTATTATTATTATTATTATTATTATTATTTTCTCAAAAATATCTTTGAAATTTTGCATTAAACTTTTTGTCGGATTAAAGGGAGTTCATTTAAAATTATAGTAAAAGTCCGATTTTCATTACAATATCTGGTATTACACGAAAATTGGCACATTTTTTCTTTCAGATATCTGTCTTTTTGATGCAATATATTCTTCAGTAGCCGACCTGGATGGCCGAGGTGGCTATGAGCGAGTACCGACTCAGCGCATCGGTCCGAAGGGTCGCGGGTTCGAGTCCCGCCTTGGACATGGTTGTTTGTCCCTTGACTTTGTATGTGTTGTCGCGGAGGGCCTCGCGTTCTGCTGACCCCAGATCAGAGGAGCCCGCAAGTGTGTTGGTGTCTAGTGTATGGTCGAATATGCGTCCCATCGGGACGTAAAGGGTAACCGGCTGTCGGCTGGATAAAAACTCTAGAAAGAAAGAAGAATATTCTTCAGTAAATTATCTTTAAATCATTCTAGATACAGTTTACGAAAAAAATTCTATGACTTCGAGTATTTTTGCATCAAATAGTGAATCTATTTTTTTACGTGTAGAGCACCACATGACATTTTGTAGAGACTGCTGAAGGTAAGTTCTACGATAGAAGTTGTAATATTACATTCATGCGTAACCGTTACAAATAACACGAGCAAGTATACGCTGTTGAAGCACCAATAGTTTTAGTGACGTAACGATTTTTATTCGCAACTCATCCGCAAGTTGCAGCTTCCAGACTTTCCGTCCAGTGCTTCGCTGGCCTTCCGACGCCCGCTTCGCAGCGATTTGTCTCCGGAAGAGAGGAGCACGCTACACGTTCTTAATTTTGCGACGCAGAGCGTCGCTAGACGTGGCAGGGGGCAGAAGAAGGGAGGGGCGGGAAATGAGAAGGAGGGGAGGAGCTGGGGTGCGCGCGAAATGGCGAGGGAGTGGGCGGGGAAGAGTCGCGGCGCGCGGAGACAGCAAAATGAACACGCGCATTCATTACGGCGACATCTCCCATGCAGGAATTTTCTCGTAATTCCCTCGTCATATTAAAGCGCTATGTAACAAAAATGCCGCTCATTTACTTTCAGGATGTTTTGCGACTCCGCCGGAGCCAGCGTAGTCAAATGGCAAGAACGTCTTTTGTGACGGACGGGGGTTTTGGACAGCAAAAGGAGCAGTGGAGACACTTGGCCCTAAAATATGTGGATAACGGAGCTCCGTCCAAAAAATACATAGCAGCTAACCTATTTCTTAGATATGCGTTTGTTAACTTCCTTTGCATTCGTCGAAGAATTTGCTTATATTATGAAATTAGTACTATACAGATTTTAAGTTAGTAAATAGTACGTATTCTCTCAATTTTATTTCATTAGATACATAATGTTTTATTTATCCGAATAATCACGTGTGCTGATCAGTACTACTATTCACCAACATAAATTAAGTCCAAATGAAAAAAGATCTGAACACTTCCAAATGTTGGCCAATAAAAAGTACAAAAATACAACAAATCATCCATTCGATGCACCCAATAACACGAAATAAAACGAAAAACAATCCTTAGAGTGTAATGAAAAATATGTACGGCATTCACTACATATGCCCTAGTTTTTAAGTAATAACTCGGTCCATCGCCAATTTTGGCGAAATTGTTTCGTTTCAAATGTAGCATTTGTTGAAAAAATACTAATTACACTTCAATGTAAGCGTTTAAATGCTCATTCAACAGAATATATAATCTATTGTTTTTACGAAAAGATTTGTTTCCCTAATTTTCAACATTTTAAATTTTTACATTTAAAAAAGGAAGGGGGAGCCAAAAGAAATATTTTCAAAGTAACCAACACACTGAACAAAAGTTATTTCTACTGTTCGATTTCAACCAATTTACTTCTTTCTTATTTCGTATTTTGTAATTTCCGTTCCACACAAAAACACAGCATCTACAGCACTGCAATTCAGTTATTATTTGCACACAATTAAAAACCACAACCAGCAATCAATTTATGAGTCTATACCCGCGTTGAAAGATCAAAGACCAGGAGCACATAAATCTTTTTCATAATATCAGATTAACTGAAATATTTTTCGCTTAAAATACTTCTCACGACGTCGGGTTCTTTTCCGCAGTTTCTGTAGGCACATCGCTTCGGCGGGGTCTCTCCCAAATCGCATCTAAAACCTCCTGCCATCACGGCTCTGCGCAACGAGTGCCGAGGGGCCCACAACCACAACCACAGAACGGCGAAGTGCCGCTCCAGGCCGCTTCTATGACGATTCTACGAGATGAAATCCTTTCGGTGCTCTCCGCTACATTTCTTTCCGCTACGGTTTGGCAGCGGCTTTTCAATCTCTCAGCTGCCGTTGTATATTAAATTTGCCTTTCGCGTTCCTGAGTGTCTGACAGGGCGAGTTCCCGATCACGTGATAAAATGAACTAGTACGAGTACACTGTCTATATCACACATAATCAACATGGCGACAGCAGATCCATAAGTCATAAGGTTCAATCATAGTAGAATACATGAATAAAATATTTCAATAAATTGAATTACAAACAGTGAAATACTGATTTATTACGCTACTCTCAATGATTCATAACGTCTTCTAGGCAACATAGCTATTAAGTAAAAAATATGATAATTACTTTGAAATGAAAAAAATAAACTGTGAGCAAAAAAATTGGAATTAAAAAAAAAAAAAAAAATAATAATAAAAAAAATAATTAGAGCACATGTTCTTATTCTGAGCACATTAAATAATGACTTCAGTATTTGTAAGTTTATATAGTAAATAAGTCCGAATTGACAAATAAAGTTTCGCCAAGTCGGGATCAAAAACAGAATCAGACGTGAATACCAAAAACGGAGATCAAGCAAGTTAAACACGTTCAAATTTCATAATCAGAACAACAAATCAACTTTATTAATATAACAGACCTCAAACTATTAATTTTTTAGAGATCACAATAAGGTGACAACTACTTTTTTCAGCCCATGAAGCGGGTTTAATTTTTCCTTCTTCCATTTCTTTAACCCCCGATCCCGTCCTTCTCCCGCCAACTTTCCACTGCAACTTTCCACTGCGCTGTCCACTGCAGCTGACTGCATTCTTTCTCACCTTCGCACTCTCTCTCTCTCTCTCGCTCTCTCTCTCTCTCTCTCTCTCTCTCTCGGGCCGCTTCTCTCCGGTAGTTTCCCAATATCCTCTCGCCGCCGGGCTGTCGGCGAGGGGCTGTAGGAGCGGCCGCCTGGAGAGAACCAATCGAGGTGGAGTTGCGTGTTTACTGTGCAAGAAACGGGCTGAAACTCCCTCCCTTGCCCTCGATCCCGCAGACGGTTAATGTTAAGGGACGGACGCGAACTTGTGCAACTCCTGCAGGCGAGAGGCAATGGGAGGCGTATACTCGATTTCCACCGAGACGAGATGAGGTGTGGCAAGACGATACGAGGCGAGTGACGTAAGGCGAGACTGGATGAAATTAGGCGACGCGAAGACAAGGGCCGGCCACACAAGGCGGCGCCAGGATTTCCAACGAGACGAGATGAGGTGAGACGAGAAGAGACACAGCATGACGAGACGAGGTCATGGGCAAGGTGATACGAGGCCAGGCAAGGAAAGGTGAGACGAGTTAAGATAAGACGAAACGAGATGAGGCCGGCAAGGCAAGACAAGATGAGAGATGGGAGCTACAATCACACAGAAGGGCAGGTGTGGGCGGACCAAAGATACATGCCATGGGCAATCACTCATCAAGTTTCTGTAGCACGTTTTCAGACTGACAGTGACGCCTCTACAATTTCGGGCCACGGACAAAAATGTTATTAAGGTTTTCACCCACAAAAAAATGAACTTTTTGCACGTGCTGTATTTTAAACAATATCGTTATGAAGTAATGTATAGCGAATTCGTTATAGATTTCACAATAATTGCAAAGTACCCCCCCTATTGTGGAAACTTCGCGATGTCCAAATAAGTCAGTGACATGATATACCGTAAGGTGATGAAAACCATCAAACTAGAAATGGATACCACAACATGCGAAAAATTAGGGATGTTGCAATCACCTGAGATATAGTGTTATTTGCCAATAGAAGACGTAGTTGGTCGAAGACGAGAAGAGCATCACAAAAGAAAAACAGAGACGGGGTATTCTGAAAAGAATCGACAGGCAGAAGCAGTGTTTATGGGGTTCTGAAGGGGAGGAACGGATTCTCCCAGCTGCAACGTCGCGTTGGCGGAGCCTTGCAGCTCCGCAGTCGGTCGGTCGGTCGGTTGGAAAGACGGGCGGGCGGGCGGACGGACGGACGGACGGACGGACGGACGGACGGACGGACGGACGGACGGACGGACGGACGGACGGACGGACGGACGGACGGACGGACGGACGGACGGACGGACGGACGGACGGACGGACGGACGGACGGACGGACCTACCGTCGGCTAGATGGGTTTTCCTCTACCTCCCACAAGTGAGGCACCGCCCCAGCCGCAACAAGTTCTAAGCCCCCGACCGGTCTCCCGGAATATGTGGTAGCGTAGTACATGTAAATGTAAGCGTGTGTAAGGGGGTGAAGATAGGACAAGGAAGAGGAAGGAAAAATCGCGCGCGGTCCGTGGCCCGTTTGTTAGGGTACTACCTCGGTATTCGCCTGTTGTTGATCGGAGAAACTACGGAAAACTACCGAAAAGAGCAGCCGATCGCTAGCATTCCCCTTCAGACAGCGACTGAATTCGACCTAGGACCTCCCGGTCAGAGGCACTGCAGCGGCATCAGTTGATGCCCTGAGCCACCTCTCCCGGGGGAGGGACGGGGACGGGAGGTCGGGGGAGGTGGGGAGGATGGGGGGGAAGCCGGGAGCGTGAGGGCGGGATGGAGCGCGAACGGGCAGGCGGGCCGTGAGGCATCGCAGGGGCGCACGCGAGTGGCTCCCCGGGGAGGCCTTTCCCGTGCGGCACAGGCGGCGACGCTGTGCCGGCCGTCGCCCTGGTGGCCGTCGTTCGCACCGCCCGGCGGTGTTTTGTTTGAGACATCCAGCTGGCCAAAATCCATTTTTCGAAGTTCCACTTTTTGGTGGTCTTATTGACCCGTTCTGTAGATAAATATCCAGGGCACATGGCCTGAGTGTTTATAAGGTGCTGATTCATAAGATTTGGTCTCAGGGGAGGTGTTAAGTTACGTCCCACTGATAGCCAGCGCCGAGCCGCAAAGTTCTGTTTGGTAGTGCGCACAGTTCAGTTCTACTCGTAGCGTTCTCCTTACGCGTATTTTATAATTCCAGGATGTAAAATCCTCAGAAAGGTATGCTCTTTCATATGCAATTGTTTCGTAATTTTCAAAGGCAAGTAGGCTTAGAAATTCGTACCCAAAATTCGACTTTAAAACATGTACGTCTATTCGAAAATTGAAAATAAATGTTGAGCTATAAAATTCGCTCCGCATTTCTCCGCTTTGAAATTAATATACATGCAATCTAAAAAGGTTTCTTTACAATATTATTGTCACACTTTTTGGAGAGAAGTGCATATCTGATAGTTATCACCTATTTTCTGTGACAGTGCGTTCACTCACTAGGCATGCGCTCTGCGAAGTATTGCGCGAAACTGATTCGCGCACAGAGATGTGGATTAAAAGAATATAATGGTGTGTTAAGATCTTCAGGAGTGTTCAACAGAAGTAACATAATCTATAAAATACACACTCAGCGTCGTGTGTGCAAAATAAGTGAAAGATAGTGCGCAACAAAGTGCTTCATAAATAAAGGGTCCTTCGTAAAGTCGAATAGAAAGTGGTTAGATGGCACTGTACTGATTAAGGACATTGTGTATTAAGCCATTCCATGCAAAAGTACTGTCAGATTGTGTGGGTTGCTCGACCATATCTTTTGGGGAAAGCATTGAGCGATCAAAGAGAAGAAAAGCAAAATAACTAGCCGAGAGAACAAATTGGATGAAACACCGATACCTACGCAAATTACGTACTAAAGGCAACAGAGATACAACCAACCGTTGGGAGCTAAGTACCACCACCTCACAACAGGCCTCAAAAATGAAAAAAACTTAATTTCTTCTTCACAGAAAACCTCGACAAATGACTGCGGGTGAAGCATTGTCAATAATGATAGATATTTTAAATTCTCTGTGAACAGGAACAAGGAAATGCGTGCAAATGCGAAAGATGACGATTTATTCCTCTTATCATCCAGCAAAAACAGGGCAAATCAAATGTCGTCCCCCTGAAAATAGTATCACTCTTACAGAATCTTCCGCCGAAATAATTTAACAATGTCTTTTTAATCACACAGTCAATCGCATATGCACTGTGCAGAACGAAATTATTCAGCAATTATCAGATCAGGAATATCATTTTATTTTAATTTCTAAGTGAGGATGTGATGGAAGTAGTGATCCAAGCCGTTTCAAGCAAACTTTTGCAGACTCGATTCATAGTGATGATTGTTTAGTGTATCGCTGATACCATTACAATTCTATGCGGAAAAGTCGAATAGTGGAAGAAAGGTTATTTTATGGACAAACCTCACGCCTTCGTACTCATGTTACACCAGACCTTTTAATTCATGTCCACTAAGAAAACAGCTGTCATTAAAAAAGATGTCACTAACCAAATTAATTCCCTCATGCCTACACAGGTTGTTAATATTCTTTGATCCGTATATTTCCAGCCTGGGAAAAAGCCCAAAAGAAAAGTGTATGTTTTATCAGAGGAAGTGTAAAAACTTTTAGCTACTCCATCTTTATCTGGTGAATGTGAACACATCTATGATTCGGACTAATTTCAAAATTACTAGTAAGTTCGAAGCCAAAAGAGTATAATATTAAAGCTCAAATGAGAAATTGGTTTAACGAATTCTGATAGTATTTTTTTTAATTAAACAAAAAATTAAATTAAAAAGTAGATTCGTTAATTATTTGTTATTTTTTTATTACAATTATATTAAACTCTAACCAGTAGTTTTCGAGATATTAATTTTGGCCAACCAGATGTGCCAAACGAAACACCGTGCCGCACGCTGCCCCCACCCCTACTTCGTCTCCCGCGCTGAGACCTGGCACCGACGTGATCACGGGGGAAGTAAAAAAGGTGAAGTATTACGCACGAAGTTTGCCAACAGAAGGCGAAAAACATATGGCGTTACTTGGCTTCCGATTTCATGCGCAATTAAAATATTATCAAAAATTCATCAACAAATGTCTAGTTAAAAATAAACAACATATTTCTTTTTTCTCAATAGGCATTAGGTCAACTGAAAGTTTTATTTAACAATGCAGCATATATAAACTTACACTCAATTGTAGGTCAGCGATTGTTTACAAATAGTGGCACATTTTTTCGTTGCCTTTTTTCAAAATCGCAACTTTTAAGGGCACTTCAGCATCCCTTCATATGGCACAAACTCGACCTCTCCTTTCATCTGCTCTCTCTTTCTCTCTCCCTCTCTCTCTATTTCTCCCCTCCTCTCTATATCTCTTTCTACCGGACTCTAGCAATGCTCCTAGCCTATTGTTGTTCAGACATTGTGTTTCGTTTAGCTTATCGCGATGTTCTTCCTTGGGGTTCTTCTTGCTTAATATAGTTTTGCTGATCTTTTATCTTGCTCCCCTTTTTATCGTACCGTCAGAAGAACCGTTTGTCACATCAAAAGATGTGAGGAACACCTGATTCCAGATCATACTTGGTTTATCGAGATCATTAACGTAATGAAATGTCGTACTCCAGTGCTGCGGAACTAGTTGCTGTAGTTATCTTGTTGTTTTGTGATACAGAACGACAGTATAAACCACATAATACCTAGACTTGCACTCAAATACACAATTTTACAAACAAACCGCACATTACTTGGAATGTCGATTACTTCGCAATATGACGGGTTGAAAACGCCCGTTCAAATTAATTAGCATATTGGATTTTGTTTTAACTATCTAACCATTTCCCCTTCAATTAGATGCATAATGCAGAGAAACGATCTTGTATTATTTCGTATTTGTTCGAACCAGATTATATTTTCTACACTAATTATGACTGCAAGTGAGTCTTTATTTGTTTTTGGAATAATGAGGCAATCGAACACTTTTTCAGTGGATGTTCTGAAGGTGGCAGTAGAGAATGTAAGAATGTAATTACAATTATTGTTTCAATAAATTCAACATTGTTCCGTATACACTGAATTTGTGAAAGATAAAAAAAAGTCTCTCTCTTTTTCACTCAATCTCCCTTTGCCTTATAATTTCAAAACAATAGTCAATATATTAGATTTTATCGTCTTAAAATGGCCACCTAAAACAACTATTTTTTCACGTCCGTGGCCCAGTGCCAATCCTACCATCTCAATGTTATTTTTCACAAATAAAGGTTTTAGAGAATTCAACATGTTTTTCCAAGAAATCATTCTGCTTTCGTAAGTGTGTAGCGCAGTCGCCTACTGGGCAAGCTAACCATCCCCATTTCCTTATGTCGTCTATCCCTACGTACATTTCAAGTAAGTTTGAGTTTGGGAAGTTGATTGGAATCCACGATGTCACGAAAGCTTCGTTGCAGAAACGACCAACATGACGCATCACAGGAGTATTAAGCGGCGCAGGCCAAGCACCCGACGCGTCGGTGCCCCGTGTAAGGTGACGCCGCGACAGACGCGGGCAACAACACTCCGGTTCTCGGCGGACCTACAGTGACGCGGGGTGATCCCCCTTCGATTAATACGCTAAGACAATATGGTTGTGTATCATTTGTAAGAAACCGTTCAAACAAAACTCAAGTCTGTTACTGATGCATACGGAATTAACCTCAGAGTGGCATTAAACACTATTTAAAACGATAAAAATAGAAAAGATGAGAAAAGTAAAATTTCGCAATTATGATACTGGAGAGAAACAGATGCGACCAGCAACACGTGTAACGCTGCAATGTTTCTGATCTAGAACTTTTTTCCCTTTTTTCTTCTTTTTTTCTTTCTCTTCCTTCCTTTCTTTTTTGTTTGATGACCATTGTGCGGAACTCAGAAACGATGCGCCCTAGGTCCTTAAAACCAAGCCTTCGGTCTGAGACAGGAGTTATGTTTTTTAAACTGTTATCCCCAAATGACTGTTAGATCTTACACATTTTTGGGGATTTAGCAATTTGGGGATCACGCAGCTTCCGTTTCGTAGCAGAAACAAAATTCGAAATACATGAAAAATTAGATTGAAGGAATAAGGACAGAAATTATCTTCTACTATATGATGACTATTTGATGTTATGCGACAATGTCTAAGCTTAGCAATATTAGAACGTTTACTGATACATAGTGCCAGGCCTTTAATGCTGTGACGTACGATTCAGGGGCTGGACTTGCGAAATCTGGGTGCGTTACCAAAGTACACAATGTTCGCATGGAACAATCTAATATTAAATAGTAGAATAAATTCGGTGGTTATCACATGAATATAGTGGAAATCTACATGGATGGAAGAAATACAAATAATCTTCCATAATAAAATATGTAGTTTACATTAAATTCGGATGATACATAATAACATAGTTTTTTCGAGGAATTTTACATCTTCAGGGCCCTTCATCAAATTAAAAAGGAAAACCTCAACCCCCTCCCCTACATTGTCCCCCAACTCATCATATAGTTCCCTCAAAGTCATCTAGAGAACAAAATGGCGCAACAAGAGTACAATCAGCCAAGGTTTGTACCACACTACTTAATAAAGTGCATATTTCAGTTATTTTATTTAACTGTATTTATTTCATTTTATCATTCTTGGTATTCACATTTATTTTTCATTATATATTCGGCCTTATGAATACATTGCGTATATACTCGTATTATGCCATCATGATCAGTGAAAATTTATTCAGAACGATATTCCTATCCCAACGTGATGGCTGAACAAACGTACCAAAGAGTCCACAACCGCCTTCTTTAGTCTTTTTAAAACCTGTTCTTTTCAGTTCACGGGTTTGGTCGGAGAGCGAACAAAGTGCGCTAGGCGGCGGTGGGTGCGCTGCGCCGGCCTGGGCTGGCTGGCCTCGCCGCAGGCACGCGCAGGACATTACGGCGCGCCACGGCGGGCGCACGGGAAACGAGAAAAGAAAACAGCCCCGCCGTGCCGGCCGTGTTTGCTAGTCCGCGTTCTCAGCGGAGACGTCTCGATCGCGGCGACGCGGAGATCGATACGAAAGCACGCCTACGCCTTTGTTTTCGCTGCCACGAGCCACTTCCAGCTACGCGAATGGCGTAATAAAGCAACTGTTAGAACTGGTTTCCTAACCAGTGTTCAGACTATGATCGAAGTTGAGACACAACAGACGCCAATATAAAATTTCAGGACAATGTAAAGAAAACCATGTGCTTTTATTAACAATCCCAATTTATTTCAAGAACTCTGTGTGATCTTTTTATTTATTTTCACTTTCTCGCCATACTTCGTAAGAAGAGTAAGTAGTGTAATCGTGCGTCGGAAATATCGATTTTTCTTATTGCCGGGTCCTGGTAACGAAATAGTGCATAAAACTTGTTCCTAAAAGCAATAAATTACTTCCTCTAACTCGTTGTGTAGTCAGAATTCATGATTTGGGGGTCCTTGATACCGAAAAATCGATTGACGGCAAAATACCTGTCTCTCCGTCCGTCCGTCTGTCTGTGATGAACGCAAGCGGCTAGGCCACTCACACGAATATCGTATATATGGAAATTGCAGATCAGCACGATATGATTCAACTACAGAACGATTTAAATAAAATTTACTATTGGGCAATAGCTAATAAAATGACTATAAATGGAAAGAAAAGTAAAGCGATCACATTTTGTAGAGCCAGAGCTTTTCATACAATACCTTATCAGCTAGGTAATGACGTAATTCCGAGAGTCTCGACCTTACCTAAATACCTTGGCATTCTCCTGGATTGTAAATTGGGATGAGAGTAACAAACGAACTATGTAGTGGGTAAAGCTTGGAGGTCTTTGCATTTCGTCATGAGAAATCTTAAAAAATGTAATACGAAAGCAAAGGAAATCGCGTATACCTCGCTTGTTAGGCCGGTAATGGAATACGGAGCTAGTTGTTGGGATCCGTACAGAATAGGACTTAAGCTCATATAAAGAACCTCGAAAATTTAAAGAATGTTTTTCAAAATTATAGAGCTTCAAGTCGGGCAATATCGACCGCGAAATATTGATTTGGGGAAAATCCTACGAATAGTTTAAGAGCTTATGTTTATTTATTTATTTATTTATTTATTTATTTTACGTAAAAAAACAGTTAAAAACTGCGTATGACGTGCTATGGGGAAAAGTGAACATGTTGAAGTGCTATGGGGAAAGTGACAATGTTGTTTACAGATGACGGACGTTTTGCCGTACACCAATTTTTCGCTTTCAAGAACCAACAAATCGTGAAATCTGACCACACAAAGTTTTAGAGGAAGTAATTTATTACATTTTGGAACAGGATTTATTCGATTTTTCTACATAAGGGTCCGTCAAAACGAGTTTTTCTGTTGAAACTTGTCAGTTTTTTGCCGCCAGATTACGTAACCTTTCTATACTACGTTTATTACTCTGTACGGTTTACGGTTACGGTTACTCTGTCGGGTATACGTATGTATATCTGAAAGTTAAAATATTGGTCGGTATTTAATGAAACAATCAAAATAAAATTAATTAAACAATTGATGAACTAATGAAACAATTCTAATAAAATTAAAATAATTTTTCAGTGACATTGTTGGGACCATTAAGGATAGTGATCCATCCAATAGTCAGGGTACTTTGAAGATTGATTGCGGGACTTACTGACTTACAGGATGATGAGAAAATAGACTATTAGCTGGAGGTGGCACTCACCTGAAACAAAAAGAAAATGTGTCAACATGAGAATAGTTAAAAGTAATATTATTAATAAAGATATATCATGTGATGAATATTCTTTATAATTTTTGTCAGTTGTGATAAATTCAATTACTGCACATAAGGAAATTCATGGGTTAGGATATTTTCCATTACATTAAAACATATTTACACGTTTGGGATTATGTGATATGCAATATATCTTCACGTCATCAGTCACAAATCCCCAAAACGGCAAATTACGTGGCAATACTATTTGCTGTGTATAACAGCATTTGTGCCCACGTGGTGGGCACACTGTACCGGCCAACATAGTTGCGGCCCACTGTGGCCGCTGCAGAGTTGCGCCGGGGGCGCGGCCAGTCGAGAAATGAGTATGGGAAGACGCCACCAGGAGCAGGACAAGCGGCGGCGCTTTTCCGTAGCCACCGAACGGCGTCGACAGGGCAGTCACAGGAGGGGCATTTCCCCTCGATGCCCCGCCATGGAGGCGGGAAGTAAGAGACTCGCCCCGATGCCTCGGGGCGTATTTATAGGGCCTCGCCCGGGGCTGTAGGACATTTCTGGAGCTGCAAGCGAGTGCCTAGCAATAGTAGCAAGTTCAGTGTTGATATGTGTGTGTTACGGTGATTGTATTATTCTTGCGGACTGGAACTTGGCTTGTATTTCGGACTTGATTTGGATTGTGGCTTTACTGAAATAAACTTATGGAGAAAGAACTGTTGTTGTTTTACTTTGTACATAACACTAATGTATTACAATACCTACGCTAAAGCCAAAACTAATTTGTTCATTCACAGCCAGTCGCAAGCCACCATAGTATCTCCGAAAAAACTACCTGCCATATCGCCACAGTCAAGAACTAGTCCTTACGAACTCATAACTCCACAAGATTTCACGGATCAGAAGGGAGAGTTAAGGAGTTAGAAGCATGTCCTGGCCGGCAGGTCTCGGATCAGCTTGCCGCCGGCAGGCGCGCACGTGGTTCGTAAACACTGTCTGTGACAGCGCGAGTCTGGCAAACTGTCACCCGCAAGACGTCTCCGCCGCCAGTCCCCATTCCCGCCCACGTCGCTGACTTCCCCATTGAAAGCTTCTAAGGAGACTGCCCAAATTCACCTTCCTTCGTCCCCAGGGCCGGATTTAACCACAAGCAAAATACGCAGCCGCTTATACCGGACGCCCATCCATGGGCAGGGGGGGGGCACCTCGACCCGGAAAAACATACCATAAAATATTCCGAACAGTCAAAAAATATTGTTGTATCACTGAAATATTTGTTAATCAAACAATACTGTACTAAAAAATTGTACATCTACCAACACATTCTAGAAAAGTTTTTTCTATTATAATGTGTTTTATGTATACGAGTGTTTTTCAATAAGTCTGGAGGATTTTTTTCTTCAGAGGAGGACCCAATGCGAATTTGTGCTTGACGGTCACCTAGTACCGAAATCGGGCCCATTTGTCCATGTTCCTCATGACTTTTACCTATGGTCGACGCCTCTTAATTGCGAGAATGTATGATAGTAACAATTAGCGTTGGATGAATGTTACGTAAAATGAATCAAGTGAATTGAAATACTGCTTGTGAAGTAAAATATCCCGCTTCGTTTGAGAGAAAATGGGACCCCTGACCGATCTAATGTATTTTATAAAATGTTCAATTTCTGACGAGTCATAGCATTGAATTCGTCGATGATAAGAGATAACACTATTTTCTAGTTTCAGGACTATGATAAACAATGTCCGAAATTCACATATTCTAACCCAGATATTGTAGGCTAAATTATAGCAAACTCTGAAAATAATTACATACTAGAAAATTACCTATTTAGAAGTTGAGAATTTGAAAGAATAATCTTCTTGAAGGTATGATTGAGAACCAAGGTATGTGGCAAACTTACTATTGACTTATTTGTGATCCAGATCATACCCTTTCTGTCGCTATTACGTCAACCACCACGCACCAGTGCTATCTTTTTCGTAGTCTCCCCTGGCTTTCTCACATGACCACCCCATCTCCTTCACCACCGCTGCCGCCGCCGTCCCTACCTCCTGTGCCGCTTCCGTCAAAGTTACTTGCGAGGGATACCAACTCGCAGAAAGTTTCTCCTCTCCCCCCTCCCTTCCCCGCCCTCCTCACCCTGCGGCAACGACCACCACCCCCATCCCCGCGCCCGCCTGGCTATTAGTCAATGGGGCATTTGTAAACGTCGGCTCATTCCTCTGCAAGCGACGTTTCGCCTCGACGAGGGGGCATTTTTTACCCTCCTCCAGGAGGATATTTCGGAGAAGCACGCCACGCAGAACAACCTTTTCAGGAACAGCGGAAACAAATTGTCCACAGCTCTTGGAAACGGAAGTCGAATATCTAGATGAGAAATGAGAAAAGGGAGAATACAAAGTAAGATATAGATGTTGACAGACATAGAGTTGACAGCTTATAGAGAGACCGAATGTTAAATTGCGAATGTTTTCGCTTCGAAGTTTACTGACCTATTGTGACTGATGGTAACGAAAGAACCAAACTAGATTCAATACTTAATATTACTAAGGTCAAGGCTCTATTTGCAAATATTTTCCTTTCAGATTCCTAGAAACAAATTTATATGAATTGGAAAATTCATTTGTGTCATTCAAATATTTGTTTCCATTTATTTTCTTAAAAGACAAAAATGCCACGATACAGGGCGATTTCACACTTTACAGTAAACTACACCTTTATTATAATTAAATACTAGTTATATTCAATATACCGAGAGGTGAATACACCAAAAAATTAAACAAAATGAATTAAAAATATAGATATTTATTAAAAACGATTATTATAACGAAAATTAATGTTATTCCATTCCAGTAAAGTTAAATTGAAATATTGAATATGATGTTACTGAAAAAAATGAACATAAAATTAAAAATATTTTTAAACTAGCGATGTTTGACGTAGTAATGAGTACATTTCAGTAAAAATAACTAGTCGTATGTAATATATTGACAATGTTTAGTAAACTGTAATGTAACAAAAATGACAAAAAAAAAAAATTTAAAAATATTTTTAACTTTATGTGCAGTTTTTCAGTTACATCATATTCAATATTTCCATTTAACTTCACTGGAATGGAAGTTCACTGGAACGATGAAGCAGCTCCCATACGGACAGAGAAGTCGGAATCAGTCGGAGGAAATGGCAATAGAACCGCCTGCAACGCAGACGTCCCTGATTATATCGGCGTTACAGACAGTAGGATCCGCGCAGTCATGCAAGTCACAATGACAGTGACAGCGATGGCTACGTCAGCGCACTTGCGCAGAAACGCGAGGGCCTCCGATACTTTCAGGTTCCCGTAGCTGAGCGAGTGCCGGCACTCTGCAGCATTGCGTCAATATGAATATGCTCCCCCACGCGGAATTATATGCAGCCACCCCGGCATTTATTGTCGGGTATAAAAGCGGATTCCCCAGAATTAACCTACTGCTGATTAAAACTATCAGCGCTCCCCAAAAGCGAGACTGCTTTCCCAGCGATTTCGCGGCGAACGGGTTATCGTAACCCAAACAATAAAATTAATCCAACGCAGAATGAGATGTATTTAATAACAAAATGGATGGGATGTAATTGCTGGATGAGATACGCTTCGCATAAATGGAATTGTTTTGATCGATTCTCAGAAAATCCGAAGGATGAAATATGTGAATACACTTTAATTGAAACCAATACCCTAAAGGATTACGAGATAAATTGATTGAATTGTTAATTGTTAATTATAATTCCTTTTCGAGTTCGTTAGGTAGAAAGAAGCCCCTCATTAATGCACAAGATTCGCAAAAACAATCAGCTTTCATATATTACAGGAAATTCCCACAAATTTTAAAGATTGCCTAGATCTAGCGAGACTTAAAAAACCTCGTTGTCATTTACCTAATGCGGATGCTCCAGTTCAATAGAATTCCAATATTTTCCATTTCTACAGATTAGTTTTCTACGTGATATTGTACCATCACACAAGAAATGCAGTTATCCTGACATTTTCTTTCTAATATTTGACTTATGAACTTGTGATGCAACAAAATGGCAAAGATCCTCTCTCGTACTAGGTAGATTTTTAATCTCTTTAGTTTGGGCTGCTATTCCACTTTTGTCCAACCCTCTTCCCAAATGCTACGTTTCGGCACCTAAAAGACCTTTCCCCCCATTTGTATCAACTTTTAGGACCCCTAAGAGTAGAATTGAAATGTGACTTTAAGGACATTTTAGAATGAAGATTATGTAAATTTTATTTAAAATTGACATACAAATTTCCATTTAAAATTGGGAGCCGCTTTAGAGAAAATGTCGTTTCAGCGTTTCTGAAAATGCGCAACATTGAGCTCATTTTCACAAGTGTTTTAGAGCTGACATGAGAAATTATTTGAAGCTCCTAATATGGATAATAATATATTGAATGAAAATAATATGAAGTAATAATGAGTGAACATTTTTCAAAAGATACGAGTAAATTGATGTACTTTTTGAAAAATTACAAGAATACACCGAAATGGAGTTTATGTCATGTTATTAAATGCATTTAGCAATCCATACAAAAAGTTTCAATAACATTTTGGAGCAGTTTTTGGGGAAAATCTTGTTTTTAATATTGCCCCCAATTCACTCAAAAATGCGCTTATTATGGAGAACAAATTTCATTTGAAGAAAAAATATATCTGCAGTAATGTGGTTGTACGAGGGTTATCAAACGTTTTCAATCCTCCTTATTCCTCAGTATATACGTACGTATACGAGAAAGTAGTAGTGCTGTTGATTTGAAAGTGCATTTTCATACGACATATACAGTTAACCTGACATTTTCTCTGTAATATTAGAATAATAAACTAGTGATGCAAGAATATCACCGATTTTGTCTATTTTTAGTCCCCTGTTCTCATTGGCGTGGGCTACCTTTTTGGTTTTGCCCGCACCTTTTTCCCCAACTGCTACTCTAACATGAACGTTTTAAGATATGTGCGTGACGTGGATTGCATTGAAAGACCCTTCTATTTGCCATTTAAACTCTAATTTTTCCATAATCTCTTAGCCAGACAGCAACTGTGAGTGAGATGTGTGTGCAATTGAAGAACTGGATATATCTCTACACCCAGAACAATGGCAACGGGATGGGTCCAATTGATACCACAGTGAAATATGAAAAAAAGGCCGAGAAAGGTATCTGCGAAGTTGGGGGAGCGCGAATGTGCTCTTTGTTGGGAATGGTCCCAGCGGTAGGAACCGCGAATGGCACTGAAAGTTTATTGGCAATGAACAGAAACAGGGAGGAAAAAAGAGGAGGGAAGAAAAACCAAAATTCTAGCCGGGACTTCAGAGAGTAGAAAACTAATACGAGAAAGTCTTGGTAATTCTGTAGCACAACTAGAATTCAACTGATTCGAATTACAAGAAAACTTTTTATATTTTCAAAAACTGCATTAAAATATTTAAAGATCTAATTTTTAAGTTAAATTTCATTTAGAAAAAATCGCCAATCTCAACGAATTTTCAATAAAACAATTGAAGAGCGTCAACCAAATTCTATGCTTTTGATTTTTTTTAATTCCATGACTTTCCTGAAAATCATACCTGCGATATTTTTGTGAGCGTACTCTACCGTAATCGCGTAAAACATGAAAATTCATTGTTTTAATAGTTTCTAATCAGCAAATTGTTATTTCGCTTAATCAAATATGAACAAAACCTTTAAAGAAAAGACTGTCTTCGAATAATCTCCCACACGGCACAAGCCAACGAGAATATTAGGGTAGATTGCTCTGAAACACAACACCGGAGAAGAATTTTGAAGCTAGATTCGGTTCGGCATTCGGTTTCCAAGCAGCTGAGTGTTTGGCGAAGGGGGCGAAGACCGGGAGACCCGATTGACAGCTTCCTTTTGACGAACGATGCCGGGGTTTTAGCGAACGCGCGCATGCATAGTGTGATTTCTGGAACCCTCAAAGGAGCGTGGCAATCGGGTCGGAGAAAGAGGCAGCGTCGCGCCCCAGAATGGCCGCCGCCACCTCCGCCGTGGAACCCAGCGGCCGCAAGAGGAGGAGTTTCTTAGGAAGCGAGGTCACCACGGGCGGCACCGGAGAGGAGGCGGGGCACCGAGGGCTTCGCACCTTCCGGAGCGCGCGCCTCCATTGGTGCGCTGATCCCCCCTCCCGTCACACCCACCGGTCACGCTCGCTCATTGGTGACGCACACCTTCCCCGCCGTCAGACGCTTCCCCCGCAGGTGAGAAGCCTTGAGGAAGGCCTGTGCGGGGAGTCGCTGGCAGCACAGTTCTGTTCAGAGAAGTGCTACTGTCGCTTGTATACGACGACAAATTACACTGCTTCACTGTTGACGCGATGTCAGAAGATCTGCGGTTAGCTAAAGGTGTGGAAACTTAATGGGGTTTTAGTCAGCCACTTATTTGCATTAAAGTATGAATGGGAGAAAATGTAAGGAATAGTAAACGAACACGTGAATTTGGGATACTTTTATTGTCCTAAATATCCCCCAAAAAAGTCGCAATATCAGGTAACGCACTAACGACAGCTTATGTTAATCCCAAGAATGCGGCCTATTTAAGGGTGCATACTGTTCGGGCCCACACGCAAAAGCAGAAAGGGACGTATAAATATAAAACGCTTCCTACGCCCTAAGCGGCAACACCGGAAGCGCGGCATGGGAAGTAAGTTGCCAAGCGGCACCACTGCGCCGCGTGATATTCGCTTTCGCGACCCGAATCTTCTAAACCGCTCTAGAACATTTTCAAATTCCAGCAGTTCCCTATTGGACTGTTCAAATTCACCCCACCTCGCCATACTGCAACCGCTGGAAAAGCAGTCGCTAATTGGCCAGTTCAAATCAGTTCAAATCCCCTCTTCGCGTGCCCGATAGAACTCGCAAACCGAACAGAAATCAGTCGCTGAGTAGTACCCTTGCTAGAAGCATGTCTCGGGCTCCGTGTTAAAAGATCACGTAAATTCTTATACAGAAAGTAATATTCTGTGCTTATGTTGTGGCCAAGTGAAAAGCCACATTGTTTTAATTTGTTGTAGTTCAGCATTGTGTATAAATCACTCGCTGAGAAGCAGCCAGTGCGAGAAGTATATCTCGGGCTCCGTGTTAAAAACATCACGTAAATTCTTATGCAGAAAGTAATATTCTGTGCTTATGTTGTGGCCAAGTGAAAGCCACATTGTTTCAATTTGTTATAGTTCAGCATTGTGTATGTATTGAACTAATTAATGTATTGTGATTCAAGATGGAAGATTCCTGTATTCTCACACTGAGAACAATAACTTAGTGTAATTTTATTGTAAAGAACAATTGTGATAACTCCAAGGTAATTAAACATCATTCTGCAAGGTGAGAAGTGTGTTTCCATGATAATCCACATTATTACAAATTTCCTAACGAGCGTCGAAAGGGACTGAGTGGATTGCCTACCTACTTTCAACAACCAATAATACAGTCCACTACAAGCAAAGGTAACCCGCCACGTCCATGGTCCTTCGATCTTCGGATATCGAACTAGTGACCCGTGGAAAGCAACCCGCTCCGTCCACATACTAGGGCACATACCCTCAATAGTTACTATATTCAAGAAATAGCAGCAATGCTCCGTCGTTGAAGGATCTGTCTTGAGACTCGAAGCAAATGTAAATTGATAATTCGCATGCGCCATTAAAAGATTCACCCCTCAACGAACTTTTTTGTACTTTTCACGTATGCAACACTTTTTTAATAGTTGAAAATACGTATGGTTTGTCTCATGGAGTTAATGGACGATTATTGGGGATTCTGTGAACCTCAACTCAACGTACTTGTCACTCCACTTCTAGTGAAAACATAAAATGTAGAGAATATAATGTAAAGAATAAAAAAATATATTTAGAATCAATATTATATTAAAAGTTCAAATCTACAAACTTAATTAAAAATACAATAAATCTGCACTAAAGAAATGATATACTATAGCTGAACCGCTCGCAAAAAAACCATCATGGCGGACGTACTTTTGTTAAAGTCTCGGAAGCGGACCCCCACCCTGCGGCATCTGAGATTTCCCCTCTCGGCGATAAGGGAAGCGCGTAGGCGAGAAGGAGAGGCGACTGCGAGACGCAGCGATCGCGCTGACCGCCACTCGTCATCACTACCCTCTTCGTCAAAAGAGGAACTCGCACTCCCAGGAGTGTCCAAAGAAATGAATACATCGTATTGTGCAAACGCTTCTCTGCAAAACATTTCCTTTTCTTTTAAGGATGCACCAATAGTTTCTGCTGCCTCGCGCCCTTTTATAAGTCCCCAAACAAGTTCTATTGGATTTAGATCTGGATGGTACGGTGGAAAACGGGGAGGAATGTGGTCATGTTCAATGATTATTTGATCAACGACCTATCGTTTTTCAGTGGATATATTTTGAATTATTTGTAATAATTGGGTTTTTGTGAATAACAGCAGCTACTGTGTAAAGGACACTCACTGCTCACTAGCCACGGTAAAACAGGGACTGGAGATCGAAACTCTCCAAGACACGGCTTATTTTCTGATCGTTTGGACAGCCCCTACTGTAGAAACACGTAAGCTGCCTTCCGTCTGATCCTTCTCACTCATCAGTTTGTTATCACTAGGGAACGGATTTTCATGTAAATACATATTTTTACAGGGACAAGACATCTGCATTCAGTAATATTTTTTACACTTAACACGACATTCTGAACTATTTGGATCCATTTTTATTTTACATATTTTTACATATTTTGGTATAATTACATATTTTTACATATTTTATCTATAGCTCCATATTTCGTTACATTTTAATATATTTATAGGTCGAAAATGAACATTTCACTTGTGATGTTCGAAATATATGTTTCTTGAAAACTTAGTTACTGAAATACTTAAAAAATACGTAATGCGCTTGTATTAACGCCGAAAAATCGCTATTAATTGTCAAACTTATTTCCCCCCGCCCCCATCTGCTTCTTGGAAACAGCGTAGACGGGATCAACGATGAGCGGATGTAGCATGTGAAGCAGAAGGAACTTAACCACGTGATTACTCATGTTTCCTCTACCCCATACGTAACTCGATAAAAAATTCTGATCATTGTCTTATTCCTTTTCGGGATTGGGGGGGGGGAGTATGCTCCCTCTACCCCCCCCCCGTTCTATCACAGGCAATTCACTTGAGCTCCGGCTCCTCGTAAACAATATTGTATATAATACCAAAGTATTATGTTTCGGATGAAACCTGCGAATAATTGCTTCTGTAGATGTAAAACTTCAAGGTACTCTGCTCGGAAAACCCTTGAAGAATGGAATTGTAAACTTTATAGCGAATATTTATTTCACATATTTCCAATTTTTTCTTACATATTTTTGAAAAAATAAGTACATATATAAGTACATAATTTGCTTTTTTTATTACAATAAAGTCCGTTCCCTAGTTATCACCAAACTCGCAGTGTTGAATTACCGCGCGACCCACGAGAGAAAGACAGAGGGAGAGCTATGCTGTGACATAGAGCGCAGGCTGGCGGGGAAATATGAAGAGCTTTGGAGGGAGAGGCCACGTTCGGGCATGCGCAGTGGAAGGTTTTTTTGAGAGTGGTAGAGCAATAGTACCAAAATATAATTTAAATGAGCAATTTAATTGATTCTGAGCTCCAAAACTACTTAGGTAATTAGTCCCGTAAGTATAGTACATGCTATGCAGCGTTGTTTCTCCTTCGCTCGAACGTGCGATCCTGCGGCGACTTACATGTCGTTTTAGGATTGTTTTTCTGCAGGTATCTCCCCCAGCAGGGCTACCGGAACATGTCCGGTAGAGTGTGTGGTAGGGTAGTTCATTTGTGTACGTCTAAGGGAAGAGTAAAAATTTGGGTGCGTCTAAAGGAAAAATACAGCCAGAGTAACTGGCTGCTAGAATTCTTCTCCAAACAAAGGTTTACTTATAAATATTTGGCGTACGGAATTGCTAGTGAGGACACTGTCCTTAGGCAGTATCCTTCCATGTTAACGATGCTGCAGATGACAAGCATGTTGCCGTTGAGCTACAGAAGTCAAACCATTACGTTTAATAATAAAAAGACAGTGTTATTTCCATTTTGCGACGAAGTGTTGATCCTAGAAACCAGTGGGATTCAAGTTGTCAGTCAGGCCTTGTCGCCTACGGATACCTCCGAAAGTCTCACGAAAACGTGGCCCACTTCGGAAGTTTTTGTGGGAGTGCGAGCGCTCACTGCAGATGGAGCAGCTTCCCAGAACTTTTGAATCGCAAAAATCTTCGACACGGATGAATTACGGCCGAGCCTGATAACAATACTCCATGGACTCTGTTCGCTGTTTCCCCACGATGATGAATTTGGAACGGAAGGAGAGAATAAAGAACGAGAATAACAAATACAGCTGGGTTTAAAATATAAATAGGAAAGTTTAAAACATGCGAACGATCAGAGAAGGATGAAATAAAAAAGATACACTTAAAAAAGAAAATCCCTCATTTCAGTTAATGAAAGACGAAAGACATTCCTTTCTCAGTGAATTCTCGCAACACGTGATACGGATTGAGTGCAATATTTTTGCGCTCCCTTCAGTGCAAAAATGTTCAAAGAAAATAACACGAAATATATAAAGCGGTGTACTTATGATTTTGGGTTATTCAAATAATTATCAAAGTAAATATAAACAGTTCGAACATCAAACTGATGTAAATTAAATTCATTCGTATCATTTTATTAATATAACCACTAGATAAATATTTCACGCAAGTTCACAAGAATCATTTGGTTACGAATATTTTCTGCAGAATTATGTAGTATTTGCTTAGGGAATCAAATTTAACAGTAAGTTGAATCTGCAGAAAATTACAAGCACTTCCATCCAATACGGCTTGAAATTAAACCGAAAAAATACTCAGGCGAGCACACAAGATCCCTGAAGGCCAGCCAAGTCTTCTTTACGAAAAATTACCATACTTGGGGTACAATTTTTACTTTCTCGCATTCTAATTACGTAGTGTAGAGGAAATTACGTAATGAGATGAAAAATGGCGAACTATGATATAAAAAGTCGCTTTGTATGCCCCTGATACCGAAAAAATGGACAATTCTTGTCCATAAATGCAGTAAATTACTTCCTTCCACATGTTGTGTAGTCAGACTCCGTGATACCTAAGAATTGGTTTTGACAAATGTCCTTGTCTGTTCATCCGCATGCCCGACCGTCCGCTTGCCTGTCCATCAGTCTGCCCGCCCGTCCATCTACCCTTCCGTTTATCCTTTCGGTGCTTCCGTCTGTACATCCTTCCCATCTGTCCTTCCGTCTGCCCGTCCGTCCCTCCACTTGTCTGTCCGCCCCTCCGATCATCCGTCCGTCCGACCATTCGTCCATCCAACCATCCATCCGTCCAAACATGTATCCATCTGTCCGACCATTCATGGTGAGTGCTAGAGCCTAAAGGGTTCCGACGATTTTCTCCAAAATTGATATTCCTCGATCGGTCGGTCGATCAATATGGCAGATCTAGATATCTTGGGAATTTGAAACGGGTATATTGATTTTGAAAGGTACCGCACATGAAGACATAAAATGTTCAATAAAAAAATAGGAGTAGAACAAAGGAAGCTATAAACAATGGCCCCGGTGTCATTGTCGTTGACCACGGAATTTTCGAAAATTGCAAACGTTACATATAATGCAAGAAAGTTCGTGCAGCTGTAGCGCCACTAGTTTCAGTCCTCGGCCGCCTCTCAGCTCTCGAACGAGCAGCGGCGCGGCGCGGCGGCCCGCTCGTCAGATCCCGCCCACCCCGTTTCGCCTTTCGAAACAACGCCTCACGTACGAAACAGAGGGGAAAGTGAATATAAAGTTTGAAACGGAGAACTTTTATGAGTGGTGCCGTGTGTGCGCAGAGGTTTATGGGAAGGAAGGATGGAGGTTATTCGATAATGCGTTTTGTCAATGTTCGGAAACTTTCCTTAGGTGCGGAATTGAAATTGTTTCTTTCTTTCCTTTCCCGGACGTGGGCACCATTAGCTATAGAGTGAAGCTGAAACTGTCGTTGGAATGGAGATAATAGGGGCCGCATGGTAAAGGAGAATCAGATTTTATATTGCCGGACGGGAATATCATAGCGCCAGGAATTCGCGCATTTTATTTCGAACCGCGGATTGAGAACATTAGAATTAAGATAGCGATCAGCTCATTCTTTACAAAGTACGTGATTGGTTCAAATTCATATTACTTTTGAAGTTGTCTCGAAAATAAATAATCTTCTGCAAAGTAAGGCAAACTAAAGTTATAGGTAAACTAGAGCTGCTACAACAGTATGCACATTTTCGCATTAATTGGAACGGTTACATAAAATTATAATACTACTTGAACACCCATTTGTGTAATATTTTAAAAACTAAGAGGTTAAAAAAAACCTTTTTTCAAGTAAAAATTACTCTTATTATAAAACAATGTACATAATATTATTTAAAGATCTCATTTTGAAGGATAGATTTCATTAACAAGCAGGATATCCATCTGCAATATCGTAGTTGAAGAAAGACACCGAACAGAATTTAACCTTTTGCAATTTTCGGAAATTTTGACTATTAAAAAATTGACCTTCGCCATTTTCATCGACCTTCGCCAAAGTGTACTTTGTTATATTCGAGAAAAAAATAAAGAAAAATATTGGAGGCATGTTTAGAGGAAATTTTGAAAATATTGTTTGGGCTTCATATAAAACACTCCCAAACCAAAATATCCGTTTCTAATTTAAAAGGATACATCAGCCAGATTCATCATAGAATATCAATTTTTTGTGAAAATCCTGTCCGCGGTTTAGGCCTTAGTGTTGTTCATGAGCAGACGAATAGATACGGATAAACGGACGGATTTTATTTTCACTATTGATGTCCAGTATAGTCTCCTACTGTTATACAATAGTAAAAATTTATCCAACATTTAAACTTGAGTATCTATTTTCATTATTTATACTGTCATTGATAATAAGTTGTGACATAAGTAGATTATTATGTAGCTTTATTGATACTGACATTTTTTGCATAGTGCGTTCCCAATTTCCAAATCATTGACCTATCTTCAAATACCCTGCATCAACTCAAATTCTCTCAATCACACGTAAATATGACATCATATTTTGAACAAAAAGCATATCCTAAAAAGATATAAATGGTTTTCCGCTTCCTAAAAAAATTCAAACCGTAGAAAAAAATCATCAACCAGCCTCTGAGCCCCCTAGGTAAGCGCTGGAGTTAACGTGTGTGTGTGTGTGTGCATGTAACTGGTTTAATAAAGCACGCCCTACTCTAACAATATGTGTCAGACAAGCACGGGTTTGTATTTCTGAAATCCGTGCTTCAAATCCTGAGCACTCCTTGTAGTTTGTGATTAACAAGGCCGATTTTTCGGTAGATGTCTTCGGCGTATCCACATATTCACCGGCTCCCGTTTTATAATTGTTTTTTACAGATTCATTATGTTCACCTACATGTTAAATAATATTCGTCCTTGGTGTGTGCTATAGCTAAAGTGAGAGAATCTTGACAGACATTTGATTTCTTCGAATCAGACGAAGAAATTAAAGGAGAACCCCAACCCAAAATTAAATCACGGAACTCTTGACATACAGAAGCAAACCGTGTCAATTCATCTTCTTCAAAACAATAGAGTATTTAAGGGCGAGCTGCATGTCATGAAAGAGTACATTTCTGCACACACCTTTTTATCTTTACAATTTCTTGTGTTCAATTAATTATTATTTCGCACTTACGAAAATGTACGTAGTATAACAAAATGGCCAGCAACCTGCGCAAGTTTCCATGGAGGTACCCCGTATTTTTTAGAAGTCTGCAAATATTAGGGGACTACACACACTTTCATCGTTAGGATTTGTTCAAACTGAGTCGAATACAATTTATTTCTATGACTGAAACGGAACTCCACATTAGGGTCTAAGTATTAAAACAGAATTGCACAGAGCAATAAAAAAAGAATCATAGGAAGTTTATCGAGCGAGTAATCAAACGTGCACTCTTTTGCTTGTCACGAGACACCACGAAGTACCACCATGGAACAATTGCGTTGATAAACTATATCTGTTGTGTTGTCTTCCTCTAAAAGTTAAAGTATAAAAAAATTAATAGAGAAGTACCGATAGTAACAGAGTCGGTTGCAATATACCAAATAATGATAAACAACATTAATGCCCTCAGATAATCGATCATTTTTCCTTTACTCTTTTCAATTTACTTTTATGTCACACCCATAGTTTCAAAGGAATTGAGAAAAGAGTTAAAGCTCACAGTTGTTTTTAACTGTCAGATGGAAATATAAATTGAAAACCAAAATATTTTGTATTAAAATTCAAATTTACGACATAAACATCGTTTGGAAGCATTTTGATATAACATTACATTAATATGAAATGACAATAAACTATTGATTCGGCTATTGTTACTTCATGAAGACAGTATCGTTGATTTGTTCTCCAACATTTGATTTAAACCGATCATTATGGATCATTAGTAGCAGTAGCTGTAGTAGTTGCAGTTGCCACTAATAATCATTACACAATTGCTGGGAGACATGCAAGAATCCTTTAACATGCTACGTTTCATTACATCAGCTTAAAGAAGGGCAATAGGTTAGTAAAAAACTCTTAACTCATTCTTTATTCTAGATGAAATCTCAGTTGCTTTTCTCACAAACAATTTCTTTAATAATGGAGCCAAAATGACCTCTTAGTTTGTACAATGTATCTACATTTACCAATAGGAAATAAATATCGTGAAATAAATATTTTATAAGAAATATTGTTTTGTTTGTTCTTTGTAACATTTACTGAGAATAAGAATGTAATAATTCAAATAAAGTATTACAACACAAATAAACTATCTACAGAGACTTCCAAGATACTGAATTGTGATTAGGATAATCTGTTGAGAATGAATCTTAAATAGAGCATAAGTTACATGGACATGACAAGTTGGTAAGGAAGTAAGAGTCTTTATATTAAATATCATACTTCACTATACACAAAGAATTATACATTTTAAGGCCGTTTGTGGGAGTTTAATATTTCGATGAATACTCAGAGTATTTCAAACATTTTTCACTGAAAGGTCTTTCCCATTCAATTCAAAACTGATACATACTTTCAAAGCTAAGTTGATGAACAACAACTAGGAAAATATAACCAATAGATTGCTGTAATATGGAAAAAATACCAAAAATAACGTTCAAATAGTCGGACGGTAATTCGGTCATTTTTAGTGATTATCTTTTCTGAAAATGTAGCGTCATTAGTGAAATGTGAGGTCAATTTGCTTGTTTATTCAGAAATGCTACCAAAGAAAATGGAGTGAACATCACAACAACACACTAACGAATCTAAGGAGAAATGGTAAATATCACATTAAAAATAAGTAAATACCGCTAACTATGAACACTTACAATCCACAATAATTTTTAAATTACTATTTCAGTATTCCTACTTTATAAGATATTTTTATTTATATTTGTAAAATATTAACATATCTGTTCTGCTTAATTTCTGACCCTCTTTTTTAAAATTCTTGTAATTAAAATTTATTCGATGATAAATGTTTTCAAGAAATCCTCATATGCAAGTAAAAATACAACTGAACGTTTTGATTTTTTAATTTATTCCAAGTTGCTTTTTAGCATCGAGATTATCCGCAACTTCTTGTCTATTAATTGCATTAATAGTAACATTTGTCTTCAAATCGAATTGTAAACCCCGAAACATTTTAAAACTTGTATGGTTTTCATTCAAACAATTTTGTTATTAAAAAATTTATGTAGTTCATTTGGCACACTGGCGGATCCAGGAGGGGGCACAAAAGACATATTGTTTTCCTTAATCTTCCTTTATTAGGCAAAATTAATTTAAATATTTCTGTTCGAAATATGTACTTATTTAAACAATAATATTGTATAGAACCATATCTACAGTACTACATAAATAATATACAATACAACAAAATTGTTTATTATTTAATAAAAATCAACAATATCCCTTCCCCCAATGTTCGGCTGGATCCGCACCTGATTAGGAAGATGTACGTGATTTCTAATTATGTCTAAAATTTCCAATACTCAGTGATAATATGTTTTGACAGCAATTTCTATATTACAGCGCTTTATTGAGATGTTTTTCTTCTAATATTTGAAATAGTTAAAAATCTGAAGATCAAATAAACCTGTGTACCACCCTAAAATTGAACGTTTCCTCGCTCCTATCTTTACAAGCAAACTAAATTTGTCATAAAGTTTTCGTAAGATTTTCAAATTTGAATATTTGGATTCAATTGGTGCATTGTGCATTGTCGCTCATTGGTGCATTATTTTATGAAGTGGTATTATCCGCACACGTTTTCTTGGGCCTTCATTTCACAAGATTCGAGAGGAGTGGGGTTTGATTATTTGGTCGACAGGACGAATCGACTATCGAATCAGTAGCTCGTTTTTAATGCAAAATACACGGATATTGCACAGAAGGGACCATTTATGGATACCCAATTAAATCAACAACGCCCCTTGTTATAATTTATTCTGAATTCAAGTGACGTTAGCAAAGGGGTGGGGGTAGGTCTTCTACGGCTCAAGAAAACCTGCGCGTGTACTACAGCAAATACCATGGTTACCGTGAGAGACGGCCGCCAGAGAGCACGCTTGACAAGGGTTTCCGATCAGTTTTCGATGCTGCTGCCCCTAGCGGTAGCCACCGCACTGTTGCCATGATAAGTACTCGCGTAGGCACTCGCGGAGCGCATAGTCGTTCGGGCTCTTGTTGGGAGTGGTCGTAAGTGAAATGTGGAAGGTGAAGACAGAAAAGTAGCACTTGCACCGACAGCGTCTGTCTCACTTGAACGGTAAGTTGTACGCAAAAACTTCTGTCTGCGAATTTGTCCTGCAAACGCCAAATCTGTGTGCTGCACGAGTGATAAATGTTTTATGCATGAAGTTTATTTTTCAGGTGCATAAGTGTAACGTGATGAGCAAAATACTCGATTTGCGGGAACTGCTAAAACAGTGCTGTTAGGAGGGTGCATTGAAATAATTACATTTAAGGGAGTAAAATTTGTAAATAAATCAAATATTCGCATGTGAAATGTGAAGTGCAGATAGTTCCTTATACGTGTGAGATTTATTCGTACCAAAGTTATGTTCATGAAAACTAGAAGAATTGTCCAGAAAAGAATGTCCACGAATTTCCCTCGAAAACAATTTTTTTAAACTACTGTGCTACGAAAAGTATAGGAAACGATTGTGTGAAGTCGTAAATTCAGGCTTTATTGTCATTAATCAGAATACCGTAGGCACAGAACATAATTTTGTATTGTTTGTAATGGTTCGTACTAAAAAGGGTATCTTGCATTGTGCTCCGTTTTTTTGTTTGAAATATCATTTCAATTGTAAGAAAATATATCAATACGATAATATACAGTAAAATTTATTTGAGAACGTGTGTTTGCTAAGAGAACTTTGCATACGAGCGTGGGATGTATTTCGAATAAGAAATGCGACAGTGAATCTCTGAATTTGTGTTTTCCTCCACAAAACGTCTTAAGTGCATTTTTGCAATTCTAAAATGTAGAGAAAACGTAGGACTAAAACGAAAATAAAATGAGAAAAACAAAATAGTTCATGTCATTTCCCTGTCTGAATACTGTAATGAACAATTCGAAGGTTAGATTTGCGAGTATAATGCGTTGTTTCTAAGAAATACATTTATTTTTAACAAAATATATCATTTTGCAAACGTTTTGCAATTGTACATTGATTACTGTCAGTCACTCGTACAATTTGTCATGAAAACACGGCGTTTGAGTAAAACAGAATAATAATTCTCGAACGCCGGAAAGAACGGAGTGATATCGTATTATCGCTCCATCAGACGTTGTTTTACAGCTCAATCGTTTCGAATTTTGAACGTCCACAACTATTGCTTATCATGCTATACACGTTTTTGCAAGTCGTGCAACATTAAAATTTTTCAGAATACTAAAAAGAAGTGCTGTATAATTACAACCCGAATGAGGTGTGTACTTATCTTTTATACTTATAATTATGGTGCGCAATATTCACTCCCCAAGTGTATTTCGTGTGCGGCATTTAATTTCTCAACATTATTCCTGGAGGTTGCTTAATGATGTGCATCACACTTTACTCTACTGAAAAAAGACTTGGCCTGAAGGATCATCGCGTTTTTCCATTACTTTGTTTTACAAAATACAGAAGAGCAAAACTCTTGTTAAATTATGCGAAAGTTTGCAGATTCATTCACTTATCGGATGATCAAAATAATTGTATATTGCATTTTATCAAGAAATGTTTAGATTTGTGTTAAGTAATTGGAGAGGAGATGTTTGCAATGAATTTCCACTTTTCTGTAGCATTGCATCTTGCTATAAAAGATGATGGTCACACCTATCGAAATATTTTAAGTATTTATTACTCTGCTTTCAGGGGCGAGATCTCAAAAGATCCTCGAGGTTCTTAACCAAGAATTATCAACTCGGAATCGTTGCTGGACTTCAGATACTTCACAGCAGACAAAAACCATGTTTAGCAAGCCTGTAAGTAATATTTCTCAACATTCAAATTGCCTTAGTTCAAATTTCCATTCATGAGTCATTAATACTTTTTTTTGTTCTATTTTCTTCCATTTTTTTTTTGACATCTCAATAACAAGATCTGAAGTTTCAGTATATTATGCGGTGATCTTGAAGTACAAATGCCTGTGTATCATGTATAAGCAAAATTTTACTTAATTATTTCTTTTTCTATTAGAGGGACATTCTATATCTTCGACAATTTGTAGTATTTCATTCATTCATTATTATATAAAAAAATGAAATTAATTGAAAACACCTTTAAATTCAATGTTTCAATCGGAAAAAAATCAAAACTATTTGTCTTAATGTGAACTTTTTTCTGCACATCTACCATCATTACTTCACATACATCAGTCCCAGTCAATTACAATTCTGCAATTCTAGATATATATTTACTAGCATAACCCGGCAGACGTTGTTCTGCTCTCTTCCTTCGCTCTCTTTTTCCCTCATTCTCTCTCCCTCTGTTTCCATCTCTCTTTTCTCATCGTTTTTCCCCTCCCTCTTTTATCCCAACCTCTCTTTTCCCTCTCTCCTTTTCTATCTCTCTCTTTCCCTTTCTCTTTCCTTTCCTTTTCGCTCTCTCTTTTGCTTTCTATCTCTTTCCACTCCCTTTATCCCTCTCTCTTTTACCTTACTCACTCTTTCCCCGTACTTTCCTTTTTTCCTTTTCTTTCCTCTCTGTTTTCACTCTTTCCCTTCTCTTGTTTTTACCCTGCCTCGTATCCTCTCTCTTTTTCCTCTTTCCTTTTTCTTCTTTTCCCTTTCCCTCTTTTTACATGTATCTTTTCCCCCTCTTTCCCCTCACTTTTTCCATCTCTATTTCCCTCCCCTTCTTTCTCTTTTCCCCTCTCTCTTTCCGTCTATCTCTTTCGCTCCCTTCTCTTGCATTGATGGTTCCTCCTGGCCTCCTTGGCCTCACCCCGCGAAACGGCAACGCCCAGCAATAATGAAGCTGGGTTCCCATGATTGGGAATTGTATTTAACTGAAGAACCATCTTAATCTACAGTGCCTTCTAGTGGAGTTACAAAAAATGAACAGAATAAAAATCTCCATGAAAACAGATGTGCCAACTTTCATGGAGATCGGTCACACGGCCATTCCCCTACGCTTACTCTGTGATTCTACCGCATCGCTGCTGTCCTTTAGCGGAATATATCAGGAACCCGTCTCTTAGCGACCGGCGAAAAATAACGACCGTGGTGCATCTACCAGCATGTTATTTAAATTATTTATATTCCGCATTTGTGTTGTAGTAATCTTTACAAAATTTTGCAAGGACACTGCGTCAAATCCTGAAGAAGAGCCTGTAAATATTTCGTTTCTATTCATACATTTATTTTTGTGGAATCGATGTCGTGTCCTTGAATTCACTTTTATAGTATAGATTTTGACGACTCTTTGTTAATATTAGAAATTCATGTCATTATATTAGGCACTGTTTCCTCCAATATACTCACTTCAGAAAGAGCGCAACAATAGAGAACGATATGATAGCGTTTTCGCGTTTTCTTCTACAGGTCCCTCCAGGCAGGCAGAGACCAGAGCCTGAGATGAGATACTGCCTGCTCCCTGTCGTCGAAATGCCAGCATCAACCACAGTGTCAAGCCTGGCGCGTCCCGCGCTGCCCGCCCCAGGAGGCAGCCGCCAGCCGGAGCAAGGCGCTCCGTCGTCACCTGCGCCGCCGGGGCCTCCGAACGCACCCAACGTGCAGATCCACGTCAGCTCCCAGCAGCCACCGCGCGGCCAGCCGGCCCCCCGCCCCCCGCCCGCCCCCCGCGCACTCGGGCCCGCACTTCAACGCGCCTCCCGCACACGCCGCGTCATACCGCGCCGGGGTGCAGGTCCGCTTCCCGCGCCCGGCCGCGCCTCCGCCGGCCCACTCCCAAGCGCGAGGCCCGCCGGGTTACGCCCAGCCAGTCACGCCCTCTCCCGTCATGAGCGTCGTCTTGTCGGGGCCTTCCCAAAGTTACCCGGCATGCTATTACACCCAGCCATCCTACGGATACCAAAGGCCCAGAGAGACGGTGGCGGGCAATTATGCTTATGTTGATCCGCCTCCACCCTATGCAGCACCCGCTGGCGACAGTTATCACACAGTTAATCAGCCATCATCTCAGACACAGTACGTTAGTCCGCACTCATACTACGCGGCGGGAATGCAGTATGCGACGTACCCTTACAACAACGGGCAAAGCTTCGGAACTTCCCAAAATGTGACATACTCGTATGGTGTCCCCATGGTGGGAACTTGGCCTTCAGGTTATTACACAACGTATTACACTCAAAATGGACCCTACACTTCTTATATAGGAGGTCCTTCATGGCAAAACTTCATGCCCTTGACCAACACATCTTCTGGAGCGGCGCCATCTTATGCTCAACAGGGAAATAGTTCCGTAACTTCCAATGTTGCGTTGCCAGGAGCTCCCGGAGGATACCAGAACCACGGAGAACCTTCTAGTCAGCAGTCAAGCGCTCAAAATCCTCTGCCACCAAGCCAATCAGGTACAGCAAATTTCGATTCAGTGCCCTACCTAAATCCAGGAAACACCTTTCATCCTCAAGAGCCAATTTGCACATGCAGTTATTTCACAGTAAATGATCACCTTCAGCCAGGAGTTGATCACTATTTCTTTCCACCAGTGTCGAATCCAGGATGTACTGGTATCACAGTTAACGAAGAAAATGTCACAGTGAATGATGTCAACTGTTATATGGCGCAGGACATGCCAAATCAGCTTGAAGACCCCTATAAATACGTATGTGGATATGGTGAACAAGGAGAACCGGGTGAGTTGAGGAAAAATTATATGAAATTTCACATTTGTCATTCACGTTTAGAAAACATATTTTATTAAATACAAGCTCTTAATTCACAAACCCTTTCACGAACGTCATTTCTCATGTTCATAGGTGAATATGGAAGATCATTTGATCTTGAACAGCACTTGGATAATTTTTGCAACAATTTGCAATGTTATCACGACATGTTTCAAGCACGAAACGCTTCAGCTGGCTACGACATACCTGAGCAACAACGTGGAGAAAATCTGACATCTTCCACGTCATCGGAGCAGTCACTCGCGTCGGCCATTGATGATGAGCTGACTGGCCGCATCGTCAACGATGCCTTAGATGTTTTGAATGACCCCCCAGAAAATGAAGTTAGCAGCAGTGGCATCGATTTGGCTGAGTAGAATAAGTTTTAATTACTTTCACCTTCTTTCTTTTCTTTTTGACTTGATCCTTAATTGGTAACCTTATCGTAGTACATCACATTCAGAAAAAATGTATGACAACTAAGACGCAGATTCCTTGAAGTGTGAAGAAAAAACTCAACAACTGGTACATAAGCTTAACAAATTCCTAGTTATTTAATTTCCGAAGAATATGTTCCACCGATCACTCGTTTTTGCCAGTAAAAAGTTTACGATTTTCATTGATAAAAAAAGTTTTATAGTGTTAAATGACTCCTTGAAAGTCGTAATGATGTACTTTTAAGAATATAATAGGAGATTGCAGCATTAGTAAATTAACCAATCATCCACTTCAAAATAAAGGGAATAACTATACCACCTTTTAAGGATCAAACTTTAAAAAAGACTGAAGTCTCGTACCTGCTGAAAAGTCTCTTTTACATTGTTTTCGTGTTTGTATGTTTATCTATTAAAATGCTCACAGTTGTGTAGAATGTCTGGAAGAAGCATTGTTAACCATAATTGCTTTGAAGAGTTATTGGGAATTATTTCGTTCTAAAATGTTAAAATATCATAACATGCCTTTGTGAAGACTGATATGCTTCGACATTTCTGAAAATGTTTTTCTCCTCCCAATTTAGAACTTCAGTATACGTTCAAATTTACTTTCACGGATGTTGTGTTAATTTAATTAAGGTTGAAGGAGGTTGATAACATCAAATGTAAGATTAACATTTTAAATTAATAACATCTTATTTAAGTAATATATAGTTTTAGTTTATGATTTTTCAAGTCCATTCAGGATAAGGGGTTCATGTATTTATAACAATATTTCTGGATCACAAAATGCTCTTTAAAAAAATGTCTTTTTAAAGTTTCTCTAACATTCAAGTCTTATGTCGATATTAACCCCATCTTTTTATTAATTAATAAAATTAATGTTCCTTTTACAGTATTAACGTGACGCCATTAAGTTAAATGATGACAATGTTGGGTCACCACGAAAATGGAGTAAGGTTAAGATATTTATCAGCTGAATGCAAGTTCGCATTTTTATTAGTGATCGCACATTTGCTTATAAAATGATAAAGTTAAATGAAAACAGTGGTAAGACATTGCCACAGTTCTGATTTGTAGAAAATACATGCACAAGTAACGGAATTTCAAATACTACCATTTTGAAAATATCTCTGATTTGATGGTTTGAACTAAAATCGTCAGCAATTTACTGACTTCATATGATATGAGATCCTAACGAGCCTTCAACACGTTTTTGATGCTCCCTTTCCGTCCAATTCATGTATTCAGTTCTAGTAAGAACTTCAAATGCCTACTATTCTGTATTTCTATAAGTTACATAATTTGTAGACATTCGTAGATCGTGAAGGGCTTTAGAAACCCAGGGGCTCACACTTGTGAGCACGGGCTTGGCGCTCCCGGGTCCCCGAGCCGTTTCTTCTCGCCCTCTCCCTTCCGTTGAGAAGATTTCTCTTTCTGCAAAATTCCAAATATTTCTTCAATTTTTGTCCAAACTTGGTTTCTTCAGCAATGCTTTCGTAGAGTTACGCTTTCTTAGTCCCAATAAATGATGTATTCAGTATTGAATGTAACATTCAAACACAACCTCGTAGATTTATCAATTCCATTACCTACGTTTAAGATAAGTTACTCAATATATTTTAGAATAGTAATTTTAGTATATAGAAGATAAGAAGAACATATTTTTTGCGAGTTTCTCGCTCAACTGTACGGCGAGGTGCTGTGAAACCATTAACATAAACGGTTTATTGAATTCAAGTAAATCAATTTAATTGGCCGTTTTCAACCCAATCCATCTAATCATCATTGCACATTTCATTAAAAATTATAATCAACGATTCCTAACATTCTTTTCTTTAGATACATCATTTAATGAATCTCTAATGAATTGCTATTGCCAGGAGGAACTCAAAATTCATTAATAAAATGGAATTTTTATTTTTAAATGTTTTATTAGTTGATGCTAATGGAGAACATCCATGAACCTGAAATTTCATTTGTATTATTTAACGTCGCAATAACTCAGTAAGCAAGTCATTCTATAATACTTCTGTAAACTTCCAGAATCAAGCAATCAGGTAGCAAATATGTTCATTGCAGGCGGATGAATTATTCTCAGAAACGCAAATTTGCAGTGAGACTAAATTAACTCCATTTTACTGTTAAGTAATACTTATATTTAAATCCATTCATACATAAACTAACCTGGTAAATGCATTGTCAAGAGATGATCTGTAAGTAAACATGAATCCTCTTGTTTAGAGGCCACGCATGAAAAAATTGTTTTTTCCACGACAAGAAAAGAATGTTAAGTTCCACGAGAATAATAAGGATGTGTATGAAAGAGTTCGTATGTTTGCGAATGTTTAAATGTGTAAATAAGTAAAAAATCAAATTTAGATTCACATACATTAGGTCCAAAAATGCGTAATATACCCAGATATCTTGTTTCGGTTTTTCGTAATCCTATGAATTCATGCCTCGAACTTGGACCATGACCCTCCCTAAAATACCACTGTCTAGAAATGTTTATAGTTATTTGTTACTCAATTAACTAAACTATGATTCCAGTAATAATTTTACATTTTTATTATAGACGTTTCTATCTCTTAAGTGTGAGATTCTCTTCAGTATACGATATCTGAAAATGCAAAGTTGTTACAAAAACAATTTTTAACGATTATTTTAAAAGTCAGAAATATAACACCACACGTACAACTTTGTGAGTGTTACATAACCTTAAGAACCTACAGGTAATCATTTAATAACATGTTTATATCTAATCATATATATTGCAGTTTGAGAACTTTAAACATGCGATTTTGACTTTTGAAATAACCGTTAAAAATATTTTTTGTAACAACAATGTATTTTTAGATGCCATATACTTAAGGGGATCTCACACGTAAGATATTGAAATAACTATTAATAAAAATTTTAAATTATGAGTGAAATTATCGTTTACTTAACAGATTGACATTTAATCCAGCGATCACACTAAACTTTATTTCTTACTGTAATGATCACATCTGAATTCATATCTTTACATTTTAATGAACAATCAATTGACAATTAACTTCAAATAACAATTTACAATTATTAACATCCCATCACTCACAATAATAGTAGTACTTACTAATACATTTACTCGCATTTTCAAAATGTGCATCGAAGGAAACCTCTTCATGACCCCATCATTAGGATTTTCTCCTAAAGTGCACATTTTTTTCTGCGACTTTCATTGCTTAAAATAGGACTGCAGGGTTGATATTTCATGAACATTCCATTACGAGTTTGGAAGTATACTATTAAGTAGGTTTATAGTAATGTACAACAATGTATACACACTCTAGTTCCTTAAAAAAATCGCATTTTTAAAGCACGCGAAACTAGCTATTTGGATTTTTTATTTATCCTTTGTACATCATAGTACAGGAATACCTACTTAGAGTTACAAGACGATAGAACGCCTCTTCACTGTCCATTAGTCATTTTGGCATTCGTGTTTTTTGGCATTCTATTTGGATTTGATGGGTAAAATTCCAATATTGAGAGATATTTACCATAAAAATTTTTCATTTAATAAATATACACAAATTGAAATATATAAGATACAATAAATAAAATTTTAGACCAACAGAATGATTGTCTACCGTAATCATAATGCAAAATGAATTAAAAGTAAATAATATAAAATGGGGACATTGGATGTCAATATCGGGTATCAAATAATAAGGAACAAGAGAATTCATGTGTACACATCAATGCCACAGTCGCTCCAGTGAATATTCCCACTTGAGTTGCTGATTTGAGATAGCAATATTCACCATTGAAAAACTGAAATCAGTAAAAAACAAGATCGCCACTCAGGTAGTCTCTGCTCAATAGAAAAACATCACCCTCTGAATAGAGCGCCGTAGTGCTTGCATTGCACAATTCACGAAGCACTTAAGGACCCAGGGGGCTCACAACTAGTGGGCACGGGCCTGGCGCACCCGGGTCCCCGAGCTGTACCTTCTCGTTCTTCCTCTTCCATCGAGGAGATACCCCCTCATTCAAAATTAAAACAAACTTTTTCGGTTCTCATTCAATCCTTGCTTTTCCTTATAACAGCAGTTGACAAAACCTTATATGCTCCATCGGCGACGTAACTGTGAATTTTGAAGCAATACGATAGAAAATGTTACGATATAGTTATTGCGATCCCATGTCTTCCAAGTACTTTCACAACCTTCCGTTACTTTAAAAATAAATAGTTAGAAATTATTTCCAAACTTTTCGTTTAATTTTTCGATCGATTTCCTGCTAGAATAACAAAGGCTGCACGTGAATAAATTCAGATCATTTGATGTGGTGCTATAATTCTTAATATTGAAATTTAATGCGACCGTCGATTTTACTCTAGAAAGACTCATTACACTGGAGCGATTGTAATATATCCTAAAGGCAGCTCCACACATTTAGCATTCGCCGAGTAGCGAACTACTGCTCGGCCAACTCGAGCAGCTGATGTACTCCGCAAACGTTCGCTTCGTTTCATGTGTCCAAAAGACCGACACGCGTTGAGTATGGAAAGTACGGAATGTTCGTGACTCGGAAATTGCCAAACAACTCATTCACACTACGAGATTCGTCGAGCAGGCGCTCGCTACTCGTCAAATATCGAATGTTTTGAGCCGCCTTTTCACACCACAACCCCATTCACCCACCGGGAGAAATTAGGCGATAATTGGACTTCCTATTCACCCGCCGATCATTACTCGCCGGACACGCCCCTCGAGAGCGACTTGAGTGGGGCAGAGGGTCCGCAGCACGAGGCGGGAAGGGCACCGGCAAGGCGGGTCCGCCGCGGCCAGAGCCGGCGCTGGTCGTAGGCGGCGGACATGTCGCCCTGCGTGTCCGCGCTCCCGTCAAATGGTCCGGGGCGCGCGTCGCTCGGCACAACAGGCGCTCTCTCTTCTATTATTACTACTTCTTCTTCGTCTACTACTACTATTTCATCATCATCATCATCATCATCATCTTCTATTTCTTCATCTTCATCATCTACTTCATCTTCATCATCTTCTACTTCATTTTCATCATCTTCTACTTCATCTACTACTTCCTTTTCTTCTTTTTCTTTTACCACTATTTCTTCTTCTATTAACACTTCTTCTTCTCTTCTTATTCTTCCTTTCTCTTCCTTCGATCGTTGCTGATTACAGCACTGCTTTCCGTTGAAACGTATATAATGCCTTCTTTCACTTCTAGACTGATCTTGAATATCAAGAAGTGCCCGGACAGCACATCGACCCTCTGCTCATATTTAAAGCAGTTAATCATCAGACCAATATTACAAATAATATAAAAGTTCTCCACATTTATTTTGATTTATGAAATCGAAATAATTACTCTATATTATTTACTCAAGACAAAGATGGGCGAAGGTTCAACATTTTGTAATATACTCCTAGTTATATGCATTAATCCATTTCATTGCTTGTGTGTAAATTTTTGTTTTTCAATGTGTACGAGAATATGTATTTCAACGTCTATGCGTGTTTGTGTGCGAGTATATGTGCATGTAGAAGCGTTTTATTAACCGTCTGTATTAAAGAGAGGTAGAGAATGCATGTTTGATCATGTGAACTGCTGTGTGAATGTATTATTATCTTGTAGAAACTATTCACCCTTATTTGTGCAGTATTCACCCCAGATGATAAATATTCATTGGGACACCTGCAGGAGGAGAAGTGCGAGTACATACAAGTCCATAGGCATGGTGTGCCTCAGCTTAGGTTGCTCGCAAGTGCCATAAAAAGGGAAGCATTGTCGCTTTGTAGTAAAGCAAGTGAACAGGGTTAACGAGCGCGTGAATGCAACAGTATGTGCAAACGACATTTCGCTACGGCCGCGACACCCCATTCATTATTTATAAGATGAAAAAAGGGTGGAATGTCTTATATGGACTTTCTAGTTTTACTTTATACTTATATGCTCTACATTAGTACACGGCTATATTTCCTATCAAAGGAAAAGAAGGCCCATTGTAGTTATGTTATATTGCTGAAAGTATAATGTGAGGTTGAGAGAGTGTGCTATGTAGAATGAAAGAGTTTGTTAGTGAATGTCAGCAATTAAAAAGTGACTGCTACAGTACACTACAAAAAAATAATAAAAATGAAAAATGAAAAAAATATATGGCAGAATATGATAGATATAATTTAGGATCAGTGTTTTTAGGCAATGGAACAAACTTACGAGGTTATATTTTGTATGTTTCCTGTGTGATTCCTATCTGTGAACTGACTTTGGGCATACATATCGCTGATAAATAAAACACTTTGGCTATGCCAATCACTTTCTTAATAATATTCTTATTGTATCATCTTCTACTCTTTTATTCTGATAAAAACATCGATGATTGTTTAAATTGATTTTGGAGAATCATAATATTAAAAATTTTCAAACTTCTGTCTCTAAAAAACTATCGCTTCAAACACAACATTCATGATGAATGTTAAAAAAAATCATAAGACCTGGGCTTTGCTTATGGGCATTGTATTGAGGTGTTTGGTCTTTTTATCTCTTCAACTTTAACTTTCGCATATCCCAATTTCAATTCTTCTAGTTTAATAACTGCCATGCGGCAGAGAGTTATGTTCTATCTCAGTCTTAGTTACGCATTGAAACCACATTTGTTAGTTTCAATCAGGACCCAATTCAGACTACGCGGGAAAGAATGGTTCATACATCGAAAGCAAATTTTGACTATTCTTTTTACGAAACCATTAATGGCGGATGTTATGAACTGTTATAAGTTTATCGAAAACTCCACGCAGGTTCGTATCAGGCCAATTATTCGGATTACATGAAAGGTAGAAGAGCCAGTAATATTTGAACTGAAAGTTACTTCCGAAAATAGGACGACGACAGCACAGTGAAACACATCACCGACTCGCGTGTTGCTTCGACGCGCGTATTGCGACCGGCGCTAAAGGATGTCCCTGGCGATTTGGCGCGAAATATGAATCAACTTACTTTGTACTTATTTAAACACAGTGGCACTTCAAGGACACTAGCTGTACGTAGAGGGAGGACACTTATCCAATCGGGAGCTTCGTTACGACTTAAATTGTTCATATTGGAACTCCCGATTTAATGACAATGCCCCCCTCTCCTTCCAGATCGTGACCTCGAAGTGCCACAATGTTTCAATCGGAGTATAATTGTCGAACTGAAAACATTGGCCGTCACGACGTCTCGTGGTACTGGGGAGAGATCATGAGAGAGAGAGAGAGAGAGAGAGAGAGAGAGAGAGGGGAGAGAGAGATTGAGAGAGATTGAGAGAGACCGAGAGAGACCGAGAGAGACCGAGAGAGACCGGAGGGAGATGTTTTTAGTTTAGGAATATACCGGTTACGCATCGCAGAACACGGCGCCCAGCACTCGGCGTTGGGTCAGGGGACGTTCTCTAGCGCCGGTCCCTATACGTGGCAAGAGCGCGGCGGGAGACAGGGCGGCGGCGCGCTCTGTCACGACGCGGCGGGCGCCTTCAATCTCTTGATCATCGAAACAAAACCCGTGTTCACAAAATCAATTATGACAAACTTCAACTTAGGGGCGGGGGAAGATGGTGCTAACTCCCGTTTCATAAATCAAAAATAAATATCACAAAATATTTAAAAATACAAATAAAATCGAAACTCTGTAAACGTATTTATAGAACTACAGTATGATTGTAAGGAGCGGCAAGAAGTGTACACAAAAACTAAGACACGTCTGAATTTGCAAAAACTTTTGATCTTCCTCTAGCTGATGAAAATTACAGAAAGGGGGTTAGCACTATCTTGTCCCGGCCCCTTCAATTCTAACTTTCGAATATCCTGATTTCAATTCTTCTACCTTAATCACTGTCATGGGGGAGGGAGGTTTCTGTTCTATTTCAGTTTTAGTTTTATGTTGAGGATCACATTAATAGGTTTCAATCAAGGAAAGAAGACGTGCACGAAAAGCGAGGAACGACCGGTTGTAATGATCGTTCTACACACCACGAGTTCTAAAGCCAAAAGGTCCGCGCTGAGTAAGGACTACGCTATCTATGAGAAAGCCTTGGTGCCCCAAGTGGGTTCTGAGGGAAGACCAGCAGGTTTCGCTGGCAGATTGCCCTGTTTCAAGGCAGGTTGCAGAGTACTGCAATGTGGAACATGAATAGGAATTATAGAAACTTCTATTCGAAAAATGTGACCATTATCGTGAGTTTCATCAAAGAACTGTTTTTTTATGTATTCAATAGCGTCGCACTTTTTAGTAATTATTAATTTATTGACATTCATACACCGATAGCATTAAATTAGAACGAAATAAACACGGTAAACAAATATTATGAACCATATTTCATATCCTCTAAATTATATAAAGCAAATAGAATCAAAATTTAAATATTCAAGTTTGTCTGATTAGATCGTGGTATTAAAAAAATAAATCAATAAATATAATACATATTAATTCAAAATCATTAAATATAAAATTAAACATTAAAAATGAATATTAAAAATTAACTTTAGGTCACAGTTGCGAATACTGAGCCCACGTGTGGGGCACGTGGCACAGTGGCGGTGCGAGGCGGAGCACAGGGCGGCGGCTCGCACTGGCCGCGAGCGCTTAGCGGACATCGCTGGGCCCTTGGCGACTCTTCGGAAAATCGCGCACGAGTTCATTCCATGAACACTTCCTACCTCAGTCACATTGATTCAAGAAAATTCTTTCACACAAGGGTGTTCTTATCTGAAAAAAATTACATCGATGATCAACAGATTCACGCCCGTTGCGTTAATCTGTCACAAGTGAAAGAGAACAGGAATCTACCTGTCATTACGAATTGCCCTGTTGAAACATGGTGAAGAGTACTTCATCATTGACTGCCCGTGACAACTTCGGCACTAGACTAGATGTGTTTCATCCACGATCTTTTTATACAATAAGTTTGTCTGTTACCTTTTGTGAAGACAATTTACCTTAACTCGTTTTCAGGGCTCTTATTATTCTTCTTCCATCACCAATTACCACCGAGCTATGAACAAAATTCAGATAATCTTTTGGAGTAGTAAACTTTTCGAAATAAAATATTAAAAGGAAAAGGCACCACAGAAAGAAATATCCAAAGTATGAATCAATTATCAAAATATATATGTTCCATACATTTGAATCGCCATAAATTAACTTTCATAGCAATTCATGATTTTTTTTCTACCAAACTTATTGTTAATTCAAAAATGTCTTCTCAGATCAACACTGATAAAAACAAATCAATAAAAAAAACTCTTTTTCATTTCAATGTCTTTGGAAAATTATTTTGATAATTAAAAAAAAAGTACTCCAAAAAATTAACACCATTAAAGGAAATTAAATTATTTAGAGGAAGAACCCCACGCTGAGCCAGTAGAACGTGTTCGCGTTTTCTTTGCGAAGATGGATGGCAGGAGGCAGCGTGGACTCGAAATTATAGATACTGACTCTTATTCCCATGCTGGGTGGAGGGAAAGACCAGTTGGTAGCACTGGCATGATTGCCCTGTCGTAAACATTTCTCAGAGTACTGCGAATTGAAATTACCCACACCGACCCGTCTGAAACAACCAACATGACCCATGTTTTCCCTTATGTTTTTAATTTCGAGCCTTTAATCAAGCGAGACAAAAATATTCAAGATCCGTTAGTGACATTAATGGTCCGGTTTCTGTATTTGTTGAAGAAACTGAACGGCGAGTACTGAATAGTGCGAGGGCATCGCAATGTATGAGAACATTCCCAGAAAATGGTAGAGTTAAAGAATTCTCTTACGCACTCCATCCAGCGCTTGGAATTGTAGAAGATCAGCAAGCAACGCTGATGTGATGGCCCTGTCGTACCCACGCAGTAGAGTACTGCAGTGTGTGAGATTGCTAATCATCGGAGCCTGTAAACACTTGATAGAACCCAACAGAAAACATCTGGCATTTTTTGAGCACGATCAAACATTAAACAAAAAGGGGATTTGATTAATAATCTAATTCTTCTCCGAAACATTTTTATCAAACTTCCATAAACTAAAAATTATTTTATAGTAATTTCACATCAAGCTGAATGAAGCAGTAAAGTATATAGGTATATGTCAATTCAAACGCAGTCAAGTTAATGTTTCTTGCAGATTTATAAAAAGTATTAAAATTTAAGAGCTTCAATTACAAGAAATCAAAACAAATGAAAGTGATAAATTATAATATAAAACTTGCCGTGAATATGGGTCATGGTGGATGCATGACGCCCACGTGTGAGGCACGTGGCACCGTGGCAGTGCGAGGCGGAGTACAGGGCGGCGGCTCGCACTGCTGCAAGCGCTGGAGCAGCGATTGCTCACCCTCTGCCAGCCTTGCGTTCCGACGGCTCCGCGCGCGCGTCTTCCTCCACGATTACTAAGCACTAGGCTTCACTCTCCCTTCTTCCTTCCCTCAGTCCAGTCATTTTATGTTTCTCAACATTTTTCTCTGAAAATTAGGCATGCTGCCTTTTCTTATATCTACGGTCGCTAGCAAGGGGTCCGATTTTTCTGGACGGGCTTTTAAAACAGAGACTCCCGGTGGACACTATCACATCCAACGTCCCAAGAAGAGACTTTGACCCCTGTGCCAGCGCAAAGTTTTGAGTGCAATTAGAATTACTCCTACTTGAACGCGACGGACATGACCGCTTTCTTGACTCCCTACCTTAGGTATCGATTATTTTGTTTCTCAACATTTTTCTTTTAAAATTAGGCATGCTGCCTTTTCTTATATCTACGTTCGCTAGCAAGGGGTCCGATTTTTCTGGACGGGCTTTTAAAACAGAGACTCCCGGTGGACACTACCACATCCAACGTCCCAAGAAGAGACTTTGACCCCTGTGCCAGCGCAAAGTTTTGAGTGCAATTAGAATTACTCCTACTTGAACGCGACGGACTTGACCGCTTTCTTGACTCCCTACCTTAGGTATCGATTATTTTGTTTCTCAACATTTTTCTTTTAAAATTAGGCATGCTGCCTTTTCTTATATCTACGGTCGCTAGCAAGGGATCCGATTTTTCTGGACGGCTTTTCAAAGAGAGACTCCCGGTGGACACTACCACATCCAACGTCCCAAGAAGAGACTTTGACCCCTGTGCCAGCGCAAAGTTTTGAGTGCAATTAGAATTACTCCTACTTGAACGCGACGGACTTGACCGCTTTCTTGACTCCCTACCTTAGGTATCGATTATTTTGTTTCTCAACATTTTTCTTTTAAAATTAGGCATGCTGCCTTTTCTTATATCTACGTTCGCTAGCAAGGGGTCCGATTTTTCTGGACGGGCTTTTAAAAGAGAGACTCCCGGTGGACACTACCACATCCAACGTCCTAAGAAGAGACTTTGACCGCTGTGCCAGCGCAAAGTTTTGAGTGCAATTAGAATTACTCCTACTTGAACGCGACGGACTTGACCGCTTTCTTGACTCCCTACCTTAGGTATCGATTATTTTGTTTCTCAACATTTTTCTTTTAAAATTAGGCATGCTGCCTTTTCTTATATCTACGTTCGCTAGCAAGGGGTCCGATTTTTCTGGACGGGCTTTTAAAACAGAGACTCCCGGTGGACACTATCACATCCAACGTCCCAAGAAGAGACTTTGACCCCTGTGCCAGCGCAAAGTTTTGAGTGCAATTAGAATTACTCCTACTTGAACGCGACGGACTTGACCGCTTTCTTGACTCCCTACCTTAGGTATCGATTATTTTGTTTCTCAACATTTTTCTTTTAAAATTAGGCATGCTGCCTTTTCTTATATCTACGTTCGCTAGCAAGGGGTCCGATTTTTCTGGACGGGCTTTTAAAACAGAGACTCCCGGTGGACACTACCACATCCAACGTCCCAAGAAGAGACTTTGACCCCTGTGCCAGCGCAAAGTTTTGAGTGCAATTAGAATTACTCCTACTTGAACGCGACGGACTTGACCGCTTTCTTGACTCCCTACCTTAGGTATCGATTATTTTGTTTCTCAACATTTTTTCTTTAAAATTAGGCATGCTGCCTTTTCTTATATCTACGTTCGCTAGCAAGGGGTCCGATTTTTCTGGACGGGCTTTTAAAACAGAGACTCCCGGTGGACACTACCACATCCAACGTCCCAAGAAGAGACTTTGACCCCTGTGCCAGCGCAAAGTTTTGAGTGCAATTAGAATTACTCCTACTTGAACGCGACGGACTTGACCGGTTCCTCGAAAATTGGTAATCCTTATCCCTTCTTTTCTTATTAATGTTAAGACCTAACTCCATTACTTCTTTTTCTATTTCGAATTCCAACTCTACAACTATTGTTATTCGCTCCTAATCCATAATTAAAACATATCCCACTGCCAAGAAAGAGAGACGAATTAAGCAAAAACACACGATGCATTTTGAGCATTTTCGTGAATTTTGCTAGGTTTGCTAATGTCACCTGGTAGCGCGGGAATGATGAACGAATGAGCACCTTTACTCTTTAAGGATTGATGATTATATTAAGTCCAGCAGGAGACGCTGGCGAAATTGTCCTGTTTCGGTCATTATGCAGAGTACTGCAAGATGGCAGTCGCATGGAGTAAACCTTCAAAGGCCACATCAGACCTCAACGTAAAGTAGGTGACTTCAAATAGCTTTCATGTTATAATTTAATTTAAAACTTTATCGAAAATAATAAATTACATACTTTTTGATGATTCGTAACTATCGCAAACAATAATATAATGGCAATAATATCAAACAATAATATCATGGCATAAAGATGTAAACTGAGATCTCGAACACGTATGTAAATGCACACACTGTATTGAACAGGGGAGGGACTTCGTCTCTAACTCGTCACACAAATTATAATATATCCTGAACCTATTTCAGTGAGTTAATTATTTGTTGAAAAATTGAAAGTTGAATTTTTTACTCAAAATGTTGTCTAAGCATCTAACGTGTGTTCATAAATCTTGTCAAGAAGCATCAGAAATTTCATAGTACCGAAAAAAATTACTTCCAAACAAATCTACATATACTTTAAAGGAGTTATGAGCTACGGCGAGATATAAACGTGAGGTCTTTCTAGAGGAAACTAAAGACCACGTGGAAGGCACGTGGCAGGCGGCAATGCGAGGCGGAAGACAGGACGGCGGTTCGCACTTGCCGCAAGCGCTCAGACATCGCTCCACGCGTCTTTGTTCCTTGGCAGTTTCTAAGCTTCCACAGAAACTTCATGACGAGTTTGTTGTACCTCATTAAAATACACAACCGATATGAAAGTGGCCAAGGATGTAACTTTCTTAGACAGCCCAGCCTTCTATCGAATGGCTTGCACAAGCATGGGAATTAAGAACTCTTCCTTTATCTTTATTTATCTTCCACGATTAAATAATAATCTTATTTGAAGCAAGAGCATATATGAAAATGGCTTTAAAAAGGATAATTAAGCACACACATATTTTTTGTAATTCTACCCATATTGAGCGTGAAAAAATTACGACAGAATATTTCATATATTTTTCAGTTAAAAGAATCCTTGCAGTAATCATATAATATAAATTTCCATGATTATTAATTCACCATATAAAATTTCGGCATATGTTACATTCAATTTCATAAAATTAAACGCAAAATAAAAATTCAATAAAAAAATACAGATAATATTTTATCCACATAACTGTCAATAAACAGGTTTCTGTAGTGTTGTGGAAGTCACAATACATGGCTCCAATAGTGAGAAAAACAGCTGTAAGTATAGATTTACACCCTGACATGAACAACTGAGATGTTGAAAGAAGAAATATACTGAGCCACTTACTTTGCATTGCACCCCGGAAAAAGAACGCCTTTACCTCCTCTGTCATGTGCAGATGACACTTGTAATACCATTTTTCCGCTTTCAAACTTGAAAATAACTTAATTAATTATTGCCCAGTCAGAACACTCCGATATCTTCAAAACCTATCTCTCCATCCACTATTTACGATAGTCGTCTTGTATTCCCGTCTTGTATTCTAGCATTTCAAAATGGTAGGTGCATTTGAGTGGCATTATTAGGTTTATATACATATTTATAAAATTATACATAAGTATTACACACACGTTAAAAATATATTATTCAATTCAATTAATACAATCATGTAACTGATAACAATACCAAACAACTGATTTCAATGTCAAATCTGAAAGAAAAATTCACACGCATGAACCTTTTCGATTCTGGCGATGATAATATTTGATCAACGTCTTCCATAGAAATATAGTATTAGGGGAATCGGGGAGAAAATCGTTATTTTCTTTCGGGTTCATATATAGAGGAAGTTCTATTATTAAGGGGTAGTCGGGTAATGTGGAATACCGAGCTTACTCCTCTGTCACGAGCTGCAGCCAAGTGGAAGAGAGGTAAACTACTTCAGAATGCTCGTGTTACTCAAAATGCTCAGAAGTCATCCGCATGCCACGTGCATGACGCTTTATATTGAAGAAGATTCGTTATTCGGATTTACAAAAATTTACGCGATTTAGGTTTTGACAAGCCAAAACTATTAGTTTGTTTTCTGTCTAATAATTAGAAACTAAGTGCAATGTACACCACAAGAGTTGCTTTTTATTACTTTACACTCATTTTGTAGCTTGCAGTTCTTCACGTTTAGGTTAGACGCTATTGATTTCAAAATGGCATGTCGGGTAACATGATAAACTTAAATAGAAAGACGTAGTATTTCATCTGAGGTGGAGTTCAAATCATCTTCTGTACCACACAACGATGATACAAATTGTATTTTCTGTAATGGAAAATTTTCTCAAGATAGACAGGGAGAGGTTTGGGTTAAATGTTTGTCCTGTTCCCTGTGGGCCCACCTCGACTGTTCTGGAGTAGAGCTGGAGGATTACATATGTGATTTTTGAAAGTAAACTAAATAAAATACAAATTTCTTAGGTTTTTAAATGTCAGATTATTATTACATAGTTTTTTATCAACTTTATTAATTTTCGTCATTTTGAAAAACTCTATTACATATAATCCATATTACCCTCGAAATGCAACGTTGAAAACAAAATAAAATTATTGCTATAAAAAAGTTTGTTTTTACATTTTAAAAACATTCCTCATGAATGCTTGAGTGCCTTGCACCCACTACTTGTCTGAGGCTTGCGCCTTTTCCACCTTCTGCTGTCGCCTTATTCTCCCGGGTCGGCCAGGGGGCTCCCGAAGGCTGCGAAGTTTTAAAAAAATTTAATTGAAAATAGTTGAATTTTGGGTTCATTTCATATTCCGTGCTCTAAACCGTTGCATTTCACAGTAAATATAACAAATAAAAACGATATTCCATATTACCCGAACTTCCTCTACATATTACTGATAAGTTGGTGATTTTTTACTTATGCAAAACAAATCGTAAAGGATCTATTTAAAAAATTTGGAACATCGAGTAAAATATGTATGTAGATGACTTGAATATTTATTTGAGAATTGATGACTTGAATGAAGAAAGCTCAACAAGTTAATTTAGCAAAATATAGGTCACTGTGATATTAAAAACCATTTATCGCACTTGAAAAACATAGAAACCACTTCGCTGAAGTGGCTCAGTCGTACAATGAGCAGAGTAAAACGAAAACTAAAATAAATATTTTTCTAAAATAAAAATAAAAGCAAAAAAAGTGTAAAATGACAACGGGGGTCCGATGACTCGAGGGCTATTAACATTCTTCTAGGCAGAGAAAAAATCAGGTCTCCTTCAACGAGAACAAAATTCGAACACAAACTACAGGATCACATTTGTGATACACAACCACATCCCCACTAATTCTAGGAAGTAGGAGTCAAGAACCATCATGTGTGTCATCAATGCCCTACGATTCGACATTGACCCCCTTGTCCGCACCAGGCAATGCATCAAAAATTCCTCACTGATTATCGCATTGTAATGCGATAATCAGTGAAGAATTGAAACGTTCTTTAAAAATATTTTCCTTATTGTGACACCTTAGGAATAATGCTCCAATGTGACGTTTGCAAAGATGCGGATACACATTGGAAGTATCCAACGTTTCATGTAAATAATGAGCAATTCTTGCTCAATAAGACCTTAATATTTATTGGACGTCACTACTCGTGATGTTCTTGGCTAGCATAACCAGCCTAAGAAGTAAAACATGATGAAGTAGTTCACCCAGGACGCTCATTCTTACAATGAGCTCGGGCTTAGCGACCCCGGGTGTCCGAGCTGGCCGGTCCCATATTTCGTGCATCCCTGGGACCGCTCCCTCTCTCCTACCCACATTTCTTATTTCGTCCCAGTCTTATTAATATAGATAGAGTATAGTCAAGGAATAAAGACCGCGTGAAACTCACAGGGAACTTGCGTTTCCCTCATGACCGCAAATGTCAACTGTTCTGCGCGGATTGATGAACCTTAGTACCAGCCTCTGACGCCCTTACTGCGCGTTCAGGGGAAGACCAGCTGGATTTGCTGGCGGGATTGCCCTGTTTATGTCATGCTGCAGAGTACTGTAGCATGTGAAAAGAAAAATGGAGTACCCGTATCTTCATCTGAAGACCTGTACAACACGATTCTGACCAATAAGACGTATCCTAAAGATTTTCAAAATTGTATTTCAGGGATGTAAGTCATTTCTACCAATTCGGTTTCACAGGATTAAGGGAGAGTATGAATAAAACAAATGCTTAGATAGCATGACAAAATTTCATTGATTTCAAAGATAATCATTCTTTGAATTTGGCGCCTTACATGATGGTTTTAATGATCACTAGGGGTGGAATGTAACAAGGTGTTGGTCGCGGGTGAGAAAGCCCACGTGTGCGGCAAGTGGCATCGCGGCTGTGCGAGGCGGAACACAGGGCGGCGGCTCGCACTTGCCGCAGGCGCTTAGCGGACACTGCTCGCCTCTCAACAGCTCAGCGGGCTCCTACTTCGCACGTCTTTATTCCATGACCTACCGGAGGTTTCTTAACGAGTCGTTTTGATAAAAGAACGACATTCACAACGATCAAACTTGTACCACGTTAGAACTCTGCAAAAGTATCACAATTTCTGCATGGATTAAATGTAGCCAAATCTTTGCGAAATTGTGACATTCATCAATGACGTATACGAATACTTGCATTTTATATTTTCGAAGCTATCAGTATGATAATGCAAGGAATTTAGTACTTTTTTTTCAATTTACAACTGAAGAGAGTCTTTCAAATGTTTAAAATCAACATATTATGAATACCTCGCGCGATCAGATGGATTTCATATAAACCAGACTTGTTATTCCTAGTTGGAACACTTCCAGGCTCTCTAAGGATTATTACATACAGCTCAAGGAGAAGAGTGCATCATCACGGATGCTGACCCGAATAAATCATACGCAGGCGGGTTGTAATCATCCATTTGAAGGAAGTACATCCTTGAAATATCTATACTTGCACATGCAGTACCATAAGCTTTAAAAAAATTTAAGCATCCCAGCATTACATCGGTATTACAATCCGCAAATTAAGGCTCTTTTACACTGCATCTACAAATATACTTCGATTTTTTTAAAAAGTGGCTTGTACAGGTCACGCACGAAAAACCGAGAAGGGAGGCAAATTCCAATAGCGAGGTGCAACATCACCACGTGTAGAGGGACTATTGGAGTCTGCCTTCCTTCTCCTGTTTTCGTGCGTGACATTGAAAAGCCCCTTTAAAAAAATCTAAGTATAGTGATGAAAAGATCACAATAGCCCATTTCGTAAGACGTTTGTTTTCAAAATCGTTAAGGGGCGTTTGCCGGAGTCCGTGGGGGAGGTCGGTCGAGATGAGCCGCTGGGCTCGCGCGCGAAGCATTCGGCGGGGTGGCGCTGTGCGGCGGAGGACAGGGCGGCGGCGCAACGCGCCACGGGGGCCACGTCTCTTGGTCATCGGGGCCACGCCCCTCCCCCTCCCAAATACTTGACACGTTCCATTGCTTCACTCCTATTCCCACTGGAATATAAATATCGATTTGGCCGGGTGTATAATTCAATCAAATATACATTTCTTTGTAGATAAAAATAGTTTTCAATGAGATATGTCATTCCATTTGAGGCAATCAACTAACATTTCTTCCCCCTCCCCTCCCAAATACTTGACACGTTCCATTGTTTCACTCCACTGTTTCACCACTGGAATAGAAATATAGATTTGGCCGGGACAATAATTCAATCAAATATATGTTTCTTTGTAGATAAAAAATAGTCTTCAATTAGGAGATGTGTCATTCTATTTAAGGCAATCAAGTCACACTTCTTCAGATATTATTAATTCATATAATAATTACCACCCAAGGCTTGCACTGTATGCAGATTGTTGCGTGTCAATTATTATATGAATAAATAGTTTCTGAAGAAATGCTACTTGTTTGCCTTAAATAGAATGACACAGCTCTTAAGTCAAGATTTATTATCAATCACATCAGACTATTTTAATAAATGCGTTATAAAATTAGTCATGCAAAAAAAAATTCTTTTTCTCTCACTCACGACTATTTGTTGCTTAAAATTTTCGAAGCCAATATTCCAAACCTCTAGAAGTTTTCACGTTTCCTGCCTCTCTTCAGCCGACCAATGAGTTTACAACCGAGCTTGATATCATCAGAAACGAATATTTTTCTGTTAGAAAGGAAAACAAAGTAACGAAGTGGCACGGGAATTTGGAGGTGCTTGACAAGAGTACTTGCCAATGCGAAAGGGCAGCGTGGCTAAGGAAATCAGTGAGATGGCCTCTTATCCTATTTGGGGTTTTATGGAGGAAGACCAGCAGGTTACGCTGGCAGGATTGCCCTGTGCGAACCATGTTGCAGAGTACCTCATCATGGAAAAGAAAGAAGAGAAAACCATAAAACATGGCGCCAATTTTGATCTGAATAATACAATGAATTCAAATTCGGTATGATTAATGAAATTACCATAGCATCTAATATTGGTCAGTTCTTATCCGTTCTTATTTGACAATACCTACTTTTTCTGGGGATGTAGTGTGACATTTAAATACATTCACATACTCAATTTTAGATGGGAAAATTAATTATCGCTATTTCATTTAAATTACGTAGAATATGAATCAGTATGTTAGTAACATAATACCCACAATTTTTTAAGGAACAAATTGGCTTTGGCGGTTTCGAGAGGGATCTCGTAAATGGGCATAAATGAAAGCTGTATTAGGTCACTTTGGCGCTACATAAAAAAGACCACGTGTGCAGCACGTGAATACGCGGCAGTGCAAGGCGGATGACAGGGCAGCGGTTTGCACTGCTGCAAACGCACGATCAATCATCGATCAGCCCTACAATAACGTGCGATTTCGTTACATATTTTTCTTTCTTCAAAATTTCTATCATCTTCTTACGATAGCTTAGTCGTCTGATGTGAGGATCCCCTAGCATCCGATAACCAAGAGACGTTCACACTTTTTGGACTCCTGTAAAACCATGCACGAGAAGCCAGGATAATCTGGCGTCAAGTAATTAGAATTGCCCTGTTTAAGCATGGCGAAGAGTACTTCGCTATGTGTTGGCTGCTTGGGTTAATACGACCTGCTCCACGAGATGTAATTTGTTTTGAAGGAATCCACACTCCATTTTTTAAAAATATTTTACGTAATATCTCGATTTTTACTATGTAATTTAAAACGTGAAATGGAAGAGATAACGAGGTATACATGTTAAATTCGTATACTGGGAGAGAACACCATTACCAAAATGAGCTCTGTTCTTCGAATTCGGCTATTGTGTTCTAGTTTGCAATCGTATCTCGGTTATTTTCTTCATTTACTTCGTCATACTCTTTTCTCTGAAGTTCCATTCCTGCACACAACTTCACGTCTCTTGTAATAAAGACCGAAAGTAGCAAGGTACTTTAAGTTCCGAGCACATACAATTCGGTATCGAGAACATGCGCAGTAGAGAAAATGAAGTTTGCTATTTCCCGCGAGGAATTAGAAAAAAGACCAGCAGGTTCGCTGGCATGATTGCCCTGAGTTGAACATGCTGCAGAGTACTGCAGGATGGAAGAAGTGAATTGGTTGGAACAATGCGTCACTTTTGTTGCCCTAGACAACACATTGCAAATTATAGGTTTCATACATTTCCAAATTTAGGAAATTACTTCACACAAGATTTTGGTCAATTTTCATCAGCTCAAACTAAGAACTGAAAACAATGAAGAAAAACGCACGCAACCAACGTACGTCTTTTGGCAATACATTATATTTTTAAAAAAATGTCTCAATATTCATGAATTTCATGGCAGTTTCGTCTACAGAATGCGCGTATTAAAACATACCAATTTCATTCAAGTAAATTGATATCGAACCATTTCCGCGCATTACTTTGTTGCTTAGGACATTCAATACGTCAATGTAGTTGCTAGGTGGCAAAAGATTCTATAAGCCCGCGTGTGAGGCACGTGGCACAGTAGCGGTGCCTGGCGGAAGGCAGGGCGGCGGCTCGCATCGCTACAAGCGCACGAGCTAACAGTAGAGAGTTTTTGCATAACGCTTACGCTCACAAGGTGCTGGCATCAGGTAAAAATAGTATTAAGTTACACGTAAGTTTGGCACCTTCCCGATTTCGTTTATCGATTTTTCCATTTTGTATACTATTTTTTCGATATAGTACTTGATTATTTACATCGTAATTACTTGTTTCCGGGAAAACAATACCGAGAAGTGATTTCAAAGTTTGGCCAGGTGTTCACTGGTTTTCACACCTGATGTGTTACTCCCTGCAACGGAAGAATTAATTGAAGCATGTGTACTCGAGAATATTGTTATACATGATGTAGGAAATATAATTCTGCACGAAATTTGAGAAACAAATCGACCTGGAATTATAAAGTCTGTAAAATTTGGAAATGTTGAATTCTTTCATATTTTAAAGGGCTTTCTCATTTGTGAAACTATACGAATTTCAATATTCCTTCTCACTGGCTTCCATCCTCATAGAGTGGAAACCAACACTTCTTCAATGGCATACATAATGTTTTGCAGAAAATTGCTTTTATCTGCGTTCTTAGAGTTCAAAGAATAAATAAATGAGTATATCTGACAACCGATTCGTTACACGTTATGACGCATCGTTTAGCGAATCGAGCCTGGTTAATTTTTATGCTTCTCCAGGCGTCACGTGACAAAGAAAAGCCGCTTCTCTTTAAGCATCAGTGTGCAAAAACTCTCTATTGTTCGCTCCTCGGCGGTTTCATTCGTACTTTTCACGCGTCGTCTACCAAGATGATTTTCGCAAGTGAAGTCACTGACTGACAACTGCATGCTTTGAAACCTTTCATGGTGGGTATACGTGTAGCACCAAGTATTTCTTGGTGCACAGTAGCAGAACAGAGTTCCCCGATGCACTAATCTTCGGACAAAGCCGTGATAACGTCCGTTGCTTAGTACGTAGTTGACACGGTGTTGCCCAAAGAATACTGCATCGGGGACCTCTGTTCTGCTACTGTGCACCATGCAATGCTTGTTGATACAAGATGAAACGAGCTGCAGACGCTTGAACTCGAGCACAGAACAAGTGTACCTCCACCCGTTCCGAGAATGTTTGTCCAAGGCGATAGCGAAGAAATAAGAGAGGTCATCTTCGTCAACATAGTATTTTTATTCAGATAGTCGGCTTTCGACGGCTTTGTCGTCTTCATCAGTTTCGCTGCTTTCGGCAAACGTCGGTAGACTGTGCACAGTCTACAGGCTTTTGCCGAAAGCAACGAGACTGATAATGACGGCAAAGCCGTCGAAAGCCGGCTATCTTAATAAAAATACTATGTTGACGAAGATGACCTCTTTTATTTCTTCGCATAAGAACCTCAACTACCCCGAATCAGAATTCCCACAATTCAAGGCGAGGCCCAAGTATACACGGAAAACGTGCACACGCGGTGCGCATGAGCAGAACGAAGTTCCCCGATTCTTTGGGCAACACCCTGTCAACAACTTACTAAGCAACACGTTTTTCCGTGTACACTTGGACCCACTGCAGTGGATCATGCCATTATTTACGTTTCGCTGCAGGCGACGAAGCGATTGTTCGTAAACATAAAAGAAATCGTCGTACCAGCACACATTCATTTGATGCTCATTTTTACGTAGCGTTAACCACCTGCTTGTTGTGAACCAATTCACTAACGCTACTGGCGTGTTGAGGTCGCATGGGGCAGAAGCACAAGTGAGCGCTCGTACTTCTGTTCCAAATGCACGGGCGAGCGCTTGGGAGGCTATGGAGTAATCCTGTTTCTGTGCCCGGGTTCAAGCTGTATCCACTTTTAACCTGCTTTTTCTCTTTCTTTCTTCTTCAATCGATGACAAACGAATTGGCGTTCGTTCAGTTGCTAGACCTCCTAAGAGAGCAAGGAGGATGACCTATGCCAGAAGTACTCTGGCATTAGTAGATAAACAAGCATTACCCAGTTCATAGCCTGAGAAAGAGTACTTTTTCATGTATGGCAGATTGTAACGGAAAATGTAATATAATTTGAGATGAGATCATTTAATTTTACAATACATTTGAATTAAGTACAGATTTAAATTATACTAAATTGATCCCCTAAGATTTATTCCTGATTTAAAAAATACAACAAAAACCTGATGCACATCCTCTTGTAATTCACATTTTACACAACATGCTGTCCCCATTTGTAAAGACGGACATCATTAAAACCAATTATTTTGAAAGTCCTCTAACTCTCCATCACACACAGGAAAATTCACAGCTAAAGCAGGTGCAATAGCTGTCCAGAGTGCTCTGAAAATTCGTCGGTCAAAATGGAAAGAAACAAAATAAAACATAAAAAAAGCAAAAAAGTACGAATGCTTTCGCAATTCTTTCGTCTTCGTCCTCTCTACTCCCTCACATTGCACTACTCTACTCTGCAAGGCGATCTCGACCTATCGTCTTTCTATAGTAACATCCTATGATGCTCTTCTGTCCTGAGCGTTTTGGCGCAGTACATAAGATAGTAATACTACAAAAATTGTAATCTCGCAATCATAAGGCACGCATTACTTGTTCACATTGAAAAATGTGAACCAAAACTAACTAGGAATCTCAAGACCCAAATAGAAGCAAATACAATACCATTAGAGAAATTGTCATTTGGGGTCCGATGATTCGATGGTAATTAATTCAGGCATACCCAATCGACCCGATGAAAAACCAGATGTCTGATTTTTCACCTAAAAATAAAATATAAAAAAAAGTGGCGCCATGTCTGGAAGTGGCCATCTTTGCCTGACGATTCGACATTGACCCCCCGCCCTTGGACCTCCATCATCAACAGTCAATGCAAAGCGATGTTTTAAATCAAATGTTTTGACACCGCTTTCCATTACCGTAGTACATTTTGAAAATGATTTGATGTAAGAATTTAATTCCTTTTGAAGAGGAATGTATATATCTCTCACGTTACTCTTATACATGGAAAATTGAAAATTCCTGATCATCACATTTATCGTGTGTAATTTCTGTTGGTTCACGTTGTCCATCAAAACCCTTTTGAAGATATACTACAAAGCAGTTTCCCCAGGGGGCTCACTCTTGCATCGAGCACGGGCCTGGCGACCCCGGGTCTCCGAGCTGAGCAGTTCATTTCACGCACTGCTCACATTCCCTTCTAAAAATTTCTTCTTTCGCCCTCCCCCTCTTCAAACGGTCCGGTACATTTTTTACAATTCAACGGAAGTAACATTCCACTTTTCCTCCACTGTCATGTTCGTGTTTTCTACCGCATGCCAAGGGCCAGTGCAGGTGGGGACGTACTACGGAAAAGACTCCAATTCTGCTCTTGGAGTTTGGAGTAAGTCCAGCAAGTATCGCTGGCGTGATTGCCCTGTATCAACCCACAGCAGAGTACTGCTGTGCGGATCCTCAGGAAAGACACATGATGTACTCGCTAATGAAGACCAAAAAATCAACAAGTCATGCTAGACTGTATCGTTTTTGTTCTGAAGAAGTAAATTGTATTCTACTTTTCGCGGAATATAAAATTTTTATTTTTGTCTCAAAATTCATATTGCATGTATATGAGAATTATAACATACGTTTGAAGTATTTAGTACGGGTAAAAAGAAATCGTTTACGTTTAAAGGGTAAAGTCGTTGATAGGTCACAGACGCGGGATGAAGGAAGCCCACGTGTGGGGCACGTGGCACAGTGGCGGTGCGAGGCGGAGCACAGGGCGGCGGCTCGCACTGGCCGCGAGCGCTTAGCGGACATCGCTGGGCCCTTGGCAACGCGGTGGTCACCTCTTTCGTGCGTCCTTATTCCTCTATTGCTATCCCGCATAATTCTTCTCTCGTTTCACACTTTCTTTGTTTCATTCGCCAACACTTTGTTCTGGCGCCTTTTACTGACAAATGTGGTTTTGTGGCATCGACAGTTTCAGTGGTTGTCGATTCGATTACTTTTGAAATATTATTTTGTACATTGATATTTGCCAACCATCATATAACAGCAAAAAGGAATATAAAGGCATTAATGCTTAAGGAGAACAGCAGCGTTGTATGCGTGAAGAGTATCCCGCTGTGCGTTGTTTCTTGGCGTCTAGATGAGAAGAGATCTGATTCGTGTCCTAACACATTCGGGACAAGCAAAAAAGAAAAAGTATTATTTAATAATCGTTAGTTTGGCGAGTGCGCTTTGCCCTCGGACTGACGCGGCGTCGAAGGCTGTGACGTCTACGTTTCGACCGTCTTGTCATGGTCCTCTTCACGGCTGATTTGCAAGGAAAGCAACACGATGGTCCAAACGTCGGCATTACAATCTTCAGCCCGGCTTCACTTGGAGAGCAAAGAACACTCGCAAGATTGCGGCCTACGACTTCAGTCTGTTTGTTTCGGTATATATAAAGTGTGTGTCTAGGGAGGAAGCAACGAAACTTTAAAAATAAGCTCTTAAGTCAATATTAAGCATATTTTGTCTAATTCCTTCAAAATTTTAAAAGCAGGCCGCAATAAGCACACAAACGTTGGTTTGAAAAAAACTTTCTATGCAAAAATTTGCATTTCATAAGCATACAAACACTCCATAAATATGTAAATTATTTATTATTTACAAAATAAATTTATACATTTGTTTACAAAAGAAAAATTAGCACTGAAATAAAATACCAGACGAATTGTGTAAATTGGCTGCTTGTTTTATTTCTGTGTGAATTTTTCTTTGTGAAGAAATATATTAATTGTTTTGTAAACAATAAATAATTCGCGTATTTCTGGAGAGATTGTGTGTTTCTGAAATGCAATTTTTTGCACAGAAAGGATTTTTTCAAACCAACTTTTCAACGCTTATTGCGGCTCAGGCATTCGAAATATCGACGGAGTTTATTAGACAAAATATGCTTAAAATTGGCTTAAGAGCTCATTTTCAAAGCTTCGTTATTTCCTCCCGGAACACTCTATATATTCATCGAAAAAATATATTTACACCAACAGAAAAAAAAAATTCCACCATAAAAATATTTCATAGTTAAATGAACACTATGCTGTTCTTTACGTTGCGAAGTACGGTACCAAACACTCAAAATTCCGAATGACGTCAAAAGATCTCTAGACCGCACGCGAGACAAGCGGTGAGTGACAGGGCGACGCCCGGGCAGGCCAGAGAACGAAACCTCCACCACAGACCTCCCTCTTTTGCACCCATTCCCTTCCTTAGCTTCAAAAATAGGCACTTATTTTGATAAAGAGGAACATTAAGTATCGTATTCATGTTAAATGCTTTTCGAAGAAAAAAGAAACGTGAAAAAGTCCTGAAGTTCAGTTAACTTTCCTAATGCCATGATATTAAGAGCACATGCAACATTAAGAGGAGTCTACGCAGACCCAAATGGAAAATTTAACTTATATTCTTTAACTTCAAATAAAAACGTGTATAAAAGGACTAAGATGAGGAAAAAATTATATTTGGTCAAAAAAAGTAGCTTTTAACTTTTGCACTATATCTTAATGAACTTAATAGAAATTAATGATCCATTATTTTAAAAGATCCTGCCCTCACATGAAATTCATTTTTAGTAACGATTTCGTCCAATTTTTTCTACAAGCTCAATATACTCTAAATCAAAATTTAACAGTTTTTTGACATGTTTTTACTCCATCACCAGCACTCCTGAACTTAGTAAACTTCGAAATTAGAAACAAGTAGTTTAAAAAATTGCATTGATACGTGCTGTGATATTTAAAACTGTTTCACAATCATGAAATAACGTATATTTTTGACAAATCAAGAAATTACTGACTCACAACGCCATCATACTTGTAACAAAATACATAGTGGGATCCGGCTAGAACCCTCTTAGCAACAGGAAGGTTAATTACAAATTCATTTTCCGGCAGTTAGCACGGAAATAACGAATCTAAAATTCAAACATCATTTTATAAATCGATATTTTGGAAACTTACTTCACTCTGGGGGCTCACTTCTACTGGCAAACCTGAGTCCTCGAGCAGGGCGGTCCCATACGTCTTGTCTCCCTGGGACCCCGCGCCCTTTCTCGTGTTTCTTTTGCCGTCCCCGTCGATGGAAGGGAAATTGCAAAACGGGGAAAGCAGAAAGTCAGATTTGACGCGAAGACGTGACGTCAAGGTGTCTGCGAGAATAACACAGAACTGCCTTTAAACTCCGTCCTCGGAGTTGTGAGGAGGACCAGCTGGTTATGCTGGCGACATTGCCCTGTTTCAACCTCACCGCAGAATACTGCAGTAGGGCTCCCAAGGTGTAAACAAAAACACTCGCAAATTATTTAAGACGTCACATTAAACTATGGTTCTTGAAAGGAAATATAAAATGATTTTACTTTTTTAACACCGCTCAACTAAGCCTTCTTCACAATTAAACCAACGAAATAAAATACAAAATATTTTTGAACAGTAACATATTAGTTTTCTATATATTCTGCTATCATTGTATCTTATCACTATAATGTTCCGTTTTAGATCAATTTCGTCCACTATTATTTGCACAAAATTCAAATTGCATACTTAGAAATTATGTCAACAATAAGGGGGAATAACGTAACGACGCGTGCGAGTAAAAGAAAGCCCACGTGTGAGGCACGTGGCACCGTGGCAGTGCGAGGCGGAAGACAGGGCAGCGGCTCGCACTGCTGCAAGCGCTCAGTCGGCCTCGCTCGCCCCTTGTCGTCACGGCTTCGTCCCTCCCTTTATTTACCTTTTCTTCCACACGATCCTTCCATTTTATTCATAGAAACTTCATGAACTTACAATTCAATGTACAGAGAAACCTACGGAGGTTAAGAATTGTTAAACATTTTTCCTGAACTGATACAAGGTCCTAGCGACTTAAGAGTGAAATTGACCGGATTTCTAAATCTGATTGACGTTTAATATCTTTCCTTATCCACATTAAAATGATTATTACACGTTATAAATCTTAAAATAGTGGTTCATCATTATTTTGAATTGTAATACTTTACCTCATCATATCGAGCAGCTTGCAATCATGACCTCTCTGGCAGTCATCATTACTGACGCGGGTCCGGCGCACCCGGGTTCCCCAGCTGAATGGTTCGTGTTTCTTGATTTCATACTTTCTCTTTTTTCTATTATTCTTGGTCCTCAATTACTTTTATTAACTGATATTCTTTACTTTTCTATACTTTGCATAACAACGAGTTTTTCCTACTTTTACCCTCAGATCGTGTGATACTAACAGTAAATAAAAAATTAAAAATATAAAAAAAAGAAGAAGAAAATTCAATGTATCAACGTTTAAAGAGATTCATTGACTACAGTAAGAATGGAATGCTTATTAGCGTAAGAGTTAAAATTGCACTTTCTACATCACAACAGATTCATTGGTAATTTTCTAGTATTTACCTGCATCACTACTGTGTCAAACAAACGTCAAATTGGTTCATATTTTATTCGTTTATATTCATGTGCTGAGTCGGAACGTTAACGCGTTCATTTCCCCAAAGCATCGTAACGCTAATTACAATTGCGTCAATGAATTCCAATACCCTCCCTCCCTTCCAAGAATTCCCGATACCCTCTTGTTCTTTAAAATGAGGAAATTAAACTCTATTGCCACAATTTTATGACATCGTAACTCTTGCGTTATAATAATTCAATATCGCAACACAATAGTTGCCTTCTACATTAAAATGACAAAACTTTCACTACGAAACCACCACCCATTTATGCTACGTATTTCAAAACAATTTGAAAAATGAAAAAAATCTACATTGAGTGAAGTTAGTTGGCAAAAGCACTTGCGTGAGTAGTGTAAGGGTTGCAATAAGAGTGATCAGCTTCTGACCTCCACACTCGTGGATTCCAAATAATGCCAAAGACCAGTAGGTAGAGTTCGCGCGCAGAACCTCTGCACTTGTTGACGTCCAAGAAGGGAGATGCCTACATTGAATACCAAAACAATTGAGATACTAATAAGATACAAAACATGAGATAGCTGCAGTCAAAAAATGTTTCATTTACATTTCGTGTTACAAATCACACAATAAAAAAAGATGAAATTAATAACGAAATTAACAACGTATTAATTAATAACAACACGTTTTAGGTCGCTAATTTAGCTAATGACGTAGGTGGCTTAGCTACACATACGCAGTTTCTCTCTTCTCGTGTATTTCGCAATCATATTATCTGTTGTCGAGTGCACAGATATGTTTCGCGAACTCTAACTGGCAGTATTGCCCTGCAGCATGCACACACAGAGAGAACTATTGTGTGAGTAATATTCAGATAAGCTCCACTATAGACGAAAGATGTTACTGAACTGATGGTCATGAATACCACTTCAAAATAGCACTATGAACTTCGTTATACTGCAACAATATTAAATAGAACTGTCAATCACTAAATGATTTAAAAACTCTCAAGAATATACTGAAAAATTTATAGTAAATAATATTCCTGAATCTCACACGCTTTCGAATCGCTTTTTGGCTTTACATAATATGGACAAATTGGCACTTCTTCTAGATTTGTTTCAATTCTTAAACCTTTCAAGGGGTAATAATTGACCGTAGAATGAAATGTTAAGACTGGGAATTTGTTTCTTTATTTATGATTATTTTCACAATTGGCAACTTTTCCCTAAATTAGAAAGATTAAATTAGAAATGTTTGATTTGTGAGCAGCCCGAAAAGTAAATAATGAAATGCGTTTGTAATAGAACGCTCGTACTTTCAAAGATTTTATTCAGCGTATTAGAGAAGAAAATCGGTTTCGAAATCCTCGGTAACATCTGCAGTCCTTTCAAGCCCACGTGCACGGTACGTGGCACGCGCGGCAGTGCTTTGTGGAGCGCAGGGCAGCGCACGCACTGCCACGCAATGCACTACACGCATTCCAACTCGCGCCGACTGATTTCACTCCGCTCTTGCAATTCACCACACAATTGCTTGTCGCTCAAAACAACACAAGAAAACGATGAACCAAATCGAAAATTCGCTGCCCGGATGACGCCACATTCTAGGTTCAGTTACAAAAATTTCAGCGACGATTCGACAATGATCAGGGCGAAATACGAGAAAGAGCATTTCGCCCTGAGGAAGGTCACAGTGTGACGGCTGAAATGTCGGCCAATATGCCTATGCCGCGGAACCTCCCAGACAGCCAAGTTTCTATTGATTCCAGCCGCGGAAGCCTTTGCTTTCGATAAACCGAATCGTTTCCGCCAACCGCATTGGATCAACAACCATCGCATCGCTTCTCAATACGGTTACACCCTTCAAAAGTAATCCGTTACATTACTGTCAAAAACCAGGCAAGCATTGTGAGAAACATATTCCAAGGGCGCTTCCTAATAAAAACATCACTTTTTCACAAAAAGTGCGTCACTCTTGAATGCGTCCATGGCTGTGGAACTGCATTATCAGAGTTCATTCTAGAATTGGAATCTTTCGATGGAAACGTCAGGGAAAGAAAATATCGCCTTCTTACACAACGTGACAGAAACAGTCAAGGTCCATTGTCCATTAATCCCGTTTGAACATGCAGATAGTCTGTGAAGTCCATTTGGAATACTAGAAAAACATTTTATTTCGCTGGTATGGTCGTGATAGTATTCTGCTGGGAGGAGAGGAGAAGAGATTTTGAATATACTGAGGAAAACATCCACTATTGTCAATCCGTTTGAATTAAACTTACAGAAAGGCAATAAGACATTAACAATCATAATACTCAGCGTTTTTTAATCTTCCAGCTTCTCTAAATTATGAATAAAAATTGCAACCAGATTTTTCTTCATAATACGATTGTATAATTAATTCAAATGACATATAAAAAGAACTTCACAGATCAAAATTAACAGTTACAGTACTAATGGGCTCTCAAACTTTGTTGGAGTTATAGATTCTGATGTATTCAAAATTCAGGATATTTCCAAGGTGCGTGGATGGGTGGTCTCAGCATACAATAGTACAAGCTGCTCCCGTCGAATGGCGATAGAAGGAAGACATGACCAGCAGCGCAGTCTGCACCTGCAATCTTTCTGTTGGAAAGGAACCCAAAACATTTTCAGACCAGGGACCGAGATTGCAAGCCTGTTTTCATGTAAGAAAGAAAATAATGAATATTCGTTTTAACAATTACTATAAAATTATCATCAATTATTTTAGTTTTTAATCTAAACCGTCATGTTCTGTATGAATTTTGCATTTCATGTTTTTCTCGAGACATTTCTCAACAAATTACGCAATTCATTCATAAATCGCGAGACCAGACATGAAACCACACCCAAAAAGAGAGAGCACAACACTTGTGATCAAGTAGATGGGCTTTCCCCTCGTTGGATACGGTTCCTACTACCTCTCACGATTCGCTGTCCACGAAGGAATTTTTCTCTCCCTGCAATTTAAATCTTAAAATATGTTCAAGGAGATATTGAAAAGAAGCAAAATGTACACTCGCAAGTTTTGAATAGTTACAAACTTTCTGCATTTTGTGACAATTTTTCTCTTTCTGCCCGAATGTACTTGTATTTTTTCTTTAAGTATCTGAAAGTTTCCCAAAATATAATCGATTCTTTTTTATTACTTCCACTTGCATATCACTCATTTTCCAGAAGCTAAAAATAAGTCAGCAAATAAGATTCCACCTCCCTTCCTTCATACTTCACGAAAACAAAATCCTTCGTACTTCATTATTTTCTAAGGGGTCCGATGTCTCGGGGACAGATTCATTGAGAAGTAACACCGCGGCCTCAGTCTCAGATGCGGGGTGTACCATTTAGGTTTTGGTGCGAACATCATTTCGCAAGTGCTTTTGAAATTGAAGAGCTGAGCGCAATATTGGTCTACCACCCAAAAAATGAAAAATAATTGACTCCATTTTTTATCTAAGAAGGTGAACTACCTTTGTACATTGTTTATTTGATCAGTTTTCCTCTACAAACTTTAGAATAAAGTCACTGTTTTTCTCTTCATAACGCTTTCTAACCAAAACTCTGAAATTTCAACTCGATTTTTTTCAGTTTTCTTAAAACGTGACTTAGACCACTATTGCGCTGACCCTTTCAACTGCGCAACGCTTGGCGTTGCTAGCGATAGATAGGAAGCGAAAACAGGTCATGAGTCTGCGTTCTCCCTACGAGGCGACTTTGACCCCTCGGCGAGAAAACACTCCCACGCCGAAACTTGAATATTCCACGTGATCATCACACGTAAAACTTCTCATCACTTCTAAATCTGTAGCAAAAACACATTTCTTTCTCCGGGCAGTTTTATTCATTTTCTTTTACCTTCCCAAAAATATTTTAGGTCCTGTTATCTTTATGTCTGTAATAGTTGCACGGCCGTATTTGACCGGTTTGCAGAAGTGTTCGTAATAGTAGCACAAACGTATTGCTCACTTTATGCAAATACTGCCGTTTTCATTGGAAACCTGACACATTCCTTCGGTGTGTGTTGATTGTTACTTTAAAGGGCATTTCTGTTGTAACTCAAGCAATACTTTTTCTCGGGAAAAGGTGGGCATTGCAATTCTGGACGAATAAACAGTTTCAGGCCCGGAAATCCCCTCGGGGAAACTGGGAAGTCCAGCAGGTTTCGCTGGCATGTATTGCCCTGTTCAAGGCATCCTGCAGAGTACTGTAGGATGTTACGTGCAGAATGTAGCCCCTTTCCGTCATAGCAGTCTTCAAGAGCAGTTTTCTTTCAAATTCATCGCCGTCCTTCACTGAAGTTTACTTCGGTCTCTTAAATACTTTAAAATAAAGTAAAAATCGCACTGAAATTGTCACCCTTAATATTTCGGACACTTTGAGAGGCTCTCGCATTATTTCTTCGCGAAGCCAATTTCTCGTCTCTCGCCAATACTTATTCCTAATGGAAATCATGGGGTGCAACTGGCGATGAAGAAAAACGGTTCCCGTATGCGTGGGGGAACCCCCGGGGCTGCTCTTGGACGGACCACCCGCGTGCGAGGTGCGCGGAGCGCTGGGGGGCGGCGACGGCAGACAGGGCGGCGGCGCTCGCCCCCGGCACAAGGGTTGCAACCTACCCCTTCCCCCTGGGTCACGGCTACTATTACGAATGCGCCTCTTTCTGCTATTTTCCAAGAAGGCCGGTTCGTTTTCATTCTTTCGTCATTCACTAATGGACAAAATGCGTCAGAAATAGCGTGTTAACAAATAGAAAAAAAATTAAACATCCCATTTGTGCAACAGGGATCAATTTGAATTAACTGATATGGAAGATTGTGTTTCATTCATCGTACACAAGACCTCTTTCAGAAAAGGAGTAATAGTAACTCTGACATCACGTGCGATCCTTTGTGATCCCCGTAAGAGAATATTCAAACAGTTGGGTGACAGCCTTGTTTCCTTTTTGAATTGGGAAGGAATTAGGATGGTGAAAGGGTTTAGGACGCTTCAGAGAGGTTGGGCTAGCCCCTGTGAAGTAGTCAAACGCTTTTGGTCGGTACAAAGGGTATAGCCGAATAAGTCGGTGAAAAGTGCTCCCAAACCAAATCGATAATCGCAATGCTCAGATTAAAGAAAATACAAAATGACATAGATTCACAAAAAATCAGCTTCCTAGGGCAATCTGTTGGGAGACGGACAAGGAGAAACGTGTTTTGCATGTTTTATTTTAATGTTTTTATGTTAATTTCAAATGTTTAAATCGAAAAAATTGATTTTAATTTTTTCACTACTGTCCACATTGTTTAAAAATCTGGAAAACAAATGTTATAGAATGTTATGAATGAGACGGTACTCCAACGTTATCACGTCGAAAATTAATTTTAAAAATTTATTTATTTTTTATCTATATGAATTTGACGACAAAGTCCATTGACAAAAATACCTTTAAATTTAACTATGTTTCCCCGTCTCTCCATTTTTTTTCAGCCTGATACATGCATTAGATGGCGAGAAAAAATTAAAACGTGCAAAACACGTTTCTCGTCGTATCTCTCCAACAGATTGCCCTAGGAGGCCGGTTTTTGTGAATCTGCGTCATTTTGTATTCTCTTTCATAGGAGCATGGCGATTATGGATTTGGTTTGGGGGCACTTTTCAACGCCTTGTTCGGCTATACCCTTTCAGATGAGATCGTCCGAAAATGACAAGCGACTTTCGCTTTGAGCCACGAGTTGGCTTCAGGAAAGGAGACAGTGATGAAAATAATGTGAAATAAATTTAGAAACCATTGTCTGAAAATTCACATACTTGCTTAATGCCATATATTATTCTGAACATATACACGTTGTGTGATTAATGTGAATTCCGAATGATTTTTCATAGTGAAATTCAATAAAAAGCAACAAAACGGAACATTTTGGGAATGAAAAAAATAAAAGCAACAAATAACATGTTTTTATTGAATCTTTAAATAAATGAAACATTATAGTACCCGTGTTTTGGTCTCCTACCCCCACCCTTGGCAAGAACAAGAAGGGTAGGGGACCCAATTTAAAGATTCGTCACATGTACTATCAAGTATTTTTATTGGGGGGCTGCGAGCTTCACAATCAGTATCAAAAGTTAAGCATGTAGCTCTTTAAATATTATGATTACGAAACGATATCGTTGATTCGGATCTTTTGAATTCGGTTGTTTGAATGGAACAGTGAAAGAAAGGTCCTCAACAACTATCTTCCAGACATTCTGCACATAGTTCAAAAAGTTCCTTTTTTACAAATGTTAAGTAATGAGATCATTTATTGACTCCTTACTGTGTAGATTATAAGGTTAGTTGCAGTTACATTTGCTGAGAGAAGGCAGTTAAAATGATTTATTCTGCATAAAAAACAGAAAATCACAAAACAATTCGTCAGCATTGTGACTAGTGATGTATTTTAACTTCATGGTTTAATATCCGATCTCAAACCACAAGTTTATTTAATATGTTAACTATTGTACTTACATGAGTATACGATATAAATATCTTTTTGCAGAAACAAAAATTGAAACTACGTCTCTAGTCAACAAACGTTCAGAAAAATGTTTGATTTTTGTATTCACTTCATCATTGGGAATTTTAATGTGTTAATTTTAATCAGTACACAAAAAATATAAATAATTAATGTATGATGCTTTTAAAAAGATATTTTTATCTTAAAATATTCGACATAAAATTAAAACTAAAGAAAATAAATGAAAAATTATTCCGATATGAACAACGTACAGCCAACAGTACGTGATTCAAAATAACATTCTGTTTTTAGTACAAAATATACCACTTTTGAGGCAAATAGAATATATTCGCGTATGAGTTAAACTATTTACAGTAAACTCGAATGTGAGTGCTCGTCTTAAACAAGAAGAAACAACAGGTTGGGTAAACTAGAGTAATTTGACACAAGGACATTTTCTGAAAAAGAAAAATTGTAAAGTGAGGAGTCGTTGGAAATCCTTTTTAGTCGACGCATTCATTCGGCAGAAATAGATATCTAAACTAACCGCTTGATTTCGACAATGCACACGCAAGTTAACCCTACAGCATTCAGTACATTTTTTGGTAAATCATACTTTTATAACATTTTTGCTATTAAAATGATTATTGTGTCAATTATTCCTAGTTTCCTCCCAGTGAAACTTTCAGACATGTTAATTACGATTTTTGGTTTATCAAAAGACTTGAACAAATTTGTAGTTGCAAAGAATTGTAAAAACAATTAATGAAAATAAAGTAGCAAGCTTTAAAAATGATGACTTGTATTCTTTTCCCTGCATACGCAATACTTATCCTTTTTTTACGTAGTTTGTAGTGCATGATTCTGCTGCATAACAGAGAAAACAGTGCAAAACTGTACTAAACGACCAACTTAGGGATATAATTAGATCGTTTTTAACAAAATGCAGGACTCACCTGAAAGGAAAGAAAAAGAAAATTAAAATCTATACAATTTTTACTATCCATTCTCTTCTGTAAAAATAATGGCAACTAGGATTTATGCGAGCGGCAACAATGTATAAAAAATATGATAACGATTTTGACAACAAAAATACTGATATTACATGCCAGGTTTCATTTGATTGTTCCTTGAAAAAAAAAGAGTATTAATTTAATAATAAATTTGGAAAGTACAAGATATTATCCACAAAAATCTTAACGATATTTTAACAATGATAGTTGAGTCATTTAAAAATAATTTTTTTCAATGTTTTATTATTTTTTAGTATTTTCAGTTGCATTTGCAGATTAGAAATGATAATATTGGTCACTTACAATTTCCTCAAGATAATAAAATATTTCTTTAGTCACCTGCTGTGATAAATAGTTAAATACATGCCACTCATTCATTGCAAATAAGGCAATGCAATTCGGATGATTTCTGAAGACAAACTTTAATGAATTGATTGTGAATGTAAATACCCTTTTATATGTCTGTCAGCTGAAGAGGCGTACTCAGCTTTCGGTTCACGGTAAGTAAACTAATTTTACAACGTATCTTCAAAATGGTTTTCGTCACCCAAGGTGAGTAACTCTGTTAACAAAGTCAGCAAATTATTTTTTAGGAAACAACAAATTTTGAAAAGGTCCACTGCAGCCTGCTCAACACATACCGCCACCCTCAATCTCCGCACTGTCCGTTTCTGACAGCGAACCATGCCACTGCATTTCTAGCACATCTGTATTTTTTTTTTCAAATTCACAGTTATGCGTTTATTATTCACAGACACAGGTCGTCTCCCTCCGTATCCATTTATCTCTCCCTCTCGTGTATTTCCCTCTCCCCTCTCTTACCATCTCCTTTGCTTTCTCCTACTTTCTGCTTATTACATAGCATGGAAGATGCAGTAACCACAGCTCCCATAGGTGTAATGCCATCGTCCTTCCCACTCACCGCTCCATTACTTTCGCGCCTGACACGTCAGCGGCACACGAGAGGTCGCTATCAAACGCGCAGGTGCCAACAAAATGGCACGAATGCCAGTGCCCCAAATACTCCGGCATTCCAACCCTATTCTTTAATTCTTCTCCTTAATAGGAAGCAAACTGCAATAACAAAAACGCCCAATATTCAGATTAGCCATGTACACATAACAATGAATTTGATTTCATTCAGACACTAAATTGTTGATACAAGTAAATGTCACACCTTTTAATATTTTACAAATTATAATGCATAAGGTACAAAGTATAATTTTGATTTGCTTGCTTCGCAAAGGAATAGCAAAATTAAATGTTTTTCCATACAATGATCAATTATGTAAGTGTTGAGTTGCGTATATTTGAATTTATTCTTCCAATGGTGTTTCTCCGGAAAAGAAACGAGATTAAAACACCATGAAGGACACAACAATTACTCGTAACGGGTCTGATTTAGTAAGAAAACCATTTTTCACGACCAACTCATTTTATGAATATTACAACAAATAAATATAGGAAAATTTCGTCGTCTAAATTTATCAATAAGAAACTGACGGTGAAACATATGTTCAGGATTTAAATACTAAAGCAAAAATTTGGAAACAACTGGTTATATATTTACAACAATGTCAATGTACCAAAAAAAGGTTTTGAACATTTCATGCAGAATTTTAACCAATAAACTTGCATCCTGGCCGGACGTCAATCTTGTTTCATTACTGTCCTTTAACCTTGAACTTCATAAATATTTTAATAATTTAAAGCCACTCCTAAACAAGTATAAATTAAATACTGTAGGTATTTCATTGGACACGCAGTGGTTTGCCATTTATTTCCATCTATCAATTAACGTTGGAAACATTCCTTAACGCGGGGTTTCGATCTTTCGTTCAGTGTTGCCGCCGCATCTAACTCGGCAGGAAATTTTGAGAAATTTTATTTTTCAAATTAACCTTTTCATAAAGAACACATATACCAGTTCATACGATCACACAGCCCATAGAAAGCAAAGTAAAGCATACTCATTCCCGTCCATCACCATTCTTCAATCACCTCTGTCAGCCAATTGTTTTTATGACAGTAGAATTCGTTTCCAGTAAGGAATCCTCAATCTCCATACACGTTCAAATCTCTAGCTTATAAGGTTTCAGACTCCTCTTGAACCTCCACCTCTCTTAACGTGTTCCTCCATCACCATCATCACTGGCCACATCGGTCACAAATTCGGTAACATCGCCTTTCCTCGTGAACAATTTGCATAGTAGCTTCACGTGCCAACAAACATCTCAATATATGAGGAAACTCACTGGATATCAACTTAACCTCTGATGATCACTCATGACGGCATTCTTCCTACAACATCAATGCCGCAATCTTCTTCCTCCTTCATAGTTGTCAATATCGCCCCATTACACTATTCACCTAGCTATGAAGCTAGGTGAAGTTTAGACGCTGTCTGGACGATAATTGTAGGAGCCGGCTGCTTTGATCAATAGTTTTCAGTGGTTCCTCCGATCAACAGCAGGCGAATGCCGGAGCAGTACTTTAAAAACGGGCAAGCTTGTCTTCCAATTCATTGTCCTATCTTCATTCCTTACTTACACACACTTACACGTATATGCACTACACTACCACACTTCTCGGGAGACCAGTCAGGAGCTTAGAGCTTGTCTGGGTTGAGGCGGTGCCACACTAGTGGGAGAAACCTGGTGACTACCCTTATTCAAAAAATTTCTGCTAGAAAAGAAACCCCCAATATGAGTACATCATGTGTCATTTCATCTAAGCCATCCCTCGCAATGCGATGGCACCGTTCAACGCCCTGCCGCCTGTCGTTTGTGTCCACCGACAGGGCTCCTCGCTTCCAGCCCGTTTAAATCTTCACAGGCGGTGGACCTTGAAGTTAGGGATGCGACAAAGATGTCGATGTTTTCAAAATACACATGTGTATCGATATTTTTTATAAAATCATCGATTTCTTTAAAATAGATTTTTGTAGCCGATTTGTTTTTAACATTTATGTTTTCGGTTCGAAATTTTTATAAAGTCGATAGTTTTAAAATGAAAAACAATTCAGAATAAAATTGTATAATAATTTTCAGATATCTATAAATCGGATATTCTTTGGACGAAAGTGACCAAGGGTGAACAATCAATAAAACGGAGTTTTGTCAATAAAGACGCCTAGGTTATTTTTGAATTATCGAATAAGATAATCAAGATTTGTTAACTGACTTGATGTTTTTTTTGATTTTGCCAGTTAAATCTCAATTAAAAATACATCATTAAACGAGACCACTTTAAAATAACCTCCGTCCTGTGTGAACTTCGATGGTAACTAATTCGGTTTTAAAAACATCGATGGGTTGATGATTTATTAACATCGATGGTTTAATTTCGAGTTCATGTTTAGAAACATCGATGTTTTGTTGGCGATGTTGCATCTACTTAGAATTTGACGCTGCGCATGAGTCTCGAACAAGGAGCTGATTAAAAATGTACATTAAAACTAACGATAAGAGATAACGAGACGAGTTTTTTGCTTGCCAACTTATACGGACGTATACATCGAATTGTTGCAGAATAGAACTGAAATTCTGTAGACGACTTATCGTTGTAAGATAGATTAATTCTAACAGTTCGGAAGCTGAACTGCAATGACTTGACAAATCTGGTTGGGATGAGAACGTGAGTATATCTCATAATGCGTGAGAGCCATATTCGTAGATTCAACGGAAAATAACGGATAACTTCATACTAGTGAATTTATGTAGTGTTTGTTAGTCACATCAATTATTCTCAATAGAGAAACAAATTTCCAAAAGACACTCACAAACAACAACAGCAACAACAAAATGACCACTGCCTTGTGGACGCCTACATGACAAAGGTCGACCTCTCCGCCCAATACGCGGCGTCACCCGGACAGCCAAAAGTCAACAAAAAGAACCAATCAACGATGGCATTAGCAACAAACGCATTCGCCCGGTTGCATTTTGTGCACGTCCCACAAAGCTGACAAAACGTTTTTCTGGATTTCTTTATTACATTGCTTGCTTGATTTTTGGGCCCTCTTATTTCATTTTCTGGAAATAATCATCTTATAATCTCATTACTTTTTACTTTTGCGGCCGTAGACTCAACATATATAAAATGATTAATACATTTTTCTCTGTCAATTATATACTTACGATGCAGTTCGTACTCAAATGACAAAAATCACTGACGTTATAATTTAACTTACATCAATTTGGATGCCCAACATTGCACTTTTCAAAAAACACACGTACGATAGGTAATAAAAAAGGGGATAAGTTTGGTAGCATTAGGGTAATATTTAAAAACACGAGTCCATTAAAAACGCGAGTCCATAATCATCATTTCTTCAATTTATAATACATTTTGAGAATCATACAAACGTTGCAAAATAACAAAAAGAATTGCAAATCTGGAATAATACCAATAAGGTTTTAATTAATATCGTCGGATTTTAAAAGACAAAATACGTAGTTCAACTCAAATTACAAAATACAGTTAAAAACAATTTTTTCTTCGTTATTGGCGACAAAACACGTACACATTAGTCACATTCAATCACAAAAAAGATCACAACAAAGATTATACAAAAGCTGTTTTTAATTTCGATTCCTTTAATTTCTTCAGGGGGTGCGACCACTACGGTCAACGGCTTTGCCAATTGTCACAACGTGTCTCTTGCGCGTGTGGTCACCCACTTGTCAAGAGTTAGGAGAGTTACGTCTGTCCCAAAGCTAGGGTCTCCTCCCCACAACTCTGAGGTGGCACGACCACCAACTCCGCCTCGCTGACCTAGAATTCTTTCAAAGAAAAACAGCTGGAGCCGATAACTTTGTTTCCATTGTTCCAGAATTTTTACTCAGAAGTGTATAATCCATAGACCGTATTGTATCGAGCGACAGTTAACGCCGCGGCCGGGGCAGCACCGAGGGTCTCGACGCCCCGGACAGCGACAATGGTCGTGTCCGCCTCCTCGTGCCACTACGTTCTATTCAAGACATGCGAATGCAACAGCTCCCTGCCGGGTACACGCACTGGAGAAGCGGGTCGTAACCGTTAGTTCACTTTGGCTGTTTCATGGAGAAACTGTTATTTTGGAATCCTACTTGCAATGCATTCGCTACATACCCACAAAAATAACCCTTTCACTACATCTTCACTACATACTTACAAAAATAACCTTTTATTTTTTCTGGTAGAAAATGAGTATACACTGTTGTAATACAATAGTGTTCTTCAATACCGAAAGAAAATGATATCCCTTAGTAACGTGCCACAATCAACACTAGGAAATCTATTGTTCTGAAAAGAACGTATATGCGAAAAAGAAGTCTAAATTGCACAGGATCCGTTTGCGCACAAGCCTCTGAATTTTCGAAAATTACAAAAGTTGCAAATAAAGCGAAAAAATATCTGCTGTTGTAACACAACTAGTTTAATACGGTTATTAAAACTAATTTTACGACTTGATTGATAGTAACAATTTCATTCTTGAAAGATGGTAGTATATGTTTTGGGAATATAACCTCAAGAAAGGAGACATCATTTAAAGTACAGCATACCTTGCAATTATTAAAATCTAAGAACAGTCACACTTTACCACAAACGAAGTACACGGCCTAAAACTAAGATTAAGATTTTTGCATTCAATGAAATAAATAATCATGAACTTTAACTCTCTTAATATGTTAAAATTCAAAACATAATTGTTAGGTATATAGCGTTAAGAAATTATTTAATCCTTGTACCGTAAAGTGTTTTTGGGGGTGAAGTTAATTTGAGAAAATCCGACGGAGAAGGATGACTTTTTTCGGACACCAAACGCCCGAACGCAACCCGCTAGTCACTGTTCGTTTCGGCAACCACATCGTAGCCACAGAGGAGTAAGAAGTGTCAAATTCGTCTGAATGCACGGATAGCACGGCATAACTATTTGTTGTTTGATTGAATTTACTAGATTTAAAACGCATGTTGAACTATATAGGTGTAGAATGAATTCTTGAAAGTACAGCAATTTTAATTATCCATTATATTAAAAACGAAGAAAAGAAAAAAAAAAAAATACGCGATATCTTGGCGGAGAACACGTGAATAGTTTGGTGAAATAATACTTTAAGTTCATGAACAATTTTCACTCTGTAATTAAATTCATGCTATTCCTTAATTCCATTATTGCATAAAATAATATTATTTCAGAATTTGAAACTTGACATATTATTGTGGTGAGGCGACGCCGGCTTGCGCCCTTCACCGCCCGCCCTCCGCTCGGACCGCGCTGGTCTGGCCCGCCAGGCCGACCGTTCGCCACCCCCCCGCCCCCTGTAGGTGCCCACCAACAAGGCAACGCCACCCCGCTGACGCCGGGGATGGACTGGCCCGGCGGTATATAAGACCGGGCCCGGCCTAAGAAGGGGTCGCTCGTTTCCCGCTCTTCGTGAGTGCGGTAGTGATCGCCGGCGTCCCGCTCTACGGTTGCCTTCGGGTTTGACCGAGTCGGGAATCGACGCCGTGCCGAACCGAGCGACCCATCGCCAGCGGTCGCTCGTTTCCCGCTCTTCGTGAGTGCGGTAGTGATCGCCGGCGTCCCGCTCTACGGTTGCCTTCGGGTTTGACCGAGTCGGGAATCGACGCCGTGCCGAACCGAGCGACCCATCGCCAGCGGTCGCTCGTTTCCCGCTCTTCGTGAGTGCGGTAGTGATCGCCGGCGTCCCGCTCTACGGTTGCCTTCGGGTTTGATCGAGTCGGGAATCGACGCCGTGCCGAACCGAGCGACCCATCGCCAGCGGTCGCTCGTTTCCGCTCTTCGTGAGTGCGGTAGTGATCGCCGGCGTCCCGTTCTACGGTTGCCTTCGGGTTTGACCGAGTCGGGAATCGACGCCGTGCCGAACCGAGCGACCCATCGCCAGCAGTCGCTCGTTTCCCGCTCTTCGTGAGTGCGGTAGTGATCGCCGGCGTCCGCTCTACGGTTGCCTTCGGTTTGACCGAGTCGGGAATCGACGCCGTGCCGAACCGAGCGACCCATCGCCAGCCTATCTGCCTTCGCCGCCGCCTGCGCCGTCGCCTTGTGGCCGCCGCATACGCCGCCGCCGCCTTGAGGCCGCTGGATTTGCCGCCGCTACCTGCCACCCTTCCCCCACCCTCCTCATGGCAACGACCGACTGAGTGCTGGGCTGCGTAGCCTCTGTTGGGTAAACGTACTTGCATAGGAACGTACAATAAACCATTTGTGTACAACCAACACCGAGTTCATCTTTCTCCCGATACTCACTCCCTCCCATCATGTCTTCACGACATATTGGTGTCAGGTGTGGGTTGTAATCGCAACCCGTAGAGGAGGGAGCGTGGATGGTAATCTGGGCCCTGAAAGGAGCACGGATTCGAACCCCACCATGAGTAAGCATTTTGTAGCAAAGCGAGAGAAAGCGAACTCGGTAATGTAACGGCCAACCAAAATTAATTTTTTTCTTACAATCTGATTCAAAATTTTTCGCTTGGGATTGATTAAGCAGCAGCATGTCGCACCGAGGCAATCAGCAGTTTCCCTTGCCCTGGGAATGTGGGCGTAGTGCAGATCTCATGGATTTTATATCCCCGGTATTTACAATTGAAGGCGACAGCAACCCCTCTTCACAAAATTTTCCGGCACAAGCCAATGTATCAGCTGGGCAGATCTGTCTCGTTCCGATGTTCAGTGGCGAGGACGGTACCCGCATCGAAACCTTTCTAGAACGTCTCCGAATAGTTAGTAAGTTTAGTAATTGGAGTGAGGCCGTAACACTAGGTGTAGCTCGCTTACGGCTGGCCGGGATTGCATCGGAATTCGCGGAAAACAATGCATATGTAGTGGCATCCTACTCGGATTTCTGTAAATATATGAAAGATAGGTTCTCTCCAAAATTATCACGGCCCACCTTAGAGAAAATGTTTAATGATTGTAGTCAAAAGCACTTGGAGTCAATTAGCGACTTCTCCAGCAGGCTCGCGTCGCTAGAACGTCAGCTACGTAGCTGCTATAGTAACCCCGACGCAGCTGCAACCAAGACAATGTTTGAGGAAAGATTGCTAGCACAATTTATAGCAGGTTTGAGAGAGGAAATAGGTCGGTTCGTGGCAGTTCGCAATCCAAAAACAATGTTAGAAGCAGTAACGTTTGCAAACCAAGAAGAAGCAATAGCTAGGAGCTATGCGTTTGCGACCCGAAGCGTCAGTTCACTGAACTGTCTTAGCGGCGGCCCCCCGCAAGGGTACGCACAGTGGGCAACAATGCCGCAGACGGCGGCACAAAATCATTTTTATGCGCCCTACTCGCCGCACGGGTACACGCAACGGGCAACACCACCGCACCCGTATGTGCCGGTGCAGGATTCCGCTTTCCCACCTTACGAGAATAGAAGTGAGGACCACCGAGCTAACTCATCAACCTTGCCGTTCGGTGCAGGTTCGGAGTTCTATGCCATTCAGCAACCTCCCGAGGTCGGAACCTGGGATCCGCGCCGCAAACATTGCCACCTCCTAGACAGTCATTTGAAGCTAGAGTATGCTATCATTGTGGGAAAGCAGGCCATTTTTCGCGAGTGTGTCCGGAGAAGAAACAAAAATGTTTTAATTGCGGGCAAGCAGACCACCACATAAGGAAATGCCCATTAATAATGTGCAGTAAATGTAAAAAATCCGGTCACTGTACGGTAGATTGTCAAAACGGATGTGAATTCGGAATATAACCCCGACCACCAGGTCGGGGATGAAGTATTAGCCGTTATTTCGTTACGGAACAAGACCATGCAGGTTTGCGAGGGGCATGTGACGACTCTCGCTCCTCGGACAGAACCGAAGAAAATTAGAAAACAGATGTGTGGTGATCTGATTTCTTTTGCAGACGAGCCGAGTGAAAATCAAGGCATAGTTATGGTAGTAGACGCAGACGCGGACGCCGCATCACGGATAGTTTGGATCTGCTAGGGCCGCTCACAGCGAGCGAAATAGGCGAGTTGATCAAGAACAAGGTTAATGCGGGCGGGACAGCGGGAATTGGCGCTTGTACGTCCGAAGAGGAAACCGAAGTTTTTCGAACTAGCGAGATTAATGGGGGCGGGACAGTGGGAATTGGCGCTTGTACGTCCGGTAGAGGAATCCGAAGTTTTTCGAGCTAGAGAGATTAATGCGGGCGGGACAGCGGGAATTGGCGCTTGTACGTCCGGTAAGGAATCCGAATATTTTCGAGCTAGCGAGATTAATGCGGGCGGGACAGCGGGAATTGGCGCTTGTACGTCCGGAAGGAACGAATTTTTAGGAAGAATTTTTCGAGCTAGGGGATTATGCGGGCGGGACAGCGGAATTGGCGCTTGTACGCCCGGAGTGGCGGCTTCCGTTGTGCATAAGAGTGGGATTGATGCGAACATACTACTCCCCATAGAAGTCGGGCAACTCGTGCTGCTGCGTAATCTGTCCTTGCAGCCTGGGCAAAACAAAAAATTAGCGCCCCGCTGGATAGGCCCCTATCAAGTTTTGAAGGTAAGAAGCCCGGTCTCGTTCGATATTCAAGCCCTATCAAACGGAAAGATTCTGACCGCACACAATCGGAATCTCTTGCCTCTGCCACCCGAACCAGAAATTCAACCACCTCGTATTGTAACTGAGCCTAGCGTTACGGGCCCCAACAGCGGAAACCCGGTCACAAGTTACTCAGAGAACAGGCTACGTCCGCCACCACCGTCACCGCTCCCGCCACCACCGTCACCGCTCCCGCCACCACCGTCACCGCTCCCGCCACCACCGTCACCGCTCCCGCCACCACCGCCACCCCTAACCATGAAAGCCGCCCCGGCCGTCACCGCCGGCCACTCCTTAACCCCTTCCCCCTCGCCGGTTCCGACGCCAGCAACTGGGCCTTTCCCAGCCGCGGAAGAAGTACCGCCGCCACACCTTCCACCCCTAAACGTGCGGCCTCAGCACCCGCGGCAGGTGACGGAGCTTAAGCTCCTTCAGCCCTACGTCCGGGACCCTAGAAAGGCACGACCAGCTGGCCCCAGGCAAGTACTGAACCTGAGAGCCCTAGGGCCCTACCGGACGGGAGAGGCTGGACTCGATCCCGACACTGCCAAGCCGGAGTCAGCGGCGCTCCGCGGCTGCATCGACGACGCCCGGCCGCCTTCGCGTGCATCGGCGGAGAGGCGGGGAGGAAACCCTACCGCAGAGCGCAGCCACAGCTACCATGGCGCCTCGCATCTTCGCCAGCGCCTTTCGGCTCCCACGTCGGCACTGCTTGCGGGAAATGCGGGCACTGATGACGGGCGGCAAGGAAGCGCAGGCGGGCGAGATCCCGTGCGCCGTTGACGCACGGGCCCAACCTGCGCCCCCACCTGGACGCACGCGTGTGTGATAAGGGCGGATGGCGCCCGACCAGCTGCCACACACCATCTAAGCTGCGGACACTGCCTGAAGCCGCCTACCTGTGTGTGTTCGTGTGGGTGTGTGTGAACGTAAAATCGGAGATGTGCTAAGTGCTAAATGCAAAGGACCCAGAAGAACCGTGAATCAACGTGTAAAAAAAAAAAAACGTGAACTAGCCTGTAAATAAGTCCAATCTTATGTCTCATGCCATTTTTTTAATGTAGATTGTGTTTTGTGTCTCTTGTTGTAAATATCTAATATGCGTTAGTAAAGTATTTGTATAGTGTGTATTTGTGTTGTATTGTGTAGTAGTATAGTGTGTGTATTTGTGTTGTATTGTGTAGTAGTATAGTGTGTGTATTTGTGTTGTATTGTGTAGTAGTATTGTGTTGTATTGTGTATTTGTATTTGTGTTGTACTGTGTAGTATTTGTATATAATAGCAGCACGGTACTCAGTCGCGTTTCCAAATGACCCCCCCCCTGCGGCTGTTTACGGGCGGGGTGATGTGGTGAGGCGACGCCGGCTTGCGCCCTTCACCGCCCGCCCTCCGCTCGGCCGCGCTGGTCTGGCGACCAGATGTCCAGGCCGACCGTTCGCCACCCCCCCGCACCCCTGTAGGTGCCCACCAACAAAGGCAACGCCACCCCCGCTGACGCCGGGGATGGACTGGCCCGGCGGTATATAAGACCGGGCCCGGCCTAAGAAGCGGTCGCTCGTTTCCCGCTCTTCGTGAGTGCGGTAGTGATCGTCGGCGTCCCGTTCTACGGTTGCCTTCGGGTTTGATCGAGTCGGGAATCGACGCCGTGCCGAACCGAGCGACCCATCGCCAGCGGTCGCTCGTTTCCCGCTCTTCGTGAGTGCGGTAGTGATCGCCGGCGTCCCGTTCTACGGTTGCCTTCGGGTTTGACCGAGTCGGGAATCGACGCCGTGCCGAACCGAGCGACCCATCGCCAGCGTCGCTCGTTTCCCGCTCTTCGTGAGTGCGGTAGTGATCGCCGGCGTCCCGCTCTACGGTTGCCTTCGGGTTTGACCGAGTCGGGAATCGACGCCGTGCCGAACCGAGCGACCCATCGCCAGCCTATCTGCCTTCGCCGCCGCCTGCGCCGTCGCCTTGTGGCCGCCGCCTTCTCCGACGCATACGCCGCTACCTGCCACCCTTCCCCCACCCTCCTCATGGCAACGACCGACTGAGTGCTGGGCTGCGTAGCCTCTGTTGGGTAAACGTACTTGCATAGGAACGTACAATAAACCATTTGTGTACAACCAACACCGAGTTCATCTTTCTCCCGATACTCACTCCCTCCCATCATGTCTTCACGACATTATATTCCTATACTACTTTACAATTTTATTGCCAAATCATTTAATTGATTTAAGACACAAACTTGTATTAAATGCAGGTGATTCAATAGTGTAAGTCTCTTCTGAAGATTTTACTTTTTGACAAGTTAACCTGCCATACTTCCTATACATACAAACTGAAAATAATTATCATCAAACTAGTAAAACAAAATGAAAAATATTATTTGTCTTAGTTAACTCATCACTTGTGTATTAATTAGACACTAAAAAAAGGTACACATATAGATATATGATGACATTTATCTTCTTTGTACAGTTATGTGGGTGAGTGCGCTAACCTAGATCATAAACCTAAACTTATACCAATCTTACAAACTACTATTTACATTTTACGCTACTTTTAAATTACATACTTATGCTTATTTACTAACTAAACTTTCAGTAGACTCTACTTATTTACAATATTTTCACCCACTAGCACTTACAATATACTTTCTTAGTACCCATAAATTGTCCTATATTTGTTCCTAAGAATGTTCGTGTGGCAAACGCAGATCTGCCTTGCGTGCGCAGCAGCGCCTGAGAGCGCAGCAGTCCGGTGCGGCGCGGCGCGGAGCAGGGCGGAGGGGAGGGGCGGGGAGCGACGGCTGCCTAGGCTGGCCCGGACGAAACGTGCCGGGGCGCGCATGCAGTTTTGATGAGGCGCGGCGCGGACCGCCACCCGCGGCCGGCTGATGAAACATTCAGGGCTAATTGCCCGCCGGCTGCGGCTGCGCGGGGACATTAACGGCTCCTTACTACGGGCGCTTCTCACCACCCCCGCCCACGCCCCAGCTCGCCACTCAACCCCCGGACCGCGCCTGCCCAGATGCTCTCGCCGCTCATCGGCGGCCGTCCCACGCACCAACCGGCGTCCTCGTTACAGTCCGCTTTACTACGCTTCCTTTTGCTCTCATCCTCTATCACCACCTCTTAATTCCTCTTGACGTTTCAGTTTCAGACTCGACTACTCTTCAATATTCTCCAGAACAATTGTTGGCGCCGCTTTATCTTGAAACATAAAGAACCCTTAGGGATGTGCTTTTCATTAAAAACATGGCAGTAGAATTACGTTAATAGTTAATCATTTCTGCGAGCGGTGAATTAATTAAATGCTAGGAAGAAGAACAAGAATAGTATGTTATTTTTAAGATATTGTATCTCGTGCATTCCATTGGTGCATGAAAGTTCATAATCCGGGACTTGTTCAAGTTCACTGACGAGTTTTACTGCAAATGGAATTAAAACAAAAACTTGTTACTGTACTATTTGAAAAATCTACTACATTGATGTGAAAAGGTTCATGCACTTTCGTCCATCCAACCTTAATAAAGGTCTGCACGAGCATTTGGTCTCTGATCTCACCCAAAATGCCACATCGTGAAACTGAAACAATTAAGAAAAACTGTTTGTGTGTGCTAAATGTAAATACATTTCCATCGTTCCTTCTATTATTGTCACAACTCAAAATTGTGAACAGCAACTTTTTGATGAGGGGAACCGGGAAAGGTAGCTCAGGTCATCAACTGATGTCACTGAAGTGCCTCTGACTGGAAGGTCTTAGGTTCGAATCCCGACGGTGGCAGGATTTTCGACACTAGCCAGATATCTAGGTCAAGTTCCGTCGCTATCTTGAGTATTCTAAGGGCCAACAGCTGTGATCGGTAGTTTTCCGTAGTTTCTCCGATCAATAACAGGCGAATTCCAAAGCAGTATCCTACCAAACAGGCCACGGATGGCGTGCGATCTTTCCTTCCCATTCCTTGTCCTATCCTACCTCTTACTTACATGCATTACACAACCACACCTACCAGGAGGCCGGTCGGGAGTTTAGAGCTCGTCCTGGCTGGGGCGGTGCCCCGCTGATGGGAGATTCCTGGTTGGGAAAATGACGATAGCTGATGGTAGGTGGGTGCCGGATCTCACCATCAAGGGGGGAGGAAGATAACCGTCACCTCATAAGCCAAAAAACATGAACTACACTTACAGGACTGATGACCTTAGTCATTGATGCGCCCGGAATCAATCAAGCAATCAATTCATGAGGAGATATATGTTTTAAAAGTTACTGGTGTAATAATCGTATCTAACGACAAAAGAGCCATGAATTGTGTCGTGAATTTGAAACTTCAACGCAGGGATTCCCAACGTGTTTCTAGCATGGATCCCTTTTAAAAGAATGCGAAGCTTCATCGACCCCCTTCAGTTGTTTCTACAATGTACAGCCTCCAATACAATCATAACAAAAATTACTGCACATAGATCACATGAAGAAAACAAATACTCAAAGATTATAGACAAAAAAATTGGGGAAAAAAGTCTTTGACGGAACGATTGGAGAAATTGCAAAGGAGGAGCCAATTTATAATATATTATTAAATGTTTTTGAGCTTTATAAGAAAACAATATATCAACTTGATGAATACGTGTAGTATTCAACGGCATATTATTGTTTATTGTACCGATCCGTCGGCGGGTGCATATTCGGTTAACGACCCCAAACTGACACCTTGATCATCATCGATTTCCAGGAAATCAATACCGATCGCTTTGGAAACCCTACCTTCAACATGGGGTTTTTATTTTCGATCCGTCCCATGCATCTGTCGATTGTAACGCTACTCGTCTGTGGCATGCTGCGCGCGTGAGCCCAGCGCTGGCGCAGAGGCGCGGTGCGTGTATAAGCCGCGCACGTTTTCTTGAGCCCTCTCTGCGCGAGTTGCGAGAGGAGTGAGAAGTTTGGTTATTTTGACAAAAATAATTTTATATCGAATTTCTATTTTGTTTTTCGGTGCAAAAGAGCTATTACATGGAAGCAAACATTTCTGGTTATCAGATTTTATCAACGACGCTCGTTGCTATCATTTATTGTTAATTCAATTATTGTTGGCAAAGGAGTGGGGTTCCGGGGCTGAAGAAAACGTGCGCGTATAATACCTTCGACGCCGAGGCGGGCGGGGGCCGCATGCACTATTCACCTGCTCTCCCGAGGCCGTCCCCAACCCTCCCCGCGCTGCCGGGGCTGCCTCGCGCAGCTACATTGGCCGCGTACGCAGGCGGCGTCGGAGCAAAGGCGCTGATCTCTCTATCCACGGTGCACAACAATAGGAACTTTTTTCGAGAATCGTCATTATTAGTGAAGAGAAAAAATACGCTTGGAAAACACTCTAATTTTACTAGTAAATATTTAACTACTAGTAAATATTTAAATACTTACTATGGATACACAGTTAAATACTCCTTGTGTCATTTTTCAACTTTTCTCGAGCACTGTCGTTCTAGGAAAAGAGAGAAAACGGCTACTACTTCGTATATTCACGTTGCTAGCATTGGTGGGTGAGCTCACTAGCAGTTCCTTCTCTTCAAACGTGATTTCGACCCACATTAATCGAATGAATGAATCAATGAATTTTCGAAGAATGTCATATTATTCTCATATCATGATTGATGTTTCTGAGCACATTACCTGCTTTGGTCCCGTTAGTGTAGTAAATGTTATTTCCCTGGAGGAGGCGGTGTTCCTCCCCGCTAATGATGAAATCCTGAGCCGATCTACACGCCAGCTCCTGAAGAAAGTCCCCTCCAAGCATCTCTTCTAGCGGGACACCGCTCCAGCCAGAACAATGTTTAAGCTCCCAACTGTGTGGTTATGTAGTGCGTGGAAGTGTAAGCGTGTGTAAGTAAGGGGAAAGGATAGGACGAGGAAGAGGAATGAAAGGTCTAGCTTTCCACTCTATGTCAAAGGGGTAAACTATGTTCTTAAAAGTCAATTTTCAGTATATTTTGAATATGTTCTCGAGGCTCCATATTAAGTACTCCCCAAATTAAAACGTCCGTCTGGCAACATCAGCCAAACGACTGAGGAATATCAGTGTTGTAGGCAATCTTGTTTACCATTTAACCACTACCGTTGTTCACAGACATGAGAGAGTTTGTCCACGCCTTAGCGGGTCGCTCTTCGATATGCTGTGCATGCCCAGATGCACAAAAGTGCATGAAACTTGAACTGCGTATACGCAGAAGATCGTTAGTGCTTTAACGTTCGCGGGCGCACAAAGTCTCTATGGACGGACGTTTTGTCGTAAACCAAATTTTTGGCTCAAGGTGCCCCTAAACGTGAATTGTGGCTACACAGGGAGAGGTAATTCTCTACAGAGAGAAGCAAGAGATATCCACTTTTTCGGCCTCAGGAGCCCACAAAAAAAAATTTCAGCTGAAAAATTGCAGTTTTCGCTGTAGCTTTACCTAATGTAATATTATTATAAAGGGTCGATTTTCAACATCTATGTCATAAAGCGAACAATTTGATTTTTAAACTGTAGGGAAACTGTAGGGAGAACACGTATAGATAACACAAACATCCATGTCTGAGGCGGGATTCGAACCCACGATCCTCTGGTCCCAGACCGCTACTGCACTATTGTTTTAACGATCTCGGCCATCGGATCGCCTACGTAGTAGTTTGTTAAAAATGAATAAGAAAATTTGTCGTCCGCACAACACTACAAATTTTGTAATGTAATCTTTACTACGTAGTAAGTAGTGTGTTAAAAATGAATAAGAAAATTTGTCGCCGCACATCACTACACTTTTTTTGTCACAACCTCTACGACTATAAAAGCTCTTTATTCGCTTGGGAGTAGGGCAAACTCTTCATTCGCGTTGAAGCTGGTCGCGCGCTGGCAAAGGCCTGAAACGTGGGGTTGGCGTTGCTGACGCTGCCGTCGCGTCGTCGTCGTTGGCGTGTTGATGACTCACACCACAGATTCCTTCTAGAACAATCAGTCTATCGTAAAGGAGAAAGAAACTGCTCAAGATGTTGATAGGAGTGTCACGCACCTCTTGCCACATGCACGGCCTGAGGTGCACTGCGCGACTGTCAAATGGAAAAAACTACTAAATAAATAAGGTATGGATGAGACAAGTTCCGTGACTCTAAACACAAAGCAGACTTAATTGGTATAATGTGTGCATTCTACATGCTGCATGAAATTTCTACGAGAGTATGAAGACTAAGGATCGTCGTTTGTAAATAGGAATATACAATGTTTGGAATTCCGGTATCAACAACGGAAAATAATTTTCTACAACAATCCGAGTTATGAACCAGGAAATGTTCGGAAACCTTTCTGTACTGTGCTGCTCCGTGCTGGTAACCATCAGATAAATACTCAAACCTACATGTAAAGTAGATATCATAGCTAAATATTAATTAAACTATTTATATGCGGATATTAATTCATTATAAGGTATGCCAAATGGTTTCATATCGAAGCCGATGAATCTTCAGATACTACAGAATTTCGACACATTTAATACATTGCAACAAACATCTTCTTATTTATCTAAATAATAAATATTAACAAAACTTACACTTTAATGGCTATCGATTTCTATGAAAGCACATGTTACAACTGATGAAATGTAAGATATGAATAATCATTCGTAAATGTATCAAAATTGTACTATTCAACAGGAGACGCACAGCTACTATATTCGTGAAAGGGAAATAAAATTTTCTTTTTAACTTTTTCCCAAGAGCTAGAGGCGTGGCACTGAACAACCTTCAATGGATTGTCAGCATCAAAAGTCTCGTATCCCTTTCACACGAGATCCATCACTAACCCTCCGTCGAAGTTTTTTCTATAAAGTCTGATATTAAAATTCCTGTTTCTTTGAGAAGCATACGTCGTCACCCGAACCAATAAATCCATTTTATTAAATCGAACTCCTGAACAAAATTTTGAATTCATAGATAAAAGTTGCTTCCTCTTATACTGACGAGTGCTTGTGGAGCATGTGCACTTCTGGTAAGTGCCTGCTTGTGAGTTTCGCAAGCAGGAACCTCAATATCATAACTTCTGCCAGGCACATCGTAAACGCTGTATGATGGCAACTATACTCACAAAGGTTGATTTCGAAGCGTAGACAGGCATTGAATAACACAAAATCACGGGGATCACAGGGTAACAGAAACAAAATCTACGGGTAACGAGTTTGAGCTCAAAATGATTTTGTGTTTTGATTGTTAGTGATTCCGGGCGCGTCAACTGCTAAGGTAATTAATCCCGTAGGTGTAGTGTATATTTTGGCTCGTGAATTGACGGTGATCTCCCGCTGGATGGGAAGATCCGCCACCGACCTACTGTCGGCTAGCGGGGTTTTCCTCAACCAGGTATCCCCCAACAGCGGGTCACCACCCCAGCCGGGACAAGCTCTAATCTCTCCACCGGTCTCCCAGGATGTGTGGTAATGTAGTACATGTTTGAGTGTGTGTGTGTGTGTGTGTGTGTGTGTGTGTGTGTTTGTGTAAGTAAGGGGTGGGGATACGAAAAGGAAAATGAAGTAAAGATCGCGCGCGGTCCGTTTGTTAGGGTCCGGCTCCGGCATTCGCCTGGTGTTGATCGGAGAAACCACGGAAACTACCTATCAGAGCAGCCGGCCGCTAGAATTCTCCCCCAGACAGCGACTGAATTCGACCTAGCTGACAAGCTAGTATCGAAAATCCTGCCACCGTCGGGAGTCGAACCAACAACCTCCCAGCCAGACGCATTGCAGTGACATCAATTGATGCCCTGAACCGTCTCCCCGGGTGATTTATGTTCTAGGAAGGTCGGTAATGAAAAAGGAAAGCGGGGGAAGGGGAAGGGAGAGGGACGAGACCGTAGGAGGGGGAGGAGGTGTGAAGGAGGCTGAAGGCAGGAAGGGGAAGAGGCGAGGAAGGGATGAAGATGGGATGGGGATGAGAACGTCACAGAGGGAGATTTCACCGTGAGAAATGAATCAGGCCGTGACGGGACGCTTCGGCGAAAGTAACAGCAAGACGGACGATAGCTCACAATTTAAGTCAAATTATCCAGAAATAGTGGAAACGACAAAGATAGTGGCCAGGCCAGACGCAAAGTCCTGGGCGGAAGAGCCATAGTAAAAGGGGAACAGAGGAACCGGCGGATACGGAGGCCGCTTCAAAGAGAAGGCTGGAGTAGCGACGTTCCTCTGCAAGAAGTACGTCGACTCCGAATATCCTACGTTGCGCCCCGTCACGTGGATGAGACCCGGTTAACCGGTTTAGCAGCGACCGGAGGCGACGCCGAACAACCGGAAGATCGATTTTCGATCCCGCGACGTCGCAGCGGTCGGAGGCGGTGGGCGGGGAGGCAGGATGAGGGGCGCGCGCGTTATTACATATTCCCCGCGAGACTGACGCGGCCTATAAATCCCCGGGCGGAGGACAGGAGGCGGCGGTGAAGGAGTCCAGCGGGAAGAAGAGACGGGAAGGCGATGTGTTTCACTGCTGGGCCAAGACCAAGGCCATCTACGACCATAAGCAAAGAAAGCACGGATATTTGAATAAGACCTTGTGTGATGGAATGTTTTATGGAGATTGCGAAATGCCCAAAAAGTATCGTGGTTACTATTTTCACAAGTATGTAAAAATTGTTATACTGTGACCCTAAAAGTGTCTCGTTTAATACAAACTGCAACAAATGTTTTAAACAAAAAGTTACAATGAATCAATACGAAGGGGGGAAAATACTCTCGTATATGCAGACTGCGTGTCCGTTTTTTTTTTCAGAGGAAAAAAAAAGGCAACACAAAAGGTGAACAATCAGACACATAGAAACATTACTAAAAAAACAAGCATGCCAAAATCAGAGTCAGAAACGACTGCATATGGAAATCTGACGAATGAACGCGAATGCATGACCGTGAAACGAAGTGTTCACGCTTATAGAACGATGTGAAATAATCCTCATAAAGCTCGTGAGAAAGTTTCTTTTCATCAAACATAAGCACTTAGACGATCTCGTTGGTAGAACATTTTAATACTTTTCCACCAGGAAACTTCAAAATCTCTTCGGCGTCACCCTTGTGAATTCACGTCCTGCGCGAATGTATTTACAATTTACAAAATTGTTCAATCCCAGCATACTTTTTCGTAGATTTGACCCATGGTGTAGTGGTTGACGATTCATTTTTCATCTCCAGGAACCGTAAATCCTGGTCAATATATGTGTGTTGGATTTGTGAAGAACAAAGAGGGTTCACGGCAGAGAACAAATAGGATTTTCTCGGGGTTCTCCCATTTTCCAAGCTCCTTATTTCGCCATTGTTCCATTATAATTTCAAAATCGCCAATTCATGAAAAATCATTAATTTACTACGGGTATGGTTAACAGTTTTACAAACTACCATCATAGAAACACAATTATTTATAAATGTGTTGTAAGAATTATTACCAGAAAATGTCAGTTACTCTTAAAGCAATCCTAAATTAAAGCACTATGCTATTGACCTGATTCTTGACGAAATCGTCATCGTTTCTGACATTCTCGTACCAGTTACAGCGTGAATCACGTAAGTTAAAATCGACACTTCGCATTAATGCAAGCGTGAGAAACAAATGAACAAGAAGTAACAGATACATAACTAAAGGAGGAAGGAGCAAGAGGTTTGAAACCAACGGCCTGGGTCTCATTCCAAATATTTAATACATGGCCTCAAGGTATTTTGGCAACAAACACGGGTGACCGATTTGAAAAGCGAGAGAGAAGCAAGTTTATTAAATGAGGAAATGACAAATGAGTGTGTAACGGTGTTGGCATGAAAACAAGTCAGGGCGCAGGGAAATAGGAAGGGAGGGGGTAGCAATGGGGATCAGAGGGACGAAGAGAGCAGTGCAAGGGAAGGAGGGAGGACATGGGCGACGTGGCGGCAGCCCGGGGGGGCGGGGCGCGAGGCAGCACAGGCGAGCGAGCGGGAAGCGGACGGGGCCTGCCGGGGAGCGAGTCTGGGACGAGAGAATTTATGACGCCCACCCCCGCGCCCTCTGTTGGCCGAAGTCTGCGTGCGCTGCGCCGGCTGTCGCCGACGTCCTCGCGAGCACGTCGCCCTATAAATATTAGCGCCCGCCCGCCAAACACGCGGTTGCGCCTGCTGCGCCACGCCGCGCTGCGCTCCGCCCCGCTCCGCGCCCCGCCACGCCCCCACGAGACCCTCCCGGCGACGCCCGGCCGACAGCGGCAAGCGAGCACGTAACCGATTCCGATCCTCCGGAGGAATGCGCGACCGCCTCGGAGAGCGAAGGCGGGCGGAGGGCACAGCCGAAGGCCCGGCCGCAAAGCGGAGGGGACGGCACTGGCGAAGGCAGGAAGTGAGAAACATAAAAAGAAAGCCAGAGCGAATGAAGTGACGGAGTAGAAGACAGAAAGACGGAAAGAAAGAAAGAAGAGATGACAGGTAGCATGATGAAAGGAATACGTAGCATTCACAGGAAAAACAAGAGAAAAAAATGTTCGAAGATAACGAAACAGATAGGGAAGATGCGTATCAGAAAAAAGTGTTACGGAAGTAACAATGAGAATGGAGAAGAGAAAGGTAAGAAGACTGAAGAAAGAGGCAGCTACATAAATTGGCTGGATCAGTGAAGAAGGCGGGCGTCTGACAGTATATACGGCTAGGCGGAGTAGAGGTGGCAACGCAGCAGTAGCCCGGCATCTCGTGGCAGGTGACGGGCCGAGGAATGGAAGACGCGAGGGGCGGCACTAGAGACGTGTGTAGAACTTGTGGCGGGGAAGAGCTACGCGGGGCGGGACGGGGTAGGGAGAGCAGGAAAGGGCGGAGGCAACGTTCAAGGCGGAGAGATGTGTGCCAGTGCGTTCCGTTTCGCGGCGACGCTGCGTGGACGCATAAGTACAGCGCGCAACAGTAAGAATGGTCGTGGGAAGAAAACGACAGCGGGTCGGGCCAAGATGCACCATGCAGCGGCACGGGATGTTATCCGGACCAGAGGCGGACTGAAGAGAGAGAGCACGGAGAGAGGGGGCGCGACCACTAGGAATCAGGGTGGGGTGGAGGGGGGCCCACGGTCGGCCAGCGGAATGAGCGGGGTTGGGGGCGATAAGGTGGTTAGGGGAGGGGAGGGGAGGAGCATGGCAGACGACCCAAAAGGGCAGTGAGAGTGACACGAGAGGACGGCGCTCTGCCCCCCGTTCCACCACGCGACCGCCAGATGCTCGGAACTTCGGCACGATTCGCTCCCGGTCCTCTGTTATTGAAACTGGGCGGAGAAACGTCTTACCGCTTTTGCATGGAGTTCACAACGCGTGTTACATGCACTCGAGAGCAAGGCTCGCAAAAAATGAGTTCTGTCTCCCTTGAGTAAGTTGTTCAAAGGTTATCAAACGAATGTTTCCAGTTGAATAGCTCCAACGTTCTTTCTTCTATTCTGCAGAAGCATGAATGCCTTTTTGTTATCGTTTGCTGTACTGTATCTATAAATTTAAATAAAAATTCCTGTTCCTGCACCTCAGAGGTGGACGAAAATATAATGAGACAATAATAAAAAAATATCTTTCCTTCGCAATTCAATGGTGATTCAATCGTATTTAGTAATTACTGAGTAGACGCAGCAACTTGTATCTGATATTCTCAGGCGTCAAACAAACTTAATGAAATAATATCTTAAGTCGCACTTTACATAATGATACAACATAATCCGTTCCTTTTGTAGTGGCATAAAATAATACTTTACTTAATATCACATCGAAATAATAATAGTAATAATAATAATAATAATAATAATAATAATAATAATAATAATAAAGCAAGTAGAATTCATAAAGGGCAGAGTCCTCTCCAAAATGGAGGATAGCTCCATTAATCCCAAGGCCCACAATTGAGTTACATGATTGTAGGACTATTAGATTAACACTTTGAGATCACACATTTTCACACAGTTTTTTCATATTAGTGTTGTAATTCTTCCATTCTTCTCGAATTCATGCAGTTGGGGTCCACATATCGTTTGCCTTTCTTTTAGGTCTTCCTTAGGTTCTTCATTTCGTCTGCCTATATTCTTTTAGGTACTCCTGCCTGCCGCTTGCCGGATCCCAAACCGTTGTAATGTGAGCCCACCTGTCATGTCTCATCCTTGCTACATGCCCCGCCCACCTCCACTTCAGTATTTGGGCACAGTGTATTGCATCTTTTATTTTCGATTTTCTTCTCATTTCCGTGTTTCTAAGATGGTCTTTAGCGACATAATTAGTATTTTCCTTTCCATTTCCCCCATTTTTCTTTAAGTTACTTGTATCAAGGTAAATGAATTTAACTCTATCGAGAGGTATAAAAATGTTCTTATTGTAAATGAAGATTAACACTTAATACACTATTGTACTCACTACGTATTAATTCGGCTTAGCTTTAAACAATTAATTTTGAAGGAAACAATGAAAACATGATATACATTGTTTTATTACTCTTTCATTCGAAGATAGGGAAGTTAATCACGATTTAGCAAACCCACACGTCAATTCGATACCACATAAATAAGGATCATAAGCAAAGAAGAAGCGAAAGAAGCATCCAGAAACCAACTTTAACCCAGCCAACAAGCCGAACGACGCACAGGCGCGACGCTTTCCTGCACTAAATCTCGAAAGGCGCGTCCGGCGCCGGAATAAAACGAGCAATCTCGTGTGACTTACGTACTTGGAAGGAACAGCCCGCGCGGCGGCGGAGGACGGTCCACGTGCCGCAAGGGGGAGGTTTCTCGGTGCAGATAGCGAATCCCAAGCACGCAAGAAATCTGTTCGCTCCGCCCGATAACGTATAGGATCCAAAAACATCGTGGGGGTACTTATTCAAATTTGCAGGAGTTACGGGGCCGGTCGGACCGGCTGAAAGGGAGGCCCAAGAAATACGGGGGGGGGCGAGCGCAGGCCGGGCGCGGGGCGGGGGCGGGGAGCGGAGGACGACGGAGGAGGAGGGGACGGGGCGGAGATCAAGGTCGCATGCGGGGTCCGCACGCCCCGAGTTATGAGGCCAAGGGCGGCGAATTACCGCGGTGATTCATCGGGGATGCGATAACCCCGCTCGGAGACGCCATCGCCGCTTCGCGCCCCGATCCGGCCGCGCCTTCGCCCCGCGGCGCCCGAGCGCCCCCTGGCGCTATCTCAGGTGCATCATCTCACGTGGGAGGGGACGGGGCGGGGCTGGGAAGGGAGGAATGCCAGGGGAACAGTCATTGCACTCTCCAGAATGTTTACACAATTGCTCCCATACCTGTATCCGAAGGGAAATTCAGTGCAAGTGTGTTCGGAACCTCTACATAAAAGTACATAAAGGCAAACAGTGAACTTTTTTAACGGAATTACTATTTCTATGCCTCTGGGATGGCTCAAGGACAGCGTACTAGCTTCCCGTGCTCTGGTCTTCGGGTTCGATTCCTGGTCGAGGCAAAAATTGAATTGTATCTTTCCTCTAAAATCGTCCCAGTTTCTGTAGCTGTGTTACGAAGAAAAGCTCAAACATGCGGACCTTGCTAGTTACGGTGAAGAGAATACGTCATGTCGCTCTTACCCCCCAAGGATGGTAATTTAACTAGGCCCAAGCAAGGGGGACACGGTGGCTGACCGGCGAAGTGGGACTACCGAACCCAAAACGTCAAATACATACACACTATTTCTGTATTGAAGAATGCTGGTACACGAAAAGTCATCCACTGTTAGCCAGGAATATTGATAGACAAAAAAAAAAAAAAACACTACGTACATAAAATATTTTACTAATGGAAGAATTAGAATTACCTTAAATGCTTTCATCCCCATTCTCTCACTACTTTCAAAAGATGGCATTCTTAATAGTGACGTAGGACAGGATAGACAGTACCTGCTCAAGGAAAATATTAATATGTAAAAAGTAGTGATGGGTCGATACCTGAATTTCTCGATACTCAATACCGTTACCTGTCTGAGAGCTTCGATGCTCGATACCATACTACTTTAAGGCTCAGCAGCAAAAGTGATTCAATCAGAATTGGAAGGATATATTTTGCTCTTCACACGTGCATACATGTACTATTTTAATATTTAAAAACTATTGAAATGAACATACATTTTTAAAGTTTTTAAAGATTCTTAAGGAAAACTAACATTCTAACTCTTTCTGGGTCCATTCTATTTCTTTTTTGTCACATATCAATCCAGCTGTACTGGAAAGTCTTTCCGAAAACTCTGGAGCTGATGGAATGCACAGCTGTCGAACAGCACTTTTTCTTAAATTCCCCCCAATTTAGTCAGTAAGATAGTACATTTTCATCAGGAGGAAGAAAGTCCGCACACTTAATTCATCTTCTTGTGCTGTGGTTTCGTATACACAGCATTATATATCGCGGCCACTCTTCAGAATATTCAATAAGAGACCGCATGTTAATGCATTTTGGGGGCTTCAGTAGTTGGGGATGCCTATAAAATAAATTAAATGAATTAAACTTTTGAGCAATAAATGCTTGTCTAATTTGAAATTTCTAATGTAGATAATGAAAATGAGTTATTCGGAATTATATACAGTGATGTAATTTTTTTAACTACTGAAATATCCGAGAAACGAAATCGTGATTAAAGGGTTGTTATTTTCTTGTGGGCATGGTGTATCTAGGTTCAAGATGTTTAATTAATTCGTTAAATCTATGGTCCTCAATACTATTAATTGATTATCTTTACGTATCATGTAAGCAAATTTTCCTGTTATTACTTTTGAACGTTTGTCTCGTAATTTAAATTTGTTCTTTGTGGCCAAAAAATCAATGAGTGTTGTTGGTTGATTTGTGTTGGAACTTCTACCACTTCACTTGTAGGATCTGCGACGATTCCAACATCTGGTGCGACATTAGTTGTCTTGGCTCTCTTGTGTTCGGCGGAGCTGAATACTATCCGTGAATTGATGTAGCATGTCTTTGTTATTACTAGTATTGTGTGGTTTTCCACCAGTCGAAAATATTTTTTTTACATATTCTACAATTAGCACGATTGTCATCTTTCGAGTCCTCTTCAAAATTATTCCACACTTCACTCTTTTTGTTTATGGAATGCACTTATCTAGTGAAATGATTGTACGTAATTGTAATCACTACCAAAATTTGAATAAGCATACTTTTAAATATATTTAGAGTTTGCATCTGGACGCTTTCAACTGGGAAGTATCCATCAGTATGGACACTTAGGCACGAGGGTTCTTAAGGCATGAGGTCACCCCAGCAGCCCCAGCTCCAAGAGTAAGCCCTTAAGGTGGCGGACGATATGTCCGGAGCAGAGGCATGAGCACCGAGAGGCGGTTCGATGCCCTGTGGCCACGTCATTCCTGGGGGAGGGGGTCCACGTGCCACCCAAGTGGAAGCGTCCGATGGACAAAGCCCTGAGTACTATAAAGTACGCGTGCGGGCACCGCCCGCGGGACTCTGAGCTACCGTGCACTTGGACGGAGGTCTCCACGTCACTTTCATGTGATTTTATTTTTAAGTAAAGGATTCTTGCTTCGACATTTGCTAAAACATTGTCTTTTTATTCTCACTTGTGCTGATTCACCGTCTTGCAGTTTTCTGAAGGGACTTAGCTCCCAAGAACCCACAAATATAAATATTTGTGATACGTTGTCGCTGCTTTAACTGCGACGCCCTCTCTGCCCATATCATTGTGAGTGCGAGCGGGGCTTAGCGAGCAGCAACCCCAAGTATTACACTATAGCTGAACCGCTCGCAAAAAACCATCATGGCGGTCGTACCTTTGGTAAAGCCTCGGAGGCTGCCCCCACCCTGCGGCATCTGAGATTTCCCCTCTCGGCGATAAGGAAGCGCGTAGGCGAGAAGGAGAGGCGACTGCGAGACGCAGCGATCGCGCTGACTGCCACTCGTCATCACTACCCTCTTCGTCAAAAGAGGAACTCGCACTCCCAGGAGTGTCCAAAGAAATGACGGATTCATAGATGTGTTGGTCTATCACAATATCTGAATTATTTTGTCGCCTCTATTCTCTACACATGCTCGCAGGATTTCTTCCATTGTTCAGCACTGTATTGTGCAAACGCTTCTCTGCAAAACATTTTGTTTTCTTTTAAGGATGCATCAATAGTTTCTGCTGCCTCGCGCCAATTTATAAGTCCCCAAACAAGTTCTATTGGATTTAGATCTGGATGGTACGGTGGAAGACGGAGAGGAATGTGGCCATGTTCAACGATTGTTTGATCAACGACCTATTGTTTTTCAGTGGATATACTTTGAATTATTTGTAATAATTAGATTTTTGTGAATAACAGCAGCTACTTTGTGTCACTGCCTACTAGCCACGGGGACTGGAGACCGAAACTCCAAGACACGGCTTATCACGGCTCACTCATCAGTTTGTTATCACCAAACTCGCAGTGTTGAATTACCGCGCGACCCACGAGAGAGAGAGAGAGAGAGAGAAAGAGAGAGAGAAAGAGAGAGAGAAAGAGAGAGAGAAAGAGAGAGAGAAAGAGAGAGAGAAAGAGAGAGAAAAAGAGAGAGAGAAAGAGAAAGAGAGAGAGAAAGAGAGAGAGAAAGAGAGAGAGAGAGAAAGAGAGAGAGAAAGAGAGAGAGAAAGAGAGAGAAAGAGAGAGAAAGAGAGAAAGAGAGAGAAGAGAGAGAGAGAAAGAGAAAAGAGAGAAAGAGAGAGAAAGAGAGAGAGAGTAGGAGAATGCAAGGAAGAAACGCTTTCCGGAGAAAGGAAAAAAGGAAAAACGGAAAAAAAGGAAGAATATAACCATAAAAATATAAGGATCAATATAACCATCGTAGACCACAGCTTTTGACCTCTGACGTTGCCTAGATTAGCAGCGTCGCTTCTCTCTTCCTAGGGCGCCTTGCCATACGTTACAGTTATGAGAAAGTTAATTTCGTAGCTTAGAAAGGGGACCTCATTCGTTTCATTATTACTTACTCCTTTTTTTATAGATTATCCTTATAACAATTATTATTCGGATAATACAAAAATTTTGAAATTATTGTAACATTTTCCAATAATATGCAATAATTTACTTAATTGTGACAATTCAACAAAGCTAAAAATTTAAGGTTGAGGTCAACCTCGCAAAGTTACGCCAACCAAGTTAACTAAGTGGACATTACATTTTAGACAAATTTCTGCTTTTGGTGCAGCTGTATACCCATTAAACTTTGACATACTACGCCATTGATTCCCACACTATCTCATCGTTTCTTCTTCCAAACAGTAGCATTCAGTACGCTTCTGGGCATCGACAACGAACTGGGTTTCTTACCAGCGGCCGAATCAAAATTTATGATTTTTTGAACTTTCAGATCCAGATTGACGGATTGAAACGAGTACGTTCCTACGCACATTTTACCGAAAAAACATTTATTATTCTCAATATGTGCGACGTGTCCAGAGGTAAACTAGTGCTGCTTTAGAATGGCACAGAGAATCTCGTAATAGTTTTCTAAGAAGTTCAGTCCGGGCTAGCTTTTTGGTTTTTCGACTTTCCTTTTTTTGTCTTTTTCCTCTTCCCAGGCCCACTCATCCAAAGAAAAGTGAAACCTCTTTTATATGCAAATATTCATTTTAAAATCTCGAGTCGTTTGAGCATTTTTAACAATGCGCTATTATCAGGCGATTTTCACAAAAATGATAGAGTTTTCGGGAAATATTTGAAGTACTTGCTTACACAAATACTATAATATTTTTAAAACATTCGTAATGTAATTATTATGTTAACAAATATAATATTAACGTAAATATTTGAATGCAATACTGTATTAAAAACGCCCGTAATGTAAAGATTATATTAGTACATAAATTACTAACGTCGTGAGAAATGTACATAAAATTACATTTGTGTAATTTTTGAAAAAAGAAAAGAATATTTCAAAATGGCATTTGTCATGTTATTCAGTGCATTTAGCACTATCACTAAGAAAAGTTCAAAGAAAAATCTTGTTTGCGATATTTTTAAACGTTGCTCCATTTTACTCAACTCTGGACGAAAATTGCTAATATTTTTAAAAAAATATATATGACATTTATTAAAGAACTTATTGTGAAGAAAAAATTTTATTTTAATAAAAAAATTCATCCTCAATACTGTAATTGTAGGACGACACCGAAAACTTTTCCAACTTATGGCACTTTTGGAAAATTCTGGGATAACCGTGAAAATCGGACATAAACCATCTTTACACGTGCATTTCACTCTATTCTTAAAAGAAACTTAAAGAAAAAATTTGGAGATGGTTTTTGAGAAATTTGTGAAAATGTTCCACATGTGTTTCATGTAAAGAAGGTATCCCCCCAAAATTTAACGAATTCTTTTAAAAATCGCAGCGCTTGGAGTCGGGACAGATCAACTGGGGAATATTCATTTTCACAAAATTTCTATTTTTGTTTACGCGCTAATGTGGTTTAGGGAAAAGGAATGCACAGGCGAACGTTTTGTGAAAAACAATAACACTTTTTGGAATCCCAAAACGAGTATTTCCGTTGAAATCTCGAAAACGATTTTGCGCAACATCTTATATGTTTCTATACACAGCATATTTTTTTGCTTCATACATACGTACGTATACGAGAAATCAATTATCTGGAATATATAATTATACAATTTTTGTTGCTTTTTAGGTCATTATGGTTACTGAATGAATGATAGTTTCAGCTTTCGCGAATGTCATTTTTATTCCATGTTAATTACTGATAAATACTAAAAGCTTCATTAATAATGTATAATGTCCTTATTATTGAAGACATTCAAATATGATCATGGAGGACTCACAGTTATTATCTATTCCTAGTGCTTCCAGCAATATTATTGAAAGAGTGAATTTCGAGGTTAAGACAATTTCCCAGGCCCACTTCACACATGTTCGTGTTTGCTTTGCAAATACATTTCTATTTAACTTGCATCCAGCGGAATAATGTCACCCTTCACATCGCCGCGATAGGACTATTTCTGGTAACCCTCCATTCACAGTCACTGCAGGTCGCGTCTCCATGGTTGGCGCGGACCTTGCCCAATCATGCGCACCATCGACTTTCGATCGCTATCAACTATTCTTTCTTCTTTTACCGGCACGATGGTTCTTCCGCCCGCTCCCCTCAACAGTTTCAAGGCCTCTTCTTCCTCCTCCACCCTCTAGACCAGGGTTGTCCAACTTGCAGCCCGTGAAAGGTATTTTGGCAAAAGTGAAATCCCTTGCATCCATATCGAGCGAGAACATGACACGCCTAGCGCACGTGCTCTGTGGAAGTCAACACCCCCTTAATGTAAAAATAGGTTCAAGTTTTGATATAAGCATTTTTATAGTCAATTCAGAAATTCAAAAATCATCTCAATGTGTTTCTCTGTGTTACGTATGGTACGGTTTGATATCACGCATGGGTATCATTCAATTCCCCCCACCCCGTTTCAGATGAACCGGGCAAAGTGCCGAGATAAACAATACGGGAAAGTCAAGTGTGGCCCGCAACCATATTGAAGGTTTTAGTTGTGGCCCTTGAAGCCTTGCAAGTTGGACAACCCTGCACTAGACTGAGCGGTCCTATCAACTGTCGCACATTTCTTTTCCTTCACTACTCACACCGCCGCGTAACTCACTGCCTCACCGCGTCTCTATTTCATTCTTTGTTTTCTGTACTTCATCTTTCAATCCGACCCTTTTCCAGATCGATCCACGGCGGTCTTATCTCGAAAATGTAGTCACACATTCCGTTTTTTCTCTTCTCCCCAGAGTGACAACGTCTGCAGCAAATTCGAGAAAAGATATTACAGAAAATGTACTCTTAGATCTCTTCCTTCTCTAAATCCTATTAAGGAGAATGTATACCATGCCATTCTGCGCGGATGGTTTTCTACCGAGGGAGCGGGTCTGTGTCTAAAGTATGGATTAAAAAATCTAGAAGCGGAGACTGAGACATGACCCCCAACGCAAAGAACAAACGCAGGGTCGGATTTCGAGAGATACGCCAGAGAGACAAATTTCCCTCCCGGGGATGATTTATCGTGGGACTCGTTCTTACATTCTGAAGCGCGTGCGGCAACCTACCCTTCAGCCCCGCAGTGAAGTTCAGGATTATAAACTCTGATAAATGAACGTGCTCGAAAATTTTGCGAAGTCTCGTTCTACACAGCTCTCCTAGTCGCACAGGTACTGCCCTTGAGAGCGGAGAAGCCCTTCCTGGATCTGCGCTTTCTTTTATGGGATGGTAATTACTACAGCGAGAGTAATCGGATTAGTCGGAAAATAATGAGAACAAGCTTAGGAGTTTGCTTCACAGTATTGAAATCGAAAGTAGTAAACATATATTAGAAAAAGCATGGATGCAATAATTGTTGGAATTTGCACCCTGCTATCCTTGTTTTATATAATAACATTTCTAAAACAACACCCTGTTTGGAAAGGATATAAAAATAAAAACATCAACAAACTTATAAAACAACTACTTTCAAATATATCAATTTCAATAATTCAGTTTTATTTTATTGAAAAAAAATTCGGAACAATTGTACTTGAACTAATTTTAAGATGTCTTTGAACGACAGACTATAGCAAAAGGTCTCTTTTCAATACGAAGTCGCTGAAAAAGTTTGAACTTTTGCAATTTTCGAAATTACAGGCATTGCAATGAAAATGATATTTGCACCATTTTTACCTCTTCACTATTCTTTTCTAGAACAAAGTTCATGCAAAAAAATTGGAGCCATTATTGAGGTGAGTTCGAAAATGCTGAAACATCATGTAAAGCGCCCCCAAAAATTAAAATGCCCATTTCAAACTCGCAGAAACTTGAACTTCTTCAGATCAATAAAGAAATATCAATTTTAGAAAAAGTCGGTAGTTTAGACGCTAACGATTTAAACGGTTTAGACGGTAACTTCGAACACAGACAGGCGGACGGACAGAGACACACGTTTTGCCGTCAATCGATTTTTCGATATCAAGAACTCACAAACAATGGAATGATCGCATTATCTCGCCCATGGACGAGAATGAAAGTATTCATGAATCCCATAGAAGAATTTACGAATCGTCCGGAAGATATGTTCATTACGGAGACAAATGCTTTAAAACTTCTTATGAAAATTAGATTAAAAGTTAGAACAATAGAAAATAACTCTGAAAAGTAAGTTCAAAGTCTTCATCAAAAGTTTAAAGGTTTATTATTGACAATACTTTTTTAAACTTTTCCAAACTAATATTTAAACAATGTTATCAACACCACAATGTTCAATATAATTTTAAAAAATGCAAACATTATTTACAAAATCCATGTTCTGTAATATCGGAGATCTTTCTTTAGAAACCTTGACCAAGCGTCATTTTCATATTTGTTCTCTCCCGTCCAATTTGATTAACTATTCACCACCAACAGGTTTTATCCAACATACACTCCGCTCGCACACAAATGCTGTTTACTCGTCCACTCTCTTTCGGGCCATTGTGCCATTTGAATACGATTAAATTGGCGCAGTGCTCCAGGGAGGGCATCACGGTACTCACCCCACCCTTCCATGGAGCGCTCGCTCGCCAGCCGTCGCGAAGCGGCGCGACGCGGCTTGATAACGACGTTTAATAATGACAACTGTTTGATATGGTAACGGTTAGCTGCAGATAACGGTTAGCTGCAGATAACGATTAGATGCAGACAACGGTTTGATGCAGACAACGGTTTGATGCAGACAACGGTTTGATGCAGACAACGGTTTGATGCAGACAACGGTTTGATGCAGACAACGGTTTGATGCAGACAACGGTTTGATGCAGACAACGGTTTGATGCAGACAACGGTTTGATGCAGACAACGGTTTGATGCAGACAACGGTTTGATGAGGCAACGGTTTGATGTAGACAACGGTAATGGCAATGTTTTGATAATGATAGCGGATTGACAACGACAACGTTTCATAATGACAACGGATTCATAAAGGCAACGGCTTGATAATGGCAACGGCGCGGCGCAATGCCGTTGACCCTGCACCCAGACGCACGCATACTCTGCGCCGCGCCGTAAATCAGCTTCAGCTTACGCAATGGGGCTCCGGGCAGCGCCGCGGGCTTCAAGTGCACGCACAGCGCGATCCCAAGCCCGGTGACTTGCAGTCATTGACGTCACATTGCACGTCACACACGAAACGCCTACCCCCTCTCCCTCCCTCTCTCTCTCTCTCTCTCTCTCTCTCTCTCTCTCTCGCACACACACATACACAAAGAAATTTAAATTTGCAAATATTCACTCGTGTACTAATTCATCTAAATGAACATAAGTTTTTTGTGGACCTGGATTGCCGAGGTCAAAGAAGGGCCGTCGCTGCCTCGGCTCGAAGGTGGCACATTCGAATGGTGCCCCGACACGAGTTTTGTGTGTGTTCATGTAGTCCTTTGTGTTCCCTTTACAACTACCCAAATGTCAAAAATCACCGTGACCGCTATATAAACAAGCAGTTAAAAAGCGACATTAAAAAATAATTTTAAAAAACGTTCGTTTACAAATTCAGTCATATTTACTTTTCCTTTTTCCTCAAATACTCATCCCACCGTCAATTAAGATACTACACCCAACAATGACTCAATTCCTGGCGCAACAGCAGGTCTCGAACGTGTATCGCATGTCGTATATCGGGCGAGTGTTCTTTCCTCCCTGGAACGTGATATCCGTCGCCGACCTACACCACGGTTTGCGGGATTGCCCTCATTTGTTATCATCCCAACGGGATAAGCTTCGAGCTCTCGACTGGCCTCCCCGTATGCGAGGCAGTGTAGTGATTTTTTGGAAGCTGAGAAGTTAAGAGGATGAGGAAGGAGAGACTGCGCGGGGTCCGTGGCAAGTTAATGTCCCAGCATTCGCGGGGAGTCAGTCGGAGAAAACGGAAACATACCTGTAAAGCTGCCCGAATGATACAATTTTGCTCCAGACAGTGCCTGAATTCTACTCAGGCTGTGAAGATAGTGTCGAAAATCCGCAAATGCCGGGACTCGAACTTATGAATGCTACAGGAGTAATGGCCATTACGTTATCGTATGTTAGTACAACAAAAGCCATTTCTTTGTTCTGCGAGTTTGGAAGCAATGTAATCAAAGGACCTTCTTATAATTTCCATCACATTTACGCATTTTTATTGCTCTCGTATATCTATTTATCTCATGCTTTTCACGCCAATTAATTTAAGAAACGTGTAAAGTTAAGAATTCATAATAATATGGATCTATTTTAGAATTTCCTTAGCTACTGCAAATCACTTCTATAAAGATGCACTTAACAAGGCTACTTCTCTTACCGTATCCTAAGTGGGTGGGAATACGCTCCAGATGTAGATACTCACCTAGAATAAAGAAAAAAAGTCAATAAATAACTTTAATCAAAGAAAATAAATACACTAAAAAGAAAGGCAGTAATAGTAATTGAATGGGTAACAAACATGCTTATAAAAATTAATCCAACATCGAACGTCAACGACAGTGATCAAGAGTAGGTAGCTGAAACTCGAGGGAAAAATAGGAATGCTATATACTTTCTTATTATACTACGTTCTTACTTACGTACTAACTTTCTGACAGAAAAAGAATGAAAAACTTGCAATCGTTTCCCTGGTCTACGGTGTCGATGGCTTTCCGCGCGGTTTTGGGAAGCAAAGGGAAGCAAATGCCTTTCCTGGGCCGAAGTTTTACGAGCTGTGTCGTAAAAGGTGTCGGCATACGAGCTTCCACTCTCGAATACGCCCAACGCACGTATCGATGTTACGTATCCAGGAATTGCGGACTCAACACGAAATTACTTACGGGAAATTTCATATTTCACTTAAGAATCGGCCGCGCCGTTCGACTAACCGCCGTAAGATTACCTCTTACGCTCCATAACCGTAGTCTGAAGCGCGAACCGTTTACGACCCGCTCCACAAAGACGGCCGTAAAACTGGATGTAGGGCTAAGGCAAACCCGTACACCGCCCCCGCGTGCCTTTCCGGACAAATTTTGGGGCGGGCGAACGATGGCGGGGACGACGACGGCGGAGTCAGGGAGGGACGGAGTATCAGGGGGCATTGGCGGCGGCACGGCGGTGGGGGCGGCGGTGGGGGCGGCGGTGGGGGCGGCGGCGGGGGCGGCGGCAGCAGGGGCGGCGGAGCGGCGACGGGGAAGCGGAGCGGCGACGGGGCAGCAACCAGGCCTGCGGAAGGGTTGAGACGGCGGGGAGCGAGCGCTATTGCTTTCGAGCGGCACAAAGAACTTGCACAAAAGGCGGCAGGCTGCGTTGCGGGAAGGCGAATGGATTTGGACATCTCCGGGGACCTGGGTCATGGCCGTGGCTGGGTGCGGGGCGGAGTGTAGTGGCAGCCTTGGTCCTCCGGGAGCGGCGAGAGCAGAGCTCGGGTTGTGACCGAGGCTCTGTTCTCGGCCAGGCGCCGGGAGAGGGGGCCGCTAGGCCTGCCGCGGGGGCCAGCGGAATAGGCCTGGGCTAAGGAGATAAGGGCGAGCAGAGAGGAGCCCGTGATCCTCCTTTCACAGGAGATAAAACTCATTTATATGGAGATATAGATCAAAATGTCGATATAACGTTAATGCGTACTTTGCGAATCAATATGTTCAAATGAAAATTGATCGGATTCATGGAAAATAATCTAGTTTGCTTACTGGTCAAAATTAAGTTTCTAAATCTTTACATTTGCCAATACAATACTACCATCCTACTCGTATATGCGAATATGCTTGCATATAAATTATTTTCGTGTACAGAAATAAACTTTTATATTTAAATAGGTCTGACAAAAAATGGTGTATCTCAGTATCTTCCCAAAGACTGATTTATGTGCAAGATGGTTGTAACTGAGTTTCAGAATGCTCCATAGAGATACAGCACTGAAAGGCTGGTCAAGGGGGGAACAGCGGTGGACAGGCGGAGGGGGCGGGGCGGAATAAACTTACAGCGGGGTCGCGGAGGGGGTTGCAGGCAGCGATGGCGATAAGACACCTTTCGCCAGCAGCGTTTCGTAAGGGCCCTCAACACCACTCCCTTGTTTCTTCTCCGAGAAAAGGGTTACTTTTGAAACTCAGAAATTGTGATTGCATCATGAGAAAGAAGACATTTTTCCTCTTTCCTGCATTGATCTTATCGTTGGTTAAAATATCCGCTTTAAAACGATATCTTTGATGTTGATCTAAAGTTAATGAACAGCATTGATTTCCTCCCCACCTCCGAAATTTTATTTGCAAAACTATCTGGATATGCAATTTTGTCCCTTTGACGAGATCTAAATTTTGCCAACGGGCGAGAAGTAGAACACGGTACAATCTGAGAATGATGAGAAATCATGAAATTCTATGAAATATCAACGTGCTGATTGGTAATTACATATAAGGGAAAAGTGTTTTGCATTTCGTATCTTCTTCCTTAGCATATATTTTCTCCGTTCGAAACCTCACGTGTCTCAGCAGCGCTAGAAGAGAAATAGCGGGTCTGACCTGGTTACGGTTACAATTCTTCAGTCACGTGGTTACGGTTACAATTCTTCAGTCACAAACTGCGTAGTTCGACAAGAGTCGTTCCAACGAAAAAACTAGTGGGAATGCATAACGAAACGTTTCCTACTCTCAATGATATTACTCAACAATCACTCAGGTATTTAAATATGTGTATAGCATTGTTTAAAAGATCGACAACTGAATTAATTTGCAAAGAAAACTTCCTTGCCACAAGAATCAATTCAGTAGAAAAATGACTTGGAAAGTTGGAACATCTTCAAAATTTCGAGAAAGCACGCTGAAAATTAGATATGTAAAGGACGTGTCTGCAGAAGAGTTAGAAATGTTCTACATATGGATGCATTAGTGGGACCGAACGGGATAGGTGACCCAGGATGAAGCGTGGTGGAGCGGGGCGAGGAGGGAGAGGCTCAGGGAGTAGAGGAGCCGAGCTGGTTTGAGCAGGGAGAGCGGTGTGCCGCGGGGAGGGGAAGGCTTGACGGAGCGGGGCGGAGATAGCGGAGAAGAGTGAGGTTGCACGGGGTGGAGTTGGATGAGCTGTGTGGGGCAGAGCGGGATAAGGTGATCCAGGAGGAGGCGAGAAGGAGGCGGGGCGGGGCGAAACAGGAATGTGTTTTAAAAAACATATTGTCCACTTTAGATAGAATTAATTCCATTTCAGTGTAATAAATAATAAATGTAATGAATAACTACTGCTGTAACGTATTACATTACGCTGATACTTAATAAAAGGTTACACACAAATGTATTCACATGGATTTAAAAAATCTAGTTATTCGATATAATGCATAGAAGTATTATCGCACAAAAAACCATCACAGTATACCAAAGCAACAAAATTGTGTTCATTATAACTAAACTAGAGGAGCTACAACTGCACATACTTTCTTGCAGTATTGGAAACGGTTACGTCATTTTGTAATTTATGTTCTAACACTTCCGCAGCAACTAGAAAAAGTCCAAATAATTTAAAAAAAAACGCCTGTGGTGCACATCTCAATTTATTTCTATAGTCACATACAGAAGTCATTTCTTGCTTCTAGAAATAAAGCAAACGGGAAAAAATTTATCTAGTACAGACTTTGCAGAACATTATTAGAAAAGCAATGATAATTTCGCACATGAAAGCCTTGATTACATCGAAGTGAGCTTCCAATTTTTGAGCATCGAATTGAGCTTTTCTGTTTAATGAGCAGCAAATCCTGTTACATTTGTTCATGTTTGTTTCCCTTGTAGAAGAAATAAATTACAACTGTTCTTGACTATCAAAATAAATGCAGATATGCACCAAAGGCATTCGAAACTACGTTTGAATTGGTTTGGACTATTTCAGATTGATTGATTGATTACTGATTTCGGGTGCGTGAACTACTGAAGTCATTAGTCCCGTAAGTGTGTTTTTCTCCGGGAAGTGGCGGTGATCTTCACCCACTGTTTAGCGAGATCCGGTGCCGACCTACCATCGACTAGCGCTTTTTCTGAACCAGGTATATCCCACCAGCGGGGCACCGACCCAGATGGGACAAGTTTAATGTCCCCGACCGGTCTCCCGGCATGTATGGTAGTGTAGTGCATTTTAGTGTAAGTGTGTGTGCAAGGGGAAGGACAGGACAAGAAAGAAGAAGGAAAGGTCGCGCGCGGTCCGTGACCTGTTTGTTAGGGTACATCTCCGACATTCGCCTGGTGTTGATTATAGAATCCACGGAAAAATACCGGCCAGAGCAGCCGACTGCTAGAATTCTCCTCCAGACAGCGACTGAACTCGACCTAGCTCACAAGCTAATGTCGAAAATCCTGCCGTCGGGATTCGAACCCGGTCAGAGGCACTGCAGTAACATCAGTTGATGCACTGAATCACCGCTCCCGGTGCTATTTCAAGATGTAGCTGAAGAGTTAATACGGCAGAAATTGCAATATTATGATACTACGTAACCGTTTCCGTTGATGCGAAAATACATGTGCTGTTGCACCACCTCTAGTTAATTTTCTCATCAAACAATTGCTCGACATCGCAAAACGGGACCAGCTGTATACTGGTCAGGATTAGCGCTCAGAACACATTAATCTACCGAAGTAGTAGAGGACAGGCCAGTGAAATCCCACACAACATATGAATGCCCGTTTAATCAGGGTATTCCCAGTACCGCTGGTTTACTGGCAAATCTCGTGAATACTTTCAGTTACAAAGCAAATTAACACGCAGGGTGTTTAATTAAATTTCAGAACAAACGAGGTATACAAAGAGTTTACCATCAAGTCTACCATCACGTTTACTATTTATGTTAAATGTTTCATAATGAAGACTGAAGCAAAGAACAAAAACACCGGAAAAGAGAAAAAAAATGAAGCGGTAAAAATTGAAAAGAGAAAGGAATCCTAATGAAATATTCGTTTTTCAAATATTACATCTCGTGCGTTATTTATTGCTTTAAACGCACACACACAATAAAATTTAAGCAAACGAATAATTCAAGCGTTTCCCATTAATTTTTCATAATTATTTGTATTTTCTGTATTTAAAAAAATCACTACTGCATCCACTGCCATAATCCGGAATAATTTTGGACAAAATTCACGAAAACGATGAAAAAATTACAAGTATTACTCCATCAAGTGAACTTTTAAAATAGTTAACCGAAATAAACGTTATCTTCCTTGCCATAGAAAATGATTTTAACCGGGGAATATATTTAAAAGAAATATAGTTTAAAAAAATTATAAAAAGCAAAATAGCTGATAAAATATTCATTTAATCTGAAGTAGCGGTGTGAACCAACGATGATTATTTATTTGTGAAAAACGGAGATGGAGCATTCTTGGAATCAGAAAACCATCATGTGCACATGTCAAAACAAAGAGTACTTTTGTGTTATTGTTTGAAGATATGAAACTTTTCAAGCTAAATCTACTATCTCCGTTTAGTGAGAAGAACACTTAATTGTCCCGTGATTGATTTGTGATTCGTCAACTGCTAAGATCATTAGTCGTGTACGTGTAGCTCCAGCTACCGCTGGATAGCGAGATCGGGCGCCGACCTACACATTGCCTCGCGGAGTTTTCCCTGAGAGGGTTGTAGGTATCTCTCACTAGCGGGACACCGCGCCAGCCGGGACACGCTCCCAGCTGGTCTCCCTGCATTTAAAGTAGTGTAGTGTATATATGTATTTACGCATGCATGCGTGTGTGTAAGTGAAGGGTGAGGATATGACAAGATGAGTAAGTGTGTGATTAAAGGTGGGGATATAACATGGAAGAGAAAGGAAAGCTCACACGGGGTCCGTGGCCCGTTTCCTAGGGTACAGATCTGGCATTCGCCTGGTGCTGATAGGCGAAAACACGGAAAACTACTGATGAGAGCGCCCGGGCACTAGGTATCTCCTCCACAGTGTGGCTGATCACCACCTAGCTCTCTAACCAGTGTCGAAAATCTTGCCACCAATGGGACTCGAATCCTAGGACCTCCTGGTCAGTAACAAGAACCACTTTCATTCTATTTTTCAACTTACAATTTTTTTCAAATATATTAAATAGTAAAACATTGTATGAAAGGCATGGAAAATGATGTATATTCAATAGGCAAGCATCTTTCTATCGAGCTCTTCAACAAAATTTCAGGAAACTACATTGATGAGACAGGCAATGCAAAACGCAGGAAAAAATTCCACACAATGCGTCATATCCTCAATTCACTTGATGAATCAACCTGCGTCTTCGTTTCAGAAATACGAGCTGTTCAAAGCGAAGAATACTGCGCCAGCGAGGCGCCGCGGAGCATCGTATTTCGATCCATGACGCATCCACGAATTTTCCTTATCCGAGCTCCTGTCACGTAGGCCACTGCTACAGAACAGCGAATGCATTGAACAATGAAATCCAAAGAAGTCCAACACTTTCAGTAAGAAGTGCCTCTATCGGACAGGTCACGTAGTATTTTATATAATAACATCACAAAGAAATATAAGAACGAAACAGCTCTGCACAAACTTTAAGGAATCCCCAAAAATTAATCATCTGCTACAGTTAATTAGACATAAATTCGATTAGGCCCATGAAGTGTGAAAATACTAAGCAAAAACTTCTCATTAAAGAAACCAGCTGCAAAAATAGACGTGACATATTTAATTGCTCTTTCAAACTACCACCCACAGAGAGCCGAGCATTCAGTTGCAGCCGCACTCAAATTAGCCATGCTCATAAAAGATTCCAGAGCAATGCAAAAGCTCACAGAAGTACTGGACTCGAGTCTCTGCATGCGCGTTGCTAGAACGAACCTACCCCGCCGGCTCGGCCACCGGCGTGGCGACCAGGTTCTCTAAATTGCCTTGCTTTTCTTTTCATCTCTTTTGTCCTAGCGCTCTCCGTTCTCTTTCGTCTCGGCCACTCTTCCGCCAAACCCACTCCCACCCCGTACGCCTCAACCTCGCCCCGATTCCATGGCCTAAGGCCGTGAGAGCGCCGGCGCACTCAACCCCGGCACGGGCTGCAATAGCCATTGCCACGCCCACCCCACCATCGCCAGTGCCTTGACCCTGCTGCAACTCCACCGCCTGTTCACCGTTCTCCTCAGCAGTCCCTCCCCCTCGTAGCTACCGCCTCTCCATCACCATGGGGCTCCTTTCTTCTGAAATCACCGTTCACCCCAGCAAAGCCGCCCACCCCCATCACTTGCCTCTCTTGTCGACTTGATTCTATCCCAAAATCCCTCAAGATTCCTTCAGGCGTACATTACAAAATCGGAAAACAAAACCCTCACACAAACGACTATAGCGAAAACTACCACGACAGGTTTTTGACCCTCCATACCAAGCATTCATCCGATGGCGCTTCTCAATGTTAATCTACCAACAATTATGAAAGTAATCGATCAATAGTAAATATACAATAAATGTACAACCCATTCTACCTAACTATTCTACCCAGCTGATGAGAGTCTGCTGGCCCAACAGAAATAAATTAAAAATAGACTTCAGCCCCGCCGCAACCTCCGATGCCTTGCCTGCCCATTCCGTTACAGCACCAGCCCCCCTCCCGTTCCAGCCCCCACCGCGAGGGCGGCGCGTCCGCCCGCGAGTCGTTAAAGTAGCGCGGTTGGAGGTGCGGGCGGCGCGGCAACTGCGCTCGGCGCAACCGAAAGCCAAGGTGCGCAGCGGCCCAATTAAAAATTTCAGAGCCATATTTCTCCGAGAGCCTGTGGTCGGCGTGCCACCCAGCCCCGACTGCATTCGAGCGCCTCCACTCCCACAGGAAGAGAGGCGGAGGGTTGGCGACTGCATAACTGAAGTGGATGACGAAATCAATGATACAAGAAACGGAGCGCTCAGAATCATGCTCAGAGTAACGAGGAAAAAACAAATGGCTTTGAGGAATAAATAACTTTGAAGGTAATATCAGATGAAAGAAATAATTATACAGAGAGTCCCACGAACTATGGGCCATCCCCATAACTTCCAACTGGTTCTGGATATTGTAATGCAGCTTTCGCTCAACAATGCGGAATCATGTGGCAAGTGATACAGTGTTGAGATTTTGTTTGAAAATGTTGGTTTTCGAGAAATTTAATCATCTTTGATTTTTTTAATGGAAGCATTTTTTTCTCACTAGCTGTATTGTACTCACTGACATGTATTTTTAAATGAAATGTGCAATTTCTTCTGTGGTAGCCGTCGCGGCTTCAACAAAATCGAAAAATGACAAGACATTTTCAATGGAAATCCATGATTCTGAAACCAAAAAGTATAGGAATAATTTATTGGTATAATAGTTTGAAGGACACGCAGTGTGTTTTCATCTGAAATGACTCACTCTGACGAAATACTGCTACATGACGAGAGCAGAGTAATCATACGTCGAGATTTGAATAAACATAATTCTCAATGGATGAGCTATATATGCATACATACACACACACACACACAACACAGACACACACACACACAGACACACACACACACACACACACACACACTTTGGAGTGACATAGAAAATCCATACGGCAGAGATTCATTATGGAGGTGCAGAAGCCGTATATTACATGCAGTACGCCATGAAATCCGATTGCGGTGGTCAGAAAAAATTCAAACCTGCGGAAAACACTCGAAAATGGAAAATCACCTTTTTCTCTTGCTCTCTAATTGACCTTCAACAACCGGTAACAAATACACTCCCAACAACAAGGCTCAAAAACCGAGTGGCTAGCGCGTCGCGTTTGAAACCCGGAAAAATGAGGAAAAACAGCTTTTTAAACTGTCTCTATCTGGTCGATTGCCCCCTGCTCATCCTACTTTCACCCACCACTGACCTACCAATCACCAGTCGATTGCCCTCCACTTATTGTACGCCCACTCGCAGTGTTCTTGAAGCTACATGCATGGTCTAGGGATTTTCCGGTACGAGCGAAATGCACTTTTTTTGTTACTCTTTATGTACTTTTTTCTGGAAAGAGAGGGAAGCTGCAAGAGCACATTTTAAGGAGGAGCAGAAGAATCTGGAAACAAGATGACCAATCAAATTTTTCAATAAGAAAGAGGACAAAACTAACACAATCGAGTTCGGAAATGTAAGACAAAAGGGGTATAAGTATGAACCCTTCATCGTTCAGAAACACACACACAAGCAATGGTACATCTTACTGAAATGTTTACGGTAAAGTTCAGGTTTTCATAATTAAGCTGCCTTCTTACACCACCCATTCATACACCTCTTTCTTATATTACTCAATCGCACACTCATTTACACCTCTCATTTACATACCTGCGAGGTTAGAGATCGTTAGGGCTAAAGATATTAAGTCTAATAACAGAAGGACTAATTTTTAAAGTCTAATGTCAGAAGTTCTATGAAAACACGTCTAATGAGAAGTTGGTCTTTTGGATTTTTTTTAAATGTCTACTAATATTTGGTGGAATCGTTAAAAATGCCAAGTACATATCGGTCTATCGGACACGAATCTTTCATCTATTATGCTGTAACAGAAATACGTAATAAAATGTGGTTCACATATCATTACGTCAGTGTGTTTTAAAAAAAATAGGAATGACAGACTTTAATTCAGGAAGTACGTAATGCACATAAAAAGAAATAGGTGTTAAAATATTCAGTCTTCATTTTGTGTTGTTGGTGGAGAATGGAATTTTTAACTGTGGTTCAAAGACCGAAGGTATAAGTAGATATCACCACGATGTTTATAATTATGCTACAATTCGCTCTACTTGCTTTTGATTAATTTTGAATACCTATTAGACATCTTTGTATATCTACCTTGGTTTATTTCTCTTAGACCTTTTTAATTGAACCTTCTCATTGTAGACCTCTAACAGTATTGACCTTTGTCCGTGAATTTATGACTTGAAATCACCTAAGATGACCTGTTACAGGTACTAATACAAGCTGTTTCGTCACGTAGTGCACTAGGTGTTTGCGTGTGTAATTGGGATTGTTTCTGTTGGTTGGGAGTGTGAGGCGCGGCGGGGCGGGATGGGACGCACCAGTTCTTTTTTTATTGTTATTTTTTATTTAACAGAACGAGCTGGTTGTACAACGCTCAGCCAAACGGTTTTTCAGTTGTTAGGAGCGAGCATTTTCAGACGAAAGATCTTAAGTGGGTGGGTACGGCAACCTTTCATCAAACATAGACTGTAGTAGTGCGAATAATACATATTGGAGAAATACATATTGTTGACTATTGATGGGAGGACTATTTATTTATCTGATATCAGTCAGTTTCCGGAGGAAGATGTGAAAGGGGAGTCGGTTGCGGAGACGAGTTACTACGGAATGCTCTTTACCTATATTGTAATGGGAAGCACCGGTAACTGAGGGTAGGGTTTGGAAGAATGTTTGGGAAAGTTTGGTGTATGTGTTAGGACGGGCTCTATGGTTAGGTCTTTGTGGAAATTAGTGTACTTATATACCAAGGTGTAGTAACTGCAGTTCTGAGGACCCTATTTTGGAATATTTGAATTTTGTTGATCGTTGTAGAGGCGGCATTACACCAGACTAGACACGCGTACGTGAGTAACGGACGTAAAATGGCTTTATATATAAGGAGCAGAAAGAAGCATTAATGTGGAGTGTCGGTTGATTACTGGTCGAAGAATACCTAAGCGTCAATTAGCTTCGTTCACCTTGGAGGTGACGTGGTCTTTCCATGTCAATCTGGTATCCATTAGGACACGATAGATAACAATTAACTAGATAACGGACTGGGGAAGTTGATAAACACCATGGTATTACTGCCAAGTCTGGTTTAGTGGGAGTGGGAAGGCTGGAAATCGTAGAGTGAAAACTTTGGATGTGGACTTATTTGGATTTATCGTGCACCAGTTCTGAGAAAGCAAGGCTGGGCCGTTCTGCGAAATCGCGCTAGGCGCCTCGACGCAGCGCCCCGACCGCGCCGCCGATTGCGGGCGACGGGGCGGTGCGGCGGCGCCTCCCGAGAAGTGAGCGACTTCCCACGCAACAATGGGGCTTCGTCCGCCACCCGCTCGCCGCGCCCGCCGGCGACCGTTCCCGAAACATCGCCCGCCTCTCCCAGGAACCGAAGCCTTTGTAGAAGCGCGCGCGCGGCCCACAACAGCTGTGCGCTACGGTGCCACCGGGCTAATAAGGGCGCATTCAAATGTTCCACAAATATTTGCGTATTTAAATTTGTTCTTTACTGCTGGATTGAAAAAATTAACCAAAAATATTTTCGGAAGCGGAATATTACAAATAAATTCCAGAACAATAAATTATTGCTATTTAGACGTTTCCCATTGGCTAAAAATAATTTTCAACGTGCTATTGTAGTTTGAGTTAAAAACAGTTTTTTATAAGTAGCTTTGACGTAATAATTGCTGAAAATCGTGAAATAGTTCTTTTACTTTGGTAATGTTACGAAATGAAAATAGAATTTGGTACGAGTGTATCAACTCGTAAGAGACCGAAAGACAAATTTTGTTTTAGGAGACGCTGGCTAGAGGTCTAAAGAAATGGACGCCAGGCGATTAAGATATTTAAAGTGAAATTCTTGTTGAAATACCAATTAGTAGCGTCTTCAAGAGTTTAGAAGATTGGCGAAACCTTGGGGAAGGTATTAGATATAATTAAGCGGTGGTTCAAGAATACGGAAGAAAATATTCGCAGACGCGGAGCAGGTCACAGTTTGTCGGTTGATTAGTAATCCAGACCTTGCGAACGATTTACTTTCTTTTTGTAGGAACTTAAGTGTTCTTATTTGGAATTACCTCAACAGTGAGGAGAACGGAAAGCGACGTGGAGTAAATGGAAAGCAGTGGCAACTGAAATTATATCGGAAAGATCCAAGATCACGAGCACCTACGTAATACACAGTTGCGGGACGAGGTAAAGTGTATATATTTCGAGTCATGTCAGTGGCTCCTACTCAGTCAGAAAATTACAGACCACGAGCTGGAACGAAATCAACATTCTTTTTTTACCAAAATTATTATCCCCCAAACGAAGTTTTATCAAATTGTATCGTCTATAACACGAATTTCCTAAAACACATTTTTTATATACGCAAACACTACAGAATTATCATCTTTAATAACACATGAGAAACGAGTCCAAACTATTTATGAATACACATTTAATTTTCAACTCAAAGATCATTCTACTGCACTTTGAATTATGGGGTTCAGAAACAAAACACGTCTAAAGCAATACAAAAATTAAATGAACTCCTCTGCCCATACATCCTTGCTTTATATATTTGAACAAAAAAATTAATAGGCTTTATCCATTTGGGACTTATTCCATTTCTCACACCTCTGCAAAATCGATCTTTTCTTTGATCAAAGTTAGAGAATGAGCTCGATAACTCACGGTTTTCAACTTTCACTTCATAAACGGTTACACAATTTCAATTTTTTCAGATCCAGAGCATCAGGACTTTTTTTCGCTTATTGGAATCTGAATTCGCAGTGTCCAAATAGAGCGCCCACAGGGAAGAGTCGTTTGTGTAATAATTCATCAAACTTGATCGCAGCGTTACATGTATGACGACCAGACTATTGGTGAGGAGGGTTACGCCCGTCCCATCAGCTTCTCTGAAGGTACTTCGCCTTTCCGTGAAAATGAGATATTAATATTTCTAACAACGCAGAAAGGGTGTCACACAAATGAAAACTTAATTAAGGCCAAGTCCGTTACACTCAGAGGAAAGAAATTGCCCTTTAGACTAGGAAACTTCCTTAGCGTCTCTGCCGACACAAATAGACATGTCCCGGGAAAGCAATTACCACTTTATTTCGTGGTGAGTAAAATGAGTAAAGAATGAAAAAAAGGCAGTTTATTTCAAGCATAAGTTTGGAAACACTTTCTCTGTACAACATTAAACACACAGTTTGAAATTCCACAGCAATATGCAAAATAAATTATTATTGTCCGGATCGCCCGTACAACAGCATCACAAAATGAAACTCTACCTACAAACAAAGAAGTACTGAAGCAGCACAAATTACATATTAATAATGAAAGGTGTATCGTCTCTAATAAGGAACCGCCCTTGCATATATCTGCGCAACTGGATGTGACCATTCACCAGTCCACCTTTATATGTCTCCATGTGATTGACAAATCGAGCAATAAATAAACGAAATATTTAACAACTAAAGAACGAATCACTGGCCTTCCCCACGGTCGCGGAGTCCCCCTGCCCCATCGGCCTCTGGCGGCAGAGGCTGCTGATGAAAAATACGGCGGCCGGGAGACCGGAATTTGCAATGCAAAACGCATCGCTCGGAGAAATTTGAGGAAATAAAAACGCATTACACGAGCGGGAAGCAGGAATGGGGCGAGCGGAGAGCGGTGCGGAGAGGAGCGGAGCGCGAGGGCACTGGACGAAGCGTGGTAGAGGGGCGGGGTGACGGGGCAGAGGGTCGGGGCGGGTGATCGGGGCGGGTGATCGGGGCGGGTGATCGGGGCGGGTGATCGGGGCGGGTGATCGGGGCGGGTGATCGGGCGGGTGATCGGGGCGGATGATCGGGGCGGGTGATCGGGGCGGGTGATCGGGGCGGGTGATCGGGGCGGGGGATCGGGGTGAGGGGCGGAACGGGGAATCGAGGCTGATGATTGGGAAGGAGAGCGGAGCGGGGAAGAGAGGCGGAGAGCGGAGTGGAGAAAAGGAGCGGGATAGCTGGTCTGGGGAACGAGGGGAGCAGTGTGGTCGGAACACGAAACGCGAGGTGGACGGGCGGACGCAAATCGTGGCACAGTAAATTGGACTAGCGTTACGGGTGGGGGAGAGCGGCCAAGGTTTTGGATGAAAGTGGTACAACGGAACTGGTGGTAATGCAGGAGGGGACGGTGGGGAGGTCGGAAAATGCGAAAACCACAATACTTTCATTGATCTATTGATTGATGTTTCCGAACACTTCAACAGCTATGGTCGATAGAATAGTGAACGTTTCACCCCGAGAGGTGGTTATGTTCCTTTTCTTGGATGGTAAGATCCGACGCCAAGCCTAAACATCGGCCTGCGGGGTACTTTCTCCTTTAGATATGGAAGAATATTATCAGACATTGAAGGTGTTTTCCATGTATAATAGTTAATAAACCAGCGTAGTCTTATAAGGTGAGCAGAATTGCAAAGAGAGGCAAAGAGAACGTTGTGTGCGAGCAGATTTGGGAGGACCCGCGACCGAGCAGCTAGGGCAGCGGTTGCACTAGCAACAGGACAAACGCCAGGCGAAAGCGGGGGCGGGGGTGAGGTCGGAGAGGGTAGGGGATGGGAGGGGTAGCTGCCACGTGTGCACGGCCGGCGACTGCGCCCGCGGCTGTGACGGGAGGGGGACGGGGAAGGGGCGAGGAGTGAGGCAATGCGGCGAGGGAATTTTGACGAGTGGTAAAACCCACTCAAATCCATACACCACACAGCGCGCGGCGCCGTGCCGATTTTTCCTCGTTCTTTGCGTTCTTTATTTCCCGCGCCAACGTTCTACGTGCTCCGTCTCTACTGTGATCGTTAATAACGAGCAGTCCATTGTTCACGGCTTTGTCCACGGTACATCGACAGTTCGCAAATGAGCTCAACGATTCAAAAAGAATAATCATGAAAAAGTAAAGTTCGTTAAATTTGCCATGGCACAACATTCTTACGTTTCTGCAATTAATGTAGTGAAGTGTGCCTTACGCAACAATAGTTATAAAAAGCTGCTGAAAATAAATTATTGATGTATGCGCCAACAGATAGTTTGTGAAAATCAGATATTAGATAAATTAAAGAAATTATTAAGTATTAAATATTAAGAAAAAGTTTGTGCTTTTTTGCTTCAACTCAGTTGATGGAACAAAGAGGTACTAATATTAATACAGAATGAGAATAACATCGTCTAAAACAAATGAGAGCAGAAAGGTTCAATATTTGAACAAATTATAGGTTAATTTTGGCCCATAATTTCTCATTAGCCAGCATTCTCCTAGTATGCCAAACATTTGTCTGTTCATGTACTTCATTGCCTTTTACTCCCTGCCACTTACTGTACCTTATTCTCAAGCAATGAAAGTAAGAAACGTGAGGTATGAGAACTCATTTCTCATAAGAATTCATTAGAACGAACTGGGTTACCAGCAAATATTTCTTTTAATAACATTACATTGGTACGGTTCCAGTTGTGATCGCCTCGTACACCATGTTTTAATTTAAAAAATAATTTAATTCAGCTAAGCAATTGAGATGCGCGTAATAAATTGGCGCGTTGTGCGGTGTTACAAGAACAAAAAGAAATAGAAGCACATGTCACTACTCACAGAATAAAATTCGTTCTTTATGAAAGGCAGAGAAATGAAGCTTCAAGAATTCAACGTTTTAATTCTACGACCATGACTCTGTTTGATTTCATTTGTATGAAGGAAAGAGCATTGGTGTTATTTGTGGAAGTTCCACGAGCATTATTTAAACCACCATTCGTGTGCATTTCATCATTTCACTACTCTTACATTCAAGCAAGAATAAATCTGACTTTCAATACGTTATTATTAAAGGTAATTCGTAAAAAAATATACGATGAAATAAAAATTTGGAATTAATAATTAGTAAAAAATAAATTATTTTGTGTTATTACATTTTTGTGTATTATTATATAAAATGTGCAAATTGTTTTGTTTTTTACATTAATGTGCCCCGACAAACTCTCTCGTGAAAAAAACTTTTTTTAATTTGTAGAAGAATAGTTAAATTGACAATGGACGAAATAGGGTTCTTTTACACATGATTCTCTTGCCAAAAGTTTGACCCTTTGGGTTGTTAATGGTGATAATGAAGGCATTTATTACACTTCTGAATAATCTATGGCACCCTTACATACAACAGTTATTAATCGTTTCGTTAGAAGTTTCTACCTTTTTGAAATTGAAAGAATTGCACAATAGCAAACTTGACTCTCAATCTAATTTTATCATTAAATCCGTCGTAAGTGCAATAATTAAAGCAATCCTGCTGGAGATTTTTGGTGACGTATACTTGAAGTATTTACACGCACTTGGCACACATTTTTATCACTAATTTGAGTGTGTATTATCTGAATTTATGACTAAAAAGATAACTATCACAAATTTTTCCATTTTTAAATAATTACAATTTCAGGTTCTTTAGGAACAGTGGCAGGTTTTAATGTTATAACGTCCACTATTCAAGCATTGTAATGATTTCAAAAGGTATAAGAAATGCAAATTTATTGCAAACTGAATTCTAATTCACTAATTCAAATACTTTTAACTAATAATGTTGACAGAATTGATATACAGGCAATATTTAGATTAATTTAACACTTGTTTTATCTTTAATCTCGCGTCTATTCCCTTGCAGTGTGTTAGTTTCTAAGCACATTGTGATGATTGTTGATATTTCCAGTTATTTTGAAAATTGTTCTTTAAAATTTATGCTTGAATATTTATGCCCTATGATATATATTTCGCCTGCATAAAAATATCTCAAAGAATAATCATACTGTGAATCAATCTGCAGGATATTACATCATACATTTAATGAAAATCCTTGGAAAATCGAATTTTCTTCGAAATGTGAAGGAATGTGCTCCATTCGAGAAACATGATCCCCGTGCTTATGAGCGTACTCTTACTGCCCGCAGCCGTCCGCAATCCATGCGGTCGCCTCCGGTCGCCGTCCGGCCCCCGGCGCAGGTGTGCCCGACCGAGGGCCGGTGCCGAACAGGGCGGTGTGAGGCGGGGGCGGGGGCGGGCAGAGGGCGGCGGTAGCGTACGGCTCCCCGGCGACCGCCCAGGCGACCGCACGCCCCGGCCGGCCGGGCGCCCGCCAGGCAATTAGGGCCAGTAAACACCCACATTTGTATTCCGCTCATATGAATAAAGACAATAAATAAATGAAACGTCGCCCGCCCGGGCGGCCCCGAGCGACCCTGCAGCAGGGAGGGTAGCGGGGGAGGCTGGACGGTTGCGGGGCGGCGGGGGGGGCGCGGCGGGGTGCAGGGCGGGGAGGGCGGACGAGGAGGAGCCGGGCGGCAAGCTCTTATCCGGGTGCGTTGGTGGGGATGGTTCTGGAGTCGGGCAGGTGCCGCTGCTGCCGACTGTAAGTCAGAGGGGACGAAATCCGCTGAGGGAGCGAAGGCGAGAAATGCTTGGGAAAGGTGAACGATGCAAGTGCCTACCAGGAAGGGGAATTATTGAACTTTAAATCTCCTCAATGCATTTTGTTATATTGTGAGGGTTTTGGAATCCCCCCACGTTAAAATTACGATCGTCATTACACATTTACACAGTTGGGTGTAACATTTAAAAATAATGCACTTCCTTGCTTTTACATTTTCTCTGACTTCGCCACTTCTTTACCATTTAACATTACAGATTATCACACACAATTTTTTCCTCGAGATTGCTTTCCTAAATGGTATCTGAAACATGTCTAATGTTGCTTAATATTCAGGAATTATGTTTGATTTTCAAGAAATGAAAAGTCAAATTCATTACACCTTCAAAATTGCCTTCCACAATTTTATGCTATCATTTTCAGCATATTCTTTAATAGTATCTTGTTTGCGTCAGTTGTATCCCAAGTTACTTTTTTTGACATTTTGTGCAGTCGAATAATGAAATACAAAACACTAGAATTCACACAACAACTTACACCACGAATATTTCAGTACACAATTTATTTATGAATATTAATTACAGCTACACTATAATACTACACTTATATTGTAATACTAAACGTCATTAATATTACAGATCAAAATTTATAAAACAGCAAAACGGGTTTCTGGAAAATAGAAACAATTTCCACAAAGACCTGTAAAATATATTAAATATTGCAAAATGCAATGAGATGAATTCTGGACAATATTATACAATTCGTGGAATGAAACACTACCTGGGAGAGTGAGCCTAATATCATCAAATATGTTTCAACGTAAATGTCCGCACGATTCGATAGAAAAGGTGTGGGTGAAATTCATAATAAACATTGAATGTTTCTGTCGTGTTGTTTTCTGAGAGTTAACTAGCACGAAGATTAGTATGATTTAGTTACATAAGGGAGGATCCATCATTACAATAAATACTACAGAATACGCATGCCTTTCTAGTACCAAGAAATAATACATTTACTAAGTAAATGAAGGAAAGGAATGGAAAAATGAAAAGCAGCAGAATACAGAACAATATGGTCCCTACGTAACATCTGAAGAGGCAAAAATGCAGGTACCAGCAGACAATACATTGGCATTTCTCTTTCTCCTCACGCACCACCACCGTTTCGCAATATCATCTTTACCACGAATTTTCCTGTGCTACTTCTACCTCTATATAAAAGCGACGGTATAAAGACCGTTATTTCTTGTAGCTCTTTCCCCACTGCAGTTCTTTTGTTCGCTTGCCGACGCCCCTCTCTGGTACCTTCACCCGTGATGGGAAGCCGGCAGCGTGAGTGGAAGAGGTGCTGGTAGCAATGGGCAACGCCAGCAGAGTGACGATGGACGTTGAATGATGGGGATAAGGGACGAGGTGGCGATGGAAACGGCACAGAAGGAGCGGCTTAGGACTATGGCACGGGGAACTCAGGAAAGGGGCGACGGTCGAGGGTGGAGATGGGGGCCTTGTATGGCTCCGCAAACAAACGTCGCGCGACGGTTAATGCAATTTTAAAGCAGTGGCCGCGCGTCGCCGCCAGGAATCCTAACGACGACCTGCGCAGCGCGGCAAGCGGGTGGGGAGGAGAGGAGACGGGCGGGGGCGGAACATTTGTCGTTGTGTGGGAGGAGGCAAAGTGGTGCGGGACAGAACGGGCGCGGTCAAAGGGCGTGGCCAAGTGGGGAAAACAGGAGGGGAAGCAGAGTGGGGCGACGGGAGGCGGGACATGCGGGCAAGTCATGTGGAGCCAAAGGGCGCTGGCTGACCGGCGCACGGTGGTGCATTTTCCCGAAATCCTGGCCAAAACCTCAAAAATGAAATCGCGTTTACTGAACTTTTGCAAATACTACGACACACTGTATACTTGGGGGCATCTGTTTCTGTCCACTTCGTGTCTCTGGGTCAATTCCCCTGGCACCAGTAGTCACCCGAACTTACCCTTCGCGGCGTTCGGTAGATCTGCAGTGCGAGAGTAACATAGACAGACCGTCTTTATTTGTAAGTAGTGGCTAAACAAAGTTGTGCAGAGAAAACTGGCAGTATGGATTCTCTTCCTGAAGGTTTGTAGAGTATTTTCATGTTTGTTTTATAATGCATTAATGCATAATATAGACGTGGGATGAATTATTAAAATGCATGAAATTAATACAATAATTTTAATTACTCATAAGTTCACGTAGGCTGAAAGTTACCAATTTCGCGGAATTCCGCGATGTTTCTAATTTCATTTACTAGCTGAATCTATCCTCTTTCGAATCCAGTTATAAAATCATGCCCCAACTTGCCCCATTAGTAAATATAAAGAATTAACTTTTCGTCAAGCGCGTGACCGCCGAATACGACTCGTCGAAATCCGTCCTGAGAACGGAAACTGCTTTACAATGTTGTTTCTAGCGGAAAAGTTTGATCCCTTTTACTGAAATAACAAATTTACTCAATATTATAAACAAAAAAATTAATATTTTTAATTTTTGTAACAGATTATGACTATTCACTAATATTACATGAATATAATATTTATGTACATATTACATCTTCTCGACTGTTAAAAATTTAAAAAAAAATAAAAAATATTAGATCGATAAGTAATATTTGTTTACTTAACTCTTAAGTTACATACCAACAATTATTCATATTAGATTGTTATTGTTATAAAATTAGTATTATATTATTTTTTATGAAATAATACTGCAACTACAGTTTGAATATGGTCAAGAAACTTATTCAAATGCAATTCAAATAAAAATGGTAACTTCCAAACAAGATTATGGTAATAGCAACGACAATAATTCAGCATGACGCTTTTTTAAGAAATCTAAATATTCCTCAGAAATAACCGAATATTCATGGTAATGCATGCATAGAATCTATTCACAAAGATATAAGGCGGTATGGAGAAGGATTTCCGCGAACATGTTCAAGACTGCACCCTGTCCAGGAGATGTTTAATCGTCTGTTGAGATTTTCTGTTCCTTCATTTCCAACTTGAGGGATGTTTCCAAAAGAAAGTTAAAATTCTTGAACAAATATGCATTGTCTCATTTGCCTGAGCCAAATATCACCATAGGGAGAAATGTACCCTAGTGAAAAATGTGATCCTTTCCGGTTCTTCGGATACTGTATATGAATTTTCTCTGACAGAGGGCATGAGATGGCATTAATACCATGCTTCTTTATGCCAAATGTTATCAATTAATATGTAAGTAATCCCTACGGTTGTCTAAAATCAATTTTGTTAATTGATAAAATGTAATCAAGTTTATATAGAAAATATATATTTATATTTAAAGATAATCCAAAATAATTTTGGTCGTCGTAGAAAACATACTATAGCTCTCAGAGGTTTTGGCCAGGAAATCGCCAAAATGCACCACTGTGCGGCGGGGTGGAGAAGGGGTACCCTCACTGGATGGCAGACCGCGGTCTTAGCTTCTTCTCTGCTTTAGTAAAAGCAGAGAGGTGCCGAGTGTACTAATCTAGAACTAATTTTTGAAACGAGTAAATTATTTAATCGATCAAACAAAATTAACATACGCCCTTAATTCACTTCCTAAGAGGAAAATAATTCTTACTCAATCGGCACTTTGTGGCACCCTAGTCGATCACTTCCAGAATGAAAAGCTCACGGAATTGAGTGAAAAGAGCGATAAGCTCTGTGTTCAATTTCCCTCGGAATTGAAAAGCAAAGTTCACATAAAAAAAGCATTTTTCGGAATCACTAATTCGAATTTTATGTTTTCTCCCATTGTTAGAAACAGATTTACTTCTTTACAAGTCACACCTCTAAAAAAATCTACAAGAAGGTCTCGGTGCTAGTGCGCACAGATGATTACAAGTTGATTCAAATTCGTCCCTACCCCCATTGTCCTTCCAGGAAGAAAGAAAGAAAAAGAGAAAAAACAATCGCACCACATGATTCGAAGTGCAACATCGACAAATCTCAAAACTCTCCCGCAGCATATTTTTGAAAGTCGAACGGATGTGCTGCGTGTTATTTTGAAATACGGCGCGAAAAAACGCTTCACGCAGGCTACACATAATCAAAGGCAAAGCGGAAGCCATCCCGTGTTGAGAGCAGTGGCGCGTCGAGGTTCCCAACCGCGTCCCGGAGAGGCAGTCGGGAGAGCGGGAGAATGAAAGCAGGAAAATGAGAGAGCTGGAGAACGAGAGACCACGAAAGGACAGTGAGGGAAGGAAAAGGAAGGAAGGGAAGGGGACGGAGAGCGGAGAACGAGAGAGAGCGTGAGAACGAGAGAGAGCGGAGAACGAGAGAGCGGAGAACGAGAGAGAGCGTGAGAACGAGAGAGAGCGTGAGAACGAGAGAGAGCGTGAGAACCAGAGAGAGCGTGAGAACCAGAGAGGCGTGAGAACCAGAGAGGCGGGAGAACCAGAGACAACGAGAGAGCGAGACAACAAGAGAGCGAGAGCACCAGACAGCGGGAGAACCAGACAACGGGACAATTAGAGGTCGGGAACGAGTGACCGGGAGAACGAGAGGGGAAGCTTGCGCAAAGTCCTGAGAGAGGCGAATCTGAAGAAAAAATAATGAAACAAAGTAGTAAATTAGATAGTTCCACGTAGGAAGACGTCATGGTCTACATTGATAAGATAAAAGATTAATATATTTTAATTTATTATGATTATTTCATTTTAAATAACAAAAGTGATGATACAATAATATTTTCCACTTGACAATGGTAAAAACATGTAGTGTTATCAGAGCTACTCTTAATAATATAATATTAGCGTATAGGCGTAAAATGAACGACAGTGTTTGTGTATGGGAAAGAAGGGGGAAAGAAAAGGCTGGTACAAGGTCTTCCGCCGAAAAGAAAAAAAAACTATAATGGCAACAGAAACTATGACAAAGTCACCAGTCAAAGAAGGTCACCAGTGTTTATTGTTATTGCAAGGAACATTAGAATTTTTTTAGGATAATAAACCTACTTCACAATGAATAGGCATCATTAAAAACGAACTACTCGGGTTATCGGTGTAGCAATAAAATTCATAATCTGTTCAGGTCAAAGAAGATAAATATGCTAGCTTGAAGATTGAAAGGTCAAATAGTCACAGAATGTGTGTAATTCGCACGTCTTCAGGTCCATCATGAACAAGGATTAAATGTTTCACTTCAATATTTCATCGATATGAATGCCTGATATAGTTTCAAATATACATTAAGAATGCAATTGCATCTGACAATTATAGAATAAAAACCAAGATAATTTTTTTTTAAAGTTCAAAGGCAAATGATGAAAATAAATGCGATAATAACAAACAAGTTTTCTATTCCATGTTTTCAACAAAGTGCGCTCACTATCAGTAAACTCATTTCGGACCTACATTGGCATATAGATTTATAAATTCTATAAAATTGCAAAGAGAGATTTCGACAAGAAAGCACCAGCAACTTCCATCGACTGTGTACAATGTTATTCCCCGTTGTGAATATGCTAAGGTGGCTAAGAGATCACGAAAACAAAATTCTTGAAGGTTCTTCAACGTACCTTTCCGACACGGTTGCACGTCCTGTACGAAAGAGCCTGCAGCAGACACACTGAATAACCCGTCAATAACAATGCGCATTCTGTTATTTCAATATTGACTGGTCACATCAAATCACTTATGGGGATACTGTGAGTAAACTGTAGGCAATGTTATCTTTCTGACTTATGCTATTGACCATCTGATTCCAATTCTGGTTATTCAAGTAAACCTATAATGTCTATACTTGAGCAAAACAGTACCGAAATGTAGCCAGCGGAAAGACAATATGCATTTGGCAGAAGGCAAACAAATTCAATAGACAGTGCAGTCATATCCATCCTGTTTAATTCACAAATATTTGGTAATAGATGCACTACACTACCACACATTCCGGGAAACCGGTCGGTAGCTTAGAGCATGTCCCGGCTGGGGCGGTGCCCGCTGGTGGGAGTGTCCTGCTTGGGGGAAAACCCCTCTAGCCGAAGGTAGGTCAGCGTCGGATCTAGCCATCCAGCGGGAGAATATCACAGCCATATCCCGAGGAAAACATGCACTACACTTACGGGACTAATTACCTAAGCTGTTGACGCGCCCGAATATCACAAACCAACCAATGAACCAACGTATGAATTTTGCAACGATCGTATCGCGATACTTGTGAGCAACTGCAAGCTCGCACTCTAATAACATCGCAACGCATGCAGCACCTGTGCTGTGCGAGCGGAGGGCACCGTGCGAGAGCATCAGCCGGCATTAATTGCGAGCGGGCGGGAGTTTGCACCCTCGCGGCCCCATAACATGACCAGCGCCCAGTGGAAAGTGGCTTTTACAAAGGAGATGCACAGTATGCGGAACGGAGAGGTTGCTTCAAACGCAACCACTAGGGTGGAGGTCGTTGCAGAATTCACGACATTCAGGAAAGACAGACCGAGATCAGATCGGTCCCTATGCTGTACGACACGGCTCGTATAGCATAGTATAGCAACTTAAAACTCCGTATAGTATTCTTGCACAATAATTTCATAATTCCGGCGTAGACTGTGAGAAATCCTAACTTTAAATAATTATTCATTTAGAAGAATATCGCTGATAACTAAGTTTTTTTAAAAACGCTGTATGTCATGTAAACTTTAGGAAAAATAGAAAAAGTGCTATTAATGAATAAACCGTAAGGTATTTGGTAAATGTTTTACACGTAAGAATTATTACTTATGCAAATACATCACAGAACTACAATACTAATACTAACTTTTATTACTTATTAAATTTGTCCATAGATAAGATTAAAACTCTTGTTATTTAAGTGATTTTAAAACAGAAAAATGTTTTAATAATCTTCAGAAAGAAAAGATTCGTATCCATGGGATTTGTTGACGAATGTGTAAATCATTATTTTCTACAACTGAAGCTGTACATATATTATTCTTAGATGCACTGCAACCAATGACACATACTCCATCAATGTATTTACTGTATCACATTTTCCTTACTTATCTCTTGTCGACAGAAAAATGTGTGTCAAAAGGAAGCAAAGAGTGAGATCGCTCAATAAGAATCTGGTTTATAGAATGGAATCTGTCTTCGTCAAGTGCAAGAAGCGTTATCATTGCACTATTATTTTTGTTTTGGGCAGAACAGCCTCTGAGAATATGTGTTTTACGTTTTGAAGAAAAACAAATTGAAAGATTTCGAAAGGATAAGGGAGAATGATCACACATTTACAGAAAGTAGCATATGATATCTCTGTATATGTTAAGAAAGTCATTGTTCAAAAATACATACTATTCAACTTGAAGATGCTACTCAAGATACTACTTGCAACCCGCAAACTTATTCGGTCTTTATTTCTGACAGCATTTCAAAGAATACAATTCGTACAAAAGCTTAGCCTTTTTTAACTATCATTCTTTGTTATCGTCAGACGTATCGAGCAGACGTATAAACACGATGAGCTCTCAGACGCAGAATATTATCTCTCACTTCCCATTAAAATGTAAAAAATTGATTAAATTTTGCAAACCATTCCGCCACACATTATGTGAAAAATAAACATGCGTATATGCATTCCTAAATTTACTGAAGTAGCTTGTTAGGATGCTGCTTTTTCACAAAGCCTTTAGTATCTTAAGAACGTGAACTCTAAATACTATGAAGTAAGCTCAATGTCACCTTCATTTCCTTGCTTCAATAAATTACAAACAGGAAAAACCTGTTGAGCAAATACTGCAAAGCGCTTTCAAGAAAATGAAAACTGCAGTGCAACAAATGAAGGGTGCATTCGGCACGAAATTATTGTGACTTTTGTCATTATGGTATAGGCGAGGTCAGAATAGATTGAGCACATCGTATCTTAACAATGTGAGCAGACGTATGAACATAGACGTATACAGGCTGCAATTTTCTTCTGTATTATTCATTCTTGTAGTGATTCACGGAAAGTCCACTTAATTATTGAATTCAGAAAACAGGATGAAATAAAATTTCCTATTCATTATTTCAAGGTATATGTTCTGTTCCCTCTAATTCGCAATTTGATTTCATATTGCAAAATAAATTTCCGTTCGGCACCAAACTGTACCAGATCGGCGAATTCAAGGAGGACGAATTCAACAGTACAGGATACGGAGGCGCTATCTGCTAGCGAAATGCACATACGCACTCCGCTGGGAACGAGAACATAGAAGGATGAACCTGCAACTCCTACGCCACCTGTGAGTATATTGAACAATTACTATTACGCCTGACTGTTGGTCTATGTAACAGTTGGCATTCTTGAAACGTCGGAGTTCATTTGAAACCAGTTTCCCACTTTTTATTGATAAATAAAAACGTCAAAATATTGAATGGATGTAAATAAATTTCCTACAAATGCATTACTTCTTTTTCAATAGTAAACGATGTAAAGTCTAACATAAAAACAAATATTCCAAAATGATTGAAATATCGGAAAGAATACCAACCGTGAATTATAGAAAAAAGTTTTTAGAGAAAATGTTTGATCAATATTGTTTTGTGTAGGAACGATGGCAAACTAATTTTTAAATTCTAATTTAATTTCGAATTAATCCCTTAATACCAGAAGGCATTTTCACGCTGTCAAATATTAAAAACCTGTACCCGCTAACAGCCGGTACTCTCTAGCCGATTGAATTGAGCACGAGTTGTCTGTAAAGGCAATCCAGCCAACGTCTAATTTATGGAATATTGATAATTTGAGGCAATAACAGGAATACATATTCAGATATGAATATAAAAAAAATACCGCATTTTTGACACATGCCAAAATGAATTCTTCGATTTTTCCATTATCATTTATAAGGAAATGTCTCTGGATCATGCGACAACATAGCTAGTAGCTCTTGGAAGGCAATTCAAATATTATTTTTTCACAAATTATTTTTAACACAGAGAACGCAATGTACTTTTCAATTTTTAATTTTAGAAAATGAAAAAGGGTACGTACAGTATTAGATACTCAATGTTTCCCTCGAAGAACGTAAATATGTTCTATGGACTATTTTAAGCACCTTTTTGGACCACTGGTAACAATATTTCATGTGTGAGAAGAGCAAGCTTCTTATCAATTCAGCACACCTCCCTTGTACACAGATTTTTACAAATATCTCTTAGTACTAGAGAAAAGTAAAGTATGTACTATAATGGGAAGAACAAATCGTTATTTTTCATTTCATTTCAGAATATTTTTATACCTAGATGAGTAAGACACGGCGCAAATGGAGGATGTTACATCTTACGCCCATCATTACTTTTAGAACTTTACTGCATAATAGTTTATTTAAAAAAGGGAAATACAAAAATACATACAAGAAATTTGATTATTAACGCTGGAAATAATTACACACATATTAAATATATAATTCACCTATGCTCTTTAGAAAAATATTCAAGGAGTTTCACAAACTATGGGCTTACTTATAAACGGTCCCCGATATCGAAATGCAGTTTTCACTCAATAATTTCGGAATTATGGTGCATGTTTTGTGCCGTAGAGATATTGTTCGAATAATTTTTACTTTTGGAGAAATTTAACCATCTTTGATTTTTTAAATGGAACCATGTATTTTTCTCACTAGCAATAGATAATCAATAGACGAATACAAACATATGCTAATGTTTTGATAGCATTTGGAGTTTAAAATTATACTTTGTGGCATGTGATTTTAAATTAAATGTACGAGATTTCCTATAGCAACCGTTGCAACTGTCATCTTTGGGGAAGGTTGCCTTCGCGGGGCCGGCAATTTTGCAGGGAGAGGACGCAAAAGTCAACTTCCCCAAACGGAACAATTGCGACGGCTGCTACAGGAAAAATTACACCCTTAATTAAAAATCGTATGACAGAACATATAATTTTATACACGAAATACTATCAAAATATTAACATCATTACATTCTTCTTTTTATGATCCATCTATTGCTACTAAGAAAAATATATGGTTCCATTTAAAAATTAACAGATGATTACATTTCTCAAAAAGTAAAAGCATTTCAGCCGGCCCGGTGGCCGAGATCGCTAAGGCAGCAGTGTCGTAGTGATCTCGGACCGAAGGGTCACGGGTTCGAGTCCCGCCTCGGGCATGGTTGTATTTGTGTTCGTCCTTTCACCCCTTATCATCAATCACCATATCGTTTCATCCACATAGTTACCATACCGTTAACAGCAATAGTGGTCGCTAATGACCTTAGATGTTGAAGCGACCTTAAATAAACCAATTAAAAAAAATATTTCAAACAATAACTCTACACCATATCACTTGCCCCATGATTCTGCATTATTAACCGAAAACTATATTTCGATATCGGGAACCGTGTAGAAGTTACGGGGTTGGACTATAGTTGGTGGGACTCCCTGTATTTCTCAAAATAAATTATAATGCTCAGTCGCATAAAAAATCCAGTGGTGTATGGGTTTAATAATTAATTGTATAAATATATTTTTAAATAGAAAAACAAGTAAACATTAAAATTATTTTTCGTAATGTGAATTAATGTAAATACCATTTGAAACAAAGAGTCACAGAAATGGATCTTTCTCATAGTCTGAAATTAAATAAATATTTAAGTGCATAATTTAATGAACTAGAAAAGAAACGAGAGTTTTATGAGTAAGCGATATCCACATACTACAAGAAGAAGAATTTAGAAAATATATTTTCTATAAAAAGAACAGAAATGAGATAGTTGTACACAATAGATAGCTTTGTAATATATTAATCAATCGTTTCCAAGAGAAAACATTATTTCAATTATTTAGTTGCGGGTAATGAATTATGAAACCCATCGAAAAGAAAATACAAATAGATTGAGGGTTAGATGCAGTCCACGCTAAATCGAATGATTTTTATAGAACAATACCTCCAAGGTTAGGAAGGAGCTAGGACTCATCAAAACGCATCATCCCAGGACGCCGATATAAGCGACACTAGCCACGTTCTATTGAAAACACAAATAGAAAAATATGATCCTCATATTTTTGTATGACCGAGCACAATAGCACGATGAGATGAACTGGGGATCATGAAAATATTATCATTCGTCCCTAACACACCTTTATTACGGCGACAGCCGCTCGCCACACCCGTGCGCAGCGGATGGAGGCGGGCGGGCTCCCATTCCCGCCCCGCGTTGCATCCCCGGCACAATTTGACGCGGTCGGGTTTTGTTACTGCACGACTTCCCCCTTCTCCCTACATATGAATTTCATTTGGCCACAACAAACAACTGCATCGGAACAACTTCAATTCGCTTTTTTCACGCGCGCCGGACGAGCCGGGGACGGAATCGTCACGAGGGTCCTGTCCGAAGCGCCGTTATGAGCACCCGTGCGTGCCCCCGCCGCTGGCTCCCGCAGCGCTCCCTTGCCGCGTGCGTGAAAACGCTCTGGGGCGCGCGCCGGCCGCTGGGTAGCGCGCCAGCCTTCTCAACCGTGGCACGCGGTACTCGCTGCGCCCGAGAGAGGTCGCGAAATGCTTGGAACGTCCGCCGGGAGGCCACGTTGCGCGATAGCTGCGTGTAGTGCCGCGTCGCAGCAATGGGAGAAGCCCGCGCCGTGACGTACATCGGATAGGCAACCCCTCTGACACACAAGTATTACGGGTTCTGAGCGTATCTTCAGGTGTAGGATTCTGGTGATAACATCGCGAAATGATTCAAACACATCAATTTTTGTGCACAATGTTTTTTGCAATATAATTTGACACATAACGAATAAGATATTAAAATTACTATTCAGTTATTAAAATCCCCATTATATTTTACTCATATGAGAATGTTTGTTTCAAGTTTACGACTGTTTATGATAGTCTTGTCAATTCTGCACCGAAGATACCACAAATTTGCGATCTGTATTATGGTTACGCATGTATTGTTTTGTCAAAGGAAGCCGATTATGTATGGAAGGAATACAACATATAATTTAAATTATTAATCCCATGATATGAATAGGAACGAATAATGTCCTATTGCGTCGAGGTTAACGGATAATTTTGTTTACCTATCATTGATTACTCTTCTTCCATTCTCGGCGTTCGTTGTAATTTTCTCAATATTTATTCAGTGAATTCACACATAGTTAGGGACATAACAAAAAGTAATCATTCAATGGGGAAACTTTCTGAATGGAATATACACACACACATTGTTAACGCAGACAACCAGCTTTCCATTGAAAAAAATATTTATACAATATGTGAGTGTTTCAACTTTATTTTCGTACTGTTAATGCACTCACAAGCGCAACATTACTCCCGCATACCATTCACATACTATATTTCACGCTTGGTTAGAAATTGTGCTGTACCCGTGCAATATTCATGGGTTTGTGGTGCATTGCTTCTTCTGTATGTTAATCGCCATCTCTTTTATTATGCTGTAAACAACCGTGCACCTGCCATGCGATATTAACTTTATCAATTTGTATTTGGGAACCGAAATCTGGAAATTCCAGTTTGCTGAATTTTCGATTTCCTGAAATGATCAATTATGACTGCATTAAAAATATTAATATTTAACTGTCCCTATACAGGTAACAATTGTCACAGGAAAACATTAACACACATGCTCATTGTTCGCATTCCCTTTCACGTAAAAATATCGATTTTCTTTTCCAAGTGAAATCTCAATACTGGTTTCAGGTGACGAATGCATAATAATAATAATAATAATAATAATAATAATAATAATAATAATAATAATAATAAAATAATAATAATAATAAATGACTTCACGACCACAAGTACATTGTTCCGAGAAGGTTGACAAATGGTTAGTTAAACAAAAGTACAATTTATTATCTTTCCAATGTTTCAAAGTACTCTTATTACATCACAAGACTAAATGACAAACAAAACGTAGAGCAGGATGTATCGTTAAAAATTACAACAATCATAATTTCTGCAAAGGCTAATGATACTATCCTATATAACAAGGTGAAAGAAATTATTAAATCTAAAACAAAACATACCATACTATACTATATTGTAAAAAAAAAGAAAGATATTTCACATTGAACTGTACCCTTACTGTAGTACCATATTGTCATCACCATCCCACTTCTTAACACAGAAAAATATAAAATGCGTCCATGCTGGACAGTCGCAAAACTCTAAGCGCTTTTATAGACCGGAGATATCATTAGTATCATTTAGGAACAGCAGGTGTTCTACCATTCTGACGATTCACGGAGCGATGTGAGTCTGAAGGCGGAAACGATCGCAGATTCGCAAGCGCATACAGTTGTCGAAATATGCACCCCCAATATTTTGGTCAAAACTTTCAGAATCTTCAGAACACACATTCAATGCCAGTCTACTTACTGAAAGTCAGAAGAAAAAGTAAATATTCATAGTTATTTCATGTTTAAGTGTGTGGAAAAGTAATATAATTTTTGGATGACGATTTAAGATGCATGTTACATGGAAAGACGGATGTCTTGAACCAGTTATCCTACATTAAAAACTAGCATGTCTACAACAAAACATACTTTAAATTACGCGTAACTTTGGCTATTTTCAAAAATCCACTAAACTCAAACAAAATCGGATGCAGTTTTTCTGATAATCTCGTTGTTAAAAGTGTTATCAATATTTCACGAAAATTTGAAAAAAATACTCCTAAAGTCGTACATAACCTAATTTAAAGATCTAAATTTGAAGAACTGATTAATTTAAGACAAAGATTCTTTCTTCAATATTGTAGTTGGAGGAAGACGACAAAAAATTTCATCTTTTGCAATTTTCGAAAATTAAGAGAATTCAACGAAAATCTGCACTATTCTTTAAAGAGTCCTTTACGTTATCCGAAGACAAAGTCGAATTAAAAAATTGAGGCCATTTTTGAAAAAGTTATGAAATATATTCAAGAAAAGGACTGTTGTTTTGAAAACCTTCTTCCGTTAATTTGCAATATGATTAATAATTTTAAAAAATAAGTTTCCGTTAATTTTCATTCTTCTATGTTCTGGATAAGGCCACTAGCAAGCAGGTTACACATAGACCGTGTCCCGCGAGGCCGATCGCAGCGCCAACGAGCAAAGGGCAAAGCAACGCAGGCGATCGACTCGGCGGAGGGGGTGAGAAATTAGAGCTCAAGGGCCAATGCAAGGGTTAGGGGAGAATACGACACGGGAGGGTCGCTGTAACAACAGGGCTTATGGGAGTGAGCAAGTCAGGAGAGCCCTGCGAGATAGAATTGGGTAAGTAACGTAAATGGGAAAAAGGGATAGTGTTAGTTGCACGAAATTAGGCAAATTCGGTCAATAGAGGTCTGAAGGAGAAATAGTTTAGGAGATGTATGATTAGATCAAAAGGAATAAAAACTCTTAAAAAACTTTAAAATGTTCACTACCGACGAACATAAGAGCCAAAGATTCATGGAGAGCGAAGGAAAAAGAGCTGGATGGACATGTGCAAAGAGTAGATGATCAAGAATGGAGGGTCGGGAGAGTATAAACATGAATACACTTTCACAAATGAAGATACAGGCGTACTTCCATTTGTGAATGTGTATCCATGTTTGTTTGTTTTTATCTCCGAACATGCTCACCCTTCAGTAAGAAGTGCAGAGAGACGAGACGTGAGATGGCGAAGTATCGCGGGGATCGCGAGAAATGCAGCAGGAATATGGAGCAGAAAGAGAGAGCGAAAGAGAGCGAGGGAAAGAGAGAGAACAGACGAGAGAGAGAGAGAGAGAAAGAGGGGAGAGAGGAAGAGAGAGGAGAGAGGGAAAGAGAGAGAAAGGAAGAAAAGAGGGAGAGTAGAGAGAAGAACGAAGAGAAAGAGAGAGGGAAAGAGAGAGAGAAAGGAAGAGAATGAGAGAGAGAACGATAGAGAAAAAGAGAGGCAAAGAGACAGAACGAGAGACACAGAGAGAGGTAGAGAGAGAGACAGAGAGAAAGAGACAGAAGAAGGAGGGGCTATAGGGAGGGCCAGCGGCGGCGGTCACGCGTGAAGGGCCAGGCATGAAGAGGCAGAGCGAGAAGAGTGCCCGGAGCGAGAGCGCGTCGGGCGCGTGGCGGGGCCCGCGGGGGAGGGCTGCGGAGCGCGGCGCGGCGCGGCGTAGCGTGGATATGGGTTCGCCCTCGCCCGGGCGTGACGCATTAATCGGCCGGCGCCGCCGCAATTACCTGGCACGGGAGCCCCAGGGCGTGCGATCGGTGCCCGCGGCGGCCAGGCGCCAGCGTCGCCCCCCCCCGCCCCCGCCCACGCAGATGAGCGCGCGGCACCCGGAGATGGCGGCGGAGACACGGTCGAGCGGGCGGGCTCAGCGGGGGGGCGGGGAATTGGGCTGGCTTCGCGGGGGCCGGAAGTGGGGAATGGAAAACGCGAAACCCAACGGCGGCTAATGAGAGAAAATTATGTCGAAAAAACAAGTTGTTAAAGTGTAAAAAAGTTGTTTAGGATCGAGGAGTGTTTTAGAGGTGAATATTAGGAGGTGTTAAGCAATTGTGTAGAATGAACTAAATAAAGAACTGTACTTCACTTGTGTGATAAGGAAATAGAAAGTGACTTCAATATTCACAAAATCACAAGTTGTACAATCCGCGACACTTTTAATTATTTCCTTGTACATGAATTCTCGCAGTTCTGGTCAATAGAAGTGTTTTATTAAATATGTTACGTATTACCGATACATCACAAAAAAGGATGCGAATAACAAGGCACAAATAAACTGTCAGTCAAAAGATGAGGATGTTAACACGGGATAGAAGAGGAAGTGATTTTTTCAACGATAAAAGTGACTGCTACAGGACTGACTGAATGGCCCGCAATCGGGCTGGGCGTACCGCACTGAAAAGCTTCAGCCGCAAGGGATACAAGGATATCGGAATTCGATTTTTGTGTGCATCGGCGATTTCCCTCTCACAAACGAAGTGACTGACAGAACACCTCTGGGGTTTTATTGACAAGAATACACAGAAGAGAGTTTAAATACCAGCTCTAACAGCTACCTCTGGTCCCATATTAATATTAAAGCATGGGCGTTTAATTAAATTGAGACATTTGAAATAGCTCGTTAAGGACCACAGGGATTTAAAATTAAAATATTGAGAAACTTCAAATTCCAACTCGAGATTTCATTAATTTAAAAATGTGTGGTTCTACGAACGGCAATATTGCTTTTGTATCGGCACACAAAAATTCTTGTATATAATTGACAGTGGACTACTAGGATTTAATAGAGATAATATATATCGCTATATTTATCCAAAAAGTTTAAATATTTTCCGGAGTTCGGATGAAGAAAACATAATGGACATTGCCTTGTAAAAACGTAGAAAATTTAACATCATCGATAACCTTTACTACTAATACAGTATACTTCACACTCACAATATATAAAATGTGCTTTTGTGTTCTTCGATACTCAAACGAGTAATGTTTCCAAAATAAGAAAGGTTTTAAGGCAATTTATATTGTGTGCAAGCTAAGATATATTTTTTATTAGAGAAAACAAGGAAGAAAGCAATATTGAAACATATTTTTCTCACTGTACTATGAGGATAGCACGCAATAAATTCCTCATTTTAAACACGCAAGCAACGCCTCGACAATGTCGTTTCACTCTAATAAAATTCTGGTGCTAGCTGTCGAAAAAAATTATAAATTCCTACCTCATTCTTTAAAGGCAATGAAGTATGTGAAAGAAATTGCTTTTCATACATTTTAAGAGGTCTACGAAATATGATCAACTCGAAACTTATAAAATTTACAAGCGAAAAAGTAAGCAAGGTTCTCTACCTTAGTAAATCGCAAATGTACCAAGATGCCTAATGCTTTTATCTGATTTTTTTTTCAAGTTTCCCAGACTCGAGAACATACATCTTTGCACTTCGGTCAATGTGTTCGAACATAAATTTTGCCTTTTTATGCAATTTATTGTATCAAGAGTTTCTTTTAAAGAAATGTAAATTTTATTAATGAGATTACTGACAAGACGTGCTTGGCAATTATGAATATCTCGGTACACAGCAATGTCAAAATTAATGGACTCTAAACTGCTCATAATCAGAGTAGTAGTACTGACAAGATCCAAGCACACTGCCTTCCTTCCCCTTATTATTCGTTTGCACATTTCTAGAAGTTCGATTGAATGATTTTAGAGGTTATAAGTTTCGAGAGTGAGGTTTCTTGTGTGTTATTCACGCTAAAATTTACTGTCCGTTGTCGATCAGGTTAAAGGAGCGCGAATCTGACCACAACATAAAGGCGTGGCCGTTCTCCTATGATTGGAGTTTCGGTGAGACTATAGAGCTGATTTGTCTTTGAGCGAGCTATGTGCAGCCCACGCTTAATCCAAGTACATGGTGAGCAGTTGATGATATGTAATACGAGAGTTTAGCGGTAGCTGGGGCATTGCTGGCTAAATGTTTTCGCAAGAAAATTTTCTTACACAAATTATCGTCACTAAAAGTCACCATACTTGTGAAATTAAACACCAATAACAAATATGTATCTTAATCTGCACCGTATATGAATCTGGGTAGTAAATAGTTATACAAAGGAAAACAAAAAATTAAAATAATCCAGATGTTCAAATCAATTGTTCGGTTTTTCCCGTCTTTTCGAAATTTCTGATTTTGAAAAATCGGTGCATCGTATGTACTGAATTGAAGAAATGATCTTGTTACTTTAACTGGTAGTTTAATTCAAATAGTGGTTTAAATAAAAATTCTTTGAGAAAGAAATGCCTGTTGTGCCAATTTAATAAAATGCTTAGAAACTATAAAAACACAGAATATATGAAAAAACACCAAAACGTTTTCATCTAAAGGGCCAGAAATAATGTGCGTATAATGTGATGATAACATTACAAACAATGAAATGACTAATACAACACTGAAATGTGACAAAATAAATATTGTGTTGCGTCAACTAATACGTCGAAATTCGAGGTTCACCATTATGACAATAAAGTAAAGGCAAATGTTCACTTCCATATTGTAAAATTTTGAAAGCTCATTACGGTGTTATGCCCCTGAATCACTAGAAAATTCACGGCTCAATTGTGTACAATTTGTAAGGCAAATTTTAACTTCGATATTGAATATTTTAAAATAACCCAGAAGGCGACTGGTGTTATGCACCAGAAACACCGTAACTCTACAAAATGCTCAGCTATTTAGCGTAATTTAACGCACAATTTCCAAGTTCAAAATTCAAACAAAACAAAAAATACCCACTCAAATCCTTAAAAAAGAAACTTTCGTTCGGGAGCGAACTCCGTACATCCGGCAGCGCAACGTGGGCGTTATTCTTCCACGACTGTTTTGGAAACCTCCTCTCGCCACGTGCCCTGGGGCGTGGCATCGCTTCACTCGGTCTTCGAGAGCACCCAGAAGCGCTCTTCACGCCTGCCCCGGCTCCCCCTCCCCCTTCCCTTCCCCCTCTTCCGCCCCGCAGCCCGAGAAGTTCCTTGGGCGGGTGGGGGTGGGGGGTGGGGGAGAAATTAATTAGCTTCTATTTTTACAAGGTTGGAAATGTTTTGAAAACTTGCGCCGCGGGCGAGCGTCTCCGTGGCGAGGGGAGGGATCAGACGGAGGGGGCGGGGGAGGAAAGCGAAGCTGCGTAATTTGCTGGCTGTGTAATTGGAGGAGAGGCGCACCACCTGAAACGCAGCCCCCGCGGCGACGGCCGCCGGGCGCACGGGGGAATGCAGAATTATGCGGCATGCAAAGTGTAGGCGAGGAAACGGAACGAGACACAGAGTGGGGTGAAATATTGAGACCTGAGAGGAACATAAATGAACGAAAAGATGAAACGAATGTAATTGGAAATCGGACAAAATGCGGGAAATTGCGAGTACGGTGGATTCAAAAATATCGTGATGAAAAAATTCGTAAACGGTAATAATTAATTATAAATATTCCAAACGCGTGGATACAGTAATGTTTATAGAATAAAGAAGCGCGTGACAAGAATAAACAAATAAGATGCTTGGTATCCAAACCAGCTCTTTCCATTACTTACTCTCATAACTTTACTATCAATTCTTTTCTGTAATTTAGGGGAATGTTTAAAAACATATACCTTTTGTAATCTTAACAACCGAAAGGAAATAGTTCAAATCCACCCAATTCTCATCTAAATGTAGTGAGATCATACGCCGTTCATATCAAACTGCGTGTGCTCGCAAGATGACTTTTCCCTCCGCAAAATGAATCAGCTGGTTTCGATAGCAAACGTCTCAAATTCAAATTGATGAATATAAAATTAAGTACAATAAAAAACAAATTTTATACATAGAAGTTTCATTCAATGTTTCAACGTAAATAATTCAAGAAGAAACGCGAATTTATATTATTTTGCTTCGTCAATGAATATTGTGAAACTGAATGTGTGTAAAGCGCACGTCATCAAATTAGCAATGCTAACTACCACGACGGAAAGCAGTGCCTCTACGTTATCGAACACCCCTGTAACACGACCGCTCGCCACACAGATAAACTAAGCAGCTTAATAAACGCGGCTGAGGACGGGCCCAGCCGAAGGACGTAATCGCGCGTCTTGCCGCTGCTGAAGAGGCGGTGTTGAGAGATGGTCGGCCACAGGAAAACGAGGAGCTGACGACGCCAGCGGCCTCACCGCGAACAGGAGTCGACGTCGCGGAGTGCGCCGCTTCCGTCTCGAACCCCCGTCCCCGCTCCGCCCCCCCTCGACCCCCGGCTCCCCGGGCCCGCCGCCACTTATCTGGCAGCCAGATTTACACGGCTGCGCCGCTGGCTTAAATTGCCTGCGTAATCTGCAACTGCCGCGGCCACCGCCCCCGTCGCCGCCGCGGGGTGCAAGTGGGGATGGGGGTTTGCTGGCGCCGGGCGGCGGGAAAGGGGGCGGGGCCGCGGAGGGAAAAGGCGCTGACGGCGGAAGATGGCGCGCAGCAGATGAAGAGGAGGCGCGGGAAGGCGGGTTGACGGGCGGAAAAGCGCTCCGCGGCTTGAGCCCCGAAAGAGTTGGGGCGGACAAACGCACTGAAGATGACTAGAGTTGGAATGAAGATGGTAGCACGGAATGAATCAGACTGAGTCGCCGGAAGATGGGGCGACAAGTCGACAGGACTGGGACGTAAGAAAAATGAACTTTGAAGATGGAAGAGGAAACTTGTCAAAGAGAGATAATTATGTGAGTTGGGGCATAGAGAGATGCATGGATTGAATGAGAATGGGAGAGAAGCCGCGCCTTATTTAAGGGCAAGGAGAGAAAACACGACGAGTAGATATACAGAAGTTCCGTGTATTTTGGAAGCGTCATAGGTCATTAGTCCCGAGAATGTAGTGCATACTCTAGCTGAGAGGTAACAGCGTTCCTACATCGTTGGAACGCGAGATAAGACACCGATTTCCGCGTCCATTTGCGGGATTCCTATCTCCAGGTATCTCCCAAAGTGGACCCCTCTCCTCACCCCCTTTACCTGGTCTCCCAATATGTTTGATAGTGTAGTGCATATCAGGTAAACGCAACAATGAAATATGACTTAGCAGAGACGTTGGTTGGTTGAAAGTGATTCCGAGCGCGTCAACTGCTAAGGCCATTAGCCCTGTAAGTATAGTACACGTTTTCCCTCGGGGGGAACGTGTACCGTCCGACAGCGGAGTTTTCACGCAAGGGAATCTCCCACCAGCGGTACACTGCCCCAGTCGGCACAAGCTCCTGACAGGTCTTCCGGCGTGTCTGGTAGTGTAGTGCACGCAAGTGTAAGTGCGTGTAAAGGTGAGGATAGGAGTGTAAGCGCGGAAGCTCGCGTGCGGTCCGTGGCCAAATTAGCAGAGACAAGAAGAATAACTTCAGTGGGGTCAATGGCGACGAAAGGAGGGCGATGGGAGGAGTGGAGCAGGAGGACGTGGCGAATGAAGCAAGCGAGGGCGTGGCTGCAGTAAAGGAGTGAGCCACGGCTGGAGCTGGGGCTGGGGCTAGGGCGGGGGCTGGGGCGGGGAAACAGCCGGAGACGGAGCGGGGAAAGGCGGACGCGATTCGCGATAGCGCGCATTGTCCCGCTGCGGCTTATCAGCCGGCGAGGCTCAGGGCCGCCGCGGAACCGGAGGCGGGGTGGGACGGCGGTGGGGGTGGGGTGAAGGCCAAGGAAGATGGGCAGAGAGTTCCGTCTCAGAGGCCGCCCTTGGCGACGGCCGGAGTCCCCAAGGCAAGCGGAGGCTTCTGTCGTTCTTGGGAGCGATAGAACGCCAGCTCTGAATTCCCGAACGCACTTCTGGTGGCAAGAAGTCCTTCGCAAAAACATTTGATAAGAGCGACCCTTCCCTTGATCTCACTGTCTCGATCAGTTGCTGCCCAGCAGAACAGTTTGCAGCCTCTTGTATGTTCGAAGATAAAAACGAGATTTTACGGCAACTGAAGGAGATTTTTTCGGTAAAAGGCCTAAAAAGTTATCAGCCGATGAGGATACACAGAATGTCTCTTAGTTATAAAGAAAAGATACATTTAGGTGCTTACTATTACTTGCGGAAATTTGTTGGAATCTGGTTTCCGTCCAAAATTTTCGTTTCATATAAATGTAGGCTTCTTTGCAGCTTCCGGACGTGCAATTCAACTATCCTGCGCGACACCGAGGCCGGCGATGTGTTGAGGGGTAGAAGAGAGTTTGCAGCGAGAAGTCTCAGGGGTAGAGGATCGATATCTAGGGATGAAGGGGGGAGCCTGATTGACTCGAAGAAGGGAAATAGTGCCGCCAAGCGGCTGCATCGGACGTGCCGCTGCCGACCTCGCCCCTCTCCCCAACCACTCCACGCAGCGCAGCTATAGAAAGAGAGCCTGGTGCAGGGCAGAGGATTTCAATTGCTCGCCCGGAGGCACCAAAGGACCGAGCGAAGTGGCTCAGGGCGTGGCGCGCTGACTTCGCATTCGGGAGATCCGGGTTCAATCCCCGAGCCGGCCATCCTGGCCATCCTACTACGTGAAATCACGAAGGTTAAGCAAATTCGAGACATCTCGAGTTCCTGGTTGGGTGACCGACTAGGAACTTCGGGATCTAACGGCAACGAGGCAAATTGGCCTTTACGGGTCATATAAAGGCTAAATACAAATACAAAAGAGCGGCAAAGGGCGACGACGAACATTTTCGACGGGCAAAAGGTTGCACCAAAGTTCTTCTAATAGGGGTAAATCTCGTGATTTTTAGTCGGTATAACTGAGGAGAACTCGTCTTTGTTTTTTCAAATTCTCTAATGTGTATTTACGAGCGTAACAAACATGTCTATCGGAAATATTTAGATTCGTTTAGTTGAAAAGAAAATTCGAAAATTGTGACTATGAAAAACGAGTCTGAAAGACCTCATGTTATTATCCGGAAAAATGTTAGCAATAATATATCCGTATTTGTTTGCAAATTAGAACTCATTTTAGAGGTTCTATTCAAACTGAACCCAATATCATCAAGAAAAGAAATTAACCGGCGAGTAGTTTTAGAGGATTGTTTCATTTCAGAAATTGCACATGTTATTATGAATTGCACCCCTGTTTTCTCTAATTTACTGTCCTGAGGCAAAAAGTTTATCGTCAATATCAGACGAGGAAACTTCTTTATGCTTCATGTTTCTGTAATTCATATTGCTACTTTCCTCAAAGTGCTAAATTGGCACACAAAATTATTCCATTACCTCCTGATATATTTAACTCGATAAAAATGAATGAATAAGCTAACTCTCCATTTATAATCGTTATTCCAATCTGTTAAAATATTTGCTTTTGCTTCATACATATGAAAACCTAGCGACTCCCGTGTGTTTCCTACGAATTGACCCATGATCAAGAGTTGCCAGGGGAGAGCAGTTGAATCAAGTACTTGGAAAAATATTGAATTTCTGGAGAGCCAATATCAAATGGATTATTGTATTGCATTATAAAGGGAATGAGAGAATCACTCTGAAGGAACTATTCATGATTTGCAAGATCACCCTTCAAAAGGAATATTTTAAAATTTAAATAAGACTGAATACCATTTAATTGGAAAAAAAATTAATAAAATTAATTTAAGTGAAATAATTTAATTCACACATTTAACGAGATGTATTTCCCTCAACTCACAAAATTAACCTTCTACCATAATGTAACCTTCCTCAACTTTTCCATGCGACCAATTCTCCACATGTAGTCATCTGCTCCTTGTTCTCTCCATACATCTCCCTCTCACTCGCAGCATTTCTTTCTTCGGCCTTGTGCAATGCACAGAAGCTCTTGTTCCTAATCCTTGCAACAGCACGAGCTTCTACGCTCCCCTCTTCCCACTGCGCCATCGCGCGGGCGGGCGGGCGAGCAAGACTACGCGCGCGGATTGAAAAACTCTGGAAACGGCGCGCGCGCCTAACGCCAAGAAAATGAGAGCCGGATTAAAGCGACTATTGGGAGCGGGACTATGGAAATTTTCATTTTACTGCGTAATCTCCAAGCGCTCGCGGGAGGAGAGGGCGCCGCGTTTCCCCTCGGCTTCGAGGGCTCTCGGCTATTGCGCGAACCCCCAACACGCCACGTCACCCCTCACCACAGCCCAAGCCCCCGCTCGCGCTAACCATCGGTGTCGTACAGGCGACCGACCTAGTAATGCCGAACTTTATCAAAAGATCGATTCTCCTCTACATTGCCACAATGTTTTTGATGTCGATGAAATCATGTTTCAAATACCGGTGTTTTAAACATGATGAAGCATTTCGAAGTAAAATGTCCTGGTTATAATGTGATACATGACATGTCCTTATTAGTTTAAAGTATATTCAGCCTACAATTTGACTTTCATCTTAATATTTTAATTAATGTGCAATGTAGTCACTGTTGAAATTGCAGTTTTACGATATTACCACATACAAAATAATCAAAAAAGGTAACAACACTGGAAAAAGGTTGCGAATAGCAAACGGTTTCGTACCGCCTGTGTATCGACAATAGTACTGTTAATGACTGTTGATTGCAAGCAATCCACAAATAAAATAGATACTGGACCTTTTATTTATATCATGAGAACTTCTTTTAAACATAGATATTTCTGCACAAATACATCGATCTGAAGAAAACGAAAGCGAAACATTGATGTTATAATATCGATGTTTCTGCTCGAAAATAGGGATGTTTTAAAACCATCGATGTGTTTTAGCCGTCCCTAGGTCGACCCACAGGCGCGCACCTAAACGACCTCCCGCCCAGGGGCAGCGAGCGCTGTTACGGCGCTGCGTTAGTGTTTGCTGACGGCGCTCCCTCGCCCGGTGCTGTGCATTTCGCTGAAAAGGCTCTGGGGGATACTGCGACAGTTTGCTTGCCATAACGTATTCCGGGTATCTACTCGGACTCACGCGATCTTTGTTCGTACACATTGGTTAAAAGCTAGTCGGAGTGAGCGCTGACAAGACGATAGTTTACTGATGAGAATGGGGGATAGTGGGTTCGGCATGCAATGATAAAAGGCGATTGAATAATTATCTTAAGTTTTCTCTCTGTCTGTCTCTCTGTCCGTCCGTCTGTCTGTCCGTCTGTCCGTCCGTCTGTCCGTCCGTCTGTCCGTCCGTCTGTCCGTCTGTCTCTCCGTCTGTCTCTCCGTCTCTCCGTCTGTCTCTCCGTCTCTCCGTCTCCGTCTCTCCGTCTCTCCGTCTGTCTCTCCGTCTGTCTCTCCGCTCTCCGTCTTTCCGTCTCTCCGTCTGTCTCTCCGTCGTCTCTCGTCTGTCTCCGTCCTCTGTCTCTCCGTCGTCTCCGTCTGTCCGTCGTCTCTCGTTCTCCGTCTCGGTCTGTCTGTCTGTCTGTCTCTCTCTCTCTCTCTCTCTCTCGTGAAGACCCGAAAGGCGTTACGCCGGAATCTAAGGATCTTAATTTTATTTCGGAAGACATATTCATGCGGAGGAACATAGGCTTTACTTCAGAGCAGAAATGTGATGCATTATTGATGAACATTTGGCAATTAAAACTGTCAAAATGAAAAGAAAAGTTCAAATCCTTTCCTCCAAATAAATTTTCAACTAATGTATCACTTTTACATTCCAGAATTCCTAAGAATTTACTAGTGTGCAAAATAGTGGCGAACTCATGTTGAATGCAAAATGTACCTCGAGAATAAATAATGTCAGGCAATGAAGGTATAAAACTTACTACGACAGGTTTGGTCCGTACATCAAGACAAACATTGTAGTATAGCGTTTACAACAAATAACTGAGGCTGAATTGGCAGCATCTGACTTACAGATCACATAATTTTAAAAAAACATATTTCAAATAAATCTCTTGCTTTTTGTAAGACTGGGTTACATTACTTTAAAGTTCTTAATATCAAATCGAGTATTCGATTTCTTAGGAATTGATCAATTCTCTTGAGACTTATTCATACCCAACAAAATTGGGGGCGTGGTAATGAAGTCTAAATTGGGGGCGTCGTTACACGAAGAAATAATTTCCATTCCTTTCACATTCACTTCTTTCTTCACGATCATATCTTTCAATTACATTAAGAAGAAACGTCTGAAGCGAAATCTAAGGTTTGGTAAACATTTCGACATTGGAAGAAGACTCACGATAGCGTCCTTCCAAACATACATCTACGTAAGTCATTGTAAAAACATACAGTGCATTTATGATGCTACTTGAGCAGGGGAGCATCACATTCCGAGGCCCTGTTTCGTGCTCACTGGGGACGCGCCGGAAAGGACGCACGCAAGAACACTGTATTTCCTTTCGGGTATCTTCAATTTATTTGCTTTCAGCCAAGGTAGGTTGCAAATCTTCCTAAAACCTCTCTGATCGAAGTCATCTTTCTAGAAGCTTGAAACAACGCGCCTCCCTCGTGGGAATTGTAACGTAGAAACGACAACAGACAGTACCTTACGCCGCAGAGTCTTCGTGGTATCAACAGAGTGTCAATGTCATAAGAAGATGTCTCTATGAACTACCAGTAGCGACTCTTCATTTTCCTATTCCACTAAATCAAACAACGTATCGTCTCTGTGCATGCGTTATATTGAAGAAGCTCAAGATTAGTTGGCGTAAATAATATATATTCATTTAGCTTATTAATGACATACATTAATTAGTGTTATATTGTCCAATCTACCTCACTACAGCTTAGGGTAATTAAGCAACCGGCACGATTGATCGAGCACGGTTGACAGTCGGCTGTTCTACATGGAAATCATTTCACAACATTCCCACGACTGCTCGTTATGAAATGTATCTCTAGTAGTACCTTACACAAATAGTAAATGAGGTATGAAAACAAACAAGCGTTCACAGGAACAATACCGTACCATTATACACTCTCCCTGAATAGGGATCAAATTATGTTACCACACGAAGAAGGTATGGGAACTAAAATACACGGAAATATTCTATACAAACGTAGTTGTATATTAATACTCAATTTTATTCAGAAGAGGGTTTCAAATATTCCTTTCGTACATATAAAATAAATAACACTAAGCCCTTTTTCAAAACACAAAAAATCTACTAGAGGGTGCTTTTGCGTCCTAAGTTATCCTGCTCGTGTTCAGATCTCTTCTGTCGGTTTCTCTCAATTTTCCGTTCCGCAAAGATTCCATGGCGACAAGGAGAGTGGATAAAGCTTGAGGACCTTCGTCGGTCCAAAGGAAAAGGAAGGCAGGGAGGTGTCGAGGGAGGCATTCCTGGGTATTAGGTGACGTTTCCAGGTAAAGGTCACGTGAGAAATCAGAAGGAGTGAGAAGAGACCGGTAGGTCAAGTGGCCACGATTCGGTTCAGTTCGAAAAAAAAATCGACTGGCGTAGTGAAGACTGCTACGGGGAGTAAGATGAGAAGATTTGGAAGGAGACGCAAAGGAAAGAAGAAAGGGCGTAAGCGATGCAAAAACTCCCATAGCACCAGACGACGACTGTGGACGATACGAAGTGGCAAGGCAGCGAGGAAGGTAAAATACACGAGAATGAGCCAAAGGAAAACCCGAAGCTAGGAGACGTACGGGACAGCGACGGAAATTGTAGGCGCGGAGGGGAACGGTGAGCTTGATGGAAAGGATGTCCAGGCGACGGCAGGGGACGCGACCAATCTCGCGGCGAACGCTGCGGAAATGAATCTGAGCTCGAGAGCAGATGGCTATGGCGATTTCCCTTCTCAGTCACGCCTCTCCACTCAGCTTCCAACCACCCCTGCCTGCTCAGCTTCTCGAGCCTGACCGCGGCGCCTTCCAGCCTACAACTCTGCGAAGGATATTTACAACGAAGGGCTCTTCAGCCCGCAGACAAGCATTCATTATGCGGTAATACAATGAATATTGGGAATATGTACATGTATCGTTAAAATTGCTGAAAGGCCAAAAAATACAACGCAGAATTTTTCTACATTGTAAGAAATTTCTGCTTTACTGTAATGTAAATGTAGAATAATGTACTTATCATTAATGCACATTAAATTTAATGTACACGTGTACATTGTGATGCAAGATTCAAAGCGTTATGGTCATATCTGGAAAGAGTGAATGAATAATTTTTATGGGCTGGTGACAACGAATTTATGAAAGAAGAAAGGCAGGGGAAACGGAAGAACCCCTGCATTCAAATTACACTGATTTAATTTTAGGATTACATTGAATGTAAAAATATATTAAGATCTTCTTAATGTTCAAGATACATTAAGTTTCATGTACTTTATCACATTAATCTACATCAAATTTAATGACATTTCTGACCGTGCACAAGGTATATTCCGTGCCATTCTTCCTTCTTGATAGTCTGCTTGTTTCATTTAGATTAATATTTAATTCACATAACTGATACGTATCTAATTTTAAATCATAGATCACAACGCCAATTATGGTACGATTAAAGTACAATCATGTGACAATAGTACAATAACTAAATGTAACAAACATTTTATTTAATAGTTTTGATTGATAGACCTAAATGATGGTACTGACATGGGAAAAATGTTTAATGGTTAATAAAATCATTCATTTGTTGGAGTCTTTACGATTATGCGTTGCTACGCTATAAGTAAATCTCACAACCGACCACAGGCCAAGAAAACCATCTTCGAACGCAATGCATACAACATTTACCCAAAGGGAAACACAACGAAACAGAAACAGTAAGGCCACAAGTCAATTTCCGAAAAGCTCGTAATTCAGAGTGAACGCGCGCTCTTGCTTTCCATGTGAATAGACAAGAAAGTCACCACCATGCGGGTGCGAGTGCCTCAGAGTACGACGGCCCACTTTCATTAGCTCCCAACTGCGCATGGACGCGAAACAAACCAAATATTCCACGACGATTCCGCGAAGTGCTAAAAGGGAGAAACAAAGCAAAACGTCAGCGAAAGCGGGAAACATTTTCGATTATGGTTCAATGCGAGGGGTTTCCCTTTTAAGGAGAACAACGGCGAAAGTTGCGTGCGGCGCGGCGCTGCGCTGCGCTGGGCGGCGCGCGCCTCGTTGCGGCAATTACGGGGCCTTTTCGGCGCGCGCCCGCAGGGGTGGGGCCAAGAGTCGACGCCACGCCTTTCTCCCCACCCGCACCCCCTTCCCCACGCAGCCCCCACCCATTAACGTTGGTTGGCTAGCTGGCTGGTTGGTTGTAAGTGATTTCGGGCGCGTCAACTAAACAAGGTCATTAGTCCCGTAAGTGTAGTGCGTGTTATTCTTCGAGAAATGGCAGTGATCTTCCCCGCTGGCCGGCGAGATCCGGCGCCAACCTTCGAGTCGCTTGCGAGATTTTCACGCAGGCTCTCCCACCGCGGGGGCACCGCCCAAGCCGGGACAAGCTCTAAGCTGCCGACCGGTCTTCCGGCATGTGTGGTAGTATAGTACATGTTAGTTTAATAGAGTGCAAGAAGTAAGGATAGGTCAAGAAAGGGGAAGGAAAGATCGCGCGCGGTCTGTGGTCCGTTTGTTAGAGTATGGCTCCGGCATACGCCTGGGGTTATTTGGAGAAACCACAAAAAGCTACCGATCAAAGCAGCTGGCCGCTAGAATTCTTACGACAGCGACTGAATTCGACCTAGCTGACAAGCTAGTGCTAAAAATCTTGCCACAGTCGGTACTCGAACCTAGGACCTCCCAGTCAGAGGCACTGAAGTAACATCAGTTGATGCACTGAGTCACCACCCCCGGTTTAACATTGATCTTATCGCCATTCCATTACCATTTTATTTTGTTGTTGCATTTCATGAAGGTTTTTTAAAATTTTATTTTCTTATAGACTGGTACGTAGATACGTAAAATATTTACTATAGATATATTTTGGATGCTTACTACAAACTTACATACCACGCTTAATGTAATATATGGGTGAGGAAGCCAATTAGGCCACTCCGTTAATTGTCAATTTCAGCGATTTTTTTTTCAGGGATTCGTAGAAAGGGAATATGTTTTGAACTCTAGTTGATTGTGTAGATTTCGACCGAGGATAAGTGCATTTAACATGGGGATTTGTGTTACGGAGAAATAGAAGTTGGAGGTGAGGTAATTGATGTGGTTGGCTATGAATTCGATGGATACACACTTCATGACGATATTCATGTACCGTTCCAAAATCAAGATCGTTTATAGAAACATGACACAAAGGATATACAAGATGCCACACATCATTAACGTTTTTATCTCCGTTGCATTATCATTTTTTAATTTATAAAATATTCAGTTCCTCCCGAAATCATGATCATTTGCAGAAAGGTAGCTGAACGCATAATCAAGATGCCCCACATCATGAGATGCAAATATATTGTAATTAAAAAATCACAATGTTACGTAATTATAACAAACAAGAGATATTAGTATTTTAACTGTTAGACTATTGCATGAAACACTCTGTGTCACTGTTCACGCTTCGTTGTTAGAAAGTGTCCCTTCAATATCATTGTCTTGTACAATCGCAATATGAACAGAATTTTACTGATTTTCGACATTTTGATGTTGATGTAAGCCTTTAATCAAACATACATTCTCCTCGATTCTAAATTATTTTAATACTACAGATATTTCCTTTTCTAGATACCTTGCTATTGTTAACCATCCCGTAACATTTGTGTGCCTTTGATAGTCACGTACTTCATTAATCCGTCAGATTATAAATTTCCTTACTGTCTTAAGGCAGCTCCACACATTTGTTTTCAGGTGAGTAGTGAGTGACCGCTCGCCGAATCCCAAGTAGTGTGGATGGGTTGCTTGCTACAAGTATAAACCGACTGACGAACATTCATGCTTGCCCTGCCCACCGCGTGTCAGTCTTTCGGACACTTCAAGGGAAGCGAACATTTTTCGAAAACATCAGCTGTTAGAGATTGGGCGAGCAGTAGCCCACTGCTCGGCGAATGCCGAATGTGTGGAGCCGACTTTACTCGATGACTAACTTCTCGCATTTCCGTTTCCTACGATTCCTGACGTCTGCTCTACGATGGCTGCCTACTGTCATCTCATAGGGTTACCATCTCGTCATCGCTACGTAACTTCTATATTATACTCATCTGTTCTTCAGCTGCGCTTACACCAGCACTTCCATCAGTTTTAAAATGTACCTACTCATCACAACTTGACTGCACAATCTTCCCCATTACCGTTTGCTGCTCGCCAGGAGGTTCGCGTCCTTCAGGAATTTCTTCTCATAGCTCTTGCAATGCCCCGATTGCCCTCCTCCTCCTTCGCTCCCGCCTCCGTGACCCTGGACGTCTCCCGCGCCCCTCCAGCCCCTCTGCGCCGCTGTCCCCGGGCGCTCGCTGTTTTCACTTTGCATCGCCCCCCTTGGCCGGCCCCCCCCTCGCCTTGGCCGGCGGCATTGTGCGTGGGGGTTGGAAACGCTTGGGTAGGGGGATGGGAAGGAAAGGAACGGGACACTGAATCTCGTTCCTCGCCCGCTTCACCCCGCCCCGCCCCCGCTAGATAAGACTGCGGGCGGCATTCAGCGGAGGGAGTGGGCGGGGCGGACCGGTAGGGTTAATGGGAGGGGGACAAGGAGAGGGAGGAGAAGGGGTCGTCGGGGACCGCGACCGATAAGCGCCGAGGCCCACCCCCGCCACGTCGCGCTCCACCGCTTTGTCTCCCACCCGCGCCCCGCCCCCTGCCGGCTGTCTTGGCGACGGGCGCCAGCCAGCTGCGCAGTACGATGTTCCTCTGCCGCCGCAGACTCCGCAGTAAGAGGGTGTCTCACGGCCTGCTGTAGCCGTGGGGCGCCTCCGCCGGCAGTCACTTGGTGGCCCCGCACTTGGCCAACTTTCATACGGGCGGATTATAGTGTTTCCAGAGTGGCGACTTCGTATCGACACCCCGTCCCTCCACTGAGTTCAACCCTCTCTTTCCTGCACGCAGAGAACGTCCCAACCATATGGCGCGGGAACGTCCGACTCACGACAGAATTTCTTCTACAAATTTTTCCAAGAAATATCATAGCAAGTACCGTTTACACTATCAAAGACCTTGACCCGAAAACGGAAGACGTTCCCTCTCAACGGTATATGAATTTTTTTTTTTTTCATGATTGCAGTGTCGTTAACCACGAACAATTCTGTTATAGGTTTCGCTTATCTTTTCCATTTCTTTTTTCCATTTTGTTGAAAGGATTTTAATATGGTCTTTCTGTAACTTTCAATATGTCATGACAACTGTTAATGCATTTACAGAAGCAGGATCAGTGTAATTTGGTATATAATATCTTAATACTTCCAACAACAATAAAAGATTGTTTCATAAAATAAATGCAAGTATCGAAATGTGGATAATGCATTTTTTAATGTATCAATTACACGTGAAATGTGTAGTTTGTTAAGCAAAAAGAAAATTTTCACCAGAAATTTAAAAGTATTTATTCATTATATTGTATGAAAATATATTCATATCGTCTGAGGCATTTTCCATCCGAAAACAAATATTTTCTGTCCAAAATAAATAAAACTGACGTTGTCTGATATCAATTTTATATTTCTGCTGAAGATATTATTGATCGCGTAGCGATCATCGTCAGAGCTGGAAATTACATGAATAGATATAAATTATACATTAAACAAATTATCTACAAATTAATATATACAAAAGAAGTATGCAGATGCGTAAGCAAACTGAATCGGTCGTACCTTGCAGCTGCTGGGCGGAAAACGAAGTTCTGCGGTTTTTTAGAGTAGCGGTTCGCTTACGAAGGCAGGGCGGCGGTCGGGCTAGAACTATTTTCTGTCCGTAGCAAGCAGTATCTGTGTCGTAGATGCACTAGACACTTAACACACAAGCTCTTCGAGTGTGGTGTCAGAAATATGCAAGAAAATACACACGAAAGCAAGGTATAAACACCCACACACCCTGGGATCTTCCAACCTTTTGAACTACGAACTTTAATCAGAACGTGCTCGAAGCCACCTCGGTCAACCATGTTGGATAATAATTATATATCTACTTGCAAAACAAGTAAAATCATGTAACATTTTGAACTATATGAGGTTTCAGAGACAAAAGCTCTCTGAATGTACTTCACTTTTCGTCCGCTAATTTGTAAACTATTTCTATATTCAAGTAGACATAACCGCCTTTCGTTCCTTCTCGATGACGACTACATATGAGAACAGTGATGAAAGAGAAAACAAATCAACCTCTACATTTCCCGATAAAAAAGGAAGGGGGAATCCAATTTCTAGTGCAGTATTTCATATCTGGCATTCAATAGTAACGCTGGCAGCGCATTCATCAAGAGAAAGGAACTACCCACTGAAACCCTTTTCAAACGAGAGAACATCCGCATATTCACTCGGCTGCCCAAAACATGAGAATTATCTCTCATGCTGTTTGTAATGATCTCTCAACCGCCACACTCACGGCGCAGCGGCAGCGACAGAAGGAAATCCAATTAGACGCCCATCAACTGTGGGACTCTCGCCAATGATACACAGCGAGCTTTGTGTGTACACATGCGAACACTGCACGCTCCGACAGGCAATAAAATAACTATTTTGTTGGTTGACTCTGAATACAGATATGCGCACTGCGAGATGGGTAAATATCGCAATGTGTTTGTACCAGATGAATAAAAAAAGTTGTGGGGAATATTTTAGAGTTAAACACAAAATATGTACGGTTGCATTTGTAGAACACTAGACAGGTCGTGTCTGTAATCGTAATCAAAAAAGAATTTCGTGAAGATGAACAAAACATTCGTTGTTATCCCGTTCAAACAGAAGAAACTAAATGGAAATGGAGTTGTTACAGCCTGTTATAGGTTTTTGTACAGTAGTTTTCGTTCTGAAGGGAATAATTTATTCGGCAAGTTTAATAATTATCTTTAACTAATAGGACATTTAACTATTAATTGATTAATAAATGGCAATAAGTGTTTGACAATATTTGTTAATAATTGGTTCACAAATTACAATATTTGCATATAATATCATACGCTCTGAACATTTCTGTAACACTAAAATACGTTATTTTAATATTATTTAATCGTTATATGTTTTGGGTGACGTGGAAAGGAAGCCGAATGAAAGTCGGGATGGCGTTCCAGTGAACAAAGCATGAAATATGCCGATCCGGTGGCCGAGATCGCTAAGGCAGTAGTGTCGTAGTGATCTCGGACCGAAGAGTCGCGAGTTCAAGTCCCGCCTCGGGCATTGTATTTCTGTTCGTCCTTTCACCCCTTACCAGCATCATATCGTTTCACATTCATAGTTGTCATAACGTTAACTCCAATAGTGGTCGCTAATGTCCTAGATTTTCAAGCAACTTTAAATAAATAAAATAATTTTTTAATTAAAAAAAGGAAGAATGAAATAGGGAAATATGTTGGCAGGATTTCTCAAGAACAACTGCGCGCAATATCAAAGCACCTCGCGTGCGTGGGGGTCGCTGCCTCAAAGTCACTATAGTGAGTCGAACCCAGTAGCCTTGATCTCGCTGACGCACTGGGACCGCCCCATGAAGCAGCTCTCGACACCTAGCGGGAGCCGAAGTCAGGAATGTAGGAGGGCCGCAATCAATACAGACATACGTGACTGCACATGCTTCTGCCAAAGACTGGGAATATTTCTAACAAACGAGCTTAAATGGATTTATTTATTCTGAAGAAAGTAAATTTTCAATATTTTTACATTAAAATAAGTAGTAAATGTGTTAACATTGACAGTTGAACAATACGACAATGACAACTTCTCTGTGAAAAAATTCCAGAGATACATTTCACCGTCTTTTGACGTCTAGAATAAAAGCCATTTTATTACTTGTGGTTAGGAGTCAAAGTTCAGGAATATATGTGACTATATATTTTGTAACTAATTTGAAAATCTATGTTGGAGTTGTTATGGTTGAAGTCTGTGTAATCGGTGGTTTGCTTCACTATTATCTAATATGTTAATGGCTAAAGGATTTAGGTTGTTTTCCAGACATTGAAGATAGCTTCAGCTGTTTGTTTTGATTCTTTCAAAAACTGCCGGTACTTTTAGTCTCTGTGAAGAATTATGTTTGGGATATACCATGGTGCTGCAGCAATTGTCCTAAGCGATTTTTATTGAAATCTCTGTAAAATGGAGAGATTTGACTTGCTTACAGTGCCCCAAACTTGTATGCCTTATGTCCATATAGGGATTATTATTGTTTTGTAGATAAATAATTTATTGACTAAGGATAGCTTCAAATTGTGTCGTCGTACCCAATACAGTCTTCTCACTAGTAGTTGACATTGCTAATATAAAAAAATAGCATGCATTATTATCTTTATGAAAAAACTATTTAAAACAATTCTAAATATATATTTTATGTCCGTATTTATCCAAAAGCGAACATGCGACATTTTTGGAACCGCCATCGCCATAAAAATTAATCAGTGCAGCGTGAATAATAATTTTCGAGCGCTGATGATATCGAACTGTTTTTGCGGAGCAGATAAAAACATATTTCAAATAAAATAGTGCTGCTCAATAAATTAAGCTAAACGTAAACAAAGAGTGAACATTACAAGCAAACACGATGTTTAAAATATCCACAATATCGATAAATGGACAGGCATCAAGCAACTGTGCAAATATACAAGATGAGATTGGAATGGGCACGAGGTGTCCGGGGCTATGGTTTCCCTTCCAGCGAGTTGTCAGGTTGTCCCAGTTTATGTGTAACAGTCTACACGTCACGAACGTGTCAACCTCTTATTCATATTACTGTATTTACGCGAATCTAATGCGTTATCGAATCTAATAAGCATCCCATATTTCAAACTTAAATTTATTAAAAACGGTTTTTTATCGAATGTAATGCGCAATAATGACACAATAAGAATGTTTTTTATTTAAATTGATGTAATACAACAATGGACTTATCGTACACATAATTAGCATTCTAATTGCGTTACTGCCAACTGCAGTACGCTTTAATGAAGCATCATAAGACGTTCTTCTCTGTTTGCTCTCCATATCGTAAGAAAAAGTCCCCAATAATAGGCTAATGAAAATTGAACCGAAGTTAAATTTGAAAACTCCAGCAATCCATTGTGTCGAAAAACATGAATGAAGTTACTGGCGTTCCACGGAACGGATTTACACTAGAATTTAATGCGCCATCAAATCTAATGCGCACCACAATTTTCAGAACTACATTTGGTAAAAAAAGGTGCGCATTAAATTCGCGTAAAGTCGATATTATATACCATTCTAGAAAAATCTGTACATTTACTTTCATTACTGTTTTCCGTACTAATAGGCTGTGGCCCAGTGGAAAATGTTTGAAAAAACGTTCCATTGGACTACGGTTTACAAGAGCGGAAAAGAATTGTCATACTGACGGCACTTGTAAAAGCCTATTAATACTTAATAGTTATTTTGTTTCCATCTCTATATCTTGTAAATTTCATTTAGAGGCTGTGGGCCGGTGGATGTTCTGTTGTCAATCAGTTAACATAACCAAAGGCACTATACTGTTTTACAAAGTACTTTTAAAGGCCTTTCATTCCTCCTTATCACGTTCTACGGATGAGTGAAGCACTTTCATTAACTTAATATTTATGTGTCTAGACTAGAATTATTGATTTCACACAAAATTGGCAGGTTAACGAACAGATGTTTCGTTGAAAGAAATGAAAGAACTTCATGAAACATCAAATTGATAATTTAACTAGGAACGTATTCTTTTGATTTAGCGAACTCTAGATAGGAAAATCGGAACAATTTAGCGTCATCCGTTATTCACATAACGAACATTAGAAAGAAACCGTCTATTGATCTGATCCTATATAAATTATCCCTACAGTTTTGAACATTTAGAACACTATCGTGATATTTTCCTTAAAGTGTCATTACAACCGTTTTCAGCAGTTACCGCGGCATATTTCACAGCGCCAGCCGACAGACGGGAACATAGCTCATTTCCCATATGCATAATAATTTCATGACAGTCTATCAAAGGGGCAACATGATTTGTTCAACGCTCCAATACATCAATAGCTCCTCCATCTATACCTATTTTTTTTCTGACTTGGCGGCTGAGAGTAGTCTTTCCAAAAGGAAATTCGGCACGACTTTTTGCGTCTTTCTTCGTCCTGCCGCAAGATGTTGCACGATCGCGCCCACATCAAGCACTGCTGCAGATCAAGCGACTCTAACGGCAAGACTGACAATGACTCAAAAAGTCGTGCCGAATTCCATCTTGGAGATACTACCCTCAGCCGCCACGTTAGAATAAACCCAAGTAAGTTCAGTCGTTCCATTCCGACCTCTCCGCCGCGCGTTCGATCCAAAAGAGCGCGAGAGAGAGAGAGAGCGCCTCGACTACAGGCACGTTCTTTCTCAAAGGCCGCGAGCCCGCCTCTGAGCGACAAATTGGCCGAAAACAATTGCCGGCAATCACCCGTCCGCCCGGGCGACCGTGCGGCGCTCGGTGCCGCTTCGCTGCGGCGGTGCGGGGGCGATAATCAAATGGACATATTTCGTCGGATTACGCGTCGCAGGTCGACAAATCGGTCGTTGTGGAAATTGGTGGAAGGATTCACCGTAGCAGTAGAATTCACCGATTAAGCATCTGCATTCTGATTTCTGGTGCTACCTTTGCAGCCCTCAATTTGCGTCCTGCGATTTCCTCCACCTCTTTTCGCACGACGCTTCGGCTTCCATTTACCGCTGCATCGGATCGTTCCTTGTTAGAAACAAACTGTGGACGATTGCGTTCATTTCTTCTTTTTTTCACTGAAGTGGATTTTTATAATCCTTCAAACAGTCTGTAATGAAAATTCAGTTTTTTACGCACCCATATGTGCATTACTTTTCATCATCATCATCATCATCTTTAGCTCATCTTTACAAATGATTTATATTATGTTTCTGATTAAACACAACAACTTTAAAAATACTTCAACCTCCGTATCATCACTGTCTTTATCAAATGTTTCGATCTAGCTTCTTATATCGCCTCGGCAACCGTCTTTAAACTCTCTCCCCAACTCTTGACGCTCTCCACTGGTGAATTCCTCTTTAGTGAACAAGGTGCGGGAACGCGGAGTGTAATTCGAAACTGATTCAGGGCTTTTGATTTCGGAACGATTTAGCGCCTGCCACAGCGATGTAGGCAATCCGCAACGCCCCTGAGCCAGGGTTCGCGCTCCCATCAAGGCAGTGCAAAATTTTCGTTTTCTGCACGGACGAAACTTGTTGAACGATAAATAACTTTCTACAACTAATCATTAATTTAATTACATGTGTCAATTTTTATATTTCATGGAACAATAAATGATATTCCTAATCATCACGGGGCACCTGAATCTAAAATATACCGCGTCTCAAAATAATTTGCATTACGTTCATATGTTATGCAATTCGAAAACGATCAAAGAATATGGAATGTTAATTGGAATTTCTTGAAAACAATATTTCCCGCAAAATATATGGATACTCATATTAGGTCTGCATATACTTCGAAGGATATATTATATAAGCCATCTTCAAAAGGTCTAAATTTTTACGTCCCCGCTCACATTCGACAGAATCCTGTATTGCCACTAAGAAAATATCCAGCTTCATAATTTACCATACAACATGTGCCACACGAGCAATGCGAGACTGCAGGGCTCGTTTTTATCGTACACGATCCCTCCCAAGCCACTAGTCCACTTCAAAAACTGACACGCACTACTGCTTTTAATTAATCGGAAACGACGGAAGAAAGAAAAATTATGAAATGCGCAGCGAAACTATGCCGCGAACAAGATGAGAAAAAGTCGGATTTTGGCCCGCGAGGCGCCGTCGGAGCCCGCACTGTGTGCGGTCGCGCAGCTGCCGTGCGGCAGCGGGGCGCGGGACGGCGGGCGCACGCTTTCACAGTGGCAGCAGCTATCATGATTAATTACTCGTGCCCTTTATTACGCCGAATTTACACGGAAATCCCTCTCGCTGCAGACGCGCCGCGGCGGCGGCTGCTATCCCCACCGCCACAACCACCGTCCACCGCCGCCCGCCGCGCCGCTTGGACCCAGTTGTTTCACACGTCGGCAGACACGCGTTTGCACGTTGCCCGTACGAGCAGATGCATTACATTACTTCTTTCGGACATGTTCACTTGGTTGGACGCGTTGAAAATATTTCTACGCGCCGTGTTACAGAGTCTATTCACACTATGTGTATTGGAATTGCGTTAGCGTATGCTAACCGAACAGTCAATACCCCTAATGAAGTAGAAACGCATTGAAAAGCGCCTGAAAATAAAATCGGGGGGGGGGGGATGGTCAAGCGTTGTAGCGATTCACATAACGTTGGAAATATATAAGCAAGTAAAACAGGAAAAATGAGATATCAGATTCATTAGCCCAATGACCAATTTCATTCTGGTAACTGAATTAAAGCCAATTCTTAAAATAATTTAAGCTCCCGAAGTGGGTCTCACATCCTTCTGCTGTAGAAATAAACTTGCCTCCCCACTTCATTACCTCTTTCAATTTAATAGGAACCAACACTTCCGAATTTTTACTTTGCTCATATTTCATCCCCAACCCTGAAATTAAATCTCGACATTACATTCAATACGTTGGAAATAAATTAAACAACTGGTGCAAATTTCTACTGGAGTTTTCTTTATTTCCTTCGTAAGTTAAAGGGGATTGAAACCATTTTCAGTTTTGAGTTCATTACACAGCTGGCACCGCTTCACATGGAACCTTCGCATGGAACCACTTCGCTGCGGAACCAATTCCCCTATTGGTTCCGCAGCTAACACTAGGCCCAGAGAATATGATCACACCCTTCCATCGCCGTCTCGGCCGCCCTAGTCGAGACATTCACTCTCCCCCCTTTCCTTCCATCCTCCCTCGTTCGCTCCCGAGGGGCTCACCAGACAACGCCAGCTCCCTACGCCCCCGCCTCCGCCGCCACTGCTTCCGGCGCCTCCGCCTCCACCCCCCCCACCCCCTTCCGCCGCCACCGCTGCCCCCTCGCCTCCGTCCCTCGCCAGCGCCTCCGCAGCTTTTCGCGTATCGATTGCCCCGCCCCCCCGCCCGCCGCCACGCCTACGCCCTCACTCACGCCCGCGCCCGCGTCCGCACCCCCCAACCGTCGGCGTCGCGGCGCCTTTTTGTCGTTCTTTTCGGCGCGCCGGCTAAACATTGGCACGGCCGCGGCGCCGCGTGTTCCCGCCTCCGCAAATATATTCTTTTGAAAGCCGCCTCGCGCCAGACGACGCCGAAACCTTTCCGCGAGGGGGCGTCGCGACGCCCGCGCCAAACCCGCGCCTCAAACGGACGTCTAAGAGGGGCTATTCTGAATAAATGAGAGCAACGAACCACGAACAAAACCTTGTTCACAGTATATAAAATATAGCACGTCTTAAGAATGATACCATTGGTTTAATAGGAAATAAAAATAAGAGGAAATGCTGATTACTCTTTGCCACCTTTCATGTTATTGTTATTATTATTATATGATTATTATTAAAGTGTAATGCTCATTAAATTAATTTCAATAATACCATTACGATAATGAGGTTCAACACTTCACTTTTTAAATATGTACAAATCACATTTTGTGCTTTTTCTTATAAAATTTTCGTATTTGCATATTGTTATAATCACACTTACATCTACATAATTTTCGACTTTTCTTCTATCAAATAAAAAACTATGAATAATTCATTCCTAGAATGACAAGTAAATATCTGACTTGTAAATAAGCACACTGTACAAAAACAATCATGAACATTGCCGAAATGTAAGTGAAACAAAACGAGTAACAACGTCGATGGATTACTATTTAAAATATTTAAAACGTAACAACAATATATTTATAAGTCTGATCTGAATTTTGTTGTAGGGCACATATTACTGAAAACCGGTAATTGAAGAGATATATAGAGTTATACCGTACAATTTGTCCACTTTAATGAAGAGATTCGATTATTTCTCATTCAACTATTTCATGAACGAGGAAAATGTTAAAACGAGGTTTTTATTGGAGGAAGAAATTATAGTATCTGAAAACGTTTTATTATTCCCGAGAGTTCAACACTCTGATTTCCAAGAATTTTGAGAACTCTACTATTGTGCATGAATAAATTACTCCACTAAAACGCGAATCATTTTCCGCGAACAGTCGAATATCTCTCAACACCATTGCCATTGTAACAATTTCTGAGACATGTCCTCCGAGAATCTGCCTCGCTTTCCCAATCCTGATAAAAAGACCATAATAAAACCAGTAGTAAGTCACTTTTCGGATATAAATTATGATAGGCGGCAAAAGGGTTGGCAGTTTGGGCGGAATTCCGCTTTTTTGGGCTGGAAAACGACTTTTTCTCGGGGAACTAAATCTGACTTCGTGGAACACCGCCCAATGGACGGAAAACGTGCAGTTTTGGGTGCGTTTTCCGATTACGACGAAATATTCAAAAAGCAGCCTCAACGACATTTTTCAGCGTGTTTGATTTTTAGTTGTTTTTTTTTTACTTTATACGTGATTTTTCATTAATCATCAAATTAATTCCTTCGAATTTACTTTGAGAAGTGAGTAATGTTAGTTTTTAGACCTCCGGTATACAGCGATCTAAATGACACAGCGTTTTTGTGTAGCATATGTAATATATCGCATTGGCAGTACTTGCAGTTAATTTTAGAACATGACATTTAAAATTGGTCATCTTTTGGAAGAACGGTGTCACTGCCAGCATTTTCCGTTAAGCCATAAGGAATAAGAATGTACATGTAAGCGTTTCCGTAGTCATCTTTTTAATCACGGAATTTAAGAGGAGCAAGGTGATCGAAAATGGGAAAGTGGGGAAAGTATTGAAAACATTTCAATAAAAAATGGGAACAAAAAGATGATTTTAAAGGTAAGTTGATACTGACTGATTTGAATCTTGTTCTCTAATATTAAGATCTAACTTATTATTACAAAAATTATAAGTGTTCAGAGAAATTATGAATTACAATGTTCACAAACAAAATATAAAAGTAGTCAAGTATTTTATTGGGTTACTACCTGAAAAGAAACCATAAAATCCTTTTTTTTTATGAAAATTAAAATTTGCCGCTTTTTACTGCCATCTACAGGCGGATGTCTGTACGAAGTATCTGGCTGGTTGTTTACTACGAAATACAGCTTCATAATTTGGTAAATATAAAACATCTCAACTACATTTTCAAAAATATGTTTAACTCTGTATTTACAGTAAATAGTGATCACGTTGTTGCAGAATTTGTAAACCTCCTTCATTTCATTTGTCTTAGAGAAAAAGTACTAAATGTCATCGAATAATAGTTTCACAGTTTTAAATGTTTTTGACGATTAAAAAATTTTTTTTCTAAGAGTACTAATTTTACGTACAGTGCATATGTGGCATTTTTGTGTTGTTCTTTTTCTACATTTCTCCCTTTAGCGTGATGTAATCACTGGGGTTCAGCTATAACAAATTAATTTTTGAATATGTTTAACGTTCCAGTATTAAAGCCACAGACGTTTACCTTCGGAATCTATGTTAAGTGCTGTTATTCAAATGTTGAGAATGACTCTGCCCTAGGGAGAGTTTTTTCTGTTTTCCGATAAAATCTAACCACAAAGTTAACTGCCTGTAAACTATCGACAATTTTTTGTCAGTCCTATTCAATTGATTACAGCTTTTGATCAAAGAAACGAGGATCTCATTCCTTCATTTTATTCTCTAAATTCGATTTTACTATCTAGTGGGATTTCGATTTTAATTGTTTGATTTAAATCAAATGGTTCTTTAATTACTGATTTTAACACGTAGTTAAAATAAATATTAATTTTGTTATGTTTCTTTCAAAGAACTACGAATTATGAAATTTATTCTACATTGTAAGTGTACACAGTCTTTAGTATAGTTAATGTTTTTTGAAAACTTTTCCATGACTCCAAATATGTGAAAACGACTAGTCAGGGAATTACCATAGTGAGTTCTTTTTTGCTGTGTAATACTACATATTAAACGAGGAAAATACATTAAAGTACATTTTAAAAACATAAGAGAAAAGTAAATACAGATAATGATAAATCTGTATTAAATAATAATAATAATAATAATAATAATAATAATAATAATAATAATATCTATATTTGATTCTCTTCTGATGCAAGTTAATTATTTATTCTGGTTTAAAAATATACACCTAAAAAACAAACGAAACATAAAAATATTACGAAAATTCATTACACAAATAAATTAAATATTAATTTGTAGAACAAATAATGCTTGTTCTCTACGACGCTGAACGTTAATTACTAATACAACGCGCAAGAAGTTTCCTTCTCTACTCCATTAAAGTACGAAAAATCAAATGAAAAAAATATCAATCCGTAAAAAACATGACATCTTGCCATGTCCGCGAAAAACTACCTCCCGACAGACACGCTTTCATCAGCGACTCATTCTGCCTCGCTACTTCCCGTTCCGACCGCCGCGAGCGCCCGCACTCAGCGCCCAGGGCCCAGCGCCCAAGGTGGGGGGCGGAGGCGGAGGCGCTGAGGCGGAAGCGGATGCGCCGACCAACTCACCTGCAAACAAAAGAGCAACGGCATTAATCTCACAGCACAGTAATCCGGGGCGGGGCGGGGCGGGTCGCTTAATTACATGATAAAACAGACTTTACAGTTTTACTCGTCGTCTTATATAGATTAAGACGGCGTTTAGAGCTCAAGGGTGGGCGGCGGGCGCGAAGCGGGGTGGAGGCAATAGAAAAGGCAATAAGACGAGTAATGGACCTAAGGGAAAGGGGAAGCGGCGGGCAGGTATGATTCAGGAAAATGCGGAGGCAGAAGACAAATTATAGTGTGAAAAAATGAGATTGCATTACGATAGAGAAAAAAGAAAGGGGATATGTTAAGGGGCCAATTAAACGCGAGGTGATGCATGATTTTTAAACAAAATACAAGGTCAGGGAAGAGATTCGACGAAAATAATACACAGCTTAAATGACAAAGAGAAGAGAAGTGAAAATCACCTGAGAGGACACAAAAAGGACATGCGATACGAAGGCTATAATAAGAGACGGAAAAGAAGACAGTGAATGAGAAATCGTAGACAGAAATGCAAAAAGCGAAAGGTAGACGGCAGGGTGCAGACAGCATAGGAAAGAAGCTCCAGAGCGTTGGCACGAACGCCACCGAAGGACCAAGAAAATGCGAAAAAAAAAGAAGGCGTTTTACGTTTATTACTTCGCTTCGAGGAAAGAGGAAGATCAAACGATTGTTCAATCAATACCCATCTAAACATCGCGTTTTACGTCCCATAAAATCCCAAGAGTTCCACACGAATCTGGAGTTCCGAAGCGATGGCACAGAGTAGGGAGAGGGGGAGGAACCACTTCTCCTAAAGAAGGGCGCCTGCAGAGCAGCGTTCAAGGTTTGAAATTCTGGTAAAAGACAGAGGGCGGAGCCACACATTATCTTCATATTTCCACATTTATTTGCATCTCGCTACCGTTCCTCGTGATAAGTGGACAATAGGAAACGTCATGCAAACTCTGAGAATATAACAAATTCCATTGGTTCCAATTGCTGAAAGACACCCTTCGTCCACATACTTTAGGAGTCTCTCGAGAAACGAAAAATGCGCACGACCAATGTACAGTATAGCAAGCAACAGCGCTCATTCGTCTCTCAACCGCCCGAAGCTCCTACACCGGCAGGCACTCAGCGATATTGCGGAAGATAAAAAGATTCCCTTCATCGGCTCGATGAGCCCGGACATTAGACGCAAAGCCAGCCGACAGACCGTGAGCCCACTCCAATGCTCTGCACGGCTTCATTTCCCTTTCGCTAGCTAACGGCTTTTAATGGAGAGTTTAATATTTTTAATTAGGCTGAAAATGGTCGAAGGTGCTTTTTTCCACCCACGAGAGCGGCGGGAGGGCCCGCAAGCACGTGATCCTTCGGAGGAGGCTGCGCCGCGCCAAAGCGGCGTCCTCGCCACCGCGAGCACCCACCCACGTCACGTCTGGGGGCCACGAGGTGAGGTGTGATGACGGGCCAAGGGAAGGGGCGGGAAAGCGGGGAAGATGGGGACGACGAGGCCTGTGTGTCCCCTCGCGATATTACGCTGCTGTCGGGGCCGCTGTTGACTTAGCAGATATTGAATCAAACACGACGTCCGCTCGGGCACCTCCCACCCTGCTCCGCCCCCATACCTCCCGCCACGAGGGCCCTGAGGGTGGAGCGCACAGGCGGCGCCGGCGGACACAGGGGGGCGGGGCGGTCGAGCGGAAGACCCGGCCGGGCTGACACAGCAAGGCGCGGCGCGACACAGCGCAGCGCAGGGCGGCGCAGAGGCGGCGGCGGGGTAGCTGTAACCGTGGCGTAGGGTTCGGGGTCGAGGGCGGGGCTGTGGCGGTGACGCGGGGAGCAGTGCCGGTGGAGGGGGGGAGGGTGCGGCGCGGCGTGGCGAAGCGTTCGAGGGCGGGCGCGGGTGGCGCGAGCGGCGAAGCGTTCGGGGCCGAGGGCGGGGCGGAGGCGGCGACGCGGGCCAGCGGCTTGCAAATGAGGCAAGCCGCGCGGGCAACGCTAACACGGCCGGACGGCGCCGGCGCCAGCGCAGGGCAGGCCAGAGGGCGCCGGGGGAGGGGAGCGGGCGAGGCGGCGGATGCAGCGGCGTGCCCACCGGCCAGCGCCTGCCGGAAGCGAGGGCGGACGCGCAGGAAAGCCGCGCGAGGCGCTCACACGATGGAGCGCAGAGCGCAGACGCACCCAGTCCACTAACTTGAAAAGCGCGAGTGACACAAGGCAGGGGTACATCACTGCCTTCTTCGATACACAATTATCTTGTAGATTTTAATTTTCCTTAACATATAGAAAGACTTCGTAATGTTTAAGAAATGAGTAATAATTCCTAATTACGAAATGGTTTAAAACCATGGAGAGATTACAATCACTTTCTAAAAATTCAAGGGTGCGCGACATCAGTCAGATGGATCGGTAAATATCAATTCTAATGAAAACTTCTGCCGACACTTTAGTTTCTAGCGTAATCCACAGACGGACGGACGGACGGACGGACACACGTTTTGCTGTAAATCAGTTTTTGATATCAAGGACACACAAAACGTGGATTCTGACAACATAACGTGTTCGAAGAAACAATTTTCTACATTTAAGAATAAGATTTATTCAAATTTTAGGTATGAGGGTCCCATAAAAAGAGTTTCCCTCGATATTTTTTTTTCGGAAGCATTTCTTTGTACCACGTGTGGAGTATGCAAGAAAGTAAAAATATGATGAAAATATTATTTTGGTTCGATTAAGAGTAAACACTGTAAACATTCTTAAAAGATGCAAATAAAATACAACACATAATATAAGCTCCGAGGATCACAAGAAGTACCGTTGTATATACTCTCTTAGAGGCAGCAGACTGAACTGAAATATTTAAAACAACACAACCATTACAGCGACCAGCGCTTCAGACGGCACGAGAACACACAGGGAGGAGAATGGAAGCCAAGATCTCCACGAGAAAGCACATTTCAGGAGCAGTACCATCATTCCTAACCGTCGCTCGCGTCGACCTGCCCGTCGCAGGTGGCGCCCAGCGCGGCTCTTGCATTCGTAACTACGTCCGCGGAGCAGGTGCGCTCTCAACCGTGCAGTTTTCGCCTCTTCGCACCCGCGCGCTCCGCCCCGGCAGGCGCGGTCACGGCTGCCACCACAGCCACAGCCTCCTACATCTTTACCGCCGCACAGCCTCCACCGCCCCTGAACCCTCCTGCCTCGCCATCACCGCCACCACCACCGCCAACGCCAATCACTGCCGCCGCCGCCGCACCCACTGCAATCATCGCCGACCCCACCACCACCATAGTTTCGCTTTAACTGCCCCAGGTTCCGCCCCCATCCCGCCACCGCCACTACCAAAGCAATCATCGTTGCCACCATCCTTACCGCAATCGCCATCCTTACCGCCACCGCTTCTCCTGGCACTCCCATCGTCTCTGCCGTCGCCACTCGCGCCTCTGCCGCCGCAAGCAGATGAGGAATAAATTTCAAACGAGTCGCCCGGCCAGCGGGACGCGGTTCGTAGCTCCCGTGCTCCTCGGCCTGGGTAATCCCTCTTTAACGAGACTTCTATTCGGAGCCGTCTCCAGAAGTTCGCCCGTCCGGCCCCACCCCCGGCCCCGGCTCCGGCCCCGCCGCCCTCGCCACGACTCTCTCAACTCTGTCTCAAGTAAGTACAGAAGAGTTTGTGAAGCTGCTCCCGTTGTCTTAACGGAGAAACATTCGGTAAACGTTTCCTGACTTGCGTGCAGTTCTTGCGGAGATTCCTGCAGTTGAGATTATGAAAAGGGTAGTTTGTTGTTTTATCTACATTTGAGCAAACAATGAACAAATACACTGATTCTCAGATATTAACAATGGCTTTATCCATAGGATACTGTCACTGTCACAGGAGAAAAATAAACACCAAAGGAAAAACGTCGATTTTACTTAGAGAATGTATACATTTCCTAAAAAGCACTGGAAGAATATATAGAATTATGGGACTTCCCTTTAGAGAAGTTTCACGAACGCGAAAGAACGTAACGTCACGGTCTGTAAATCACACACATTATGCCAATTCAATTTTGGAAGCGATTTTATTCTGGATATTGCAGGTGAGTGAATTTCAACAATTTCTTCTGTCAATATTCCAAATAATATTTCCGGTCAATTTACTTGCTAATAAACTATTAGCAATAATATTCATTTTCCCGGTCTTATTCTTAAATTCAACATCAATTTTCTCGTACGCGAGTCTAGTTTTATGTCATGACACTCACCGAACATAAAAAATAACCCTTAGAATGAATTTGACGGGTGCATTCAATGCCACTCGACCACAAATATACAAGAAACATATCGCTAATGCTCAGCTGAGATATAGAAATTTGCCATCACGATTTAAAGTAGCACCCTTATAAGCTACTGGGGTAACCAATAATGCACACGATATACATTTTAGAGAACTGAGGTTAGGCGGACATATGGAGATGTTTGATATAAACGTACGTCAAATTATGAATAAAATAAAATTTTGTGTTATGGTTGATTGAGAACTGTATTATTAGAGTTCAGTATGAGAACTTGCTTTTGTACTTCGAACAAAACAAAGCAAACCTATTCTTTTTACTTGTGCGTTTCTCTTGACCCTAGATCAAACACTGAGTTGCTATACACAATTATTTCCTTGAGCCACATCTTAGCACTAACACGTCTGCCATTGTCATATTGCACACCCGAAGACTACGAGTTGATTCCGGAGAAGGCTCCCCGTGACACCTCTCGCTCCAACATCGATTGGCGACCAGAGGAGACTCATTCGCGTCTGCTGGCTCTCCTTCACCCGGCCCCTCTGCTGCGCCTGGCTGCCGTCACCGGAGCGCGGACGCGAACGTGGGTGCGGGCGGGTACGCGGGTGGGTGAGGGGAGGGGCGGGGGCGCGGGCGCGAGCAAGGGGGAGCGGGGTCGAGGGCCCGGGCGGGGGTGCGGGTGTAGGCTCGGACGACGCATCTGAATAATCCGTCGCCGATCCGCGCTGGATCATCGCCCGCCCGCAGCTTCGCAGCCGCGCATTGAATTTCATGAGGGAGACCGCGACGGTGGCGGAGGCGGAGGCGGCCGCGATGGTCGGACGAGCCCGGCGTCAGCCTAGCTGCTCACGAACGACCGCCGACACACCAGCGAATCACCGGACCGCATTACGGAGCAGGATCGAATTCAAAGAGCTGCTAATCGGTGTTCATGAAAATTCTCTGCAGATGGAATATATAACGTGATATCGTGATGAGTGATATCGTGTTCTTAACCTTAAAGGAATTTACTTCGGAAACCGCCAATAATATTTATTCGATATTAATATAGCTCAACAGTATTCGAATGGGGATTGCTGAATGTTTAATACTAATTGCGATAATACTAAAATCATAGTATATGAGTAAATATTACATTGTAACGCATCTGACATGTTCTTTGGAAATTATGTTCGATATTTCGGTTGGCTTTTGATTCCCAATTTTTTTAAAAAATGTTTGTTGAAGATAAATTTAATTTTTTGTTTCATTCGAAAATGAATTTTAAAATGCAAGTGAAATAAAATTAGTACACTTGAAATATTTCTATATATTATTTTCACATTTAAAATATATATTCGCAGCGACGGTTCAGTATTTACAAAAATATGCCTGACTTCAAAAACGTTTCTGTGTTTAAAAAACTGAGAAATTCTTATAGAACCTAATCTACCATTGAATTTAAAATACCATTTAAATGTACAAACCCTCTGTAATTTATTTTCGCTCACACACTACATTCAACAAGTGTAAGTAGGTAATTAAAGAAGAAAAAATGGATGCTACAATTTAAAATATTCAAAGATTTAAAAACAAATACAGAAATGCCGTCCCCACTTACTATATTAACCGACCGTGTAGTGAAAGTATGTTAGTAATGACAAAACAACAGAGCGAAAACGCTTTTTCAATGGACACCCGTTGAGTCACACAGCAGCATTATGGTAATAATTGAAATCCGAACACCACATAGTCCGAGCAATGAAATGGAAAACAATAATTAAATCTCGGCGCAAAAGTTAACAAACAGGTAATTACGCTTCGCCCAAGTGTTCAGTGGTCGCGGGCCGGCCGCTCATTTTATTCGGATGAACGGGCGAGAGCTCTTGTGTCCCAAACAGCATATACTAACTACACCATACGCCGCGGTTTTTATAACGCAAAGCCCTTTCCCTAACGGCCTGCACTCCAGTCAGTCCTTTCCATAACTCCTGCACCCTGTCAAATTTACCATGTTGACAAAAATAGTGGGACATCAAGAACGCGGGATAATTTGGGTACCAAAATTAAATTTAGATAATTGGCCAAGTTACTGTAAAATAGCGGAATTCAATATTTGTGACAGAACTCGTAATAACAAAACTATCTTTGTGTAAACCATTAATCAAGACGGCCAACTGTCCTTTAAACTACTCAATTCAAGTCCTAATATACGTGGCGAGATTCAGGCCATCAGGTTTATTCTTCCATCTAACCACGTAAATCTCGTCGCTACGCTTTTGTCCCCATCTAGTGGAGAAAGCTTCGCCCAATCGCTAGGGTGTTGAAACAGGCGGTTTGAATGTAGCTTCATTTAGGCTTAAGGGTCTATTACATGGAGTAAATCTACAACACGGGGTAGCCGACTTTACTTCCCCTCGGAAAGCGTACGCAGGATTTTTTTGCCCTTAAAAATTCACAGCTTCGATCGGGTTTGAACCCGCAAACTTGGGCATAACTGCCTGATACGCTAACCACTATACCACCGAAGCCCCTTAAACTTCTATCTAATAAAAAATATGTACATTCCAACTATTTCTGTGACAATTTTATCTTTCCTAGACAAGAACCTTTGGATTACTTACCATTACAACTTTTACCGGATCAAAGAAATCTGCAATTCATCTTGATTATTAAACAGCTATTCACATTTTACCAAATCAGGCATTTGATAAACGTTGAAGTACACAAAGGTGACATTGAAAGCCTTCCCATTAAACTTCAATGGAGTAAAAAGCTTCTAGTAATAAAACAGCATACGCAAAGTGTACACCACATTTTATGGGGTATTTACTTTATGTTTCATGAAGTTTATTTTCACAACACAAAGAAAATGAGATCCAATATTCGTTCAAATAAAAAAGATGTAAAAAATATGACTTTCAAACACGTAAACAAAACACGCTACAAAATATTTTGAAAAATACTCTTTGCAAAAAAGCATTGATGAATATGAGATTGAATTTCGGGTTGGAAAAATTATTAATCGTAAACTATTTCATCAGGAAAGTATTTAACGTTTTCAAATCTACGTACTTTAAAATTTCATTTGCTAAATAGTCGACTCGGGCATACTTAAGAAGGAAATTTATCTTGATAATCTTAATCTTCGTTTCGTAAGAACATCTCCAGATTTTGCGGATTATAGGAAGGTAACTGCGCGATGGAATTGCAGTCTGCTGACATATTCCATCTGCATAAACATGTTTACGGCGTGATATAGGACTACGCCGGAATAAAAATACTAAATTAATTCTCATGACAAATCCCCTAGTCATTCGTTTAAATAAAGAGAGGGAAAATGTCGATGTAGGGCGAAATAATGCTGATGCGTAATCATCATCCAATAATGCGGATGAAAACACGCGCGTGTTAGCGGAAAAAGGCACGACAGCATGCGCTGGAGGGATGGGACAGACGAAAACCAGATGGGATGGGGAATAGGCACGATGAGCAAGGGATACCGAAATCTGATGGCACTATATGGATCACATGTGACCATATGTTAGAACAAACACATGATTATAGAAGAACATTAAGATAAATCACTCAACAAAATTCAATTTCAGGGGACAATGAAATAGAGTTCACAATATTGTTAGCTACACAAAATGCGTGTGTTGTATTTCAAATTTCCAACGCATAATGAACTTTATCGATCGTTAAAAATAAGTCTATTTTGCACTGTTCGTACTACGCCTTCAATCGATTTCTTACTACAAAACTACGTAACAGTCTGTCGAACTCTTTTGTTTTGGCCATTACATAACCTCCCCACAAAAACAATTAACATGCAAGAGGCGAAACGCAAACTCCACCAATAAATAAAGACACTCAGCGCTGCCGCCAACAGGAAATGAACATTTAAACATTCCTGTCTAAACTTGCGATAAATCCGGCATCCCGAATTCTATTACAAAGCCGGCGCTGGGCTTTCAACGTGCCTCGCATGCGAGATCCTGGGGCGGAGCATAGGGCTCTGCGCTTACTTGCGCACTAACGCCCGTGCGGTCGCCGCCGCTATCTCCCCGGGACCTGTCCGCTCTAAACAGCTTACGGCAGCGTCGAACCGGCAAGCCCGCGCAACCGCCCCGCCGCCCCCACCCACCTGCACGCACGACGGCGGAGCCTGCGTCTTCCTCTACTTCGCCGCCCCGGTGAAGGGAGGCGACATCGCCCACAAAACAAACGACGTTTTAAAACGTCTGTGTTAATAATACTTCGTTACTAATTCTGTATTTGGTTAATTCTTAGTTTAGAGCACGGTTCACGTAAAAGAGTCACGCCGAGAAAGATTCGGTCTCTACGATTTCGGTTCATTCTGCCGCAGACCAATGTCTTCGCATACGCTTTGTTCCCGCTACATTGTCAAGCAAAATTACTTTCAAAGGCACGTTTGTTCGCTTCGCACGCCCGGATCGAAGTCACGGCGACGCTTGGGCCTTCGGCCCTCGCGTTCACTATAAACAACCTTGAGTCTATCCACCACATAATTACCAATTCGCTTTTCTAAGAAAGCACTTCAGTAAGCACTTTATAAGAAAGCTTTCAGTATTAAAAGTTTTGCAAACACGTTGTGAAGAAAGAACACTACAAGCTTTGTTTAGAATCAAATTCAATGAACAGTTTATCTCACGGGAATGGATATTTAATTTACGTTAATCGTGCTTATACATTATTGATTCATTATTAATTTATGATTAAGATGTAATTGACAATAAGTTAAAACCTATGAGAACAATTAAAAAACGTTTATTATCTGATTGGATAATAGAAAAATAATATACAATGTTAATCGAGGAAAATTCAACTAAAATACTACTTTTCATCTTAGATCACTTTGTCGTGAAGATTGTTCCAATTTAGGATATATGACAATTAGTATATCTTTTTAAATTATAAATTCATTTTTTACTTACATAACATCGGCTTCAATAAATCGACATTAAATGTATCGACATTTTTTTCCAAAACATATCGTGTTTGGAAACTATGACACCGATCCCTCCCACAGGCTCGCCAGACCCTCTATAACACCACAAACAGCTGTTAGTAGTTTTCTTGTCGACTTCCACCATCAACCTCTCATCAGGAAGAAATTAGGTTTTGCTTCGGAATATAACAAATTGTTTATATCTAATTGTTACTTCTCTACTAATCACAGCTTTCTGTTTCTTAACTAGGTTTGCAGACACTTCAATTATAAATCCACTTCACAAGGATCTGAGATCTATTCATCTCTACCGTACAGGGATGGATCTATTTTAGAATCAACACGAATATTTGTGATTCTACTTCGAATTAGCAATATAATACACGATATTCGTAGAAAGCAATAAAATTAATAAAGACAAAAAAGGCTGGCATCTATAAAAGCAGGAAATGACCTCGCAATAGTAAAATGACGAATGACGATGTACTTGCAAAACCTTACGCCCTTTCCTTTACTAGTAATGCTTCCACGAATCCTTTCTACCCCAATCTTATATCATCCAAATCAAAAAGTTTTTTCGTAGTTACAGAAGGAAGACAATAAGTTAAAATAAAAAGCTAAAAATCTCAAAAACTCCATATGATTACCAGGATTATACTAAAAAACTCCGATTCAATTAATAAGTTTATTAACTACAATCTATAATGGTTTCTAGCCAGCTAGCCAGCTGCTAGGAAAGCTGGGCGTAAACCAGTAGGCCCGGGTTCGAATCCCGGTGGGGCGACCAATTCTTTGAACTAATTTAATTATTAAAATACATTGTTACTCAGTAACATGGTCACAATTTGGATAGCTGTACGTCTGCGGAACATATTCTCCGAGCGTAAGTGCATCCAACAAGGTGACGGGCAAGGTGACAATTATGTAAACAATATGGTAACCCACAAATTAAAAAAAAGAAAATAATAATTATAAATAGTGCCTGAGAAATCTTTGGTGCATCAAACGATTTGGTCTTGGGATATGTTTCTGGAGAGAATAAAGCCAAGCGGTTCTTAAAACAAAGTTTGAAACAAAATTAAATTTCGGCTCTGATTATTATTGACGGTAGCATCGCTGTTGGTGCGAAACTGAGCTTCAGGAGGGAACCATGTTCTTGCCCATAACCGTTCAATTGATACGGGGAGCTGCCACAGTTTCGACATTTTAACTCAGTCGTCGCTTCTCGCTGGCTCCCATTAGTCTGTATACCTTACTGTTCTTGGAGGTAATTTTTAACGTCGCGGTTCGCCTGAATAAAAGGGAATGATAATGAGTTGTTGTTGTTTTTTTTTCGAAAGAACCAAGTTTAATTTAGATCCCGATGTGCTCCAATGGTGACCTTTCCTTGCCCGATTGTTTTCTGGCCTCGTAACCAATTCAACTGAGTCTCCACCGTTTTCCACCAGTATCGTCCAACGGCGTTCAACTGCGCTCTGAACCGCGCGTCAGCCGAGGGCCGAGTGGCCAGTCCGGATGTTGTTCGCGAAGCGAACACGGCTGCAGCCGTAAATGCTCGGATAGAAACGAGCGTAGTTCTGTTTCATTTCACCCGCACGCAGCTCCAGGGCAGTTTTTTTTCTTTTCCGTGCGTTGCATGTGTATTGTCTGTGGTGTTTCATTTAAGCGTTAGGATAAATAGTATGCAAAGCACTGAAGTCATGAGCGAGGAAACCCAGAGAGAAAATATCGTTGCAAGGCACTTTGTAAACAAAAATTATTTATTTATTTCATATGCGTGACAAAGTACATGTTATGAGAAACAAAAATTAAGTCCCCCATAATCTTATCGTAAAACGACAAGATGTATACTACATATTTTAAAATTTAAAAGATCATCTCTTTATGTTAGAAATAACAAGGCAAAATGCCAAGCGAAAAATGCACATAAATTTTTTAAATAAGATTTACACTTTTCTTTGTTTTCTCCAACCTTGATTTCTCAAATACACAAAAAACATTCAAAAGTGTAATCAGAAAAGAGTATCTCAAAAGAAATGCATAACTGTATTTCTTGTTTCTACGTTTGACTAGGTATGGAAGGAATCGTAAACAAAAATTGCAAATGAAGTGAACACAAATGCCGGAGGAATTGCCATTTCCGCATCCTATATTTGCACGCAAATACCAAAGAAGTCTAACGACCACTCAATCGACAGAGAATCTCTACACGCACACTGGTTAAAGATCCGTATCACACGTTGCCTTATGTGAGTTCCTTTATGTGGTTATACGTAGCTCTGAATATTTACAAATTTATCGTCTTAATAATCATTCCAAGAACTGCAGTTGGACAAACAATATTTCGCAAGCTTTAATTGTCACACCCATCCCATAAAACACTCATTTCGTTCATCGTTTCGAAAAATGTTGGAATTTTGGCGACAAATATTTTTACCATTGATTATTCTTTTTCATTGAGAGTTTTTACTCGTTCCCGCGCAGTGTGCGGCAAGCAAGAGACCATCAACGCGGCGGGAATCCCATTGCAAAAGTCCATCAGGCGCAGGCTGTTAACGCGCCCTGACGACATCCGCGTAGGGCCCCGTACTCACCGGCTCCATCGCCAGGTATATCGCCTGACAGTCGCGCCTGCTCTTCCCGGACACTACTGTTCGATTTTTATATAGTGACACTCGGTCGGGAGCGGGAAGGATTGATTTGATTTGATTGTTAGTAATTCCGGGCGCGTCAACTACTAAATGACCATTAGTCCCGTAAGTGTAGTGCGTGTTTTTGCTCGGGAGATGGCGGTGGTCTTTCCCCACTGGATGGCCAGATCCGGCGCCGACCTGCAGTCGGCTAACGGCTAACGGGAGATACCCCCAACGAGGTATCTCCCACTAGCGGGGCACCGCCCCAGCCGGGAGAAGTACTAAGTCCCCGACCGGTTTCGCAGCACGTGTGGTTGTGTACTTTTTCTTCATACTCCACAGCAGGGTTGCGGGGAAAGGCGGGTTCTGTCTACGTCACGGCAGTGCATTGCTGCAACAACTTCAACAACACAAAACTCAGGGTAATATCGCGTCTTGGACTACATAACAATGAGACACAAAGCAATAATTTTGAAAATTCTGAAGAAATCATTAATAGTTATAGAAACTATTGAGTAACAGGAAGGAGCACCGTACGCACAGGTCGTTCGAAAGAGAGATCGAAAACTGAGAAGCCCGCATTTTATAGGACGAAGGACTACAAACTAAGTCGTGACGTTCCGAGTGGAGCACGTATTTTCTACCGGACCGTGCTGTGCCGGGATGAGCTACAACTAGGGAGCTGGAGGATCAAGAAAACGTGCGCGCATAGTAGTGCATGCTACTGTAATGAGAACCACGGAAAACTACCGATCAGACCAGCCGGTCGCTAGAATTCTCCTCCAATCAGCGACTGAATTCGACCTAGCTGACAAGCTAGTGTTGAAAATCCTGCCACCGCACACTGGTTTAATCGCGGCAAAAACCTGGCCATAATTGCAAAATTGAAAGTTCGCGTTTGGAATTCTGACTGATCAAATCTCGTTCGGAAGACATTGGAGCATACTACTTCAGCTTCAGAAATTTATTTCAATCATTTTTGTCTTCCACACGGTGTCGTAAAGTTACCGTTGCTCGAATGGCTCGAATTCGTTGATTCTTGCCAACGATATTCGTGAAATTAAAAAAAGGGTTTAAATGTTTTTAGGATTCTTTTTGTATTTTCGAATATAAGACACTTATGGCTATAACTTAAGTATATTTTTAAGAAAAAGTGTATAATATTTTTTTATATGATGCGGTTGAATTCTAAACCATGTAGCGTAACAAAGTTAGTCGTTTATATTGTAGATTACATTTTTTGTCATGCGTAGTCCTGCCTCAATTATTATTTGTATTTATCAAGTAAGTTTTATTTATCAATGTCCTTAATCAGAATAACACAAATTTAGCTGCACATATCTGCATCTTTTTGTTTTAAAGCGACTATACTACAATGCTACGTAGTAAGATATAACACTAGATCGCCCCGATGGTTTCTTGATGCCACAGGGAATTGATTTCTTGGAATAATTTTTTTACTTCTCCTTCAGATAATTACTTTTAGTAGTAAAATTAAGAATATAAATTTTTGGAGGGATTAAACAATAATAACTCAAGCCACCGAGCACTTTCAGATTTTTAGTGTATTTTAAGGATTCTTCTTTTCTTGACGCAACAAACAAAACTATGGGTAACTAAGGTGTAAGAGTGAATTCAATGTGGTCACCTCAAAGTATTGTTGACTAATTTTTGATTCAATTATTCATAATTAAATATTAAATAAAATATTGTTTATTCAACCAAATTTTTAATAAAATTGGGTTCCCAACAGATGGGTGACATTTGTTTGAATATATATATATATATATATATATATATATATATATATATATATATATATATAAAGGGCTTCAGATCTTTTCTTTTTTTTTTGTACGAATAGTGCTAAACGGACAGGATAACATGACAAAGATGCCACTATCATGTCTATCATGTATTTATGAGTCAGTTAGCCATTTTAACCTTTAAATTTCATTATGACATTTGAAATCAATGACCTTCAGAGCGCACGTTTATTTTTAATATTAATGATATTCTAATTTAGCGACCTCAAAAACCCATTGATACCAATTTTTACGCAAATCCACTGGCATTTCCAATTATGACCAAGTTTTAGGCTCGATTCAACCAGTGTGCGCCGTCGGGACTGAACCTAGGACCTCCCTGTCAGAGGCGTTGCAGTGCCATCAGTGGAAGCAGTAAGGAGAGGGGGACACAGTCATCCAATCGGGAGCTTTAACACCAAAAATTAAAGTCGTAACGAAGCTCCCGATTGGATGACCGTGTTCCCCTCTCCTTCCCGATCCCAAACTTAAGGAGTCACTATATTAAATCGGACAACGTTCCACTTCAGCGTGCCATCGTAAAACGAACTCGCAAAAATATAGACCCCTTTGCCGAAGTCAGATATTATATCCGAATGCAGAGTCGGGGTGGTGGAAAGTCAACAACCACTAAGGATATCCCGGCATTTTATTATAATTAATTAATTTTAGTAGTTATCATCTCATATGGCAAAACATTTTTTATGACAAAACACTAACGTTGACGTACTGAGATATACAAAATTTCCTCTCTCTACATTTATATCTGCTAAAGATCTTAGCGTCCGGCTTGCTGGGTCAATGGGTCACGATATATTATAATCCTTATTACCTCTATAATGGATTATAGGATCCGCCGACTATACAGCGCAGCTGGGAATCTGAAATAGAATGATTCTATTCCTAGTTCATTTCTGTTTGGATTGACTAAATGAAAGATCACTTTCTTTTCTTAAGAACAAAATTCAACAAAGTTTATTTTTACGCTTTTAGCAAACAATTTAGTGAATTTACAATTTTTAGGTCTTTGATCAAGATATCTTTCAATTTATAATTTATACCGCGGTTAACTTATCTTTTCTTCGTTGATGTCCCTCGTAGACTTCTCAGTCGAAATATCTTGCGAGCTTGCCGTAGTCCAAAGTTCCACGAAATCCTCTTCTGCCCCTATCCAAGCTGGTCTCAAACTATCAAAATTATCAGTCCCGATTACGTCCTATGACATAGTCCCGAACTCGATTACCACTCCCACAAAGTTCCAATTTATACATCAATATTGCTTCCACATGAAAATATCTGCAATATCATTCACTGTCCTTAAAATTTCACTCATAACCCAATTCTAACTAGATTGTACTCGTTCCCTCTCACGAACCTACGATCAGTTCAGAAGCGCGTTGCCGAGCCGAATGAAATCTTCCTGCATGATTCATCCCTCGAAGACTTCGTATTAAACTACCTTCCTTTTTTTCATAACATTTGACCGTCCTTCTCTCACCCAGCCAATCCATACGTTTGTTATATTTTGGTGTAGCTGACCTTTTGATCGTCTAAACTTCTTCGCCCAATCCCGAATTTTCTACTTTCGGCACCAAGCCATCTCTTAATGCATTTAGAAAAAACAAAAACTACATTGTTTATTCACGGTCGTTGCTAAGCTCTAGCTCTCGTGATATTTCGTAATGCATGTTCCACCATATTGTCTACAAATAAATGTTAGTTTATTTTAACGTGACATATCGGTATGTCACAGTACGTTGTATTCGAACCACCCACTCATCATGATCAATCCGCTTTGGGATTTTGAGAACAAATTGCACTATTAGTTTATTATTTATTTTGACCTGATATTTGAGAAAGAAGAAAAAACCATGTCCACTGCTACTGGCTACTGGGAATACGAGTCTTTCTTGTTCATTAGGATAGTAAAGGAGCTATAATTGGGATTACTATCTCAATTATAAAAAAGAATCCATGAATAAATAACGTGAAGTAATTTGTAAAGTCTATGAACATTAGACACGGTTTAATTTCCTTTCTTAAAGATAAATGCTATAAACATACAAGATATGATCCACAAACATTCGATGAATGACGAAATTCGATGACACATGCTCTTTGAAGATGATTGTCGAACAGGATTGCCATATGTCCAAATCATTGTGCCAAAGGATCGAAGTCTTCAAATTATTTTCCTCCTTTTTCTCCAACGGGTTTAGTTGAATAAGATATAAAAATTAGTAAACCTTATTTAGTCAGAAAATGTTAAAACACGACGCACAACATGTTTATGAAACACTGAATACAGAAACTAAAATCTGTATTAATTTTGTAAATGCTCTTAGACATTCTTCCCTACGGCTTTTTTCCAGCAGACAGCCTCTCTTTGCATCCCGATGGAACGCATGTTAAACCACACACTGCACTAACACACTTGCGGTCTCCTCTAATTTAGGGTCAGCAGAACGCGAGGCCTTCCGCGACAGCACATACATGAGAGACGAAAGACAAACAACCATGCCCACGGCGGGACTCGAACCCTCGACCTTTCCTACGGAAGTGCTGAATCACACTCTTAGCCACCTCGACCATCCAGGTCGGTTTCTCGAAATAAAAAGTACCAATTACGAGACTCGCACGTTCTATCCCCGAACAACCTTTCGCACTATCCTTTTGATTGCACAATCTTGTACGGGACACCATCCCCGGCTTTAGCGGGGCGCACAGGTGATCTGCCGAAGCCCGTGGTGCAGTGAGGCGTGAACAGCGCCGGCCTTCGGAGTCAGATATATTTTAATCGGTGCCCCCACCACACCCACACACACCGCCCCGCAACCCACGTAGCCTCCACCGCACCGGGCGACTCTGTGCCGCACCTTACTGCACCCCACCTCACCTCACCCCACCTCACCGTTCCCTGTGGTGCCGTGCCCCGTCGTTCCGCTCCGCCCCGCACCCCACCCGCCGGCAACGCAAAAGAGGGGGCGGCGCGGCCCGCCTAACCTGTGACCGGCGGCGACAAGCCCTCTCGACGGCGGGATTACCGCCCTCTCGCTGTTTATCCCAATTAATTTTAACGAGCCGCTCGCTTGTTATCGCGTCGGCCGCTCCGTGTCGGAGGGGAGGGGGGGAAGCGATCGAGGCGGGACGGCGCGTGTGGGGAGGCGGCCGGGCAGCCCGTGGGGCGTCCCGTGTGACGGCACCCGCTGTCCTGTCGCGCGGGGGCTCCAAAAACACGGCGCCTCTATACAGCGTGGCGGTAGAGCGCGCGGGCGAAAAGAGGGAGAGGTGGTTTGGAAACAGGCTGCTCGAAATGAGTTCCATGAATACGGAATCAGGAAATCCACGAATACTACATACAAAAACTACTAGTGCAGCCAAGCTACCAACTATAAATCCAACAAAAGTCCTTAAAAAGGGTTGACAAAAGAGGAGTGAGAAACAATTGTAAGAAAAATTGGGGCGAGGTATAGAGGAAATTACAGAGAGAGAGAGAGAGAGAGAGAGAGGGAGAAGGAGGGAGAGGGAGACACACACACAGACCGAGAGTCCCTGCAGAAGGATTTTGATTATTTTGTGCTACCGGGCGGGTCAACTGATATCGTTATTCCCGTAAATGGTATAATTCTGCGTGTGACAGTGTTCCTCCTCCATTTTAACGCGAAATCCGGCGTAGTCCATTTCATGCCGGTTTGCGGGGTTTTCTCCTTTAGGCATCTTCGCCAGGTGGCACCGCTCCAGTCTACAATCTCTAAGCTCCCGAATGGACTCCCGACATATGCGATAGTGCAGTGCATGTGGGTGCGTTTATGTCTGAATGTGTAATGGGAAACGGGGGCAAAGATGAGGAAGGAAAGACTGCGCACGGTCCGGAATCCATTTTTCACAAGTCGCATTATCAGTGCATAATAAAAATATTTGCTCATGTTATTACCGATTTTATTTATGATTAAGTTATTTACCCAAAATTTCACAGAATGACACGAACATGACTGTAATGAAAAGTCCAAATTCAAATACATAACGTTATGAAATGTGACAGATTTTAAAATTTAATTGTGAACAATAAAATGCATTTTGTAATAATCGTAATTAGCAAGGTTTGTTTGTTTTAGTTTTCTCAGTAACGCTTTGTGGCAATGTTTACGTTCTCCTTACTAACGTTTGCAAGCTGAACAAAATCATTCCAGGAAATAATTAGTTAACACGGAATTTGTTACATAAAAGGTATATTTCGGCTTTGTAAAACAACTCCAGACCAGGTCGAAATTGTACAAGAGTTATTAATATACACGTTCATAAATGCAAACTTTGTTTTTCCGCTATTTTGTGGTCACGTACTGAACTGTTCACTCTCAATATGATAGTAATGCGGACGAAAAAACACACAAATGATGAGACTACGTCATATTTTTTCTAATCTTGGAAACACCTTCCACCACTTTCAACGAAATATCCGTACCTTCGCAAATACGTACCTCAGATTTTGTTAAGATATATTGTTTTGGCGGGGGCTAGCATGAATTTATTTTATATTTATCAGTTATATCTTTGCTTTTTTTCTATGTGCTACTTTATTTTTTTATTGTTTTTCTTGTTTGGCGGAAACGTATCTAAATCCATTTAAATTTCCTGATAGATAATCCGAATTAGTTTCTGGATTTAATGTTGAATAAACAACGAAAGTATTCACATTAATTCTTTAGCAGAGTTTTAGGGCTGCTTAATATATTTTCTGTGTGCAAGCAGAGTGAATACGTGATTAAATCAAATTTTCTTACTTACCAGGGCGCAACGCGACTTTTAATTCACCTCATTATTTATTACAAAATATATATCGGCCTTTCAATGGTGAGGTGTCACAAATATCGTAGTACTTTTGTCTACATTTCATCCATTTATTGCAAAATCCTACTTTTTACACAACTGCGCAAACTTTAAATGACTTTATCGAAAATGTCGGAAAAAACTTGGCTGTCAAAAATTGAAGACCAGGAATATATAAAATGTTATAATAGAATTTAATGACAGACAAATAAATGTTAAATTTGACTTAACCATTTATTCACTTCGCACACATATGCTTGCATTTCAGGTTGGTGTTTTTTTATACAGTTTATATTTAGAGTACGTGAAATTTAACCAAATTAGCAAATACCTCCACTTCAACAAAATTTGTGTCATATCGTGTACGTGAAATCATATAGCTTTAGCATTTGTACAGCTATGGATCGTTAAAGCAGAACGCCTTCCTCCGTGCCATGTGAGCTTCGTGTCTTTGCAGAAAGCGCAGTGGAATGAAGGGTGGCGTGGGTGCGTTCCGCGAGCGTGACGTGGCTAACGAAATGCCACGGGTCGAAGAGCGCGTGGGGCGGCCGCGGACAGTCACGCGTGCTATTAATATCGCCTGCGACGCAAAACCAATCACAGCCACCGCCGCATCCGCTAATTAACAAAATAGAACGGTCGGATGAGGTAGGGGCCGGCGGAAAGAGGCGACGCCAATCGCGGCTCGTTTCCGCTTTGTCTATTTAGGGGACTTGTAATATGGTCTTCTACATGCCTTGGCCTACGATATCTACTCGCGAAAGCAAATGCGATTTATCTTCGTTTCGAAAGTACGTCGAGTTCTATCGCTGGTGCAGGACAAAAAATATTTCTTCTATTGTCATAATACTAGCGGGATGTGACAACTAATTCTGCGTCGCACAGAGACTAGCGAATGATCGTTTAGATAAGGACGTACGTGACATTTTGCTTTATCTTTCAATGCCTTACTCACGAGCTCAAAATATGTTTTATTTAGGGGTGTATTTCTTAAAATATCTTTTAGTAGATACCTGCAATTTAATTCTAGTACTAAATGTTACATGAACCTACAATCAATATGTGACGGATGTGATGAATCATGTATTATACGCCATCCATGGTACGGTGAACAATTCGCTGTATGCGTTTTGTTGTTCATTATGACTTTTTAAATTTTATTTATTGAAAGTCGCTTTATAATTACTTAGTTATTACTGACCTCAACAAAAATTTAATTCATAAAAGGAATTGATTTCAACACATTAACAAAAATGTTATTTAAACATTTCAACAAACATTAGATTCAGGAAACATTTACCCTTACATGTACAAAATTTCGGTTTAAACATATTTTGCTAATGTTAATATTTCTATTATTATTATTATTATTATTATTATTATTATTATTATTATTACAATAATTCTCAGTTGAATCAATTTTATAAGATTTACAGACAACTTTTAACAATAACAATAATTCATTTTTAATTTATTACATTTATTATTACCTCTCATACTGCGTTTGCTAATATTATTATTGTATTCATACATGCGTTTCATATTAATGCATCATTAAGTATTAATCCAATATCAATTTTACGATCATATCATTTTAAACAGTGCACATATTGAGAAATAAAAGGGAATGCTTCAGTTCTTCGTTTTGTACAAATAAATAATGTACAAGTATAAGTACCTAATGTTAACAATATTTGTATCCTAATTTCATATTGTTTCGGCGAAGATGTGTCCTACTCCTTGTGACAGACTCTGGCATACCTCTAAAAATCTCAAATGAGTAAAATGAGAGGCACGTTATTTAAACAGAAGGCTCACTTGTCGTCACTGAATGCCGCCTTCCAGGACCCTCAGATGGTCAGAAACCAAGTTCGAGAGGTATTGAGTGCCATTACAGCGTAAAATTGACGTTTTTTAAGGGGCTGCATCTTTTGAATGTGTTTTTCGTGAATCGTAAACTTTTGAAAATCGACAAAGTGTTTTGCGAAAAATGCAATGTGTCCTTTTTTTTTTCTTTTCTACGAATTTTACAGAACTATACGTTTGCTTCCCAGACGAGACCCTTTTCAAGTTTACTGTCTCCCCTTCAATTCCTAGGAAGGCAAAGGGTTAAACGCGGCGGCTCGAGAATATACTCCGCAATGAGAAGGTATCGGAGTGCTGCTCCTGGAAAAGAACGCGTCCAATAAAGGGCAGGCGTCGGCAACGGAGGGCGACAGGAAGACGCCAAAGGGTGCGTTTATGTTGGAGCAGCGACAAACGATGAGAGCAACGCTACGAGCGAAGCAACGAGAACGTCCACATGTAAACAGATGGAAGTGTTCATGTTGACAGCGCGCTGATCACGGGATCAGCGCTGCGACCCGATAAGGCAGAAAACCCTTCGGTAGGTTTTCGCTGCTAGTATCGCGCTGTTCCTGATCTTCACAGCTGGCACACTTCAGTGTTTTGCATGTCGAATAACATGAATGCTGAAATTGATCACTTGTTTTATTGTTGGAGTCAATTTTGGGACAAAGGGACACAAATCGCCATAATAGCTTCGTTTTAGACAAATTGTGTACCGCAGAAATGAGTACAACACGTAAGTTTTAGAGGTTAGGTTACATTTGTTTTCACTGAACGACAAGTATACAAATAATTACAGGGATAACTGCCATTTTTATTGTTATATTGTATTTGTCAAAACTAATTGTTAACAGATAAAGGACATAATCATCTGCCAGTGATGTTTTATTCTGAATCATTTTTGTATTGCAAACCCTCAAGTTTTGTTCACTTTGTTTGCCATAATCACCCATTTCATCTGTTAATGAATTTGTAAGTTGCATCCACACCTTGTAAAACTATAGAAAAGAATTTATTGTAGTTGTGAGATATTGACCCAGAATGATTGAGATGAGTAATTCTTATGTGCTTGCTGTCCACGGCACACAATGTGGGTGCAATTCAAGGAAGTATAATTTATAACAGAAATTTTAAAATGAAACAAATGAACTTATTTTCAATTTTGTTAGTTTAATTAAATGATTGGGATGTTTTATCAGTGAATAACTATCACTGAAGAACAATATGAATAAAATGAAATGCCAGAAACAGAATATTTTTTTTATTTTTAAACTAGAAAATTTATTGAAAAAGAATTATCTAAATTATTGCTTTTGAAAGTACATGTATCTCATTTCCTAGAACAACATTTCGAAGGGATGAAAATTGAATGTTTGAAATTAATTCAAAATTGAAGTGATTGAAATCAGCTAGTCCCAAGCCACAATTTGGCAAAATATTGAGATGTTACACTACAAAGCCGTCAGCCTTCCGTTTTGTCATAGTTTAAGATTTAAGAAACAATTTTAAATAAAACAAATATACCATTTACCTTTATCACTTCCTTATAATATATTTTCCTTGGAATTCAAGTAGTTTTACTTCAGAATACAAAATCATTTATTTACATTGGTCTTTGCAAAACTCAATCATTTTAGAAGATATCCTTTGTACACTTGGATAATATTTCATGAAAAACTTACAAAATTTTGGGAGAGAGTGATATGTTGTTCAGTCAACATGAACAGAGGACACCTAAAATATTAATCATATGGAAATGTTTTAACACTAGATGGTTTATTGTACTAGTAATCTTCAGACTTCACATTCAGTTAAATTAAACACAGACAAACCACCACATATATGCTCTTTACAGACAATAGGAAACAAATACTGAGGAATTCAATTAAGATTGGTAGAACTAACAGCAAAATTTGTTGTAGACAATATTAAAATGAGAAGAATCCTTTCTTATTTTAAGACAATAACAATGAATTTGAAGATGTTTTAATTTTTCTTATTTACTCCATGATATATATTGCACAACAGATATTTTTCTTATATTACAGAATAAACAACCATAAAAAATACTAGTTCAAATTAATTATTATCTCCTTTTAAATACTGAAAATGTACCAATCTGAAAACTGTTTTATAAAATGAAACTTGACAGACTAATAAAATATTAGAAAGACTATGAATAATAGAAATTGGCAGAATGGGAAGCACTGCACATTTGAAATTTTCTGTACATAGTCACTTTTCTTCACACAATTTCACACTTGTCTTCACTGCTTTTATTTTTCATACAACCTGGCATAAAATACTGTTATGTTTGTGAGATTCACATAGGCATTTAGTACACAATACATTTCCTTTCCTCCTTAGAACTGAATTCCATTATTTTTCTTAAACATTCATTCACATACAGCCAGATTTCTTTCAGAGACTAGGCATCTTCTCTCTGTAAAGAAAGGAAACGCCATTGAGTTCCTCAAATGAAATCAATCACTAACCTCAATACTAAATGGTATACTATAATTATAACCCTGCTGGAAATATACATCTGTTTCTCTTTAACAGTCAATGTAAATATGTTTATATGTATGACACTTAATTTTCCATAAACACTAATGTGCATTAACACTCATTATTGTAGCCATGGCAGCTTACCTCTTTAATCATCGCCACTTCAGCCAGGATATCACTTTAGACAATTCTTTTACGTGTCTGACTTTCTAAAATTCTCCTCCTTATCACATTCATTGAAGAGTTTTTCGTCAAATGATGACGCATCAATGAAAACGCCAAGAACAATATGAAATAACAATACATTTCCAAAACAAATCACTATTGAATTCGCTCGCAGTATAAAACTTCGAAATACGTACGCTCTAGGACTAACTCTTTCGCGGGCTGCACACAGCTGTTTGCTGCATGTTGCAGAGTCGAGAGGAAATTGACACATCTCTCACCAAGCATGCCAATACCCAGCCAAGAAAAATACTTAATTGTAATGCTTCCATTGCATAGGGAATGATGTTGAGGTTGACTCCTACTGCTTCAACTTAACGGTAACCAAAAGTTCCTAAGCCAATTGGAAGTAAATATGGCGGGTGATTTACGTAAGGTTGGTATTGAATTGACAAGTTAGTTTCGCCGAATGTCCTGTAGATGTCTCTGGTGGATTCGGAGTGGCGCTGCTTCGCTCTGCTCCGACATGAACACATCAGCGCTGCGATTTCGCAACAACTACTCTCTCTTCGCTCTCATCGTTTATCGCTGCTCCAACATAAACGCAGCCAAAGGCGCGTGGCGGACAGTGGGGCGAAATGACATAAAAAAGAGCATTCAACCTATTTTCTCACTTTTCCATGGGGAGCGATTTTACGACAGCTGCAGCGTGTGATTACGACAACACTTTGACGCATCTTGAGCTTTGTCCGACGCTTTTCGCCTCAGTGTTTTTCAGTGAAATCACCTCACTTTCTACGAATACATGTGGTTCAGAGGACATGTACAGAATTTAATTATTAATTATAACAAACATGTTTCCTTGCTCTCGAAAACCACTCTTCCTGTGATAAAAGAATATCCATCTAATACATATGGCCCGTTTTCATCAACTGTTTTCCAAATATCTTCACTTCGACGTCTATAGGCTCCATAAAAACGTCGTTTCAAACTTAGTTTTCTGATAATAATTATAATAATATAATTATTATTATTATTATATAATTATATTTCCCTAGCAATGAAGCATGTTACACAAGATTTGCTTGTGTTTACAGAAGACCTGTAACCCCGATATTACGCTTTTGGAGACAACAAATAATTTTACTTATATGAACGAATTTTACTTTCTCGTATATTTACCTATAAACGGCGCAATATACGTAGTAGAGAGAAAGTTATGTTTTGCGCCAGCAAGAAGTGTTATTTATTCGTGAGAAAAATCGTTTTGTAGGTCCCCTTTAACGTAAAAGAGATTTTTTCTGGTTCCTACATGTAGCAACACAGCGTAATCAGAATGCACGTTTTGCGATTCATTACTTCCGAAAAAGCGTCCTTTTTAACATTCGTTCGTCTATCTCCTTGTCCGTCTCTCGGCCCGTCCGTGAACAATACTAACGCTTAAACTATGTAGAGTAGTTTCTCCCAAAATTAATATTCCTTGATCGATGTGGCTCCACTTGATGCTCTGCGATTTTAGTAAGAATTCTTAATATTTTGGGGTATTTCACATGAACCACCAACATTTTCAAAATTTTCCCAAAAATCACCACAAATATTTTTAAATTTCTTGCAAGAATACGGTGAAATACAGTCAGAATAAAGATAGCATTGGTTCGATTTTCAGTTACCCCCGAATTTTCAACAAATGCACAGCTTTGCCTTTTTTTGAACACCCTTGTACAACTATGTTATTGAAGATACAGATTTTTTCTTCAAATTATATTTATTCTCCACAATTAATTTTTTATTGCAGTCATGTACTTTTTGTTCATTGAAAATATTAGTAATTTCCGCGCAATTTAGAGAGAACTATAGACAATATTAAAAATAATATTTTCTCAAATACGGCTTCATTTTTTTTCCTTAAACTTTTTATACAGATAGTGCTAAATGCACTGAATAATTTCATACAAATATCATTTTCATATTTTATTTTTATTTTTAAAACATACAGTGAGATATACCAAAATTTTCCTTTCTCTCTACATTTATATCTGCCAAAGATCTTAACGTCCGGCTTGCTGGGTCAATGGGTCACGATATATTATAATCCTTATTACCTCTATAATGGATTATAGGATCCCGAAACTATACAGCGCAGCTGGGAATCTGAAATAGAATGCTTCTATTCCTAGTTCATTTCTGTTCGGATTGACTAACTGAAACATCACTTTCTTTTCTATAGAACAAAATTTAACAAAGTTTATTTTACTTTTTGTCAAACAATTTAATGAATTTAAGTTAGCCTTTGATCATGATCTCTTTCAATTTACAATTTTACACCGCGGTTAACTTATCTTTTTCTTCGTTGATGTCCCTCGTAGACTTCTCAGTCGAAATATCTTGCGATCTTGCCGTAGTCAAAGTTCAACGAAATTCTCTTCTTCCCCTATCAAGCTGTTCTCAAACTATCAAAATTACAGTCCCGATTACGTCCTATGACTAGTCCGAGACTTGATTACCACTCCCGACAAAGTTCAATTTATACTTCAATATTGCTTCCACATGAAAATATCTACGAACAGTTCAGAAGCGCGTTTCAGAGCAGAATGAAATCTTCCTGCATGATTCATCCCTCGAAGACTTCGTATTAAACTACCTTCATTTTTTTCATAACATTTGACCGTCTAAACTTCTCCGCCCAATCCCAAGGTTTCTACTTTCGGCATCAACCCATCTCTTAATGCATTTAGAAAAAACAAAAACTACATTGTTTATTCACGGTCGTTGCTATCATCTAGCTCTCGTGATATTTCGTAATGCATGTTCCACCATTTGTCTCCAAATAAATGTTAATTTATTTTAACATGATATATCAGTATGTCACAGCTTCCCTCTCAAGCGTCATTTGGTTTGCTACAACCTAACTAAATGACAAGACTAAATTGAACACTTTCTTCTTGCTTCTTCACACTAAACGACATTAACACTTTACACTTTGCACTGCACTAGGTCTTGTTGCTTGCCTTAAAACTATTTACATTTTCCTTTCGGAATGTGCCAACAATAACCATTTCATCAGGTATTCTAATAGCCGTATCTGCCTAATATTTGCTCCCATTAACTAATTGAATACACATACACATTAAATTAAACTCCTACACAACTGACAAAATACACATAATAACAAAACAATAACAAAGAAAAACTATTACACCTAATATTTACAACTATTTACAAATCTCTGTTATGACCAGTATATTTAATCATGCGTGTCGTCCCTCATATACGGCTTCATGTTCCTGTAGTTATATGTTCCCATTTGCCGTCCATTTCATCATTCAAAATCTGGCATTCTTGTAATACTTTACAAATTCGATACGGTCCTTTATACAACAGGAAAAATTTATAAAATAGCTTCTTATCCACGACGACACTTGAGTACTCTAATTAACACTTCATCACCCTCCTTATACTCGCCTCAAGCATTGTTTCTGTTTTAGCTTTCTTTTGGCTGCTCCTCCTCAAATTATCATAAATTATTCAGCGTATCTTTCCATCATCTGGGTGTAGTCAATTTGCCAGTACGACGCAGTAAATCCAGTCCGTGAATATCCGAGCTCCTTTTACCTTCCACATCATTTCATCTAATTTCGGCGGTTTTTCATGACGAGCGATGGTCTTGCTATTGAGTTTCCTAGCATCAACACAAAATCTGATCTTATGGTCTTTCTTACGAACTATCACTATTGAGAGCACATGCGGTGTCATCGACTTTTTAATTATACCATCCTCAAGCATCGTGTTTATTTGTTTACGTACTTCGCTTTTATATACATGGGGGATCGGATATTGTTTCAGATTAAAAGGTTCCTCATCCATCAATTTAATTTTAAATTGATATCCCTTCACGGCTCCCTTGAACTTCAAAATATCTCTATATTCATTGACTAACATTTCAATAAGCTTCACTAGCATCTATTCCGTTTTCGTCGACCGCGCCCTCTGCTGCCGTGTGGATCTAGTCCCTGTCTCTTCAATTTGTTCCCCAATATCGCAAATACACATATCTTCGCCCTCCTGGTCCTTGAGTCCCTAAACAATGTTGTTGCCCTTTGTCACCTCGTAACAATACACTCCTGTTACCTATGTCTAGCTTAGCGTCACACATTTTTAGGCCATCAAACCCCAAAATAATTGGACGAATCAAATTCTTCACTACAATTGCGGAAACTGGTGTGATCCCTTGAACTTCCACTTCCACCCAAATTTGCCGACTTCTCGTTTCGATGCGCCTTCCATTAGCTGTCGAATATCAAACTCTGGTGGGTAGCTTATCAATTTATTTCCCTTTTTCTTTAACTGCTCCTTACAATTTTCCGACACTGCACAAACATTAGCACCTGTGTCAATTAAAATGTCTACAGGTATATTCGAAATATCCTTCAAAATTAACACGTAGCTATTCTCCGCCCGTTCATCCGTATCTTCCCTTAATAAATCTTCCGCCGAGACTTCAATGCTCTTCAACTCCTTAAGAACCATCACGCCCTCATTCTCATCATGAAATTTTAGGTGGCTTGGTATTACAAGCGCTGACGCATGCATTGGTATATTTCCCTGTGAACGCATCATGAATTCATTTTCTAACTGTTCAATCTTGTCCTTAATATCCGACATATATTTCCCAGATTCAGATTCTTGCACCATTTTAATGTTTCTAAGTCCCTCCTGTATTCGTTTTTAATTTACATTCGAATTAACTAATTTAGATTCTCTGTTTTCAATTGTTTCGCCATGTTGAAGCGACATTGCATTTAAATTATCTACACGCGATTCGACGATTGTCAACTTTTCGCATTGTTGGTCATGTAAATGTCCTAATGTCACAATGTTTTCCTGTAAATAATGAACTTGGGAATTAATTTTGTTGCCAGATTCTTTTAATTTCCTCTGCATTTGTTCGACTTGATTATTAAAAGACTCAATTTTGCGTTCATTTCTGCTAACATCTTAAGAATTAAATTATTAGGGTCCATATTTCCTAACGGTGCAGCCAATTTTCCTTTTCTTGTGGTTCAATCTCAATAATTTCAGAAATTTCTCCCTCGAGTTAGTATTAGCAGACGCCATATCATCTACATTAACATTCTCCATACCAATTTTCTGCTCTAGTATCCATTTTGAATTCTAATACAAATTAAAATCTCTCTGTTAAATTATTTTAAATCACACCAATAAAATGGTCTTGGCCTTTCTTATAATTAACAATTAATTTCAAATGTCAATCCATAAATTTCAGATTCCCTTTGGATCACTATATTATAATTTATATGACTAATTTTATCGTGTCACCAATTGTTATAAATTATAACAAATTATGCATCACGTTGAGCGCCATTTTGAGATATACCAAAATTTTCCTTTCTCTCTACATTTATATCTGCCAAAGATCTTAACGTCCGGCTTGCTGGGTCAATGGGTCACGATATATTATAATCCTATTACCTCTATAATGGATTATAGGATCCTCAAACTATACAGCGCAGCTGGGAATCTGAAATAGAATGATTCTATTCCTAGTTCATTTCTGTTCGGATTGACTAAATGAAAAATCACTTTCTTTTCTATAGAACAAAATTTAACAAGTTTATTTTACTTTTTGTCAAACAATTTAATGGAATTTAAGTTAGGGCTTTGATGATGATCTCTTTCAATTATACAATTTTACACCGCAGTTACTTATCTTTTCTTCGTTGTGTCCCTCGTAGACTTCTCAGTCGAAATATCTTGCGATCTTGCCGTAGTCCAAAGTTCAACGAAATCCTCTTCTTCCCTATCAAGCTGTTCTCAAACTATCAAAATTACCAGTCCCGATTACGTCCTATGACATAGTCCCGAACTTGATTACCACTCCCGACAAAGTTCCAATTTATACTTCAATATTGCTTCCACATGAAAATATCTACGAACAGTTCAGAAGCGCGTTTCAGAGCAGAATGAAATCTTCCTGCATGATTCATCCCTCGAAGACTTCGTATTAAACTACCTTCATTTTTTTCATAACATTTGACCATCTAAACTTCTCCGCCCAATCCCAAAGTTTCTACTTTCGGCATCAACCCATCTCTTAATGCATTTAGAAAAAACAAAAACTACATTGTTTATTCACGGTCGTTGCTATGCTCTAGCTCTCGTGATATTTCGTAATGCATGTTCCACCATATTGTCTCCAAATAAATGTTAATTTATTTTAACGTGACATATCGGTATGTCACAACAGAAATGCTATATTTCATGCATCGCTCACGGCGTTTATATTTATATTACGAACATTTTTTATATATTATTGCTTTTATGAATTATTCCCTATGAATTTTCTCGAACACACAAAAGTTTTCAGTAAAAAGAGCTCAAATTAGCACATTTTCAGATATGCTCAAACGAAATTTTCTCAAAAACGGCCCCGAAGTTTTCAATGAAAATTTGCATGTTAATTTTACTCTTGTCTAATGTTTTTAAAATCACATTTCAAATGTATTATTAGCGAGCCTAAAAAATGATAATATGTAAGAAATCGTATTTTAGGCGCCGGTAGGTAACAGCTAGAAAGAGGGCAGGACAAAACCGAAAAGCTAACTCAGGCTAAAGAGATAAGTAATGAGTAGTACGAGAAAGTAACTGCCATTTCATAGCACTACTACTTCTCGCAATGCTTTCTGCCGGTTCGGACCAGTGTGCGGCACGAGCACCACCCACTGCAACTCCTGCAGACGTCACCCCTCTCCCCGCACCGGCGGATAGCGGGAGGGAGGGCTGGCCGCCGCCTAAAAAGTCCTCCGGCTGCAAGTGACGCGCGCAATGGGATTAACATTTTCTGACGTCGCGGGAGCGGCCGCGTTGCAGCCCTCTCAGTGACATTGCTCTTTGGCAACGGTCGCTTGGAGGAGGTGGTGTTGTCTGCAGTTGTAGCGGCAAGGACGGCGTGGCCGCGGGTGCACAGAGACGACAGAGATGGCAGGGATAGCGGGTGCAGCAGGGACAGAGAGATCGCTAAGAATGGCGATGGTGAAAGGGGAGAGTTGGGGTGTCGATAAGTGTCAGAAAGTGGTGGGGCGGCGGGGACGGCGGGGGCGGGGGGCGGCGGGGACGGCAGGTCAGTTAGGACGGAGAGGCCGGCGCACACTGGTTGAATCGGGCCTAAAACTTGGTCATAATTGCAAATGTCAGTGGATTTGCGTAAAAATTGGTATCGGGGTTTTTACAAGGGAGGTAAGAGTTGGTGGTGTCGATAAGTGTCAGAAAGTGGTGGGGGGTGGTTAAAAATTAGGTATCAGGGATTTTTGAGTCGCTGAATTAGAATATCATTACGAAATTTCAAAATTCAAATGGCGCCTTCAAAATGGCGGATCGACTCATTTAAAAACAAAGAAAAATGCATTTAAAAATACACATATGGGGCTCTGAAGGTCATTGATTTCAAATGTCATAATGAAATTTCTAAATTCAAAATGGTGGCTTCAAAATGGCTAACTGATTCATAAAAATGACCCCAATGTACGTAGAAATATGTATAAAATGGTCCTCAAGATCGCTGATTTCGATTATCGGAATGAAATATCAAAATTCAGAATTGAAGCTTGAAAATGAAGCAAATATACGCAGAAATATGGTTAAGTACTATTTTTGAAGTCACTAAATACAAAATTGCTATGAAATTCAAAATAGCTGCTTCAAAAGGAATATCGGATTTAAGGAAAAAGTCGATTGTGAGTAAAATGTTATTTAAGACAGTTTTGAATTTGTTGATTCATTAGATTTATTTAACTATATATATATATATATATATATATATATATATATATATATATATATATATTCAAACAAATATCACCCATCTGCTGGGAACCCAATATCTATGTATACAGATCTAATTTCGTCAGCACTTATTGAATAAACAATATTTTATTTAATATTTAATTATGAATAATTGAATCAAAATTAGTCAACAATACTTTGAGTGACCACATTGAATTCACTCTTACACCTTAGTTACCCATAGTTTTGTTTGTTGCGTCAAGAAAGAAGAATCCTTAAAATACACTAAAAATCTGAAAGTGCTCGGTGGCTAGGTTATTATTGTTTAATCCCTCCAAAGTTTATATTATTAATTTACTGCTAAAGTAATTATCTGAAGGAAGTAAAAAAATTATTCAAGAAATCAATTCCTGTGGCATCGAAGAAACCATCAGGGGCGATCTAGTGTTATATCTTACTACGTAGCATTTGTAGTATAGTCGCTTTAAAACAAAAGATGCAGATATGTGCTGTGACCATCCGTTTGCCGAGGTCTCAGGAAAGCGGAGCCATCAATATTCAAGAATAAGATGAGCTGTTTGAAGCGCGCCAACGCGATGAATACAATCGAAAATGAAAACTACGAACTATATCCGTAAGGAGCGTCTCGGTAGAGTATGCGACACCGAGTCGGGAGAAGAAAGCTTTCTTTTCTGAAGTAACAGCTGGAAGTGAGGACCTACCGATCACGAGAAGGCGGCACCGCGTACTACTACGGACTTCAGGACTGCATCTACGATAAAAACTCTTCAAGACATTCGAGAGGTAATTATCATATTACAAGGCATTAAAACAATTCATCAGGAAAGGATGAAAGTATAAGTGACGCATTTAAAATCTTTGTAAAGAGAGGAGTGTGAATAGCATGAAACTAACAGGCCATTCATTTCTTTTCTTTGCAGTTTTTTCTTATTTTATATTTACTCTTCTTATCGATAGACTCAGTTGTCGTATTGTAGATTCTTTTAAATATGGAATTAAAAGCTGATTACATTCTATAAAAGAATACGAAAAGAGTAACAACGAAGAAAACGAGACGGAGGCCACATCGTGAGTTGAACAACGGTTCTGCAGAGGGGCGGCTTTGCTCCCGACCGAGCTGCAAGGACAAGGACACCGAGCGACTGGAAGAGTCGACGCCGTAGATTTCTCTACGCCGTGAAAAGACACAGTAAGTCGTGCCAACTGAACAATTTGTAGATATTAGAAGAATAATTTGTTTCGGAAGAAAGTATTAGTACAGGTTCTTTATACCGATATTCTGGAAAAAATAGAATCAATCTTTTCTTTCAAGAAAAACTTAGCTAATTGTAAAGTTGCAACTAGGGAATTTACGACTGGAAGGATTAGTCAAAGTTTTAAGTATTCTTTGAAATTGATTTAAATGAGAGAAAGGAAAATTAATTTTTTTTTAAATGAGAGAAAGGAATAGTTAATTATAGAGAGTGTAAGTTGTTTTCTTTTTTTTTCAGCAAGACAAAATTCTTGTATATGTAAAGTGTTTTATGTTCATTGACTGTAATAGCAATTTAATTAGAATATACTTAAGTAAATGGAAAGTGATTTGACTTGAGTTTCTGTGTAAATGCATTCAATCCAACAGCCCATGACCCTGATCCCCGCTATTCTAATTGTATTTTTTTATTTTGCGCCCACCTTGAAAAACCATTCTGAGCTAGCCGGCGGAGGGGTGGGTCGCAGTGCAGCTAAATTTGTGTTATTCTGATTAAGGACATTCTACTTGATAAATAAAAATAATAATTGAGGCAGGACCTCGCAGGACAAAAATATAATCTACAATATAAACATTAACTTTGTTACGCTACATGGTTTAGAATTCAACCGCATCATATAAAAAATATTATACACTTTTTCTTAAAATATTAACTTACAGCCATAAGTGTCTTATATTCGGATGACAAAAGAATCCCAAAAATTTTAAACCCTTTTTTAATTTCACGAATATCGTTGGTAAGAATCAGCGAATTCAGCCATTCGAGCAACGTAACTTTACGACACCGTGTGGAAGACAAAAATGATTGAAATAAATTTCTGAAGCTGAGTAGTTTGCTCCAATGTCTTCCGAACGAGATTTGATCAGTCAGAATTCCAAACGCGCACTTTGAATTTTGCAATTATGGCCAGGTTTTTGCCGCGATAAAACCAGTGTGCGGCGGGAAGGAAGAAGTGTTGAGGACAATGAAAAGCGGGCGGCGCAAAGGCGTCGAAGGACGAGGGCGGCGATGGTTGTGGAGGAGGAGGACGAGGAAGTGGTATTGGAGTTGCAACGGCGGTGGCGGTGGCTTCATAATCGGATTTTAAAATTGGCCCACAGCCTATCAGTGCTGACAGGCCCAGAGTAAACAGTGGGACGTTGCCACTCTTGTTACTATCCCCTTGCTGCCTGTTGCGACACGTGACAATTTCTCTGCAATTTCTGAAGAAATTCTCCAACAACAGATACATCTACAAAGTGTTTTTGACGCAATGTTCTGAAACATTAAGAAATATTTCTAATATCACCACTAAGACTGCCTTTTTCAAAAGTTATATTTCTCCAAATCACATTACTTCTTCCCTCATTTCTTAAACAACGCCATCGTTGTTTATTTCGATATAGTTATTTATGATTACAAGCTTAATACGCGAAAAACACTTTGTGAGAGGGAACTGAAATAAGATTATGTTTCCAGTGAAATAAATCAGAATGAATTTGCAGAAATAAATTAAGACTAAAAACAATATAGAATAGGGTTATGCATGTCGTTCTTTTTATCGAGTATTAATATCTCTAAAATACGATAAATTATATTATACATTGTTGAGAATACAATGCATAGCCTAAACATTACCTTCCTATATTTCTTTTAATAATGCTGTTAAAAGTGGAAAACCAAATAATATACAATTCAGTTTAGATCTGTGCAGGATCTCGCTTAATTTTTTCGACACCAAAGTATATCCAGACAATTAAATTAAAATATTCATTTCTATCGATTATTAAATAAACAGGAAGTTCACAACAAAAATGAAAACTTGAAAATATATAAATGACTTACGGCATTCCCCCAAAGTGCCTGTTACATTCTGAGAGAGATTTCTGTGAAACGTTTGAAATTTGATTTCCGTGTGTTGGGGGAGACGAGACTGTTTCATTGCCATCTGATCAATTTTTCATTGCCTCTCCTACACGGCCCGTCCGCCGGTCCTTCATCTGCTCCCGAGTGGCAGGGTTGAGGGGGGGGGGGGGCTTGCTCGCCGAAAAGCCCGCTCCCATCGCGACTTCCCACCCCCGCCTTCTCTTGGCACGCGTTCGCCCCCCCCCCTCTCTCTCTCTCTCTCTCCGCGACGGCAGCACGTGGCGGCACGCGTCCGACCCGCCGCCCGCCGCAGCCAGGGTGGGGTCGGGTGGGGTGGGCGGCGCCTTCCGTCAGGCCTCCGCCCCCGTCACCACCCGACGCCTTCGCTCACGCCGCCGAGATCGATAGGCAGGCGGGTGGGCGGGCAAGCGAGCGAGCTGGCGAAGGCGCGCGTGCGAAGGGCGGGTGTCACCACCGCGCCGTCGTGGTCGTTGTCGCCGTCGTCCTAGCTAGTCCCATCGTCTTTTGCCGCCTCGGCCGTTATCAGCCCCGGCACACACGCCTACTCGAAACATTCACCCGATATGTCCATCATCACGGCGAGACAGCGTCGTTTTCGACGTACCATCATCGTCTACGAAGCCACTGTAGCAAAACCCGACTGGCAGACTTGTTAGAGGGAAATCTTTGGGTCCCAGATATCAAATATGCTAACGCTTGGAAATTCAACAAGAAAAAATGACAGTTCTTTAAAAAAAAATATAGAAGATCAGACAGTGTTGTATAATTTTTAATTCACTTTCATTGTACGGTATGCAAGAGAGCTACTTTTTCACAGAGAGGGTACCAATTATCTTTAATTTTTTATACTTCAAAGTCATATCCTTTTCGTCACTACCGCATATCAAATGTGCATGATTCGTGTACTAAATGCAATATGTCAACATGAACTATCAATAATTTAATTTAATATCATATTTCCCCAAATCCTTTTACTTAAGATTTGGCTGGCATTTTTTAAAAATTCATTTCATTTATAGTTTCGTCGTCTCAGTATCCGTGTTGTTGAATGACAGAGGATCTACTTCCTGACTTGTTTACTGTTGTTCCCCTAGTTTCATCCACTCCCATCCCCCCCCGCTCTTGGCGACAGTCCAGCGGGCGATATACTAAACCAACCGACCTGAAACTGACAATTCTTCCTTGGTTGAAAACTCGCGGGGACGATCCGATGCGAGAACTAAGTGTGTGTGTGTGTGTGTGTGTGTGTGAGAGAGGAGGGGGGGAGATAGAGAGGGGGAGATAGAGAGAGAGAGGGGGAGATAGAGAGAGGGAGATGAGAGAGAGGGAGATAGAGAGAGGAGGAGATAGAGGCAGAAATTGTAGACAGGAACAGAAAAAGAGAGGGAGAAAGAAATTAAGGGAGAGATACAGAGGATGTGGCAGACAGAAAGGGAGGGCAGACCAGCAAGCAGACATAAAGGCAGAGAGGATACAATGCTGGTCATAGATAAGGTGAGACAGTGGAAGAAAGGGGATAAAGGAGTCCAGAGAGGAGGCATGAGACAGGAACAAAGTGAGAGAAGGCAAAGAGTGAAAAGGGAATATATAGAAGACAAGGAGACAAAGAAAGAGAGAGTAGATAAAAAGAAGACAAAGAAGTATCAAATGGGAGGAAAAGAAAGAGAGAGGGAAAAAAGGGAGAAGGAACTAGAGGAGGAAGGAGACTGAGGGACCAAAGGAAAATGGAAATATAAAGGAAATAAAAGTAAGCGGGAAAAGAAATACAGCAAGCGCAGCAGCAGAGATGAGGTGGAAAAAGCAGGGAAACCGCAGGGTAATTGAGCGGTTCAGTGGATTGACAGGGTGGAAGTCAGAGACTGATAGGGTCGGAGAAAGTAACAAATGGAAGTGGAAGGCGGTTCGTAATTATGGAGAGAGAGGGGGATACAAAATGGATGGAATACTAACGCCTAGACAACCAACTGACAAGAAGCTGAAAAGGTAAAATGCAGCAAAAGGAGGAAATTCACAAGCGACAGAGCAAACGAACTGATGTTTACTAGTAAAATATTTAGGATATATTTAAGTTTTCCATATTTTATTAGGACATCCTTTAATATTTTACAAGCAAACGACACTCATAAAAGTACAAATTGTATATCTAGAAATCCTCCACGACTACTTGAATAGTACGTATCAAAGTATATTAATAGTGTTTATATATCTTCTTAAAAACATAGTCGAAGATGTCGTGTGTAACTTGAACGTGAACAAACTATGAACCATTCGGATAATTGCATAAAAAGAAGAATTATTTATTAGATATCTACGTGGGAAATAGAACAGGTAAAACGAAAAGAAAACAGCAGATTACGCTTCCTGTTTCGACAATTATCTTTCTTTTTTACCTTCTTGGATCTTCTGGAGTTTCTTTTATATCTTCTTTGGATTTCGTTTGTAAATGAAATAATTTTGTTACAGTGAATTTCAATCATTGTTACACGAAATGTGAGAGTGAAAGTGGATTCACTCCAGCTCTCAGAAGAAAGCTGTGTGATTATCAATCGGTGAACATGAAGTGGGCTACTGGTCAAGTTCCTGCAACTATCGGAATCGGACAAAACGACGAGTTGCGAAGAGAGTCGTTTACTAGGCAGTGCGGTGCTGAGTAAACCGAAAATTACAACCAAAGACACGTATTTTGATATCTAAAATTATAAATTATGTTTCACGAACACAAGATATTACCACAATCAGCAACATTTCCATGTCGCTATAACTAGAATATTAACTTTGGAGATGACTTTTCTAACTACGATATTGTCACCCTCGGGTGCCATTTACATTTTGCTCCACGGACGGGATTGGGATCTGTCGCACCAATAGACTGCGATTTAGTTACTACTGCCTATGACAGTTCATCAGAAGTTATGGTCTCCATCCAGTCAGAAGGATGAACGCCACTGTAGTGACGGCAAGGTGGTGGCAGAGAGATGGACTGGAGGCACCCCCCCCCGCCACTGAACAACCCGAGTGATTACCGTTGAGCTCCGGCTTTGACGGGGCAGTGCCCGATATTCGTTGGCAATTGACTAGAAATGCGTTCCCATGTGAGTAGCATACACCTCCGTTACCAATCAGGACAGCAGGTAGCTTCCAGATGGGGAGGCGACCCTTCTCTTGTTATAGGTAGACTCTCTCCAAAGAGTGACGAGATTATCCGGATATTGTTCCGGATTGCGACAGCGTATAGCATTCCAGATTATCCGGATTTCAGTCAACGGCTTACTCTACACCCTCAGAGGGTGAGGGTAGAACCCAAAAAGTCACAGATGCCCGATCTGTGATTTTGCAACCCCCACCCCTGGCAAAATTTAAAGATACAGCGGAGTAATACACCGCAAGGCAGTGCCGTACATTTGACTAATCCCCCTTTACCCCTACGCGCGCCGTTTTTGTCGCACGGGTGCGCGGCGCAGGAACGTGGGCTGAGGAGAAGGGGGCGTGGCCTGGGTGGCGGGCGTCGCTCGTCTGCCTGCGCGCGCGGCGCCGAGACGCGGAAAATGCGACCGCACCCGGCGCAAATGGCGCGCGAGGCGGAGGCGACGGCGGCGGCTGTAGCAGTGGCGGTGGCGGTGGCGGTGGCGGCACTGCCTCGTTGACGTAGAGGAACTGGCAGCCGGTGGAGGGAAACCATCGGACGGCGGTAAAACGGCAGACGCACGCTGAGTGGAAGGGGGGGGGTTAAAATAACATTTGAAAGGTGCATTGGCACATATGTTGGTGGTCAACAGACCGTGGCAATCAACAAATGGTTTAAAAAAAGGGATTTTATTTGTTTTACTGAAACTATTATTGACATATAGTATAAAGAATGGGCGGAGAATTTGAATAAAAGCGTCTAATTTATAAAGACATGTAAAAACTATGTTTAATTTGTCAATAAATAAGCACTTCTTCATTCTGTAGTATGAGAGACAGTGATTCTCGGATTCCGAAATATAAAAATAGTCCGCAATAGTTCGAAGTGTCCAAAAATAACTTGTAGCAACAAGTTAATTATGTAAAGTGGAAGATATTCCTGTTCCTGTTGGTCGACAGCGCGCTAAGGCCGACTTGACCGACCAGCAGCGACCTAGCCTCTCTGTCATGGGATAAGGGGTTCGTGTGATTTGCACGACAACATCCTTTCACCATATATACTGGTCTTCGTGGAAGAAATTAAGATATGCTATCTACGATAGACAACATTATTCCAATGGATTGTATTCCTGAAGGTACGTATGTTTTTGGTACATATGCTTGTACACAGCGTCTGGTAAAGGTTACATGCTTGCGTTTGTGGTGTACGAGAGTAAGCTGAGAGTTAAAATCACAAGTGTGACATTGTTGGAAATTTTAATAAACATAAGGACTTTTCTGATGGTTGCCATTACAAAGGGGAGAACACGTGTGATTACATCAAAATGATTAATATAGAAAAAAACACTGAAGGGCGACAGAACTATCCACATTTTTAGAAAGAAATGTACCATCAAACGACGGTTCAAAGAAAGGAATTCAAGTCAAGGAACCCACTTCCATCTGAAGAGCGGAGTGGAGTGGCAGTAGGCGAGAGAGGCATTCAAAGGTCGAGGGCGGCAGCGGGAAGAACAGCAAGAGGAGGTAGCGTTGAAGCGAAGAACGATCCTTCGACGCCATCAGGCCTCTCCAAAGCACCGGAAATCGACGAGAGCTCCAAACCTCCAGCCTCTCCCGAGATATTTTGACGTTTACACATGGCATTCAAGAGAACTAAGCATGGCGAGCTCAACGACTCGCGAATGAGGGTATCCATCAACGTATGCTCCTCCGCAGAAAGTATTTTCGAAACATAAATATTCCACGAAAGATATGAATACCAGACGAAATCAAATTCGCAGACGATGCTTGAACAAATTTATATTTTAAATGAAAATAAAGTGGAAATGTGGAGAATTCCAACTTAACAGTAATCGGTATTAGCTCTCTTTCATGTGAATTAACTCAATTTCATTTTGCTTTCACATCAGACACACAAAAACAAATATGCCTGCAGCACTTTTGCTGATAAAAGAAGAATCAGAAGAAATAGAAGCCGGGAGATGATAATTTAGTCATCCTATTCGGTCTGGGCTGCGTGACGATCTTCACACCATGGGCAAGAGCGATGAACACTGCTAATGAAATGCTTCACACCAATCAAGGCAGGTAGAGAGGCATCCAACAACAAAGACTGGAGAAAGGACCAACAGATCGTAAGTATCAGAAATGAAATGTAACTATTGTGCTTAATGAAATAAGTAATGTAACCAAAGAAAATTATTTTTAGGAATGGCTGAACCAGCGAGGAGTACGAGTGCCAGAAGCTGCAAATAAAATCTCACTTGCTGCCCTGGCGAGCCAACATTGTGAAAAGATAAAAAGGTACCACCAGATACATATCAGTGCGTTAAAGAATACATTTCATTAATATTTTGCATCATATTATCTTGTTCTGTTGCATCATTGTAATAAAATATTAAAATATACACTTTAAATATGTACAAATATATACGTCTACACTTGTGATAAATAAATGATATATAAATCTAATAAATAACTGACCTCAGCAATGTATTCGTAAAGGTATGTAGTTGATGACATGCTGGCTGCAGAAGGGCACACAGTTTTGAGGCTGCCAGCATACCATTGCAAATTCAATCCTATTGAACATGTGTGGGGCATGTGTGGAGGAAAAGGGTACTACAACAAAACTGTATGTGAAAGGCCAGGGCAAGGAATGGAGAGAACTAAAGCTGTGTGGAATAAGGCAATAAATCAGGTAAAGTTCTCATTAAACCATTATAGAAAAATGGTAAATACATGATAACAGTTATGATTATAATTTTTTTCAAAATTAGTAAAACAAGAAACTAGAAAATTATGTTATGGCATTAACAGGTCACACCAGAAATGTGGAAGAATTCAGTGGAACATGCAGAAAAAATTATTGAAGAGTATTATGAAAAAGAGGCAGTGGAAGAAGATTATGAAGAAATATTCGTAAATTTGAGCAGTGCTAGTGGAACTGACACAGCTGAAGAAGGCACAGGAGAGAAAGGAGACACAATTCCATTTGAGCCAATCCCAGGAACATCTTCAATGTGAAAATTTTTTTAAAAATATTAGAGATTCCACAACTTCATCTCAAGAAACATCTGACATATTAATGCAACCATACACAGTTGTTAGAGAACACGTTGGGACTCCCTGTGCAACAGAACAGGTAAGAACTGGAAAATACTCCATTGAGAATTGAAGAAAATTTCATTTCATTAACACATTCTCCCAATTTTCAGTCAATTGTTCCTACCCGTGCTTCAGTTGTGTGTTTATATCGAGTAGGGTTGCAAAAGTGAAAACAGTGAGTAAGCATTAAAGCGTTTGGAATAAAAGTGATAATCTTGTAAAATAAGTAACTCAATATTTCAGATGTGCCTCAAATTATAAAACTCCTGCCCCCGTAAAGCAACCTCCAAGTCAAGTTAAGAACAAATTTGGTTACACTGTGCCCCAGAAAAGGTATTGCTTGAATTACTTGATTATAGGTGTGTGATTATTGCAGGTTGTAAATTAATGTTATTAAATTACAGTCAATTGTTCCCGCCAGTGCTTGAGTCATTCGGTTTGGTTCGGGAACGGTTGCAATGTGAAATTAGTGAGTATTCCCAAATAGTGTAGAGTAAGTGTCAAACACTTGTGACAAATGAAATTCAATCTTACAGATGTGCCATGAAATTATAAATCTGCTGCCTCCTGAAAGCAACCACAAAAGTCTAGTTTGTACACAAGTTTTGGTCACACTGTGATACGGAAAACGTATTGCTTGAATTTACTTGATTATGGGTTTGTGATAATTGCAGGTTGTAAATTAATATTTTTAAATTTCAGTCAATTGTTCCTGCCAGTGCTTCAGTCAGTCTGTTTGGTTTGAGAACAGTTGCAATGTGAAAGAAGTTAGTGTGCATTTATAGTGCGGCGGCGATGGTGTAGCGGTTAGCGTATCGGACTGCTATACCCACGTTTGCGGGTTGAAACCCGATCGATGGATTTTTAAGGGCGAAAAAATCCTTCGTGCGCCTTCCTTCGGAGGGGAAGTGAAGCCGGCTGTCCCATGTTAGTACATTTACTGCATGTAAAAGATCCTCAAGCCTAAATGATGCCTCTGAACTAAATTCAAATCGTCTGTTTCGTCGCCCAAGTAATACCTTCTTTCTCCCATAATTGGTGAAAGGAGTGTAACGAAATTTGCGTGGTCAGACGGAAGAGCAGGCCTCATGGCCTGAGTCTCGCCACGTAAAATAAGGCAAATTCAATTCAATAGTTTTAATATGAGTGTGAGATCCTGAGTGAACTCCTGCCTTCTCAATTCAACCAAAGACACTAGTTAAGAGCACCATTTCATTAACACTAATTAACCCCAATGAATTAACAGTTAATCAATTTCCTTTACAGTATCCCTGTAATAAAATTAATCATTACTGCCAATGCCTCTGAGTTTGTGTTCAGTTTAAGTAGGGATGGTAAGTGATATAAATGAATACACTTCAAAGATTGGACAAGTGTGTGTAACATACATTACATTAATAAATGTTTCAGATATGCAATAATGGAGTTCAGAACATACATAATTTTATTTAGATGTTTTGTTCAAATGGTAATCAGTTGTTAAGTGAAATTTTTAATTGGTTTATTTTTTTATTATTATGTTCATTTTGCATATAGTTATTTTTCAATGATTTTCTATTTATGTTTGTAAATTTTATTGGTTTTGTAGGTTTTTTTTGTACATATTATATTGAATACTGTAATGTGAAGCAAAAATTCTTGGGCCAACTTTTCTTCTGGACAATTTCGTTTTTCATATGTTGCAGGAATTTGAAGTAATATATAAGTTAAGTAGCAATTTTTTTATTTAAATGTGATAATGTCCTTTTTAATTTTTTGTTTTTCATTCAAGAACATAATTTCCTAGGAATAATTTTTGATCTTATAACAATAACATGTCTGTTTATTGAATTTATCATGATTGGACAATAGATACTGCATTGATTGTTCTATGTTGCAGGGTTGCTGTGTTTCCCAGATTTTTCATTTTCTAAATATGGAATTTTGTATGTATATATTATTTTATGTATTGTAAATGTCTCCATTATTTTGACTTATGTTTCTGTATGCATGCTAGAAATCGGCCCTCAGTCGTCATCCTGATCGGGAGGATGGGTATGCTATCAATATATGTAAAATTTTCAAGTAGTTTATTTGTAGTATTTGTAAAGTCAGCCAAATTTCTTAATGTTGATTTTTAATGATAATATTTTTACAATCCAATTGAGGATTAATTCACTTTTTTATTCATTTTTTTTATATATATGGTAGCATACTTACTACTTTGTTTTCCCCGATCGCTTAAAGTAAATGCCGGAATGTTTTGTAATGTTTGTACACCCAGGGGCTTTAGGCTTTAAAATTGTTGTAAAAATTCAATAATTTTTGTGAAAATAAATTGCTGTGGACCATCGGTGTTCAAGAAATTTTAATGCCTGCTCCTTGCAATTTGTCATTCAAATTGACCACCCATGGTGTGTCAGTTTATTCTTTACTGAACCTTCGCATTATATCAAATCATATATCTGATCAATTTAATTTTCATGAAAGTTCAAACATTGTCATTTTCATACAGTACATTCGTTCATTCCTTCGATATGCTTCGATCGTGGTCATGTGTCGATATTACGTGCATAAAACCATTATTATACAAATATTTCTAGTTCGGAAAAGAATAGTTTTATTTCACTTCATTGTGTACTGTTTGAAAATTAAAATTATTTTGAGTCTTGCATTTCATTTCATCTTTATTCTATAAATTCCCTGTTTATACCTTTTTTTCCTATTGTATAATAAAATAACATTCTACTATTTCATTTATTCTTCAGTTTCAATAAGATAAATTTTTAAATTTAAAATTTAATTAAAAGTATTATATTTAATATTATAATTAATTAATAAAAACAATTTTCATATATAAATTACAAATTATTTTACCATATGCCTGTTGCGATTTATAAATCGTAAAACAACATCAAAAATCCAGATATGCTGAAATGATTTGTTAAAGGCCACTACGTACATTTAAACAAGTCACGTCGGCGCTTACGCGTTTTATTTCGATGAGGTTGGCAGTGCCGAAACTCCGCCATCTTAATTTTTTATGGTATTTTCTTACGTGGAAACACTTATAGGCGAGAAGGAGAGGCGACTGCGAGACGCAGCGATCGCGCTGACCGCCACTCGTCGTCACAGCCCCCGTCCTCAGAAGAAGAACTCGCACTCCCAGGAGTGTCCAAAGAAATAACGGATTCATAGATGTGTTGGTCCATCACATTCTCTGAATTATTATGTCGCCTCTATTCCCTACACATGCTCGCAGGATTTCTTCCATTGTTCAGCACTGTATTGTGAAAACGCTTCTCTGCAAAACATTTCCTTTACTTTTAAGGATGCATCAATAGTTTCTGCTGCCTCGCGCCCATTTATAAGTCCCCAAACAAGTTCTAATGGATTTAGATCTTGATGGTACGGTGGAAGACGGAGAGGAATGTGGCCACGTTCAATGATTATTTGATCAACGACCTATCGTTTTTCAGTGGATATACTTTGAATTACTTGTAATAATTGGTTGTTGTTGTTTTTTGTTTTTTTTTTTGGTGAATAACAGCAGCTACTGTGTAAAGCACACTGTCACTGCTCACTAGCCACGGTAAAACGGACTGGAGACCGAAACTCTCAAAGACGGCTTATTTTCTGTTGAACGTTTGAAAACCCCTACTGTAGAAACACAAAAGCTGCCTTTCGTCTGATCCTTCTCACTCATCAGCTTGTTATCACCAAACTCACAGTGTTGAATTACCGCGCGACCCACGAAAGATAGAGGGAGAGGTATGTTGTGACAAAGAGCGCAGGCAGGCGGGGAAATATTAGGAGCTTTGGAAGGAGAGGCCACGATCGGGCATGCTCATTGGAAGGTTTTTTTGAGACTTGTAGAGCAATAGTATATGTAGCTCGGGATCAAAGACTTCAGACCACTATAGCAGAATTTCACTACATCCAGAGTCAACTTTACATTCACAATTCAAAATCAAAATCTGTAATTTCTTTATCGATGTAAATATACAGCATATCGTGACACTGAGTTTAACCATTTTAAGACAGTTCTTTATTCTTTCCCGGCTTTATTGATACGCCATGAATACATAAATCTCAAATTAATGTTTTGAAGATTCTTTGCAGTGACCATGAATTTATATTTCTTTTTTAAAAGGCGAATTAGAGAATTTACATACGGCAAACCTTCACATTTCAGAATATTTGACTACGAATATTGAGTACAAACTTAATCTTCTTCTTCTTCTTCTTCTTCTTCTTCTTCTTCATGGATTTAGGCCTTAAGGCCTGTTTCCACATCAAGAGAGTGAGTCTCTTCATCTTGTTAAGGGGCGGCCAACATTTCTTCTTCCTTTAGGATTATATGTGTACATTATTTTGGGAATTCTGTTTGGAGGCATGCGTTGGATATGATCATGCCAGTTACTCCTAAATGATTGGATTCTGTCCATCAGATTTAATATATTCAGTTCGGTTCTGATGTCATCATTATATTGTCTACCCAAGATATTGTAACCTGCTACTGAACGTAAGAATTTCATTTCGGCGCTTTCTATTTTTCTTCTGTCTGTTCTATTTATTGTCCAGTTTTCGCATGCATAAGTTAGCATGGGTACTGCCACTGCTTTGTAGAATTTGAGTTGCGTGGTTTTTAAAGTCTTGTTTTTTAATGTTCTTCTTATTGTCCCACACATGTTATAGAATCTATTTAATTTCCGACTTCTGTCATTTTTCTTACTTTTTAATTTTACAAACTTAATATTTTTAAATTGTTTTATATTTAATTATTGTATTATAATTAATAAATTTGTCTAATTTCACCAAACAAAAGTGACACCATTGGGATAACACTAGCTATTCCAAAATCAGTTCATTTCATATTATAGTGGGCGGTAAAAAACGTTAGAACACACTCCAATAATCGAGAGAAAAATATTTCAAAATGATAGCTCTTAGTAAACATTAGTTACCTCTGTATGGTTACTCAATATTACTCCGCAGAGAGACAAATGAAATTATTATTATATTTCAACTTTTCAGTTACTTTTTCTAAAAACATCATTCAAACTATTAATATTATGAAATTGATATTTACATAATAAAATAAAGATAAAAGTAGGTAATTAAAATCCCAATTAACGTGCGAAAGGATGATAAAACATGTATGAAAACGAATACTACTAAGCATTCATAACTAATGATATTGTTTATGAAATGTCACATTCATGAAAAGTGCAAGCAAATACATACGATGTCGAATATCAATTGAAGCAAGCAATCCTACTGTCAATTTTATTGATTGAGCTAAAATATTCGCGAAATAAGAGTTACGAAAGAAGAAATGGAGACTGATTTCGACCAACATAAGACCACTTTCCACAAGTTTCAAGAAGTGCATTCATTCTTTTCCGAAATATGGTCACAGAGTGTGGTTGTTGGAAATCAAACTGGCGACTGGTAATAGCGACTGATTACCTCCACACATCAATTTTCACATCAAGGGACTGGTAGCGACCTTATCCATACAGGGATGGGAGGTAAGGGAGCGCCCCAATAGTGCAACAGAAAAAAGGTCGCGCCAGCCATTTAAGAACGAGATCACAGCCGAATCGTCAAAATGCAGATACAGAAGAAAATACGAGAACAATGTTGAGAATAAGAATGGTGAGGCCTGAAATTCAAAGGAAGTGAGGATCAGGAAAGTCGGTAACATGGCTCAGAGATATTGCTTCGCGGCTGAGAATTGATTCGTCTAGTACTCGGCGATTCGCATAATAAACTGAATGAGAACATTATTGATGTGAATGAGCTGATAACGCTTGAAAATTAAATTTACGAGAGAGCTACATATCTTTTCATCACGTCATTATTTTATCTAATCATATAGCAGAATAAACACACAACTCAACTTTTTAATGAAAGGCCTTCAACCAGTTACAGTATACATAATTAGGTAATCCGTCATATCTACATAGGGATTATGTTATATGAAATTTACTGTACGTTTGTAAAAACACTTGCGTTCATTACTCAACAATCAGAAAGAATTTGATTTATCCGACAAATAGGAAGAGGATAATTAAAAGAACCCATTAATATGCGAGTACTTATCACATTTTCAGCAAAAAAGTGGACTGGTCAGTTCCTAACCAGTATCAAAGAAATATTATTGTAGATTAATCAACACTTTTTGCTTTCAAAATCTGAATCAGTCAAATATGGGACACCGTCACTGACACTCATGTATCAAGGAAAAGAAAGAAAACCAAACAGAAAGAAGGTGAGAACATACGAAACTGGAGCGAGGAAATGAGAGAGGAGGCTGAAACCGCCTGACACCGTAGAAGATCGCAGGAGCGCGTGATGACTGACGTTGACGCCAGGGCCCTAGAACACCGGAATGCGCTGTGCCAGGAGAAGGCGAGAGCAGGGCAAGGCCAGCGCGGCGGAGGAAGAGCGATCGAGAGGAGCTCGCGAAATCGACCTGCGATGAGGCGACGGGGCCTGCGAGCTCCACGATGCGCGGCAACCTCCGCCTCCGCCGCCACCGCCGGAAATTCGATTCCTGGACGCGCTCGCCGTTGGGGCCTCTGCCGGCGGAGCAGAGCGGAGGGGAACGGAGTGAGACGGGGGGGGGGGGGCAGGGAGGCGGGACGGGAGGGCGGGGGGAGAAACAGGGCGGGGTGGAGTGGGGCGGAGCTGGACGGGGCGAGGAGGGCGGAGCGGGGCGGACCGGGGCGAGAAATCCAAGGGAAGTGAAAGACCGAGCCATGGGAGACGGAGGATAATAAAATTAGTGGAACATCCATTTTAAAACTAGTGAAAGAAAAGTTTTGTTCGAAAAACTATGCAGGCACTAGTGGCTTAGGAGTATGGTGTCAGCATTCCATTCAAAATAACGCATACCATACTTCCTGAATAATGTATTCTCTTGTTCAAGTACCTCTTTCGTTCTCTTCTGTTTCAAAGTAACACGAGTATAAACGTTTAAACGAAGCAAATGAAATTACGTGATTTGAAACACTAAGGTCTAATTAATAAAATAAGTTTCGCAGCACATGATACGCTAACATAATTAGAAAGACGAGATACTGTTTTCTTAGAAAGTGTGCAATTAATTTCTATCCTGGGTATTAATACTACCAACGTAGGAACTCATCACTAAACGTAATTGTTCCTAGAAAACTTTCAACAATGAGAATAAATTAATATCGGATATTATTTGTATAGTATACGTCATTATCTCAATGGAAAAACATTCTTTTATGTTTGAACAACATCACATTCAAATATATTAAATGAAAAAAATCTTTGCAGTTCCACCTATAGCATTATTCTAAATAACTTCATTTTGTAGAATATTTTAAGAAAAAAATATGAGAACCTGTGAGACATTGTCCAGTATAAAGCGATTTACGGCTCAAGATAAAACTTGCAACTGTCGTAAATCTCGAATGGCAACGCATTTGACTTGCAACGTACATTTTAACCCTTCTGTCTCGTATAATTTCTTTCATCTTTATAGTTACTTGCTTAAATTACATTTGTTACCGACATTTCATAACCTATGTGCACTTTTGTGAGCTTTGGAACACACGTAAAAGAGAAAATATGCAAAGTACATTGATCTTACGAGATCCATTTAATCCGCAACTAGAAAATTCACAAACCAACATGTTAAAAGGAAGGGATGCAGAAGTCCCAGGATTCCAAGAACATTTTTTTAAAAAATTATTATTATTATTATTATTATTATTATTATTATTATTATTATTATTATTATTATTAGCCCATAACATCCCGTAAAGGGCAAAGGCCTCCTGCTTTAGCAGGGTTACAGTAGGTTGATATTCAATTTCACTAAAGTTCACTCAATTTCACTAACATCGATTAATAGCACTGTGGATCATCATCATCTTTTTGCTGCTCATATCCCAGTTGCCTCCATGTTGTTCTCTCTTGGGCCAGTCTCGTCCAGGTGGGACCAGCTGCTTTGCATAGCTCGTCTGTCCATCTTCTCCTCTCTCTTCCTTGGTTTCTCCACCCATACCGAGGGTCCCAGGTTGTTGTAGTGTATGCCCATCGTTGCTGGTCTTGCCTTATAATATGTCCTCCCCAATGCCATTTGCTTTTTTGGCTTGCCGTACTGCATCTTTAATTTTAGTCTTTTTTTAATTTCTGTAGATGGTATTTTGTCTAGGAGCGGAATATTTAACATTTTTCGTTCCATTTTCCTCTGGCATCGTTGTATCCATTTTATTTGTATTACTGTTAAGGACCATGCTTGTGATGCATTAAACAATATCGGCAAGATGCACGAGTCCATTACTACCTTTTTAATTTGGAGGTTTATCTTTTTATTTAGCAAAATGAAAGAGAGGCTCCAGAATCTTCTCCATGCTAATTTAGTCCTTCTTCTTATTTCCTTATCTCCTCTATTTGTAAATGATATTAGCTGGCCCAGTTAAATATATTCTTGCACATATTCTATGTTGCTGTCGTTCACCATTATTGATTTGGGTTCACTGTTACTCATTACTTTAGTTTTCGATAAGTTCATTTGTAAACCGACCTCAGTACAGTTTTGCGTTTACAACGCATAGCATTTCTTTTAGAATTTTAGGTGAGGTAGCAAATAGAGCAATGTCGTCTGTAAAACGGAGGTTTGTCAGCCGCCGTCCGTTGACATTTACACCTGCTTGTATAGACCAATTATTTTATGGAAACACATTTCAAGCAAACCATTAAATAGTTTAGGAGATATCGGGTCCCCTTGTCTTACTCCTCTCTTAATTGGAAATATTTCTCCTTCTTGATCTGTACTTACTTGTGCTTGGCCGTGTGCATATAGTTGTTTTAAAATATTAATATATTGGCTGGGGACTCCTTCATTCTTGAGTGCTTGAAGTTAAAATGAGTGTTCTACACAGTCAAAGGCCTTCGTAAAATCAACAAATGCTATGTACAATTTTATATAAAATTCTTGTGCTTTTTCGATGATCTGATTGACTGTTTGCAGGTGGTCTATAGTGTGGAACCCTGTTCGAAAACCTACTTGTTCCGGTGGCTGCTGTTCGTCCAGTATTTTGGTCATTCTTCTTGTCAGGATTTTAGAGAAGAGTTTGTCCATGTTTGACATAAGACTAATTGGCCTATAGTTAGTGTTTTCCTTTTTTAAGGATTATGGTACTTGTCAACCATTGTAAGGGGAGTTCTTCCGACTTTAGTATATGGTTGACTATTTCTTTGAGTAATTTATCTGTACCTTCTTTAAGTTCGACAAGAATGCTATCTTCTCCCGGCGTTTATCCAGTTTTCATTTCCGAAATTGCCCCACGTACTTCAGATATGATGAATGGTGGTATTTCGGTTTCATCTTTTTCGTTGCCATCATACAGTTTGTGGGTGTATAATTTGTACTTTCATAGAGGATTCTGTAGTATTGGGTAGCTATTTTATTTATGTTTTTCCGAGAGGATATCTTCTTATCGTCAGTATCTTTTCAGGCTATCATCCAGTGTTTCCCTATTGAAACTTTTTCTTTCAGTAGTTTAAGAGATTTGCTATTTTCCATAATTTTGTGTGTTAAGTCTGTCAGATGGTTTCTGTGATCTCTGTGGATTAATCTTTTCACTTTTGTGTTTAGTTCCTTGTACTCATTAGCGTGCTCTAGTGGTGCATGCCTTTTGGACCATAGCAGTTCTCTTTGGTTTATAAGTTGTAAAGTATCTTCACGCTATTTGCATTTTTCATTAGATGTTGAGCAGTCCGTAGCTGCATTTTTCCTTGCTGACAGGATGCATTGTTCAATATTGTTGTATTTCTCTTGAGTAGTTTCTTTAGATTGCATTAATTCTTCCTGTCCCTTCTTGATTCTGGTTTCTATTTCGGCTCTGAGAGCTTTTTGATATATGCTTTTGTTGAAATCTTGTGTTGGTATTTTCTTCCAGCGGTGGTATTTATTCCTACCTTTGCGTATTCTGATATCACATTTTAAAAGTCGGTGATCACATTCGAACATCAATGTTTTTTTAATATCTATATTTATAACACTTTCCAGATCATCCGTTAGTACATAGTCAATTTCGTTTTTGTGTTGGCCATCTGGTGAAAGCCAAGTCCATTTGTCTTGTTCATTCATTTTGTGAAAGGTATTAACTATTTTTAGTTTATGTTCTTCTGCAAACTCGATTAGTCGTTCTCCTCTTTCATTGCGTATTCCTAGACCGAAGGGGCCACAAGCTACCTCTTGTGTTGTTCATTTTCTTTCCTAAAGTTAAAGTCGCCAATTACAAAATTCCTTTCGGATCTAAATTGGTTGTGTGCTGTCTAGTAGATCATATAATTCTTCCAGTTCTTCGTTCGTGGTTGGTGCATACACTTGAACTATTGAAATTTTCCTCTTCCGTAGTTTTAATGTAAAAGCACATATTCTCTCTGAAATGCCGACAATATCTTCAATGGATTTTTTAAATTTCTTGTGAACAATGAAGCCTACACCTTTCTGACCTTTCGTCTCACCTATATATGAGAATAAGTCGCCGTTTTTCTTCTCTTTTTTTAAAATATATGAAACAAAGATCAAACATAAAGGAAGTGAAATTATGTTTTCCTTTTACCACAATTATTTCCTTTCCCGCTCAGAACATCCGTTAGCAGAAGCAATGCAGCACTGAGCTTAGCGGCCAACAAGGGTCCTATCGGTCGGAAGCGACTGTACTGCGAGTGGCCCAAGTCCGACGGTGGTAGCGGTGGCGGCGGCGGCGACTCCAACCGCGTGGGCGGAGGCCGGTCGGGGCGGGCGAGACCCTGCGCCCGAGGCCATAAACCACTTTACGAAGCCGGTGGCGCGGGAAGTGCACGCGGCCTGCGGTCCCTTGATCAATGCCGGGAGCGGCAATACAACCAATTTCGTAGAGCTCCCCCTTCCCCCTCCCCAAGGCAGACAGAGCGATTGAGTAGACGCCGACCCCTCCTCCAGCGGGCGCACAGTTCGGTCCGAATTCGCGAAGGCGCCTCTCCCTCCCCCGCCTCTCTCTCCGCAAATCTATTGGTCTCCGTCGCCGCCGTTGCTTGGCCCGCGAGGTCTACCGCACCGCCAGTTCACCGTCCCTTATCACTCGGGCGTCTTGCCGGTATCCCTTACCCATTTCTGTCCCTCTTCTTTCGGCCGTCGGCTCAGCCACTGGAGTTTCACCACTGGAGACTATAAAAGCGAACCTTACACCATCTGTACTGGTTTTTTTAACGTGGCATCTGAGGATATTATATTCAAGATGGAAAAGGGCACGACTTTTTGAGTCTTTGTCGGTCCTGCCGCAAGATGTATCATCGCTGATCGCGACCGTATCAAGCAGTGTTGCAGATCTAGCGACTCTAGGACCGAGAAAGACGCAAAATGTCGTGCCCTTTCCATCTTGAAGATAATACCCTCAAATGCCACATTACGAAAACCCAAGAATAATTACATGTTCACATTTACTGCAGGAATTTCTGCAGTACAAAGGGTAAATAAATATATAAATAAATTTACATTATCATGAAATGCCATCAGTCAGAAACATCGACATCATTCTACGCGTATTGACAACACATTGTCAATTCTCAGTCATCGACCCGCCCCCACATTAAAATCCGCCAGCAAGACGCACGACTATCGGGTCGGGGTGGCTTAAGGCGCAAAACGTTGCGGAGACGCCTTTCGCCGCCGGAGCTCGGGTTCGGTTTCCCGCAATCTATGTGGAGTCTGTGGTGGACTACACCAGATCTCGCGAGGCTTTCTCGTTTGTCTCCCGTTCGTCCTGCCTCTCATTGTACCATTTTTTTTATCATACACATCATCGCTACTCTAGCGTCCGCTACTGAAACGCACGCGGCAGCGTGGTGCACTGCGGGTATCGTGGTCACTTTCAGAGCGGACACGTGAAGAATGCATCACAATGGGTAGGAAGCGAAGGAGGCCGAGTCCAAGGGTGCAGTTCCTGAGGGACAGTGCCACCCTTGCGCCAGATGTGTCGCACTTGCACCCGGGGCGCGGTCACAGCGAGGCTACAAAGGCGGTTGGGCCCTGAAAGGGTCACCATTGTTTCTCAAACTTTTATCGCGAGGACGCCTGTGTGCGTGGGAGGCCGCAAGCTTGCGGGTATAAGCGCAAGACTCTGCATTCGGTAGTAAGCAGATGCTAACGGGGAGCAGATGCTCCGGTAGTAAATGGTACGACACATATGTGTATATGGCTAAATACACTGTATATACCAAAGCAATCTTGTCTGTGATCTGTACAACCTACGACGTCTCACTACCATCTGCTCATTAGATCGTCATTCATGAGTCTGAATACCCCAGCGGTTGAAGGGCCCCTACCCCGCAGTAAGTAAATAGCACAATGAGTATTTCGTCATTCCGAGCCCCGATCTTTTTAACGACACTGATCCACCGCCTTCCTTCTATCACTCTCAGCAATCCCTCCAGCGCCTTGCAAGAGGGCGGTCGACAGGACGGAATCGACGCGGCCGAGCAGAGCGAGAGCCATTGAGAATGCGGGCGGAGGGCGAGCGCAGATCACGGGCCGACGCGCATGGGGGAGCGCCACCACAGCCCTGCCCACATTCACACACTAGCGCTCACATACACGCGCGCGCCACCAGAAACTGCCACGCACACACCACGGGCACCACGAGACTGGGGACGGAGAACCGCGGCCACCACGCGCGCCGCCACACACACACACCCTCTCTCTCTCTCTCTCTCTCTCTCTCTCTCTCTCTCTCTCTCTCTCTCTCTCTCTCTCTCTCTCCCACACACACACACACACACACACACACACACACACACACACACAAGAGTAGTATAGACTCGCGGGACGGAGAACGCGACCAGAAACAGCTACCACAGGCACATATTCACACACTGACACACGTGCACACACGCAGTCAGAGACACATACACACGAGCACATGAGAGTAGTATAGAGGCACGCGGGGCGCGACCAGAAACAGCCACCCACAAGCACACAGGCACACACGAGCACGCGAGTGCAGTACCGACACCCGCGGGGCGGGGTGGGGGAACCCTTAAAGGAGCTGCAAGCAATTACCAGCGAAGCCGCGCTGCCGGTCCCCATTAGAGGGTACGTTGTGCGTCGAAAATGCCTCTCCGCTTCCACCGCCGCCGCGATGAATGACGCACGGCAGCCGTAATGGAGTGCCGAATCAATACCGTTTTTTAAATCTCGCTATGTAGCAACGCAAATGAATCAAATCCCGCCTTTTTGAAATTCATCAATGGTTATTCAATTGCGCGTCACGCTAGGTATTCTTTCCCTTTTCACGGAGAGCAAAGCCCATTCGGAGCGAGGACGGCATGGAAATTAAACGAAGCGAGGAAAGAATTTTATTCACAAATAAGGTAGTAGTCGAAGACCGTCAGCTCTGAAATCTCATTCAGAGCTGAAGGGTTTTATATTCTTCTAGTGTGCAGCGATAACAGACATATTCGTAAGACAATCGAGGGAAGTAAAAACTACATTTCATCTATATTTTTATTTATAACTTTTTCAAGCAATACAATCTACATATTTGTGGAACAATAGTTCTATGGAAAGTTAATTTCCATTTCTGGAAATATTATTCAGATTTCTCAGAATATTAATCACAACATAATTTTATGCTTTGTTTTCTTTTTTCATTTTTCCTCATCTTTTTGAAAATTCTTTAAAGAATAGATGTCACTTTGTAAACGACAACGATTAATATATCTTACATATCTCTTAACATTTCTACCAACTCTTTGCACAATTTTTTTCCAAGAGAAACATCACAGTGATAACTAATGTGGACATTAGATCGAGCCCAGAAATAAAGAAGCTAATAATTCCAACTTCACTACGTAATTCCAACTACATACGCGCATTTGAATCCGTCTTCGTCGCCCCTTTAAGCTACGGTCCAACCACGAGCTTTCGGAAGTGGCAGCTATCATTTCCACACAGCATCAATTTTACAACTATTATCATTTTTCCCCTTTCGTTACATCCTGTTACATCATATAATGTATAGGAATAACTCTAGGGAGAGCTTAAAAATGTCATATTTCAATTAAGAATATATGAGAATTAAAGTAATTTGTTATTTAACAGTTAATGTTGTTAAATGAGAAAGAACCCATGGTGATATTTCTTAATTTCATTACAATTGTTTCAACCAAAGAAAGAATTTTATCTTGAAATTTAAAGAGATGTTATCCACATGGATGATGAGTAGCCAGTAGACGGCGAACAGAAACAACAGGGTTTTACTCTGTCCTACCGTTCCCACATGGTGCGCGCGGCTTAAAAACTCATTCCTCCCAACAGCTCTCTGAAATTCATCGCTCACATACGTCTTGAAGCACGTCAATGCCATTTGTTTTGAAAACAAAAATACGTTGGTCCCGTAAATCAACCAGAAATATACATTGTGATAATATTACATAAATACTTCCTTCCAAACTACACAGTTGTACAGCTTCAATTACATTACTAAACAAACGTATTATCCAATTCCATCTTACTCGCAATCAGCTTCAGTGCTTCGGAGATTTCTGTTTTGTTATAACAATAAGGTAAAGTGGTCACGTAATGTAATATAAAATGTTTAACATAAATTAATACTCGTGGCCCGCAGCAAAAACTTATATTGCACAAAACCGCACAAATTGATTTTCACACTATTCGAGAACACAAAATAAAATACACTCGCATAACACTACAATTAATTAAATATTTTAACAAAAAGAAGTTTTCACAAATACTACAATAATAACATAGTACATTACATATACAGTACAGCAGTTCTGTACATACCAAGAATGAAAAAAGTTGCCGTTCCATAACGCAAGACGGCAATGGCAAATATTTAATGGTGAGCAGCTTCTTCCTTAAAGTCATTATATCCCCTGACATCAGCTGTGTCGCACAAGAAAATGCTATGAGCCCAAAAAATCAGTTGGAAAGCTCAGCACGAGAATATGTGGAATGACACAATGAAATATTATCATTTTTTTAATCAAAATCGAAACTGTTTCATTGTTTCTGGATTTTTACCTGAAATTCCCGAGTATTTAACATAACTGTAGACACCTCTCACAAGGACGGAGGATGCTTACTTTTCTTTCAATTTCTGAGGGCGTAGGAAATAATATAGATAAATTAACAATACCGTACTAATAATATAATAATGGCAATGATAACAATAATAAAGATGATGACAATTATAATGTTATATTGAGAAACAGTTTATAGCATCATGAGTGGCGGCTGCCCATCAAACCGCTTCCAAACATATACATACTGCCTATGTCTGTGTATACGATCATCCGTAGTGTTTATTCACAGAACACTATTCACAGGCGTAGGCAGACCTTCGACTTCGACCATAGAACGTCTGCGGCTCCGCCGCCGAAACGACTCCTGTTCCTCCACCTCCTCCTCCTCCACTACCTTGCCCGCCGGCCCCGCTGCGCGCGCTGTTCCCGTCAAGCCAGCCCTGCGGCGCGGCGCGGCGGCGACGCCTCCACTTACGCATTCGGCGTGCGCGCGGGGGCGGGAGCGAGGCAACCGGGGCCGCCCCCCCCCCGGGGAGCGCCTGGTCGCCTCGCGCCCCAGGTGCGCCCGAGGTAACGACGCGGACGAGGCGGAGGCAAGGAGCAGGGGGACGAGGGCGGGGCGGGGGGGGTGGGAGGGAGGGAAGGTGCATGTCGGGAGAGCGGATGGGGGAAGGTTGCCACAACGGCCGAAAGGGGAGGCACCGACAAGAGCAGCAGAAGTAGGAAGGAAGATGTAGGGCTGAACTATCAAACTCGGATGTCAGGTTGTGAGGTTGTGGGAATTCTGATTTGGTGTTGTTGACGTTCTTAAAAGAAGAAATAAAAGAGGTCATCTTCGTCAAAATATTAGCTTTATTAAGATAGCCGGCTTTCGACGGCTTTGCCGTCATCGTCAGTCTCGCTGCTTTCGGCAAAGTCGACCGACTTAAGGCAAAATATGTCTAAACGTAAACAAATCATAAAAACTAAGAGACAAAAATGGAACAGGAATAAAAATAGCGGCAGGCAAACTAATGCACACAATTAAATAAATGACATATGCATATGGTTCAGAAAGCAATCCAGCTCGAGCGAGGAATCCAGCGAACTTGGGAGGAAATCACAGAGGTTACTGGCAGCGAGAGTACACAGACAAGAGTCACTTGAGACGGCGCGCCGTGCACTGGTGGGGGGGACGCTGGCAAGGATGCAACGTTGTCAGGAACGTTTAACCTCGAAATGACGCAGGCGACCACGACCACAAGTATGAGGAGCCGCTGCGAAGGCAGAGGTGATGGGGAGGGAAAAGCAGCAGTGGCGATGGGAGTGGCAGAAGCAGTGGTTGAGGTCGAGGATGCGGTTGAAGGGGAGGTAACTTAGCGTTAGTGGCAGACACGACGAGGAGTTGGCAGCGGCGTGGGCTGCACGGCTTCAAGACGGCGGGGAACCACTTCACAGCACGGTCGACAGAGGAAGAGGATAAGTAGGTAGACCTTGATAAGCACGCGACAATGAAAGGATGGATGAAAAGAAAGACGACGCAAACACTGATGAGCAATAATTGAAGCGGAAGTTGTGGTTGAGATTATGGTTTTCGCAACTGAAAGTTTGGTGGCTGTGGCTTCGTGTGAGAGTAGTCCACATCCTGAGGTCATAAATGTTAGATGTGGTATTAGCAGAAGTGGTGATTTCTTTAATGGTGATGTGATGTAGTGTTGGTGGCGGTCTTACAAGAGAAGGGGGTGATATTAAGGCGATGATGGCAGCGTAATAACGTACTACTGATCGCAAAGATTTTGACAGCGGCAGTGGTGGTGGTGGTTGTGGTGGTGGTGGGTGAGGGTTGTGGTGGTGGTTGTGGTAGTGGTAGTGGTGGCGTCATTGATGGTGATGGCGGAAGTGAAACGACGGCAGGGGCAGCATCGGCGATATAGCATTGGCGGTTGTGATGACGGTGCTGATTGCAGTGTCATGATAGTTGACAGTGGTAAACGCAATCGTTTCGATGATGAGTGGGCAGTGATGGAGGTGGAGATGGAGGCAATTGTACGTGGAGTAGAAGACAGAAGTGGAAGCGTGGGGGCAGGCCCTTAGCGCCGTCGCCAGCGCCGGCTGCTGCGACGCAGGATGCGCGGCTGCGGCGGGCTGCCGCTGAGGAGATGCGCGACCGGCGCATTCAGGCTTCGCCGCACGGAATGCGTGGCGCTCTCCGGCGCCGGTGACAGACCGCGCGAGCGCCGCGCCGCGCCGCGCCAAAACCGGGGCCGGGGGGGGGGGTTGGGCGACTTAGGAGGGACGGAGCGGGACGGGGCGGAGAGAGGCGGGAGGGGGGGGGGGGGGGGAGCGTCGCACGGGAGCTCTTTAACGCTGACGAGCCCACTAAGACAGAGTGCACTCTCAGCCTTAGCTCCCGCAACGCCTACGCCTTCACGCACGTGGAGCTAATGCAGCTGCATCGCCTAACCGACCTTCTCGGCTGCTTCGGCTCTTCTCTGGTACTTAATACGTTACAAGAGGTTGTTGCATGCTAAGTTTCTAATTACCTGAAAACTATCAATTTCAATCTTAATTTCAAGCAGCAAATTGTATGTGTAGGAAAGACGAAACCTTGTTCGTTAACAAGCAAAGATTTTACGTAGAGTATCTTGTTTTCATGCAAAAATTATTTTATTTCTAGCCTAGAAAAAGGAAGTTGGGATACAGGTGCGAAACTAAATTGACTTGCTAAGAAAGATGTTCATGTAAGTGCACGAATAACATCCATAAAAATGTAACTCAAAACCGCATACGTTTTGAAAGCTCCTAGTTGAAAATTAACAGAATTTCAAGCTTGTTTTCATAAATAATTATTATATATAATTTCATCTTCTGCAAGCTTACCGTTCTACGCTTTTCTTGTTGGACGTAACACGAAGTAACAGCACCAGAAGTATTTTCGGGGCGCGTACACTTGCATGTAGAGGAGAATTTGTGGATTTACTCGTATATAACAGAGAGGTGAGGATGGAAGCGAATACCAAAGAGTATAAGGATACTCAATTAGTCAATGCTCGGTGAGATTACTTTACACCACCTTCGAGCATACAGGAGCATACAAACCACACACGTTACCTACGAAAACTCTTGAAACCTTCCCCACGCGAATAAAATCCTCCGCTCCATCCGAACCGCCCGCGCCTCCAAACTCTTCGCGCTGTTCGCCTCCCGAGAGCAGCCAATAAAACTCCTGAGAACCTGTCGCCCCCCCAGCGCGCGTTCCTGTGATTACTAATGGTATCGAGAGCTCCTTTCAATCACGCCGTATCCCGCGCGCCATCGCCCTCGCGGACCCTTTTCGCGCCCTCTTCCTTTCGCTTTCCCTCCGCGTCGCGGGCCCCTGGCGCGGCGGCGAGCAGCTCGCTCCCGCGCCCCCGCGCCGCCCCCCACGCCCCCCCCCACCCCGCCCCGCCGATCAGCCACCCAGGCGACCAGCCGCCCAGGCGACCAGCCGCCCAGACGACCAGCCGCCCAGACGACCAGCCGCCCAGGCGACCAGCCGCCCAGGCGACCAGCCGCCCAGGCGACCAGCCGCCCAGGCGACCAGCCGCCCAGACGACCAGCCGCCCAGGCGACCAGCCGCCCGCGACCAGCCGCCCAGGCGACCAGCCGCCCAGGCGACCAGCCGCCCAGACGACCAGCCGCCCAGGCGACCAGCCGCCCAGGCGACCAGCCGCCCAGGCGACCAGCCGCCCAGGCGACCAGCCGCCCAGGCGACCAGCCGCCCAGGCGACCAGGCGACCAGCCGCCAACAGTAGCTACGCGAACGTCCTGCGGCTCCGGCTCGCTACGGCTAACCTTTGCGAGGATGCACAACGCTCGCATTGGAATATACAAGGGCGAAACCACGTATATTACATTGCAATGTAATGGAGACGAGTGCTTTAAGTTATATTCAAAGATAACTATGAAAAACTAAGCGAGTTCCTAGGTTTCTGACTCAAATAATATGAGGAGGTCTGTAACAAAACGCAACATTTACACTTTTCACGTTTGTGTGTGTGTGTGTGTGTGTGTGTGTGTGTGTGTGTGTGTGTGTGAAAACGTGTTCTCTATATTGAAATGTACCTACACCATCGCGTAAAACTCGACAAAGACCATTCATTTCCGTGTCATAGGATGTCAAATAAATAGAATCGGACTAAAAGGAAACAATTCCTATCCCGTGAATTACATATATTTAATACACGCATGAATTTTCAGATACGTTGATATGATATCCTTGGATTTGAATATTAGTTGTTGAAGCAACTATAAAAGAGTGGCTTCAAGCCTGACAAATTTGCTTCCAAAATAATTATTCAAAATCGTTTGTAGTTATTCGAGAACTACGGAAATGTTGCTCGAGATTAACATCCGACTCTAATCATCGCTCCATGTAGGTTTAAACGACACAAGTATCATCAGAAATTAAGAAAAGAAATCTTCACGATATTATTATTTACAAGAATATAAAAGTTAATAAAATGAAAACGATCTTAGTTTTATCAAACAGAAGTTTTAACCTGATAAATGTGGTTTAAGTAAAAATGTTTTTTTCTCTATCAAAGACCGATAGGACCCAGCAAAGTATTGACTGTTCAGTAATACAAATAAAAAAGAGATAATTACGAACAATTTGAATGAAATGCAGTATTTCCAGAGAGTTCACATAAAAATTTTGAGATAGATCAAAATTAAACATTTCTAAATTAATTATATAATTATTTTTCAAATTTGTCGTCATATAATCAGATCTTTTTCTGAATACTTACATACCCTTATTATTATAACACCCATTCCATGAGAGATTAGTATAAAAATTGGCATTTTCCAGGAGTATTAAGCAATTCTTACTTATCTAAAAAAGTGCTCTGATGGAAATATTGCTTTCAGATATGAACATCTTTATATGCAAGGATGAATATCATAAATTATACTTCCCAAACTTGCCAGTGGCTTCCATTGAATTAGTAGAATTACAGATTTTTTGTTAATCAATAATGACATGGCTAGACTGAATGTCCCTATTGCAAAATTAAGTGAAATGAGAAAACTTGGGAGTTACAATTCTCTAAGAAATGATATACTATGAAGCGCGGTTTTACACTTCGTAGTTTATACTTCACACTGGCCAGTTTGTAAAGGGTGATGAATACAGGAATGAGAACATTTAAAATATTTTACATCGATACACTTGATCCTTCTGATCTACAGTACTTTTAATTCGACAATCGCTCTTTCATAAAATTGTCCCTTCCGATAGACAGTATAAATTCCATTAACACAACACTGAGACGTTAAAATTCTCTTTTTAGTACATCGCGAATTCCCTGTGTATCTTTAAACAATAATTCTTCTGTTTCAATCTCAATATATTATGGCGTAGTCAATAAGAAGATACGTAAAATGTACACCCACTCATAAGTCTAGTTCCCCTATTCCAGTTAATACATCATTCACGTATCTCATCCCCAGCAAATACGTAGCTTCATCTGAATTCCTTTCACCGCAGTAAAGCGCGATAGTAATACGATCACACGAGGAGTGAAAGGCAAATTGATAATCGCGCCTCCATTGGGGAGTTTATGCCCGCTCAGAAGCGCATTCCCTCGTGCGCATCCGCCGTGCGCGTCGCGGGGGTTGGGCGCTCTCCCCCGAGTTTGCTTTGCGCGGGTGCGAATATTGCTGCACCACTCTCCCCTCGCACCGCCCGCCGAGCTCCACCGCCGCGTGCACTAAGAGGGTTGGAAATTTATCGCTCAAGGTCTTGCGCACACACACTCGGGGAAACGCGCGCCGTCGACGCCGGCAATGATCGCAATAAAAGGGCGGGGCGGCTGGCGGCGAAGTGCACGCGAGCGCGCGGCCGCGCCGGATGTGGACAGAGGCGGCGGCAGCGGCGGCACAGGCAGCGGTAGAGGTGGTAGTCGTAGTGGTGATACTGGTGGGGGGGACGTGTTTGGCGGCGGCGGCGCCGTAGTGGTGGTGGTGGTGGTGGCGGCGGCGGGGGGGGGGCAGGAGCAGGGACGGCGGCAGTGGTGGTGGAGATGGTAGGGATGGCAGGGCGGTGGTGGTGGCGGCGATGACGGTTGCGATGGCGGTGGTAGTGACAGGGGAGGCCAAACCGGGCGTACGCACGCGGCGAAGACGAAGGCTGAAGGTAGAAGGTTCCTGCGAGAAGAACTTATTGTGGCGTTGCCATGGTGACAAAGGGTGTTGCTCAACATAGAATACTTTTCTCTTGTCAGTACATTCTTTAATACACGTAGATTTCTTCAATAATTATTTACCCAACATCATTTTTACGATGAATAATATGTATTGATTTTTTAAAACACATTCTAGAGGTTTTCATGCAATGCTTTGAAAGTTAAGAAAAGAGACGTGGTAGACAACTACTTTGATTAATGTGTACTTTCCAGCTAAACTTTACTTATAAAACAGCCATAAACGTGGAAATGGTATTAGTACTCGTATGTAATTTGTACTTAAATGCATGCTATGTTTCTTCTTGTCCTAGGAATGCAATAATGCTGTAAATTCAAGATGTTCTAGTAGTAAGAGTTATATGAAATGTAACACCTTCTGCAGTGGTTTTACGCGAGAGAAACTTGCTAAACTGATAGCACACACAGTTAGCACACGCATGCAAAATATTAAAGACAAGTGAATTTAAGTAAATAATTTTTCAAATGGCTAGGCAGAATAAACTGGTTAGGAATTCACATCAGAGAAGTTGAGCACAATAGTGAACAGAAGAGATGAACAATAAAAAAAGAGGCGGCATTCGAAAGAAAGAAAAACATACTATTCTTCTTTTGAAGACAAAAAGCGGAGCTTGAAGAAGAGCAACAAAAATATTGAAAAACAAACATGTAGACGTAAAACACACAGTACCAGGTCATTCCAGGAGGGCAAGCGGGCAGTGCGAGTGGAGGCGGAGGCGCGCACCGGCCGAGCTCCGCCGGGCGCGCGAGTCGCCCGCTAAGCCGCCGCTTGTAAACATCTCCCTCGCGCCGCGCTGACGCGGAGGCGGGGACTGTGGCTTTGGAAGGCAAAGCTGGAGGGGGCGAGCCGGCGAGGGTTGGGTACGGTAGAGACGGCGCGGTACCGGGATCAGAGAAAGAGAGAGCGGGAGAAACGGCGCGCACGAGGAAAAAAAACGGCGGTAGCTGGTGGGCGGGGCCGCGCAAGGCGGGGAGGACCAGGGGACAGGTGGGCAGGACGGGGGGGGGCGGAGGGGCGGGGGGAGCGGGTGGTGGGGGGGGTGGGGCGGACCCGGGGAGAGTGGGCGGGGCGTGTGAGCGGGGAGAGTGGGCGGAGCGGGTGAACGGGCCGGCTGAGCGGGGCGGGAGGCGGGTGAGCGGGGTGGGAGGTCGGGGCGGTCCGAACGGGCAGGACGGGCAATGACAGGGCAGGGAGTCGCGGGGAAGCCGTGGGCAATTTATAGAGCGGCCACGCAGTGACCACGCCCAGCGCTGCTCCTGGTGGCGGTAGGGTACGCCATCTCCGCGTCAGAGACACGCACGTTCAAGCTGCACTGCTCTCAAACGAAATCCCTTCTTTTTCATTCAGCAATTTCGGAAATATTCAAATGTTGTAGAAAAATATTCATATGTACAGTATGCTTTAAAACAATGTGATCTTCAAACAACTAAGGAATGGAAATACTTCTGAGTTTTAAAACCACATACTTCTTTGACACAGCAATCTTTACATCATTAACCTCCGGAAATTGTACTACTTTTAATTCAGTCGCTTGTTTCTCAAGGACAGTTCTCCAAATGTAAACTTCTTTAAGCTTGTCACTGGGAGCACTTGACTAAAAATCTAGACGTACAGCGATTGTCTTAACAGTTAACAATAATAACTGGCGCTATTTCCTGAGACACAACTTTTTGTACTCGTATAGTCCCTACATTATGCCAAACGACCAAATTTTTCCAAGTAAAATGCTACAACACAATATCCCTCCTTTCACAAAAGTTATTCGTAACGACCAGATTAATACGGAACTCTTCCAAAGCAATGTATCCGTTACGTTCGAGTCAGTTCTCTGTGGCAATTTTTAGTGTATCCAAATGGCTTGTGGGAAGTTTACACATAACACTTTCCTTCTTCTTCGATAAAAAAGGTATCTTTATGTTTCACTTCCTTTTAACATTTAATTCCTGGATGCTGCGAACAACTAGCTGAACACGTCTTCAGTCTCAGCCAGATATTTGTATTTTTACCCCGTCTCTGGAACGGGGCGACAAAACTACGGGGACCTATTTCTGACATTTGGCCTAAACTACCGATAGAGCAGAGCCATTACATTATCGGATAATCGAAACACTGTCAAAGGAATCTCCTCTTAGCGCCATTCCTAGCCCTAGGTGGACGTCATCGACTGCACGTGGGCGGCCCGGCGAACTGCGCCGCGTTCGTAACACGACGCGGACATCTGTTCGTCTCGCCTGGCCCACCCGTCCGAAATGCCCCGCCTCGCGCCGTCCCGCCGCGCAAGCCCACCAGCCGCGTACACGCCCCGCCCCTTCCCGCTCCACTTGGGAAGAAGCGGAGACAGGCAGCGGGCCACACGGACGCGCTCTACCATTTCTCTTTCCGCGCGCCTCGCATCCACGAGCAAGCGCGCAAACTGTTAGCGACTGAAGAGACAAGTTGTTCTCAGGCCAATCGTCATTTTATAGGGTCATGGTTAGTTGACTTACCGTGGTGCAGCGGAGGGAACTGAACTGGCTGTACTCTTTTTAAAAGATGAATCTCAACATCTAAGGCAAGACTTGTAGAAATTGATGGAATAAATTTGAAACCAAAAAAAAAACAACTGAGATTGGGATGCGAGAGAAGGCCACAAAAGCTTCAAAATACTCGCAAGATGAAGAATTTAAAACTAGGAAATCACGCGGATCCTCAATCACATGAGTACATCTACTCCAGTGTATGTGAATAGTTCGAAGCAAACAGAACACCACAGAAAGTCTACTAAAACGAAATACTACAAGGTAAGCTACACAAAAGAACTACATTAGTATTTTACAATATCTGTAGATATACATAAAAATTACAAGAACATAAAATTAGTACATAAAATTACATAAAATACATAAAAATAGTAGAAAAATACAAAAGTAATAAAATTACAAGAAACATGACCTAAATTAAAGAATCTAAATTGAGACCCGCAACATTAATTAAAAAGAAACTTGTTTTATAAAATTTTGCATGATTCTAAAAGGATATAATATTGGCCCATTTTCGGCCGCAAAAATATTTTTGTATGTCAAGGAGAGTGGAACACGCGTGTATTCAATGCAGTTAAAATGGTTTATTTATATTAACTTTTCCATAGAAAAATACAGAAAAACTTTTGATTATTTCTGATTTTCCATATTCATGTTGAAACAAGAAAATTCTTTTCTTTCTGATGATACATATGAATGTTGCATTATGCGTATTACATTCTTGATCTTTCTGAATAATATGAATTAATAGAATTATCTTTTTTCAAACACGGGTTTAGAATTTGTCCAATTCAAGACTGAGTTAAAAAAAACAACTTCAATGGTAGAACGATTTTGGTAGGCAACTTTCCATCTAATGTTTTAAATTTTCAGTTATACAAAACGGTACCCAATTATAGCAATACATTCAATATAAGTAGCTCTTCCCATGTCACTTGGCTCGTTTTCTTAATACACTTTCTTAATAGCTTCATTTTTGTTTTTCCTGGGCATCTCTAATTGTCGATATGTGTTTTTTACATGTTTGTGCAAGTGACATCCAATCACTGTCTTCATCACCAGAAAAATTATTCGGATACATATCCATTTAAATAGTAAAAAACGTATCAATCAATCTCTAAATTTTCGAATTTTCCTGCAAAACGTCAGCCTGTTGTTCTATACTTCACGTACCCATGCCATATTACAACATGTATCACTCGATAGTACCAATCACAACTTGAATTTCCGAGTACATTCTTTCCTTTGACTTTTCAAGAAAAGTTATTTTAGGCCCTCTTTCAACTGACTTTCACAGTCCGCCTATAGCTTTCGTTTCTAGGGTTTACTATATTTAATTTTTGAGGCTGCATGTCTGTGTTTGTCAGTTGGGTGTGACATTATTACAAAGTATACAATTTTATCCGAAAATTTGCCTATTTCAAAAAATTTAAGGAAGCTTCCCGTTTGTTAAAGCTAATTTAATTTCGGAAGCACCACGTATGCTGCTCCTCACTCCAACACTACTGTGGTTACGACAGACGCATTCAGAGACGAGGAAGTGATAGCAAATTTCTCATCGATCGATCCAATCAGTCTTCAGACACTCTCAATTCTCGTCGGTAATAATGTTCGAATCTCGTTGATTCAGAACGGGAAACGGTCGTTGAGAGAGGGATGCAAATGTAAGAATGAGAGAGTGCGTTGGCAACGCGATTTTGTTTCTCTCACAAGAAAATGTGGGAAGAACCAGAACAGGTTCCAGAAATTCGATGAATTGGTAACGCAGTACTGCCTGTCGTAAAGCTTCGCAACAGCACTTCAGGTCAAATAAGCGCTAGCAGATTCTTGGTAGTGAGTTCAACGAAGACTAAGGTTGCCAACCGTCCTCCATTGACGTCGTCCTCTCGTCCTGCTCTGTATTTTAAATATCCTCATTTCAGTAAATTTTTAACATTTGTTATCATTTACTTTATCACATGACTAACATCTGCTAAGTTGTATGGTATTATTGTTTAATTTAGAATAGAAATAATAAATAACGTTTCTCTGAACGCTGACACACACACATGAAAGATAGTGTCTCTGTCTAGCGACTAAAATAAAGAGACACTCAGACAATCTTTATCTGCATTTTACGAAGAAAATTTTTCACTGGAATCGCAAATGGAGAGAGACGTTACTCTAAATTATTTATAGAAAGAAGTGTGTTGATACTTTTTTTTTGTTTTCCTTTGCTTGTCGAATGTCTTCCCTTTTACCTGAGCATTGTTGGCAACCCTAGAGAAGTCGACAAATCCAGTATTTTCATTGCTGATATCTGGGAAAACAGCCACAGATCAATAACCGAACATTAGAAGCAAAGATTCTATCAGTGCAACGGATTGCAGCAAGGGTTACTGGTTACGAGAATATCGAGTTGCCTCTTTCTCGAGCATGTTCAGGATGCAAGGGTTTTTCGTGCGTCGCAACCTCCTACAACCTTTCTCGTTTACAAGAATGAGACAGTATTTGCCGCATTTCACCGCCCTTTTCACCATTTCCCCTCCTTTCATTATATTTCCTGTATTGGGTTTTACTTTCTCATAGATATTCGGATATTGGGATATGCGCTTCACGTAATAGAAGAAACATTAATACTATAAGTAATTGAAGAAAAAGTTACGAAATGTTGCACCAAATCTTAATGCTAACATGAAGAGGATCTAGTACAATAAAGTCAGTGCAATTTTGTAGCACTACTAGTTTCTGTTTAAAAAAATATTATGGCTTCTGCGGCGTCCCCTAAATGTGAGTGCCCCGAGAATGCCGCTCCGTCCGCTCCTTGCTTTTTCCAGGTCTGAGTGCAGTGAAATGAAAGATTTTATTCATCACCGATTTAATTTTTCAACTGCGAAGCCAAATGTCAGCAGTCAGGTAACCTAACAACAAATAGAATTGTTGCAGGTTTTTAGAATCGATCTTCGTATACGAGCAATAGAGATACCATGCAGACAATTTTCTCGCAGCAGTAATCACAAAATACATTACATATATTTCTGTCGGCGCAAATTTACCACAGCACGGTTCTTAAAGAAGATTCCTACGAATAGATCTTTGACAATGAACGCACTTATTGTGTTACATAACAGTTCAACAATTCACACAGAGTTCACATACGTTTTATTTACTAGATACGCCGCGTCACCCGAAGTGCACCATAAACAAATATACAATAAAAAGAAGATCAAAATGACTTTCCCTCTGTCGTTTCAAACGGCAAAACCTCAAATATACACACCGGTCATTAATTCAAATTCTATACCAGTTTTTTTTTCATGGAGAGCGCGCTCCGCATGGCAACAAAGGGTTGAGCTGAAGCCTCCATCTCCACGTGGCGGCAGGCAGCCGGCGGCGCCGAGTGAGAGAGATCGATAGGTATCGCTAATTGCCCGTCGCGCGAGCCACTCCGAACGCAATTAAATTTTTGCTGTTTATTCTGCCCATCGTGTTTTATTTAACTTTCGGCGAAGTGGCGGTGAAGTGCGGGGGGACGCGTGGCGTGGCGTGGCGTGACGCGGCGATAGCAACCAACGCTCAACCCCCGGTTTTGTGGCAGTGAGAGTTAAGGGAGGATGCGGTGAAAGTTGGGATGGCGTAGGGTAACGTTGTGGTCGAGGTCAATGCGATTTGCAGTTCGACGTAGGGAGTATTGGGTTCCTGTAAATGGAAAAGAGTGTGAAAGAGAGACGGAATGAGGGGGGGGGAGTTGGAAGAAACGAGAGAATTGCGATGTTAAAAATTATTACATTATAATATATCGAAATATCAGAAGATAATTTGGGTTGCGCGTCACGGAATGCGTATTTTGTGGGTGGAAGATTGGACTAATATCATTTAGTTTTATTCACTCGCCTTTATTTCCCAGAGAAAAGCATATTCGATACACCCCTCAAAAATTTGCAAAATTTCCATTATACATATTGAGTGTATGTGGAGAAAAATCACAATATTTCACAAACTTCCACTGCTTCAATATACTGTAAATTTTAACTGGAATGTACAAGATGCCTCTACGTCTCATATTGGGAGACATGGATACGTGGGTGTGGTAATGTCAAAATTGGCTGGAAATTGATTTTTAAGAAGATGGAAATAGTGTATTTCAAGAAAATGAATGGACAAATTCTGTAATGAATTGAAGTAGCTAGTAATATAAGACGAATAGTTGACGAATGTTTGAAAGCTACGTAAAGAGTACAGGTAAGTGTGCATACTAGTAACCAGGTATCGGTGAATGTTTGGGCGTATGTTTACGAACTGTATTCGTCGCGGTATTTAAAATGGAGTTGCTGATAGATAAGAGCAGTGAAGACACATATGGAAAGCTATGAAGCGTTTGAAAATGGCAGAGCGGGAAGCGGTAGTTTCAAGCAGCGATAGTCAAGCAAGATAAAATTTAGCGTGAAAAGCGAATGCCTAGTTATGGGCAAGTGCTCATGGCTGACAGTGTAATCAGGACTACGCTGACAGTCAAATTTTGCAGTAAACTGTAAAATGCATATTAACGCAGAATCGTGTTCTGGATGAATGATTGCTCTGAAGTGTAGATGAAAGTGATGCTGAAAAATACATGTACTCATTGGAGTGAGGATGCTCGTGGTTTCGAAGTTTCCAGCAATAAATAGGACTGTATCAAATTGGTGAGAACAGTGACTGGAACAACATAACCATATATATTTAGCTAAGTGGAATGGTGGTGCACGAGACAGGACTTTGTTAGCCACACTAGAAATAAAATTATATTAATTTGAATTACATATACTGGTCTTATAAATTTCATTCCACATTGAATGTTTCGAATGTCCAATGATCCAGGTACAAAACAGCAAAACTAGCTAGCTAGTCAAAAATAGTATATATTAATAATGAGAGAATACAGGAATAACCAAAAAATGACTATTTTATGACAATCAGGACGTCCAGATGTGTATCGCAAATGGTTGTTGATAATTTGTACTAGCAACAAAATTTAAGAACAATTATTACTATCACTAACATGATACGAGGTATAGAATGAATTATCATTAGTAGATAGCGCCTGAAGAGACCAGATATCACGAACAGCAATGAACCGGCAGCAGCCAAATGGTAATCGCTGCAAGGCGTTCGCAAAATGCTAGGAGTAGTAGGTGGAAGGCCAGGAAGAGAATAAACTGCATGGAGAGGTAGTTCAAACAGGAGCAGCGACTAGCGGATGGTAGCTAGAAGCCAGAGGGCAAACCAAAATTAACGAAACAAAGACAGGGCCAGTAGTACGGTGAGAGAGCACGGAGAATCGGTGGTTAGCTACCGGACAGCGATCAGCGACTAGCGGACGACGGTCAGTGGGTGGCGGTCAACAAACGCCGATCCGGGGGTCAATGCGGAGGCTCTCCTGCTACAAGAGCCCTGCGACAAGAGTCCGGAGGGCGGACGGGTCAGGGGTCGGGGGGGGGGGGGGAATGGGGGGGGGGGGGGGGGGGGGGAGGGTGGGAGGGAGGGGAGGGAGGGGGCCTTTCGGAGTGCGTGCCACGCGCGCGGCGAGCAGAGCGTTCATTTCCCGAGGCCCCATTACAGACGCTTGATAACTGGCGATAAAATACGAGGCCCGCCCGCAGTGTCCGCGCCACTGTACCCGGGCGTGTGGAGGGCCAGCTGCCCCCCCCCCCAACCCCGCCCACCAGATCCACTCCACAACGGCGGCAGAGGGTAGAGGGAGCGCGAAACGGGCGTCGCTCATTTAACAAACGCTCCTCGCATCCCCACACGTCGCCCCGCCCCGCTTGCACCCCGCCTCGCGCACACTGATGCGCGACGGACCCGGCGCGTCGCGATTAAAGCAGGAAATTTACGCGCTGCAAGGCTCGCGTTCGTGACGGCGCAATGAAGTAGTTACGCCATGAAAAAGAATAATTCATCAGACAAAGCTGCACATGATGGGCCTTCTTGTTGTGTAAATATGAGCAACTGCTGTTGGGATTATGACCAACACATTCCAATTATGAAATCAAATTTAAAACAGTTTCTAATTGTGATGTATCCAATCTTCACAAAATTGTTTCTTAATTACGTTAAAAGAGTATAAATAATTTTGTCAGAAATAATAAATGAGTATGTACTAGTTTGAAAATAATTGAGGATAATTCACATTACCTTAGGCAAAATGTACCGAGAAGTTGGGACGATAATATTTATTTGAACACAAAGAAAAATATTTGTCAACTCGTCTAGATTAAAACGAGAAAATGTGGAAGGTCAATTTTTATTAGACTCAATGTTACTAATATAGGACAAGAGACATCTTCCCGAACTTTAGGAACGTGACATAATGAAGGCGGATACAAAATAGGAAACATAATCATGATATTACAAAGCTAGACTTTGTGACAACAGGGAATGGGAGATAAAGCAAATTATAATAAAGACAGGAGAAATCGTTAATCATTGCGTGTTAAAAATTTTTTAAAAAAAAATCAAAGAGAAAAAAAGGTTAAATGGAATGCAAGGCACGTTAATCAAATCGGCCTAGAAAAGGAATGGTGGGGACTGGACAAGACGAGATTCACTGCGAGAGGGGACAAGACCGACTACGGAAGGGTCGGTCCGGGAAACCTGCCAGACGCATGAGCACAGTGAGCGGAGATCAAGATCCGCGCCGGGGGGAACTACTTCAGCGCGGAGAAACCGCGAATCCGGGGGCAAGACGAGATTCACTGCGAGAGGGGACAAGACCGACTACGGAAGGGTCGGTCCGGGAAACCTGGGCGGGCTGGGGTGAGGCGGGATGGGGCGGGCGGAGGGGAGGGAGGCGGGATGGGGCGTTGGTGGCGTGGTGGGGCGGGGTGGGGCGGAAGGGCGGGTGGGGCGGGGGCGGGGGCGGGGGTGGGACGAGGTGGGGCGGGGCGGAGCGGGGGGCAGGGTGCGACGGGGTGGGGCGGGGCGGGGCGGGGCGGAGCGGGGCGGGGCGGGGAGGGGCGGGCTGGGGCGGGTCGGTTCCGGGGTGGGGCGGTGCGGTTCCGGGGTGGGGCGGGGGAGGCGGGGCGGAGCGGGCTGGGTGGGGCAGGACGCGGTGGGGCGGGGGAGGCGGGGCGGAGCGGGTCGGGTGGAGCAGGACGGGGTGGGCCAGGGGGGGGGGTGGGACGGGGCGGGCCGTGACGGGGGGGACGGGGGGACCGGGCGGAGTGAGGCAGGGGGGGCGAGAGCGGAAGCGGCGAAGTCCGACGCGCAGGATAAGGGCGGCTGGCGCAAGTGCGGCGAACAATTCCATTCCCGTCGGCCTGCGCGGCGTAGGCGGAGGTGCCGGCCACCGCCCTGGCGGCAGTGGCGGCGAGTTGGGAATTAATTACTGCGATTCCCCGGCGGCAACTCCGCGTCCTGCGGGACGGGACACAAGGCTGCAGCGGCGGCGGCGGTGGCGACCAAAGACCGAACGGCATTCCGCCTGGGTGCCCCTCCCGCGCCGTCTCCCGCGAACTCTATTCTGGCGTCGGAGGTACCGCAGTCGCTACTGAACTCGCCACTGCACCATTTACAACTGGTGCCATCGCACCACCATTTCGACAACTTAAATTACGTTGTTGATGACTCAAACTGAGAAATATTGTTAGGGAATGTAAATGTTTTTGTTTTGATGGCAGTGTATTTCAGGAGCAAGAGATATTATTAATGTAAACAAAGAACGTTTTCTATTGAAAGATGGGTAGTCACTCGTGCAAATGATTAAAGGTTTCCTGGCATGCTCCACATCCAGACCACAGGCTATAGCCTTTACTTTGAAAATGAAAGAATATCGAAGCTAAAACAGTTAATTTTTAATGGTACTAAAATCGGAGAAAGAAAGCCTCCCACAACATGCAAGTAAGAACCAGCCAGTGGAGCGCTCTCTATCACTGGGACATGCCCAAGCCTCAAAGAAGAAGAAGAAGAAGAAGAAGAAGAAGAAGAAGACGAAGAAGAAAAGAAGAAGAAGACTGAGGAGTAGAATAAGAAAGATGAGAAGAAGGAGGAGGAGGAGAAGAAGAATGAGGAGGGGAAGAAGAAGCCTGAGGAGAGAATAAAAAAGGAGGAGAAGAAGGAGGAGAAGAGAAGAAGGAGAAGAAGAAGGAAGAGAAGAAGGAGAAGAAGAAGAAGAAGAAGAAGAAGAAGAAGAAGAAGAAGAAGGAGAAGAAGAAGAAGCTGAGGCCTCTGCTGAACGAACGTGCGGCGCGAGGGCGAGAGTGCGGGCGCGGAGGCGGGGTGGGGGGCGGGCGTGGATGTGGATGTGGGCGTGGGCAGCAAGACATGGGCCGGGCCCAACTGTCGGTCGCAGGCGCTTGCACTGTCCGCGGGCGCTGCTTTGATCGCGTAACGAGCGCCACGGCCCTCCCGTCGGCCGGCTGCCTCGCCCGCCCGTGGGGAAACGCCGGCCGCCGCCACCGCCGCCGCCCTCGCACAGTGGCCTCAAGAGGGTACAAACGATCGTTAAGACGCGTGGAAGGCGACTTGTACGAAACAAAATTTCATATAAAAAATATAAATTTATAGTTGTGGGATTGTGGGAGGAAACAGTGTGCTTTGTATAACAATCGTATTCCTGTAACAAGTTGTTGATGAAGGTTTATTGTTGAAATTGTGGGAATTCTGATTGGATGTTGTTGACGTTCTTATAAGAAGAAATAAAAGAAGTCATCTTCGTCAACATATCAGCTTTATTAAGATAGAAGATGACTTCTTTTATTTCTTCTTATTGTTGAAAGCCTGTTTCATTTAAAAGTTTTTCCTCCGGATCTATCTTCCACATAGTTAAAAATCATAATATTATTCTGAAGTTGGGTTAACAGGATCAGTCAATCAGTCAGTCAGTCAGTAGGAGCAAAAAAATGTTTAACACGTGGTTGTTTAACATTGTGTATTTTGCTCCCACTGACCAAGACCACCAAACCTGACTTCAGTAAAATATTTAAGGTCCTTAAGAATTCTCCAGATAATATTATTATAAATCCGTAAAATAACAATTTCGTACTAAATATTTTGAAGCAAAAACATGTTCATTCTAAAAACAATAGAATGTTTTACGATAGTTTAGGGCAAAACATTTTCTCGTGGTTGCATAAATCAACAAATTGTATCACAGAAACGTAATGAAAAATCGAACGCTTGTTTTACGTCTACATTACGCGTCGGGTACGATACATTTTTTTAATATTTCGTATTTGTGTTCGGGAGTTCTTATCAACCCTGAAAACCGTAACTTTGCGTTCTAAAAGAGCTGAACATAAATAGTAAACGTCCATAAGTTAGTTTCGGCGTCACTGGCCACTGGCTTCTATTTTTTTTTTTTTTTTGTTTCTTATATTATTAACAGTGCCGAAAACACTTTCCTTAGCGTACATGGGAAGAACCATGAAAGGAATCGAAACAATTCTTTATACCAGAAAATATTATTTTCCCTGTAAATTTCATTTTCCTGCCAAAATTACACGAGTTAAACGGTGGCATTATTTCATTCCGTGAGGAAAAAAAATTAAACGGTGGCCACTTTCAAAGATGCGGGAGAGGGCTTTTGATTTTAACAGGAATGCTCATTTTATAACCTTACTACATTCCTTTCTCGAAGAAAATCGGCAGTGAATGTTTCCTTACTTAACACAATATATTAATTTATTGTATTAATATATATTAATATTATTACAATATTAATATATATTATATAAATAATATATAATATTATTAATATATTAATTTTATGTAGCTTAATTAAAGCAAAGAAAAAATATACCTTTACATATTAAAATGTATTTTAAAAGCTAAAGAAAAGCATACATATTTAATAAAAAAAAAAGTAAAATTGCTGAACACAAATGCGCTACAAACGATAAAAAAGAAGAGAATTTCCATTGCTAGTTCGCAAGAACTTTCATTTAGTCGAATCGTTTTACAGTCAACGTATCTATTATAACTAGTGGCGCTAATACAGCACGTACTTTCTCGCCTTTAGTAATGGTTGTGTAATACTATTTATTCCACAATTTCTCTCCAAATTAACACTCCTCAGTCATCATTTTTCGTAAAAGTCAATACAAATCGAAGAACATTTCGAGCGAAAACTAAATATTTTCAAGCAAATATCAACCCAAATTTGACCAAAATAACTGCTTTTCATACAGCTAAATCATATCACAACATTGAGCCATAATTAATAGAAATTCAGCTACTGAGGTGCGATGCGGAATGCCATTGTTGCATTCCAAGCTGATATTTCCTGAAGGCTACCAATTTTTATTTCATGTATTTCGATGTAATACGATTTAAATAATTTCTAAATGATTAATCGGTAAACCTATAACAAAAGCTCGAATGTAAGAAACAAACATACAATTATGAAATAATATACAAATTATAACTTACGTAGCATCGAACTACCTTTTTAATTTCTTTATTGCTTTTGTTGGATGTACATAGGTCAGTTTTAGTATAAACTTCACATATGTTTGATAGGCTTACTTACTAACTTATATTTAAAACTTATTTCTAAGACTTAAATCTAACATAAGGTTGAGGATGCCCTATTGGGTCCTCTATTCTGGTTCAAATTCGGAGAAGGTTTTGAGGAATATATTGTAGGGGTATCTGTTTTTTATTCTGGTATGGTTCGGGTTTTTAGCGAGTCTAAAGGTTACAAGGGAAGAGATTTGAGGTAAATAATAATAAAAGTTGGTAGGAAGACGCAATTTTTTTCGAAGATTCTAAAACTGAGGGTTTTTAACGAACAGGAGATCTGCACCATTCTCTTAAACTTTATTCAGACTATCCAACACAATATTTAATCAAAAGCGATGTAGTCCTTTTTTTTCTTCAAAATATCCCAGGGATTTCATCTAAAAAACAAAAAAAATATCGGTTTAAAATTCAAGGGGTCATGACATCAGCCACATCGGTTGGGGAATATAAATTTTGGAAACAATCGTCTGAACGGTTTAGCCGCTAGTGTTGTTCACAGACGGAGAGACAGACGGGCGGTCAGACGGACGAACATTTTGCAGTCAATCGATTTTTCGGTATAAAGGACCAACCAAACATGGATTCTGGTTACATCACGTGTTAGAGGATTTTTTTTTCTAAATTTAGCAACTGGATTTATCCACTTTTGGGTGACTGATACGAACTTTGGTACCTACCGGCGCCGAGGCAATTGCCTTTTACGAAACATACAATGGCTAAATAAGAAAATGAATATATATATTGTGACATACCCATTTGTCACATTAAAATAAATTAACATTTATTGGTAGACAATATGGTGGAACATGCATTACGAAATATCACGAGAGCTAGAGCTTAGCAACGACCGTGAATAAACAATGTAGTTTTTGTTTTTTCTAAATGCATTAAGAGATGGTTTGGTGCCGAAAGTAAAAAATTTGGGATTGGGCGAAGAAGTTTAGACGCTACACCAAAATATAACAAACGTATGGATTGGCTGGGTGAGAGAAGGACGGTCAAATGTTATGAAAAAAATGAAGGTAGTTTTAATACGAAGTCTTCGAGGGATGAATCATGCAGAAAGATTTCATTCTGTTCTGAAACGCGCTACTGAACTGATCGTATGTTCGTGAGAGGGAACGAGTACAATCGAGATAGAATTGGGTTAACAGTGAAATTTTAAGGACAGTGAAAGATATTGCAGATATTTTGATGTGGAAGCATATTGGTTATTTCTTGGAACTTTGGACTACGGCAAGATCCAAGATATTTCGACTGAGAAGTCTACGAGGGACATCAACGAAGAAAAGATAAGTTAACCGCGGTATAAATTGTAAATTGAAAGAGATCTTGATCAAAGGCCTAAAAAAATTGTAAATTCTCTAAATTGTTTGCTAAAAAGGCAAAAATAAACTTTGTTGAATTTTGTTCTTTAGAAAAGAAAGTGATTTTTCATTTAGTCAATCCAAACAGAAATGAACTAGGAATAGAATCATTTTATTTCAGATTCCCAGCTGCGCTGTATAGTCGGCGGATCCTATAATCCATTACAGAGGTAATAAGGATTATAATATATCGTGACCCATTGACCCAGCAAGCCGGACGCTAAGATCTTTGGCAGATATAAATGTAGAGAGAGAGGAAAATTTTGGTATATCTCAATATATATATATATATATATATATATATATATATATATATATATATATATATATATATAGCACTCAGGAACCGGTTCAGACTAGTGTAGGTTGCCGGATGATACAAAGGAAATTCTGACTCTATACTACGTGGTGTGGCAAGGCTGGAGCTGGCGTAGTTCCGTGTGTATGTGTGTGTGTGTGTGTGGAGGGGAGGATAGTCAGCCACAGGGCACACACAGCGGGCATGCGGGGCCGAAAGTTGCGGGGAGATTGAGAAAGCGACGCCTCTGGCCGGAAAGCACTCGTACTACCGCGCCGCGGGAGGCAGCAAAGACCAACGATGTCCAACTTTCCAAGCCATTTTTCAACTTGGCTTGGATGTTTTCTGCATAACTTCAATTGCAGATCTTAATGATGTCAAGCACTTTTTTCTAAAAAAATCTGAGTAATTGTTGAATAATACCACTAAGAGTTGCACCACCACTACGTTCAGGTGGTTAAGGGCAGGTGGCGAGAAGATACACGTAATCCTGAACCCGAAAATAAGCATGCATGCATGCATGCGGTAGCAAAAACCAAAGTCACCATCAACACACTCAAATCTTAACAACGATATTCCATTTCAAAATGATGTAATTTTGAAACAAGTGTTTGCGATTATATTTTCTCGCTTTTGATTTTCATAGTAACAGTTTTGGGAAGTGAAGAACATATTTTATTTACACAAACTTAAAACTCTTGGCATGTGAGAATGTAAGATCATTGTTTAACTTCCATGTTCCTCATTTTACTACCACATCTGCAATGTCGCTATGAATCGTTTCAGAGGCGGTAATTAATTTCATGCAGCTTCGACAACTTCCGCCGACAAATCTATTGCCCTTGCCCGCCGTTTGAGTTCGTGCCTGCACCAGATTATTGCTCTGTCGTAGTGTCTTCAAATCTGTTTACAGAATCTGTTTACAGTTTACAGATTTAAAGTGGGCACATCCCAAAGTTTTAGTTCTTTCTGAATGTAAGAGGTAAGTAAGTGATGAGAATGTCGCAGATAGTGATTACATTAAAAGATATTATTTGACCGTAGCGACAAATCTACCGATCTTTCGACAACAGAACGTTTTTTAAAACACCACGCATTTGGCAACTTTAAAGGCACTATTCTTTGGGAGATGCTCAAAACATTATTCCAACAATAAGAAGAAAATAGTGCCTGAATTATTTGCTTTCACTAAAAAAAGATTCACTCTCTCAACAGTAAAAGTTGGGAGAGTGGATAGAAAGCACGCAAAGTTGCGGCTCGCAAAAGGAAATGCAGCGGCAGAGGAGCAGCAACTCGAAAGACATTAAGTCGGGACATTCCGCCCGGCGCGGGAACAAACACGCGCCCGGCGGAAGCACGAGGCAGGGCGGAAAACGACGAAAAGATCAACACGAGATCCTCTCCCGAACGCTCGTCTCGTCTCGTCCCGTCCCGTCGGCCGCGCCCCTGCCGCGTGCCGCGTGCGCTCCGCAGAGCAGCGCGGCTGGCACGCGACGCGTCAATCAGCTGCCTCTGTTTGCCTCCCGCGCGTCTGCACTGTTTTCCCAGCGTCTGAAACCGCGCTTATTCAGAGTCCATCGCGTAGAAGGGACTGTTATTGCGCTTCTGATCACATTTGGCTCGGCGCGCTATTGGTGGTGCGTCCGTCTGGGTGCTTTAATCACATTTGACTAATGTCATGAAACTCAGAATTCTTGTTCACTTTCGCGACATCTTGAAGTTTTGTTTGTTTGTATTAGTCGGTAAACTGCTTCAATTCAACATCCCAAGTGGTATGTAAATTCATCTGCCGTACTTTCGAAAAATGAACGTGAGGCGGAAGCAAGTGCTAATGATCCTCTTCGTTGACATTTTAAAAATCAAACGGAAGAGTAAAACTGCATTTCTACTCATTTATGTACTTGAGCTCATGTCCGATTAAGATGCTAACGAATTTTATGAATTTTATCACATAACAGATGATTTGGTACTATTTGTCGTATTTTTCCGAGATCCATACAGTTCAGTATTTGAAATAACATAAGAAACGATATTTAAAATAATATAACAACTTAACTATTTCGCTTAATATGTTCCAATCATTGCAATATAATCTCTATAATCACATTGGATTGGAATTTTGGATTAAATAACTTAAATAATTCAATCAATATTTCTTCCTGATTGTCAATATATGTTTGCAAATAAAAGTATCCAAAGTTTTTTATGACAATCATTTATTTCAGCAATTGCACAACGTTTCGTAACTAGTTTTGTTACATCATCAGGTGCTAAAATAATGGGACACAGAAACCGTTATTCTACATATCAATTAGTGTAATTACTAGTATAGTTTATAAACACTACAATTGTCTCAAAAGTATAAGTCTATTGAGTAAAATTATCTCAAAATCAAACATATCTACTACAAAAGAGATTCTTTTAAACTTATAATTTTTTATACAAAACAACAACACAACAAAACAAAATCAATACAATACCAAACACACTTAGTGAGGGAACTACTATCCCATTGAATTATCTCTGCAGTAGAACAATCGAGGAAACATTACGAAATTAACGAAAATATTTGAACGGAGACATTCTTTCTTGAACTTATTCTGTATTTTAGGTACGTATGGCATAATTATGGTCTGTTCATTACCTGAACATTCTGTATCAGCCGCAACTCTATCAGTCTCCGTTCAAATATTAAACTGCACATACACAACACATTAATTAACAAACAGAATTTGATAAGGAATGTCAAAGACCAAGTTCCATTTATGGAATGTGAGAACGTAGTATATAGTTTACCTTGCCAACATTGCAAACTAACATACGTATGACAAACTAAGCGCCCAATTAAACAAAGAATGAAAGAGCATTCTAGAAATATTAAAGAATCTTCTCCATGACCTAATTCTTTATCTAGACACAGACTAAATTTGTCACATGAATTTGACTTTGAGAACTCACTTATTTTAGACACCGAAGTCAGCAGATTCCCAAGACTCATTTCAGAAACACCTCAGATTAAGTTAAATCAGACTCTTAATATCAATGTTGAAATGAATGTTTTTACCAATGCCTACGACAATGTGTTATATAAAATTAAAATAAAAGATCCGGACAATGTAGATCCAGTATAGTGGTTAAGTTGGCACACTGCATATTCATACGCCGTGTTGTAACCTCACTACATATTCATACGCCTGTTGGTGTCATTCATTCCTTGGAAATGGAGTGTGTGTTGGTAACTGTTAGTTATGTGATATCATCTGAGTAGTGTGAGTTAATTTCGTAATGTTTCCTCGATTGTTCTACAGCAGAGATAATTCAATGGGATAGTAGTTCCCTCACTAAGGTGAGTGTCTATTTGGTATTGTATTTTTAAAAGGATCTTTTTTTGATTTTGGATAATTTTACTCAATAGATTTATACTTTTGAGACAATTGTAGTGTTTATAAACTATACTAGTAATTACACTAATTGATATGTAGAATAACGGTTTCTGTGTCCCATTATTTTAGCACCTGATAATGTAACAAAACTAGTTACGAAACGTTGTGCAATTGCTGAAATAAATGATTGTCATAAAAAACTTTGGATACTTTTATTTGTTAAATAATTCAAGGTGTTGCCATTTCCAACAATATTGTTTAATTCAACAAGAGCAGCTTTCGACGGCTTAGCCACCACCATCATCATCATCATCATCAGTTTCCTGCTGTTTGTACGCCACAAAATGACTACTCCATAATCATAACCAATTCTGATGATAATTCGATATAAAATGGCTGGTTAATTTTTCAATATTTGACACCTTCTCATTGCTTCAAAATGATGCTCATTTGGCTATTCGAGTCTAAATACGAAGAATCATGTAAGCTCCAAAAATTCTCAGATTGAGTGGATCATTAATTCATGAGCAAATAAATATCCACTAGTTTCCTACATCAATTGAATAAAGAGAGGCACTTCATGATGAAGAATGTTTTAAACAATATTAATTCTAGCAATATTCTACTTCAAAACATTAAAATACTGAAAAATGATTGTGTTTTAACCTTGAAAAACGTTGGTCAACACTTTCTCTCGCCGTAAAAACACCACACATTTCTACTTTTCACTTCACAGTTTCTCCGAAACATTTTCATGAAATAGCTCGCAGTTTGTACATCATGACGCCCTTTATGTAACGTTTTAGAGCTTGAAATTAATTGAACTGTTCCTAACATGACAAATATAACAGATTGTTCCATTAACGAAAGTTCGTGGAAAGAGCATCCGAGCTGTCAGATTGTCCAAGCGCGTTAACAGACAATTCCAAAGTAAGCAATTCCGTTCATTTGTTCTGCCGTTCGAAGAATTCGTTGATACCGCAATGTGTCAAGTGATGTGAATCGTCAAAATTTAGGATGTAACATTACATTCATTCGTAGAAGCAGAAGGCTCTTCGCGAATGCATGAGCGCCTATCACTTCATAGCGTGTAGAATTTCAATATATTGAAAAGGCAAGATCACGCATGATAATATGTTACTCATATTTACTTTCATTTGTTAAAGTAAAATTTGATTTTACTCTGACTTACAACTATTTTTTTATTCCTTCCCCTTTACAGAAAATTAATATTGTTACACTTTTTCTATTGTATTCGAATTGCATTTGTCTCGGAGTTCGACTATTCATCTTCCGACTACATAACAATATTTAACAGATAATGTTTGCTGAAGTTTCATTCAAATGATAAATAGCCTCTTTCGTAGTTAATGTGCAGCGACTACGTCAGCGTGGATTAGGTTCCACCTCAATCAGTCATTAGCTTCGTCTCGGCGATGTCAAGGTGAAGTTGCTCCTGCTTACGATAATTCAACTCTTGAAACTGTCAACGCAAAATTTCTTAGCGACACCACAAAAATGGACGAATGCTGCATTGGATAAAACTGGATATTTGAAATAATACTGAGGCTGAGGTGGCTCGGGACATCAGTTTTTGTTGCTGTTTTTTTTTTCTAGCGGAGGAGAATTCTAGCGGCCGGCTGTAAAGATCGGTATGTTTCCGTGGTTTCTCAATACCAGGCGATCAATTCTCTCGATCAATACCAGGCGAATGACGGACCGCGCGCGATATTCCCTTTCTCTTCCTCGCCCTATCCTCACCCATTAATTACACACTTACATTTACACGTACTACACTACCACACAAGCTAGAAGACCAGTCGAGAGCTTAAAGATTGCCCTGGATGGGGAGGTGGTCAGCTGGTGGGAGATACCCGGTTTCGCAGAGCCGACGGGTAGGTACGCTTCAGATCTCGCCACCCGGCGGAGAAAGATCACCTCCCGCGATAAAAACGTGCATTAGTTGACGCGCCTGGAATCACTAATCAACTGAAACACTACTACTCTCAAAATGTATTCCTTGGATGCTCGCGCCCAGGTATTGATTCAGCAATTCGCTCATGAAACCACTGCATGAGTAATAAGGAATCGGCTGTCCACAAGTACGAACAAGACAGGACATGTCTCGTCTGCGAGGAGCGAAAGGCACTTCCTCGGCATCCGTCGGCAGCCACGCCGAAGCGGGAGGAGCATACCTAATGGAGCGACGCGATGCTAATGGCAGCTTATCCGCGAAGCGCGGTCGAGAGCACCGCCGCCTCCGCCCCTACGCCCCCCATCCTGATTCACCCCACGCCCCTGCTCTGGACCCCTCTTTCGCTTCTCCCCACTCCACCCCACTTTTGACAGCTTCCCCTCCCACTATCTGCAACCCCATCCGAGCTTTGGCAATCCCGCTTGGGCGCCCCGGCTCTGCGGCCCCCCTCACTCCGCCGCCGGGCTGTTTTTGGGGCAGGATTTGGGTGGTCGGGCAGGCGGTTGGGCGGGCGGGCGAGCGGGTGGTTGGGCGGGCGGGCGGGTGCTTCCCGGGGGGGGGGGGCGGGGGGGGGGGGGGGGGGGGGCCGGGTGGATCGCGCGGCCGCGGAGCGCAACAGCGCTCGCCGCCGTTGGCGAGCTGCTAATGGTGGTCGGATTCCGGTCTGTCGTCCGTAGAACAAGCGTGCTGGCAACACGGCGACGACGGTTTGCTGATGTCAAACCCGTAACATCCCCGAGTCTCCGTAGTGTCAATCAAGTCATATCGTCGGCGATGTAATGCTCCCGGATGGAATTGCGGTTAATGCACGAATCACAGAAATTACTTGGGTATCCGAATGCATTTCCAAGAGCAAGATTGCAGGGTCCGACAACTATCTGAATCATGAATTACGCGTGTAAAATTGTTAGAGAGCCAATCATATGTTTTTAGGCAACGTTTCCTCCTCCTTTCATATATTATGCTTTTTTCAGTAATGAACTAGCCGTAACAATTCATTAAAAATGTATTTATCGATTTTCGAGCAGAGAAAGTTCTGACAAATCGTCTGTGTTATCTTTAAACTCTTTTATTAAAATAAGTCCTTAAAATTATTTGAATGAATTTATATGACTACTGGTGTTGATTTTATAGACTTAACTAATTGGAATTTGGGAATAAACGAAATTGGTATGGCAGAAATTCCTACTTAAACGCGCACAATTTTCTCATTCACGAACAAAAACCGTGCCAATACACAAAATGTTTTTCCATCACTATCATCCATTTTTTTAATTCTGTACGCGTACCGACTTCAACAAAAGGCCTAAGGCCTGGTAGATACGAGAAAGATTCGAAGACATCGGAGTCGTCTCTCTAAAAGGAATTCAGGGTTTGAAAACAAATGTTGGCAGCCGATGGATGTCAGGCGAGCAGCGCAAGAAGAACGGCAGGCGTCCGACGCAACGGGGCGGTCGCCGGGGGGTGGGGCCGGACGGCGCGAAGGGGTGCGGGGCGGGGCGTGGCGGGGCGGGAGGGGCGGTACGGGCCGGGCCGGGGCGGGACGGACCGCAGCGGGGCAGGGCTGGGCGAGGCAGAGCGGGTGGGTGGAGCGGGATGGGCGGGGCGGGGCGGGGCGTGGTCGGCGGGATGGGGCGGGGCAAGACGAGACGGGGAGACATGGCGAGGCGGGGCACGTTGGGCGTCGCGTCGCCTGCCCGTCGTTTTGTCAGACGAACGTCGAAGACGCAGCAACGGAGCCCGCAGTCGAGGGGCCCCGTGAAATAAATGGAAGCTTCAAAACGCTGGGCGGCGGGCGGCAACGGGAAGAGGGCGTGGCGGGCGAGAGGGTGAGGGAGGAGCGGGGGTCAGCGTCGAAAGGCTCACTCGCAGCCAGGAAAAGCGACGAAGAGGGCGCCTTTGACGTAAGGATTCGTCTTCATTCACTCGGGAGAAATACGGAAGCCACCGCGCTCCCCCGCTCCTTCGGAACATCATTTCAGAAATTCGATCACCGAAATTAAGCCTACTATTTAAATGAACGTAATACCGTGCCTTAATGAAACTCCGAGCTGCGCAGTTTAGCGGACCGAGAATCCATTCCGTTCCGTCGAGGAACGAGTACGCTAATTACATTCTTGTTATTCAATTTAATTCGCAGAAATGTTAGAGTTAAACAGACGGGGTGAGTGCATCGAACCACGCATGCACGAAGCTCAGCAAAACGAGGTCACGGATGAATATGCTCTGCGGGCCTGTTTCCCCACGCTCTTTCTCGAGAGATGCACAAACAGCATGGCAGCAGCGGAAACAGAATGCACTCGGCGCCGGCCGCGGTGCTGGGCGGTGCGGGAGGTGGTGCGGGCGGGGCGGGCGGGGCGGGGCGGTGCGAAGCGGGGAAGGGCGCAGGGTACTCGGCCGTGTTAAAAGGGCGGGGGGTTAAGGGGGGAGAGAGAGAGGACATCCGTCCCGCAGCCGCAACACGCCAGAGCGCCCGGGATGAGTCCGCTAAAAGCAGAGATCTCGACGCCGCGGCGCCGCCGCTGTCATCCCCCCGCCCCCCCCCCCCCCCCCCCCCGCCCCGCCCCGCCCCGCCCCGCCTCGCCCCCTCCAGACCTTTTGCAACCCGCGAGCGCGCGCGCGCTCCACTGCCGTCAGACGTACGACTTGCTCCGCCGGCCACCCCTGCAGCTCGTTTCATCTCGCGGAGGCGAGAGGCCCTCTCGGGCGCCGAGTGGACACGGCCACGCCCGTCAAACGCCACTCAGGCTCAGCCGCAAATTCCACGCGAGATGGAACAAGCAATGGACACGCCTGGAGGAGAAACAAAGCAAACGGAGAGCAGAGCGTGCGTGGTAATGGGAGGGAATGGAGAAGGAAAATTAGCAACCGCAATCTCTTCAACTGAAGGAATAGTGCAAAACATGATGAAAAGAAAATATTAAGTTTGAAATATCAAAAGAACAAGCATAAAAATAGATACAAGAAAAGGAGAACATCGAACATCAACACTCACCCACACACTCACTCACTCACACGAATACACACCCACACCCACACACATTTCCATTCTTCACACCCACACACATGCTTTACACATACGTGCATATTCATTTACATCTTTCTCAGTATACGACCGTTGATAAATATACCCGCTGCGATGATGATGATGATGATGACGACGATGATGATGATACTGGGAGCGGCAGCTCAGTGCATCAACTGATGTCACTGCAGCGCCTCTGACCGGGAGGTCTTAGGTTCGAGTCCTGACGGCGGCAGGATTTTCGACACTAGCTTTTCAGCTAAATCGAATTCAGTCGCTGTCTGGAGGAGAATTCTGGGGGCCGGCTGCTTTGATTGGTAGTTTTCCGTGGTTTCTCTGATCACCACCAGGCGAATGCCGGAGCAGTACCCTATCAAACGGGCCAAGGACCGCGCGCGATCTGTCCTTTCCATTCCTTGTCCTATCCTCTCCCCTTACACACACACTTACACTAACATGCACTACACTACCACATATCCCGCGAGACCGGTCGGGAGCTTAGAGCTTGTCCCGGCTGGGGTGGCGCCCCGATGGTGGGAGAGTCTTGGTTATGGGGAAACCCCACTAGCTGACGGTAGGTCGGCGCCGGATCTCGCCACCAAGCGGGGTAAGATCACCGCCATCTCCCGAGGAAAAACATGCACTACACTAACGGAACTAATGACCAGAGCAGTTGACGCGCCCGGAAAAGCGGGAATATCAATCAATAATGATGATGCTAATAATAATAATAATAATAATAATAATAATAATAATAATAATAATAATAATAATAATAATACTTACATTCAAACTACAAGTAAAATTAAACTGAATACGACGATACAGAAAAACGAGCACAGCGAATAATCAGAAGAGAAAGAGATGAGGTACATTTCATGTAAAACGAGAACATTTAGCGGATGAAGTGTTTGGTGCAGGAAGCAGCCCCGCTCGCGTCGGAGAGTCGAGGCGAGCAGGCCATCTCGCCGGCGAAGAACGCTCCGGCGCGCCCGGGCTGTGTCGCGCGGAGAAGCCAACGGGTGCCCGCGGAACGCGGCTGGCTGGAACGGCACTCGCGACCCACTTAGCCACACAACGGCCAGAAGAGATTTAGTAGCGGCGATGACGTCACCCGGGAGAGAGGGCGGCCGCTCGCGTGGTCGCGCCTTCCGCCCGCCCCGACAGAGCCGCGCACGACGCGCCGTTGTTTCGGAGGCTCTCGGCTGGCCTTGCCTTTCTTCCTATTGATATCTACAAATATAAAAATGGATATTGGTACATACGACGGATTGATTGATTGTTAGTGATTCCGGGCACGTCAACTACTATGGTCTTTAGTCGTTAGTAAGTGTAGTGCGTGTGTTTTGCTCGGGAGGTGGCGGTGATTATCCCCCGCAGTATGGCGAGATCTGGCGCCGACCTAACGTCGGCTAGCGGGGTTTCCCACAACCAGGTAGCTCCCACCAGCGGGGCACCGCCCCGCCGAGACAATTTCTAACTTCCCGACCGGTCTCCCGGTAAGTGTGGTAGTGTAGTGCATATTAGTGCAAGTATGTGTAAGGGGTGAGGATAGAACAAGGAAGAGGAGGGAAAGACTGCGTGCGGTCCATGGGCTTTTGTTAGGGTACTTCTCCGGCATTCGCCTGGTGTTGATTGGCGAAACCACGGAAAACTACCGATCAGAGCAGGCGGCCGCTAGAATTCTCCAGACAGCGACTGAATTCGACCTACCTGACAAGCTAGTGTCGAAAATCCAGCCGCTGTCGGGACTCTAACCTAGGATCTTCCGGTCAGAGGCAGTGACATCAGTTTATGCACTAATCCACCTCTCCTGATATGTACCAGGGCAGATCGGAAAGTAACACACAATACTTTTTTTTTCTCCGCTGAAATTGCAATTGGAATGGTAAAATTGCACGACGAGATACTGTGAAGATTGCGGTATAGGGGGTGTTTTGTTTTCATATGCAGGTATTTTGGTATATTGGTTGTATTTTGGTACCAATTAAATTTTTGAGCAAAAAAATATTGTGCGTTACTTTTGGATCTGCCCTGCCCACAGTGTGACCGATCTCTAAGAATGTTGACACATTTACATGTTTTTTTTTGTTTGTTATTTTTTTTTACCCAGAAGGTTTATGTGCTGTTTATTTTGTTGTTACTCCACTAGATGGCGCTATAGAACAAAACCAAATATTCATACAACCCGCAACACTCGGCACATTTTTGAAATATATGTCGTTATTATTGAAATAAATATCGTTAAATAACTCCTACACGAAGCGTTCTATGGCATGAAAAGCTGGCCTCAAAGAAACGTTTATCACACAGTAATCTTGATGAGATCTTCTTGAACATTCTATTACATTTTTGTTGGTCCGGCGCTTCTCAATATTACCTCACCTGTTCAGAGACGTGCAACTAAATGTGAATGAGAGGGACAGAGACAAGCAGAGACAGACAGAGTCAGACAGACTAAGACAGAGAGAGACGGAGAGAGAAAGGGGCATAGAAAAGGAGAAGGATGGAGAAAGCCATAAGAACGTCCGCCGGGTTCCTCTAGCCCATTATATATTTACATAATCCCAGCAAGATGTTCATGACGTTATGGCCCTGCTCTTTTACTACATTATTTGACATTTCTTTGTGAATTTGCATTTAGCCTTTTGCATCTATTGAAAGGGACGCGTTCGCTAACGAAGAGCCTTTGCTCTATTGCAACTGAAATGTAGTTGGTACCCACAATATACGTTCTTATAAAATTCTTCGTGGTTTTGAAAAGAAACAGGAGTAAAGGTAAAAAATAAAAAAAGCAAAGCGGCATTGATTGCAAGTGACTATGGTAGTTTGGAATACAATTATATCGCGACTAGAGAAGAAAAGAGCAGATTGCATTTCTCTCTGAATTTGTAGCTCGAAAATACTACTGCCGCAAGGGAACAGCCTCAGTGAAAACGTGTCTGCACGAGCTACTAGCCCACTTGTGAACCCCGGCACACGTGCATGCTTGTGCGCCCTCACCCCCACCTCCACTCACATTTCCCCTCCAAATCCCGAAGATATTGCACCAGCTCTTTTAGGGCAGTTTCTGCAGTGAAAGCAAAGCAATAGCAAACAACAGCAGGGAAACAGTCGATTCGCGCACCAGTCAAGTCTGTCAAAAGATGAGCGCACGAATCATATCGCGGACGTGTTGCGTATGCTAAACAGTCGAGAGCGGAAGATGTTTCACACGCGCTTTGTAATTACACACAGAATTAATTAGGATGAAAATTTACACACGGAAAACAAACATGAGAAATCGTTAACGCACGGCGCATTAAAAAATGATTATTGATATATCGAAAAAGACTGACAAAAAATTCAAACAATTGCATAATTATATTGATGCATATTTTACATATTCATTGAAAAATATTATTGGAGAGGACAGAACAAAAATGATGAATTACCAATACATTTTAAAACTCTTATTGCCAACATTTAATTCCAACAGTGACAATGAAATTACCGTGATTTTAATAACTTTTTGAAATAGCATTCAGATATCTGTTTTTACATTTGAATTCGTATGTAAGACATTTTAACGACTATGTTAACAGTACTCTGATTTAAATCTTTTGCCGAAGGACACCTTTTGGAATAATAAGAATAACCTCCCACCTCTAATAATAATAATAATAATAATAATATAGAGAACAGTATTTATAGACTTTCAAAAAATGAATTATCAATAACAGCAACCATTCCTTTAACCACTATAATCCTGATTGCAGAGATGTGGACGATAATGAGCCCATATTAGCCATGCATGACGATACCTACACCATTAACACGATAACACATGGGTACATTTCGAAGCGTCGACGTTCGCGCGTCGTGTGCCCTCGTACTTGATCGTAAAGGTAAAGAAGCGGGGCCGGCCGAAGCGGCGCGGAGGGGGCGTGGTCTCGACCTCTGGCGTCGTGGCCTCTCTCTCTCTCTCTCTCTCTCGCGCGCGCGCGGCCCCGTAATTCGCCGGCGGTGGCCCGAAATTTGTCGCGTCCCCGGGGGCCGCTCCCGAAAAAGACGATCGCCCTCCCGCGCCACGCGGACGCCGGCTGCAAGGGCGGCCTGCCCGCCCGGCCAATGAGGGACGTTGGGGACCTAGTGAGTGCCGCCTAGGTGGGGCACACTCACCGAACTCCGGTGGGAGAGAGGGAGCGGAGAATGGTAGGAACACGAAACATAGGAGAAGAACACGTGAATCGTCTTGCAATTACAAGGGAACAAACTTTTACTAGTGATTACTCTTCATTTAATATTTTCACAGATCACGCTTTTTGAAAAGATACTTGTTTTAGCCTCTCGGAAATGGAGCAATTTTCGCAACAAAATTATCCGCTTATGGAGATGCTTTTCACTGACACAAAATACACGTGATAATATTAAAATAAACTTATACTATTGCTAGTCATTTATTATAGTATATCGTCGTTGATATCGTCTACATTTTAGTATATCGTCGTTAATTATGGACAACATCCATTGCGTCGGAATTGGCGATTTCTGATCAATGATTCAAAATTTGCTTGTCCTTTAGTTTGATAAGAAAATTTCCAAAGAAAACTAGAAATTGTGGTTTTAAAATAGAAAATAAAAAACCTCCTGTATGACCTTTACAAGTTGTAGAAAAAATATCTCGTATGAAGCAAGAGCCACATGAGAGGTTTTTGTAAGGTACTTTCAGAAAAATATTACTATAAATACATATTTAATACTAGTATGTACAAAGTGTATAATGCATAAACTTGGCCAACTATACATTATTAACATCAAAAAGTGTTTTTCCTTCTTCCTGTAAAATTGTAGTAGGAGGTTGTCTATCATGAACGATGATCTAGTGAAATTCGTAGGGATTACGTGTCCCAGTAGGCGTTGGGGAAATTTGTGACTGGCTTCGATGCTCTTAATACAGTTACCGCTACTCCACTATATTACAGGGAGCGAGGGTAAAAGATGACGTGGGACGAAGAAAACAATATAAGATAATGGATTTGACGACAGAACAATCTAATTCGAAAGAAATGTAATGCACATGGAAATTGATGTATGAATGAAGGGGAGCAAACCCAACAGATGCGATTGCTCCAAATAAAGCCATTGCAGTGACAAGAAGAAATGCGAATAAAAATCAGCTCACCAGATGGAATTAATGACTTGAAGATTAGAAGCAAAGGGAGGTAACAAAAGAAAAGAACCGTGCGGCAATTTAAGAAACGAACAGGAGCTCTACAAAGCATAGAAAGAGAAAAAACTGAAAAAAGAAGAAAGAGGAGTAAAACAACGTGTGAGACAAAGTGAAGGCGCCAGTCGAGAAGAGTAGCATATCGTGGCGAGGGGGCAAGGACCGCAGATGGGGCAAGTAGGGGACGAGCGGAGCGATGCGGGGGGGGAAGGGGGGGGGGCGCGGGAGGCGTTGGGAGGGCTCCGAGGAGCGTTCTCCCGCCGCAGGCTGCACTCTGGGGAGCGGAGTCGCGCGAAGGCCGCGTCGCGCCGCGGGCCGCGCGGGCCGGGCCCCCAACCAACCCGGCAACAAACCCGTCGCAGGGGCCGCGCCGGGGGGGGAAGCGCGGTGCTCTGGGAGTGGCGGGGCGGTGGAGACGGCGGTGGCGGCGGGGGGGGGTAGGGCGAAGAAGGGAGGGGGAATGCGACGGGGCGACCGCAAGAGAAGGCTGTTTTCGCTCGGACGACCGCGCCCCGAGTGTCCGTTTCTGATCAAATTATCGGAGGAAATGGCGCGTTCAAGTACGTTAAGGAGGTCAAACGTCGTTAAAATTTTTGACTTAAGCGGAAACAGGGCATCTGGCACTCGTTTTACAAGATATAGCATAATAGGATAGCATTATTCTGGAACTCACAGAGCGCAAGATAATTTTTTTCCAATACATAGCACATTCTATTTATATACTAGACTGGTCTTCCATGTTTCTTAGCTCACTCGTAAATAACAATGTTTCGAGCGAATTTCAACCACCGTGCAAAATGTACAATCTCTTAGTGAGTGAAAAAGGTAGGAAAACAAAAATGCTCACTATTACCAAAGACCCTTACCGTAACAACTTAAAGGGAACATTACACGTGGAAAAGATCAAAAGCTTAAACTGAACTGAGAATTAATAACGTTTCGCAGATAAAAACGGAAGTGACTTGTTTGAAACTATTCCCTACTCTCATAAAATCCACTATCTCCTAAAGATTTTACAAATGGGTCAATAAACTTGCGCATAGCCGGCCTGGATAGCCGAGGTCGCTAATGCTGACGGTCCGTGGCTGTCTCGGCTCTAAGACTCGCGGGTTCGAATCCTGCCTTGGACATGGATATTTGTCTGTCGTCTTGTTGCCCTTATGTGTTCTCCTTACAGTTACACCGACATTAAAAAATCACAGTGGTCGGTAAATGAACAAGCAGTTAAAAAGCGACATTAAATCAATAATTTAGAAAACCTGGGCTCTTTTCCATTTGTGACTCTTCGGCCTCGTACTCATCGGCACTCGACCGAGCGCGGGGCGATGGCAGCTGTCGGTGGAGATTGTGGATTGTTATGCATAGGTTTCAGGCCGCGCGCGAGTGGCAATCAGCTGTCTCGTTATTTACACATTCGCACGCGGACGCTCGTTGCGCATGCATTGTTTCGATAAGCACACTCTCTCTCGCAAATGCGTAATCCATCTCGGCTGCTACAAAGACAAATGTAACAAGAGAGCATTTCTCTTCCCGTCCGACGACAAATTACAATGTATACTCGAAGTATATGTTTCTGGGACGCAATGTTAATACAATTCCTACAGTGTAGCCATTCATGGAATTTATAAGTAAATGAAAGTAAAAGAATTATGAGATGAATAATTATTCCATAAACGTAAGAAAGCAATCAAAGACCTTTGAACTGTTTTCACACATTTCCTGTCTACAGAAGTACTCACTAACAAACACAGTTACATCATACAATTATTTTAAACATGTTTCGTAAAGTAATTGAAGACATAAATTCACAATGACTCATTTTTCTTAAAGATTTTTTTAACGATACAATTGTTTCCCTCTTTTTTAATAAACTTTTGCTAGAGCTGTAACATACACTAAGAATGAGGATGGGCAGAAATGTGCTTGATACATCAAGTCAGAATTCAATCCAAAATGGATTAATGCAATTTCGTTATTACATTTTAAGACATTAAACTGTAAGTTTACAATTCTCTATCAAATTAAGGCACGGCACGTATCTAAACTGAACAATTTTCGAGTGTCTGCCACAAGTAATTAATGTTTCATGATTTGTAAGAATAAATTTTCATAGAATACATAGTTCCCAATACATTTTTGAATGGTTGGTTTTTAATATTACGAACCATTCAACAATATCATTGTTGTCCTCATCCAACATTCTTTCATAATCCGTCATTTAACAAATTCTCACCCGTGACTCATTGTTGATAATAGAAATTATTTTTAGAATAGATGATGGACCTGGTGTTTTAGAAAGAGATTATGTAAACTCAAAATTAGTAGTTCATTATGAAAAGCGGTGCAAAAAACGAAAACAAGCCAACCCGTAGCGACATCCAAAACCGCGCAGAGGCGTGGGCGTGGACCGGCGAGCCACGTTGCCAGTGAGCGCCACCCGCCCAGCGGCGGGGGCGTCGCGAAGAGCCGCAAGACGCCACGACGCCCGCTCGCGTGTGCCCCGCAGACACAGTGACACAGCGAGACCGCACTCACGACGCAGCGTTTTCCGCTTCGTGCTGCTGCCGTCGGGCGGTCGTCGTTTCTGATGCTCTTGACGCCACAGATCGTAATCACAGTTGCCACCGCCAGTCATAAACGCCACAGTCACCATCCCCACCGCCGCCATCACCACAGTCACCACACCCACCCACGTGATTCTTGGAAACCTCGCTTCATTCATCTAGGAATTTTACCATTACCTTTTCTCTTGATAAGTGGTTTCTCTCAAAAATGACTTGCTTAAGGGCGGGAATATATTTTCAGAAAATGCCGATTTCTATTACTATAACACTCGACGTAGAAATCATATTCATCAGGTGATAGTAACAACAGCTCATTACAAAAAATTCATATACAATACATGTACATTATTTTACAACACTTTGCCAGATGACATTAAACGATTAAATTCGATTGAAACGTTTAAATCCAACGTGAAATCGTTTCTGCTGCATAACTGTTTCTATACAATTAGAGACTATACTGAACATCACAGTCATCATCACAAGGAAAGTCATATTAATTTTAACAGTGATATTTAATATTTTATTATTTACCATTAGACTGTATAATTCAAAACAATATGTAACAAAGTATTGTATCGCAGCTTCTGGGTCAATGACCCCCATCTCGTATTATTCCGAAGGACAACATGGATAAAGCCCAAAATTTATTGCTTATTTATCTTTGAAAATAGATTTTATTACATGGAAGCTTTTTTTTAATTCAAGTAGTATATGGCTTAGTGTAGGAAGAACAGAATTTTGAAAATGTGCACACAATTCACTTCTCCCCATAGAACGTCATACGCAGTTTTAACTGTTTTTTGTTAACTGTATATATATATATATATATATATATATATATATATATATATATACATATACACACATTATGCGAAGGGTTTTCTAATCATATTTTTAATTATTTCAAAAAACTCGCACAACAGTTACGATCCAGTACTGCACTGCGTTTTGATCATCATATGACTATATGTACAGAGCAATAAGGTGTACCGGAGTCATCGTTTTTACTCCTAATACATGTACATTGCAGAAGTAAACAGCATATGATCACAGACATTGATCGCTAATGCCTGAGTACAGTTTGACAAAGCACGCTCGGGACAATATTTCCGTAGGATTAAAGCTGTTCATATTTGCGATAGCTTGTATACGATCTCTTTATAGTCAACAGATGCACGTTCACTGTGCATCAAGTTCTGTCATCTGTGAGGACAATCCGATATTCTCTCCGACTGCACATTTCCTACACGTAATAGAATTCTACATGCAGCCTGAATTGGACCGGTAGAGCGGAAATATACATTTTGAAATTCTATGCACGATGTGACCACTTTTCTTTGAACATGTGACATTTTGGTTTTATTTTCTCTGTCAATTCAATGGTTTAAGCTTCATTTTATCCCGAGAGCAAATATCGAAAAAGTTTTCCGTTTACCAGTTTAACAGAGGCGAGTTATCACGAATTGAACGAAACCTTGTAGATTACATTTAAGGCAGTCCTCAATTACATTAGGAATACTAGAAAAAACAATATTATTTGAAAATAAATGTCTTGAGACTGTATCTGCCTCATAAGCAGTATAATAGGCACTCAGTAAATAGGAAATTGACGCACCACTAAATACCGAATTTTAGACATAAATAAGAATCTGCAAATGCAATTTTACCCTGTAATATAATGTAAAATATGTTCACGAGGTATGTGCATAAATAACCCAATTTCCAATTATTAAAACATGATTTTATCACGCATATCTTGCAAATTTTGCCAGCTTTCTTGATTAGCATAATTTTTCTGCAAATTGCGAATTATTCTGCATATTTTATTATTACTTATTTATTACGAGATTATTTAATTTCCCTAAATTTAATATTAAATTTAATTTGAGTTTTAACATGGAGGTCATTGTATCTAATATCAATTTCCTCTATCTGATTTATGAATGAAATGTAACACAATCCTTTAAAATATTACATCCGTTGAGTTAATCTTGAAATTCTGTAACGCTGATAAAAACACGTGACTTGAGCTTCCACAAGTTACAGTGGGAACTTTCCTTACAATTCTGAGCAAAACAAGATGCAAGACATCTGCTGCTAAGACATCTTCTGAAATGTTTTCAAACTTGGTACTACAGCTAACAGTTAAATTTAATTATCGGCAAACATTCCATTGTTCAAAGTAATAATATTTCTCTTCGAAATCTTTATTGAGAGGTATAATAAGAGTAAAGTGTCGGAAGACTACCGTGTGTAAAAATTATGAGAAACATTGTTACGATGAATTAGAATACTTTATTAGACCACATTTCTCGGCACGTTTTTTTTTTAGTTTTTATTGTATAAATGCATATACATGTCATAGATTTTTATAATATACGTTAATAAAATATGGTCCCTAGTTATAAAAGGTACTCTAAGTTAATGTTATATAATTGAACACAACTTCAAGCTGCTTCTAAAGGCAACTCACTTTTTTTCCGGGGCTAAGTCATGTACGAGGAGTTTCCTGATTTCACTCACCTGGAAACAAAAAAGAAACAATGTCAGATTTCCAAAATCAATAATCACATAAAGGGAATCACCACGAGTCATGTCATGACAAATAGGCGAAAATTTCTGAAACATATTGCACTAGAAGGAAACTGTAATTGAACCAAGCTGGTTGTCGACGTCAAGGGATGAAAATTAGCCCATCCATTAAAGCCCAACAACGCTTCCAATATGCAGACTACACAATGAATGTTGCTTCTGCTACTGGATCTGGTACTAGTCTTTGCCAGCACCCAACAAAACCCATCATTACAATAACATCTATCCAACATTACCGCCACTCAATCTTACCATCAATTACTCCTTTTCCATCACATTTATTGCATTTAAAACCAATAATAATGGTTAGAATTGCCGTTGAAGAGATCGGCTATTTCCTTTCATAAGGCCCAAAGCTACTAGCATACTGAATCGCCAGTTGGTCAATACGTTGAGCTGCCGTAGCTTGGATATGTATGTCCAGTACTGACATTTAGAAAATGACGTATTTATACGCTGTAATTTTCTATTATTTTTCAAGGTGATTAAACAAACTTACACAACACGGACAATCTAAAATATTAACTCATTGCAATTCTTCTAAAATATAGAAGTTCTTGAAGCACTTGGGTAATTACTTTATCCAAAACAATATTATATCAGATCCAAAGCGCCTCATTCGAAGAAGGAACGGAACTTGTTTTGAGCTTTTTTGTAGTGCTTTCTGATATGCTGATATGGAGTTTGGGAAGGATCGTTTCCGTTTGTCTGCGCATGAGGAACCTCCGGCAGGGCACGGTACGGCACGGCAGGCTCAGCTGTCCTTCATTGTCGCCTGCGTCTGAGCCGCCGCCGAGGGCCTGCGAGGCAGACGCGGTGTCCGCTGCCGACAGCGCCGCGTCGCCCGGGCGGTGTTGCTCTGAATAAACCAGCTGGGACGCACCTGTAATCGCGAGAGGGTGGACGGAAGGCGCGGTGAGGCTGGGACGGGACGGGACCGGGCGGAACTGGGCGGGGAGGGACGGGACGGGGCGGAACGGAACGAGGCGAGGCGGAATGGAAAGGGGGGGGAACGGAACGGAACGACGCGTGGCGAGAAGGGCGGGACTGGGACGAAACGTCAGGCGCTAGGCGCGGCGCGGCGCGGGCGTTCCCTCGTCAACAGCCCCGCGCGAGACTCAGCACTCGCAGACGGGAGCTGCTGTGGAGAAGCCCGGCACACAGGGGAGGAGGCGGGATTGATGAAGGTGCGTACAGCGGAAAACGGAGAAGCGAAAACACGTCTAAATACGAAACGCGTTATTGCAAACCCTTCTCACGGCAAAAAATATATAGATAGAACAAGAAAGAATAACATGAGTGCACGAAGACAGAGATAAAGAATGACTGATTGAGAGGGAGAGGAAGAAAGAGACGAATAAAGAGAAAAACGAAGAGTGAGTAAAAGAAACATATCCTATCATCAAAAAATATTTATTGTGCCCCTAAATGAATGACAAAAATAGTGACAAAAATCCCTGAAAACGAAAACAAAAGAAAAACATTACAAAACGAAACAATATGAAAAAACAAAGCGGCTCAGAATTTTTTGCCCCAAAGAACGAACCAAGGTCCACGACGTCGGAAAGCTAGCTACCCAGCCCACTGAAATGAGAGAGAACGGAAAGCGATCCGCGGAGAAAATAAACGGAGAGACAAGAGAAAGACGGAGACGGCGGGCGGAGCGCTACAGGAACACAACGGTGGCGCCAGCTGTTTCCAGACGAGGGTCCCCAACGGCGGCGTCGGCGGCGGAGGGGGGAAGGGCGGGGCGCGGGGGCGGGCACGCGCCGTCGCCGTGCGGCACGTGACAAGATTGATGGCGCGGTAATAAGTCCGAGCGCCTGACGAATCACCGCCGGGGGCAATTAAGACCTCAGCCCGCGCCGCCGCCGCCCCGCCCCCGGCTACGTCGCCCGGGCGCGGCCGCACGCGCGCCCGCTCCGCTCTCTTGCGCGCGCAGTCACGGCTGCCGCACCCGCTCCGCCCCGCTGGTACGCCACTATCGTTATTGCCTCCGCTAGTGACGCTTCGCAAAAAAAGTGCCTGCAATACACAACCACTAGTCAGCGTAAAGGCAGATGTGCAGACTAATGGAATTCAAAATAATGTTGCCAACTAAGCGGCCAAAACACACAATACATCACAATCTCTTTATATTCAGTTACTGGTACATCGCTTGCATGTTTAGATTTGAAAGCCATTACAACAATAATGAGTGTTGCAGTAGGCCAGAGACCCAATTATTATGTTCATATGAGCCACAAATGAGCAAGTTACAGGAAAAAAAGTTTAGAAGGAAAAAAGGGTTTATCACAAGAACAACAAAAAGGAATTAGGTTGATAGAAAACGATGAGGATATCTGAGATCGAATAAAAGAAAAGGGGAACGAATGAATAATGGGAGAATTCAGAAAAGTCAAGAATAAGTGGAGGGGAAAGAAGAAAACGCAATGGGAAATAAATATGGGCGTAACTTTGGCACACTTGGTATGTGAGTGAAACGAATACAATCGACAAAAGGATTTGGGTGGAAAATAATCAGATGCTCAACCAAAGTTCAGAACAACACGTGCGTCCGAAAGCATGCTATTCATGCAATCTCGCCAGTGCCGGTCTACCTCCGGCCAATGCTGCCAGCTGGTCTTAAGCTTTTCCCCTTAGTGCTGCAAAAACCACCGAAACGTAAAAATACACTAAGTACAAAAAAATATTACTTTGTTTAAACTACATGAGGAGGTATGAGAATTAAAGAAATTCGAAACATATTACTACTTGTTCATGATTATATTTATAATTTACAGTAAAAACCCGTATTTATTTTGCATACAAACATGTGTAACAACTATTTATATTCATAATGTGCATATATTCATACATTGCATTGTTTTAAGGAGTTTCACACTGTGAACGAGTTATGAAACTTGAGGTACCTTGGTCTCACTCATTGTATGAGATAATGGTAACTCTTTGTAAAACTTTTCTTCAACTGAAATCGTTGTTTCCATTGTTTATTGCTGTTATTTGTTCCTTTTCATCAAATGTGTTTTCTTCTTCTACCTTGGTTGTGACTGCTTGTGTCAAATAACCGCCCAATTTGAAACGAGGGAATCCATTCAAATACTCTTAGACGACTATTAGTGTTTTTACTACGCTTAGTTATATTTGAATAAAGTTTATTCAATAAACATACCTGCAATAATCATAGAGAACGATTGTTGGATTTTATGATAAACAATAGATATTTTTTAAGAAATTAACATGTAAAAAGCTTTCACGAAAGCCCCCAAATAAAATTCTAAATCTAAAAATCCACTAAACACACACACACACACACACACATTCAATTAAATTTAGGAGGGCAACCCCTAACCTGGCAACACTTGTCTCCGGCTACGAACGCTCGACGCGCCGTCCCACCCGTGTCGCATATCGCTCACGCATGCGCCCTGCGCGGCCAGCGCCGCCGCTCGCCTTCCGGTGTTTCTTTTTCTTTCCGCGCGACACTTCCCCTTCCGCACTTGCGAGGCGAGATGAGAGCTATGCTGGCGCCAGGTCGAGCCGCTCCGCGCCGCAGGGGAGGGAAAAGCGGGGGGCGCTGCCACTTTGACGAAGCTGCACTTACAGTGAATGCCCGCGTTAACAACTCGCCCGTTCTCCCTCACAGCGCGTAGTCAGGATTCGGTTTTTACTGCGCAGCTAGAGAAAGGGGCTGCAGGCGGCACATGTACGAATAACAGTGGGTATTAATTTTTTAAAAGTTTCGCTCCGAAGAGGTGCCTCGCCCTTCCTTCGCAGAGAACGTCGACTCTTCGAATGGGATTCAAAGGAAAGAATTTAAACGAAAGTAAATTGAATGGAAATTGCTCCCATTTCCTGCCTTAAGGTTCGGAGCACTCAGACGTCCCCTTGTCGTAAGCACCACAGGCGATGACTGTTACATTTCCTGAATAAAAGACACTGTAAATCTCTGAAAGGTCGTCGGGAGCTTACTTTATAATAGATTTCTAGTTACGAAAAAAAAAAAAAAAAAAAAAAAAAAACGCGACCTCTTATTAAAACTGTGAGCTTCAAATCTTGCAGACTCACACATCTCGTAATATTCCTTTGGTTTCATGATAGATCCATAAAAACATGTTGAAAAAACACAAGAATGATGTCGAAAATGAAAGAAATTGCTCGGAAAACTTTCAAAAACAAAATTAACTACCTGCTTAAAGAATAATTTGAAGGCGCGATTGATATGCAACAAAGCCTGAGTGTTTTTACAAACACAGAAAATGTACCAGTTTCATTTGAAGGTCGTCTGTGACAAAATGCAATAATTGTTTTTGGAGGTTTGAGTAATGACGGGTGCATCAACTCTAAGGTCATTCGTCCCGGAAGTGTAATGCATGTTTATCGCGAGAGGTAGCGGTGATATTCTCCCGCTGCATGGTAAGATCCGGCTCTGACCCACCCATCGGCTTAAATGAATTTTCCCAACCAGGTATCTCCCACTAGCAGGGCACCGCCCCAGTCGGGACAAGCTCTAGGTTCCCGACTGGTCTCCCGGCACGTGTGGTAGTATAGTGCATGCAAATATGTGTAAATAAGGACTGACGAAAGGACAAGCACGAGGAAAGGAAGATTGAGTGCGGTCTGTCCGCAAGGGTACTGCTACGGCATTCGCCTGGTATTGATCAGAGCAGCCGGCCGCTAGAATTCTCCTTCGGTCTGCGGCTGAATTCGACCTCGCTACGTAGCTAGTGTCGAAAATCCTGCCACCGTCGAGCCTGAAACCATAGGACCTCCCGATCAGAGGATCTCCAGCGACATCAATTGATGCTCTGAGCCACCTAAGCCGGTTTATTTTTGGAGGAAGATGGGGCGGGGCCATGAGCTCGTTCACCATCACCCACCCATACCTTTCGACCCGGGCAGTCCGCGAGGTCTCTTGTATCGCCCATGGGGGGAAGGCGCGGAGCGGATGAGGAGTGGGTCGGAATAGTGTGGGGCATGGCGGGTGGGGGTGGGGGTGGGGGTGGGGGTGCGGGTGGGGCAGGTGGGGGAGGGGGCAGTAACGCGAGCGCCGAGCGCGATAGCGCCGAACGCATAAATCTCGTCGGGGAAGGAAAAATCAATCCGCAGCACTTATGGGAGGAAAGAGCTGGCTGGCCAGCCGGCAGGGCCACGTATTGAGCGTCGTACAGACACCCTTACGCGGGAGCCGCCGCCAACACCAGCTCTCGCTGCTCCCGGGCGACGTGTGGACATGGGCACTTGCTTGCATCAACGCAAGCACATTCCCCACACACAAATACGCACTATCGCTGCTTTCACGGAGAGGCGACAAGCAGGCATCTTTGATTAAATGTTCTCCGCATTGGCCTATATTTACTTTCTCGCCCTTCGAAGTTCTTCGTAAGAAGAGAAAGTTATGTGATCGGGCGCCAGAAAACGGCGATTTTCTTTAAAACACAAATAACCTTAATGACTTATTTTACATCGCTCGGCAAGACCATTTAAATATCTGTTCAAGAACCTAAATTAAATAGCATAACATTAACAGACTTACAGATCGCAAGAACAATTTTGTATCAATGGAGGAAATTCCAACGAACATTCGACCACACTTTTAAAAAGCCATGCAATGACGTTGCCAATGGTTACGAAACGGTGATCAGAATCAGTCATTTCTCGGATAGAGTTTATTTTTGGATATTCCTCATTCGAGGATATGTATAGCTCATGCTGCGGCGATTCACATACGCAGTGTCAGATAACATATTTGTGTCTAGGTCGGCCTGATGTAATTATTTTAATTACTGCATTTCTTTGAACTAAGTTTTTAAGAACAGCTGATACAATTCGCGTAGGGTGAGCATATAGCTTGGGACAGTAGAGCGTGGAAACGCAGTGTTTCGCAAGAGGTACCGGTAAAGTGCAAAGAACTTTATGATGGAGGATACAAGTACAAAATTAACATTAAGAAACTCTTTCTTTATGACTAGATTAACCCGCTTCAATTTCACGTCTTTCGCCGATTACAAATTGCAGACATTCCATTGGAAATATTTCATATGCAAACCTTGGTATTTAAAGCGTTTGATTCATGGAATTCTTGCTTTCCCTCTACAGTCGTTTTCTGTTATCGTTTTCTCCACGCATATTCTCATTATTCACAAGTAGTCCAATATTAGTAACACCAACTTCAGTTATTTTCGAAATCTGAGAACACTAACAACAGGCTAAAATTATATAATTGGATTTACACGAATGTATGGATTCAGTTCTTAATTGAACAACGTCTTTCGCATTAACCGTTTCTTTATTAAATAATAGAACGTTTACACCAAAATAAAACATCTATTACAATCTATGAAATGTGTAGTGATCTGTAACATATATCTGTATTTTCTGAGTCTAAGTATCTACAATGCCATTAATCTCCTCAGCTTTCAAATGCTCACAGCATTCTTTCTACTGCAGCGTAGTCTCTCCTTAGAAGAGGACTCTATGGTTTGAAACGTATCCAGAACACTTATGTGAACAAGACGCGAAAATTAATTGCAAAATAATGTGCTTTTCTTTTTTTACTGTTCCAACAAAACCAATAAAATTTCAACAATTTTTCAATTCATGAAAATGCGATACACACTAAATTTCGGAAAAAAATTCTTCTTTAGAGTTACTGAAGTTCTTCTTAGCAGAAAGTTATTTACTGGGAGAAAATAAACTGAAATTATAAATACGTACATTAATTCTCTCCACTCAAGTCATAAAATAAGAGATCTGAAGCACATTGTACAAACTTGTATAAGTACTTTGCTAGCTCAAAGAATTTAATTTCCCTTCTCGCTTTCGATCAATGGATTGATATTTTTGATTATTGGTATTTGAATTATTGGACAGAGAAAGGATAATGAACCTAGTTTATTATGATTGCAGGTAAGAGCTTTCGGCAATTTCGGTTTTTCATTGTGATTTTCATTTTTTTTCGTCACTGACATTTCTTCACGAGTTCTGAGAACTAATGGATAACTAGTAGTGATGGGTCGATACCAGATTTTCTCGATACTCGATACCGTTACCTGTCTGAGAGCTTCGATACTCGATACCGTACTACTTGTAAGACTCAACAACAAAAATGGTTTAATCAGAATTGCAAGGATATATTTCGTTCTTCATACATACATGGATTTACTATTTTAATATTTAAAACTATTGAGGTGAACATACATTTTTAAATTTTTAAAGATTCTTATTAAGGAAAACTAACATTCTAACTCTTTCTGGGTCCATTCTATTCCTTTTTTTGTCACATATCAATCCAGCTGTACTGAAAAGTCTCTCCGAAAACACTGTAGCTGGTGGAATACACAAGTATCGAAAAACACTTTTTCTTAATTTGGGGAGAGTCACTTTGTTTTTCCAGTAAGCTAGTACATTTGCATCAGGAGGAAGCAAGTCCTCGCTTATATATACATTTAATTCATCCTCTTGAGTTGGGGTTTCGTGTACACAGCATGATGTTTCGTGGTCTCTCTTTAAAATATTCCTATAAAAAGACCACATGCCATGCATTTTCGGGGATTCAGTAGTTAAGGATGCCTATAAAATAAATTAAATGTATTAAAATTTTGAACAATAAATGCATGTCTTTAATTTGAAATTAATCTTGCAGATACTGAAAAGGAGTTATTCGGAATTATACAGTGACTAATTTTTTTAAATTATTGAAATATCGGATAATTGAAATCGTGATGAAAAAATAGGGTCGATTAAAATTAAAATTAGAAATAAGAAACTCTTACCTCTTCTTTTGAAACCACTGGATCTGCTTCTTGACTTACAAGATCCAATAATCACTTTCGGGCAGTCTCGAACACAGCACTCTCGCGGAATACGCGACCTTTCAGTCTAGGATCCAACAATGTAGCAATGGAACATATTTCAATTAGTTCTATATCTTTGAATCATGCTTTTAAAGATTCCCGCATAGTCTTTCTCGCAGCAGCAAGTCCTGAATCAACTTCATTTGGCTTTTCTAGTTCACAAATTATACTATTTACAATAGGAATAACTTCAGATGCTCACACATTAGGCGAACTGACCGTTAGTGTTGCTTTGTCAAAAATGTTTAAGAGTCTTAATGAGTTGATCAAAAAGTTCCCAGTGCTCAGTTGAGAGATGAACTGGCAATTTTAAGTCGGCAGAAGCATAAACAATAGACTTCTTCTGTTCCTGAAGTCTTTGGAGCATGTGGAGAGTTGAGTTCCATCGCGTTGACTCGTCTTGAATTAAACGATGTGGAGGTACAGAAAGATGTTTCTGGGCCGCTTTAAGTACTTTGGTGGATATAGAGAAATATTTAAAACTCCCCACAAGTTTTCGGCACAAAGCAGTAATTATCTGAATTTTAGTATTGCTCAACAGTCCCTCTTTCACGACGAGTTGCAAAGTATGAGCTAAACATGAAATATGGGGAAAATGTCCTTCGATCATTGCTCTTACTACATTACGAGCATTGTCGTGAATTACGGCTACTAACTTATCTTGCAGACTCCATAATTTCGAAGTGTTTCGAAGAAAATTTGCAATATCTGCTCCTGTGTGACTGATCTCACTCATCAAAAGGTATTACTTCGATGCAGATGTGATGAGATTGAAAATCTTTGTCTATGAAATGCACTGTAATACTCATATCACAGGCTGTTGAAGTTCATAAATCAGTGGTGATTGCAACCCTCCCGGCTTCCTGGATTTGATCTCTGTCCTTGTTCTCCACTTCTTCGAATAACTGAGGGACATAGTGATTTGCCAAATATTTTCTTGTGGGCATGGTGTATCTAGTTTCAAGATGTTTAATTAATTCCTTGAATCCATTGTCTTCAACAATACTGAACTGTTGATTATCTTTGCATATCATGTAAGCAATTTTTCTTGTTATTGCTTTGGCCCGGTTGTCTCCTTGTTTGTTTGTTTTTGGTGTGTGTGTCCAAAAAATCAATGAGTGTTGGTTGATTTGTGTTGAAACTTGAGGATCTTGAGAGGACTGGCCATGAGTCATCAACTTCTACCACTGCACTCGTACGATCTGCGACGTTTCCAACTTCCCGTGCAGCATTAGTTGGCTTGGCCCTCTTGTGTTCGGTGGAGCTGAATACTACCCGGTGTATCGATGTAACACGTTTTTTTAAATTACTAGTATTGTGTGATTTTCCACCACGCGAAAATGTTTTTTTTTTTTTTTTTTTTTTTACATATTCTACAAATAGCACGATTGTCATCTTTCGAGTCCACTTCAAAATAATTCCACACTTCACTCATTTTGTATACGGAATGCACTAACCCAGTCGTCTTCCGTCACTTTAAAGGCAGAACTGAACTGAACTCACGAGCTTCGTCAGATGCATCCAGGGCGAGGAATGGGAGTATCCCCGGAAGAAATGCTGTCATCGAGCACATTGCTTATCGTGCCTGTCTCTACTAGATTGCCTGGGAGCCTTCAAGCAAGAGTTTCCCAATGCTAAATTGGTCGCGTATTGCAGACTATCTCAAGAGATGATGACAGGCGCTAGGCGATAAACAACGGGACACGGCGCCCGGACACTGCAACGTTGGCTAATTTCAACGACTGTAAGTGAATCCGAACAGGCGAACACTTACTTGTTGTTGACAGAAGAAATATAGGAGAGAGAAGAATGTTAAGAAATTATTCTGTAAAATCAGAAGAGATGGGGATTGGCATAAAAATTGAAAGTATCGAAAAAGTATCGAGTAATTTTCCAAAAGTATCGATCGCTATCGATACCACCTGAGTATCGAGGGTATCGAGGTCTCGAAAGTATCGAGGACCCATCCCTAATAACTAGCATAATGTATATTATGTTATATCTCAATTCACTAATTAATGTTTATAAATAGTTACATAATGAGATACAAATAGTTACAAACATCTATTAATGTTTGTTGCAATGGAGCCCATTCAAATATCAGACTTAATTAAAATTTGTATTCGGTGTTCAGGTTATAAGTCATACGGACGTGGAAGAATACGATAATAATGTTCGTTATTAAACCGGTACGAACCAAATCAAATGATATTACACACACTCATCGATATAATTTTGTATACATTCGCGTTTGAAATTAAAAGGTATTTTTTAATCAAATATGTGCAGGATAATAAAGAGAAAAGGCACTTTTTTGTGATATATACCAACGGACATGGAATGTATCCTGTTACTGCATTCACTTACCTTCTCCTGTCTCTGTTATCGACGCATATATTTCGTATTCCAGAGAGAGTGTTTGCCTAGCACATTAGTGCAATGTGACCTATTGCGTTAGAGCAAGTAAAATGAGTTAGTCATTTTAACGAAACCTCCGATTCTTCTGATGAGCACAAACGTTTGTCCTGAATTGAACAATTCTCTGAGGCAACAATTCTCATTCACTTTCTAGAATTGTCTCCGCAGTGAACAAATGAGAAATGTGTTTTCCCGGTTCGAGATAATATAACACAGAGAAACAACTGTATATAATGGGACTTTCCACGAAGTGTAAAGTTGCAGCAACAACAGCAGATACTGTTGGACTATTAAATTTGCAATTCTAACTTCAACTTTTCATACGTGTATTTTATGCAATTCGAGCTATATAATTTTCTCGATACAGTATACTGTTTGTTTTATATTTCATAATTCCCATTTTACTGAATCCAGTTTTGATATTGTAAACGATGCTATTCATTTTAGTTTAGAAGTTTAACATCTATAACATAATTTAGTTTAAAATCTATTAGAATAAGTAGGTTTAGTTACTAAAATTAGTTTAAGATCTATAACATAAATCTTCAAACAAAATTCTGCGTCAGATTATATGCACTAGTTTTCTATCATACCGTTTGTTCTAACAAAGTTGACGGAAATTGATATATTCGGACGAAGCAGACAGCAATGAACAGAATGACGACTACTGAGAGCGATACTACGGCCGTTTCGGTTTATGGCATAAGAAACAAGACAGAACTAGAAATACTTATAAAGATATGAGTGCAGATATTAAATTACATTAATTATGGCCGGGACTGAGAGTTGGGGCATATACTAAAGAGGTATACATCTTTACTCTATGGTTGGGGGTGACGGGAAGCGAGAGCAGGGTACAGCAGGGTAGCACACGCAGGAAGGTTGGCTCAGGGAGGAATAGATTAATTCTGAAAACAAAAGTAGTCACGAATGTTGTTGCAGCCAGAATGAAAAGTCCTTCCATCCATTTTTACCACCACTCGAAATCGCCAGTCAATAAACAGATTTATGCATAATCTTTCCTCATTATCACGTTTGACATAGCCACCAATTCATTTACGACTTTTACATTACTCTTTGTACTAGGTAGGGTGAGCATGGTTAACACAAACATGTGAAACCAAGTCTATAATTTAAACACAAGTTTTCATTATTTTTATAATAAATGTTGTATAATAAAGGCAAAAATAACGAAAATCATTGAAAATGTAATGAATGTAAACATGAAATGAAAGACGCATACAAGCAAAATACTGTGACACCTTTCATTAAAACATTCTTCGCAATGCTTTTTTGTCTAGGCAAAATTTTCCGACTTCCAGCTACGCCCAATATCCCAATATATAGAGAAATTACTGTAAGAAGGGACCAGTTTGAGAGATCGGGAAACAAAAAAAAAGTCATGTCGGACAATGGCATTGCAAGAGGTTGTCTCAAAACCACTTGCAAGTGATTCAACCGCTAACGAACAAACTGATCAATTGAGCACATGGGTATAATCCGCAGTTTTGTTGCCAGCAGAAGCTGTTGTTTGATCGATTGATTCATTGATTATTGTTTCATCAGGAGATGGCGGTGATCTTCCCCCACTGGATAGCGAGATCCGGCGCCGATCTACCGTCGGCTAGTGGGATTTCCTCCTAACCAGGACTCTCCTACCAATGGGGCACCGCCCCAGCCGGGACAAGCTCTAAGCTCCGAACCGGTCTCCCGGAATATGTGGTAGTGTAGTGCATGTAAGTGTAAGTGTGTAAGGGAGAGGATAGGACAAGGAAAAGGAAGGAAAGATAGCGCGCGGTACGTGAACCATTTGTAAGGGCACTGCTCCGGCATTCGCCTAGTGTTGATCGGAGAAACCACGGAAAACTACCGATCAAAGCAGCCGGCCGCTAGTATTCTCCTCCAGACAGCGACTGAATTCGACATAGCTGAAAAGCAAGTGTCGAAAATGCTGCCACCGTGAGGACTCGATGACACCGTGAGGACACCGTGCTGACACCGTGAGGACCGGTCCCAGTCAGAGGCGCTGCAATGACATCAGTTGATGCACTGAACCACCGCTCCCGGTAGCAGTAGCTGTCAAAGCAGAAACAGTCCTTTCTTAGAATAATCTCTCTACACCATAGGTTTCGTGACGATCATCGGCCGGGCAGGTACCTGGGCAGCGGCGGCGGCTCTGAGGCGACGCCGCGGGGCCAGGTGACACGCAGCGTTAACGTCGGAGCGGACGACGTTGGGGCGTCGCCAGCGCGTCGCGTTCGGCAAATATCGCGCGTCGTCCCGGCCGATCGATGCGTCGCTTCATTAGTCGCTGGTTGCGCGGGCGGCGGCGCGGAGCCCATGAATTTGTTACCCCGCCGCAACCCCGCCCCTTCCCCGTCCCGCCCCGCTCCGCCCTCACCGTCTGCACTCAACGTTCCGCTCCACCCCACCCCGTCCTCATCGCTTCGTCCACCTCGCCCGAGCACACACCACATACGTCTCAACGTCCCGCAAGCTAATGCGCTGGAACGTTGATAAGAATGGGTTTCTCACAACCAAGCACTTTCCGTACGAAGTCACGGTGAACACAACATTCTTAAATTAAAATGTGGCGTTGCTTCTCAAAATGAAGATATTGTGAAAAACTACAAATCATCTTTATGAATGTGGAAGCATTAAAAAAATTGTTTTAGGAGTGCTACCTTTTTTCAACAGAATTTCAAGAAAGCTCATAATTAGCAAACTGAACACTGTTTTTTAAAACATTTCTCATAGGTAACACTACTGCCTAGTCCCCTTATAATGCCTGAAAGTGAATGCATTCTCACATAAAATGAAGGGATATTATTCATATGTATTTAACTAATAAAAAATCGTACTGCTGGTATTACATAATTTACGAGAAACCTGCAGTCACATTAAGTGTAAAAGTATGTTGTGTTGTTACAATAATTTTAAATGCGAGAGTACAAATAAAAATACACTTTAGAAGAAATGTTTTTAAGTAAATCTGCTCATACAAAAATTCTTGTTAATAATACGGTTTTAAGCTTAAGGTATTGAACATCGATCATCAATCAAGTACTAACAAGCCAAGTCCGCTGTAAAACACCGTCTTCTGAAGAGCTGCAATTTCGTAGCTGTTAATCTCGTATAACGTCTCGCTTGTTGAACAAGTTTAAACACGCGTTTAAAAGAACTATTGGCAATAAAAAATGGAAATTAGTTATTGGGAGTTTGCATGGGCTTATATGAGTATGTGCGTATAGTACATAGAATTTCTAGTTCGTGTTGAATATGGAGAGTACAAAGGCGCGTAATTAATACATCGATGGCAGAACCCATCACTTTTCATCATACTCGATGGCCATAGCAGCTACGAGAATGTGATTGATACAAATCGGTAATGACTGAAAATGTTAGTAAGAAAGTTTGCATGCAATAAAAACAACCCATAAATTGCAAACTTTTTTTGATAATCAGGCGAGCGTGGCTCATCATGGCCCGTTCAGAAACGTATGAGAAACCACAGCGGTCAAAATGTAACATGCTGCATTGAGCTGCAAGTTTGAGGGCATGAAGTACGTTTAATTCATCACATAACCTAAATGAAACACATGGCAATTACCCGGTTTGGCTGGTTTTGTCACAATTGCCACGTAAATGAACGTCATTTTGCACAACCATTGTAATGTATCCCCGTCAAATATTCTAACAATGCAATGTTGCGATAATGTGTTAAATATATGAGAGTAATACGAAACCAAAAACAGCATAGTAATCGAGAACATTCATAACCTTTATCAATCCTAACCACGAAGAGAGACAGGAAATTAACATCTTCCGTGAAACGACAACGGGCAATGAGACATGTAACAGATCTATCTTTCTGTCCTTTGTCCGTGTTTCTATTCCCAGCGCATAGATGGACACTCACCTATCAAGCCGAACATTACAGTATGTACTTCGTGCAGGCACAACGAGTAGTTCCGGTAGTACTATTACTCAACTGCCCGCCGCGCCTGGGGACAAAGCGAGGCTAGAAGAAAGGGACTCCCACTGCCAATATTGAAGGGACGAGACCGGATGCGATGAACTTCCAGGAACAACCTTTCGAAGCGACTCAGAGTACGTGGCAACACGTACTGACAGTTAATAGGAACCTCACGTATAGCGACGGCATTAGGTGAACGACCGGAAACGTTGCCGTTAAGCGGAGTACAAGGGAAAATGAAACTTATTAGATGAGAAAGAGAGTATACTACGTGAGTTTTAGATACAAAATTTCCGAAAGTGGCAGGAAACCGCCATCACCGTCGAAAATAGTAATTATATACGACGGAGTTCGAAACACACAGATATGATATTCGGTCGAGTACTTTAGCAACGTTTACTCTTTGCATTTTGTCACTTTCCATTTCTTGGTCTTGTTAATAATAATAATAATAATAATAATAATAATAATAAAATAATAATAATAATAATAATAATATCCAAGAGAAATGATATTACTTCTTTATTATTTTTGCCAAGGAATAATTTACATTAAGTGCAATCTCCTATTGTCAAAATTATTCACACAATAAAATGTAAAGATCTTTGAAGCAGAAATTTGGGGGTCCAGTCGGAAAACTACGATAATTTGAAAATTACAAACGTAGCAATATTTTACAGATTCATAATGCACGCATTTCTCAATAATCAAACATCATTTATCAGACATCAGTGCTATTTCAGCTCGTAGATTCAGACTTATGCATGAGTATTTCATTCTTTAACGCAAATAATTTTGTAAATAAAGTTGAAATGTCATCTACATATCAGCACGTCATCCGCAGTTATTAAAATCATACTTTTCATCATTTTTTGGTACGAACCATGACAACTACAGTGATATCCTCTCTGCGTCAGGGTTGTAGGTACGACTCCACACAAAGCCTGGATGTTTTTATCTGAAGATATGACATGAAAGTGGAGGCGAACCACTATAAAAATTATCTAAATCATAATTATCTCACAAATGACCAGAAAACCAAGTAGGCCTTAAAATCCCTAGTTATTTCCTCTTAAACACCAAAGATTCGCCATGGATACGGTTCTACAAGAATAAGAAATGGTAATCAAAAAACTCACTCTGAAATAATTACCGCTTCCAAGTTCCTTCGCGGAGTGTTGTTTCATTGTCAAGGAAATGCTTTCTAAATGCACAACACATTTGATTTTCACAATATTCCTCCTCGTGACTTTACAGGGACAACAGATGATTGCTGCCGGTTTGACGCGTCATTCCCATTTACACAACTTTTTACTTCGTTCGGTACATCAAGTTTCCTGTCTTATACTAAATTATTCACAAATTCACTACTCGTCAATATCCCTACTACCGCACCCTAATGGCAGTTGCAATGATTCCATACCACGGACTGTACTTCCACGCCCATCTACTCCTTCCTACATTGCCGCCACGGAGTCGTCGCTACTTTCGCCAACACCATCTCCGCTCCCACTGCCACAGCCATCGACACCGACACCAACACCGCCATCGGCGCGTGTATCGACAGCGAGAAGATGCACCCGCTCACGCTTCCGCGGCCCGAAATAGCCGGTCTAGAACGGTCCCACGTCGCCCCGCCCCTTCTCAACCCCGCGTTCTCCGCCCCTCTCCGCACCACTTCTCTCCCCACGTCCCACTCCGTCCCGCCCCGCCCAACCCCACCCTTTCCGCCGCGCCCCTCTTCGCTCCGCTCCACCCCTTCCGCCCCCTCTCCGCTCCCCCCTCTCCGCCCCGCCCCGTGTCTGGCATACCACAGAGGGAGCGCATCGCCCTGTGCCGCGGCGTGGAGCAGGGAGGGGGAGGCGAAGACTACACGTGGCGCACGCCACGTGAGAACGGAGAACACGGAGCTGCGGGGGCCAGCCTCTACACTTGTTTGAGCCGCGCACGCTGCCGGGCTTTGCCGAACATTCGAAATTGCATGCCTTACATGCCACGCGCTGGCATCACAGCCACTGGCGCTGAATGCCAGAGTTTCAGCGATCCACGAAATTGCACACAAATAGCCAACAAAGTGAACTTCTGACACTCAGAGCTACTCCGGTCAGGAAAGATGCAAAAGCAAAACAAAAGGACTACGGCGTAATTCTAAAAATGATTCTCTGAAAACTACATATCAAATTACAAATGCATAGATCCCATTATGTTCAAAAGAACACACACAAACACACAAAAAAGATCGAGATATGATTGGAATGCCTTAGGGTGCGTTTATGTTGGAGCAGCGACAAACGATGAGAGCAGCGCTACGAGCGTAGCAACGAGAACGTTCACATGTAAACAGATGGAAGTGTTCATGTTGACAGCGCGCTGATCACGGATAGAAAACCCTTTGGTGGTTTTCGCTGCAGCATCGCTACTATCGCGCTGTTCCGCAGTCTTCACGCGGCCCTTCAGGTGTTTTGCATGTCGAATAACATGAATGCCGAGAAATTGATCACTTGTTTTATTGTTAGGAGTCAATTTTGGGACAAAGGACACAAATCGCCGCAATAGCTTCGTTTTAGGTGCGTTTATGTTGGAGCAGCGACAAACGATGAGAGCAGCGCTACGAGCGAAGCAACGAGAACGTTCACATGTAAACAGATGGAAGTGTTCATGTTGACAGCGCGCTGATCACGGGATCAGCGCTGCGACCCGCGATAAGAGCGAAGAAAACCCTTTGGTAGGTTTTCGCTGCTAGTATCGCTACTATCGCGCTGTTCCGCAGTCTTCACAGCTGGCACACTTCAGGTGTTTTGCATGTCGAATAACATGAATGCTGAGAAATTGATCACTTGTTTTATTGTTAGGAGTCAATTTTGGGACAAAAGGGACACAAATCGCCGCAATAGCTTCGTTTTAGACAAATTGTGTACCGCAGAAATGAGTACAACACGTAGGTTAGGTTACATTCGTTTTTCACTGAACGACAAGTATACAAATAATTACGGGATAACTGCCATTTTTTTGTTATATTGTGTTGTGCAAAACTAATTCTTAACTTAGATAAAGGACATAATCATCTGCCAGTGATAATGTTTTATTCTGAATCATTTTTTTGTATTGCAAACCCTCAGAAGTTTTGTTCACTTTGTTTGCCATAATCACCCATTTCATCTGTTAATGAATTTGTAAATTGCATCCACACCTTGTAAAACTATAGAAAATAATTTATTGTAGTTGTGAGATATTGACCCAGAATGATTGAGATGATTAATTCTTATGTGCTTGCTGCCCATGGCACACAATGTGGGTGCAATTCAAGGAAGTATAATTTATAACAGAAATTTTAAAATGAAACAAATGAACTTATTTTTAATTTTGTTAGTTTAATTAAACGATTGGGATGTTTTAAGAACAATATGAATAAAATGAAATGCCAGAAACAGAATATTTTTTTTATTTTTAAACTAGAAAATTTATTGAAAAAGAATTATCTAAATTATTGCTTTTGATAGTACATGTATCTCATTTCCTAGAACAACATTTCAAAGGGATGAAAATTGAATGTTTGAAATTAATTCAAAATTGAAGTGATTGAAATCAGCTAGTCCCAAGCCACAATTTGGCAAAATATTGAGATGTTACACTACAAAGCTGTCAGCCTTCCGTTGTCATAGTTTAAGAGTTAAGAAACAATTTTAAATAAAACAAATATGCCATTTACCTTTATCACTTCCCTTATAATATATTTTCCTTGGAATTCAGAGTAGTTTTTACTTCAGAATACAACATCATTTATTTACATTGGTCTTAGCAAAACTCAATCATTTTAGAAGATATCCTTTGTACACTTGGATAATATTTCATGAAAAACTTACAAAATTTTGGGAGAGAGTGATACGTTATTCAGTCAACATGAACAGAGGACACCTAAAATATTAATCATATGGAAATGTTTTTAACACTAGATGGTTTATTGTACATATAATCTTCAGACTTTACATTCAGTTAAATTAAACACAGACAAACCACCACATATATGCTCTTTACAGACAATGGAAACAAATACTAAATTTTGTCTTAGACAATATTAAAATGAGAAGAATCCTTTCTTATTTCAAGACAATAACAATGAATTTGAAGATGTTTTAATTTTTCTTATTTACTCCATGATATATATTACAGAACAGATATTTTTCTTATATTACAGAATAAACAACCATAAAAAAATACTACTTCAAATTAATTATTATCTCCTTTTAAATACTGAAAATGTACCAAACTGAAAACTGTTTTATAAAATGAAACTTGACAGACTAATAAAATATTAGAAAGACTATGAATAATAGAAATTGGCAGAATGGGAGAGCACTGCACACATTTGAAATTTTCTGTACATAGTCACTTTTCTTCACACAATTTCACACTTGTCTTCACTGTTTTTATTTTTCATACAACCTGGCATAAAATACTGTTATGTTTGTGAGATTCACATAGGCATATAGTACACAATACATTTCCTTTCCTCCTTAGAAGACACAATTCCATATTTTTTTCTTAAACATTCATTCACATACAACCAAATTTCTTTCAAGAGACTAGGCATCTTCTCTCTGTAAAAAAAGGAAAGGTCATTGAGTTCCTCAAATGAAATCAATCACTAACCTCAATACTAAATGGTATACTATAATTATAACCCTGCTGGAAATATACATCAGTTTCTCTTTAACAGGCAATGTAAATATGTTTATATGTATGACACTTAATTTTCCATAAACACTAATGTGCATTAACACTCATTATTGTAGCCATGGCAGCTTACCTCTATAATCATCGCAACTTCAGGCAGGATATCACTTTAGACAATTTTTTTACGTGTCTGACTTTCTAAAATTCTCCTCATCACATTCATTGAAGAGTTTTTCGTCAAATGACGACGCATCGATGAAAACGCCAAGAACAATATGAAATAACAATACATTTCCAAAACAAATCACTATTGAATTCGCTCGCAGTATAAAAACTTCGAAATACGTACGCTCTAGGACTAACTCTTTCGCGGGCTGCACACAGCTGTTTGCTGCATGTTGCAGAGTCGAGAGAAATTGACACACATCTCTCTCACCAAGCATGCCAATATCCAGCCAAGAAAAATACTTAAGGTGTAATGCTTCCATTGCATAGGGAATGATGTTGAGGTTGACTCCTACTGCACTTCAACTTAAACGGTAACCAAAAGTTCCTAAGCCAATTTGAGTAAATATGGCGGGTGATTTACGTAAGGTTGGTATTGAATTGACAAGTTAGTTTCACCGAATGTCCTGTAGATGTCTCTGGTGGATTCGGAGTGGCGCTGCTTCGCTCTGCTCCGACATGAACACATCAGCGCTGCGATTTCGCAACACCTACTCTCTCTTCGCTCTCATCGTTTATCGCTGCTCCAACATAAACGCAGGCTTAGACATATTGTGTACCGCAGAAATGAGTACAACACGTAAGTTTTAGAGGTTAGGTTACATTCGTTTTTCACTGAACGACAAGTATACAAATAATTACGGGATAACTGCCATTTTTATTGTTATATTGTGTTGTGCAAAACTAATTGTTAACTTAGATAAAGGACATAATCATATGCCAGTGATGATGTTTTATTCTGAATCATTTTTTTGTATTGCAAACCCTCAGAAGTTTTGTTCACTTTGTTTGGTGATTATGATCACCCATTTCATCTGTTAATGAATTTGTAAATTGCATCAACACCTTGTAAAACTATAGAAAAGAATTTATTGTAGTTGTGAGATATTGACCCAGAATGATTGAGATGATTAATTCTTATGTGCTTGCTGCCCATGGCACACAATGTGGGTGCAATTCAAGGAAGTATAATTTATAACAGAAATTTTAAAATGAAACAAATGAACCTATTTTTAAATTTGTTTTAATTAAACGATTGGGATGTTTTATCAGTGAATAACTATCACTGAAGAACAATATTAATAAAATGAAATGCCAGAAACAGAATATTTTTTTTATTTTTAAACTAGAAAATTTATTGAAAAAGAATTATCTAAATTATTGCTTTTCATAGTACGTGTATCTCATTTCCTAGAACAACATTTCAAAGGGATGAAAATTGAATGTTTGAAATTAATTCAAAATTGAAGTGATTGAAATCAGCTAGTCCCAAGCCACAATTTGGCAAAATATTGAGATGTTACACTACAAAGCCGTCAGCCTTCCGTTGTCATAGTTTAAGAGTTAAGAAACAATTTTAAAAAAAAACCTTTCCTTTATCACTTCCCTTATAATATATTTTCCTTGAAATTCAGAGTAGTTTTTACTTCAGAATACAAAATAATTTATTTACATTGGTCTTAGCAAAACTCAATCATTTTAGAAGATATCCTTTGTACACTTGGATAATATTTCATGAAAAATTTACAAAATTTTGGGAGAGAGTGATACGTTATTCAGTCAACATGAACAGAGGACACCTAAAATATTAATCATATGGAAATGTTTTTAACACTAGATGGTTTATTGTACATGTAATCTTCAGACTTTACATTCAGTTAAATTAAACAAAGACAAACCACCACATATATGCTCTTTACAGACAATAGGAAACAAATACTGAGAATTCAATTAAGATTGGTAGAACTAACAGCAAAATTTTTGTCTTAGACAATATTAAAATGAGAAGAATCCTTTCTTATTTCAAGACAATAACAATGAATTTGAAGATGTTTTAATTTTTCTTATTTACTCCATGATATATATTACACAACAGATATTTTTCTTATATTACAGAATAAATAACCATAAAAAAATACTACTTCAAATTAATTATTATCTCCTTTTAAATACTGAAAATGTACCAAACTGAAAACTGTTTTATAAAATGAAACTTGACAGACTAATAAAATATTAGAAAGACTATGAATAATAGAAATTGGCAGAATGGGAGAGCACTGCACACATTTGAAATTTTCTGTACATAGTCACTTTTCTTCACACAATTTCACACTTGTCTTCACTGTTTTTATTTTTCATACAACCTGGCATAAAATACTGTTGTGTTTGTGAGATTCACATAGGTATATAGTACACAATACATTTCCTTTCCTCCTTAGAAGACACAGTTCCATAATTTTTTCTTAAACATTCATTCACATACAACCAAATTTCTTTCAAGAGACTAGGCATCATCTCTCTGTAAAAAAAGGAAAGGTCATTGAGTTCCTCAAATGAAATCAATCACTAACCTCAATACTAAATGGTATACTATAATTATAACCCTGCTGGAAATATACATCTGTTTCTCTTTAACAGGCAATGTAAATATGTTTATATGTATGACACTTAATTTTTCATAAACACTAATGTGCATTAACACTCATTATTGTAGCCATGGCAGCTTACCTCTATAATCATCGCAACTTCAGGCAGGATATCACTTTAGACAATTTTTTTACGTGTCTGACTTTCTAAAATTCTCCTCATCACATTCATTGAAGAGTTTTTCGTCAAATGACGACGCATCGATGAAAACGCCAAGAAAATATGAAATAACAATACATTTCCAAAACAAATCACTATTGAATTCGCTCGCAGTATAAAAACTTCGAAATACGTACGCTCTAGGACTACTCTCGCGGGCTGCAGTGTGCGGCAGTGTGCACACAGCTGCTTGCTGCATGTTGCAGACTGCGAAGTCCAGAGAAATTCACACATCTCTCTCACCAAGCATGCCAATATCCAGCCAAGAAAAATACTTAAGGTGTAATGCTTCCATTGCATAGGGGAATGATGTTGAGGTTGACTCCTACTGCGCTTCAACTTAAACGGTAACCAAAAGTTCCTAAGCCAATTGAAGTAAATATGGCGGGTGATTTACATACGGTTGGTATTGAATTGACAAGTTAGTTTCGCCGAATGTCCTGTAGATGTCTCTGATGGATTCGGAGTGGCGCTGCTTCGCTCTGCTCCGACATGAACACAGCAGCGCTGCGATTTCGCAACACCTACTCTCTCGTCGCTCTCATCGTTTATCGCTGCTCCAACATAAACGCAGCCTTACATGTATTGTTTTTAATATCACCAAACTACGGAAGTTTTACATTGGCAATATACTACGCATTTGAATTTAAAATTTCTTGCCGTGTTACTGGATCAGAAACGAATTATTTCATCATGTAAAATTCAAAAATCAGAAATACTTGTTTGACTTGAAATATGCGTTCCAATGAATGACTCCAATAAATATTGCTTAATTGTGACTAGCCTCTTTACCCTTATAGCGTGGATATTGGATTTCATACAAACCATCATTATCATTACCTCTGCATTCAGAAAAGAATCTTTCAGTTAATTTCAACTTCGTTTTTTAATATTTACAAATCATACCGAACAAAATGAACGACGCGAACAGGCATTCAGAGGCTCCATGTCTCCGCAAAACACACTACCTCGATGATATAAACACAAATGACCTCTCCCGCTGACGACACAAAGGATTGCCTTGACAGCAGCAAACATATGTGATTGTAGGCATTTGTGTGCAGGCAGAAAACAAAAAACACAAACAGGAAATACAACGAACCATTGAATGTGTTCACAGTTATTCGTCAATGCTTAAGAGTTAAATGAGAAATGCAGAACTTAAGTACTGTGCTTACAGCGAGGAGAATAAATCATGCAGAGGATTGATTTCATAATAATGTGACTGTAAGAAATTATTGATATAAGTAAAAACTATGACAAATAGAAATTAGAAAGACCTTCGATATTCATTTTCAATTACTTTTCATTAAACCACATAGATAACTTTTTACTTTTCAACGTCTTGCTTTTTATCATGAACAAAGGACAATAAAAACACATATTTCAATACTAAAATACATGCCCCATTCATCCTGAACTTCAAAGCAATTTAACACAATGGTAGCTCGCAATAATTCATACCGCGCATATGGCTCGTGTGCTTTGGGGCAGTCATGCGATCAGCCGGGGCTGCTCTGCCACCCGCTACCTGCGCCTGTGTTGCCACACCCCCAAACTCTCGGCCCCAGTAACCTCAAAACCGAGGCGGTTACGGATTATTAACGCAACTTCACTTCCACATTTCCCACGGGTCGCGTAACTCCGGATGCCACGCCACATATAACCGGATAATTACTTTGGGACATTGTTGGTCTAATCTCGAAGTTTGGTAGTTCTCAATGGGTTGTCGCAAGCGCGGTGTCTTGTCGCATCTCAACGTGTCTTTTGGTCAACGATGAAATCGCACACATTCAGAACATGGATCAACCACTTCTGGAATTTCGTGTTAGGCGTTTATTGTCCAATAGCCAATTTCATGACTGTAGTAACATGCGATTATTAGTTTCGTATTGTATGCATGGAAACTAATATGTGGCAAGTGAAGACGCTTCAGGGGAAAATATCACGGAAATATACACGATCAAGACAACCCATGTGGTGTTAGAGCTCCGCTTTGAATTTATTTTATTATATGTTATAGTCAGGCGAACACTGCTGGGCCGGCTGTTAATGAAAGAAAAAAATATTTCCTTTACATCATGATATTTAAATATAAATAAAGAAAAAAAACGAGTTCTTTACTTTCTCTTAGTAATATATATATATATACATACCTGTGTGTGTGTCTGTGTCTGTCTGTTTCTGTCTGTGTCTGTTTGTGTCTATGTCTGTCTGTGTCTGTCTGTGTGTGTGTCTGTCTGTGTGTGTGCCTGTCTGTGTGTGTGCCTGTCTGTGTGTGTGTGTCTGTGTCTGTGTCTGTGTGTGTGTGTCTGTGTGTGTGTCTGTGTGTGTGTCTGTGTGTGTGTCTGTGTGTGTGTCTGTGTGTGTGTCTGTGTGTGTGTGTGTGTGTGTGTCTGTGTGTCTCTGTGTGTGTGTGTCTCTGTGTGTCTGTGTCTGTCTGTGTGTCTGTGTCTGTCTGTGTGTCTGTGTCTGTCTGTGTGTCTGTGTCTGTCTGTGTGTCTGTGTCTGTCTGTTGTCTGTGTCTGTCTGTGTGTCTGTGTCTGTCTGTGTGTCTGTATGTGTGTCTGTGTCTGTCTGTGTGTCTGTGTCTGTCTGTGTGTCTGTGTCTGTCTGTGTGTCTGTGTCTGTCTGTGTGTCTGTGTCTGTCTGTGTGTGTCTGTGTCTGTCTGTGTGTGTCTGTCTGTGTGTGTCTGTGTGTGTGTCTCTGTGTGTGTGTCTGCGTGTCTGTGTGTGTGTGTGTGTGTGTGTGATTTTCAAAAGCTTACATTTATTTTCATCAGTTGGTAATACTGAACACGAATATCATTTGCTTGGACACCTTTTGAGTGTTCAAGTTATCTAAATATCACAATATCTTACTTTCTGAAGTGTAATAGTTTTGAATAGCAGCTAATGAGCTATACTTAAAATATCAATTGTCACTTTAACAAATATATATATATATATATATATATATATATATATATATATATAAAAGGGAGAAGACTGAGCTTCGTCAGGGAGAGGTGTGATGAGAGATTGAGGATTGGCGGGATCTGACGACTGGCATCGTTCAGAAGACGAAAGCGAGATGACGAGGTGTCACGTGGGCGGCTGTGCACGTCAGTCACCTTTACAACCACGAAACGACGGATTGCCGGGGATGACAAACTAGAATCCAGGGCATGGCTGATTTTCTGGCAATAAGGAGGTAGAAAACATGTTTAGCGACGATCAGACACTTGGAAGAGAAGTGAAGGAAGAGGGTGAAAAGAGGCGAAAAAGCACCAACGCAGCATTTAAGAAGGTGCCACGAAGCGGTAAACATCGACAGCGCGCGGGTGCGAGGGTCCGTTTAATGGGAGTGGATTGAAAACTTCCCGCTGCTTCAAACCGATTCTCTCTGCTAAGTGACGGTAGTACAGGCCTTTTTTTTCCCGCCGGCGCCAAGCGGGCGCGGGGACAGGGCGAGGCTGGCCAGGAGAGCGAGTGGGGCACTGTGCTGACGTGTTGGGGTACAGTGATCAGACGAAAGGTGGCGAGGCGAAGGAAAACTAGGAAGAGAAATGTTTTGAAAAGAAATACGGGAGTGGGTGAAGAGTGAAAGTAATAAAAGTAGGAACGTGACTATATGTGTGAGAAGAAAACAAGCGGAATGTTGTCCTAGGGCCAATAACACGAAAATATGTACCGGGAGCGGTAGCTTAGTGCATCAACTGATGTCACTGCAGCGCCACTGACCGGGAGGTCCTAGGTTCGAGTCCTGACGGCGGCAGGATTTTCGACACTAGCTTTTCAGGTAGGTCGAATTCACTCGCTGTCTGGAGGCCGGTTGTTCTGATCGGTAGTTTCCCGTGGTTTCTCCGATTAATACCAGGCGAATGCCGGAGCAGTACCCTACCAAACGGACCACGGACCGCGCGCGATCTTTCCTTGCTCTTCCTTGTCATATCCTCTCCCCTTACACACACACTTACACTAACATGCACTACACTACCACATATTCTGGGAGACCGGTCGGGCTTGAGCTTGTCCCGGCTGGGGCGGTGCTCCGCTGGTGGGAGAGTCCTAGTTAGGGGGAAACCCCAGTAGCCGACGACAGGTTGACGCCGGATCTCGTCATCAAGCGGGGGAAGATCACCGCCATCTCCCGAGAAAAACATACACTACACTAACGGGACTAATGTCCAAAGCAGTTGACTCGCCCGGAAACACGAAAAACCCAAACCAAACCAAACGTCCAGGCCTCCTATATATATATATATATATATATATATATATATATATATATATATATATATATATATATATATATATATATATATATATAAAGGAGGCCTGGACGATAAAACGAAAAAGGATAAAAAAGCAACGATACTGTTACATTTTACGTATTTGGGCCCAAGCATTGCTAGATTTCAAATGCTTCTAACCACGGTTTGTTGATAATTCAAGAATGTATAATGTAAGGGATAGGTAAGGATTCTGGAGATCAAGAAAATGAGCGCAAAGTATACTTTTTCACCCACACGTAACGTACAGTTTAAAATGTTGTTTTGATGAAAAGAAATCTAAGAGTACCATAAAAGTGAAAATACCAAAAAATTACACCACTGAGTTCTTTGAAGAGAAACAAAGGTTGGACATACGACAATACATTAGTAGAAATCCACCAAACACAAGTTAACATGAAGAATGGGAAGATGTAGTGAAGAAGAAAACATCAAAAGAAATGAAACGAGAAAATGTAAGAACATAAGTTATGAATTGGAAATGAGTTCGGGAATGAATCTCTGAATGACAAACAATAACAGAAGCCGAGTGTATGTTAAATAATGACAAACAAAATCAAAACGAAGCGAAAAGCGAAATCAGAATTACGCGCATAGAGAGAAGATGCATGCGGTGTCCCACTAGAACGCGTGCCACTGAGCCAAGTAGCGGGCGAGCGCGGGGATGAAATGCAGCGGTTGGCACGGGCGGCCCCGAGCGTTACAGCGTTGGCGTACCTTGCCTCCCTAACGGCGGCGCTGGCGGCGGCGCGGACGTTTAGGAAACCAGACAATCGAGTTCGCTAATACACTTAGCGAACTTCGCCCTCGCGCGCTCGCCCCATTTGTACCCCCCTCTCGTCCATGCACCTGGGGCCGCCCGAGCCACCCACCCCTCACCGCTTCCCCACGTTCACTTCCTCTCGCCAGCTTAACCCAAGCTGCGGTGGACTCCGCCAACTTAACAAGCGTTACAGGAGGATGTGCCCCGCTAAAGAAATGGCTGAATGGAAGCTCTTCAACTCTTTACCACACAATGGACGGTTTTTTGTATTAGATTCTTCATATCCTTTGAAAAGGCTATTTTTCTACTAAGAGTGTATTCATTTTCGAAGTAGTGGTCGGGATTTTTATTTGCCAGCAAGGGAAAGTGAAAAATTCTCTTTAAAGGAGTCTGGTTCCAACTAGTAGCCTAGTTTGTTTTTCGATCCAGGAGATATTTTTAATCGGTATTCCTTCACTTTCTCGAATACAGTTTTCTTTTGAATCAAATCCCCCGATATTATTTTCCATTTTTTAATACTCGAATTGCCGTTTACTTTTAATGACAATTGCGAGAGAAATAAGATATTAATTGATATGTATTAAATGTTAGTAAAATGTTTAATAATGCTTAGCGTTGGAGGCCTAGTGAAGCATTTTGATTCAAAGAGTCAAAAGATTATCTTCAGAATTGTATTACATGCCAGTTGGTAACAAATTTTCTTTTGAAGTTGTCCGACGAAGTTCATGCACATGATGAAGTCAGAAATTGATATTTAATTTACGACACAAGTCACACCAACATCCAAGAAATGTTACAAACTCGAAGAAAAAATGACCTAACGAGTGGAAAATTCTCAATCATTAAAAACGTTACGAACTTTATTAAGTTCGTACATGACATATTTGTCAGGGTAAAATGCAGCAGTTATTAATGAGCATTTCCTCAATATTTACACGACCTACTTTCTAAGAAACGCAAGGGTTCCTGTAAATGTCCACCGGACATAAGAAAATTACGAAAAATTATGTTTACTCAGGAAAATATTTGCTTCAGACTTCCCAGTAAAGTTTACATTTTAAGACTTTCATAATTGAATTTGAACTCCGGAAAGTCTTTGAAAATTTCCAACAAGTTACAGTGGAGAATGAATTTGCAAGTGTTGCTCTTCTTCGCCTTCATGGAGAACTCCAATAAAAAGAAAAACCACCTACAACGAAAATTGCTTCTGACAGCATCTTTACTAGAAACTTGGCATTCGCACGTCTCATATTGTGTCTTTCCGAGAAGCTTACTTCACAGATTTTCACTTGAAATCCGCTCTAACTTTTAGGGATGAATACAAAGATATGCCATATTCTATTCAACAAAGAATGAATAAGTTAGGACAGGAATAATGGCAAAGGCTACAGCCAAGGGGATTATAAGGCGTAGACTGGTGTAGAAATGTTGCAAAACCTGAGCCTCATACTTCTTGGTATTAGAAAGTACAGAGGAAACCCTATTTTTGACAGCAAAATTATCGCCTTTTGGTGTCAGCGATCGTACTATTCCAGAAAGGGAATTATAGCTGTAGGGTGTGAAAAGGGTGGGTTGCCGAAGGTCAAGAAGGCTCAGCAACAAGATTGGATGAGAAATATAGGAGTGGCATGGATGATACAAAGGGAGAGAGGTGGATCAAGGTATCACCTGATGTCACTACAATGTTTCTGACCGCGAGGCCCTAAGTTCGAGTGCCGGCGTTGACAGGATTTTTGACACCAACTTCTCAGCTAGGTCGAATTCAGTCGCTGTCAGGAGACATCTAGCGGCTGGTAGGTTTCCGTGGTTTCTTCGATCAACATCAGGCAAATACCCTAACAAACGGGCCACATATCGCGTGCAATCTATCCTTCCTCTTCCTTGTACTATCCTTTACACACACGTTACTTACACAGACACATACACTAACACGTACATCACGTACAACGGATTTCATAGGGCTACGCGTGAACGAATTACGCACTTGCTCAACGCTCTCTTCACTAGTTCTTGGTCGTCCCGTACTCTTGCCTTTACAAAGGCAGCTAGTGTCTTCAAACTGATGAAACCATCTACGAATATTGTTATCACCTGGAGGATCACAAACGAAGGTAATCCGGAACGCACGTTGCACAATAACAACAGATTCCGTCTTTGCAAACTGTAAAACACAAAACGCTTTCTGTTCTTTAGTCGCCATCTTTGCTACTAGCGCTTTCTATCGGATTGCGGCGGAAACATTCCGTATTGATGCCAACAAACAAAACTGTTTGAGTTTCTCTTTCATTTGATATATCCCTTGTGGCTGTAAGTTTGATGTAATAAATATTATAACACACTAAAACCCCGCTATTCATTTTGAAACACCCAGTACTACACTATCACACAAGCCGGGAGGCCGGTCGGGAGCTTAGAGCTTGTCGCGTCTAGGGCTGTGCCCCACTGCTAGAAGATACCTGGTCGCGGAAAACCGTGCTAACCGACGGCAGGTCGGCGCTGGATCTCGCCATCCAGCGGGGGAAGATCACTGCCACCTCCGGAGAAAAAATGCCGTACATTTACGGGACTAATGACCTTAGCAGTTACCGCGCCCGGAAACACTAACAGCCAGTCAATCAGATAATAAGGCGAAAGGTCAAAACATTCGAGGAGGAAAGCTCGGACCCTGATCGCGGCACCTGTGACAGACATCACACAACGCGATTTAGCTAGCGGTGTTGCGGGAACCTTGACAGTTCAGACAGGTGCGTCCGACGTGATGAGTCGGCAAAGGTAACCGACATGTGGTGGTTCACGAGGCGATAGCGTGCCTGCGGGGTGGGGGAGGAGAGGTGGGGGTGACACGGTTGGCGGCGGCGCAGGGCGAGGCGGCTCCGGGCCAGAAGCGAACCCGTGTCCCGGTAATGCAGAGTAATGTGCGCGCTCTGGGCGAGAGAGTCAGAGGGGGCGAGGAAGAGAGAGAACAGGCGAAGGCCGGTGAGGGGTGAGGAAAAGGCAGCGAAACAAGTTCCTAGAAAGCCAAGCGGGCGAAACTACACTCACCTGGGAAATGGCGAGGACCGAAACGCAGTGAGAAGTCTTGATGGAATCTAATATATCACAGGCCTATATAGGAAATTCACAGATGGAAATACCGTGAAAGGGACGAAAATAGGACAGAATTTGTAACCGGAAGGCCATTTGTCTCCCTGATGATACAGCAGATTTATAAGAGATAATCAAAGAATGCAATTATTCAGAGAGATATTCCCCTTTAATAAACGTCATCACTCGAATAAAGAGACACAAGAGGGACAAATATAGCAAGGAGCAAAATCTTTTTTTGCAAATAAAACTGATGTCATTGCAGAAAAGTGGTGTTAAAAATGATATTTTAAAACAATTTTCGCAAAATTAAAGTACCTTTCAATTTTTTTTTTTTAAACAGTAAGTTAGAATATCCATTATCTTCTTCTTCTTCTTCTTCTTCTTCTTCTTCTTCTTCTTCATCCTCTTCTTCTTCTTCTTCTTCTTCTTCGTAAAGACACTCCGGATTTCAAAAACGACATATCTGGACCAGCAATGATCAATCATTGCGGAATGGTCCCCAAAACTAATTTGGTATCCTAATTCTGCGTGCAAATTCCTTACCACTACAACAGAACTGTTGAAATGCACAAATTCGGGCTAGACAGCGGCGACCCGCCTTTCATTAGATTAGTGACGCGTCCGAATCCCCCCTCCCCTTCCACCGGGCTGACACGTCAAGCAACGAGCCACGCCGGTTAGCCGCAGATTAAGCCGCGGACAGAGAACGCCACGTGGGCCGCCCATTTCAGCAGCCCAGCGCGCCAGGCGAAAGGGATGGCAACGTGCTGTTCCGTATAGCGGCGTCGCACTATGGTACGGATTGGCAAAAATGCGGACAAAAATAGTTTTACGCAATAAAATGAAATTATTTTAATCTAGAACTCTATTTTCAATGTTTATTTGAAGTTAATTTGCTTTTAAAGTGGTTCACGCTTCTTACTGCGAAATATTATGCATCTTTAGTGTCAGTAGTGTCGGCTTCTTCAGGGTTGTCTGACTCTTCCTCTGCAGTTTCGTCTCCTCGTTTTTTCTTCGTTTATATTTTCATGAAAACATTGAATGGAAATTGTCTTCTGATCAGACACATTTCATTCATATTATTGTGAAATTTAGGACGGAAGTACTTGGGAAGCGAAGCGCTTAACTATCGAACACATTCCTAAACGGTACCAACTTGTAATCTTTTCAATGGTCGGTGAAATCTAAGACTAAAAATCTGTTCTACAAATAGTGGGTCTGCGTATTGCTTTCCCAAGCAAATCTGACCACAAATAATGCACTTAAACATTGTTGTCTTGATACAATGTAACCCTGTAATGTAGTACTTGTAACAATGTACACCCATAAGTAGTACTACATTAATGAAGACATAAACCACGATTGCATTCTCCTTTGAATATTCCTTCGCACAGCTTCTTCATTTGTATGAGTCACAATTATCTGAATTCGTGATAAAAAAAAAACATTTTTGAACGCTTTTTGCAAATTATGAGTTTTACACCCAGGAGTAACCTCAGAAGAAACTTTAACAATGTTGGCAATGTGTGTTTCAGGAGTGCCTCAGCAAAACTGATATTTTCTTCCGAATAGCAATCATTTCAGCGAAAGATTTATTTACTGTACTATTCACCGTAACTTGATTGTATTCTGTATCCTCTTCAATGGCAAATACTTCTAAAATATCATCTTCACTCACTTCAAGTAATGACTAAGCCTTCAGTAATTTTTTTATTTCCGTTTCAGCCAACGTTCCTGACATCTTGAGTGAATAAACGACTGAAAAATAGTCTCACTCCGACCGTCAATTCTGTTCAGGGACGAGTTTACTACAAATGTATGAAAGTTGACAACCTAACCAACGCAAAAAACCATAGCCAATACAAAACGTTCCTACATACACGAAAGGGGGAAATAAAATACACCCAGTGCACATGCACAATGGAAAAACTACGTCTTTTGCAAAGGGGGTACCAAACACGCACAAGAAAAATGCAGATTAAAAAAAATATTCATGTATTCTACATTATCGAGAATTAATGTAATTATTGAGGCAGCTTTTTGTATAAGGGAAGAAAATATATCTTCTGTCATTGTTGTGGAAAATGAAGAGTGAAACTGCCTCAACAATTACATTAATTCTCAATAATGTAGAACACATGAATGAAGTGATCTGAAAGTTAACATCAAGGTTGGTGGGCTCCTTGAGTGTCCCCTTCGTTTTTCTAGGATTAAGTCAAATTTGATCATGAAATTCGCTAGCACAAACTGTTATTGATTTGCGCCACAATCTCATTTATTATCTCTAGTTTTTTGAAGGAGCTTACTGCGATTCACTGAGAAATTAATTTTTTTACTTCTCATACTGCACATGCAACACTAGGGAAGAATTCGACCTGATTACAGTCCCACAGTCCTTTCATTAATACCAACAGCTAGCGAGAACATGCCTTGGTGTGGTCATGCGTACAAGCAATCGGATAGATTGAAAGAGATCCTGTTCGATACCTTTAAAAATGTTTTTTGTACGAAATGTACTTATAAAGTATTAAAGAGTAACTAGGAAAAAAAAAACAATTTCATAACTTTAATAGTAACCGAGAAATGTGCATTCCAAAATGGGATGAATTTATGACCGTCTGGGTTCTTATAAATCTCTCATTTTTGCGCGCGTTGTACACAATAATGGACAAGAATTTAATTGATTGATTTTTTCGTGTTTTCGGCGCGTCAACTGCTTCAGTCATTAGTCCTGTTAGTGTAGTGCATGTTTTTCTCGGAAGATGGCGGTGATTTCCCCCCGCTGGATGGCGAGATCCGGCGCCGACCTACCGTCGGCTAGTTGGGTTTCCTCCTAACCAGGACTCTCCCACCAGCGGGGCACCGCCCCAGTCGGGACAAGCTCTAAACTCCCGACCGGTCTCCCGGAATATGTGGTAGTGTAGTGCATGTTAGTGTGTGTGTGTGTGTGTAAGAGGAGAGGACAGGACAAGGAAGAGGAAGGACAGATCGCGCGCGGTCCGTAGCGCGTTTGTTTGGGTACTGCTTCGGTATTCGCCTGGTGTTGGTCGGAGAAACCACGGAAAACTACCAATCAGAGCAGCCGGCGGCTAGAGTTCCCCTCCAGACAGCGACTGAATTCGACCTAGCTGAAAAGCTATTGTCAAAAATCCTGCCACCGTCAGGATTCGAACCTAGGACCTCCCGGTCAACCGCACTCCGCTCCTTTTTGTACCACCTCCGCGGTTTACGCCGCCGCCGCCACCGCCGTCGCCCCCGCTCCCACCGCCATCGCCCCCGCTCCCCCCCGCCCCACCGCCGCCCCACAACCGCCGTCACCGCCACCGCCACTGCGGTCATCGCCACCGTCGCCCCCGTCACCGTCACCGGTTTCGCCGTGGACGAAGAAAATCAAGAGCGCTTTTATCTCGCAGGCGGAACGGCAATGGGACGCGCTCAAGGTAAGTTCGCATACAACATTCACATGTTGGTAAAATCACACATATCAGTAAGTCGTACCCAAGCGAACTGTCGAAATCATGAATTCCCACGAAAAAAAAAAAATTATTTAAATCACTACTTTTATTTTATACAAGTAAATGATATTTCATAACTGTTGACATAGTACCATCTAATTTAAATGTTCGGCATCAGGAAGAAGTCATAGTCAAAATATATATGCAGAATTACGACATTACAATTTTACGAGTTTATAATTTCCTGTTGTGTATTAGTTGCCCTACAAAAGTCTAAAATTTAATTTACAAATTCTCAGAAATAAATATTTGTAAATTTACTTCCGTTTCAAATTTAACTGAAGTATTGACTAAGAGGTAATACATTCTCTCTCTGTCATACTCCACTTTACAGGAAATGCTTCAATGTGGCGTTTAAATTTACCGTACACAAAGCATTAGAGCAGCACACACAGATTCTCTCCTTTGAAGACATCATTGACAAGAGTTGTTATAAAAAGGGTGAGGGGTATGGGCATAGAAGGGGTGAGGGTACATGAGGGGTATTCACCAATTGGAAGATTACTACAAACAGGAAACGTGCATCTCTGAACAAACGTACTCCACGGCGCAAATCAAACAAAAAAACAAACTTTCAAAATACATTCGAAAGTTAGGTGGACACCAAAAAACAAACGGAATGGCACGCGTTCTTTGACTTTTCCACCAACGTTCAGCCAAGAGCCTGACGAAACCTAGGTAAAACACCACGCATCACGGCGGGCCGGTAATAACGTAAATTCTCCGGTCCGGTGCGAACGCAGCGAAATCGGTTTATCAAAGGAAAATCCCCTCGCGCCGGCTCCCTATATCAAAGAGCGCGCGGACTCGGCGCGGCGCGGCGCGATGCGTTGCGCTGCTGTCGACGGCGATGAGAATGACGTGGGGGTTGGTGGGATGCGCGCGTGGAGAAACGGAGGGGCCGGTGGGAAGCGAGTGAAGTGGGAAGTGGGAAAGAGAAGAGCCCGCGTGCCCGGCCGCCTTCCGTGCTCCAATCCCGCATCGAGGCGCTAAATTCTTTTCAAAATACGGGTTAAACCGGTGGTAAAGCAGTAAATGTATTTATACAGGCGAGGAGTTGGGGGCGGGGAGGGATGGGGTCTCGGCGCCCGCCTCCGCGTACAGTCTGCGCAGGAACGCTTTCGCACTTCACGCGCGGACGCACGAGCTATTTCTCTACTCCCCAGTCGTGAAGGAACTTCGAAATGTACTCTGCGAAGTTTTGTGTCAAGCTTAAAGGAAACCAGTCGCAATTAGCCAATGAGTCGATCACAAACATGACAAATTCGTTCTGAAACGTTTCATCACCACGAAAAGCGGTCGTTTATTTATTTCTTGGAAATATACAAGTGTGTCATATGAAATATATTTACTATTACATGGGATGTAATACGTTCATAAGACATTCTTTAGACACCTGAAATTTTTCGAACAAAAAAACAACTGATTAACGTAATCGTACACAACAGGTGCTTTGTAACTACATCCGTTTTTTTCCAATGGTTACTTCTGTAACTGTTTTACTTTCGCTTTCTCCTGTGAATGTGAACACGATTTATAGAATACACTGTACAATCTCTCACGCAGAAAACTTGCTGCACGGCGCGAAGTTGAGAAAACATTTCGGAGCCACTCTCTAATACAAATTTGCTCGTGGAAAAATAAACATACCAAGAGTAGTTTCCTCTCGTTATTGAACGAAAGGTATGGATATGAACGAAGCTTTCAAAAATCAAGTTACCTCCTACGACGAAGAAATCCGTATAAATGAAAATATTATTTTAATATCAATTCAGAAATCTTTCAATTTCTTCTAAACTGTGAAAAATCTTATACATTCATTAAAAGAGATCTACATTTCTGGAAGAATAGTAATTCGACGACGTGCAGGAAACTGCAATTACTAAAATGATACATTTAATTTTCTATTATACGGGACAGACTTATTTCTCTAGAAGAATTCCTTCAATGCAAAACGGGACTGATTACATGTGAGGGTTGAAGTAGAAGTCATGGCAACAATATTTTACTAAACACCTTTTATCGGACCTCACACTTTTATTTGTCGCGTGAAAGGAATGCTGATCTATGTGTGTGCACAACAAATAGGGCTGTGTTAGTAGGTCTGTTAGCACAAAGAGCAAAGTGAAATCAGTTGTCTGACAGTCGCCGTGCGAGATTAATGTAACCCATATCAAACAGCCCTCATACATCAAGATAGCGGTTCTGCGTGGCAGAAATGTCCGAGAATTTCACAGAGAATTGCGGAAGCTCGTGGGAAGAACACCCTTGCATATCGGACAGTCGCGAGATGGGCAGAAGAGTTTCTGCAAGAATGCGTAGCAACCAGTGGTCAGCGATGCACGTGACGACCTGTGAGGGTGCGGACCGATGTGGCACGTGCGGTAATCGTGAATACCTAATCGGGGCTTTTAGAATGGGTATGTAATGCTTTTGGGGTGTTCTCGTATATGCTAGGGAACACGAAACCAGTACTGTCATTTTAAATACCTTAATGAGAAAGTTTGGTATGTCGTTAAATGCCCATGCACATAGTTCATACTTTGTCCTTTTATGTGTACATTTCACATTTCCATCCGAGCTCGTATACTCACAAAAAGACCTAGTGATGATACATCACATAATTTCTCGCATTATTTCTAAATTTTCAATTTTCGAACATTTAGAGAGTTCAATGAAAACGAACCTGAGAAAATGTTTTTTATATAAATTGCATTAATTCCAAGCCCACATTACGCGAAAACAACTGTTTTTTTTTCTTCAAATACCTCTTAACATGATCTTTTGAAAGAGCTGTTTTTTGGAACAGTCTTTGTCTAAGGTAAAAATCTCTATTGTCAATTTTGTAGTTTTGAAATGTTAACTTTTTGCATTTTCGAAAATATACAAGCAAACGTTGAGAATGGGACTAGCACCATATTTTTTATAATTTATTGATACATTCGAGGAGAATATTTAAAGAAAAAACTTGGTGCCGTTTTAAAGAAAAAAATGTTTAAAAAAATTAAAAACTGCCGTATTTCCCGAAAATTTTGCGAAAACTACTAGTATTTTCAAGAAATTATGCAGGACCTTACTTTAAGATCTGTCTTTAATGAACACATTTAATTTAGGAAAAAATTTGTCACATCATCATTGAACAAGACGCCCAAAAATTTGTACTTCTGCTTTCTCCCAAAAATCTGGAATTTCAACGAACATGAGGCCTGCACCATTTATTGCATTACGCACATATGTGATTGCATTATCAAGTTACAAGTTATTATTGTTTTTGTAATTTTAAAAAAGGGTCTTTGCATATCGATTTCTGATTATTTGAATTAAGCATTAGAGTCGGATTCAAGACAATGTTAATTCATTTTAGAAACACAATTCTTTTTTCTCAACAGTTTTTTTGTTTCCATTTAATCAGTTATGCCATGAAACATTTTTTCTCACAAATGTTATGTGATTCGCAAATCAAATTAGGAATTCGTACAGTTAGCTTACACAAATGCAACTAACACATCATTGCTATATAATTTGTTTTACTACAGAACATCTTCAGTTGTCAGTATAATTAAATAATTTTATGCATATTTGTATACGCAGTAAGTTATTTAATTATTAAACCTTGTAAGTCAAGTAATTGCGGGTTCTTTCTTGAGAAATATCGAAAACGTTGAAAGTTGGAGAATAAAAGGGGTTTTCTTTTACTTCGCGGTATGCGCTGTGAGCGAATACCATGGAAAAACAGAACCTGTCCACCTGCTCAGTGAAACGAAGGAAACGGTAGGTGTGTCAAGCTGGAACAGCCAAGTCAGCACACCACAACGAAACATGCCAAATCATTTATTGCTCATTAATTGCCAGTTAATTACCACAATTTGGAATTAATTGCCACGTATTTTCGTGGAGAAAACGGGTGTGTGCTAGCTTGACGTCAAGCCAGCACACACATCACTTAAATTCGAGTTCGATTTTTTTAAATCGCACACACAGGACACAATTTATTGCACAGGAAAATGTGCAGAACAAGAAATGGGAAATTAAACAAAAAACAGACATAGGTATAGATAATACACATATAATCTGTACGTATTGACTTCTTATAGATACTAACGCAAGTGTTAAAAACCTGCTTGAGTAGTAGCCAGTAAACCCTACATATTCTCCACCAACAATTCTCTAGACATTTGTTTGCGTCGTACTTCAGATACCCCCGGATCCGCCGAGCGTATAATGCACAACCTGTAAACACTAGTGTACTTAGCGACACATCAAAGGCTCTTCGCTAGTCGCAGGTAAAACGAGAACTCTGACCGTCCGCCCGCGGCAGCGCCCCTCCCGCCCTGCCACGGCGCCACCGTGGCCGCGCTGCTGCTCCCGGTTCAAATGAAAAGTGGGTTTCGGTGGCTCGTTTCATCACGGTCCGCTCCCGCACAACAAAGACGAGCCTGCGCCAGTGGGGGCGACGGCGCTACCGCATACCTGGAAGCGCCGCGGCCAAAAGCCGCAGTCGACGACGGCGCTGCCTCCGCCGCCACCGCCGCCCCGCAACCCAGAGATAAACAACTGCCAGAGACCGAAATGCACTTGAGCAAGCAAACAGACCGGCGGTGCCGGTCAAACAATCATAGGCGCCCGCAAATGCGCTGGCGAATCCAGCGTCTGGTTTTCCGGCAAAGAGAAAAATAAATTTTAACCTGGACGTGTTTATTCGAAAGGAAACACTGTCGAACATTCCTTTATCAATTCAGTAAAGCCCACGACGTGTGTTTATGTGCCTCTCAAAACTTTACACGGAAAGGAATGTTGTAAAACACTTAACTGATGAGAACTGTTATAGGAATTGGTTTTGTTATAATAGATTTATCTCCTTAATTGACAGAAGATAATTTTCATGAATCCATAAACAAAACTAACATTCTAATTATTCACGGACATTACATTTCATTTGTTAAAATGCAATTCAATTTGGAGAGAATGATCAGTTCGAACGTGAAGAAAAATATTAATGCGGCAGCATACAGTGCTTCATTTTCGTGGAAATAATTAAATAATGGTTATCAGAATTAAATAAATTTTACCATTCTAGGATCTCATCCATAACTCATGATTTTTTTATCGATGTTCCACGAAAGATGTCGCATTTAGTGAATATAGCTGCCAGTGGTTGCAATTTAACTAATGCAACGGGATAATAACACTTTAATATACGTTCAATGTACTGTTGATAAATGAACAATAAAAGTGTAAAAATTTGGATCTACGGAATACACACAAAAATAATAAGACAATATCTCGAGGAGTCTAGAATAAATTCAATCCATTTGTTAAATTTTCGATTGTATTAATTAAGGACAATCAGATAACTATTTGTCTTTAATGAAGATTTTGAAGAAGTTATTATATAATATCATAATTTTTGTTTTACTTTATACGTTTTGTTTAATTTGATGCATTACTTATTAAGTTACGAATTTTAACCTGTAAATCCATCTTCCGGTGAACTAAAATTCAAGGCAGATATTAAAACATTTTACACAATTATAGTTGAAGAAACATTCAGTAGCAGAAAATTGTAAATGAATATAGGCTCACCTAGTGAATTCTTTATAAAATCATAATTAATAAATTATTTTCTTGCCGTAATTTAATTTGATTTTTTTAATCTTGTGTGCTTATTTTCTTCAAGACTCACTTCTCCTCTTCTTCGCCTCCTTTCTCTCTCTCTCTCTCTCTCTCTCTCTCTCTCTCTCTCTCTCAAATACACATGGATAAAAACACTCAGTGTCATGAGAGGGAGAATACGCAACTTTTGTAATTATGAAGGATGAGACAAGTAATCCAGAGCATTAGAAGCAGATAAATGAAGAGAGAACGAGACAGCAAACTTAGTCCAAGAAAATAGATCCATGTAGCGAGAAGTGTTGAGAAACATTTTCAATGTGGTACAATGAGACAATTTTCAACGGTAACCAATCAATACTAACATGAAGTGTGTACAAGATGCACATATTTAAAAGAAATGCTTCATAGATCTGTTTCAATGTCTTGTAACGAGGTGATAATTTTGGTACCTGGCTGCATTTAAAATTCCCGCAAATATTGTGACGCAAACTGGTATCTGAAGCTCATTGGCTGAACTCGGCTACGAAGCGCAAGAGCCCCGCAGCCCCCCCCCCTCCTGCATAGCTCCCGCGTGCTACCGGGAAGTAACTCACACATCTCCTCATAATTCTTGCGGCTGGCTGGGGATGGGGAGCGGAGGTGTTACGCGATATCGTTTTCGCCCTCGCGCACCGGCGCGGCGCCCTTCAGAAGCTTCCGGCCGCCCTCTGCCCAGTCTCTTCTTTGGCCGGGCAGAACCCTAAGGGCGGGCGCAGGGCGAAACGCGATCATGAAGAGCTGGGATACCGCAGATGAAAAACAATAGCCAACGCCACAAGAAGCGACAACGGTAACGCCAATAAGAAATATAGAGGGGATGTGATGACTAGGAGGCGGATTTTGGGGACCTAAAACATCGACAAAAATGATCAATAAAATGCTCTTAAAATGTTTTTTAAAATGTTCTCAAAGCAAAGATATATGGCGTAAATTGTTTTATCCAAATCATTTCAGATGAACAACTTAAAGTTGGATACGTTATTGAGTAATCAAGGCTTCTTCCTTTCGTGCAAGTGAACTCAGCTTGCAAACTTTTGGTTTGGACTGTTCTTTACCAGAAAATCTATCATGAGTTATCGCAAAATCTGCCGAACCGACAGTGGCACTGACAGGTGTCACGTCAAATAGCTTATTCCTATTAAATACAAATTCTGTGGAGAAGATTATTTGTAGCATCTTATAAATATTCTTTGAAGCAAGTACGATTAATATGAGAGTGCAATCGATGAAATCAGCGAAAAATGCTTTGAAAATGACGAAAAATGTCAAAAGTGCCATAAAAATGGTTCATAACAGAAAATTAATGTATATATTATAAAAGCATTGTTCTAATGTGAAAAGAAAGAAAAATGACATGTTATGAAAATCCGCCCCCTGGTGATGACGTTGGGAATGAAGTAAGCAATGGAATTCAGTGTAGTGGAGGCACAATTCAGCATTTTTACTACAAAGACACAGAAAGCGATGGGGTCTGGCACGGGATAAAGTGATTAGCACAAAAGCAAAGAAATACGTGGAAGTGAAAGAGCTGAAAAGGCTCGAGGAAAGCGATGCAATTTCAGCTTTTCCCTAAAAATTCTTAACCACAACACAACTGAAAACATCCTTGCCTTTCGCCAGATTCGAAGTCATGCCCTAGAGGGAACCGTATGTAGTCGTAGTTGTAATAACACGTTCGTAACGCGTAAGACGTTGAGACATTCATTTTAAGTAACTTACCTAATACTTTACCTAACATCTTTAGAACTACAGAACTTTACAAAAAGGAATTCACCAAACCTGAGCACAAACAGTGTGCTAGTTTGCTTGATTTGTCGGCATGATAAAATATTAATCACATATCCAATTTAAATGCATAATGTATAATGAAATGTAGCTGGTCTGGTGACTCAGGGAACATGGATTGTGCCAAGTATGCGTTACACCAGCGCTATGGGTTCGAATCGCCGCAAAGCAAGAATTATTTCAGTTGGGTTATGGGATGGCGTGCACTTTCAGTACACCATCTCACACCTCCGAACCTGACTGTCCGAATCTTTTCTCCAATTCATATCCCTATCCTGGTAATTAATGTGAAGAAGTGTTAGATATGTGCTGAGCAATCGGCGAAGAGGGTTCTGCAACTTGCGCAATCTAATCGCAATCTGGCTCCTGCCAAAGCTCTGACGATCTCACGAGCCACACTGAAATCGGTCAAGGAAGGTAGTTGTTGTAGGTAGTTGGTGTAGAAGGTAGTTGTAGTAGAAGGTTGTTCTCCCTGAACAAAGAGGTTGCGTTTGGAATTACGACAACCGGGAGGGTGTCGCCCAAACCCAAGGAGGACAAAAACAACAAATTCATAAGTCATTACAAAGTCAAGGACGGGTAGTATGACAGCGACCAGTACATTACACTCATGTTTGCTAATTTAAACCCGATCGAAGCCGTGGATTTTTAAGGACGAAACAATTCGTCGTACGCCTTCCTTCAGAGGACGGAGGGGAAGTAGAGCCGGCTGTCCCATGTTGTCAATTTACTACATGTAAAAGATCCTCAAACCTAAATAAAGCCACTGAGTTAAATTTAAATCGTCTATTTCGTCGCCCGCGTGATACCTTCTTTCTCCGCTAGATGGTAAAAGGAGCATCACGAATATGCGTGGTCAGACGGCAGAGCAGGGTAGGGTAGTAAAGCTCCGTCTCCCGTAAAATAAGGCATTATCGAATTGAACGGAAAGACGGTTGAAAAGAAAAATGTACAGTAATTGAAAACGGAATGAACAACTCGTGAAATGGAAGTGACAAAGCAGAAAGCCGAATTTCGTTAGCATTCGGGATTCAAGGCGATGAAATATGATCGCCTTTATTGAATCTTTGTTGTAAAACAAAGGTAAAGACTTAAAAAAATATGTTTTCATACCTTCCATCCAAATGTTTTTGTATATCGTCCCTCGTATATTAATATTTTCTTAAATATATTCATTTTACTTTAAACAATTTACCTGTAAATTATTTTTGAACTACAATGCAGAAGGGTGCGCTGTAGCAAATGAAGCATTTTATATTGCTTATTTATAATTTGAATTAAAAATTAATATACAAAAATCAATAATACAATAATCATGAAAAATTCCACAAAAGTTGTCTTCAGATATTAATTATCACTCCATTGATTTACTATTCAAGAATTACGTAATGTAAAGATGTAGGAGAAAGTCGATTATGGCGAGCCGTGAAGGATCTGTGGTTCAACGTGGCTCGCACACAGATTCACAAACGGTGTCATTTCCATCATCTTACTACAAAGCGCACTTACTAGAAAGCATAGGATTTTCTTCATATTTCTAAGAAGTTCGTAATGAAATGAACATTTCTTGGCTAACATTCACAGAAACAGAACCACTTTCGAGTTCTGATTTTCACAAACCTAGCAACCAAGTCAAAATAATTTCAACAAATTAGTGCAACGGGTCGGACGTACACGCTAGATTCCAGGAAGGTGGCGACGGTAGAAAGTCGCCTCTCTGACAAAAAGCGAGGGTCCCGGGCGCGCGGGAGGGGAGAGCAGCCCTCGGCTGGCGCAGGTGCCGCCGGCTGCAGCGCGAAGGATGCGAGGGCGGGGCCAGAGATGACGGAGCCAACGCCGGCGGAGGCGCAGCAAGATTTCATTACGTATTCATTAAACCCGTCACCCACCCCCGCCCCGCCGGGCGCCGCCACGCCCCGCGCTACGCTCCACCGCGCCCCGCCCCGCCCCGCCACCCGCCTTCCTCTGACCGCGCGCGCGCGCGCGATTATTCATACACGGCGGCGCCGGCGACCCCCGGCAGGGCCCAGAGGGCAGAACGCGGACGCGGGGCGGCTAGCGCAGGTAGAAGCGACGTACGGAGAGTAACGAGAAGTACGCAAAACCCACCAGGTCCGTAATTGAGGGAAATGTCCAGAGGGAGCGGAGTCCAGAGCGGGGAACGGAAGAAAGGTCGCAGGAGAGAAGAAGCTCGAGAGTACGAAGGGAGATGGCAGCAGGAAAGGAAATGTAAAGCAAAAGATCATAAATAGATTTGTACAAGGAAGTCAGTAACAGAGAGAATGGAATATGGAGTTACTTTTCTGGTTTTTAATTCTTTTTCTGGATTGGATATCTGCTTTTTGCATTTATGAGAATCATCAGAGAAATTCAAAAGAAACAAAGATAACAAACCATTTTCCAAATATCACAGAAGAAATTGAAAAAATAATTAAACATATAATGTGAAGTAAAACATGCATAAGTTAGAAAGGTGTCATGGTGAAAGACCCAATAAATACACTCTCTGCGAGACGACGGCAGCTGAACACAGCAGAATGGAAGAGGCAAGTAGAATGAGAAAGAGAGCAAAATAAAAAAAAAACGAGTTTGCAGAAGCGCGAGGGGGAGAGAAAAGATAACACGGGACCGACACAGCTAGTGATGGCAAATTTTACCAAAACGATACATCGATACATCGCTAAGGGTTCCCAATGTCGATGAAAACATCGACGAGAACACGTGGATGTTTAAAACATCCATGTCTTAATTATAGACTAATAAACATGCTATTTTCCTATCCATTTTTAATTACACTACGTAAAAGGGATATATTTTATTGTTTGGTTACTAGCATGTTAGTAGTACGTAAAAATTATTATGGAATTGAAAGAATAAAATTAACAAGAAGGAACATCGTGTTTTGCTATCGATTTCGTGTTTCACTGTCGATTCAGGCAATGACACGCCTGGCGATAACATACATTCATAACACGAGCAGCTCCCAAACTTCCTCAGATTGCACAGCGAAATGTGCAGCATGATAAAGAGGATGACGCAAAACAACGATATTGCGGTGGATTGCTGCTACTGTACAACATGCTTAAACCCCTTTATTTAAACAAAATTTAAAACAATAAAAATTAAAAACATCGATGTTTTTGCAGCAAATAATCGAAGTGAAGAAAACACCGATATCAAAATATCAATGTTAATATATAGTTGTTTCTTGTGGAAAACATCGATGGTTTTTCCATCCCTAGGCAGGACGCAACCACGCAGCGAGGAGGAGATACGACGGAAGAGTCGGGTGCGTGGGCGAAAGCGCGGCCGCAGGTGAGGGCACAATAAGGGTGGGATACACAGGCGGCGCCCTCGTAATGAGAACACGCCGCAGCCGCCACCTCGCTGCGACGGACACGCCCCCTCCGTGCAGGGAGGCCGGGCTGGGCCGTCCACTCTGCGGGCGCTGCAAACTGGCCTCGCCCGCGCGCCGACGCCCGCGGCCCAGGCTCACTCCCCATCAACGACGTCGAAGCACCTGAGACCCGCTATCGCCCTTGAGTGGTAGTTAAAGTTCCGAGAGGATTAGCGAAAGGAGTTTACGCCGCTGGGTCTCCCCGGAGTGGGGGATGAGGGAACGGGGCTCCGCCAGAATCGAGACGAGATGTGGAGGCGAGAGCAGGTGGTAAAGGAAACGTCGCGTGAGGTGAAGTGTGAGGATCAACGAGAGAAGGGTAGCGAAGTTTGGCAGGTCTCGAAGTGAGGTCGGGTGAGCTTGTGAAAGCAGTTTCCGGGTAGTGATGTTAAGGGAGGGCAGAGGCTAGAGACGGATTGCAATTGTAAGTTGTCATGACATTTGAAAATACAGAGAGAATGTGCGACCGAGAATGGTGGAGACGGAATGAAGACTGAGCGAAAGAACCATTCAGTAAAATATGCCAGGGAGAAGTGAGAACCGCAGTAGAGGCAAGGGTTCGGCAGGCCACGGGGTTACAGGATGGTAGCCAATGACGAAGCTAGGAAGTTGGGTTCGAGTCACGAGGGTAGAAGGGAGTAAGGCGGGGACGGGGCGAGGCGGGGACGGGCGGGGTGGGGCAGGTCGGGCGGGACAGGGGCGAGACTGGGCAGGACGGGCCGGGGCGAGGCAGGGCGGGCGGGCGGGGCAGGGCAGGGCGGGCGGGGCAGGGCGGGGCGGGCGGGGCGGGCGGGGCGGGCAGGGCGGGCGGGGCGGGCAGGGCGGGACAGGGCGGGACGGGACGGGACGAGGCGGGGCGGGGCGGGACGGGCGGGACAGGGCAGGACAGGGGCGGGGCGGGCGGACGGGGCGGGACAGGGCGGGACGGACAGGGCCGGACGGGACTGGACGGGACGGAACGGAACCGGGCGGACAGGACGAGGCGGGACGAGGCAGGACAGGGCGGACAGGGGCGGACGGGCGGGAGGGGCAGGACAGGGGCAGGACAGGGCAGGACAGGGCAGGGCAGGGCGGGGCGGGACAGGGCGGGACGGGCGGGACAGGACAGGGCGGGGCGGGCGGGGCGGGACGGGGCCGGGCCGGACGGGACTGGACGGGACGGAACGGAACGGAACGGGCGGGGCGGGACGGGGCGGGACGGGGCGGGACGGACAGGACGGGGCGGGGCGGGGCGGGGCGGGGCGGGACGGGACGGGACGGGACGGGACGGGACGGGACGGGACGGGACGGGACGGGACGGGGCGGGGCGGGGCGAAACAGAACGGAACGGAGGCGGCGCGTGGGTGGCAGTGAAGTAGTTTCTCGCCATGTGGGGGGGGTCTCCGTCTAGCGCTGTCTCCGTCTGGTAAACGTCGACCTCAGCCGTCTGGGGGATTCCGCGTTTGAGCGTAATGGGAACTTACAAATCCGAACCGGAGAAGGCAAGTGCCGTGGACGGTCGTAGTCGATCGATTACTAGTCCGGAAGTTTCGACAAGCCTCGGAACTTGCATCGGACTGGCCACCACCGACAGGGACGGAACAACTCTCCAGGGGAAGACAATCAATGTCATTATGTCCGACCCGTCCACTCGCTCGGTTTACATTGAAAGGCCACTCCCAGAGAACTAAATTCGTAACGTTTTTTGGACGTAATGAACTGAAGGAGTAGAAATATTGAACTGACGTCAAAGAATAACTACATTTAACTAAACCATTTCTTTTTTTTTTTTTTTTTATTTAGAAGGTTCACATGAGAAGCTCAAACAGTTAAGTTGGTTAATGAAATATTATCTAACATTCGGTTCACAAAATCGCTTATGATAGGTTTGGAAATTATATTAATCTGAGGGCAGTGAGAAATTACCAGAGAAGAAAGAATGTACATCACAAAATATATTTATTTTATTACTACAGCAATTGAACCGACAATTTGGAGCACAACGAACCAAATATTATGCTTGAAAAACTGAAAGAAACAAGTAACTCAAAAAAAAAAAATGAAAAGAAGGAAAGCAGGCGCAAGAGCGAAAAATTACGAGCAGAAAAGAGCGTCTAAAGTCAAACAGTAAATACGCGGCCACGACTGCCGAAAGAGTGCGTTGGAAGTGTGCTGGACGGGAAGGGGAGGGGAGAAAAAGACTAACGACAGAGCGCATCTGGAGCCGCCTGGCCCAGTTCGTTCGCCAGAGTCTGCACCCGCGAGTTTCGCACGGTCGTGCGACGGCGGGCGCGAGAGCGCGGATCGTAAACCCCGCGGCCTCCACGTAACGGCGCAGCCGGCGCGGCGCGGAGCCCGTCGCCTGTCGCCTCAACGCCGCGCGGAGGGGGGGGGACCAGCCCCCCGGACGGAGCAGCAAGGCAGTCGAGGAACGCGACGGGCTGCCGCACGGGAGAGCGCGATAGCAAAGGGGTTCGTTCGCACCGGAGGCGATGAGTGTTGAGACGGGTGGCGGAGGAGGAAGGGCTAAGGCGTAAGGAAACAAGGACGAGGAGGCAAGAGGACGGTCTATGAAGCGGAGAGAGGACGAATCGCGAGAGCTGAGAGATCGACGAGAGGGAAGACGCCAGACGAGCGACAGAGAGAGTTGGGACGAACGCCAAGGGATGGCAAGAGACGCGAATATCGAACGCCGGATCAGAGGTGGCGACACTAGCTGGGATTTTATGGGGGATGAAACAGTGGGTGGTGAGAGCTGAAGAGGACAGGAGCAAGGTGTATAATAAAGAACACGATAGTGGCGCCTAGGATGAGGGATATAGCGTTTAAATGAGCTTCGACAAAGCATAATGTTAAAGGCGAGAAACCCAATAGGCAATAGGAGATGCAGCCATGTGATCCGAGGGAGGGGTCGAATTAGGATAAGCGAGATCGCACTTCCAAGAGAAAGAAGATGCATCAGGAAAATGGTAAAACTTAGAACAGAGGTTCAGTGAGGATAAGAGTTATCTCTAAGACCCAACTGTATGATTAAAAAAACAAAACAAGTCTGATCAGCCATAAATTCCTGAGCTTTAAATACTTACATTCTCCGGGCAGCGACCTATTATGTAAACTTTTGCAGATTGGTGGCGAAGAAGGGGAGGTGGACAACAAATAAAAAGAACGGCTGAGTGGAGAAATGACGAAAGACAATCACCGCCCAATTCGGGGACGACATTCGAATACAGACATACGACAGACGAATACGAATACAGAGATGACATGTCGCTCACTCAAGAAAAGAAAGAAGAGATCCAGAGGTAAGGACGGGAGGCGTTGCCCAAATGGGAAGATTACCTGAAAGAAACGACGAGAAGCCGACACAAGACAGGCTGCGAGAGATGGCCCAACCTGGAGAACGAGAAGGTAAACACACGATGCTGACAGGAGGAACGCAGGGCCTGGCCACGCCGGGAAGAAGATGACCTAAGAGGTCAGAAAACGAAGAGCTGAAATAAGAAAGGACAGCAGATATACCCGAAGTAATAGAAACTACGGGGGGTACAACAGCACATACTTTCTCGCTCGTTAGTTATGTAATTTGCGAAAATTCAAAGCGTTCCACAAAAGTGAGATAAGCGCCATTTAATGTATCCTTGTTCTCTGTAAGGAAAAAGAAGTAGAAAAAATTCTGAGAACTTTTTGGAAAAAACATTATTTTATACATTTCTGTTACATGAAACCCTGAAGGAAAAGTCCATTAAAGGGAAAAAAAACCATCTACGATATTGAAGTTGAAGGAAAATCAGAAAAATTGAATTTTGCAATTCACCATTTTTAGCGTACTTTCCTTTATTAAAAGAGGAATTTTGAGCCAGTTTTTAGAAAATTTTGAAAATGGTGTTAAGGCTTACGTAAAACTCTCCCAAAATCAAAATATCTGTTTCAATCTCGCAGGGCCTCGAGTTCGACCAGATCGTTTGGGGAATATCTATTTTGGAGAAAATCGTAAGAACGGTTTAGGTGTTAGCGTTGATCAAATATGAACAGCTACTAATTTTACCGTAATTCAATTTTTCGGTATGAAGGACACAGAAAACGTGGATTTTAAATACCAACATGATAGAAAATTAATTTACTTCATACACGAACAATATTTATCCTTTTATAGGTATCAGGGATCTACAATACGAGATTACCTGTCGAAAAATCACATTTTCCCCTCGCAGTATTACAATACTTTTTCTATACTACGTAAGTAGTATGCGAGAAAGTAAACGTGAACCAAGAGATGCGAAGAAACTGAGACAAGAAATGATACGAGGCGCGGCCGAAGAGGGAGGGAAAATGAAGCGAGAGGAGAAGAAACAAAATCTTGATCCAAGATCGGTGGCAAGTCGTGACTCAATCTGGAAAAAAGCACACGAGCACAAGAAAAAGAGCTGAGACACAGATCGCGGAGGTGACTAAACTGGGGCGGAAGATGAGCCGAGACAAGCGAAGAAACTGAGACAAAAAAGAATGCACAGTTTGGTGGAAGAGGGGAGTGAGATGATAAGCTGGGAGGAGTAGAAACGAAATCCTGATCCAAGATCGGACGCAAGTCGTTATCCAACCTGGAGACTCGAGACAAGAAAGCCACTGAGCAGAAGAAACAAAGGGCTGAGACAAGAAAGGACTCGAAGCCTGACCGAACTGTGAGGGAAGACGAGCCGAGAGAAGGGAATAAACTAGGAGCAGAGACCCGAAATGCGCCGGGGCAGAGCGCAGTGGTGCTGCTCGGGTCGCGTGGCACGGGCGCGTCATGAGGACGCGGCGAGGCGTGCGCGCCGCCGCCGCCTTCGTTTCCGCCCCAGAAAGGCGGGCGGCATCCCGAGCGCGCCTCGCCTCGCCTCGCCTCGCCTCGCACTTCGGCCCCGCTGCGCACGATATTAAATAAATTCCTAGACGAATTTCATATCGCCCTCCACGTCTCCCCTCCTCCCTCCCCCTTCCTTCCAACGCCCGTCTTCCTCTTTTGTTCCAAGGAAGTGAAGCCCCTTTGTTCTCTCCACGGTGCATATTGCGAGTCGGAACTCTCAAGGAACACGAAAACGATGCGAATGCCGGACGACTTACACAGCACGTGTGAAGAAGTTATGAGTTTTCATGAACCTGCGCCAGATGCCAATGTAGGATATTGAACCCCGCAAAATTTGAAAACTTTTTGACGCGCGTTACACTTTTGTCTCAGACTAGGAACTTCACCTCTTAGCTGCCTGTTACAGAAACAGCGCATGAAGCCTCTTAAGTGTAAGTGTCTTCTCTGAGGCCTTAACAGAATGAGGGTGCATTGCCTGAACCTAGAAATGTATTGAACTGCAGCCGCGTAAGCTCTGAATAGATAAAGCGATATCCAATTTTATACAACTTCATTGAGATAGGCGCCTTCAGTGAACGTTAATGGTACTATTGTCAGAACATGATACTCGTACAATGTGCCGTGGAACAATTCGATTTAACAAGTAACAACAACATGTAACTTTATCACACCATAGGTACGATGAGAATTCTTTCGGTCTACATTTATCCCCAAAACCCTTCTGATGAGTTAATTTAAATTAATCCATTTAAAATAAAGACAAAATGTTGGATTTTGGCGAATTATTTAAATCAACAAATGAAGGAAAGAAATGGCATAAGAGAATCAGAAAAAGGTTTGTGAAGGAACAAGAACGTGCAGGAAATTAACCGTTTACCATTTTATTCTGACGAAACCCGTGCTGTCACAGGCGCTCGCTGCAATTAGACTCAAATTTCCTCCACATTTCTGAGGTGTTTTTCAAATACCATTTTACGTAAATATGTATTATTAAAGAAATACAGAATCAAAAGCTATCTAAGGAATGCATTTCTAATGACTGTGTCATTTATGATCCTGGTTGCGCTCGGGGAATTATAAAGTTTTCTTTCTGCGGGACGGTCAAGAAAATTCAATGCCTTTAACAACTTGAATGACTAAAGCAGGAATTACACCAAATATACTGATCAGCTTTTATTTTTAAATCAAGCGAAAAAAACTATATGCCGAGTCGCCTGCGATCAGTAGTTCTAGAATCAATTGCGATTTACATTTTAAAAGTTCTTATGACGTATGTACAAATTTTCCCTTCAATCAACTGCAGCAGGTTGCGTAAAGGTGCGCATAAATTGTCTTCTAGAAATAAATTTACACCGAATATTAAACGCATAAATGGAATTTACAACAGTTCGCAAATTCGGCAAGAGCACATCAAACAATACTGGATACAAGGCACTAAATACTGATAAGGTTAGTAGACGAAATTAAATCGAAAATGTATGTTCCAAATTCCAAATTACAGTTGAAGGCAACTTTATACGAAAAGTAAAACAGATAATACGAGGAAGAAGCCAAAAATAAATATTCAAAAGAGAATATAAGGGAAAAAGTAGTATGAGGAGGACAAGAAAGAAATCAGGGCAGGACGTGTAATAAATAGGAAAACAGGATAAAGTAAACGCCTTTGAAATGCGTGACTAATCACTAGGGGGCGGATTTTAACGAAATGTTCTCTTTTTCTTTTCGCTTTAAAACAATGCCGGTAAGTAAAGAAATTAATTTTATGTTAAGACAAAAGGATATGACACATTTTTATTTGTCAGTTTTTGCATTTTTCGTCGATTGCGACTAATGAGTCACATTTTTACATTTTCCCGTCATTTGTAATGCATTTTCACTGATTTCATCGATTTTAATAACATTTAAATGGTAATTGCTTCCAAAAATATTTACGTGATTCAAAAATTGCTCACCACAGAATTCCTGAGTAGCCTTTTCAATTTCTTCGCTCATGTATCGTAATGCCCACTGTTGTGAGTACTATGTAATCTAAGGTTTCTGTGACGCCGTTGTCACTTCGACCGATTTCGCGATAAATAAAGGCAGAGATTTTTTTGTCAAGAACAGTCCAAACTATGCGTTTGCAAGCTGAGTTCACTAGAACAAAACGAAGAAGTCTATTACATCAGTAACATATCCAACAGCTGAAGTTCATCTGAAGTGGTTGCGATCAAATTTTATACGTCATTTTTTTTTGCTTTTAGGGCATTTTAAAATCATTTTATTGACCATTTTTGGCGATGTTTTAGGTCATCAAAATCCGTTCCCTACTCATCACAATGCCGCGCAGCGTTGCTCGAGCACCACCAGCCTTCCCCGAGCGCCTTGACGGCACAGCTGCGCCCAACGCCCACGCCCTGCAGCAACTACATCCAGAACGCGTCACCGTCTCGAGGGACGCCGAGTTACTTGGGCGCAGAGGCGTGGCGAAAAGTGCACGGAGACAGCTCTTCATCCCAGGCGGGGCGCTCGTGCAGCGGCGCGGCCGCTTCGCAGTCTCGCCGCCGCCGCCGCCGCCGCGTCGTCGCCTCGCTTGCCCGGCCTCTCGACTAGTGATCGCACATTTTAGCGAAACATCGATTTTCGGCGATGTTTTCATTGACTTCGAAAACCTTTTGGTGAAATATCGAAGATACATTGACGAAAAACAACGATGTTTATTGATTGATAGTGATTCCGGGCGCGTCAACTACCGGGGTCATTAGGTACAGTGTAGTGCAAGTTTTTCTCTTCGGGTGGTGGCGATTATCTTCTCCCGCTGGATGGCGAGATCCGGCGCCGACCTACCGTCGGTTACCGGAGTTTTCCGCAACCAGGTATCTCCCACCAGTGGGGTACAGACGTTTTTTGCTATCCCTAGCCGCGCCACCGCCGCCTGACTCCCGGCCTTGCCCAACCGCCTCCCACTTCGGAGCCCGGCTCCGCGGGGGTTACGCGCCGCAACGTGCTTATTCCGTCGCTTGTTGCTTTCAAAACCTACTCTTGGGCTTGTCGTTCGTTCGGAACACACAAATTCTCCTCAGACTATTACATTAATGTCCTTCATAACATTGCAGTCAAAAATAGCACGGTTATTTAAGATCTTTTTTTTCCGGCACATGTTGCTCCTGATATTGTTCTTTCAGAACATGAAAAGTTTCCTCAGGGTCTTCCGGTAGTCTTTCATATCGTTGCAATTAAAATACCAACCATTTTCCCCTTCGCTCAAGATTGTCATTTACATTCATTTTCCCCAATCGTACTTTAACATTCCCCGACCTTCTGATTTTCATTTCTCTTTTTAAATTCATCTTCTTCAATGATACTGAAGAAACCTGGAATGTCCTAATTAAATCACTGACGCTACGAGTCGAATTTAAAATTTTTAAAACGTTAATGCTTCGGAACAAATCGTAAATGCAGTTAACAATTTTAAAAAAAAAAAAAATTAATCAGAATCATCCCAAATAATGCAAATATCGTTCATTCTAAATTATAAGACATTTAAACCGCTACTTTCTCCTCTGCGTATTCTCACATATGATATTTCAGGATACATCGACCCAAGCGCGTCCTTCCAACGCAGCTGCATCGGTGTCGCTACTCCAAGTTCAGCCTAACTCCATCTATGACGACAACTCCTCGGCTCATCTCAATCCCCGCCTTCCTACTTCCACTCCTCCACAGTCGCCTGCTTCGCTCCCGACACCACCGCCGCCCGGTGGCCTGGTGGCGGAGTGCCGAGGCGCGGCCCGGGGCGGCAGGCGGGGCGCACGGTTGGGCCTAATTAGGCCGAAAACTCAGTTAGCAGGCAGCCTCCGCGCTCGCGCCTCTAATCTCGGGCCACCCCCACCCCTCCGCCTCCGCCCACGCCGTCGTCGCCGCCCCTCCGCGCCTTCGGTGGTGCGCCTGCGGCCGCGCGCCACGCCACGCCACGCCACGCCAACACCTCCCCTCCGCTCCGCCCCGGGGCAGCGATAAGGAAGGCAGCGAGCGAGGCAAGGTCTATTCAAAGTCCGCCCCTGAAGCCGACAATGCCCCGTCCTCTCCAATTAATTAATAATCCAACTCTGTAATTTGGATGGACTTATGGCGGTTATGGACTTGGAGACATCGGAATGAAAGCGAGAATCTAAAGTCACATCCACTGGCGGAGTCTAAAGGATACCTGACGAATAGACAGCCACCACATATGTAGTTGGTGAAATTTGCTTTTTAGAAACGGAAATAGGGAATATATAATTTCGAATGTCTTATACAAATTGATTCACATTAAAATGTTTGGTTGAGAGATCATTTGACGACTTTATGGAATTAAATATTCTGTCGTATTTAACACGTTTCTTATTCATGAAATGAAGTCAGAAGACCGTTGGTACCACAGTTTTAATTAAATTACACATTTCAAAATATCCACTTAGTTCAATTTAATATGGAGAAATACATGTATACAAAAAATATATTTTTTTATTTTTTATTTTCAGTAGTACACACTTGTTCAAACTTTTATGTCTATTCACTTCCAAACCACTGTGTAGAGTGAATAAACGATAAACGTTAATATTTTTTTTCCCTTTTACATTATCTAAAAATTCGTTTAAAACAAGGTATCACAGAAAACACCATCACCCAACGAACTACATTTTACCCTTTAAACAAGGTTGTAATAGAATTTTGTAGTTCCAGGCTTTATTGTTTTTTCCGTCCTTTCGCAGCAATTCGCCTTGCACACATGAACCTCCGTTGCGGTTCATGTTGCTCCTTCTCGGAACAAGCGAATAGTCGCCCCCCCCCCCACTCCCACCCGAACCGTGAATGTTTTTCTCACCCGCCACTCGTGTTCCGCCGCGTGCTTCGCTCGGCGAGCCGTAGGTGCGCGCGGCGCATCTTAAGGAGCAACGTTGTCGCTGCGAGAGCTCCGCTGGGCGCTGGTGCGCGGCAACGTCGGAATCGGTGGACCACGCCTGGCTCGCGCCACCCCCCACCGCCCCGCCCCCGCGCCACCGCCTCGCTCCCCGCGCAGCACCCCATACCCGCGCTCACCGCCCCGCCCCGCGACGCCCCGCGCTGCGCTGCCCCGCACCGCCACGCCCCGCCCTGCACCGTCCCGCCCGCCCCCCCCGCCTGCCCCGCCCCGCGCCGCCCCCTGCGTCCCCACACGCTTTGCTTCGTTGCAGGCAGACTGCGCCTGGGATGCGCTAGCGTGGGTGCGGCGGCGGCGGAGGAGGAGGAGGAGGAGGAGAAGGTGGAGGATGCTGCGGTGCGGAACATCTGGGAGTACGGCGCTGCTCTGCTCCGCATGAGAAGTTTGTTTACTCAATACGCGGTCCAGAGGTGGGAGACTAGAAATAAAAGGCAGCCGTGGAGATTCTCGCGTAACGAGAAGGGCGAACGGCTGCGTATGAGGGATTCCAGATGAGTAAAGTCGTTTTGTATAATTCGGAGAATTAAAATATACGATTTTTGCTTTTATGTTTGCAAAAGCAACTTCTCTCAGATTACATTTTTACGCGCTTCCTTTCAAAGAACATATGTTTAACGATTTACAAATTCCTGTTGAGTATCCTATTTACATCATAGTATCGCGATCTACCTGTAGTCACACAATTCATAGTTGTTAATAACATCAATTATAAATCATATTCGCAACAATATCAATGTTTATCAACTGAATAAAGACATTTCGTTCGAGTATATTCTAAAGTTACATAAAAATGATCAAGGAACGTGTTACTCTCAACAGCACAATGAGTTTCATGAAGAAACATTTATTTCACAGAAAGATAATACCTTTTTAAAACTAGTGGTGCTAAAATAACACGTACTTTGAGGCAAAATTACGCGAAATGTACTCAAATCTTCGAAAAATTGTACTTCACCTTACTTCAAATTATATGCAATACATAGTAATTATGATCAGCAATGTTTGATTTGAAGCTAATTGAGCGAATGTAATCACTTGCATGTTACAAACGTTGCATGTGTTATGTGAAGAACAATAGGCTCGATAATGAAAGTTTGATATTGATTATAAGAGAATAGAATGTGAATCATTAATGACGAAGATTTCATTTCGAAAACATCCCTGAAACGCACACAAATGTTCTCAGGGTCACTCATTCTAAGATAGAAAAACCATGGTTTTCAAAATCACTGTAACACTAAACAGGCATATCAAGCTTAGAACTTCAAACATTATATGAAAAATTAAGTGAGTTTTCTCCGCAGAAACTGCTGTCAAATAGATCCCGCAATACTCATTACGGGTCTTAGACAACTTCATTACCGCTAACAGCGCACTCGTAATCATCCATTCATTCGTAAATACCGTGAATGCGTCATCAATTTGCACTATGCAACGGAGTGAAAGGCACTTCCCTAAGCATATTTCGCGACGTTATTCAATATTCTCGGCGCGGTGCACAGGGCGCGAGCGGGCCGCTTCTAGAACCTGCGCGAAGTGGATGTCGGGAGTCTTCTGTTCACGACACGGGCTGAGCCTCCGGCAGTGTCGTCTCCCTCGCCCTATATTTCTTGCAGCGCGCGCCTAGAGGCTTCGATAGACACGGCCTTCGGCACTTTCGAGAGCCAACATGCCCATTTTTCTTCGCAAGCACGAGCGGGAACCCGGGTGGAAGCAAGGTGTCCAACACAAGCAACACGCTCGCGGGCAAGCGAACACGCAAACTGAACGAACACAAAAAAGGGAGTAAAGGGAATATCCATTTCCTTTACACAAAAAATGACGGAAATGAAATTATTGAGAAGTAACCACTACTCAGAAAAAAATAGACAATTATAAACAATAAATATCAAGCACATACTTACTATACTATGAAGCATTTTGCAAAATAATGTGATATGGTCAAGAAATTATCAAGACAGAAAGATTACGAGGTACAATAGACAATAGAAGAAAGAAAGCACAGAACGAAGAAGACCACAGAAAGTAGAAAAACCAAAGGGCGAGGCACAAATTAGAAGTATGCAGACAGTAATGAAATAACATTAAATATGATTAATACAACGATGAGATTAGACCGTTTAGTCATCACCACAAATTAAAATAGTGTAAATGAAATGTTTTACTATCATGAACAAAATAATTAATAGAAAAAAAAACTACCAATGTTATCAACACAAACTCAAGTCGATTTCTCACAGCATCCGTATATTTACTACTTATCACGAAACGTCGCACATTTTCCCCAACCCAGCAATCCGACCGGTCAAAGAAACGCCAAGTGACCCACGCAGATGGTTCGAAAGCGTAATGGGGGTCGCGAGGCACGCCTATGTAAGCAGAATGCGAAAACAAAAGAGCCGCAACACAGAGGGCGTAGTGCGGCCAGCGCGGAAACTACCTCTGCGGCCACCGCGCTGACGCCAGGAATCTACCCAGGACCGCGGGATCGAGGCGTCACCGGGGCGTCCCGTAACGGGATTTCCAGCATGATCCCATCTGCTGGCGCGCAGGCCGCGGCAGCGCCTTGCACGAGACAACCGGAGCGCCCGCCCTCCTGGCATTTGCGTACAGAACACTCTAGTTCACCTTTGGTCGTACTTATTTATTTACGTAAATAATAATAATAATAATAATAATAATAATAATAATAATAATAAAACTGTGTGACGTACTACGTAGTAGAAGTAAATTGGAAATTCTTCTTCTTCTTCTTCATGGATTTGGTCCTTAAGGCCTGTTTCCACATCAAGAAAATGAGTCTCTCCATCTTGTGAACGGGCGGCCAACATTTCTTCTTCCTTCAGGATTATACTAGTGCATTATTATGAGAATTCTGTTTGGAGGCATGCGTTGAGTATGGTTATGCCAGTTGCTCCTTAATGATTGAATTCTGTCCATAAGATTGAAGATATTCAGTTCGGTTCTCATATCATTATATTGTCTATCTAAGGTATTGTAACCTGCTACTGAACGTAAGAACTTCATTTCGGCACTTTCTATTTCCCGTCTGTCTGTTATATTTATTGTCCAGGTTTCGCAAACATTTAGTTATTTGCTGTACGTAATGAAGAATAAGGTATCACATTCTCAAAAAACTGAAGCATCTTTGAAACAAAGAGAATTTACGAAATTGCAACTTCTACCAGAACATTACGGACAATTTTATGCATATTATTCCCAACACAGTATTCAAAGAAGGTTTCGAAAACCTTATCTCTTTTATCGGAGATTAGCTTCCATTGGTCTCCAATTAGACCAAAGCTTGGTCTAATGCTAAAGCTTGGTTGGTGTGGGATCAAGGGATTCTCTCCACTCTGTTGTAACTGAAATGTTTAGAATGTTAGAACAACAATATCTTATTTTGCCAACATTGACTAACAATTATAACAGTACGAGGAGCGGGAAAGCGTGGGTGATGTTGACATACTGCGGGAATGCTGATGAGATGGTGTTGACGTAATTGAATGATAAAATGATTGGAAGTCATCTCCGTCAACTTAATGGTTTTATTCAGAGAATGACAGGATGTTGACAACGCTGAAATATATCTGTGAGAAAGTATCAGCGATAAAATTTACTTTCCCACTCACGATACTCATACAGTGTCCTATCAAAATTAGTGTCTCCTTGACAGTGTAGAAGCTTTGGAAGCTGCTTGCTGCTTCTTAATTCCTCAGAACGATGACTTAAGCCGTCCTTCGCGAGATCACTCTCCAGCGTGTACGACGGCATAAGCTGTTCATGCTTTTGAGTGCGTCGCCAGGGATACATTTCGCCTTCTCGATAAATTTTGCGAAGTGATCGCTAGCTAGCAGTTCAATGTTTTCATCAGCTGTTGACTTTTAATGAACGATAGTGTGGTTGCTGACGTAGAATTTTCTGTGGTAGTACTACAATGGCTGGATTGACAAAATAAATTATACAGACGTAAATTCAGGTATTAAAACCAGAAGTTTGTCGAAGAAAGTCAGTAGTGTGAGAAGTATGCTACAATAACAAAAAAGAAACATCATATTGTTGCAACATTTACCATGGAAACCCACCTTTTTTATGATTCTTTGACGTATTTCACTCCCGGGAAGATATGGTTTGTTAATTTTTTAGGTTAATGTGCATATTATTTGTGAATATATTCAATATTGTGCATATATGCAATAAACTAAATGAAATAACATATTTTCCTCTAGATATCCTAATTTTTTCACATATTTCCCTTTAATAGTTTAGAAGATATATAATTTTAATCTAGATGAAAACGGAATTGTAACTTAGGCAAATTTAGTCAAGTCACGCCTGACTTAGGCAAGCCACGCTGCAGCAGCTGACAGCGCGCGGCGAAAGTCACGCCTGAAGGGTTAATTATTAAATTTACTAAACTAAATGAAAGAACAAATTGCCTGAGAAAGAAACTTCTGGATTCAAAATTGCAATTTTCAAAATTGCAGAGTTTTTAATGACAATTGGTACTACACCATATTTATAAATCTATTCTTATATTCGAGCAAAATATATAAGGAAAAAATGTAGTAATTTTTCAGAAAATTTTGAAAATGTCACATAAGCTTTACGAAAAAATCATCCAAAAAGAAAATATCAACGATCCTCAGAACATGTTTACAAAGATTTAGCTCTTAAACCTAATCTGAGAGCGTAACTCATCCATTCATCCATCCATTGAACATATTGAACAATCTTAAAATTATCCCGTGTTTGGAGTTCAAAACTGCTTGTATCTCCCAGATCTCCCGCTTGTAGAATAGTACTAACAAACCTTAATTCTAACAGCTCAAAAGAATCTTAAATACGGAGTTTACAACCGGCAACTAGAGGTGAACGTATTCGTATCGTGAATCGTATTGTTGAGGTGAACGAAATACTTTTCCTAAAAAAATATAATAAGCCTGTTTTTTTGAACATTTTTAATACTATCTTGAAGTAAGTACTCCTCAAATAATTTTGTAGACAGACAATTGCATCAAATGATATTTTAATGTATATACTTTTAAATTTTAATGTAATCTCTTTGGAAATTTTCAGCCTGATGATGCGGGCGCGAAGGTATCGAATGGGGAACGTCAGTCACCTGGGTAGCTGGCTCAGGATTATCTACCAGGGAACAGCGCAGCGGGCGAAACGCTCTCTACACCCCAGTCCGTGAGATTGATTGTTAGTGATTCCGTCAACTACTATGGTCATTAGTCCCGTAAGTGTAGTTCGTGTTTTTTGCTCGGGAGGTGACGGTGATCTCCCCCGCTCCCGCTGGATGGCCAATCCGGCGCCAACCTACCGTCCACTAAGAGGGTTTTTCTCAAGCAGGTACCTCCCACCAGCAGGGCACCGCCCCAGCCAGGACAAGTTCTAAGTCTCCGACTGGTCTCCCGGCATGTGTGGTAGTGTAGTGCATTTAAGCGTAATTACGTGCAAGGGATGAGGATAGGATAAGGAAGAGGAAGGAAAGATCGTGCGCGGTCCGTGACCCGTTTGTGAGGGTACTGCGCCGGCATTCGCCTGGTGTTGACCACGAAAAACTACCGATCGGAGCAGACAGCCGCTAGAGTTCTCCTCCAGACAGGGACTGAATTCGACCTAGCTGCAAAGCTAGTGTCGAAAATCCTACCGCCATCGGGACTGGTACCTAGGACCTCCCTGTGAGAGGCGCTGCAGTGAGCCGACCCGTGAAAGTGAGTGAGAGGGCGAGGGCGAGGGCGAGGGCGAGGGCGAGGGCGAGGGCGAGGGCGAGGGCGAGGGCGAGGGCGAGGGCGAGGGCGAGGGCGAGGGCGAGGGCGAGGGCGAGGGCGAGGGCGAGGGCGCGCTCACTTCCCCCGCACGGCGCGCTCGTATGTTGTGGTTCTTTTATTTTTCGCGCGAGCGGAAATGGAAGCCGCGTAATTACATAAAGTACTACGGCTGCATTACAGCATTGCGGCCCGCGCTGCGCCGGCCACCGCCGCCGCCGAACGGCAGCGCTGAAGGTAAAAATAACAGCACGGTCCCGTGGCCCACGGAATTACTGATGAGGGACGGAACAAAACCGCCCTCAGGGAGAGGGGAAGTTGAATTGGTTCTTCCGACACTTCGACGGTGGAAATGCTCGGTTTCAGGCATCACGATGTTGGATGAGTAAATACGGACAATTGTTCTCAGGCAAGATTCGAAGATTCGGGACCCTGATGGCCCATATATCCATGGATTCGTCTGACCATATACGCCAGAAACACCAATCATGAGCATCATAACCTGCGGTACTTCGGACACAACACTGCGATGCTGAAAGATCTTCTGCAATCAGTGTTGTATATTAAATTTGCAAGGGCGTTCGTTGGGATTTCACCAGATACTGAAGCAAGGATTACTTTCCAATTACTATTATACATAGTAGTCCACTTTAAAACCTCAAGATTAACTTCGGTTGAACACGGAACTAGAGTCATCAGAATAATTCATTTCAACACAACGCTGAAAAGCACACGTACTTGTTCTCTCTAATGGTCAACGCCCCACATCCAATTACCACTAAACTTTCAATAGCGGAATTCATTTTCTTTCGAATAAAATTAAATTACAAGCGCAGTCCTGAAACGTTAACACCCTAAGCTGAAAAATCGATTTCTAATCCAATGCCACCGTCAATTTACTTAATGTATTATATATGAATAAAATGAATATAAACTAGATACAAAGTAACACGATGACAGGATATAAAACATAATATCACACGCATCGCCACAGATACGGGTGCAACAATGTTTACCTGATCTCAAGAATCGCAGAGCATATAATTAGTGTACATTCACAAAACATATATTTACAATAGAAAATAGATGGCTTCCAATAGCTGCGAGTTCTGAAATCCTAAAATTCTTGCGTTTTTAATTATTATACTCAATATAAACAAACGAATATAATAAAAAACATAGAAATTGCATAATGGCAATATGAGTCACATGTAAAAGAAATGGAGGAGACAAAATAGTTTGTGCATCTATTATTGGCACCACGCATTCAGCACCGAACGTTTATTTCGAGAATTTTATTCGAAATTTCATTTGGTGAATAAAGTCTGTTGTACTTGGTGTTTCCAGAAACAAATTTCATCGAAGGTCGCTTTGCATTACTGGATTTATTCCATTTGCACGAACAAACACACAAGCATATTAACTAGCACGCGAATCCGCATTGCATGTGTTTACAAACAAGCCTCGAATACAGTTTACTCGCGAAAAAAACCGTAACTCCGAATTTCGTACGTGTCCACAGCAACAGGGTAAATATTATCCGCCAACGAAATTAGATGAATCAATCAATGGAACATTGACAAAGTAAAGCAAGTAACGCGTGATCAAGCGGGAAGTGGCGCTGGGCGCTTAACAACGATACATGAAACGAAGAGACTTTTGCTTTCTTCCTCGCCGCTTTGCACCCTCTCCTCCCCCGCGCGGGCGAGAGGAGCAACGGGCAAGGGGAGCGGAGAGGCCCGTCGTCGTGGCGGGGTGGGGGAGGGGAAACTTTGAGAGAGCAGCTACAACAACGCCACTAAAAGGAAAAGGCGCGCGTTCATTAAAGCGCCTGGCTTAGCGGGGTCCGCGGCGGCGTTGGCGGGGTGCGGGGCGCAGGATAAACGAAGGAGGCGGTTGCCCTGGTGAGGTAGTGCGGGGTGGGTTTGGTTGGGGAGGCCGGGGCGGGGGGGGGCGGCGCAAGAACGAGCGGGGGGAAGGAAGTGGGGCGGTGAAAGTGGAAGGGGGGTCGAGACAGCTAATGAGAGGAGCGCGGTGGCAAAGGGAGGGGGAGGGGAGGACAAGCGCAGGGAAGAGGGTGACGGCCGGGGTGACAACGGCGGAGGCGGAGAGTGTGGAGAGGAGAAAAAACAGTGGTACGAAGCCCCAGGGTGGCGCGGTGAGGAGCAGAAGACGCACAGCAAAAGGAAACACTGGAGAGGCTCAGAGCTGAGAAGATAATACGGAGACGACTATACGGCGGAGGAGAGAAGTGCGCTGTTAGCAGTGAGTTGGCTAGAGCAGAGAGGGCGGCAAAGGAAATTAAGACTGCGCGGATTGCGAGGGTCGAAAATAACGGGTGGAAGATGAAAAGCTGTGCCGCCTCATTCAAAGGCAAAACTACGATAATTATTCAGAATTATGCATGGTAAAACAATAGTGTCAATTCCACGCAACTTTCACGGTAATACCGGTGATTACAAAGGTAGCAAACGCTAATGTATGGAGAGTTGGTAACACGAACACACCAGAGCGTGGATACACGAAGGCTCACAAAAGTAGGAGGTCCGCGAGAGCGAAAAAGAGTCCTGCAGCAGAAGGTTGATGGAAGAGGAGGAGGAGGGAGGGAGGGAGGAAGGGGAGAGGAGGAGGAGGTGCAAGGCACGAACATGAGCAGGCCGATAGAAAAGAGAGCGAGAGGGCGTGCGGTCAGCCTTCGCGAAAGGAATGTGCCTCGCTGGTTCTGGGATGGCCGCGTCACCTGTTCGACGGAGACCGTCGACCCCCCACCCTTTCTCTCCCTCTGGCGAGCACAGCTGTCACCGGCCCAGGGATGGCGCCCGCCTCCTCCCCCGCCGCCGCCTACGCTGCCGCTTTTAACCCTGCTCGTCCCCCTCGCGTCTGCACGGGCACCGCATTTAAGGTTCCCGCGACGTCCAGAGCCAGCTTTTTATGAACCTTCCGAAGAAGAAGCTGCGCTCCTCTTGCAGCCCCATTGGCAGAGCGAGGAATTCTCTTCACTCGCACCCAACCGGAACAGACACAGTCAGAACAAATTAAGAAGTAGGACGCAAAAATTCATCACACATTATTTAATACATAAGCAGCTGCATTTTTTAAAGGTTTTTGAATGTATTTATGAGTACTAACAGCTTGACACAGTAGCGTTACTAAAACAAAATTCAATAATTCTTGTGGCATAAATTTCTGAGAAACATGATCCGTGAAGTATATCCTAGCAATGAAGTTAAGTAAATGTGTTTTTCATTTTAGAGTTCCACTTGAGTGTGTGACGTGCTAAAAGGAAGAGTGTATGCAGTGGATGTTTTCTGAAATTCTGGGATATCTACCCTAACCCATATTCAAGTTGAATACTGAATACAGATGAAATGAGCATTTTGGCAAGATTTGATAAGAAAAATTCGCTCCACTGTAATAAAAACTAATTTGCAAAGAAAAATCAGCTACAGTTTGGCTATTATCCCTCTTCGTGTCCTTCGTGAAGGAATCGTGGAGGGCTTCCTGCCGTGAGAGCATGGAGAACGATAATTGGAATAACAGAACTCTAAAAGAAGTGCATATATAGTGAAGTTACATTTATGTCGAGAAGCTAAACAAAGGGCCATCTCAGCATTTGTTCGAAGGATCAGGGAAACTGGGCGAAAAAACTAATTGAGATGGAGGTCGTTGACCTATTGAAATTTTATCCGCTAATGAGAAATAATCATTTCTTGAATTTGAATATAAGTGAAGGGAGGATACCAGTTAGTGTATCAATTACATCCACTTCGAAAAATACTTTCAAATTATACGTCCTATCGGTTTTCTCTAGCCTAATGCGACTGTAGAGCGTGAAATTAAAAATATACGAATATATAATACGAAACAAAGCATTTTCCCAATGCTAAACTAATAACGGTTATTATGATTGCTCCAACAACTTCACCGACTCGTACTTCAAAATGGACGAAAATATCGTTTTCCGAACGAAGAACATTGAATTTTCCTTCCACACATCACATCCCCAAAAACACAATAACACCAATACACAAAATCACCAATAAACTATCCTCGCCTCTAAAACACACTAAACAGATGACCAACAACACTCCTCGCCCTCGTCGCGCGATCCCGGCCCTCCGAAGGCCGTTTTCGCATGCGCGCGCGCACACAGTACTAAAAACAACAAAGAAGAAAAGAGAAGGGAAAAACCATGGGGGAAAATGTAAAGAAGGACGAGCTGCGAATCCAGCACGGCGGCATGCTACGGCTCCCAGCGGCGAACATAAATCCGAGATGAAGCTAACGAGGTCCGCGCGGGCCGACGCAGCGGCGGCGGTGGTGGCGGCAGCAGCAGCAGTAGCGGCGGCGGTGGTGGTGGGGGGTGGTGGCGGCGGCGGCGGCGGCGGCGCGAACCTCGCCGGGCGGCACGGGGCGCGAATAGCGGGCGCGAACGGCGCGGGCGCGTATTAACTCGTCAGCGGCCGAATGCGCGTGGCCCGAAGTATAAAGCATGTTACGGAAGTAATGAACAACCCGGAGAAAAGAGGGGAACATCGTTAATTTTTGGCGGAAACAAGCGCGGCCCAAATAAGCTGCGGAATGGCGGGTGGTGGTGGGGGCGGTGGTGGGGGGGGCGCCTTTCGCGGAGGCGAACGAGCGCGAGTGCGGGCACGCTGGGCGTAAAATGAAAAACTTGATGTTGCTACATTGTTAGGCGTAAAGTGAATATGTGATTTCGCCGGAGATAGGTTTGTTTATGTTGTGTTATTTAGTAGGGTTTCCCTTGGCAAATCTGAGTTTGTTCTTGGGGCTTCGTTATTTCTCAGTATTAACTGAAAATTACTGTACGTTATTGATATAACACAGATATGCTTAATTTTCTATCCGTTACCCGTATTTAGCTAGTGCCTTTTCGATGCATATACTTCTTCAGTAGTGAAATACAGAAGTCTTCGTGTTTGGAAATAATGACAGTGAAGGGGCTCAATAAACAGTTCCAATCTGCGGATATTCAATTTTTTTGTTAAAATATATTAATTAAAAAGAAAATCAAGGTCTCGTAAACCAAAAAATTAATTTTCAGTGTCACAATGTCAAAGTTTAAGAATATACCTCAATTTAGTGCCTTATTCAATTTTATTAGTAGATAAAATCTGTGTTTTTTATTTATTACTTCTCATGTAATGTCTGTCATTCCTCTAGTAATTTCATTTTTTCACAATCGATTCTTTATCGATACCGAAATAGTAAGTTACAATAATTTCATTTTAATTCATTAATTTATTAATTTTTATTACGAAATGCAGCCAGAATAACATTTCCAGATAATCGAATCCCGGATAATGACAGTTTCACAATGTAAAGAAATAGTTTTCATTTGAGTTTCAATTAAGGCACCAGTAATAGATGAAAAATTTACTTAAAAATATAATCCGGCAAGTAAGATATTCATATGCACTCACATACTCTACTTGACATATACTTCTTATCAGCATCAGGGATCACTTACCTGTAACATAAAAGTACATATATCAAGCACAAGTTTTAGGCATTAACACCATTATTATTTAACGTCCTTGCAGAACACAGGATCCACTCAGGGGTTTAGAAAATGAGCATGTAATTTGCATTCACACAAACATTTTTTGGAAGACACTATTCTTTCCCAATTGCAATGTTTTTCGCAGTTTAATCCACACAATTCATTAGGAACAAAGAACAACGAGAAAAATTGTTGTATGGGACGCTCGGGTGAACCTCCCTTTACAGGTATCAAGTTTCATCCTCTCTTAATTTCGCACTTCGTTTCTGAAATGATAGGATTATAATTCCAAAATGCAAGTCAAGTTACGCAGAATGCCAAGCGTTATTCAATAACCCAATTACAATTACATGTCCTCTTTAATCATTCTCCGTTTCTAGCAATGCTCTATAAGCGCCTCGAATTAATCTCGCTCGTTTTCAAACCATCGCGTAAGCGACCGGATTTAAGCATGTGCAGTCGAGAGCGAGAGACTAAATAAAAAAGCCGCATTCGCCCGAGGCGCAAAGCGATGCGTCGCGGCAGCAGTGCGAACTTCACGCGGGCCGCCGCCGCTAATTTCTAGGCCGTAAGGGAGTTAGAAACAGCTGATATAACTTTCTGGAGATGAAATATGGTGCTCCAATATCTTTTGAACAAAATCTGGTCATTCAACATTCCGAACGCTCACTTTCAATTGTTTCATCATCGTCCGATCTAAGGCCACTACGTAGGAGTGTGCGGCGACGTGTCGCGATGTGGCGTGACGACGGCAGGTGTGGCGTGGGAGCGAAGGACCTGTGGCCGTTTCGCTCCGCCGCGACTTCCCCTCGCCACGAACGCCCTCATGCGTGGGTGGGGTGCGGAGCAGAGCGGAGCGCGGCTGGGTGGGGCGGTGGGGCGGGGTGGGGCGGGGTGGAGCGGGGTGGGGCGGGGTGGGGCGGGGTGGGGCGGGGTGGGGCGGGGTGGGGCGGGGTGGGGCGGGGTGGAGCGGGGTGGGGCGAGGCGGCGCGGGGAGGAGCGGGATGGAGCAGGGTGGAACGGGAGGGCGGGGGGAGCGGGGGGGCGGGGCGGAGCGGGGCGGAGCGGGGCGGAGCGGGGCGGAGCGGGGCGGAGCGGGGCGGAGCGGGGCGGAGCGGGGGGGGGGGGGGGGCGGCAGGGGGGGCGCGAGTGTGGGCGAGCAGCGGTAGCATCCGCCGGGAGGAAGGCCCACGGACACCGACCCGTTGCTTTGCGCCGGCCCGGCCCGTGCAACGGGACTCGGGCTGCCCACGGGCGATCAGCGACGCTGCGCGGGCGACTCTCTATAAATAGTTTGAAGCAGAATACACAGCTTCGAAATACCTGTGTAGGTGCGCATCCAACCATTAAGAATCCTCCTTTTTTTCAGATAGGGATATCCCTAAGTAGAAAATCAATCCTCAATACGTGCTACAACTACGCGATGGGTCGTCCCGCATCAATAGACATTGGGCGACGACCCCGACCTCGTGACTCAACACGTCGCACAGTGGTCTATTTTGCTCATTTACGGGGACATTTGCCTTGAAACCAAAGTTGTTGAAGCCTCAATGTATCGATTCAGGAGTGTGAACAGAATCTTGAATTGTTCGAAAAAGTATGAATAGACCATATTCTATGAAGCGTAGAGCGATGAGGATTCATGAAACGAAGCGAAAGACACAGATCGCGCTCAGTCTTGTTTGGAGGTCGCTCGGTAGGCTGTGTTCGAGGTGTTCTAGTACATGCGTGTTATATTCCTGTGAGAAACTTTTTATCCCATCATGGAATCTGGTTCTTCAGATACGTTATATATTAATTTTAATACGTGTTTATCGTTTTAGAAGTATAAAATGTATTTTATTATAAAACGGGGGGAAAATGAAGGTGTATAACTCATAGTCTAAATTCATTGGAGTAGAACAAAAAAGGACCTCGTTGTAACATGACCACTTTTTTATATGATGTAGAGTATTTATCTACCTTTAAAACGAGACTAATTTTAATGTGCGGAGATTTGCGGAAATTGTGTTATTTAGTTTTATTTGTCGGTAGGCGCGCGACTGGGAGTGACGCGTCTGGAACTGTTTGGATATCTTTCGTACGAAGGTCTTCTGTCTCAGGCAAATAAAACTCATGTGAGAAAGAAGGTAGTTGATTTGATAATGTCGAGAGTGCAGAATGTTACAGAAGACGGTATTATCAATAAAATTAGAATTTTTACTATCTAAATTGTAAATTGCTGGAAAGCAAGCGTAAAGCGGAAGGAAACATTTTTGAAAGAAAATAAAGACTGATTAGAAGAAGAAATGATCTTTCTTCGACCTGATATACGACCACGAATGTCCACGACACATCATCAAAGAGAATTTGATACGTTGAGCACCAGAACAAAGAGAAGGCGCACGAGAAAATTAGTTGAGGGCCACAGTCCTGAAGAACTAGCTTTTGCGACACATTCTTCAGAAAACAAGGCAAACGAAATGTTGCTCATGTAAAAAGGCTACAATTTCAAGGCCTCGTTCGTTGAGGACCATGAAACAAATAAATATGCAAAAGAAAAATTTTGATCCTTACACTCCAGAAGAAGCCCTGGCTCTGATTATAGACGCCAAATTGAGTAAAGCACAATATATTCTGATAAGAAAAGGTGCAAAAGAGAGAAATTGTGATATATATCCGGCCTACAACAAAGTACTGAAAGTTAAAGAGCAGTGCTACCCCAAAGACATAGTTATTTCCGAGACAAAAGGCGAGGTTAAATTGCAAAGCCTACATGACCACACAGCACATCGTTTCTCCATAGCTCAACACGAAGTTCTCAGTAGAGTTGTTAGTAAGCATGAAACTTCCTCTTTCGAAATTATTTACAAATGGGGTTTTGATGGAAGTTCCTGTCATTGAACTATTTGTGGAACAGTATGGGTGGTTCAAAATGCCAGTGAGTGTCCACAAAATTCTAATTCACTGTGCTGACGTCATGGACACACTTTTGCTTCCTATAGGACAATTAAGCGAGGAAGCATTAGAAGACATAGAGAATGTCGCTACTTTCGCGAGCACAATACTCGCAAAAATAACAGGCCACGAAACATCGAAGACCTTCTCCATGCTCTCTTGATATCTTCTGATCCAGTGATATCTAGCATAAGAAATTTACCTAAAAGAAAAATAAATCAATTGCCACAGCCCGTCATCAATCTCTTAAAAGTCCTTACACATTCATCAGAATTGTCATGAGTTCACCAGCATTCAGATGATTCATTCCAAAGCCAGAATGAAGAAGACTTGGAAGATTCTTCAGGCAGTGATTTTGATATATAAATCGTTTGGGTATGTATTTATCACTTATTTTCTTTCGTAAAATACAGGTTCTACTCTTTACAATTCGTTTAATTATAGAATATATGTATATCCTTGTTTGTACACAATAATACGCAGAAAAACGATTCGAATATCTTTTGCATATTATAGAACAGCAGTTAAGAGTGATAAAGATTTCAAAATTATATACAATTAACAAAAAAAACTATTATACAGTTGATTTCAGTTCAAAAAGAGCAATGTCCCCCTAAATATTGAAAATAGACCACTGTGCGTCGGATCGAAAACCAAGCCGTTCCCGTTCCCGGTCCTTCTTGCTCCTCCCACAACACGCAGCTCCGCACCTCGCTATCCACAGGAGCAGGTTACAAGGAAGAAAATGTAATGTTGCAGACAAAAACGTTATTTTGTCCTTTTTTTAAAAAAATCACTTTTTCTACAACTGCATAAACAAGACAACTTCTTTGCATCTCTAGCAGTACGTGAACTTCGTCATTTTTTAATCGCAATTAAAAAAAGATCGTTGCCAAGACGACTATCTTGTTACCGTAAAAAAAAATTCTTTTTGCACGGTTTTAGAATACTTTTTTGCACGTTTGGTTCTTTTTCCAATACAAGTTTACGAAACTATTTGTATTATATTTTTATGCAGTTGTAGAAAAAATGTTGTTCATATTTCGTGTGTAAAGTTTCCGCCCTTTTCATGGTCTCGATTGAGACTTTTTGCCTCGACCTACGGTCTCGGCAAAAAATCTCAATCTCGACCATGAAAAAAACGGAAACTTCACACTTAATATGAAAATAACTATTATTGGACCCTGATTTCGAAAAACCGGATATTTTTTTCAACAATGTTGTAAATTACTTCACATAACACTCTGCGTAGTCCACGTTAAGTGGATCCTTGATACCGAAAAAGTGGATTACAAAACGTCTGTGCGTCCGCCTGTCAACAAGACTAATGCTTAACCTATTCGTAAGAGTTTTGTCAAAACTGATATTCCCCAATCGATCTGACTGATGTAGGGGGCCTTTAGATTTGAAACACAGATGGTAAGTTTTGGAGGTATTTTACATGAAACGTCAAGGACATTTTCGAAGTTTCTTCAAAAACAGCTCCAAAATTTTGGAATTTTTCATTAGGTGGCGTATGTTTATAAAAATGGCGCAGAACACAGATTCGTTGAAATATTTGAATTCTCGAAAATTGCAAAGTTAAAATTTTGTCGGCATCATCCTACAACTACAATGTTATACAATATTATACACAATTACTAACTCCAAGACAGATGTTTCTTCTAAACAAAATCAGTTCTTTAAAATTAGTTCTTTAAAGTAGGTCATATTCAATTTTTTTCCAATACACGATTTTTTTGCGTGAAATAAAGGCATTTTTTAAAACAAACAAAAATTTTCTCGAAAACAGCTTCAAATTTTATCTTTAACATTTTTGTACGCTTAGTGCTAAATGCAACGAATCCATGACACTAACGCCATTTTGATATATTATTTTGATATTTCAAAAAATACACAACTGTAGTTTTTTGTTTTTCTCTGGATATTTACATTTTTGAAATTATTTATACATTATTGCATATGTGAGCACAAATACGAATTTGTGACTCAAAGTTTGCATTGACTCAATGTTTGCTGTGAAAATGAACTCAAAATCGTACATTTTTACAAACGTTCAAACGACATTTTCTCGAAAACCGGCTACTAATTCTTCAATAAAAATGATCATATAACCACGTTTTACTCTTCTATATTTTGAAGTCATTTCAGTTGTAGTAAACGGTGTCCGAAAAATTGATAAAAAGTGGAAAAAAATATAGGTAGGTGAGGCTCGAATGAGGGTGAGGCAAAATCGAAAAGCTAGTCTAGATTAAAGAGATGTAATGTAGTGAGTGAAGTGAGAAAAGGCCTATGTAATGTAACACGTACGTTTTTATTTATTATTTATTTATATACCCTGCCTAGCGACGAGGAGATGAAACACCTGGTCGCAGGTTTGATGTACGGCCAATTTACAAGATAGGGCATACAGTTGGTAGGTATTAAAGCTTAGGACTAATAACAATTTTCGTATTATTGGTGAAATAAAAAAAATGTGGACTAAAAATTTCAATTAATAATTAAAAGCATATGAGCACTTGCCGCTACGTAAACAAAAGAGCACGGGACAAAAAAACTGTAGAGAGAAGCTACAAAGAGTAAAGTAAAATATAACTTCGCATACAGATAAATTGAATGTACAAAAACAATGGAGTCAATGAACAAATCCCATTTTGTAACGGTATATTTTATTTACACACACATATACATATGATATATTTATACACATTATATATAATGTATTTGAATGTTAATTCACAATTCACTAGGTTAACATTTTTTAGAGTAATTAAATGAAGAGTGAATTAATATTGTTAATATTTCGATTTCGTCTTATTGAACTTTCATTTATTCACGCCTACTCAATATTGGAGGTGCGGCGGGTCTGCGATGTACCCTTTCCCTCAAAAAATTGGTCGGCAAAACGCCATTCAGATGAGACAATAAACAATTTGCAACAATTGCAAATTTATAAACAATTTCCAAATTTTGCAAATCTAAAGAGGGAGATTCTCCCGATGTCCCAGAACTGAAAACCGCGAATTAACAATTTTGCAACAATTTATAATTTTATAAAAAGTTTCGAAATATGCATTAGAACGGCTGGGAAGGCTCCGAGAATAGTGCCTGAAATGAACCTCTCAAAACAGCAGTTTGACAGGAGTTAACAAATCGATTACTAAAAGTTAGAATAACTATTGCTAAAATGATAAATATTAACTGGTCTATGGACAATAATTCTGGACGGAAAACCCCGCTTAGAAATATTTTTTCATCCTGGCGTACACGCAGGTAAAATCTCTCGATATGACAATATGACGAAAATATGACGATATTTCCGCCTCGTACGTCGATTGATTGATTGATTTTTTCGTGTTTTCCGGGCGCGTCAACTGCTTCGGTCATTATTCCCGTAGGTGTAGTGCATGATTTTTCTGACGTGATCTTCCCCGCTGGATGGCGAGATCCGGCGCCAACGTACCGTCGGCTAGTGGGGTTTCCCCCTAACCAGGACTCTCCCACCAGCGGGGCAACGCCCCAGCCGGGACAAGCTCTAAGCTCCCGACCGGTCTCCCGGAATATGTGGTAGTGTAGTGCATGTTAGTGTAAGTGTGTGTGTGTAAAGGGAGAGGATAGGACAAGGAAGAGGAAGGACAGATCGCGCGTGGTCCTTGACCCGTTTGTTAGGGTACTGCTCCGGCATTCGCCTGGTGTTGATCGGAGAAACCACGGAAAACTACCGATCAGAGCAGCCGGCCGCTAGAATTCTCCTCCAGTCAGCTGCTGAATTCGACCTAGCTGAAAAGCTGGTGTCGAAAATCTTGCCGCCGTCAGGACTCGAACCTAGGACCTCTCGGTCAGAAGCCCTGCAGGGACATCAGTTGATGCATTGAGCTACCGCTACCGGTCGTACGTCAACGAACTAGCCCCCTCCCCCTGAGACAGCGTCCTTTGTACCCCTTTGGATGTTGCACCAATCGCAGACAACAGTGGTCAATGCGTCCAACAACTACCTTCTAGCCATTGGCCAATGCGTCCCTTCCCCTGCCCTCCCCTGGCCACGGGGTGTCCAAGTTTGTCAGTGCGGTTGGGAAGAATTTTGCCGGCCAATTTTTGTGAGGTGTACATGTTTTGTGAAAGTGTACATGTAATTTGAAAAGGAAACATCGACAACATCTCCAAAAATGAACGTAGAAAAAAAATCAGTCTGGTTCAAATTATGTCTAGTAACTATATCATAAACACATAAGAACTCATACCTAGAGGAAATATTAAATCAAAAAAGTACATTTTTAAATAGAAATATGATTTTGAAATAAAGATTGATATGAATGTGTTTCCTTTTAATTCCATTTACGAGTTCTTTTGTATTTGAAACAATGGAGTATTTCTACGAAAAAAATATTTCAAATTGTGATCACGTGGGCTATCACTGTAGTTTGATTTTATTCTCTTCGAAGAAGAAAATACTATTCGCAAGTGACCCGAAACTTAGTTACAGATGTTTGTTAAAGATTTGAATCAACTTAACCGCGTCCCGGGGAAATTTCTATAAAAACATTTGTAACAAATAGAATCTACGGTCTACCACTCCAGGGGACAATTAATATTAACTCGAAATGAGCAGGAACAGAATCATTGTCTACTAAATACGCAACAAAAATACACACCTCCAATTCAAAGTCAAAATCTTGATTACAAGAGTCCATTCCGTAAAAATATTTTTTTAAAACTATGAAGCGTTGACTTAAAACTATGAAGTATTTGCTCGGACCTGATTTTAATGGTATCAGGTTTGGAAAGCGACAAGCACTCTTACAACCTTAATACTTCCCATGTGGGCTTAAAACACAACCGGTTCCGTGTGGTAGTGAAAAGTGACTGTTTAGTTTCCGTATCTTTCACATTACTGTCGTGTCTCTCTAAGACGTTGCTGGTATGAAGCGTTCAAGGCAGAAACATCTGATGCAGCTTCGGCAACCTCCCGCAGCCGTCGTCTGACGCGTCTTGTCGACGCGGAACGTCCCGCCGCTTTGCCCGTGCCCGCCGTTAGCTTTCGTTCTCGCCACCTTTCCTAAGGCGTCTTCCGCCTGCTTATGTACAAAATTTCAACAGAAGTTTCAACAAGAAAAAGTAATTTCCATTGTGCTGAGACATTTTGTGTTAGGCTGTAATAAAAAGTTCTCTTTGATAATTCCATTTAATTGTCTATGAAATCGACGTTTACATTCCTAAATTAAGGAAAAGTAAATATGAATTTTCTTTACAAAGATTTACTACCAGAAGACCACAATTTTATTGTGTCATTGATAATGACTAGACCGCGGATAGTTAGGTAAAAACCTATTTTTTTCTTGGGCACCTTGTTCTAAATTTAGTTTTATATACACATTTTAGGAATTATTCGAATTAAAAACCGTCAATTTTATTGCGCCTAAAAGAGCCTATTTCAACATTAATGGCTATCTGTGCCTATTTTACGTTGAAAAACATAAAATGATACTAATTTGCCTAATTTCTTTTGTCTGTGGCTACTTTTTACTTTTTTCTGTGTCGGCACAATAGACAAGGATATTAATTTTAAGTTCCGTTAATCTGTAAGATAGCGAGAAATGAATACACTGGAGAAGAAACATGCCATAAAAGTCTCCATGCCATTACTTCCTGACTTCGTGGAAAAGCCCAGCTCCTCTTCTACGATACAATGATTGAATTTCCCCGAAAAAAGGAGGTTTTTCACCAATATGAGACTTCCATTTTCTCATGAGAACTCGGAAAAAGTATTTATTGTGAGGCAAAATTCGTTACGAATAACTAACTAGAGAAGAAACAATTGAACTTGTTCATAAATAGTATGATCGCAAAATATACAATACTGATTCTACATAATATTGATTTATGTTTTGATCAATGATTATATATATATATATATATATATATATATATATATATATATATGAATAATACATTTTAAAAGTGCGCGTATGTTTTATAAGTTTCATGTTTTATTCGTGCTTATCCTACCATTGAGAAAGCCTAACTAAAATATTGAAAGAACCTATTTTCGTCACCTAAAATGCGTATTTTAAAACCTAAAAATCCGCGATCTAAGGATGACATTCCTGCACAATTTAATAAGCAGCATAAGGGGGCAGTTCTTCCTATAGTATTATGTCACTAAAATACTCTTAACGGCACCGAGGACTCCGGCTAATCTCGTTAAATGAAACGGCGGACGCCGCCCGGAGCCGCGCCGACCGCATTCTGCCGGGGAATATCAATCGAACGCACAGTGGCGCAGCGGAGCGGCGCGGCGCGCGCGGAGAGAGCAACTGCTTCAATTACGCGTGATGCATGCGCTCGTTGAGGGAACGAGGGGCCTAAGTGCTGGATGCGAGCGGCGCGGCGCAGCGCGACGCGATGGGTCGTCCCGCGTCAATAGAGACACTGGGCGACGACCCCGACCTCGTGACTCAACACGTCGGATCGAAGCTCACGCCGTTCCCGCTCCCGGTCCTTCTTGATCCTCCCACAACACGCAGCTCCGCACCTCGCTATCCACAACAGCAGGCGGTCGAGACGTACTAGTTGCAAGGTTCCAGTCTTCATGAGCGGACTTCCGGTCATGATTTACCGGCTGACGTGGCTCAGGGCATCAATTGTTGGCACTGCAGGGTCACTTATCGGGATGTCGGAGAGGTCGAGTCCCGACCGAGGCAGTATTTTCGACACTAGCTAGGTCGAATTCAGCAGCTGTTTGGAGGAGAGATCTAGCGGCCGGCTGCACTGTTCGGTAGTTTTCACTGCTTTCTCCGATCGACACCAGGCGAGTGCCGGGGAAATATACTCTACTAAACGGGCCACGGACCGCGCGCCATTTCTTCCTCTTCCTTGTCTTAATTAATTAACAAAAATTAATTTATCAATACTGATGAATCTAAGATGAAAATGGTTATTGTCAACATCAGTGATAATTTAAGTACTGACTTTGTGAAGACGCTTCCAGACGCACTTTTTTCCAATAAAAACGTGGAAGGTTGATTCCACATCGTTAAGCACCTCCCAGAACCTCATTCCTCGGGAGAAAACCTTCAATATTTTCTAAGAGATATTCATATAATCGCGAAAAAGTTGGTCACTTTATACACAATGACATTCAATTAAAAAAACTACTGTTAAAGAAGAAACACTCGAATCTGATGCCCGGCCTATAGTGTCACTGAGATAGAAATGTAAATCTGGACTTGTATTACGTCAGCTTATCTTCGAGCTTTTTCTCTTATCCCAAGGATTGTCGAGTAAATTATGACTAGTTTCATGCACAGCGATTTGAGATGAGTAGGGTTCATTTTCACCATCGCTGAAACAATTATTCTCTCATTACTTCGGATAAAATACTTAGTTCTCTGAGTAACTAAAAACATTCACTTGGTGATTAACATATGTCAAAACTAAAGGCATATTATACTCCAAAAATAACGAAAAACCTAAAAACAAATATTTTTAGGCATTTTAACGGAATAATAACTACTAATCTATGCTCTGTATTTCTTAGGATGTTTTGTTTTCTTTATATTTAGGTTTTCGTAAAACCTTGCAATGGATTCATCACCCCTTTTTTGATCTGGAAATATTGAAAAAGTGACTTAAAAGAAATAAAACTAGGCCAAAAAACAGTTAACACCCAAAATATAAGTAAAGAAATTTTTTTAAGACGAAGAAGAAAAGTAAGGGAACATTTGGACATAGAAAAGATGAGCTTTTTGCGTATGAAAAACCAATTTCGCGAAAGTTAACTCTTTGACTGTTATCGGTAGGATGAAAAATCTCCTCTCGCTTTCGATATAAGATAGCGAAAGCTTTTGTTTCTTTGTAATAAACTAGATATTTATGTTTAGAATATGAGCCAAAATCAAAAATTTGAGCACATCACTTCATTAAAAAAATTTCCAAAAATCTATTTTTTTAACATTCTTTAAAAAATCTAGTTTATGTTAACAATATGCAAATATGCAGGATATAACTCGCTTTTGTCTCATGCACTAATGTAATTATCTGAATTCATGAAAAGTTAGAATTGAAGCAATATAGCTAGATGTTCCAAAGACACTGTTTTTTTCTATTTAAAATATAGTTATCTTACAAAATAATTTTTTAAAAAATCTTAATGTTTTCGAGTTGGTTGATGCCAAGTCAATCCAATTATCACATTAAAAAATGTCACAAATGCATTTTAAAAAGCTGCGTGTATAATACACCTTAATGGATCTATTATGAGAAATTTCGCTCTGAAAAAGTCGCCTTACGACTGACGAAATGTTGGGAACTGAGCCTAGGACGTGTCGTCTCCCGTTCAGCCAAAATTCTAATTCGAGAGGTAAGCTACTAGGTATTATTAGTTACAACATTTGCACAAACATATTGCTCATTTACGTGTTACTGGGTATGTCCTGAATACGTAGATTTAAGAGTATCACTTGTAAATGTTCTAAAGAATAAAATGCGCCAAACTTCAATTATAAAAAAAGCATGCCAGCTTGTAGAATAATTTGACATTAATTCGCTTGTCGACAATGTATAAGCAATTACCCACCCAAGCCCAGTCTGTTAATGTTTTCTGACAATAACATTAACAAACTGTGTGTACGAGCAACATTCAATGAGTGAATTTTACAAGAGTAAACAAACTCCATATTTACATTGTTTACAAATCCAATATCGCAGTAACTGCGTTATAAGGTTTTTAGAAAATTCGAACATGTATCTCTCATGAAAACAAGTAGGATCTCTAAATAAGAGTACATTTGCTAATATTATCATGCTTACTGCCTTAATAATACTGAAACATGCCCACAAACTGCTCACAATTATTGGGCGTTTCGTCGTAACCCGTTTCCGAATTTCTTTTAACATGGGCGCCAGGAAAAAGGTTACGATAATATTTTTTTAGCTATTATTGCTTCAACGAAAACTAAATATTGTCCCGCTAGCTGGGTCGATTGGTTGCGTCTGAAATAATCGCTATTGCCTATTGATAGCCGATTACCCGATCTGCCATCCATACAGAGTGGCGAGAAATCTGAAAACAAATATTTTATCTAGCTACTTATTAGCTCGAATTGGCACACGAAAATCTTTTTTTTTTTTTTTTCCTTTCAAAAAGAAACATAAGATTTATTACTTATTGCACCAGAAAGACTGTCCTTTGATCATGACCATGTTCCAACCTTTATACTTCACTATACTTCGCGCGCTCTTGATCGACGTCGCCACGAAGGATCATCTTCTCTTCTCCCCGGTGATGCGAATTCCAGAGTCGAAGTACCGCGTTCTTCTCCCCTATTCTTCCACGCGAATGTTGCCGAGCCACTGATCTGCATTACTTCAAATGTTCATAGTTCTATTTCGATTAAACTGGCAAAAATAATACTTCTAATTATACTTCTAACACACTGTAAATTATTCGAAGTCCGACGTTCCTCAATCTCATGAAAAAATTCCAAGTTCCAATTACACAAATTATCTATCCGCGAGCGACCCGCACAGCGTCATAACATATGACAGAATGTCCGTCTTCTTATTACTGCTCAGCCCTCCAAACCTCGGATTCCCCCTTTCTACTGTTTTCTTCTAAAAAAATCAGACATACTTCCGCAGTAGTAGACTATCGTTGCTCTCTCCAATTGCTAAGGCGCCATATTTATTCCTATTTAAATACCCTAGCATTTCCACTCATTTACGACAAATAACATTAAATAAAATGACTCACATATTGATATGTCACAATACAGTTCTATTGGTTTATGCCATTAAAAGCTGAACATTGTATTACATGTTTAGATATTATCCGCGCACGTTTACTTAAGCCCTCGCTTCACCCATTGCGTGAGCAGTGGAGAGTTTGGTTAATTTGAGAAGGAATATTATATCAAATTTGTAGTTCGTTTTTCGATGCAAAGTAGTTTGTATTACATGGGACCGAACATTTCTGATTATCAGATTTTGTCCACAATGCTCGTTGCTATCATTTATTCTTAATTCAACTAATGCTGGCAAGAGAAGTGGGGATAGGTATTTCGAGGCTCAAGAAAACATGCGCGTATATTACAATGAACCCTTAATATTGACTAGAGAAAGCGTTGACAGCGTAAAATATCTCCGAGTAAAAGTGCGGTGGAGCAGAGGCTGCGTGGGTCAGCGACGAAATGGAGCGGGCGAGGCCCGAACGCGATTGCTCCAACGAGGACGGGTCGGCGCGACAAGCGCAGCGGCCCGGGCGAGGGGGGGCGGGGCGGAGCTGGGTGGGGTGGCGGGCGGGGGCGCGGAACAAGCGCGGCGTGCCATGGCGGGGCGGGGCGGGGCGGGGCGGGGCGGGGCGGGGCGGGGCGGGGCGGCACGGCGCCGGACAAGCGCGGTGGGGTGTGGGAAGGAGAGAGCCCGGTCGGGGTCATGGGGTCTCTGGGAGAAGCGCGCCGCTGTGATTCGCGGGGTGGGGTCGCCGCCGGAGGAGTCCGACGCTCGGCCGTGGGCGTGGGTGTGGTCGAGAGTGGGGGAGAAGGACGTGGGCGACGCGTGGCGTTCGGAAAGGAGGATGCGTCGAGGCGTTGGACGCCCCTGGCCGGAACCCGCCAATTGTCGGTGGTTGCGTGACCCGCGCGGCACGAGGGGGCGGCCCGCCGAGGTGGGAAGAGGTAGACGGCGCAGGCAGGCGACGAGGACGCTAGCGCGCTCTGGGCGTTACGGACATCGCTCGCTCTAGGATGCATGAGACGAAATAGTGCTCTGAAAAGTAAATGAAGGATTAATAATTATTTACCATAAAAAATACTTTTATCGCAGTTTCATTATTTTTATTAAACACGCGTCAGTATTCAATGAATTTACTCCACGTCGCGATGCACTTCATGAACTCGAGCAACAGGTTCAGTAATGTTAATAGAGGTAACATCTCATATTTAGAGTCAGAATTTGTATGTAATTGCATATTTTTTGTCTTTCTATTTACAGTTCTCAAAATTATAATCTTGACGAGTCACTGCCCTCCTAACACAAAATCCATTTTTTTCTTTACATATTTAGAACTATATTACATATTTTACATATCTTCTAGTTTTTTGTTCTTTTAATTTTTTCAATTTTATTACTTTTTTATGAAAAGGAGAATTTTCACAAAAATCAGCGTTTTTCTACATAATGGGTGAAATCTACGCGTGAAAAGTATCACTGACACCACGTTCTGTGACCTGTAAGCTTAATTTCCGAGAAAAAATTGCAATCGCCGACGTGCAACACTTGAATGGAAATGTTGCATGCTGCAGTGACTGTTTGCTGGTCGTAGATATCACCTGTTTGTACGCAGGCTTCTATTGCGACTAGTATGGCTGCTAAACTGCTTATTTAGGACATTTTTTCTAAATATAATATAGTATTATGTAAACGTTTTCATTAGAAACTTTTAATACATTTTTTGCTTTAATACTTTTACATAAATTTATAGACATGTAATATATATATATATATATATATATATATATATATATATATAATATTATTACTATCAGTATTACTGTATGATATCGTGCGTGAGGAATGTCGGATTTACTCCATTCATAGCTTGGTAAGAAGTGTCCCAGAAGTTTCAGCTCAAAAGACCATTAGGAAAAGGAATTATAAAGCGCGTGACTGCAAGCAAGGGAGGGGAGAGATGAGAGACCACCGAACGCTCCTCCCACGTAGCCTGACGTAGAATATGTTTAGGAGGAATATGTTCGAAGATGCAGGGTTATGCAAATGGTGCAGTAGTGACAAACGACCTTGCGGGAAAATGAGTGTCCCTTGAGATGGATACCGTGAGTCCGCTTGATTAATCATGAACTGCTCCAGGCAATAACGAGATAGAGTACTAATTACCCTGAAGTGGATGATTGTTTTAATTACTGTGCTAGAATAGCCTCTGCGTGTTGCTATGGGAAATGAAATTACAGGTTTTGAGATGAAAGTGAAAACGTTGGTGATGGAATCTGCAACGCATTATGGAGTCTATGACGACAAACACTCCTTCAAGCGAAAGAAACACTCTGGAGAAGACTACTGTGAGAAAGAATTTGAACGACCAGTAACAAGGATCCGAAAGGAGAAAGAAGCAAGAACAATACCAGTTAACTATGGCAAAATATAAGGGTTCCGTATAGTTCATACTCATTAACATTAACGAAAGCCAAAGCTAGTTGATAAAATGTGCGAATGGAAAGATGTGTAGGATAAAAAAAAAGGGGGAAAAAGGTAAATGAAAGGGAATGGCTGATAGACAAAAATACAAATTGCAAAGTCGAAAGAAAAAGGATTAATCTAAGGTAATATGGAATGGAAAGAAGGAAGAAGAAATAAAAAAAATTATAAAAGCTATAAGAATAAAATTGAAAAGAGAAAAACAAATGTAGGTAGGAATAAATAAAGGACAAAAGAAAAAAGTGAGACACACTAATTAAATGGGCACAATGACTGTCAGTAGTGAAAATGACGGCGGATGGAAAAAAGTTGTATCGTGCACAATAAGCAATACAGTGATATAACGAAAGCAGCAACATGTGGCGAAAAGCAGTGCACAAGGAAAGTACGGAGAAGGTAATCAGGCAAAAGGCTACAAACAAGAGGCGAGCGAGAGTGAAGAGCAGCAAAGAGGGGGACCGCCACATGACCCAACAGACGTGTCTTCGTCGCCCCCTCTGACGCTGCGCACGTACAGGCCCTCTCGACCACGAACCACCCAACGACGACTTTTTATCAAAACCGACTCGCCTCCTCCGCCGCCGCTACCACCCCGGCCTCGGCCCGCTTCGGTGCTGTCCCCGCAGTTACGGCGGCGGCGGCGCGGGGCTCGGATTTCCGGGTTAAACCCCGCCGCTAAACCCGGGACCGTCCCGTGCAACAATTTAATTAAAATTCAGGATTCCCGACCGGCCCTCGTCCGGCGCGGTGAGCGGACACGGGGCGAGGGAGTGGAGGGCCAACGGCGGAGGCCCGGAGAGGGCCGGTGTGACAGAGAACAACCGCGCGCGCGGTCGGCGGCGGTGGTGGTGGTGGCGGAGGCAGTGGTGGCGGAGGAGGCGGTGGCGGTAGTGGCGGAGGCGGAGGCGGCGGTGATGGTAGTGGCGGTGGTGGCGGAGGCGATGGTGGCGGAGGCAGTGTGGCGGAGGGCGGTGGTGCGGTGACGGCGGGTGGCGATGGTGGTGTGGCGGTGGCGGGTGGGTGACGGGTTTTGGGGGGCAGCAACGGGGCACTGGGGAAGGGCCTGTTGTCGGCGTGCAGTGCACACACGCCTCCGCCGGCGCGTCGTCCCCGCCGTTCCGCCAAACATTTTACGTGATTGGTAGAGAGTAGGGAATACACGGCAAGCAACGGCCTACGCGCGGCGGACGAGCGGGGGGCGGGTGCGGGGTAAAGCAGGGCGAGAGGGCGAGGGGTGTGCAGGGCGCAGAAACGGGGCAATCCGGATAAAGTCCGCTACCGGGCTGTTTACGCCGGGGAGCAACTGGCGAGAATAAAACTCGCTCTGCTGCTCGTCGTCTGAACAAAGAACCGCGAGCGCTCGCAGCCGCCGCCATGCGTCGCTGCAGCCATCGGCTGCAGTGGCCCTTGTTGGCCCAGCAGACGGGTGTCCGCCCTACGCCACTGTTGCTGCATCTTCCGTCGACACCCTCGTCGGCTCGACCGCTGCCCGAGTATTCGAAATAGCCACTACATTCGCGTTTCTTCCTAAGGCAATTTCGTCATTCCTGCAGTCTCAATACCTGCATATCGACTTCCGTAGGTTTTTCACTATTAAAAAAAACATTTATGTTTCTTTAATGCTGTAAAGACGTGACAAATGTCCCTGAAAAGTGAAATTTATATCGAACCTGAAAATGCATGTAAATCCTGATAGAATGTCACAAAAATACTTCCAGGGAATAAAAAAACTACTTTTACTGTATCTGAATCGATGAAGTTCCACAATACATTCATGACAAAAAATCATAAATTCCAATATCTACTCATTAAAAGCCGATGTGGAAAACTGATCAATTCCATCACCTCAGGTATCAGCACAAGAATCGTCATGTACTGCCACTTTCCCAGTTGGTAACATCCGCTATTATTGCTCATCAGCACCATTGCCGCTTATTGCTCATCAGCACCATTGCCACCGCCGCTAGTCTCGGCTGTCACCACTTCTTCACTTTCGCCTCCACAGCCGGCGTGTTCCTCTTCTCTTTCGTCTTTGTCTCCGTCATTGCCACGCCTTGCCCACCACTTGCTTCGATTCCCCGACATTCATCTTCCTTGCGGCTTTCCGGCTGATTGGACTAAAAACAACTTGCTATTTCAGTGACTATTCACTGCGAGAATCTAGGTTTCGACTCCCGACCGAGGCGAATTTTCGACGCTACAGACAGCTAGATCTGCACATTTGCATTTTTGGTTGGACACAACTACATATTTGGTTCTGATTCAGACTCTGTCTAAAGAATAATTCTAAGTCCTGCTTCGATCTGTAGCTTTCCGGGGAGTCCCCATCAATACCAGGTGAATGTCGGAGAAATACTCTAACAACGGGTCACTGCGCACGCGCGATCTTTCCTTTCCCATTCTTGTCCCCTCTCTCCTTTTACAATCACATTTTTTAAGCAATATTCTACCAGACATGCCGGGAGATCCAACCAGCCGGGACTTTAGACCTTGTCCCGGTTGAGGCGGTGCCCCGCAAGCCGATGTGCAGGTCGGCGGCGGATCTCGTGTTCTATTAGGGGAGGGACACGTCCCGGGATGTAACATTCCAGGGTGGCCAGCGATCTGGCCGTTTGGAATTCAAGGTTTTTCCCCGGTTTTCCAGGTCTGAGAATACAAATTTCCAGATTCTTTTTCGCATATTACAACATGCTCTTACCTTCTACCGCTTACGCACTACTAAACAGAAAGTCATGTAATATGGCGGCAAAAAGCGGAAAATTTTCGGCCGAAAAACACTTATTGCAGGACGTGGAAACGAAAAAGTGGATAAATCCAGTTGCTAAATTTAGGAACAAAATCTTCTTACACGTGGTGTAGAATCCATGCTTTGTGGGTCTTTGATACCGAAACTCGGTTGACGGCCAAACATCCATCCGTCTGTACAGTGAATAACTCTAGCGGCTAAACCGGTCACCCGATTTCTTTAAAATGTGTATTCCTAAACTGATCTGGCGATGTCGCGGTCCCTTAAATTAGAAACTATTATTTTAATTTTGGGGGTACTTGAACCTCCTGGGACATATTAAAAATTTTCATAGAAATGGCTCCTTTTTTATTAAACTTTGTTTTTGAATAGTGTGAAGACCGTTTATGAGAATGGTGTAGATCTCATATTCGTTGAAAACTGATTTTTCGAAAATTGCAAAAATCAAGAATTTTTGTCGTCTTCCTACAATTACATTGAAAAAATTACTGTCTCACTCAGAACCATATATCTATGGTTACGTGTCTTCCAGTCGTTACAATCGATTTATACATTCTGACAATAATCATCACAGATGACGTGACGGTGGTTGATTGTTCATACTTCCAAGCCTTCGAGGTTGAAAAGTACGAGGGGACTGTAACCACCAATTAATTCACATTACGTTCTAAGTGGTTGCCGCTAGAGCGCATGGTATTTCAGTCCAAGGTGTTGGTAATACTGCCCACACGTCCTTCGGCGGGAAGCCCTTCCCGCGATGAAACGCGCGAGTTCCTGCATTCGTGAATGCGTTCGGCTGTGCGTTGTGTCGTATTGTGTTATAGAGAAGTGCGTGTTAGTGTTTAAGCAGTAAAGAATGGACTCTTTAAGTACAGAAAAGTACTAACAAACATGAAGATTCCCCATTTGATTGAAAAGTTTGCGGGTAAGTGTAAATACTATTGCTGTGCCCATACTATTCCCATTCTGATCATGTAATTATGAACTTCATCTAGACAGCAGGGATTAATATGTATTATAATGCTCTTCTGTTGTTAAAAAATATCCTGACTCAATTTCCACCATTGTATTGTTAGGCATGCTTTATATTTAGGGTAGGACTGGAATCATGGAATGAGGTAATTGCTAGTGTGCAGAGAGAGTGTCAGGAAATAAATTCAGCAGTCCTGTGATTAATCGAAAAAAAAAAGATCAGAGTAAATGGAGAAGAAAACAATCAACCAACAGAAAAAAAGGAAGTAATGAATTTTAGAGAACAGTAGTACAAAAACAAAAATATTATTTTGTTTTCTGTTTTTAGTTTATACAAGAAGTTTTGGAAAGGACTGCACTAGGGAAGTATGTTCTCGCTCTTCATAGAAAGTGTGTCTGGATAACAGTTCTCGTTGTATACTTGCTGAGCTTGTTGTTTATACTGCCAATATAAAAACATTGTTAGAGTATTGAAAATATGCATTATTTATGTCTTACAGCTTTTATTAAATTCGTTAGTAATTATTGTGTACAGTTTTGAAGTAGTAAGAATGGAAGGAAGCATTTTAAAAATATATGTATTAGCAATTTCATAGAAATAGGAATATTTTTTTTCTTGCCGAATCTCCAAATCAAGGTTTTTCGAACATGCAAATTTGATAGTTCAGTGAGTGGCCATAAGCATGCTCAAAAATTTCTAAATTTAAATGAATATTTAAATTGCTTGTTGTGTAATTTTTGTGTAATTATTTACAATAAATGTATTATTGTATAGATATTACAGTATATTCTTGTGAAAAGAGCTAATGCGGGTTATTGTTCATCTGATTCTCTCAGATTATTTCTAAAAGAAAAACAAAAAAAATGAATAATAATTTTAAAGACTGCAGTTGTATGAAGTAATGGCAATATTAAGTAGAAATATGATATATTTTAGAATAATTGCATTTCTATCCCTCAAGTATTAAAATAAATTGTTTATACAAAAGAAATTTTGACTTATTTACAAAAAATTAAGATTCTTTTCCAGAATTTATTGAAAAATTGTAAATTTTATTCAGTTTGCAAGAATCATAGGAATTTCAAAACTCTTTTAATTCTAAAATATTATGACACAATATTCACTGATAGGGATGGTTTAATGTTAAGGAAAGGGCTGGAATCTTTGGATGAGGTGTGATAAAGCATGACTTGGCTGGTTAATTGGGTTTCCATTTTTTTTAAAAACATTTGTTGCGTCAACTCACGACGCAACGCGTCTCCTAACCCCTTCTTGGGTGTTGAGCGCTATTGGAGTAATCCTCCGTTACTATCTACGTATAATTTGGAGTAATCCTCCGTTACTGCAGATATTTACTATAGATGTTTCTGTCCGTCAGGTCTCGTCGTAGTCTGTTGTCAAGAGGACCGCCAGGTAGCATCTCTGCGTACGCGCCTCCTGCTACGTGCTCCTGCGTCACTACCCAGCGGCCAGAATTGGGAAGGAATAAGGATAGGGGCAGGGTGTAGGACACTTCACGCCCTTGTGAAGCTGCCAAACTCGTTTTGTAGGAACAAATTTCACATGAGATTCGACGGGAATCGAACCCGGATCTCCTTAGTGAAAGGCGAGCGACTTTGCTCTGCGCCACGAAAAGGCCAAAAATGAAAAAGATCCTTTCTAGATGAGTGTATGTATGTAAAATGAAAGAGGTATTTTCTACATGAATATTCTATGTATGTTTGCATTTTACCACAGATGCTTGCTGATTTTTTAAACTAATATGTCATTTTATTTGATATAGGGAACTAATACATTCACCAGCTGTCTCTCTGAAGGCGAGTATTTGGCACCAAATACATAATAGCAGCCACAGATATCATTTGAGGTAGAAATATCTAATGCTACTGAGCAGAGTGTGTCAGGAGATAGTCATGAGATTTGTTGGAATAAAATGATTAGAGTAAATAGTGAATTTGAAGAGAGATTTGAAGACAATAATCAACCCTCAGGAAATAATGTAGGTATTTAATTAGAGAGAATCAGTAATCTAAAATCCAGAAATATTAATTTGTTTTCTGTTTTCAGTATACAAGGAAGTTTTGAAGAGCACTGCTATGGGGAAGACTTCAGCAGATGAAGGCGAGCTTACCTTATCCATTTGCAGGTAGTTAGCGAAAGTATACACCTGCGTTTAGGAATGTAGTTCCAAAATTAGTAAACTAAACATAAACTGTTTTCATGTTATTAGTGACGCGGAAGTCTTTAGAAGCACAATTCAGAGTGCATGTATGGCTAATGAAACTAAAAGTATTATTATTATTATTATTATTATTATTATTATTATTATTATTATTATTATTTAAAATATTTGAGTAAAGATTTGAATAAACCTATTTTTTGGGTTGACTATTGTACCTGCAATCATGCCTGCTTGCCCAAAATGCAGGAATAGTTTGTACATGCATCTGACAATTGGCCACAATATTGATTAAAACAATTTTAGATGCCATGAAGACGCATGTTTTTGTGTTTTTTGGTTTGGTTTTATGGTTTTGATAGTGACTATGCGATATTCATTTGATTAGCAGATTGTCATGTGTCCTGATCCACTAGTGGTGCCAATAACATTTCAGAAAAAAATAAATAGAGATTGCTGAATTTGAAACTAGCATTCTCATGTGAAAACGTAATTTTTAACTCCAACATTTTTAAGTTTTTAATAAAACTTGTTATTTAATATAAACTTGTATTGTTTGGGATTGACGTTAAAAAATGTTAGGACTTATAAAAGCTATTTTCTTTTGTAATTAATATTTCTTCATTAAAAATTCTTACATTTTTCCTATCTCATTTTTGGATCACTTTTCATTTTAGCTTTTATTTAAGGCAGGCTCATTTTTATTGATTATTCAGTCTAATCCCCTTCCTAATGCTAACCATAGGGGCGATTAATAATACACTTAAATACAATGGACTTTAATGTGATATCTTCTATCATATTTAATGTTCTAAAGGAGTAAGCACTGCATATACTATTTTTATTACAGGAGGCTATGAGCTCCTCTCAAAACGTTCATGTGCACACATGTATGTTTTTACTATGAGAAAATTTACAGTATTCTCAGATGCAAAACTGGTATCTTACAATTCAAGATCTCTTGGAACATAGATAACCTAATTAAGTAAGGATGGGATGGGTTTTTTTGTCTTAGGGCCGTGAATGAGCTCTTGTTGCATTGTGAAAATAATAAAAAGATAATGTAAATAATTATTACAAATACAATGTAGCATTTGTTTCTTTGTATCCATCTGTTTATTTCTTACATGAATTTCCCAAATTTGCCTATTTCAAATTTTTTCACAATTGTTCATATTCCTGTTTGTGGTTTTCGCGCCTAAGCTGATTACAGTAATTGATTCTCAATGTACTCATTTATTTGGACCGTTGTTCCTCTTGAGTCATTTGCGACATGCAGCATACAGCATTTAATATGTAAAGGTTAAAATTGATAAATTAGTTTCATGAAATGTAAAAGTTTTAACATTCACATATTGATGTGTGCGGTACAAGTTGCGCAATTGTGCAGTACAAGTTGCAAATGACTTGTTGACAAGAGACCAAATAAATTAATATAAGACATGAATTAACAACAGTTGTTTTTAAAATTTCTCTATATTATTGCGTTTCGTTTAATTTTGTGTGTGTGTGTGTGTGTTTTTTTGTAGGATGGGGTCTTAAAGAGAGCACTTGTTGCTATTAAAGGTTAGCAGTGAAAATATTTGACAAAGTAATACGAAAAATTATTTCAAATTTAATTTTTAAGTGTCTTATTCTATTCAGCAAATGCTTTTAGTGCCAAGTTTTCAAAAATTTCTTGTCATATTTGTGGTTTTAAATTATTTTGCTCTGGCACAAATTTATGTAATTCTGCGAAATTGTATAAATTCTTAATTGCAAAACCAATTTAAAACTATAGGTACGAATATAACACAGGGTAAGCAGTACATGCAATCAAGAGTTGATGCAAAATTTTGCGTTTTTGGTATAACCATTTATGTAGGAGCTGTAGCATAAAAATATGAGTTGTGGAACCTCTCAACGAAGTTCCGATAGAATCAACCACAAACTGCAAACATTTTGTAGTTCACGGGACTACGTGAACAAGGGAATCAGGAGACACAGCGGTGGTTCAAGGCTCCACGCAGGGCACACACGCACCTACGGTGCGTCAACCACAAAAATAGCTGGGCCAAATTTTACTATTAATTCTGGGTGGGAGAACCGTTTTTCAATGTACGGCAACCAGTTCTTTTTTTCAGTGTACAATTATGAAGATAAGAGATTTTTCCTTTAATGAAATCTATTCCTTAAAACTAGATTTTGAAATAAGGTCATGTACAATCTTTCGAAAATTTGAGTAGTTTTCGCGTTATTTTGTGTAAATATAGGCAATTTTTATTTTAAACATTTTTTCTCAAAAACGACATAAACAATTTTGATTGTTTTCACCTCGGATAGCGTACAGAACGTTAAAGAGTGCAGAGCTCATGTTCTCTGAAAATTTTTACTTTTGAAAATTCGAAAAATTCCAAATTTTTTCGCCTCTTTCTACACTTACAATTATGATGAATTTTACTTTGTCGCCCTTAAGAAGGAACTAATTAAGAAGAGAAACTTATGTAATTTTGCGCGAAAAATGATGAATTTTCGGCAGAAAAACTCTTATTACAGGGCCCTGGTGACGAAAATGTGAGCAGAATCCGTGTTTTATGGGTCCTTGATACCCAAATATCGATTGACTTTGTGAGCAACGCTAGTGGCTAAACCGTTCAACCGATTTTCTCCAAAGTTAATATTCCCCAATCGATCTGGCTGATATCGCGGCCCCTTGAGTTTGAAATAAAATATTTAAATTTTGGAGGGTACTGTACATGAAGCCCCTCGGACATTTTCACAATTAAAAACAAATAGCGCCATCGATTTTCATCAAATTTTGTTGTTGGATAGTCTAAAGGACCTTTAAGGGAATGACGCAGGTCTCGTGTTGGTTAAAAATCCTGATTTTTCAAAAATTAAAAAAATTCAAAATGCTTTCGGCGTCTTCCTACAACTACAATTATGAACATACAATTTTTTTCTTAATGAAATTTGTTCATCAAAAACAGATCTTTATATAAGGCCATGTTTGAAAATATGAATATTTTTTTGAGTAAATAGGTGTCAAATTTAATTGGCCGAAATACTGCGATTTCTTCGTTTTTTAAATTGGTTGTTGTAGAACCTGTACACGCAGTTGTATGATTCATAAGTTAGGATTTATATATTATTTCATATATTTTATTATTATTTAGTATATTTATATTATATTTGTGTCATTCCCTATTAAATTGCGTCCTTTGTGTGAAATGTGAAAACGATTAGATGAGCGGTCATTGAAACTATTTAATTTCTATTACTAATTGCGAGAAAGTACTTGCTGTTTTAGCACCACTAGATTTCTTGGTGAAATGTGTTCATCAAAAACATCTTTATATAATGTCATATTCTATTTTTCGAAAATATGAGTATCTTATGAGAAATCTTATTGTCAAACATTGACATTTTGAAACAATTTTTCTTAAAAAACTGTAAATTTTTTTAAATTAAATTTTTACCTTAAATAGCGTAAAGGGCGCTTAAGAGAATGATGCAGATCTCATGTTGGTTGATATGCTCGATTTTTCGAAAAATGAAAAAAATAATTTTTTTTTCTGAGTCTTCTTGTAACTTCAATTGTTAAGATACAATTTTTTTCTTAATGAAATGTGTTCTTCAAAAACAGGTTTTCAAATAAGGTCATGATGAATTTTTCGAAAATACGAGTATTTTTTGTGTAATTTGGAATCAAACATAGTCGCGCGTTTCGAATTTCCTGGGCTTCGTAAACAAAATGAGAGGCTTTTGGAAACTATTGCTATTCTTTTAAAAGAAAGGAGATTGATAGAAGGTCATAAAATTAACTTTAAACTAACAAATTACTTTACTTCAAGAAATTTTGATCGCTAATTATGGTATGTTTCATTTGTAAAAGTTTGAAATGACTACTCTTCCTGGCTATCAAAATGAACGCTGCCATGCGCCACAGGCGCTTCGTTTGAATTAATTGGGTTTTAATTATATTAGCATTATTTCTAAAACTTTACATGAAAGGAAGATTGAAAAAATTAAGTACCATAAATTTGTAGCAATATTTTAACTTTAGTATTATATTACTATTCCTTGAAGAACAATGCAGCGAAGGAAATAGGTTCTACTCCTGGAGCGCAACCCCGTCAAGATCACGGCATGTTCATTTTCTTCGTTCTCCCTGTCAACTCGGGCACTGTCACTCTTAATCTCCGCGTAGGTAGGCTATAAGCAAATTTAGCTTTGACTGCGCTCTTCTAGAAAAGAAGTTAAAATTCCCTTTGAATATCATAGACGTGATAATATGGTGGTTTCAATCGGAAGAATAGCAACGTAGTACTACCTGTCATCAAAAAAGAGGCGCGACACTAATCGAAACTCGGCAATTAAGTTCCCAGTGAGACGTCTATTCCTCAAATATCTCGTCCATGCACGTGAAACCCACAGGCAACTATATAGGTGCTGAGGTGCTAGTTACTCCATCAATGTTGCACCTATATAAGGAGCAGTGTTTGAAGTAGTGTTATGCGTGAGTCAAGAACTTCGCGATTCCCTAGCAAACATCTGACACTTCTCATATATACTACGATTTAAACACACGCCATTACTATGTACTGAGTTGAATTCTGCACTTTACTGAACAGGATGTCGTATGTGAATTTGAGCTAAATGTTGGGAAAAATCTGAAAATAACGAAAATTCCTGGTTTTCAAATCAAATTCCCGTTTTTTTTTCGGTTCTTCCAGGCTGTTTCTTCCAGGCCGTTTGTTTTTTTCGGATTTCAAGGATTCCAGGTTCGTTGGCCACCCTGCATTCACTACACTTACGGGAATAATGACCATTGCAGTTATACGCCCCGGAACACAATATCTATCAAACCACGTGCGGCTTCTTATTCACCTTGCCGTTCCTCCACCCCCTGCACGCCTTTTACGTCAAACCTCCACCTGGCATGTCGGCGCCAAGGCATCGTACGCAAGGGCAGGTGGCAAGCAGTCAGGCGGGCGGGCGGGGGCGTTGGAGCAACCGAGCGAAATGAGGGGCGGGCGCTAGCCAGAAAAAGCGCTCACCCGCAAGAGAGCTTCGCCGTCGCAAATTAGAGCACCTGCCTGTGTCCTCAGCCTCGCACTTGCTCGCTCGCGCGGGCGGGCGGGCGGGGGGCGCCGCCCGGCTGAGCGCGCTTCACTAGCGTCGCTTCTGTTCCCTTTCAGCGAATTTTATTCGTCAGCACGTGACCCGAAATCAATTAAACGCGCGAGGTGCTCGTTGGGGCGAAAAACCAGACCCCCCCTCTGAAAGAATTCGATAAGAGAGGGGAATAAATCGAAAGGTAAAGCCAGTTGGTTTCCACGAATTAAGCGTTGTTGCTCGTTTTTTTATTTCATTCGGAAATGTCATTGCAGATTTAAACCTTGGCATTCTACATTATTAAATGCATTAGAAATTTAATGAGGTCCTGTGATACTAAAATGGAGCGAGGTTATTACTGTGCTTTGTTATCAAAATATATTTCTTTAAAGTAAACGAATCGACTCAAATACTCACTTGAGGGAAATGCACCCATGGAAGACTAACACTCGTAGATTTATCGGCATTTGTTATCACCAACAAACAATTGTTTATTAGGATTCTTAAAATAAATAAGTCTATTTATACTCTTCGATACTGTCACACGATAGAATATTCTGCTCTGCGGGGTCTACGCTTAAGAATACATTCCTACATTATTCGAGTGACCTCTACCAATTTTCATGAATGGAAAACACTAAAACACTTTTCAAATATATATATAGTCCGAGACTGCAGCATTTGCAAAAAACCAAAGTGAAAACCTGTCAATCATTCCTTAAAAAATCGACTCAACGAAGGAGTTCTACTCGTAAAAAACGTGTGAAAACAGAGCAGCAAAGAGCCTTTCTCCCTCGCTAACCGATACCTAACGCAGGTGTCGAACGTGGCTCCAACAAAAATCAGCAGGTTCAGCGAAGTTAGTTTAATGAGCCCGTCAGGAAAGAAACGCTCCGACGCCGCGCGTTGCCTGATTGACGCGCGCGACGTAAAGCGTCAGGGCACTCCTCGTCAAATTACGCGGATTGAAACCCGGAGCGGGGGCGGGGACGGGCGTGGCGCTGGCGGAGGCGGCGATGGCTGGGGGGCGAGGCGGGCGTTGGCGGGGCGCTGAGGACATAATTGGCGAAGGGCCCTCGCCCAACTCTCCAGGGGCTGCCCTTCAGCAGGCGCGCGAGAGGGTGACCCCGGCGCGTGGGGCGTTTCTCCTCCCCACCCAAGCGCCGACCCTGCTGCCCTTGTCGCTGGCCGGTGCCGGTGCCGCCCGCCAGGCGCCTGCGACATCGATCGCCATGCAGCCCATGCAGTCGCACGGAGCGCTCATTCGGCGTCGAAATGCACGCTCCGGGCTTCGCGCAGCCCTCCCGTGTCGTGCTTAGTGATGGCAAATTTTATCGAAACATCGATGTTTCTACACATCGCTAAAGGATTTTCGATGTCGATGAAAACATTGATGTTTAAAACATCGAAGTTTTAATTATAGACTAATAAACATGCTATTTTCCTATCCATTTTAATTACAGTACTAAAAGGGATACATTTTATCGGTTGGTTACCACCATTTTAGTAGTACGTTAATAAAAATTATTATCGAATGTAAAGAATAAAATTAACAATACAGAACATTGTGTTTCGCTACTTTACCCTTTAGTCATTTCCATTCATAGACCATCGAGGTAAATCCATCTAAAATCCCCTCAGATTGTACAGGCGAAATATGCAGCATGATAAAAGAGGGTGACGCAAAACGACATTCCTCTGGATTGTTGCTACTCTACAACATGCCTAAACCCCTTCATTAAAAAAATTAAAAAATCGATGTTTCCGCAACAAAATATCGATGTAAAGAAAACATCGAAAGCAAAATATCCATGACAATATATCGATATTTCTGGTGAAAAACATCGATCATTTAAAAACATCGATTAATTTTGCCATCCCTAGTCATGCTCCACTTGAACGTATTGTACGTGGTTGTGTTACGAAACTATGTCATTTCAAATCTTGTGTTGTATATATAAATTTAGTCATGTTATATCATCCCTCATGAAAATACTGGATGTATACATAACCAATTGTCCGTAGTGTATTTTCAGTCTTCGAAGAACTCACATGTTCACTATGAATTTTTGGTGTATATAAATTTTGGTACTCGTTCTGAGGAACAGGAAAGGTACACTTTTAATAGATTCATGCTACTCGCAATCAGTACAAAATAACTTTCTGTTAATACTCGCAATCTGTTAATATTTTCGATCTATAATGCATACGTACTGCGAATACAAATCACGCTGAAGGCGATTGATTAATTGCAAACATATAGAATATCCGATATAAATAATAATCTACCCTTTTTGGAAGTCACTGAAGGCGATGAATTGTGCATGTAAAGCACGTTTAATATGTTAAGCGTGTAACCGCCCATATGTTGGTTACATTGATTTTTGAGAAGCACCCGAGAACGTCAAGACACGACAAGATGCAATTATAGTGTTACCAAATTGCAAGAGATAGCGCCAGCAGTAAAGGGTATCTCTTGCGAGAATTTATTAAAGTTCCTGAACGCACTCGCGTAGAATGAAACGACAACCAATCAAAAATCACCCTTGAAAATATCAGCACTGGCGCAAAGCACCGCTACGAAAAGCTTTCTCTTTCGCTGCCGACCGCCGATCTGGACACACCGGAATTGTTCCTGCTGGACAGAGAGGAGAATTCGCCGTATTTCGACGATAAGAAGCTTGAAAAAAGTAATTCGTCTCATCATGTTAAAATAACGATACCATGTATGAGAGAATTGATAACTTTAAATCATGAATATCCCGATAAATTCACGTGAACGCATTACGCAGAAATATATTATTTTTCTATCAACGAGGAAATAATATATTTCAACGTTTCAAGAACGTATACTAAAGTGGAAAGCATGTGCTATAGGAAATGTTTCTTTCTATTTCCAGCTTTTTTCCCCCTTACGTCTTGGCTTACCACGTAAGAAATTCATTACGCGGAGATATTGCAGTCAGATTGTATAAAATACGAAGGACTGTGGTAGCGATTCACCAGAGCACGTGTTCGCCGAAGCAAAGGGGTTGCCACGACCTTGAAAGGATCTGGGTCGCCGTCTCCTTTCCAAGCTGTGGAAATATTTCTTCGAGACGTGTTTTGAGTTAGAAAACTTCACTAGAAATTCTCCAAAAAAGAACTGATTAAAGAAGCGAGAATTATTATACAGAGATAGAATTCACCTCACTTACAGACGTAGATAGTCGAGTCTATGTCGAATTATATTGAAATCATTTAAACGTATTCTTTTACAATATTGCAGTCGTAAAAGGCAGCCAGATAACTAATTCTGGTAAAGAATTGTAAAATCCTATTTCATTTTTCTATTATCGGTAATATTTGTTCTTTTAGTGTGTGTGTTTTCAATTTATTGTTTAATAGTTTTCAAATTGTTCAAAACCAATAATTAGTAAAAGAGTTATTATTAATTGTGCGTTCATTGCATAACGACATTTTTTTCTTTGCTGACTAAATTTTATAAAGTAATAATCTACGTGAAAGTGATACGTTTTGTATATATTTCATTCACTATTCAAGTGACAATTTCTTTGAAAGTGTATGTAAAGGGTATTTTGGTATGTGATTCTTTTTCAGTATTTTGTGTTTCCATGTATTATTGTCTTGTGTACAGGTATTTTATTGTGTTTTTTTTTGTGAAGTGAAGGGTAATATAATTTTATGTAAAGTGTTTATGATAGTGTTAGAATTTTTCAGTATAATGTGTAAATGCTAGATTAGCATTGTATTCAAATATTTAACAGAATATATATCTAGAACTCTGTTCATAGTTAAAGATTAACTTGCCTGTGTTTCTTTTATTACAGAAGCAGGTTAAAAGACGAACCACTCCTGTAGGGCAGTTAGGACATTTAAAGCCATTCCTAATTTTTGTTGTGATATTGTCATAACAAGGCACAGATCAAGTAATACTACTAGGTTACTTGAGTGACCCGCTGTAGGCTTTTTAGAGAATAGTAAAAAAAACAGAGCGATCACAAGCGATAATATTCTGTATGCGTGCGTCTATGGCTTCAGCCTGTTCCGTCCAGTTATACACCCAGCTTTATTCTCAGTACAAGTACTTATTTTACGACTAAATCTCCTGACTTTACTTAATTACTCAACGAAATATTCAATCCACTATCTGTTCACGGGAGGCATAGGCTGAGCCTCTCATGACTGCTTCACTGAATGGGTACTGCTTCTTTTCAGTCGCATCGAAACATTATTTCACATAATGCACGGGAACGTGTATACTTCACCAAGTACTCTCCCGAAGGATCTTGTAAGTTAAGTACAGTGAATGAATTCACTACATATTTCCCCACATCGTATGGTACCTCTTTGTGCTACATCATCTTCCCACTTCAATTTACCCTGCTCTTGTTTCCAGAGGGTATCCAACTACGTGCTGTGACCCTCGTCATCCATGCGACGTCCGCCGGAGTGATTTGCTGTGCATCCCATGTCGCTTTCCCTGCATAGCGAATGCTTTATTTATTTAACTAATTCCATTTTAATGTAGAAACGAGGGAAACGTGAATATTGCTTTCAGCGGTTCGTCCGGCCTACTATGACGTTATTGGAATGCAATTCAAATTATGCAATTATTAATAAAATACTCCAACGAGCGTTTTACAGGCCGTGTTTATATTTGGAAACGCTGAAATGTACTCAATCCCGTAATTTTACCACTTCCATGAAGTGGTCCCACGCAAATAGGGAGAAAATCCGACCGTTAAGTATCCGAAATGAACCACATGAAACTCTATGGCGTCGTTTACAAGTTACACATACGTAGTTGGGCTTTGAACACCTACGAGGCCATCTCATTCACTTTGTTTCTAGTCCACCAAAGAAAGGCCAATTCTACAAATGAGTTGTTTCGTCGCCGCTGCATTAAACCTACTCAAACTTACAAGAGTGAAGTGATCTAAAAGGCTTTCAGTCATCTGATATCACACAGTGTTATTTTCGTATGGACTTTCTTGGATTTTTTTAAACAAAACTAACAAATTTGGCTATTTCAATTAATTTAATATTCTACAAAAATAGCAATTTGACCAAGTCAATTAATAATAATAATAATAATAATAATAATAATAATAATAATAATAATAATAATAATAACAACTTTCTTCCGAAGTGTTTTCCATTAAGTTGTTCGTTACTTTCATTTTGTTAAAAACAACGAGTAATTTTCTTGAAATCGCAGGTACGAACCTGAAACAAGGAAACTAAAGATTCACGACCGCTCCGCGAACCCGGAAACACCACACCAGATCTGCGCGGCGATGTCTCAATTAGCAGCTACTTGTGGAAGAAATGCAGAATTAGAATGGAACTGAATATTAGGCGATGGAGGGAACGCAAAATTATGCGTCGGTTTATAATATTGTAAAGGCCATGCCTATCAAAGTAGTGCACATAAAAACCTAAAATAGTATTTTTTACATGCACCACACAACCACTCATGTCATGAGACAAGAAGGGAGCTTAGAGCTTGCCCCGGTTGGGTCGCTGCTCCAGTGGAGGAGCTACCTGGAGGAAGACATTCAAGCAAGCGTATAAGTTTCCGTCGAATCTCACGTCTCTGCGGGAGAGGACCACCCCTCCCACGATTTAACATGCAATATATACACAAAACTAATGACCGTATCAGTTGACGCACGCCAAAAGATTACATAATCAATCACACCTACCCATTTTGATTTATTATATTCTCGTTATTTTAATTACTTTACTTCTTTTGTAAAACTGTGAAACTATATGATGGATTATAAACTGAAAATAGAGTAAAACTTTCTCAAAGCGGAATCTCAAGACACACTTTTTTTCATATTAGGCAAAATTCCGCTTTATTCAATGTAATACTGTAGAATTTATGATTGGTATAACCACGATTTATTTTCATATTAGAGAGACTTCAGCATTATACGCATACCGCATTGAGCAAGTTTTACTGTAGTTTGATATAGGTTCGCTAGCACGGCCGTACCTCTGGGAATGGCACTAATATGATATTATAAGATAAATGGTACTCGAGCTACCATGTGTTTTTGCGAACGACATTTATCAATCTAAAATTGTAAATGCACCATTCTCTATTATACTCTCCAAGCAAAATACCCGGTGTTGCTCGTGCTTTCTTCATATTTACTCCTTGCGAATGAGGGAAAAGATCAATTTTATATAAACCACGGTGTTTAATATTTTCGTAATTTTAACGTAATTGGTTCAAATTTTACTAAAATACTATAATTTTCTTTCATTTCATTTTACAACTCATTGCTATTAGATGAATTGTTTTATTTCATGCACCGCTACAGACCTCCTGCGAATAAATTAGGTACCAGTTTTGCTGCAGCACTACTGGGATCTGGCGGAATATATTAGAAATCACGTGCTATAAGTGAGAGGCGAAAAATCGTTGCGGTGCATCTACAAAATATTATTTAAATGATTTATTTTCCGCATTTGGGTTGTGATAACCTTTATCAAACTTTGCAAGGACACTGTGAAGAAGTGCCTGTAAACATTTCACATTTATTCATACGCTACTTCTTGTGGTATCGATGTCGGTCACACGTCGTTGAATTCACTACTTATATATTATACTACTAGATTATACTACTCGAATAAATTGAAATTGAAGGAAGGAACAACCTCCCAATGCTTGGCGTTTGCGCCCGTGGCAAGGAGCGGTGCGGATGCCGCAGCGCGGGTGCTGCGGCGCGGGAACGGTCCAGCGGGAGCGCGTCAGAGATTAATTGCCGACAGCCCGCGCCGGCGCGGCGCGCGGCGGCCCACTACAGGCTTCGGCGCCAGCGCCGCGCCCGTCGGCGCTTCCCAGCGCACGACAGACCAGCGGCCGCCCGCGCGCCGCGCACACAGCGACCACGTCTACCCTCTTTTCCACTCGCCCTGCCCGAAAGCCACACCCACAGCCGACTGCGGTTATAGTGACCTTCCGGGGACTAACTTTGATTGATTTTTTTCGTGTTTCCGGGAGCGTCAACGGCTTTGATCATTAGTCCCGTTAGTGTAGTGCATGTTTCTCTCTCTCAGGAGATGACGGTGATTTTCCCCCGCTGGATGGCGAGATCCGGCGCCGACCTACCGTCGGCTAGAGGGGTTTCCCCGTAACCAGGACTCTCTCACCAACGGGGCAACGCCCCAGCCGGGACAAGCTCTAAGCTCCCGACCGATCTCCAGAAATGTGTGGTAGTGTAGTGCATGTTAGCGTAAGAATACTATACAATACAGTATGAGTTCGTTTGTTTGAGGCCTTTGGCCTCACAATTTTATTTTTTAAGGCACTAAAACGTTTAATTAGGACTGATTAAACGATATCGATTCGAAAATACGACCGAATGGTGCGGGTTGCATTTGACGTGAATATATATAGATGAGTTTTTTTTTAACAATACTTCATATCTTTTTACGTCAAAGTGAAAATCGTCACCTCTCCGTGAAATTTTCTTCCTTTAGAGTCCTCATTTATAAAAACTTGTTGCGTGTGAGAGCCGCAAAAAGGTATGTATACTACTGAAATAATATAGGATACGATATTTGTGTACGCAACTTGAACTCTCGGAATGACAACATGCGTTACGCCCCAGCGCTAGCAGTATGTCATCGCCATGTGCTTTTGAACAAGTGCTAATATCGAGTGCAATTTACACGAAAATAATGTAATGTCGTGGGCAGGGATCTACGCCTCAAAGGCACAGACACGAGTGGGTACAATTTATTTACAATAAATATTTACAGTATCTCTAAGGCGTTTGTCAGGAGCTACCCGCGGCAGCCCCCCCTCTCCTAACACGCGCCTTGCGGCCGCGCCTGCGATTAGCCAACTCAGCCGACTCGCAACTCGGTACCTGGTGTGCCTCAGCAGACAATCGGCCCTGAAGTATGGAGCATACTTCACCATGTCCGAACCTCGAACACCTGCTCGTGCCTACAGCCCTTCCGCGCCAGACTTGGCCGGTCAAGTTTTTGCGGTCTTGCCGCGAGGAAACCAAAAAACGTTACCCGATCAGGTGTTCTTAATATAGGCCCGAGTCACATGACATCCTACGTCATCTGTCCCCCACGCACTCATCTTGAGGCGAACGCCACCGACGCTGCATTTTTGTGCCCGGCATCTACGAGCCCCCTACCCTCTGGAATTTACCTGAAGGGTGGCCTTTGTTCGGAAGCCTATATTTGGCCCCCTCATCCCCATACCTCGCAACTCGTCTCTCTAGAGTAGGGAGTCAAGTCTATGACGCTACAATAAATAATACTTAGCATGTACAGCTGTCTGGGAAGGTGACCCAAGCTGTATCACATCGTAACAGGAAAGGCTCCTTTGTATTTGCAACTAGGACATACGCATCTACCTAGGTCATTATTCATTTTAATATTCATTTTGTTGCGGTCTGCCTAGTATAGGAATTACCAGCCTTTGTCTTGCATCGATTCATTTTAAAACAACTATGTTTTATCGACCCCTTGCATTTTATTTAATATACATCACACAATACAAACATGGCACAAAGAATTGCACATAAACGATTTACAGATAATTTGGAATATAAGTATTTTCGTATATATATTCAGTTTCAATAATCCTTCATACTTCCGCTTCTGAGTGACTCAGTATCTAATTTTAACTGTTGTGCAATGTTTATAAAATGCAGACTTATGCTGTGCGTTTTCTGAGAACTGGTCATTACGTTTCTGCAAAGCGAGTTACGGAGAATATTTTGTTTTACAATCTGAATCTCGTATTTCTGTAATAATGTTCGGAATTCATAGTTATTTCTTTAATTTTGTAAACATCGTAACAATGAACGCTGAATAAGAAAGAAAAGAAGCGATTTTTAATTTATTATTAGATATTTGGGGTATTTAGAGCAGTAAATTGATTGTCAACTTTTTTATTATTTTTTGTAATCAATGGTATCTCGATCTTAATTATACCCGTTGCCAGTTGATATTTGGATATTGATCCCAGTCGTCCCCTAAATCTTCATTGATCCCCCTTGAACATTTCATCGCCCCCTCCTCTGCTGAGGTCTATACCTACCCCGTTGGGAACCCCTGGTCTAGGGGTTCTTGGCCTGATACAATCTTTTCTCCAAAACCACATTAGCTACATTGAGAGTCAATTATTAAAATTAATTTATGTAGTTAAGTGCACACAGCGAACATATAAGATTAAGCAAATAAAAATTCTACAAATCAATATTACGTACTGTTTTAAACATTCTTCAGTTTTCCCAACATGTCATCTGAATAATGACCAGGTTTGTTAGGTAATTGAACATGCTAGATACAAAAAGTGGAAAATACAACTTTCAATCCTCATAACAAGAGTCTTCAGCAATAAACTGAACCGAGAAATGTAATATGAAAGGCATTAATGCAAGCCTAGCTGTTGGGTCTATGAGCTGAGAGTGAACACAATACCCTCATCGCTGCATCCAGAAGAAGGTAGATTAGGATCGTTGTTGGCAGGTAGGAAGGTGGTACCAAACATATAAAATTATTACATTTTCACATTTCACAAAATGAATTGCGATACATGACCACAGAAGGTACGGCGATGGGACGCTATGTTGGCGAACACAAACGTCCAGAAGTCACGGAAAGGTGTTGTTAGAACTATCTTAGTGCAGTCTTTGCACCCTGCTGTTGTCACCTACTGTTGTACTACTTCCTTCATTTGTATCCTCTTTGTCGTCACACACGTTATCTTCTTTTCAAAAAGATCATTTCACAGAATTTACAATGTCGAATGAGACTTAACTTGTTTTTATCCCGCAGTCCGCAAGGAAGTTATGATGAACAGAAATGCCATAGATTAGCAAATTTCTCTGTGATGCGTTTCCTCAGTCTCTTTCATTCGCTGTAAATGCTACAAAAATAATACACAAGATGTAAGATCTGTGAACCCTTACGATAATGGAATTTCGGTTTCTGTCCTAAGGTGAAATGTCTTTTCCCGACTTTTCCACGTTTACTATATTCGAAGTAGAGAGCTCTCTACAACTTAATTATCTATGTTTATTTATAATGTACGTGGTTCGGTACCTTGACTTTGGCACCTACTTATTAATACTCATTCAGCAGCTTTATTCGCAAAGTATCAATTATTTCTCTCATTTCTCTTTCCGATAGAATTAATATTCTATACGGCGATCTCTGCCTACAGTGATGAACCAGAAAGGGACTTATATTTCGTCTCAAAATTCGATCACTCTACCCTTCCCTCAATATCTGTACGACATAGACTTTGCCTGTCACAACTACGACACTTAAACGTCCTTTGAAACTAAAAGGACGGTTCTGGGAGCAAGCGAAGGGGCTGGTCAGGCATGATTCAACTCGGATGATCTTGCGACTTGTTTTCATTATGTAGTAGTCCCATTTACATTAAAATATTGGATTTACGTAGAAAAGAGCGGAGTAAATACTAAATACAACACTGACTGTCATTCAACATCTACGGCGAGCGACCTGCAATTCCTCCGAAGCCACCGCAGGAAGACGGCGGACGAATTTCCCACCGCTATGCGCCGCTTCGCGGTCAGAGCGTGGGCCCCACCGGTGGCGCAGAGGCGGCAGGAACCGGCCGGAAAGCAGGTCGGTGACGCCTTCGCACGGCCCGCACGCTCGGTCGCCACCGCAAAGCCCCTCCCCGCGGCCCCCCCCCCCCCCCCCCCCGCGTCATACCCCGTCCTGCCCGCCGCTCCCCTGCCCCGCCTCGCCCCATCTCGTAACTCCCCGTTCCACCCGCGCCGCCCGCACCGAACCGCCCCGCTTTACCTGACCCGCCCCGCCCCGCTTTGAAACTCCCCGCCACCCAGCATCGTCCCGCTCCGATCCGTCCAACGCTCTAGCCCCCCCCCCCCCCCCCGCCCCCCTCGTACTCCCCGCCCCATCCCGAGCCGCCCAACGCTTCATCTGATCCACGGCCCGCCCCCGTTCCCCTGCCCGCTCCGTCCCTATCGTCCCCGCTCCCGCTCCCACCCTTACTCCCCTGCTCTGACCGTTGCCTGGCTCCTGGCGCTGTGGCTCCGCCGCTAACTGCGCCATCCGATCCAATCGCCGTTACCATGGGTTATCCTGGGGCATTAATTTCATCAATATTAACGTATTATTAACGTTGTGACCATCATTTACACCCATTGTCATCACTCTGTCACCATTTGAATAATCAATTACGTCCGTAATAAGTTCCATACAATTAAGTCCATGATGTGACCTTGTTACTGTGTACTTAAAATTGTTCAAGGCTTTTGATACTCCGCCCGGAAATCGAACCTTCATTTCCTGGTTTAATTCCATGTGCTGTTTGCGAGTAAACATATCAGGAAACTGTTCGGAGGATTCCTGAAGTCGGCAGCTTAAGAAATAAAAGCACCCGGGCATAAACCAAGAGTCAGAAGTTAATTTTTTTAGAACAATTTGACATCAATGACACCTTTATCGTTACTCTTGCTTGAACTTCTCAATACGCAAAATCAGACTTTACACGGCCCAAATGGTAATCCTGTTTGGCCCGTGTACCAAACGAAGAAGGAAGACTTCTTTTGCACAGAAAATGCCCAAAACATTTTTTTCTACACCAATAAAGCTTTCGCTTATCAACGGTGAATTAAATTTAAACACAAGAAATTTAATCGAACAACAAATATTATTTCTAATGTTACTCAAACCTTGCCGTCCTTTTTTTGATGTTGTGCAGACCATTAGTGATTTTTGCAATATCGATACATTAAGTTGGTTGAAGATGATACAGAGAATTATGTAAAATAGTATTGGAAAGTAAATGTTTTGGCTGTGTGCTCGAAAGAAATGTGGATTCTACAAAGCTCACCATTTTTTAAGAGTACCAGAGAAAATGATAAGCCGCAACATTTTAACCACGAATAATAACAGAACACTTTGTCGATCGTGCAAGTGTCGTTTCGTATTCCATTCAGAAACTGGCTGTAAAACGTCATGCAGTTCGCGCCCTTTGTGTTGTTGTACAGCTTTCCTACAGTTACGGACGAAAACCAGTGAATGGAAGTGGTCTCAACGCGGTCGCCGTAGTACTCGCCGTCGCCATTCTCGCCAGAGAGCGCTGGACGTCGACGCCGTTCATGGAGCTGCGCGGAGGCGGCGATAGCGGTTGCAGGCTACTGCGCAGACAAGGCCGTCAGGCAGGCCGGTTTGCTCCGTGGGCCGAAGGCGGTCATTGGAGCAGTCAGGCAATCGGCAAAACTCAACGCTTCTAAGAATCAAGACTTTCAAGGACTAGCACTACGCCACGAACTTTGTTACAACTCGTTTACTTTTAGCAATAATTGATTCGTTCATTTAAGGTAAAATGTATCTATAATGTCAAATCTTGTTAATATGTACACTTTTGTTCCGTCATTCAATTTTCCCACATATACTGATGATCCGTCCATCGATACACAGGTAAGGCACATTCTAAACGCTCTATCGCATCACTCAACAAGCGTGTGAAAATCTGAATGTGAATGCGTATTGAAAGCGTAAGCTTCCGGTGTCAGAGGCAATAGATATTTGGCTGTCGGGGAGACGCCGCACCCTACCCATCCTGAGGAAGATCGCAATATGACAGACTAAACGTCGGCAACGGAGCCTAGAACGTGGCGTCTCTCGGACAGTAACGTATCTACTGAATGTGAGTTGTCCATTAATTCGTTTAGCGATTGTACAATTCGATTCGTTGCACTATTGTCGAGAGCGGTCACATAGAAGCAATGCATCGGCTGAAGAGTCAATTGCTCCCACAACGGGTTAAATCGATTTCTGTCGCTGATGAGTCGTTCTACTGTAGGTACTAGGTCACGTATTTCCATCTGATTTTTTTATTAAGTCACTAATAATACGAATGTTCCACGCTTTATTGAAATAATGAATTTCAATCCATTAGCGGGAGTGAATATTTTATTTATTCTCAATGATGAATACGCACTTTTCCCACATTATCTACAAACACACACACACAATTATGTGCGCAGTGAACTCCGTGGGTCGATAGAAGCCGCGGGCGCGCTTGCGTGTGGATTAGACAAGCAGTCAATGAGTAAACTAGCTGATGGGACAGGCAATCAGCTAGTTAATCAATACGTCAGGCAAGCTGGATCAAGCCTATATTTACTTCCCCTGCCGCGTACAGCACGTGAAGTTTACAAAAAGGTAGCATCCATTAGAGAAGGTTCTGAAGAATGCAGTGAATTTTCTGTGAGCGGATCGATTTTCATACAAAAGAAGGACAAATGGCTAACACAAAAGAGTCAGAAAATGGCTTCTTTAATACGCACGATACACAAAACAACAAAGGGGGCTTAAAATCAATGCGCGATTTCAGAGACGGCGATGAACTGTGGACCAGTTATGAATATTTAATTACTACAAATCTTAAGTCTTCGAAGCAAGTAAAAACTGTACTACAACCATGAAACATTTAATACAGCAATAGAAAGAATGAGTACACACACGTAAAACATGAGCTTTAACCCAGAAAGAGTCCGAAACACGCGAAAAATGTTTCTACCGACGAATAATCCTCGCAAAGCACCTCGAAACAAAGAAACAATACGAGCAAATCCACCTCCTCTAAATGAAGAACCCACCGCCTTGCCAAACGGGGTTGTAGCGTGCTGTGAAACTGATAGGCAACGAGACCCAAGCACGCGACTCGCTTTTTCGGCGCTCGTTTGTCCGGCGGCAGCTGCTCACCGGCGCGGGAGGCAACGGACGAGGGCGAGGAGTCGAAAAGGACGCGCTGTACACTACTGCCCCCCCCTGTTGACATCCACGGCGCCGGTGACGCCGAGGGTTCATTAATTATTCTGGGTTTTCGGGCGCCTGAACACCTATGGTCATTGGTCCCGTGGGTGTAGTGAATGTCATATCCCGGGAGATGGCGGTGTTCCTCCCCCGCTGGGACGTGAGATCCGGTGCAGACATACACGTCACATAGCTGTGATTTCCCCTTCCAGGTACCTCCCATATTGAAGAACACCCCAGCCACGGAAGCTACAGCTGTAATTTTCCGACTGGTCTCTACTGTAGTAAGTGTGGTAATGTATCGCGTGTAATTGTGGGTGAGTGGGGGGATATTGAGAGTAAGGGAAGAAGAGACAAGGATGAGGAAGCAAAGATGACGTGTGGTCCGCATCGTATGTTTTAGCGTGCTACTCCGACATTCCTCTAGAATTGGTGGGAGAATCACTGAAAACTACCAATCAGAGCAGCCGGTTTCTAGAATTTTCCTCCAGACAGCGTAGCTACCCAGGTACAATGGGGACTGTAAATCTAATACACAGGAATTGCTTGAAGAAGGGTCCACTTTGACAGGTCGGGAAACAAATGAACTTCATCCAGGGCGTTGACATTGGAAGATATAGTGATGAACCCATTTACAAATGAGCTAACTGTAAACGAACGCAGTGACAAAATGACTGCATTGTCGTAGCCTGTAGTTATATTGCCAACGATGGCCACGTCGTAGCTGTCAAAGCGGTCCCTTCTCACAGTAATCTCTGTATCCTTCCCGGCCACATGGCTAGACCCTCCCGTACATCAATGTTGCCCTGAGCCATCGCAGCCGGTCGCCCTGGGCTTGCGTGACAGCGCGGGACGACCGCGTCACTGGATCGTCACGGTGCATTAAATGGGAATCCCCGACGCGGTGGAAAGGGACGGGAGGACTTCGTAATAATTAAATTCAAATTTAGTGAACCCGTTAATTGATCCCTAATTGACGGACCTCCTCCGCAAACGCGTGGCGTTTTAAAACCGCTACATTATTTAACTGCGCGATCGCATGGAACGCGGCTGTCGGCGCACGGAAGAGAAGCGGGGCGGCGCGGCGGCCGTGGGTGTACCGCCGGCGGCTCTGTCGAGTACCTTGAGCACGAGCGCTCGCTCGACTGTACTCGTACGTTGGGCACGAGCGCTCGCTAGAACTAGAAGTACCTTGAGCACGAGCGCTCGCTCGACTCTGAGAACCTTGATGGAAACACCGCCTAATTCATGTGCAGCATTTTATTTTATTTCATTTTATTTTGCTTTCAGAAAACGTTACCCTTTATTTTGACACTGCTTAGCTCTGCAAGTCAGCGTATAGATGGAATTTGCCGACGATCGCAAGTCCGAACTAAAATAACCCACGTGGTAAGAGACGGTTCCATGTCTACGAATTGTGAAGCAATTGTGAAGCGTGAAATTCGTCCGTATACAGAAGAAGTAGGTTTTGCAATTCCTCAGCAAATAGATTTTGCAACTTCCAATGTATTCATCTCTTAAAATTCATCTGTGATATTCTTTCGACATGATCTTACAATTTCTTCATTTTTTGCTTTGTCCTTCATACTGGCCTACAAAACCGCTTGTTTTGTTCAAACTAGCTATCCGAAACCCAGTTACTCTTACGCCTTTCATTCCAACATGGTACTTCACTACATTACACACGACAGATTACAGGTGTCCTGCTTTAGTTTTCCACAAACAACCACGGAGTGCTTTTTCCCAAGCGGACCGCCTTTTGCCGCAGAGCAAACGGCACTTGCCGTGTACAGTTGGCCGTGCGCTCCAGAAGGAAACCTATCCCGGCACCGCCGTTGGCCGCCACGGCCGCCCGCGCGCGCAAAGTGGCTTTTAATGACGCTCGTGTGGGCCGGCGCGGCGCAGGAGAAGTCGAGCAGAGCGTGGAGGGGGATGGCGAGCGAACGCGCTGCCATGCCCGTGCACCGCACGGCGCCGTTCACGCCATGGAATAAAGACATTACCTGCAGGGGTGCTACTATCCGGGGCAGCGGGTGCGGTCAGCGTCGATGTGCTTATGTGTGCATGTCGACAAATGAGGCCTGATTACGGCACGTAGAGTAGCGAAAAGAAATGTTTAAAGGGACTCACGAGCAAGCTATGCAGAAAGTAGTCTACATGTGTTCTTTTAAAAGCACGAAATTTTAAAACTCGAATTTCTACTTCTTTCATGACTGGTTATACATTAATTCGGTAAAAAGACGATTGTCCCTGAAATGAAAATTTTAAACAATTTTCTTTCTTTCCCGCTTTAAAAAATTAACGCAAATTCGTGTTGCGATATTCACGCAATGTTCATTCAATGTTTTCCAAAAAAATTGCTTTTCTTACGATCAATACGAGATTCAGCGCTTTTGAACCCTTTTCTCCGTCATAATGGTTTTCCTTCTAGAAATACAGTGCACACAATACTGAATACAGAAGGAAATTGTACATTTTATGTATGTTTTATTAAAAAACTTTCTACTTCAGTTATCTCCTAACACACACTTTTCACTTCAATTATACGAGTTTATTCCATGTCCAGCACATAACACGTTGGAACAGATGACCACATTGCTCTTCAGATATCCACTGACGTCAGCGCAATTCAGCTACAGTCATATACACGCACATATCTCCCGCTCTCACTATACGGACTTTCGCCAAACACCAAACAAAAAGATGTATCACAAACCGAAAAATAAAAACTGAATTTATTTAAGAAAACTGAATATTTTTAAGAAACGCGAGAAAAAGGACAAATAATACAATATCCGTTCAATAGTAAGATTTTTTTTGACATCGATCTTGTTTTATTTTGTAATCTTTGTTCGACTTATTCAGTCCGTCAAGGCATTTGCACGCAATAGATTAATACTATATTTAAGGTCCGCTAACTTACACGCTATAATTCATCTATTCCTTTGCGTATATTTTACAATTAGAACATTTTATTTATAGTTTGATATAATTAACGGCAATTTACGGTGAACGTAATACATCTTTAACGAAACGGATTTTCATTCTTTAAATTGGGTTGGGTTTTTCCAAGAAAAAATGTCTAGTTGCAGGACATGAGGATAGATTTGTGTAGAAATTCGAAGATAATTTAGTTATCCAATTTTTTAATAAGAGAACAGAAATTACTTGAATCTATTAATTACCCATAAACCTAGGACCGGCGAAATTTCTTTTGAATGATTCGTGTTTTTGTTTACAATTGATAGGGTCCCCATATTTGATAGGCATATGGAAAAGACAGTCGAATAATATATTTGAATATGGATAATGATAATTTTGTAATTTTATACTTTTTATTTATTAAAGGCGTAGCATTTTAATAAATGTATGGTTTGGTAGTTTTGAAACATTTCCAGGTCAAATTTTTATCATTTCTAGTCCTAAATAGGTCAGCAGTTTTAGGAGGAGGGCATTGCATCGTTTTATTATTTAAAATTAAAAGACATATTTGTTGTAATTTGTAGTGAAAATAGTTCTGATTGACATTTGTTACAATTTATAGTTATTTTCCATTTTTGAAGCTAGTTAGAAATATATATTTATGTCAGTTTGTAATTTGTCGCGTCCCATTAATAAAGTCTGTAACTGTTAGGTAACAAATGTAGTTTCATTTGCTGAGAATACTATTTCATAAATATGAAGAGAGGGATCATCAAAAATAAATATGTTAAATAAAGTAGGATAAAATGTGGACATCTGGCTGATTCCAGCGTGAATAGGATGATTGGTAGGTTGTTCTGTATTAATTTGAACTCTCAAACTTCTACACGAAAGAAAAATTTTCATTTTTTGTTGTACATAATGAGAAAATCCAAATTGGGGTATTTTAGAAAGAAGGCTGTTATGCCAGTATATATTGAATGCTTTTTCTACACCAAGAAATAATGTAAGTTGTTTTTTTTACTTCTGAAAATTCAAGGTGTATAGTCTGTTAGTCTTAATAGTTGATGTGTTGTAGAATGATTATTACGAAAACCACTTTCTCAACATTTTTGTTAAGGTAGATGGAGACATAAGTCTACATTTTTTCGTTTCAGAATGATCTTTGTGTGATTTAGGAATATGTACAATTCATGTAGTTTTCTATGATTTAGAAAAATAGTTTAAAAGTAAGAATTGTATGTAGAAGTGAGTGAACATTTTATTTTGGAGGTATTTTTTATTATAAAATTACAGATCTTATCTATTCCTAGAAATTTATAAAAAATTTGGATTTTATTCTCTCTATCTATTAAAAACTTAATTTAAACAATTGGCGGCAGTATTTCAAAAGATGTTTCAATTGCTTTTTATCATTAGTTATTAACTTTATGACTGACTATAATGAAGAAACGTTAGGTTGTACTTGAGATGTAAAATTGTTTTTCTACTCCCATTGTATAATGCTGTCATTTGATGGCTTCAACCAGTTACATGATGTTATTTATTACCATAAAGATTTTATTATACTTATTATAATACAGGTTCTTGACCACTGCATAAATTTACAAACCAAGTATTGAGAATCGTTTTAGTAAATGTTTCGCTCGATTGCGTACATTAAAATTGCAGTTTATATTTTATTACTCTTGCCACTTTTAATTTCTCTTATTAGTAGTAATTTTTTTCGTGGAATATTATTTAAAGTAAATTAGATCGTAATTTCACTTTCACATCCTATTTAATTAGCACAATACTCCCTTGCAGGTGGACGTCACCACAGCCCCCTGCGCCAGCATGCGAGGGTAAAGTTAAGGATCTGTCCGCTAGGTGGCCTTGGTTGAATCCTGCATGTAAACTACCACGAAACGATTCAATGTAAAAGTTTATTTTATTTTATTTTTTTTTACGTCAAAAAAACTTATTGAAGTCATAGAAAAATTATCATATGAAACTCGATGTAATTAATATTAATACACTCGTGTGAAGTTTACAATACTCGTGTATTAATACTCATAATTACATCATCGTTTAATAATGTACTATTATTGTTTTGGGTTTTTCGAAGCACCTAACACGTTTTAACACCTACATATTACAATTTGTTAAGACTATAAAAATATATTATATTTTTCTAAACAAGATAAACGATAGCAGAATGTTAAAGCTAATTCTTCGAGATTATTCAGGAAGAATTGTAGAAAAAAGCGAATTGAAGGAGGCTTCTACAGCGGTGAATTGTTGCTAATTACTACGTATACTCCATTTCGGCATCATAAGAATCAATAGGACTTGATTCATCACACGACAATAATTAAAACTTTTTCTGTAAAGAAACATTAACATTTTAAAAAGAAGCAATTCTATCAATAATTTTTCACGTCTCTGTGCTGAGGATAAACTGGCTAGACCCGACTATTTTGAAAATGTCTTTTTATTGTGAACTTGCGTGACAGAAATAAATATTTTTAACATGAAAAGAGTCGCTCAAGACGCCACGCTGAGCTCCATACTACTAATCACAATAATCCGCCGATGCCGGCTCCCAAGTGACCTAACAAATGGTTCTCCCTGAATGTGGAGGCCTTGCTTAATTTAAGAGCACTTCCAATTCCAGAGCGCAGTTCCATTTGGGCCCCAAAGTTCATTTTATGGCTCCAGCTGTTCTCGACAAGTGAAAACTGCCCTCAGCGCAATGTCAGCCAGTCAATCATACTCAGCAGCACAGGCGCGAAAGGTTTTTTGGAAAACTCAGACCAGCGCGAGAGGAACCCGGTTGAATGATTCATCTCCATTTTAAACTATTTCTTAGTCTCCCTAAATTTTCCCGTCTCTCAACTTTAATTTGTCACCCGCAAGGGACGTATGAGTGTAGCACCGTCAACATTCTCCCCACTCCCCAAAAGTGTCCATTTCTAAACGATAATTTAAGTAACTTAACCAAAATAAGAAGTGAAGTTATTTTAAATTTCTTTAGTTACGTGCATTCAGTTATGCCCACATTATAGTGGTATAATGAACAATATTTTGAAAATGTTTGAATCCATTATGCCAACATAGACTTAATATCTTCCTGTTTAATTTATCCATAACGTATACATTAAATATGTTTGTTTATATATATATATATATATATATATATATATATATATATATATATATATGCACGTAACTGTGTGTCTACCTGAACTACAAAATATGCAGATTGTCGTGAATGCGCAAGCTTACATACTGCCTCAAATTAAAAGATCCCTTATAACAGTAACGACTAAATTATATGAGATTCGGCACAGCTTGCAATTACGGAGGTCGGGATGTTTTTGTTTCATTATTATGCAAGGTTAGAGTTAACTGCGCGTTGTAAAAGGGTATGAAAATAATAATAGATAGGAAAAGAAATTTGTTAAGAATATTCATGGGGAATAATTGTGACGACAAAACACCAATTTCCTACAAAAAGGAAATTAAATCCTCAAACATGAAAAAATGAGATACACATCCGTTAACTACCAATTCATCGTTCACAATGCCATTATTTTACTGACTGTAAACACATCTTTGTCACAATATCACAAAAAACAATTGAAAGGGGTATGAAGTATCCTCTTGCTATATTCAGTCTTATGTCTAACGTGGGAATATTAGTTTATTAGTTATTTATATTCAACATCTATTACACCGAAGACCTTTATAATGGACTACAGAAAACAGAAGTATCTAGAAAAAAAAAAACTATTATATTAACAGAACGAGTTTATACGACTTGAATACTGAATTTAAATTAGTTTGAATATTATCTAAAAACGACATCAACGTAATTGAAGCGACGCAATTCAGCCTTAAAAAGACAAGAGTTTCCATCCGTTCCATCACTGACATGCATTCTTCATTAACCACAAATTAATGGACCACGCGGTCCATTAAAGGCAAATGCTCCCACTGGCATAACTTCACAGCACGAACCCTCGGCGGGAAAGAATGTCTCTGAATTAATACGCGGCGTCGGCGGCCGTTGGGGCGGCGGGTATCGATTTCACGTTTCCTCGCAGGTAGGGGGGCGGGCGGGGCGGCGCGGGCGGGCGGAGGCGCGTGTGTTTGGGATTCGACACTGAGTGCCCGGCGCGTTTCCATTTGCCGGGGCAGGCCGCTGCCAGGGTAGTTTCCGTAAACCAACTATCGCGCCCTGGGATCGGCGGCGCGGTCCCTAATGGCCTGCGCTTATGCAAAGTCGCCCCCCCCGGCCCGCAGGCCGGCACCGCCACAGGCCGCGTCCCAGGGAAGCGGTCGATTCGGGATCGCTTTGTCTCGCAAACGGCACCATGCTGCAATACCGCCGCCCGCCGCCATCGCCACCATCGTTGTTCCTGAGGTCGCTTTAGCAGGAGCCCACTTCAAAGCCTCCCTTACCACCACCTGCACGCAGAGAGAGAGCAAGGAGGTACTTATTCACTGGGGGATACGAAAGCGAAAATTCGGGCACTGAATTTAATTATATACTTTCGCAAAAACTCTATGTACATGTGTGGCAGGAAAGTCAAGTAGGCGTAGTACTAAAAAATTAAAATATCAAAATATTTCTGCATTGAGTAATTTAATTTCTGATCGATTGTGATTCCATGTGCGTCAACTGATAAGGTCATTAGTCCCGTAAGTGTAGGACATGTTTTTCATCGGGTGGTGGCGGTGATCTTTTCCCGCCGGATGGCGAGATTCGGTGCCGACCTACCATCGGCTAGCGGAGTTTTCCCCAACGAGATATCATCCACCAGCGGGACCCCGCTCCATCCGGGACAAGCTTCCGACCCGTCTCCCGACATGTGAGGCAATGTAGTGCATGTTAGTTTAAGTATGTATAAATAAGTAAGGAATGAGGATAGGACAAGGAAGAAGGAAAGATCGCGCGCGGTCCGTGGCCCGTTTGTTAGGGTATTGTTCCGGGGTCGTTCGGTGTTGATCGGAGAAACTACGGAAAAATATCGATCAGAGCAGCCGGCCGCTTGAATTCTCCTCCATACAGCGACTGAACTCGAGCTCGAGCTAGCTGACAAGCTAATGTTGAAAATCCTACCACCGTCGACGCGTCCGTCCAGATCAGATGCACTGCAGTGACATTAGTTGATGTCTTGAACCACCTTTCTGGGTTTTAATTTCTGAAACTGATCATTGTCACGGAGCAAAATAGTGTCAAATCAGTAACGTCGCACACATGACAATATGCATGAGATAATTTTATAAAACAACGACGTTAGTTTAAATTATCATTTTTAATCATAGATTCAATTCAAATCATTTTTAAAGACATGATTTGAATGAACTAATTTTTTTTCTCAGACTTTTTATAATTTAATCCACAGTACACTTTTCCACTTCCACTGTACTCTTTTACAGCCTGTCATCATTTCCATTAATGCACATAATTATTTACAAAAATGCAGAATAACAATTTATAAAACTAATAGTACATCCGAAAGACGATGAGCTTTGTAGTGTCAAACGGGTTGCATAATAGGTGAGTCAATAACGATACGTAATATTTCCATTATAAACATTTGTACTGATCCTCTTTACTATAAAAATATAAATGTTCTCACAAATTATCCAATAAATAAAAATTGAAATTTAGTACTATAATTTTAACGTAAACCAAAATTAGACATTCTAAATTATTTCGGTTTTATTCTTTACTTGCATTAAATTTTATAATTTTTTTTAAGTACGAAAAACTTATTTAAGTTTTAACATTCCTGTCACCGCGTGAACATTTAACATAAGCCTACATTTATGACTACGAATTAAAATTGAAAATTTGAATTGAAAATTAAAACTCAAAATTTTAATAAATGTAATTATTATCAGCTAAATATAGTAGCCGACAGCCAAGAGTGGCCTAATCTACATGGTTGCGTTACGTTGATATAGCAGTACAGCAATTCGAAAACGATATAAAAGTTGCGGTTCGTTTCTTACGACCAAGTTTTTGGAATCTCACCATCGATATCTAGTCAGAGATTCATTAATTTTTCTATTCCCCTCTCTTCGCACATATTCTCAATGACGACAATGCAGGGTTAAATGATTCAGATCTTCACATACCGCTTTCAATTTCCACCGTCTTTGTATTTTTCATTGTCACTCAAAGGAGAAAAGGGGGAGCGAAAATATTACTGAAATATTCGTATTGAACACGGTACGTATCGTAGGTGGTAGATGGAGTAAAGAATGGTAGCAGGTTAGCACCAGGGCAGTATTGAAGGAAAAATATTATGCCTGTCAAACCGATCGCGATGCTGTTTCCGATACAAAATGTAAGTAAGAGAACATTTTGAATAGACAATTAGGTACAAATAATTGATTGATTCAAACCACAGTTTAAAGTTCTGACATATTTAGATCAGGGTGGAGATTTCCATATTTGCGGTCGGGATGTCCTTAATTTTCCTAGCTGAAAAAGACGTCGTCCATCAGTATATATCGTGACCCACCAATAATTATCTCCGAAAAACATATTTTAGTTCACCGTACATACTCAACGAACCATAACTATTAATATTCAGGAGAGTGCTGTCAATACGCTTCGTGCCACAACTGGATTTACTCAGGTCGTCACGTTTTGTTTCATCCTACTACAAAGAGGAAATTTCTACCAACATTACAAGACTAAGCATCAATGCAAACTGCCTACATCAACAGTAACTTTAATGCTCTTACAGCACACTCAGCCGACACCAAAACACGCAAGAGACGGGAAGTCGCCGCTTTCTCCAATAAACATCGAGCTCGCGACATCTAGTTTCCGACACCCTCGAGACCTGTAGTCAGAGATTCTTAATGTTTCGTTTCAATGAAAGCTTTTTCTGGGGAGGAGCTAATGTTACTTCTTAGTTTCCATTTACTTCGTTTAAATCCGTAAGTTATGTTCCGCTACCTGACATATATCTCTCCCTGTTATTCCTAAAACTTGACGAGTTATGCTGAGTACTCATGAAGGAGGAAGTCGTCTTAAATTATGTCCTAAGAAAATTAAGGTTGGTAAGAAAATCTGTGAAAGACACGAAACATTTTTTAAACATTACACATCAACATGGTAGAGTACTAGAGATCACGAAGGTGCTCACTATCCAGAATTCTTTAACTCATGCGAGTCAGAAAATAAAACGCTCGTAAGAATTATACGTAGGCAACGATTTTTTCTTAAGTTCATCATGTATATTCTACATATCTACAAAACGTTAAAAAAAAATATACCAAAAATGTTTGGTATACCATCAAAGGATAGAATAAAATCCCAAACGTTTCTGACACTCATTACTTCAGGTTGAAAATATCTTTGCAACAATGGTTAAAACTATTTTTAGGCATTGATAGAATGAGAAGATTTTTAGAATTTATAATATTTATGCAGTAATAATAATAATAATAATAATAATAATAATAATAATAATAAATTTTCTGACGATTTCTGTATCAGCAAATAAATAAATAGAAACATCTGCTTGAGATTCATTACAATTTGCGAGGTAAATTTCGTTTTTCGAAATGATCTCTGTAATTTAATAGCTTATGAGGAAAACTCAGCAAATACGAACATAAAGATTTGAGACATTTGTTTTTCAGAAAATGGACAAATCTTTACATTTGTACAATCCTTAGTAAAAATTTAGATGACCAGACGTTTGCACCACTGCATTTATGTTTGGAATTACAAATAAAAATAACAGGCTTCGTTTTACCCCAATAGTTTAATTTTCCTTAAAGCTTTTCCGACCGCATTCCTACAAACTTCAGCACAACTACGTGGCGGCTGCGGGCCCGGAAAAAGCCAAAACGCTATGCTAGTGTCATAGCGAATGCATGACCAACCTTCAGGGAGAACGTTTCAACAATTAAGATACTCGACAACTATGTCCAAACCAGAACACAGAACCGACGCATACTGGCGAGAAAGTCTTTCACGTATTAGCATTTTTGCACAGCGTAGCGAAAAACTTGATTAACAATCTCATGACCAGTAGCAGCGAAGTGTAATACACTGAAATAGCGAAGCATCGCCGAGTCCACCAGTAACAAATAAAAAACCCCGAGCAGAGTCCAGGCGCCTCGCGCCGCGAGCTCGCCGCCTCGCGCAATCTGCGCGCCCATCCGCAGCCGCGTGCGCCGCGAGGACGAAAGCACTTTCCCCGCAAGATCGCGCGATAGGGCGCGGACGAAGCAGTCGGAGTAGAAAATGCAACGGCAAACTTCCGAGGAGACAAGAATTCGGACGCGCCGAGAGAAGTAGTTTTGTATGCACCAAGGGCGTTATAAGGGCTCTAATGCTCTATCTCGATCAAAAGCACCGAGGCCCTTTGGCCCGAGGGCTTTTGTTACACCGAGATCATTAGAACCCGTTAACGCTCATAGTACGTACATGATTTTATTTTTTACGTAATTTTAATGATTCAGATTGACTTATTCACTAATTAACTAGTTGTTAACATGACTCGGATTGTCTTTTCATATTTACCTCCCATAATTCCCTTATAAATGAATATGTAGCACCTTCCAAACGTTTTCCCTCGTATCCACGATCCTCTCGATCTACGTAAGTTACGCTGTATATATCGAACTCCGTGTCGAAGACAAAATACTTGGGTTTTTACAACTTGGCAATTGAGGTAAATCAGCTGCTGACGGTTTCGACCAATCGGGAGCTTAAACGTCACCACCGAGACGTCACAGTGATGACGTTTTAGCTCTCAATTGAATGACACCGTAACAGCTGATTACAGCCAAGTGCCACATTAGAAAAACTCAAGAATAACAAGTTATAACGTATCGGTAAAAAATTAAATATTTTCTAATGCACTACGATCAACTTCCCGTCTCAGAAAGTGTCAAGCCTCGTAGAATGTCCAAAAACGGCGGTTGTGAGAGGATTTAGAGTTCATCTACAACAATTTTTTTAAACTCGTTTTCATCTTGAGTAATAAAGACCATACGACTCAAGCTGAGGACAACAAATCTTATAAAACTATTTTGTTTAAAAACAAATTATCCATAATGGTTTTTGGAAAACAGTTGAATTCAGAGTGAAATTTAGTTAACTTGCGCTGTAATAAACTTTGCAGCTTGGGTTTTTGAAACGACTGTTTAATACTTTGTATTGCATACGATCTCGTTTTGTAGTATTTTTATTTATTGTATGCAGTAACAGATCTCGTAGTATTTTCAGGCGAATGCTGAAGCAGTACCCTAACAAACGGACCACGGACCTCGCGCTGTCTTTCCTTTCCCTTCCTTGTCCTATCCTCTCCCCTACACATACACACGCAGTTACACTAACATGCACTACACTACCACATATTTCGGGAGACCAATCGGAAGCTTAGAGCTTGTCCAGGATGGGGCGGTGCCGCGCTGGTGGGAGAGTCCTGGTTAGGGGGAAACCCCGCTAGCCGACGGTAGGCCGGCGCCGGACCTTGCCATCCAGCGGGGGAAGATCACCGCCATCTCCCGAGGAAAAAACATGCACTAGACTTACGGAACTAATGACGTAAGCTGTTGACGCGCCCGGAAGCACTAAGCAACCAATCAACTATCGTAGAATTTTCACACACACACACACACACACACACACACACACACACACACACACACACTAAGTGCAACTTTTCTAACTTGAATAATTTCAGCTTTGGTTAAAAGCTTTAAGCTATTAATTCGCAATTTCAATTCATATCTCCGCTCATTGTACCTGTTCCCGGAATAGCTATGAGAACGTGAGGGTATCTACATAGATAATCAAACAACATTAATTCCAATTCACGCTCTGAGTTTCAATTATGTGGAAACATTACGTTGAGAACCTACAATTTCGAAAAATTACAGACCATTAGTAATTAAAACCTACGGACATTAGCCATGATGTCAATGGGGCAAATAGTCATATTACACAGGAGTGAGTACTTCGAGTTTTCAGCACGTCAATTTCTGTGGTCATAATTCCTATGAATGTAGTGCAGGTTATAGTCGGGATCTTTGTTCCTGGCTAGAACGTGTCGAGCTACGCGTGCGGTTGAGATGATGGCGACACACATGTCGGCTTGCGGAATCCCCAGTTATCTCCTCCAGCGGGACACCACCAATGTAGCTCATGTCGCTTCACCCACTTCTTCAATGTAGCTCATGTCGCAAGTATGCCTTCGCCGGGACACGAAACCCAGCACCTCTTGGTCAGAAAAAGAGCCATTTCAGCCAGTGATTCTGGAGCACTTCACTCCTGCTCAATTCAATGTTTTCAGGTACACTTTAAATGAATTATTTAACTGGCTGGTATCATGAACAACAGCACCACGAACAATCACGCGAAATAACGACATATCATGAGTAATGAAGACAGATTTGTTTTACATCACTGATTACCCTTTGGCATTACATGTGTATTTTCCAATCGTTAGTGGGTGGTGTGGCTTGGCGTGGCGGGGAAGAGGCAGTCAGTGGATGCGACGCGGCGGGCGGCGGGGCGGGGTGGGGTGAGGTGGGGTGGGGTGGGGTGGGGAGGGTGGGGTGGGGCGGGGAGGGTGGGGAGGGGCGGGGAGGGTGGGGTGGGGTGGAGTGGGGACGGCGCGGCGGGCACTAAGCAACCACGTGCCGTGCGTCAGTATCTTCCTTTCTGGCGCGAAATTGAACGCTGGCGCTTCGGCTGGTGCCAGTGCCGGTGCAGGCAGCCCTAGGGGAAGCGCGGGTTCGCGGGCCCTGCTCATCAGCTGCATCCGTCCGCTGCGCGGCGCCGCGCCTCGCCGCCTCCCTTCCTCGCTGCCGGTGCCACCTGCTCTCGCGCCCTTCGCGCCGCGGAAGGCGAGGCGAGGGCGCCATTTTTGTTTCCTGTTCTCGTGCTCATATTGGTCCGCACACTCGTTGGATATACTTTTTATTTTTCGGTCCAGATTTATTGAAGAGAAACGGCCGAAATTGTTTCGGAAATGCGTGGGTCAACTACGAAATTGTTGTAGCACAAGCAATGCGGACGCATAGTATCGATTTGATAAAATATCTATGTTTATGTTAAAATAATAATAATAATAATAATAATAATAATAATAATAATAATAATAATAATAATGATGATGATGCCCGTGTGGTGTCCGGTTTTTTTTTTGTAGAATAGCGCCACGGTATCTCCCCTGTCGTAAAAGGCGACAAACAGGAGTAGTTGTCCCTCCATCTGAAATTCATCCATCTTTCAATCGCCATTCCTTTTCCGCTGTGACATCTATTCCTTTGCCAAAATGATACCTTAGCTGTCTCTTAGCCCTTTTCCCGAATCTGTTCCCAAACTATCTCCTATCCACTTCACCCTTTTCTTTCCGACCCTCGAAGACCAGCCCCGCGTGGACTGAGAGAACAGCTACGGCACGTGGGGGACGGGCAAAGGCACTTTTGAGTGTCGGCTATCAGGACAATGGCAACCCGCCAAATCGGATGCCTATCTGTTCTTCTGGAAGCTGGGAGGTGACTTGTGCCCCTGACTTTCGGGCAAGGGATCGGCGAACCAAGTGGCAACTGGAAGATGGGGTAGCGGTGTTCTTGCGGACTGTAAGTGCCTGAGCTAAGCCTTTAGGGGTTAGGTGATGGGGCGCAGATGGGGCTCTGGCTCAGAGGCGAGAGGTGCTTCCACTCTCGACTCTTACTCGGTCCGCCGGTGAAGAAACAGTTATGAGAGCAGAGATTCGTGACGCATGCGACCCGCACTTGCATGGCGGAGCTGCGAGCTCTGGCACCGGACTCGCAGTGAGAAATGTGCTACCTGTGCCAGTGGAGAGCGGTAGAGCCTCCTCATACTATCCGAGGTGTGGCGCTGCACCACTTATGGCGACCACAATACAAACAAGTACTGGGAGTCGCAGCTTGGGTGAGACAACAGCTCACCCCGCACGATCTCAGAACAAACGCCAGCGCATGAAATGAACTAAGGAGTTAAATATCTCCATTATGCATGCGTACTTTTTGGCTACCAGGCTTGAAGCGGACATGGAGGGATACAGGACGCGATTTCTCGAAGATGGTTAAAGCTGCATCCGGACATACCGGAATCCGAGCAGAGAGTGTGCGACCACCAGCGCACCATCTTTGTAAGGAACTTTCTCTCAAATGCAGAAATAAATACCATTAGGGAGAATGTAAGGGCATCCTTATATGTTGAGAATAGGAATGTGATTGACGAAGGAAGAAATAATGAAGATCCACAAGCTAATCAGGAGTCTGTGGAGACGATTTCTGATGAATCCTGCCTCCTAGTGTCTGAGCAATTCTCTTGGGCTGTGCATTACAAAGCCATGAAGACATACAATCATGGTATCCCCTTATCCTCCCGACCATGGATCTCACGAGTAGGATATGGCCCGCGTACAAATGCAGCGATGGAAGCGGTCAATAACTTGCTGAAGGTTAGTGTAGAACAATCGACATCGCTTGAGGAAGTGGGAAGCTATGTGTCTTGCGCAGCCCTTGCTGTTGTACAGGGACTAGGTAAACATGTAAAGGATCAATTGAAAACATCGAAAAACGCAGTACAGACTGCTAAACCCACCAAACCCCCATGTTTGAGACGTATTGAATGCAAGATTGAAAGCTTTCGGCGAGACATGGACACCCTGACAGCCTTCTTTACAGCTCCTGAGAACGCAACTAGAAATCTCTCCAATGCAGTGAAGGCTATTGGACGAAAGATGAGAATTCGAAGAACCCAGCCGAATTTTGAGGAGAGGCTTCGAGACAGACTTGAGTACCTGAAACAGCGCATCGCAGCCCTTGGGTGTCGTATAGGAAGATACCATAAAGCAATGAAACGAAGACAATAGAATGCTATGTATTCATGCGACCAGAAAAAAATTTTCAGCAACTCGGAGATCAAAGAATGTTGCCAGAAACAGTTATTAAAAGCTCCGAAGTGGAAGAATATTGGAGTAATATATGGAGCATTCCCAAGACCCATGATGATGAAGCTTATTGGATAGCAGACGAGGAAGCGAAGTGTTGTGATATACCACAAATGTGCTCGCCTAATATTACACGGAAAGATATCTTCAATTCAATCAGGAAGACGCAGAATTGGAAAGCACCAGGTACTGATAGGATACAAAATTTGTGGTGGAAGTATTTCCCATGTATTGATTGATTGAGTTTAAGAGCGCTTCAACGGCTAAGGTCATTTGCGCCCGTACCAAATTATTTTAAGACCAGTGCACAATATTGCAGTGCCAAGCTAACAAAAAAATTAAAATCTTTAAATAGAACGCAAAGTAAAACTGAAAAGGAACGTATTCTAATAAAAGGGTTTGGCAGAAAAATGCGTTTTTTTTAATCTAGGGCTAAAATCCAATAATTGGCATTATCATCTTTCTTCTATTTTAGACAATGTTAGATTACTGGAAGAGACTGTCGTATAGTTTCGGGTTTCGTGACAGTGTAAGGAATCGTGATCCGAAAAAGTATTGGATAATTGTTATACGTTTATAAATTTTTCAAAAAGTACTCGAGTAGCCCAAAATTATTGGAGTGTCTTGTTTTATTACCCATTTCATAGGCTATGGTCAGAAAAATTCTTGTTTATGCCCTTTTTATTTTATTGGTTTTTTTCTGGGTAATGTGAAAGTGCTCGAAAGATCGAAATATCGTACGCACGAAAAGTCTCGATTTTTCGGAAGGAAAATAGAAAAGCCCAAAATTATTTTTTAGCCATTTCGACCACCCTTGTATGTGTTTTAGACAATGTTCGGTTATAGAAGAGTTCCTGTAGTTTAGGTTTAATGGCAGTGTAAAAAATGGTTATAAGAAAAAGTATGGGATAATTGTTTTTGGTTTATAATTTTTTCAAAAAGTACTAGACTAGCCCAAAAATATTTCAAAGTCTCGTTTTATTACTCCATCTATCGGCTATTGTCAGAAAAAGTCCTGTTTCTATACGTTCATTATTATTGATTTTTTCCTGGGTATTGTGAAAGTGCTCGCGTAGTGCGGGTAGTTTAGGTTTTATAACGATGTAAAAAAAGTGATCGGAAAAACTTTGGGATAACTTTTATTAGTTTATAATTTTATTAATACGTACTATACTAGTCCAAAATTGTTTGAACGTCTCGTTTCATTAATCGTTATGTCGACAATTGTTACAAAATGTCTTCAGTTCTCGCCCGACCGCCGTGGTGTGCGGATCGTGTCCGCAGCTCCGTTGTGCCTTACCTTGTCGCCTGCGAGTGCGCCAAGATAAGGAGAGGTCAAGCGATAATAAACCTGTGTGCAGTAGTTCTAAGTGAACAGTTATATTTGTGCAGTGAAACGGTGTTATTAAATTCAGTTCTACAAAGACAATTTATATATAAAACTCAGTGATTACAGAAGTGTACTCGGGTAGGCTCGGTAGCATGTAGTGCGATCGCACAAACTACCAATACCCGGAAAGTTACGTATCTCAACAAATGTCATCAGAAGAATCAACAAGCAGCGGCAGCCACAGCATGGATCTTGATTCATCTAATCCTGTGAACCTGACACAGAATGCATGGCAAATATCGCACCAGCTCGGTCAAAAGACGAACCAGACGTCCTCGACCCTGATGTAAATAGAAGGGTAAGGCAAAAGACAGCGTCTTGCGATAGTAATAATAGTATTTATACAGTTCCCACCAAGAATCAATTTAGTGCTCTCAATACAGAAGATGCAATAGAAAACAATGAGGAAACTTCTCCAAAAACCACAGTACCTCCAATTTTTGTGCCAAATGTAAATAATGTTCCAGCCATGATTAATTTATAAAGGATGCTTTAAAAACCGAAGACTTCGAAATAAAATCTCTGGCAAACGACAAAATTAAAATAGCTCCAAAAACCAAATAATCAAGGCTGCGCTTTTAGAAAAGGACCATAAAGTTAGAAACATAATAAATGTCCGCCATAGGTTGACGAAGTTACCTCTGCCTCTATTTTTTGTAGACCTTGAGCCCAAATCTAACAACAAAGAAGTATTCAAAATTAACCGACTACTAAATTGTGTCGTTGCAATTGAACCACCACGCCTGAAACGAGAGATAGTTCAATGCAAAAATTGTCAGAGATATGAACATACCAGGTCGTATTGTGCATACCCGTTTCGGTGTGTTAAATGTGGAAAAGAACATGATCCAGAAAAGTGTCAAAAAGTAAAGGAAAGTCAACGACATGTCGCTGTGCGAAGGGAATCATCCGCCAACTATAAAGGTTGCAAGTATATCAAGAAATACTAAAAGGAAAGGGTACAAAACTCAAGTAAACCCAGATCATTTCAACAAGAGATGCCTAAACAGTCACAAAACAACAACATTGGAAATACTTATCCCCAAGAAAACAAAAGAAGTCTACAAGCAAATGAAGGAACATGGGCCGATGTTGCGCGACCAAAGCCATCAGAACGGCAACAACAACAACAACATAATGAACAACACAACGATAACCACTCCATTATGAACATTATACAGCACCTTTAAAATTTGAAAACATATTAAAAAAAAAAAAAATTAACCTTTTTTTCCAAACCTTTTTAAAAAAAAAACATATCACTTGAAACTCTTTAAAAAAATAATCCAACTAAACGGCAAATCATCGCCAAGAAATAGAAATATTTCTCAACGAAAACAAAATAGATATTCTACTCATCTCTGAAACTCATTTCACAGAAAGAAGCTACTTTAAACTAAAGAACTTCACATTATACGATACTGAACATCCTAGTGGCAATGCTCACGGTGGCACAGCAATATTAATAAAAAGCACCATTAAGCATCAAGAACAGGAAGCCGTACTTGACCAAGAAATTCAAGCAACATCTGTACAAATTACCGACTGGAATGGACCAATCACCATCAGCGCCATTTACTGCCATCCCAGATTCAAAATAGATAAACAACGATTTGAAATCTATTTTAAGTCACTAGGAAATAGGTTCATGGTAGGTGGAGATTTCAACGCCAAACATACTCAATGGGGATCCAGGCTCATCACCCCTAGAGGGAGAGAATTGCAAAAAGCAGTTACTTCTCTACAGCTAGAAACCATTTCTACAGGAGAACCTACCTACTGGCCTACCGACCAAAACAAAATTCCAGACCTGATCGATATATTCATAACAAAAGGAATCCCATCCACTAACTGTATCATTGAATCTTCCCTCGAACTGTCCTCAGACCACACTCCAATAATTATCACCGTTGGTAACAAAATTATCCTTCACCCCTCTCCCGTGTCGCTAACGAACAGAAAGACAAACTGGGCCTCGTACAGAACCCAGATATCAATGAAAACAAACATTCGATTACCATTAAAAACAGCTGATAATATAGATGAAGCGACTGAATATATAACCGAAAGACAAACTGGGCCTCGAAATACCCAAAATTTCTTTTAAACAAAATAGCCGAGAAAAGAAGACTAAGAAGAATCTGGCAAGCTTCAAAATATCCTGCAGACCGTACCAATTACAACAGAGCAACTAGGCAACTAAGGTGCCTCCTAAAAGATTTCAATAGCAACAGGTTTCAGGATTTCATAACCAGCCTCACCCCAACAGGAGATACTAATTATTCTCTATTTAAAGTCACCAAGAAGCTGAAACAACCGACCAAACCAAATCCTCCAATCAGGGATGAAAATATGCGCTGGGCGAGAAACGCCACTGAGAAAGCATCTACATTTGCCAAATTCTTCGCTAATGTATTCCAGACTCATCCCTTTTCAAATACAAACCAAGACCAACAAATCAGGGATTACCTGAACTCCCCAAACCAAATGACGCTTCCAATTCCACATTTTACTCCCAGAGAAATTACAAAAACCATTAACGCCTTATCAAGCAAAAAACCAAACCAAGACCAACAAATCAGGGATTACCTGAACTCCCCAAACCAAATGACGCTTCAACAGTATTCTAAGAACAGGGCACTACCGGAACAATGGAAAGTAGCCCAAATTCAAGTTTTCTCAAGCCTGGGAAACCCCACATGAACCCTCTTCTTACCGCCCCATCAGTATACTTCCAATCCTATCCAAAGTGTTTGAGAAACTTCTTCTATCAAGACTACGTCCACACATAGCAACCAATAACCTAGTCCCTGACCATCAATTTGGCTTTAGACAACAGCATTCTACCATCGAACAAGTTAATAGAATCACCAGCTACATTGAGAATTGTTTCCAAGAAAAGAAATATTGTTCAGCGCCTTTCTAGACATCGCCCAAGCGTTTGACAAAGTCTGGCACGATGGACTCCTATTTAAACTCAAACATTTCCTACCATATCCCTTCATCAATATCTTCAGATCTTATCTATCCCACCGCACTTTCCAAATCAAATATCAAAATGAATTATCTGAATTCCATCCAATCAAGGCCGGAGTACCACAAGGTAGTGTTCTTGGCCCTATTCTGTACCAACTCTATACGACAGATATACCAGAAACAGATAAAACAACCATTGCCACTTTTGCAGATGATACGCCATACTAGCTTCGGATGACGACCCAAATGTCGCAACAAGACACTTACAAGAACATCTTACAATGATTGAAAAATGGGCCAAGAAATGGAAAATAAAAATCAATGAAAACAAATCAACCCATATAACTTTTACCCTGAGAAGAAAGAAATGTCCCACTGTCCACATCAACAATAATCCAATATTACAAATGGAAAGTGTAAAATACTTAGGGATACATCTAGACAAACGTTTAACATGGAAAAATCACATTTTAGCCAAGAAAAAGCACCTACAACTTCAAGTAAGAAAATTATACTGGATCCTAGGATATCACTCAAAACTATCACTGGAAAATAAACTATTGCTTTATAAATCCATAATAATTCCAATATGGACCTACGGCATCCAAATCTGGGGCACAGCAAGCAAGAGTAATCTCTATCATCCAGAGATTTCAGTCCAAGACCTTAAGAATGATCGCAGCAGCGCCTTGGTTCATCACAAACGCAGCATTACACAAAGTCTTAAAAATGCCCACTGTCTTGGAAAGAATAGAATCAATCAGCTCAAACTATCTCCAGCGTCTTGAAAACCATCCAAATCACTTAGCCCTCAACCTCCTTGACAACAGTGCTGATATCCATCGTCTAACCAGAACCTCACCCATACAACTCCCATACAGATACTCAAGAAGTAACTGAAACATGATCACCACCAAAATATCAATTCCAATAGCTGTCAACCTAAAATAATAATTATTGCTTTTTGTTATAGTACGAAGAAGAAGATGAAAAGTACCGATGGGATACCTTCACTACTAATCATACTTGTCATAATAATTCTACAATAGACATCACATTTACTTATTATTTTGTAAAAAATAGATTGTAAATTTATCTTAAAAAAATGTCTTGTTCGTATACGTTCATTATTTTTCAGTTTATTACTGGGTTATGTGAAATAACTCATAGGGTCAAAATATCGTAGGCACGAGATTTATTGAATTTTTGGAAAGAAAGGAGAGAGGCCCAAAATTATTTTTGAACATTGTCAATTTCCCTTGTATGTGTTTTAGACAATATTCCATTACTGGAATGGAATGTCGGGTACTTTAGGTTTTATAACAATGTAAAAAAAAGTGATGGGAAAAACTTTGGGATAACTTTTATTAGTTTATAATTATTTTAATGCGTACTAGACTAGCCCAAAATTATTTGAGTGTCTCGTTTCATTAATCGTTGTCTACAATTGTGAAGAAATGTCTCGTTTGTATACGTTCATTATTTTTAAGTTTATTAGGGGATAATGTGGAAATCTCGTAAGATCGAAATATCGTAAGCACGAAAGTTATCGATTTTTCGAAAAGAAAGGAGAGAAACCCAAAATTATTTTTGAACATTGTTGATTTCCGTTGTATGTGTTTTAGACAATATTTCATTACTGGAAGAGAATGTCGTGTAGTTTAGGTTTTATAACAATGTAAAAAAAAAGTGATCGGAAAAACTTTGGGATAACGTTTATTAGTTTCTATTTTTTTAATACGTACTAGACTAGCCCAAAATTATTTGAGTGTCTAGTTTTGTAACTCATTATTTGGACAATTGTGAAAAAACGTCTTGTTTGTATACGTTCATTATTTTTAAGTTTGTCAGTGTGTAAAAACTCATAAGTTCTTACACTTACAAAACTCATAAGTACACATAAACTTATGTGTAAAAACTCATAAGATCGAATTATAGTAGGCACGAGAATTATCGATTTTTTTGGAGAAAGGTAGAGAGGCCCAAAATTATTTTTGAACACTGTCAATCCCCCTTGTATGTGCTTTAAGCAATATTTCATTACTGGAAGGGAATGTCGTGTACTTTAGGTATTATAACAATGTAAAGAAAAGTGATCGGAAAAAGTTTGGAAAAACTTTTATTAGTTTATATTTTTTTTAATACGTTCTAGACTAGGACAACATTATTTGAGTGTCTCGTTTCATTAATCATTATGCAGACAATTGTAAAAAATGTCTTGTTCGAATACGTTCATTATTTATCTGTTTATTATAGGGTAATATGAAAAAGCTCATAAGGTCGAAATATCGTAGGCACGAGAATTATCGAGTTTTTGGGAAGGAAAGTAGAGAGGCCCAAAATTATTTTTGAGCATTTTCGAACTCCATTGTATACGTTTTAGAATATATTTGAATGGAATGGAAGTAATTTAGGTTTTTTCAAAGGAAGGAAAAAGATTTGTTAAACGGTTGGATTATTTTTATTAATTTTAATTTTTTTAATCAATGCTGTACTAGCCCAAAATTATTTGAGTAACGCGTGTAATTTAGAATTATGTGGACAATTGTTAAAAAATGTCTTGTTCGTATACGTTCATTATTTTTGTGTTCATTTCTGCACAATGGAAACGTGCTCGAAAGTTTGTAATATCGTATGCACGTTTCGGGGTTTGTGGAACTTACGTGTATGTAATTTAGAGATTATTCGATTCCTGGAAGAGAAAGTCTTGTAGTTTAGGTTATATAACAATTTAAATATTAAAGAAAAGAAAAATATATGTGATAAATTATCTATATTAAATCTGTCATTAACTAAAATTTTGCAATTGCTTATAATGGATGGAATTGTGGCTCTAATTTCTTTGAACCGTAATATCGTGTGTGTGTGTGTGTGTGTGTGATTACTTCTGATCTTGTAGTTCTGAGCAAGTGGAGCTTTTTAATCCCCATTTTTGCTAAGTTTAATTTGGGTGTTTGTACTCGCAATGTGGGTGAAAAAAATGAGTTCGGGGTCATTAAAGTCTCCAAATTATGGCGCATGATTTTTTTAGTTATGAAATATTCGGTTGGTTCTCATTTCTCTCTCTTGTAGTTTGGGTGAGTTTCAACATTTTGAGTAGTGATCCATAGAAAAACCAGAATTCAATTGTTTAGATCATGCAGAAAATTTTGATTTTTGAGTAAGTCGGGGTAGTAACTTAACCTCCCCCTATTTTGTAATCTTAAATTGGGAAGTTTTAGAGTATGAAAAATAATGGTTTTGGTGTCCTTGGTTGACCTTGTCCTGCCTCTCGACCTTGTGCCACCCCAGGCAGGGTTGTGGGCCCCACAATAAGAAAGGTGCAGGCACCTGGGAGAGCACATCTTCTAGTTCTTTCTGTGACACGACTTGTCCAGGCGGGACAAATGGTAACAGAAATAGTTCGGAAATTCACACGAACGGAAGATATCTGGAGAGTGGTTCGTATGTCTATTCCTTTAGATACCAGAGAGTCTGTGTTTAAAGTGGCGACTCCGCCATGGGCGCGGAGGCCATCGTCAACGTCTTGCCTGTAGCAACAAAAGCCGCGTAGAGAGAGGGAGTGCTCAGAACGGAGATGTGTTTCCTGCAGGCAGATAACCACGAGTCTATGCATAGACATTAGTAACTTCAATTCGTCGAAACGGGTACGAAAGCCATTTAAGTTCCATGAAATGAGAGCCATAGTTTCTAGTTCTAAGTTTTTTTTGGTTCTTGGGTGGGTTATTATTGGGTTTCTTTTTCCTTCTCTGTTGGAGAGTAATGAGTTGGTTCAAGTGGAGTTCCTCATTCCCTGCAGAGTCATCTTGACTACTGCTAGACAGGGTCGCATGTATTGGGACACCACGGTCCCTTGAGACAGGCGACCTAGATCTAGCAATAGGCCTGTCAGTCTCGACTTCTCTGGATGCGTTTGAGTGTTTGTTGAAATATTATACTTTTGGTTTCCGTTTTTGTTTCAGACTGGACAACATTTTTTGGGATAGGCATATCCGCCGATGTCATCAAAGGACACCTGGCAGGCAGCATCGCGCAAAGTGAAGGCTTTAGGCGTTTGTGTTTCAGAATTTACTTCCTTATGTTGACCCACGGTGTCAGCGAAACTTCGGGCCATGTCCACGGGGTTTCGCGTCTCGTAGCGTCGTCGTGCCACCGGAAAGAAAACATTCTCAGAGACCCTGATCTTCTGGATCTCTCTTTCTCTCAAGAAAATGGGGCACTGGTTGGAATTTGATGGATGTTTTTCACAACAGTTCACGCACTTTGCCTCTGTGGAGCAGTTAGAGTCATTACAAACCTCCCTTCCACAGTGCACGCAGACTGCGGCGCTCATGCAGCGAGGTTGCGTATGGTCAAACCTCTAGCATTTAATACAGCGCAGAGGGTTTGGAACATACTGCCTGACACGGAGATTATAGAAGCTACAAGATATCTTCTCTGGTAGAGATGGATAGTTGAAGGTCAGTATCAGAGTTGAGGTAGGAGTGAGTACCCCATTTACTCTCCGCTGAATCCTGTAAATCTCTGACACACCATATGGTTCGAAGAAAGCTTTCAAATTTTCTTCCGATTCGGTAGAGAAGTCTTCGTGATTTACCACACCCTTGCAGAGGTTTAAGGTCGGGTGGGCGGACACATGCACCTGGAGGCCGGCTATTTCTTTGAGGTCAGTGATCTTGTTGATATGTTTATCAGAGCGACATTCAAAAGGGATTGTGCCGTTTCTCTGACGGACCACCGACTGAAATTTGCCAAACTTTTCGATTTCCCTGGCAAGTTTGATTGGGCTGACACTATTCATAGTTTCATTATTTCTTTTACATGACATGACGAGAATGCGGGGCTTAGTAGGTCTGTTAGATTCATTACTGAAAAAACTCTCAAGATTTACTGTTTCACCAACAAATCTCCTCTTCCTTATTGAAGAGAGCGGGGGGGTAGTTTTTTATCCATTAAGAGGATATCAGATTCATCCCCGTGGCCCCCAACCACCACGGAACCCAACAAGGGGACACTGCAACGGAGTGCCAGGGTTGCTACGGGGATATAGTGGGGGGTTACCATAGCGCTGCACCGCCGTGGATCCCCCCGCTCACCCTCGAGTTCAGTACAAGACCTATTCCAAGGCGGTTGATCGGGAGTGGGTTAGCTCCCGACCCCCATCTAGAAGAGTCCGTAGCCAAAGCAAGTGTATTAAGACCTACAAGGAATGTTCCCCAAAGTACGTAAGATCACGTATCCTTGGATGCCAAGAAAAAAATAGCACGAGGAGAGTAATTGGGAAACAGACAGGCCCCTCAACCGCCAGGACATACATTCCCTCCGACACGGGTCACCATGCACGGCAAACACGTGGGTGGGCGTTCAGCATACAGAGGGAGCCAGTGAAATAGAAGAGGGAGAAGAAAAGAGGCAGGATGGTATAGAAGAATGAGAATGTACAATGGGGAGAAGAAAAATGACTTCTGAAGGAAAGGAATACTTGAGAGCCCTCTTTGTATCCCCCTGTCTGGACGTGGACCAACCCACCTCGACGGGTATTTCCCATGTACTCACGCGGTCTTGGCCAGGTGGTTTCAAGCCTCATTCAACGATACAACTATCATTTCGGCGTCTTTTACTGAAGGAGTTACGTTTAGGATACGCAAGTCTAACAATCCTAAGGCTCCGAGTAACTATCGACCCATCACTTGCCTCCCCACAGTATATAAGATTTTTACATCTGTGCTAGCTAGTATGCTGAATACCCAACTGAAAGCCAACAATCTACTGGCACCAGAGCAAAATGGTTGTAGAAAGCGTGCTCAACGTTGCAAAGGATTATTGATAGTAGACAGTGTTGTAGACAATTAAGCCAAAAAAGACACCGCAACATTTTTGTTGGATGGATCGACTATACCAAAACCTTCGACTCAATACCTCATTCGTGGCTTTTGTATGTCCTTCGCTTCTACAAAGTAAATGCTTAGTATGTGAACCTAATCCGACACTGAATGGGAACGACGAACTTGACAAAGATAAAAGTCTCCTTTTCAGGAGGCAGATATACCACCAAGGAACTGAAGATTAAACGAGGAATATTCCAGGGAGATAGTCTAGTCTTATGGTTCTCCCTAGCTCTCAGCAGAATGTTAAGAGATTAGGGTATGAGATAAGAAATCACCAAATATCCTCATATCTTCATTAATCATCAGTTCTACATGGACGATCTCAAGTTATACGCCAAAGATAAGAACCAGCTTTCCTCGCTGCTTGAACTTGTAAAGACCTTCAGCGAGTCTATTTGTATCGAGTTTGGCATTGATAAATGCGCTGCAGTGTACGTGAAAAGAGGAAAAATTCTTGATCCGGACAAACTCATCCTGATTTGTGGCACCAATATCCAAGAACTTGTGCAAGAGGATACATATAAATATTTAGGCGTGCATCACCTTTTGAGCACAAGTGAAACAAAGATGAGGCATGTTATTCAAAATGAAGTCTAGCAAAGAGTCGCAAAAATTTGTAAAACTCTTAAATGGGAAGAACCTTATGTCATCTATCAACACTTGGGCAGTACCTGTGGCTGTCTATACATTTGGTGTTCTTCACTGGACAACAACTGCACTGCAGGACCTTAATCGAAGAAGTAAGACCACTCTCACTAAATATCGCATGCACCATCCCAACAGTTCAGTGGCAAGACTGTACATACCTCAGAAAGAAGGAGTTAGAGGTGTTTTGGATTTTGAGTCCCTTTGCGCGAAGCAAATCAACAATATTCGCAAATACTTCCTTCAGAAAACGACGGTTAGGCATGATGCAATTTGTGCCACGGACAAGAATTTTCCTTCATTGAACCTCAGTGAATCGGACTCTGAGTCTGTGTATCACCAAAGAAGATAGGCTGAGCGAATGGGCCCAGAAGCGTTTACATGGCAGGTTTCCTGCTCAGCTCAAAGGGAACGCTGTGAACATTGCATCGTCAGTCTCCTGGCTAACAAAATCTGGCCTCTTTGCTGAGACAAGGCTTTGTCATTTCTATTCAGGACGAAGTAACCTCTACTCGCAATTACCAAAGGAATGTGATTGGGGATATGAGTGTAGATGACCGCCGCCGACTTTGCAATCAACCCGGCGAAACCCTCCAACACATAATGGGCGGGTGTTCTGCATTGACACACACAGAATATCTGAGTCGGCACAATGACGCTGCTGTGGTTGTCCATCAGGTCCTGGCGGCAAAGTCAGAGATGGTAGAGAAAGACGTCCCACACTACAATTTCAAGCTGGATTCAGTTCTGGAGACGAAACGGTGGAAGCTCTTGTGGAATGTTGCAATCACCACTGATCGCAGGGTCGAAGCCAACAGACTTGACATAACATGGGTCGAGAAGATTTCACGGAAAGGGATTATAGTTGACATAGCTATCCCTCTAGACCGAAATATAGCCGCTTCCATTGCCGAGAAGCAGCGAAAATATCAGGCCCTGGCTATTGAACTGAGCGACATGTGGCGGTTAGTATCTGTTGAAGTAGTTCCTGTGGTTATCTCTGCAAATGGACTGGTTTCTGAAGAACTAACTTCATCGTCTGCAAGGCTTGGCCCCAACAACTGGCACATTCATACAATGCAAAAGACTGTTCTCCTGAGTACTGCACGCATCGTGAGGAAGTTTTTATTATTATAACATCACCTGACTTCGCCGTCGAATCCTGACCGCCAGAGTTTGCAAGCGAAGCAGGTACCTTGATTCTCTAAAGGTCCCGGTGTCGGTTGTATGGCACCTCGATAGGCGAAAGACATAAAAATATAATAATAATAATAATAATAATAATAATAATAATAACAACAACAACAATAATAATAATAATAATAATAATAATCTAGCGAAATTACTCTCGTAAATTCACCGTATCCTCAATATAGCACACTCGTAGATAATTTAATTCCATTCGAAGTGCTTTTACATTTGTAAACGTTTGGTACCGAAAAATATTGTGAAGCAATTAAAGGAGAAACGTAAAGAGCCAGTAGAGATTTCTCCATAACTGACAACATAACATGCGGAAATGACAAATTAATTTATTAGCAATTAGACGAAATTCATTAGCAATTAAATAGTTCTGAACGGTAGTATGTGTTTTTGTGGCGGCGTCAGCTTAAGAATAGTAAAAGCTTATTCGCAAACTAGGCTCATTTTGCTGAAAAATGAGCATACGTAACTAATGAGCCCAAATTAAAGTAGATGGCACTCAAAATAAATTACATTCACATGGTTAGCATTCGGTTTGACACTGATCCAGCTATATCCAAGAAACATTTAAGGCAACGTTTCACCTTTACCGAGAACGTTTAAGTGAACGCGGAAACAAAATCTCTGTCACAGAGAGGAAGATTGGTATTCCGAAACATGCCCTCCCGCTAAGTTCCGAAGAACCGCGTCAAAAATGCAAATTCGCTATGGACCGGCGCATAATTGCGGCGAGTGCGCTCGCGAGGCGGTGTGACGAGGTGCTGCTGCAGATCACGGGCGACCGCAGCGATCCCAGGAATCGATCTGAATGCCAGAGAGCGGCGGGCGCGCGTGCCGATGTCACGGAGCGTGTAACGAGCTCGCGAGACGCGCGCGGAGCTTGCAGTCGAGCGCATCCACGCCTTTCCGAAGTCGCTGGGTGGTTGGTTGGTTTGTTTGTTAGTGATTCCGGGCGCGTGTCAACAGTTTAGGTCATTAGTTCCGTAAGTGTAGGGCATTTTTTTCCTCGTGAGATGGCAGTGATCTTCCCCCGCTGGATGGCGAGATCCGTTGGCTAGCGCGGTTTGGGAGTGTCCCTAACCAGGACACTCCCACCAACGGGGCACCGCCCCAGCCGGGACAAGCTCTAAGCCCCTGACCGGTCTCCCGAATGCTCTGGCATTCCCCAGGTGTTGATCGGTGAAACCACGGAAAAGTACCGATCAAAGCAGCCGGCCGCCAGAATTCTCCTCCAGACAGCAACTGAATTCGACCTGGCTGAAAAGCTAGTGTCGAAAATCCTGCCGCCGTCAGGATTTTATCCTAAGACCTCCCGGTCAGAGGCGCTGCAGTGACATCAGTTGATGCACTGAGCTACCGTTCCGGGTTCCGAAGTCGAGCGCACAACAGTTGTGCAAACATTCAAATTGAATTTTATTTTCAGAAAAGAACATGAGATGTTATACAACACATTAAGTAGTACTTTATTTGTTGAGTTAAAGACGGTGTTGAAAAAAGCAAAATGTGTGCTATATATTTCAGTTTTATTGGAAAACCGTGAAGTGGACACGTCACGTTTTGAATGTTTGCTCTGTCGGCATGCAGTCCTCGTGTTCTAACTGCTCCCAGATACCAAATAAAGACAGGTACCAACTAAAGACAGTAAACACAAATACAAGATAGATTATCATTCCGCGTGTATGTGAACCTTACGTTACTGGCCAAAGCACCGGCTACTTCCATAGGATAAGCTAATATTAGTTAATAAATATTGTCCCTTCTTTGTTGCAAAAGCCGAAAAGATGCGGCGTACGTATCACTCACGGTAAACACATAGGTTGGATAAAAAGTAATGAGAATATAACTTAAACCGGTTAGACGGACTGCTGCCAGCTGCCACCTGTCATGACAAAAGGAAGGTAGACGAGTGTAAGCAGCGAGCGGGAACAGTACTCAGTCAGTCTTCTGCAGTGTGTAAATCGTTGAACTTCATAGCAATAGCGCAAGCACCATAACGTCATGTTTACAAAAGTACAGGAACGTTTGTGGTTCAAAATTTAAGTGACACGAGATCAGAGTAACCAAGAATGTTTTCAGAGACTGCATGAAGCATGTAGTGATGCAGCGATGCCATACGCCAAAGACGCAAGATGAGCTAAGCGTTTAGATTAGGCAGAGATGATATGAAGGATAACCCCCGTATAGAACGACCCCACGTGGAGACCTCTTGCGCCGCTGGCAATGCGAGTTTCTGAAAAATCCACCTTACTCACCCGATAAGAATCCCTGTAATTGATATTTCTTCAGGAAAATGAAAAAACCACTGCGAAAAACCTGGTGCAATACCAGAATAAATTATTCATGCTACAGGGCGGTCAATATGTGACCAACAGAAATAGACGCGCACATTGTGTACGTCTCCTTCCTAACATTTGTCAGAAAGTCATTAATAACTGAGGCGATTATATTGAAGGTGTTTATATGTAAATATCTCTGTCAATAAAGTCATGACAGAGAAAAAAACATTTCTCATTATTTTTTATTTAACCCTAGTAAATTGCCTCGCCAGGTCCACAGGCAAGGGGAAAATACCAAAGCTTCTCAAGGAGAGAGCAAGTTTGGCTCTGGCAATTACTCTCCTGCGTGTACATTTTCGATTATCTTAAAATACATTTTGTAATATGAAAATAACAACAATACATTTCGATGTACATTAATAAAATATACATTTCAAATAAATTCTAATACAACTACCATAGTAAATACTGCAAATCATGGAAGATGATTAACGATTGGTTGCATATTCTTACTTCTGATGAGAACATTTGTCATATTCTGATCAACGTGGTGAAAGTAGATCAGTTTGTGACAATTGTAGTGAATGATCTGTCGAATCAATTTTTGTTTACTTCTTTTACTTCTTATAGTATTTACATTGGATGTTGTTAACGACAGGATATTTTCTGCTTCACGAAATGGACATTGAATGTGTGAATTCTATGACCAATAACACCAATTAGGCCATTTGAGGTCCATTCAGCCCACGTCCTGCCTTATTCTGTATGTGTGAGTTTTCGCTGGTATAATTGTTCATCGAATATTTTATCACGGTATGCGATTGGTTGTATTTTTGTTGGACAAAACATACACGAGAATCAACATTTACACGGAAAAAATTAATGTGAACATCGCGAGATTCAAAAACAATCTTTTGGGTATGCGTGTGTATGTGTATCTGTTCGGGTCCCACTAAATAAAACCTCTCAACTTAGTGATAGTATTCATACAAGATATACGAATGATTATAATATTTCTCCAAAAAATAATTACTACCAGAGAGCGCCAATCCTAATCCTATCCCGACTGTTTCCATTTCGGGTCCACAACATTTGTCGGAGCGATTGAAACAAGCTTATAATGCTTGTGTGATTTTAAATATTGCCTTCCTTTCATTCAATGTTTTATTAGTAACATAAAATATCGCGAAAAAATAGATGGGCCAGCCGTGAAGTAAGCTTGAACACAGAAAAAACTAGGTCGAACAAGAATTTATACTACTGGTTCGACAAATGGGCAAATTGGACATTTTGAACAAATGTTTAGTATTTTTATCAACGAGACATTTTATTCTGCGCAATTAGTCAAGAGAAAATAATCAATTAAAAATGGGTATAATTGCAATCATCAGTTATTAATTAACAATAAGCCGAGAATTTCCGAGAAAAATTGCTTATGTAATATTTTACTTGAATTCAGAATTCCGAACAGGTTTTCCAATCGTAGATTAGCTTTTGCACAACATATAGCCCACGCATCATCCAATTTTTCAGTAACAAATTGTCTTGTTTCACAATTCCCTTGATTTTTTTATTCAGCAATGAAAATTGAAGCATAGTATTGAAATATGTGTTATCGGACAAGTGACATCAATAATTGGAATATAATAATGTCATTACGCCGAAAAACAGCATGCAACAAATGCCGTTTACGTAAGTAAACAGAGACGATACCTGAGGTTTATATCCAACCAAGTCTGCTAATTGTGTTATCGGTCGTCTGTCGTTCAATACTTTTCGTAATGCCTCACTATCAGAAAAACATACACAATAAGTACAATTTCTTGGAATATGTGAACTCATACGCCATCTTTAGTCACAACTCATTTGTTTCGATTGTTCTTAACGTACAACAGTCTGTTATATCTTTAAAGGAGGCCGGCCTTTAAGAGAGCATTATCGTTCCTGTGGTTCCGTTAAGTCAACATAATACGACAGTATTACGAAAAAATATTTTACAAAATCACACCATGACCATTATTATCCAATAAAAGTATCAGTGTATGGGAGAAGTTTTTTTTTCTTAATATTTTTTAATCATTTACTTATATATTAGCTATCTACTGAGATTTTAGATATGTAAAATAATCGATAGTAAGAAAGACAAAAAATACACGTCTCTCAGACCTCTTAATTTTCTTCTTCATCCAAATGTATTTCTTCAACCTGATACTTTCTAAACATTTACTGACATTACACACATACAACCACCACATCTGACAACAAATTTGAGTTTCTCACCGACCACATTCCATTCCCGTCCTTCCTACTGCACACGTCGTTTCCTCATCCCCCGCCTCCATTTTCTGGCCCATCCCACCCTTCCACCACCCTCTCCTCCTCCACTTCATCCCTATTCTCGTGCGCGCGTCGCCGCGAGGGAGTAAGAAATTCGCTCTCGGGCGACGTCTTATCCGCGCCCGCCCCCTCCGCCTCCGCCGCCCGCGCGCTCCCTGATCGCCTTAAGACTTTTTCGCGTGCGGCGAAGCGAGCTCCCCGCGGGCGGCGCGGGGGCACCGGCGGCGGCCGCCGGGGCGTCGTTTTTCCATCCCCCGCCGCTAATGCACCGGCCGGCTTTTGGCCAATCTGGAGCGGCCGCGCGCGGGGCGGCCGGCGGGGCGGGGCCGCGGCGAGTCTTACTGCCGGAGCGTCGTGTGGCAGACGTATCGTTAAACCACCAGCACTGCCGCAGAGTTCCAGCAAGTACGCAACCTCCTCATCTCCCCCGACCGTCCGCGGCCGTCACAGCCGATGGAGGCGGTGGCGGCAGCGGCGGCGGTGTGGCGGGAACGGGGGCGTGGCGGCGGGTGGCGGGTGGCGGCGGCGGCGAAGGCTTTGATCAGCACTGGCTGCGTGGCGGTGGGCGCGCCCGGGCGGCGCGGCGGGCAGTGCGGACGCTCCCTCTAACGGGCTCCGATTCCGTAAACACGCGCCGCTCAATCGGATTACTGAGCGTGGAGGCGAGCCCGGCGGAGAAAGCGTCGCAGGACGAAGCGAGAAATAGAAGAGGCGGCGTGAAGGTCATGGTAACTTTTCGTCGCCGAGTGGGTCCGTACGACGTACGTGGAAAAAAGCGAGACGGGTGCAAAAGAGAGAATGAACAGGCTTCATGGCGTAGGGTAAAGGCAAAAGAAAACGGCAGCACACAAGAAAATGCAGAGAAAGAAACCGGCGAATAAGACACTAATGGGTGGGGAGAAATGAGAAAATTGAAGGAGGGATTCAAGAGAAAATCTTCCAAGTTAAATATAATGGAATGGGATGAGCAAAAACTGAGAAATATATGAACTAAAAATGAACCATCATATTGTGACGAAAAATTGTAAAAGGATAAAAGGATGATGGTATCAAGAAGGAACGAAAATAGTCAGGATAAATAACGTTGACAATAAGAAAAAGGAAATAATACAGAAAATAACACAAAAAGTAGGTAATTATAACAACAACAACAACAACAACAACAAGAGATATTGAAGATATCTAACAAATAAATAATGCTAATGAAGTACGATAGAATAAATCAAACCGAAAAAATCCAACGTAAAAATAGAAAAAGTAGAACGCGCGTGCGGGGTCCGGCACCGAGAAGTGCTGCGCTACGGAGCCCTTGCTTGAAGAGTGCAGTATGATTCAGAAGCAGAAAGCTCCTCAGGAGACGCTTATTTCTAGAGTGGCAAGGGGAGATTGAAGTATTCGCCCTGAGACAACGCAGTTGGCGTTGACCGAGGTGCTTGCAGCCACGTCAAATTGTCTGATACACTAGTTAACGCAATTCAGCAAAAACATACGAGTTTAGTAGGAACGTGTCGTAAAGTTTGGAAGCAACCTCACACTAAGCCGAAAATACAACTTTTCATGTTTTTTCTATTCCTCACATTACCATTTATTGGCTTGTGTGTTTTACGTGGCTGATAACTTACATGTTTCGATAACGAAATATGACATGAATCATCTCGGGACTTTCTTAAATGGCATCAGATATTTGTTATATAGGCAAAATGCTAAATGATATTCTAGCAGCACATTCACCAATTACGAACTACTCATATTCACTGCATTATAATTTACAGATATAATCCTGATCAATACACTGCCCCATTTTTATGCTTTCATGAGATTAAATAATCTCGAACATAACCGTATTTCGAAGAGATTAATCCCGAAGAGCCTTTATGTACTCATTAAACCATTGACATTTCACTTCCTAGGGCAATTTCATGTATGGCACAGAATATTTGTTCAAAAATATCTACAAATGTTTTCAAAATCATACTTATCCAGGTGAGCATAAATCAAAACATTTCCAAGTTAGGAAGATAGATTCCAACAGCAACTTACCTGAAAAAAGAAAAGAAACATTTGTAATGCCACATCAAAGATTAATAAACACTGAAATATCCAACTGGACAATAAGCAATTAGTTGCATGCATTTCTTACAGTCAAGGGTAACTATAAAATATATTGGAGTTCAACTGATATGATCAATTCATTAATAAAAACAGCAGCTTATATATGTTGTTCTTTTAAACTCAGTCCAAGTTACGTTTGTGAGATTGTTTCTCGCGAAGTAGATGTACTCGTAAAATGAAACTCTACAAGAGAGCATGTACAAATGAGATGATCAATCAAAGGTAAGAAATGGAAGCGATAACTTACGGGCCGACACACTAGGATCATAATAAACAAAAGGGCAATCAACGAACAGAGCAATTATAGAAATTAAATTCAAGTGAGGAAAGCAACTGAAAAAAGAAAGGAACAGTTTTTCTTTAAGAAGTTAACAAGAATAACAATACATTGAGAGCAAAATTAGAGACAAAATAATCAGAAGCTATAATGAAACGGGCGAAGAAAAAGGTGTAACAATAGATAGATGGCAGTCCTTCGCCGAAGGAATGCACGAGCCACAAGGGAGAGAGGGCGCTCTCTTTGCGCGGCCTGGGCTCTTCAGAGATACGATGTCGTGCTAATGGCCGTGGTTCTTCAATATCTCCTACTTCACGAACACGGGTCTTTATGGAAGCTTTGAACGTTCGCATTTCATACGGTTTGGCTTCTGACACGAGATACCACATCACGAAACAACGCTCTTTAATTCAATGAATCAAGCAACTATAACACGGACCGGCACAAGAGGGGGTTCCTGGCGGCTTGGCGCCAAATATGAATCATGTTGCACTAAGCGTCGAACTGAAAACATTGACCGTCACGTCGTCTCGTTTTCCTTCAGCCAGTATTTTAACACATCAAGTCTGGCGCTTGTCACAGTGTGAATGACACATGTGAATGATTTTGTGGAACCGTGATGTGTACACAGGAAATGACACGGAGACACTCGTAATGACAGAGAGAGATGTTCTTATTTTAGGAATATACTGGGTGCAAATGCGCAGATCGGCGTTGGTCAGAGGGATGCGTGCGCGGCGATTAGTCAGTGGGACAATCCCCAGCACTGTCCCTATATGGCCTGTATCACACGAGCGTTGAGTTGGCGCGCGTTACGTTGACGCGCGTCGTTGACTATCACTGTATAGTACCGAACGGCCAAAGTGCTCGTGTGTTATTTCGCCTTGAATACAGTATTATTCAACGACACGCGTTACTTAACGCGCGTCATGCAACATTCGTAGGCAGAGGCCCTAAAGGGGCCTACTCGCCACACCGATCTTCCTATTTCACATTAGAATCCCTACACATTCCCCACTCTTCCTATTTCACATTCCACAGTTTCTTGGAATGTGAAATATATATCAAAGCAAACCATAGAGCACGAATACTAATTAGCATGGGGATGTGGAGTAATGAAGATAAAGCATCGTCGTCGAAACAAAGGAACAGCCAAGAATAGGTGTCACACACAGGGGAGCTAATGAAAAGGAGTTAATTTGGTACGTCAATCCCGGTTCGCCGTTCACATACAGAAAGGAAAACGCACCCGGAAATTACCCCGGAGTAAAACTTGTGAAACCTTACCTCAAAAACCCAAGGTGGAAATCGATGAAATGCATGCTCTTACAAACGCGAATAAAATCACTGACATACAACAAAGGATTTTCAGTATTTTAGAAGGCTTTGGGGACAGGAACAAAACAGTCATTATGCACTCCAAATCGAATTGTTCACGGTCCCGCAAACTAGAATAGCCATGAACGGAGCAATCCAGTGCGCAGGAAAATTTCCACAGCAGCGAACGTAAAATGTTAGCAATCTAAAGTTAACCGTACTCGATTTTTAAACATGGGAGTAATTATTTCAACAATGCACTTTTAAATATAGCGGTAAGCAACGAAACTTCCCCGGAATGTTCCAATACTCGTTTTGCCATGCTTGTTAGCATCAGTTGCAAATGTGAGGTAAACGATTTAAATAAATAAAAATATAAATTCCACAACATCAAAGAGATTTAGGGAATGTTTAAGATTTTATTTTGATGGGCACCGACGAAGAGCTCAGAACGTAAACAAGTTCAGCAGTTATGGAAAATATAAGATGAATATGTATAGAGTTTGATTTCCTTGCAAAAAGCTCTCTCGAAATTTACATCTATTTCTATATTTAAATGAAACCTCCCATGAGCAGAGAGTAGCTTTTCTGATTTGATTATCACCAGTAATCACTAGAAAAACTGCACGAGTCAAAGAAGTTAGAAATGTTTAACGACGTATGCTCTAACATATTAACCATGAACAACGCGTTTAACATTGGAAAAATAATGAAACCATGAAGAACGCGCTTAAATTGGAAAAATAATGAAACAATACATCTCATTATCACAGAAATTATCATTCACTTTCGAAACATACGTAAGTAAAAAGCCGTCTATTTTCTCCGAAAATGAATTGTTATAACAGTTACAGCATGGGGAGAAATAGGACGTATTACAGGGACAATGCGTTGGCTGTAATTCTTTAAAAAAAGAAGCCATTAAAAATAAAAAAATTGCTTTGAAGCAAATTGAAATCTCCTTTATTAATCTTCCATTCATATTGTTTGCAAGGAGATTCGACGGTGCCGTCTATGATGTTTGTATTTACCTGACATTGTCTGAATTTTCATATTAACAAAAAACAATAGCTCTATACTTGGGTTTCTGTAACCCGGCTGAAGTCAGCTGATCAGCTGTGATGATTTCGTTCAATCGGGAGTATTAACGTCACTACAGTGACGTAGCCCTGATGACGTTTTAGCTTTCGATTGGATGACGCCGTAACAGTTGAAGTGTCATCCGCCAGGTTGGAAAAACCTAAGTATACATACACTGCAGAAATCTGTTACACACTGTCTGGATGGTCTCATTCCTCTCGTACTTTCTTCATCCGCGATATTGAGCAAAGCAATGATATCCATCTCTAAAATAATCATCATTCAGAAACCGAACCGAATATGAGCTTAGTTCTACCAAATTAGCTTTTCGTCGTGAACAGGTTGAGGAATCTTTTGCACGAACTTCCCACGATACTACCAGAGGCCAGGAAGGTGGGAACCTCACCAGCGAGGTGTCACGCAGCGATGGCGCGAAAAGCCGCTGCGCGGCGCGCTCTGCGGATACACTTGCGATGCGGCGCCCGCACCGCCGCTGCAACCACCGCCGCCCCAACCACCGACGCTGCAACCACCGGCGCCACCATCATGACCACCGCTATCACCATCACCGCCACCGCCACCTCCATCGTCGCCCCCGGCCCCGCCGCCACCGCGGCGACGAACGCGTCGTGGCCATTAATTTCCTTGCGCAGCGCCAGGAAGTTTGCTCGGCCCCGCTCCCCTCAACTCTAAGCCGCGCGGGAGGGCGCGGAGGGACGGCGAAGGGCGGGCGTGAGGGAGGAGGGCGAGGCAGGAGGGCGGGCGAAGGCGCGAGGTGCACAGAGGAGAAGGCGAGGCGCGAAAACAAAATTACGACAGCGTCGAGTAGGATCGCCTAGAGAAGATTGCGTTAGCGGATTGGGTTTACGCAAGACGTAGAGACGACGGGTGCTGCGAGGCAGGTCTTGTAAGTAGCAACTTAATTCGGTCGTCTGTCTCCAGTACCTCGAAGACGCGTTCAAGGAAGTTCGCGAGATTTCCGTTGTCACGTATCACAGAAGACAACTATACGAGTCAAATGAAATTGTTGTACAAAAGATTCGAAACTCCGTCGGAACAATCATAGTTACATTATGATTCATTCATAATGTAACTATGATTAAATTTAAAGAGTACCAATGACACGAAACGGAACACCAACGCTACTTTTTAACGTATTGGTTTTTCCTTCAGGAGTTTTTTGCCTCATACAGGATTAAAATAACTCTGCCACATACAATTAAAATAATTCGTTCTAAAAATATTGTGGAAAGAATGCACGTTATACAAAATTACTAGTATGTGTTTAGAACTAAGACAAACAAACTTTTCCAATAATGTAGTGACACTGACAAATAACGATCTTGTTTTATTACCAGATTAAGAATTATTTCATAAAACTTAATATATTGTGACTACCAATATGTGGGACCTTGTATTGCGTCACATTTATTGTAAACAGGGTAATTGTAAGGATAGACATTTGTAAATATGGCGGCATAGCAACGGTAGATGAGTTGTCAAGGTCAACAAACTTCATTGCTTTGAACCACGGGGCGCGGCTAGTTGATAAAGTAAACTGTTTGGGGATTGTCCGAGAAAGCAATGACAGTCTGTGGCGCGGCTAGTTGAATTTGTATGTACTTGAGGGATTGGCTAGGCATGAACTTTTTTCTGACAAGAAACAGTAGATAGATGAACCGAGTTTTGATGGGCTGAAAGAGGGGAATATGGATTCATTCCGACTTATGCCGTGGTGCTGTGCGGATCGTGTGTAGACAATTGATGTTGGGAGCTTGGGAATTGTGAACATTTACTTCGGAGCGTATGATTGTCGGACTTAGAATATTGATGGAAGGTGCGGAAATTGGAACTTGGAAATATTTCGATTGCAGCAGCTAGAATTGTGAACTTAGGTGAATTTGTCGGCAACAGGACTAGGAGTATTTGATGCAGATAATAGTTTGCTGAATTTTAGTATTTTAAGTATACGCGTAGAAAGAACTGGGAACTTTTAAAAGGAAAATTAAGTATTATCAACTTATGAGGCGGTGAGGATCAGTGACTTGAGTACACTTGTGCCAGACGGAAGAAAAGAAGATTGTATTTGGACCTGGAGCCATCGACACCGGGAAAGATTGAAAAGGGTTGTACACGGCGACATCGGTCAAGAGTATGAGAGACGGGTACTGCAATATAAGGTTTGAGGCTGGTCATGACCAAAAGTTTCGTATTGTCAACAAGAAACATTGAATAAACTTACAAGTTTCTGTGAATAGAAAAGATGATTTTCATTTAGGCAATTCCAGCAAATGAGTAGCTAGAAATGTATATTTGCTTTACAGATTCCTCAGCCATTCTGTACAGATGGCAGATCGAATAATCGGCTATTAGTAGGCAATAGCGATTATTTCTTATAAGGCCCATCGACACAGTTAGCCGGATATTAATTTAATGGAAATAGCAGTTGAAGAGTCATTTTAATAATTGAATTAACGTAATATTTGCCTGGCGCCCATATTCTTTTATAAATTTGGAGCGGGTTACGTTGAATTAATATTAGAAGGGCAGAGAAAATATTAAATTTAAAAATTAAATCAGACAGTTTGTTTCAATATACATAAACATTACATAGAAAATCATCCGCAAAATACATAAAATGTTAGAATAGAAACAGATAAAAGAAACAGTTAAATCTCGGATTCGCATATGAAGTTTTTGTACATGCATTTTGTCTCATTAGAAAATAAACTTAAAGAATTATCTCCAAAATGCTTTAAAGATAGAATCACGAATTTTACAAAGACAAAAATTAAAAATCTGGCAAGAAAAAATTAAAAGAAAATGCTCAGAATGACAATCCGAGACAGAATATGAAATGGAAATCTTAGGAAGAAAACTAAATTCGTAATGCAAGGAGTAAAGCCAGAAGAATAAAAAAGTGATGGGGAGAACACATGCGGATGTACGCTCACAAGTGCACATACAAGACAGCAACTTGGTATCTCACAGACCTGGAAAGAAATGCAGGTCGCCAAAACTCTAGCTGCACTAATGCATTCAGAACTGATGCCCTTTTGGAGAGGAATGTGAAGATGAGGGAAAAAATTCCAAAAAACGGCACTTTTCACTGCAATATTACATAACTTTCTCTGTTCTGCTGTATTATCTCGTATATACATACGTATACGAGAAAGGAAAAGGATAGTCGTAGTTCGACAGCATTAGAGGCAACAACTACTGCTGCGCTCTATCAGCTTATCTCCGAAACAAAATACTTCAGTATTAATATTACCTTACAGTGTTATTTAAAGTGCTAACAGTGTTCCAAGCAGCATACAGCGTTTCTCTGGCCGGCCTGCCGGCTAGCTCAACGTATCCACATGAATAAAGCAGTACCAGCCAACCTCAAGATGAATCTGTCACCTATCCTCCAAGAGCAACCCACGAAGTCGTACGCCGGAGCTGCAAATACTGTGAGTTTTCCATCAAAAGAACAATCTATAATACTGGACGCATGCGGAAATCTAACTGTCAAAGACTATATCAGTAAACTAACCGAAATTGTCCCCCCCCCCAATGCCATTACTTTTATATAAAGAATATCCAATAATAGAATATGTGTGTTTCTGAACTCGAAGATCAATGCTGATCTTATAACAAACAAATACCTTACTCTGATCATTAAAAATACTACTGTTAATGTGAGACCCCTAATTAACAAACTCAAGAGAATCATAATATCATACGTATCCCCATTTATTCCAAACGAGGAAATCACAAATATTTTTAAGAATCATGACATTAAAACTACCTCCAGTATATCTTTCATCAGAGCTGGTCTGTCTGACCCTAAACTCAGTCACATTATGAGCTTTCTGAAGGCAAACATTTATCGAACTTGAGGAACTTCACAAACTCCCTCAGTCATCAGTGATTGTATATGAAGGTATACCATATAGAACCTTTTTCTCTGCTGAAAACATTACTTGTTTCAATTGCAAAATGGAAGGCCATACTGCTAGTAACTGCTCCCAAAATCACCCCAAAGAGAATTGCCTTCTTACGAAGATGACAACGAAGATGAAAATTATTTACTGGTAACAAAAAACACTAAATTAAAGTAATGAAGAATGTAAATAAAGCAAACATAAGAAACTCTATTAAAGGGTGAAAAATTATTTTAATCAGCCAAAAACGAGTACACAACTTAAAAAATAATAAGATTTTCTTCTATTAATGCAGTCATGCGCAATTGAAGAATATTTAAATGTTATAAAATAAGTATTTTCAAACGTTCACAAAGTAGATACAAGAAGTCAATGTGCAAATTGTGAAAAATTTACAGAATATTGCTAAACTCATTAAATTTGCAAGTCCATAAAACAATCAAAATAAATAATTCCGTTTCGTCCAAAACATTTTTACGCACGGGAAGTTAATGGGGTTGGTGAATCGCTGCAGTCGAATAGTTATCATCAATATGCAATCAGAGAAACCAGAATTTGACATGCAAATTCGTTCTACAATTGTGAAGCTCATAAATTCGTGATTTATTTAGGGAAAACATCGCATTAATACCTACTGCAAGGCACTAAATGTTCGGGTAACTCCCCGCGGTTGTGGAAGTTCGCGCATTTAGGCACATAGCCATCAAAAGCACGAATAACTAATGCTCGTTTAACGCATACACTCGTTTCGGAATTTCACGAATCCATTTAAGTTTTATTTTCACACAAGTTTATTCCTACAATTCTGTTTCATTATCGGTCCATTTCATGATAACAAATCCATGCGAAAATTCGTTCGAAAGAAATTACTAATACATTTTTATCGGAAAAGTTTTAAAAGTCTTTCATATTGATGATTCCTTTGATGATTTTTTTGTGTATATTGATAATTTTATTTTATGAAGAATTACAAAAGTCACAAGTAAAACTTTTAAGAATTGTCTAGCTCTTTCTATCTTACTTCTAATTAACGATCATTTAACCTTTCTATAATAGATTTTATTTAATCCAACTTACTGCTTTTTGTTCATCAAAATTCAGAGCACTACTGAAAGTTACGCATTCACTCCCAAAGTATTTCAATACAGGAGCTTGCTCGGCCACGCCTACAAGTGCGAAAAGCAAAGACATATTTTGAAGAAAACTGGCAAGAATGTAACGAGAAATATTCCGACATCAAAAATGTACCACAAAACTTTCTTAGCCATCGCATGTCATTCGCACATTCTATCGCAGAATCGTAATATTTCAACAGCAGACTTCAGAAAAACGAAAATAGGCAAGAAATCGACAATTCACCATACGTAAGGCTGAAAGCAATATCGACGACAACCACACCAGTGTACAATATTTGACCAAACGCACCGGTAAAGTCCCTGGCGAATTCTGTCTCAGAACGCTCCCCACGGCAAATCCCTTTCGCGTAGCACACAAGGACCACGACGACGACGATGACGACGAGGACGCGATGCAGCGAAACGAAACCTCGCAAAAACAGTCGCCGAGCGTCGCGCGTGCGCGAGCGAGCGAACGAGCGAGCAGCTGAGCCGGAAAAACGGAGACCGCTGCTCCGATAAACATGCGGGCGAGCGACCTTAAAACACATTAATTAAATGGGTAATGAATTCATAATTCGGCGGCGCCGCGTCGTTCAATTAGTATTCTCGGGCGCGTCGCATGCAAACGACGACGTCGTCGTCGACGGCGGCGGCGGCAGCGGCGGCGCAGGCGGAATCTGCAGATCGTAAGTGCTAGAGAGCTGAGGTCGTGACGGAACTGGGAGTGGCGCTGTCACGCTCCCCGATCCTGCATAAGAGAGGCTAGATTGAAGTGGACTGCGAAACTGGAGGGGAAGTGGAATGTAATTATAGCAACACAATGGGCTGCTTACTGTTAATGGTATTGTTGTAATATTCATTTGCTCTGTTAACTTGTGTTATTATTTGTGTTTCCATATGGCCAAGTAACTAGTAGTAACAAATTCCAAACAGTTTGGGTTGAAAACAATTATTGCGCATGTGGTACGAGTGTAATCGAAATTCGTAAAACTACCTACGTTTGAATTTTAAAAAGAAACTCTAAGGTAGTGAAGGTACCCAAATCCCTCAAACAATCATACAGACCATTATCATATTTTCCTTTTTTTTCAGGAAAGTTTTTGAAACAAAAAATTGTATAAATGACAAATAGAGTATGTTTCATTAAGTTTCAAATAGCATATACGTCAATGAGAGCTATTCAAGGAATTACTGACTGATTCGAATACCTATTTCGTAATATTCATCCAATCATTTCTATTCTACCTTAAGTACCAAAGAGGAATCGATAAAACAACCACCTTGAAGAATGACTAAAATACGACAGTAAAAAGACCAACAAAACTGGTAATTTATCCAAATTATCCGTTTAGACGAAGCATCCAAATGTCGCATAAGACTTGCAATACGAAATAAAATTATAATTCATGAATACCTAAACGACACAACAGCAGAGAGAATTTGTAAGGGTGTAAAAATCTGAAATGAAAGATTACTTACAATGCAACAGAGGATTGAGAAGCCAAAAACAAGCCAAGGGCAAAGAGTGAGAGGGGCCAAAACAAGAAATGTGTAAATGAGGAAAAATAACGCGAAAAAGTGAATACTAGTAAAACAAGCAAGTGGACAGAAACAGGATTGTGGTGTGCTGGGACGGACGACGGAGATCCTGACTCGCAGCGGACGGAAGATATCACGGAAGGCCGCCTGCGGAGCACGACACCTAGGCGGCCGTCGCGGAGAGAAGAGTGAAGAGGACAGGCGGTGGCGGGAGCAGTGTCGGTGTCGGTGTCGGTGGGTCGGTGTCGGTGTCGGTGTCGGTGTCGGTGTCGGTGTCGGTGTCGGTGTCGGTGGCGTCGGTGTCGGTGTCGGTGTCGGTGGCGTCGGTGTCGGTGTCGGTGTCGGTGTCGGTGTCGGTGTCGGTGTCGGTGTCGGTGTCGGTGGCGTCGGTGTCGGTGGCGTCGGTGTCGGTGTCGGTGTCGGTGTCGGTGTCGGTGGCGTCGGTGTCGGTGGCGTCGGTGTCGGTGGCGGGTGGTGTCGGTGTCGGTGTCGGTGCGGTGGCGTCGGTGGCGTCGGTGGTGTCGGTGTCGGTGTCGGTGTCGGTGTCGGTGTCGGTGTCGGTGTCGGTGTCGGTGTCGGTGTCGGTGTTGGTGTTGGTGTTGGTGTTGGTGTTGGTGTTGGTGTTGGTGTTGGTGTTGGTGTTGGTGTTGGTGTTGGTGTTGGTGTTGGTGTTGGTGGGGTGGGGGGTCCGTTGGGAGGGTCGGGCGATATCGCCTCCCTGCACTGAGAACGACGAAGACTGGAGGGGGACAGAGGACGATAACGAGCAGTTGAATCCCCCTGGGGGCCACCACAGCGCACTTCGTAGTCGGCGGCGCGCTGCGGCGTTGCCCCTGAAGCTCACAGGCAAGGTCCCGCAGCCCGCGCTGTTTTTCGCGGTGCCACATTACCACCGTCTCTTTGCCCCCTACACCACCAAAGAAGAGTGGGTGAAGTCCCCAAAAGGTTTACTTCATCGACCTCATTGTTACGGTAAAAGTTATAACGTTCTTTCTTCGTTATAATCTGCGCAATTCACGCTCCATCATGTTCTTTTGCTCTTGGAACCACGTCTCAGTTCCATCTGTGCTTCCCTCCAATTCATCAAATTCTTGATGTTCCCCTCCAAAGGCGCAGTCAACTGTGAACTCGCTCGCTCCCACATCAAGCAACACAAATCAGGCTTGCTGCTACTTTGCATGTTACTTTCTCCCGCAATCATATCCCGCTTCATTTCTTCCTGCACAATTGGAGGACTTAAATAATCATTTGCGCTCAACGTATTCACAGATGAGTAATCTTGCAAACACTGACCACCTTCACCAATTGCTAGCGTACAGCATTCAAACGGTTTTTTGACTGAACTTCAACACAGCCCGTTTTATCATTTCATTCTTTCTACACTATAAACTCGATTTTTTCCTCCACAGATGAAATATTGTTTTTATCCTCCGCCCCCTTACGGCACCTTCACAATATTTTTCCACTTTCGATCTGGAACCCTTCTTATAGCAATAATTCTCCCTCCTTCTATAGCACACACTTCAATCGGTAGTATCCACAACTTTACAACCGGCTCAACTGCTGTACTGACTCTCCCTGCCACCTTACGTTACCCCCACCCTCCACCCCCGTGGTCGTGTCGCCATCGTCGCTCACCTGGCGTGAGGGCGGCCGTCTTCCCTGAGCACCGCGCCGCCACGGCCATCGCCGTGAGACTACCCGGGGGCGCTTATCTGCGGTTTTAAACCTGCGCGGAGGTCGCCGGTGCTGTAACGTACTTGGGGCGCGTGCGACGGGCGAAGGGCGATAGGGGCCCCTCCGCCGGGTTGGGCGCCAGGAAATAAAAATGGGGCGTGGGAGGCGGGGCACGCTCGAACCAGGAGGCGCGGGAGGTGAGAAAACGGGGAGGAAAAAGGGGAAAGGGGGCGGGAAGGGGGCGGGGAGGGGAGTGGGGGGGGAAAAGAAAGGGGGGAGGGGGAGTGAGTGGAGAAGGCACGGAGGGGGAGGTGATGAGGGAGGGGAGGGTGAGGGAAAGGGGGGGGAACGGGCATGGAGGAGCGGGCCACAGGCTTTGAAGGTTGGAAGTGTATAGGGAGATGGGTATAGAGAATATCGTGTAGGGTGCTAGGCGCGGGGTGGTTATAAGAGGGAGGAAGTCGCTTAAAGATAGGGCGACCAAGCGCCTGCGTCAGAAATAAAATTATCTAAAGAACCTCGTACAATGAAAGATGAAATATGCGCAGTATTAAGAACAACACCACAGATTTCGTTGGAGATTGTCTCAAAACACATACCAATTAAAAATATAACAAAAGGGGGAAATAATAGGAAACAAGACGTCAAAAAGAAACAACGAAAGCACTGAAGAAAAAACTATGAGATATGCAGTAGGCCATTTCGAATATTGGCAAATTTTCTTCATTGATTGAACCGAGTTTCCAACAACTCATGAAAACATCAACTCTTGAATAAAGCTTTCTTCTTCTCTCTCAATAGATTTCCTCTTTTTTCATAATCTCCAAGGCAGTTTTTTAATAATCCAACATCGAGCAGAAGTACAGGAACAACGAAAGTCCCGAAAACAAAACAAAACAAAAACAACCGAGAACACAAACTGCACAGTAAACAGCGAAAATATCTCATAAATAGTACCCATGTACTGCATCTTGTCACACACAAAAAAACTCCTCCTCCACTTTCCTTCACAGTACGTAGAGGCTGAAAAATTAAATTAGCTGCGGCGCGCGCGAGAGCGAATGACACGCTGCTGGGCCGCGGCCGCGGAGCCACGCGACCCTCGGCGGCCGCCGCTGCGGAGGAAGCCTACAAATTGGAGCAAAGTGACTCCGCGCGCCGCATGTAAAGTGACGCGAGTTTTTAAACGCGACGCGACAAACAAACAAAAAAAGATGTCTGGCGTCGGCGCCGGCGCCCGCCCCCGCGCGTCCTCCTGGCTGTGCATGTAGGCAAAGGGCAGCCGCCTCCGCCGCCATCGCAAATTAGGCAGTGAGCACGCGTGCCCGGCTCAGGAGGCGCCCGGCAATGCCACCGCGACCCCTCGCGCTGCTCTTGCCGTCTTCTTCACTGACGGCGTTCTCAATCGTCTGGAACCAGTGGCGAATCCAATGTGGGAGAGGGCTTACGTAACATCAGCACCTCCCTCGAGGCAATTTATTCAACCATTAAATATTTTGGTTGAAGTATAGAACACGGTACAACCTAAGGAAGTCTTTTAAACCGCCACTTCGCGCTGCTCCGGCGAGGGGAGAATCCACGGTGGAGGGGTCGAGGGGTGGTTAGGCAATTTCACCCAAGTATCTTGCCGGAGCTCTATTACTAAACAGTACTGCGATCGGGGTGGTGTGCTTGTTTAATAAACCTTGTAGTGTTCTTTCTTTAAAACGTGTTTGCAACTAGGCACATTGAGTTCTCGAGGTTTTCTTATAAAGTGCTTACTGAAGTGCTTTCTTATAAAAGTGAATTGGTAATTATGCGGTGGATAGACTCCAGGATTTTTATAGTGATCGCGAGGGCGTAACCCGTGCCTCGCCGTGAGTTGGATCCGGGCGAGCGAAGCGAGAAAACTTGCCTTTGGAAGTAATTTGGCATTAAAATGCGGCGGGACCTAAGTATATTAAGGAAGAGCCATGAAAATCGCATATTAGTAAGTTTTATTCATTTCTATCAGAGCGCTTAGTGTAATTTGAGGGAGGGCTCAAGGCGACTTCCCTCCTTTGCCCCCTCCTTCCCCTCCACCTCCTCGCCATCCCCCTTCTCTAAGGGAGTACCGTGTTCCCTATTTTAACCAATATTTTTATACATTTTCTCTACTATCGAAAATCATTCAATATCGTTCGTGGGCTGCGATAGTGGTACAACTGAAAAGAATACGAATTTTGATTTAATGCACTCCCCAGAATTGCTGTTTGGTCTACCTTCCAGCAGCATATCTTACATTCCACCAACAAATGGCAGAAGTGTTAATGCAACAATGATGCGTTTCAATACAAGGTGAAACTTCAAACTCACTTACCTCAAAACCTCATTTAAAGTTGTGCTACTACTGCGGCTCACGAACGATATACCAATTGTTAACGTTTTAAAATTTTAACTACAAGTAAATAAATATATTGAACATAAATAAAAAATTCTTTATGAGAAAGTGTGAAGTCCGCTGAACACTAAATCTCTTCCTCTCCCGCCCAAAAACATCCCGCACCTCTGCTTGTAACGATTAGAATTGCCATGCTAATCATTCGACCTAGACAATTTTTTTCAAGTACTATCACTCCTTAGTGGAAATTTCCGATAAATTTCAGGAAACGCCAAGCGACGGGGGAATTTATCAGGCAATTTCTAAAGACACAATGGTTTTTAAGAACCCCATTCGCCGAAAAGAAATCAGGTCGAACAGTTTCGGAATGTGCCAAATATTAAATTGTATCAGTGAAAATCGTGTTTTCAGTGCACACGGCATCTGTGTTTAATGTTTCGCTTACTTAATATTGACCTTGGAAGAAGTAGTAAGAAGAATAGGATAGAAAAAGCGATAATTGTTTTGAGATTCATCGCCCGGATCGGATCATATCACATGTATTGTAAAATGCTATTGGTTTTTAATTTTAATGAGTGAAATAGCAATTAAATTACATTCTAAATGGCGCTGCCAAATATCTATTTGGGATGAGGGAATTTTCCAATTTGTTGCGAAAATCTTTTGTTTATATTTATTTTTTAAATTTGATTGTAATCTAGTAAGACTTGTTTATAGAAATCTACGGGTTTGTTTTATTTTATGTATGTCTTTGTTAAGGCAGCAATCTTATGACTAGTTAGTGTTCTCTGTTTCTCACCGTCACTGTGTATATAGTATACTTACATACAATTTTTTATAGTAATCAATACATCGTTCCCTTTAAATGCCGTCTTACTTTTCCGTAGTCGTCTTGCAAGTATCCCGTATGGCAATGAGAGGATCTTGTACTCATGACACAGAACGAGGACGAAGTTAATTTGGTTCAATTTAAAAACCCTTCTCAGCATAACAGGCGACCACAACCTTCAGTGTCCACTATTCCAACACTATCTACGTTGGTCTGGGCTGTTTTGTTTCAGTTCACGATAACAAACAACACAATATCCAGAAGAACTGACGAAGAATATTAACTGATAGAATGCGATAACCTATACCATATTATTAGAAACGCTTCTGAAATTCCAAGTTTTAATTAATCGCACATTAATTTAAAGAAGCATTTCCAGAAACGGTCAATTTTAATTTGCGAAACATTAAGCATAGGAGATCGCGTGTAATAAAAACACTATTTTCTCTTATACAATTTAATAATTGGCACATTCCAAAACTGTTCGTCGTTTTTCGTGGTAGTGCAATAAGTAACAAAAGTGAGAAAAAGTCATCTGCGTGACGTAGTAAGACATAAAACTTCATTAAAATATTTTCTTATTTTATATTGGTATATTGGTTCACAAATTAAAAAATTGCCTATTAATTATACGCGAAAAAACACGAAAGTCTTCAAAATACTACTAGTTTTAAGTATATGACATCTCACACACCGAAAATATTAAATTTTCCAACTCTCCTACGCTAGTTCAGTTGAGAATTGCTGCCCGTTTCTACCACCACATTTACCCGTTTTCTGCTCAACGCCGTAACTCCCGATATAAGTTGCCACTCCGTTCCGCAGGAGACCGGCAGCGTGCATTTATCATCGCGCATTTAACAGCAGTTTTTCCTCGAAATAATAAAAATATGAGCGTAGCCGCCTGCAGAGGCGAGAGTAAATGGATAGAGACGGCCGGGGAGTTACCTCCGCCCCTCCACCGAGGCCACGCAGAATGTACGCAACTCGCTTAGCATAGGGCGTATCTCCTAACCAAGCAGTTACACTTTTAACCCGCCGTTTGGGAGAGCAAAACGGAACGCGCCAAGCACCGATGACACTAAAATAACCAACTGTCAACCATTATTATTAATATAAACTACAGTTTGTTCGGTGTATCGATCAAAAACGTACTGAACGTAGCTCGTAACTTTTTCTTTTCAGCTGAATATACAACACTGTTTAAGACGTAAAATTGCGGTGTAGACCATGAAACTCAGTATTACAACAAATTACACAAATCGTAATTTCAGCGTGAAACTGTAAAAAATTGTTATATTGATTAATACTATTCTTTATAATTGATTTTTATTATACATTCACTCACATAGTTGTAACTTCATTCGCAAAAAGGGATTTAAATGCTCATTTCTTCTTAGCATGTCGCTTTCAATTTGGGTCCTTTGGAAGATGGGAATATGAGCCAGTTTTGGGTGGGGGCGACGGTCACAGACTCTCATGTGTACGAATCCTGAAAGCCTGAGAATCCCTTACTATAGGCAACCCGTCGAACATATTCCGAACAGTGTCAAAAGAACTACAGTTTCAGTTCTCTAGAAAATGGGGTTGATGTTAGGTAGTTGTCACTCTTATGAAACAGTTATTCGTTTGATTTTCTTGCAGAAAAATTTCGAAGGCATGTATGGTATTCAGGCCGTAATCTACTAGTCAGAAATGGGTATTGTAGTAATATAACAGTTTAAATTCTGAACCCATAGCAACAAAACTGAAGAGAATTAAATTAGAATATGCAATCACTTCAGGCATATTTTGTGTATCATACGTAACAACAACAGTCAAAAGATTTCCTTGCCAGCAAGTAAAATATAAGGTTTAGTTACATACGATTACTCCAGTCAAATACAACACAATCAAATCAAAACAACATATCATGACAAAGTGGAAACAATAATTTAGTGGAACTACTGCATTATAAAAATATTAGCAAATCACTGGCAACAGTTAAATGCAATTTAACATCCACATAATTATCACAAGTACCATGGTATTCAAATGGAACAAATGCTATTAAAAAGCTGAAAGAAAGAAAACTCGGTTAGTTCATATTTAATATATAGCCAACCTTGCTCGAATCCCGACATCAACCACAATGGCAGTTACAATGACAGCAAAGTTACCACAGGAACGATACCAAATTTATCCCGCAGAAGATTCCATTTCCTGCATAGTTTGTCGAGCTCATAAGAAATCTAATTTCTATTTTAAGGCGACCGGATTAACACATTCACTCTTTATGAATTTCTTTATGTTAAGATTTCTTCTCCAGATGCGTTCAAAAACAGATACACAATCTCGATTATGAATACAATTGCGAAGTACAATAATTTGCTGTAAAACCAGAGACTGACCTCGAAATGAGCTGGCACGTGTTCACATTTACAGCACGTGCAAATGGAAGTTGGCAGAAGCCGCCCAAAGGCGAGGCTGACGTCCGCACGCACTCCGGCGAATCCGGCCGGGCTGTACGCAAAACGGCGGCGAGCGCAGCGCGCGCATCCGCTGCGCTTGGGGTAATGACATCCGGGAGCGCACGAGCGTGAGCGGGACGCGATAACGGAGCCATCTTGCGGCTGCCTCCGCTGCCCCCGCCGCGAGACCCCCGGGCCGTACGCAAACGCGGCACTGCCCCGCCCTCCGACTGCGCCACGCATGGAGGTTCCATCCCGTGTCCGCACTGGCTTAGTCTAGCACGCCCAAACGGCGGATCGCAAATTACGAATTAGAGCCGCGAATTGCTGCACATGTTTCCAAACCGTAGCTTGCAAATGGATTACCCGCGTTGTTGTGATGAAGGCGCACGGCGTGGGCGTGAACGTTTATGGGTGCGCGGTTTCGCTGCGGTGGTCGTTCGACGGTGCTCTTTGTCTTCGCGGACGACCGTGCGGGATTATGGTTTCGCTTTTGTAACGAGCGCTACTGCTGCGGAAGAACGAAGCCCCCTCGCACACGGAGAGGCCACAGTATTCAAACACATTAAGTGGATCGGGTGAATGGAATAGAAATACAACTATGAAGAACTATTCGCGTCTTTTTTAACTCTAACTGTATGATTTTTTTAAAATCCAGCCATATAAATTCAAGATTAAAGATAATGAAGAAAGGAAAAGAAACCAGAAAACTGTAATTTCGACAATACAATTTTAATTAATAATTTACTATATGAAATATGAACAAATTAACATTCTCTGGTTTATTACCACAAACACGGCGACTGAGCCAATGAATTTGTAAAACGTTTTTGTTGTAACTACGTGTCTTTCTATGAGTTTTCCGTCCCCTCTTCAGACAAAATATCAAAATCGGCCTCGCCCAATCTGCATCAGAAGTTTTGAAACATGTCAAATCTTCCCCACAACTCTTTCAAGTAAAAAGAAGAAAACAAATGACACAGCTTTGCTTCTCCCATCCGAATAAAAGCGAAAGTAAACGCCGTGCCATATTCACTGAAAGTTACATCTGACAGCGAGGAAAACAATAGAAGGCGACAAAGCGAGACGCCGTTTTAATCAATCACAGAAATTGAAGAGCCACATAGCGACGAAAACATTTGTGACCGTCTTCTTTTCACCATGTTTTGTGTTTGGGCCAAGGACGAATTTAATGGATGCTGCCGCAGAAATCAATCTCGCAACCCTATTTATCATTCTGACGTGTTTTGTGGCCGAGCTGTCAGCAGATCAGCAGAGCATGTGGTGCTCTAGTTTGCAGAACTACGGGAATAAAAACAACTGCTTCATGATATCTGAGTCATGATACCAACACTACGATGTCTTTCTGTGAAACCTCACCACAGAACTACTGAAAACAAATTAACAGCTTTGAAGATCAATCTTTCCATATGACAAAAGTGTTAAGTTTTGTAATTTTTTATAATTATTTAGTTCAACAATGGATTTCAATGTTCGATGTGATAAGAAAATAGCAGTTTTTGAGGAAATCAAATGTGCTACAAAATATTCATAATGTACTTCTAATGCCGAGAGAAAGAGAGAGAGAGAGAGAGAGAGAGAGAGAGAGAGAGAGAGAGAGAGAGAGGAGAGAGAGAGAGAGAGAGAGAGAGAGAGAGAGAGAGAGAGAGAGAGAGTAGTGAATATATGTTGACGTTTGATTGCCTCGGTTTATCAAAATTACGACAATGGAACATTTACATCCTCTTTTCATCCTCAACCTTCATCCTCTAACCCTCCACCCATCATCATTACTCTAACTTCCTCTTCCCCCTTTCTTCTAGATCTTCCTGAATATCTTCTTTCTTCGGGTATGAACTCGAATACCTTCTTTGCCAGTTGCTTACTGTCTAACCTTCTTGAATACCCATACAAGTATTTTTTGTTTTTATCATTTCGAAGATTGGATTTTCATGTTTTATTATAACTCTAATTATTTGTTTTCTAATTATTTATTTTCTGGATACCTACGGCACTGTCTCTAACATTCCATTTCTGTAGCTTGATTTCTGATCCCGATCTTTGCATTCGCAGTTCATAACTCAACTCCATAAGTAAATAGGCTTTCAACTATTGTTTTATAAAGTTACTTTTGTGTTACTTTTTCTGATAAGAGTCCCACGCCAATAGATGTAATGTAGTGGCGACTTACTTGGCTCTGTATTGTTTAGGTAGCTATCACGCCCATCAGGGAATTGGTTTCAGGGAATCCCAGATAATTGAAGTATTTTACACATGCAATGTTAAAAAGTAATTTTGTCCGCGAAATACCTGCTTTGAGAGCAATGTGTAAGCACGAGGGAGTACGTGTGGCGGTGCCGGGATAACGCGACCGCGCTGCCCGACTACAGCAGTGCTCCGGCCCTGCCTCCCCCAGCGGCGCACACGAGCCGCCGGGAGCACGAGTCGCACAACTGCGTCGTTAGCGGTTGGCCCACCGCGGGCCTCGCCGCCACCAACAGCGCAGGCGGCTGCGAAGGAATGGCGCGGCGCACAAGGCGTGAGGGGTGCGGTGGGAGGAACGGGACCGGACGGGACGAGATGGGATGGGACGGGACGGTTGGGCAGGGCGGGCGGAGGGGGCGGGGCGGGGAGAGCAGAGGGCGGGGCGGGACGGGGCGGGGTGGAGGTGGGCAGGGAGCTCGAACGCCGGGTGGTGCGGAGGACGGGTTTGCGGTGAGCTAGGAGGGAGGGGGGGGGGGGGGGAAAACCTGAGGAGTCCCGCTAAGTGATGGACGCACGCAAGCAAGCCAGGGAAAGAGAGCAAGAGCAGAAGAAAAAGGAAAGCTGGGCGGGCAAACATTAAGTAGTATGGAGATAGAAAAACAAAATTAATTTTACGAAAGACACTTTGGAAAATACTGAGTACGGTATAAGCACTAATGTTGTTCACAAACAGACGAATGATTGAGTGAAAAAAAATAAGCATTTACGATACCCGAGGTCCCTGCACTTTTTACTACGTTTTCGAGAAATACATTATACATTGAGATGGGTAGAACGCGAAAGTTAACAAAACTCTCTGAACACCTACAGGATATAGCTCGTATATCCAAGTAAATCATGAATGACTTTCATGAAAAATGCACGTGGTTCTAAGAACAATGAACAGAGGGAGGAAAAATACACCCGCAAATAGAAGCATAGAGCTACTGCTAAAAGAAACAAATGAGGGAGAGAAAGGAATCAATCAACGCATGTTCTGCCAATGAAATGGTTATCATTTGCGTATACAGACTTTGTTTGGTTGTGGTGATTTACATTCACGAAATCTGCAATGGTTATCCTGTAGATAATAATAATAATAATAATAATAATAATAATAATAATAATAATAATAATTATTATTATTATAATGAAAGTAGCAAATATAATTCGAAAATTAATATGTACCATGTGTACAAAAAATAACCCATATCATATTAGATATTAGATTTTTCCCATGTTAGAAATATGGTCACTAGGAACAGCTGAAGATTGAGCATGAGTTCTTTTGAGTCCAATTTAAAATGTAAGAAGTGATGTTTCATGAAATATTCTTAAAAATAAAAAGCATATTGACCAATGTACGTACCTTATTTATTATCGAAAGTTCTTGTGAATATAAAGAGAATCTACTACCCTTATTATTGAAACATAATCAATAAATCCATTCGCTCTGGTAAGTAAATGTGTTAAAGAAGTTAAAGTAGATTTAGTTCTTTCGGAAACTCACGGCGGCGGTCAAATACAATCACACGATTTGTTAAAGCTAGCAAATTCCATTGATTGAAACAGTAAATGCAGGCCTATAAAACAAAGATTGTTACATTCACAGCATTGACGCATACAAGGAGCAGTTTCCTGTTTTACTAAAATGATTATCTAATCAAATACCTCGTTGGTTGTTCTAATTGTACATGTAAAATGCACGTAAAAGTGAGTGAATGATCCTCAATAAATGTATAAAGTCTTTCACAACAAGACAAGGATCTAAGCAATTATTCTTGGTTCTAAACCATCTAAACCAAGCCTGCATTATTTCCTTAAAAAATCTTGTATTTTTCATATAAAAACTAGTACGGTCTTCAAATACAAAATTTACAAAAATGAGAGAATGAACATTCAGGACAAATGATTCAACATACTTTTGTTTTTACCTTCCACACAAAAAAAGATATTCAGTCCGCTCACGACATACATAATTTAAACACACGTAGTCGATTTTTCATGCTCTTGGATCTCGGTTTCAACTTGGGTAAGGAGAAACCGAAATAGAAAAAAGAAAAAACGTGATTCTAATAAGACTAATGATTCCACCAGTGGTTCAAATTATATTAACACATTCATTCCAAACTTCACACAATGCCGCAACCACAAAGTACTTTACATCACCAAAGACGACTTGATGCTAACCAAACACCACAAAGGTGCCCGCAATTCCTTGCATCAAAGGGCCTCTCTAAAAGCTTGTAGCCGAGAACCACAGGGGTTCCGCTAAACGGAAGCGCGCGGCACACGACGAACGGTTATCGAGAACGAAACTCACTCGCACCAAATTACAGCCCGCGGAGAAGAGAATTAGGAAGGTCGAATCGATCCTCTAGAAATTACCGCGCCCGTTTTAGTCGCGGACTAGGGAGCGGGTGGGTGGGTGACCGGGCGGGCGAGCGGGCTGGCTGGTGAGTGGGCCGGCGGGTGAGCGGGTGGGTGAGCGGCTTGACTTCGGTCGACGATCGCCGCATCCTGAAGTAGCAACGCAACAAGCTCTGTGGCGGCGCCGGCAACTGTTCCCCTTCCGTTGCGCGCGAGGTTTCTCGCCCATCCACACCTTGCCGGCGACGGGACTCCACGAGGAAAACGGTTTGACTGATTATTTTGTGATTCCGGGCGCGGCAACTGCTACGGTCATTAGTCCCGTAAGTGAAGTATATTTAAACGTAGCGGTGTTCCTACCCACTAGAAATCTGCCTAGGGGGCTTAGGGCATCAACTGATGTCACTGCAGTGACATCTGCAGTGCTTCTGACCGGGGAGTCCTTGGGTTCGAGTCCCGACGGCTCGGCGGCAGGATTTTCGACACCAGCTACATAGCTAGATCCAATTCGCCGCTTTCAGGAGAATTATAGCGGCCGACTGCTCTGATCAGGCGAATGCTTCCCTAAAAAAAGTGCAACGGACCGCGCGCGATCTATCCTTCCCTCATTGCATCACCCCTTTCTTATAGACACACATGCACTACGCTATCACACGTGTCGGTAGAGCAGTCGTGAGCTTTCAACTTACCCCGGCTAGGGCGGGAGATACCCCACTACTCCTATCGTTTCTTTGGGTTCTGCTCCGGCATTCGTCTGATATTAATCGGAGAACGAGAAAGAATTGATTGAGTAGGAAGGCGCGAATGTGAAAGTCACTTGGAAGGAAAATTGTGCAACCGATTTCTGAAAAAAGAATAATGTTTTGTAGAAAGAAATGTCTGCGAACAACAAGTTGTTATATGTGATATAACTCTAGATGAAATATTTCCTTTTCACCTTTTCTTCTGATCATTCTTTAAAGATGAAGACTTTTCCATTCCTTCTTCGAAATGTTGCGTCACAGATACATAAGCGCACAGCAATTTTTAATGATCCGTTTTACTCGTATTTCTATCTCCCTCTTGAATTCATGCGCAACGTACTTTTATAATACAATAATTACGATTTCTTTAATTTTATTTGTGTTACATTCCCTTATATTGTTATCAATGTCTATAAACTGTAAATAATAATCAAAATAATACTTTACTACGAAAATATATGGGCTCAGGGAATGGTTGTTGTGTGCTTGGATGCATTTCAGTTCGAACGGCACATTTAATATTTCACTTACAAGCACAAGCTGACTGAAAATTCACGCGTAACTATCAATGACCATCAACATCAATTTATCTGTCAGGTGAACAGGAAGCGAATAAACTCATGACGTGGGGTATTAAAAAGCTTATGTACAGTAAATTAAACCTAGACGCGTACAGGGAATGCAATGAACTACAAAATAATATCAAAACCGCCCAGCACCATGGGCTAGAGAGAACAGCTTCACCATCAAAAAGGGCCTTCCCCACCGGGACACGCTACCGCGGCCGGGCGCCGAACGAGAGGGTGCTGGCGCCCTGCGACATGGGCTGCTCGCGTGTCGCGCGCCGCAGAGCACGTGGCTTGTCACGCGGAAGCGTGTCCCCGGGGACGCGTCGTCGGGGGCGCACGGAGGCACGCGACGGACGGGGCGATGGCACCGGGGGGGGGATAGGGCTTAGTGCACACACGGCGATAGGGGATCCGCCACTGGTGACATCATTTTAGGGGTGAAACCAATTAGAAAATTTTATAGTTGGAATTATATAATTTTAATAATTTATTTAAAAATATTTATATTAATTTAATACTTATATATTTAAATCATAAGTACTAAGAAAGAAAAAAAAAGAAATTTAATCTAGAACTCGAAACTACAGGCGGTAAGCCGTCAGTAAAAATTAAATAATACATAAACTACTTCGCAATATATGTTTTTATATTTAATTTATGGGGGGGGGTGATGACATTAGTTTTGCCCCGGGTGACACCAACTGAAGCTACGCCACTTCTCGGAGATGAGATGTACGGGCGGGGAAAGAGAGAAAAATGTGATATGTAAAACAGGTTTTACTCTTCGATGGGCAGGTATGCAGAAACGTGTCAACAATACAAGAATAATACTGAATGAAATTCAACAAAGGACATTTTGATGAAAGGTTATCGCACAATGGCAGAGTGACGTTGAAAATCGCATATCGCATCAATCCGCGCTATTGAAATTTGGTACGTAAACATACAAATGGAAAGGGACATTAAAAACTGACTGCACATTGAGCAGTTTAATCATGCTAAAACGAATAAAATAGCAATTGCTGAAAACGTTATTCAGAACGAAATTACTCTGCACTGGCTTGTAAGGTGTACTGAGAAATGGACAGGTAAAATGACATTGTTCAAATCCTCGTCTTTCATTTCTTTTTTGCTTTATTCCTCTCGTCCGATTTCCAAGAATATACCCTGCCTGCTCTAGACAATGTGCCAAGAGAAACTATTTCCATGAATTGATTACGATTATCTCCATGAATCCCTGAACGATTATCTCCATGAACATACACATGTTGCAATAATTGCCACGTATCCTACTCTTACACCATTCCGAACAGAGAGCTTATTCTCATAACAAGGACTTCGGTTCCTGGTATATCGACCACTCTCCTACAAATTTCTCCCAAACGAAATTTACAAATCCGTTCAGAACCTAATGCGATTTTATAAAACCATCCGGCGCGCATGCGCAACCGGCTAGCTGTTAGCTGACTCCGTGGAAATAACCGATCGGATTAAATATTCAATTCAGGCGTCTGCAAAAAAAGACATAACCTACTTCGAGTGACCGAACAAACCAAACTCCACCCGTATCCATTAGCAGACGTGAATTATCACTCTCTCTCTCTCCCGCGACGCTCCGCGCAACCTCCTTTTAGTTAGTCAAGAGCTACACGTACTAATCCAATCTGGTCAAAAACTCAGTAGTCACGTTCAGTGACAATACGCAATGTGCCCGCGAGAAAATCTAACTTCAAACTTACATTCGTTCGAAGGGGAGGTGGGGGCTTTTACTTTAATGAATGAATTGTTTAAAAAAAAGAATTTTGGAGGAATGTTGAAGGATACAATGTGTTATTGTATTCTAAATGTGTTATTGTATTGTATTATGTATTGTATTCTATTGTATTTACAAACTATTGTATTTGTTATTCTAAAGGTTAGTTTAATCTCATTTCAAACGCTGTGTTTTCTTCAACAAACAGATATATTCATGTGATCAGAATGTTCACAAATCATCGGAACGCTGTTTTTGTTTCTTGCACGACATTTAAAATTACATTCCATTTTATCCAAAAAATTTTCCAATTGGTTCCAAAAATTAGGAAGTGATGTCTACTTTGAAACATTATGATATTCCATTTATTTTTAGATAAGTAGGAAGAGTATATTCTTTGAAATAGAAGTTCGTACTGGTTTCAATACAATGCACTCGTTAATTCTTTTGACGTGGTGCAAACAATTTCTACGAGCCGCCATCATCTTTATAACATATGTACAAAGAAGAAATTAATATTTGAATATAGCCCAAACTGGTTATGGTAAGTGCTGAAGTGCCGAAACTGGAGCTGAAATTCATCGGCCTCTCGCCTTATATTTAAAAGTTCTGGATCTTAAGAACTCTTGTCATTTCCTAGGTGCATATTTTGGCTGCGTTATCAAACTCGTGTGTCTTACCAACCAGTTAAGTAACTAGTAATTGGTACATTTTTTCCGTCTTACATCTACCAAAAAGCTCCAAACGTTCACCCGTCGAACGGAGGCGCGTCGTTGGCCGCTTGGGCTTTCCGTGTCGTTGGGTCGCTGGGTCGGCGTGGGGTGGGCGTCTGGGTCGGTTGGTCGAGCGTGAATCGATGCCAATAAACGCCAGAGCCAAAGGCGCGCCGCGGGGGCGGAGGAACGGGGAGGGGAGTTTTATCCCCCACCAACGGCGACGCCTCCGCAGCAATAAAAGGAGGCTTATGAATAACAGAGACGAATGCAAGAAATGTATTGCGGGAGTGACGGGCGCGGCTCAGCGCTGCTTCTGCCGGCGGCGGGGGCGACTGCGCTTGCTAGAAACGAGCGCCCTCCGCTCCCCTCCCCTCGCTGCGCTCCTCCTCCCTTCCCGCCCGCCCGCGCTCGCCCCAGAAATATTTCCAACCGCGAAATACTTTTAACGAAGTAAAAAATGGCTGCTGGCTTTATGAGGAGCTTCGCGAGGGCTCTCGAAGATACACTCGCAGCCCTGGTCCTCGTCCTCCGAAGACAGAGCACTGAATAGCGCGTGGTTTTTCTTTTCTTTTTTAGGAGTGAAAGATGTAAATTAATTTACTACTCTTTAGTGCTCAACGATGATCAATGTGTGCGTAATGATACGATTTTTATCTCCTAGATTCGTGCAGAGATGGTTGTTTCTAAAAAGCGAATAAAAGAACCAGCAATGTGAAATTTATAAAAATAAGCTAAAACATGCTTACAGAAACTCAATACATAATCGATGTACTAATTAATTTTCCCATTCAAAGGCACTTAATTATGTTACACGTGTATTATATGTACTGACAATTGATCGAGTGCGAATCTAATATGACATGGAAAGTTAACATTGAATTTTATGCCGCTTCCCTGCATGGATGCAAATTTTGAGCAACATTAATCATTCGTCGTGGACCCACAAATAAAATAAGTGCGTATCATGAGAAAATTCTGATGAAATTTCCTTCTGTAAAACACATTTTCTACATTTCTATACAAACCGCAAAACTCTGTACAACTAGTTGAATTCTTGGCTGTCCGGGATTAGTCGCGTCATGGTCGATGGAGCTGACGTTTCGGCCACCTTGCTGTGGCCTTCAGCAGTATAGCTCTGAAGAAGGCCACAGCAAGATGGCCGAAACGTCCCGGACCGCCAAGAATTCAACGACTCCGGCTGCGGAAGCATACGACTCTACTCTGTACTACCAAACTCGAAATCCAAGAGCTATCTTTACAATTCCTTAGCACTGTACGGAAGTAACAGAGCGACCAGGCTCAACGCTCGCTGGCCCGACGGCAGCCGAAAGGCACGAGCGAGGATGAGGGTGAGGGTGAGGGCGGGGGTGGTGGGCGGCCGACGAGGGAGAAGGGGAAGGGCGCTAGAAGGCGGCCGCGCGCAGGCCGTCGTGTGTGGACAGCCCGCAGGTTCCCACGCACTGGGGCGCCACCGCTGCCGCTCTTCAACCAGAGGCCGTGACCCGAGAATGATGCCGGAGTGGGGGCGAGGACGACGAGGCGAGGGTCAGGCCAGGGGAGGGGGGGGGAAGGTTCGGCGGACGGAGGGAGTGAGGGGCGACAGTCAAACTGTTACGGGGCGCCGTAACACTGACAGGAACAATAATACTGACAGTAGGAAATGTAAAATTCTTTGTTCTTGTCGAGGATGACTATAGAAACAGATGACGAGCGATGGAATAGCGAATCATAACACACTAGAACAGCAGCATTTTGAGGGAAGGGCGCAAACATAAACATTGGAATAGAATAAAACCAGCGAGGATATTAACAATGGCGGTAAATGAAGACAACGTGGGAACGATAATGGTTTCGTGGAAGATGTCGTTGCAGTAGGGATCTGGATTTCCAAGAAAACCTGACTACGAAACTTTTGACATTGGAGAGCGATATGAGTGCAGCAGGTTTCAATGAAAAAGAGCGAAATCCATTATTTATCGAAAGTAATTTTAATGTAAGAGCGCCAGGGATGTGCAACAAACATTTCGCTGAAAATTAAGTTTCGCCAAGATTCAATTCTCAGAAAAGCTACACATCTTCGCTTGTGGTTTCTGGAAATACGGATAACGTGTAGTGCCGGCGAGACGCCTGGATGATAAAATAAACTGTGGTTCCTGTAATAAATAGGAAAGGAACAGCAATAACGAAAACGGAACCCGGCAAAGGACGTTGTAAGAAAAGAGACCGCAACAACGATCGAAGACCTGAGAAGGGACCTATTCAGGGTCACATAGGTGAAGAAGAGAGTAGGAAAGGGAAGAGCCAGTGCCGCTTCCACCGTTGAACCCGCCTTCCCTTGGGTCCGTTCGTGGCAGCCAGCTCAACGCCGCTCCGCTTGGCACTTAAAATTTATGACCCCTTGAAATTAGACTCGTATAATTTTAAGCGATCGTCTCCCCTTCTCGGACTATTTCCCACTTAAGGCCGTCCCGGCTGCTCAATCACACCTCAGCCTGGCGCCGCGGGGGGTGAACGAGCGAGCGAGGAGGGCGGCGGCATTGGAAAGCGCAGCGCAGTCGAAGAAGGAAAGCCACCTAGACACACGCTGCTTAAAGAAAACAAGAATCAGTTTGACCTCTAACACCTAATACAATCAAAGCATTCCATTTCATTGACTGATTAGTGATTTCGGGAGCGTCAACTGTTGCCATTAGTCGAGTAAGTGTAGTGCATGCCCTTTCCTCATATTGTGACTGTGATCTTCCTCAGCCGAATGGTGAAATCGAGCGCCGACCTATACGTCGACAAGCGGAATTTTTCCGTAAATATCTTCAACCAGCGAGGCACCTCCCCATACGGGACAATTTCTAAGCTCCCGACTGGTCTTCCTACATGTGTGGTAGTGCAGAGAGAGTGTAAGTGGGTGTGAGCAAGGGCTGAGCATTGGACAAGGAAGGGGAAGGAAAGATCGCGCGTGGTGCACGACCATTTATTAGCGTACACATTACATTGGAGAAACCATGGGAAATTATCGATCAGAGCAGCCGCTCGCTAGAATTTTCTCCCAGACAGCAGCTGAATTCGACCTAGCTTCTGTAGAATACCCTGCCGCCGTCGGTACTCGAACCCTTAGGGCCTCCCGGTCATAGGCGCTGCAGTGACCTCAGTTAATATCCTGAGCCACCTCAGCCGGTAACACCATTTCTATAGCTCTGTCGCGCAATGTCAATAACACTATTTTTCATTAAGGAATTTTCATTCATTCTTGATCTAAGCAGCAACAGCAACTGGAAAGGAACTAAAATCTAAACACTTCGCTCTGCGAGTAATATACCCCTGAATAACAAGAATATTAAAATAATATAGTCTCTGGAATAGCTCATGGACAGCGTATTAGCTTCTCCTGCTGTGGTCACCGGGTTTGATTCCCGGTCGAGGCAACAATATAGTTGCAGCTTTCCTTCAAAATCGTCCCAGTTTCTGTGGCTGTGTGACGCAGAAAAGCTCAAGCAGGCGGATCTTGCTAGTTACCGTGCAGAGAATAGGTCATGTTCGCCTCATGTCGCTCTTACCTCCAAGCATGGGAGTTTAAATAGGCCCAGCCAAGGGGACACCGGTAGCTGGTCGGCGAAGTCATACCATATACATACATTAAAACAATTTCATCAATATTTTCGACATTACCTATCATTCCGCACATCGGCAAGAGTTCTGCAATTTCATCCGTGGGGTCCAGGACATTTTTGGGGCATCTCCACTGTTGAATGGAATGCCCATACGAATTGTTTTAAAATACATTCATTTTGAAAATGACTTGGCTTGGAATTTCTGAGCAAAAACTTGTTACAATGTAGAAAACTTATTCAATAATTCTGTGTGCCAATTTAGGTGTTACTCGCCTTTGTTCCGTTCCATTAATTTTCGAAGTTTCGGCTAGCCAGACATAATGTACGCGAAAATTTTACAAGAGAAACAAAAACGCTTTTCGCGTTCACCCGCACATTGACATGAACTGAATTCTCTCCACGTTTTACGTGGGAAAGAACGCCTCATTGTACTCAATGAACAATCACTAGGAAGTCACAAGTTACAATTTCTCGAGGATAATATAATGAATATACTATCTCGACTTTAATACCTTATTTCAAACAATAGATAATAATAGCCCACCAATGCGTATCAATTCAGGAGCGCAATGTCAAACATGTTAGTATTTACGTTTCATATTCAATATTTAACCATTCGTCGAAGCCAGCACGAAATGAGTTTTCAATATTTGTAGGCCAAAACCGATTACTTATTAGCATTCTGCGTTTTATGCATCACTTCGAAGTTATGCAAAACATACCGCAAAGCATTTCACTCATAGAAGTGAAACCGTGTACCTTGCCACGCCTTGCGGGCAAGAAAAAAAGGAACACTGACTGGCGTACATTGCGCCCCATGGAGCGTGATGCACATAGGATGTGTATGCAACCCGATCGCGCGATGACGGGAATTCGCATGTGCGTATGCGAGAGAGTAAGGGCGCGTGATGAGTAATTCATCAACAACAAACAAGGCCTCACAAAATTCACGCTCCCCGGGCACTTTCAATTGCTGTATTAAACGCGCGCGCTTTTGCATGTGACCGGTATTCATGGCTATTGCAGCGCTCTAATGCGGCGAGGACGTGCTGTATTCCTACGGGAACAAGCGCGATTGTTACGGTAGATGTATGTCACGGTCAAACATTTCTTACTCTGGTGAACGTCACCGCATCCTTCCTACCCCACTCCATACGAAAATAATATTTGAAGGAAATTATGTGAGAAAATTAACAGCGAAGCGTGAATTAATATCTAAAAGGACTAGCGTTACGATAGTGAATGTACGCTTTAGTAATACTCAACATGAAAATACTACTGAACCATTGGTATTGGGCTGATTCAAAATTAACAGGTACTCCACAATGTTGCTATTCAATTCCAAAAGCAGTCGAAGACCTCTTTCCTCCCGAAATATATTCTCCAAAACGAGAGGGGAGTGACACTGTAATGTATTGAGCTTCCACTAAATCTGAGTAATTCTAATACCTCACATTATTATTCACAAATCGGTGGAGCATCTATTTCATTCGCAAAAGTAACCACAAGTTTGTTTTACCGGACAAATTAAATGCTAAAAAAGTTCCATTTCAATTCAATTTACAACGCATATTTAATTTCAATAACGCTACTCGTCACTAATTTGCAAACGCATTCGATCGGTTTCTGTGTGCTACAATTATCTGCAACCCTAAAGCGAAACTAAATCACAGGCAATCAGATATTTCAACGAACATGCCGGCATGCGCCTGCTCATGCCATCGAGAGGTCCTGCAAAAACACGTACCCCCGTCCGCCTGCCCCCAAAATGCATCAGCAACGCGGAGCAAAGCAGGACGGCGGCGCGCCGCGTCTCCCCAGGCAGAGTGCAAACGCCTCCGGCAGGAGCCTCGAGCGGCGCCAAAGAGCGCAGATTTCACTCTCTGACGACGACGCGGCGGCGGCCGCTGAAGGGACGGTGGGGGCGGGGCTAGGGTCGGGGATAGCGTTGAGGGTACGTCGGCAGCAGAGTGCAAACAGAAGGCGACATTTGACTCCCCCTCCCGTTGTTGACAGCGGGGGCGGTGGGCCTGAAGTAGAGAAGGTGACAGCGGGATGGGGTCCAGGGAACGGACAACGGCAGTGGGCTGCTGTAACGACGGCAGAGATCACGGGAATGCAGGGGTGGAGTGATAGCAAAGCTCTTGGGGCAATCGATGAACGTGCTATCGCTTCAGCGGCAGCCACCTTTTGATATAATCGCCACCATCAACCCATCACTTGCTATAGTCACTATCGCTTCATTAATTGATTGATTAGGTTTCCGGGCGCGTCAACTGCTCAGAACACCATTTTCTTAACTGTTGTGCATGTTTTATCGCGGGATTTGGCAGTGATCTTACATGCTGAATGGCAATATCTGGCGTCGACCTAAACGCCGGCAGGCGGGGTTTTCCCCAACCAGTTAACTGCAACCAGAAGATCCCTGCCTCAGCCGGGACAAGTCCTAAGCTCCGGACTGATCACTAGTCTGCCGGCATGTGTGGTAGTGTAGCGCACGTAAGTGTATGTGTGTGTGTGTAAGTAAGTAAGTAAGTAAGTAAGTAAGAGGGCTAGGATTGGACAAAAGACAAGAAGGAAAAATTGCGCGCGGAAAGATGGCCTGTTGTTAGGGTCCTGCTCCGGCATTCGTGTGGTGTCGACCGGAGACACCACGGAAAACTACCAATCAGAACAGCCGACCGCTAGAATTCTCCTCCAGACAGCAGCTGATTCGAAATAGCTGTCTAACTAGTGTCGAAAATCCTGCCACCATTGGGAGTGGATGCCTAAAACCTGCCGATCAGAGGTACTGAATTGACATCAATCGATGCCCTGAGCCAACTAAGCTGGTTCGGTTCATCCATCATTCCTATCTCTTCAACACAACCATTACCGTCGCCTCAGCTCAATCCCTCCTCAGAAACATTGCATCTTTCTTCATCACTACGTACCGTGCACTCCACCTTCAAAGCACCATCATCTCCATCGTCATGTTCCATATTTGGGATGCGGTCACTGTAATCAATAATGTCTGTAGCCTGCTATTCTATTGCCCGCCGCCTACTATTCTATTGCCCGCATTACTGCTTATATCCCTTTCACATCTGGAAATAGATACCTCAACCAATAAAAAATCAATCACACAATACGCGTCAATGGGCTAGGCTTTGAAGGTACGCGTTATTTCATCGATAGGAAAAGCAGACAAAATTAAAAACAGGAATGAGGATCTTTTCTGTATGTAAATACAATTCTTCCGTGCAAGAACTTTTGAGTGGAGTACCTTTCTTTCCTAGATGCATTCTCATGTTTAGAAAGATCTATTTTACTTCGACGCATTTATGGAGCTCAAAACAAAAGTGAATCATTCTCTGTGGGATTGTAAGTTTCTTCCTAGGCAGGAATCGAAAAACGGAATGGCTTCAAAAGCGCTTTCTCAGACACGCTAGCTTATATTACACTGCTAAATTTCAAGTAAGTATTCACTTAGGATCGGTTTAGAAGGTACCTAATCGTCCAGCGATTTATTTTTGCCTCTATTAATTGCATTGAAGATTTAAAATTGCCTTTAGGAACAAATTATGGAAAGCTATTTTTTTTAAATGAATGCAGCGAGAATTTTAGATAATTGCACTTCTTTAAGTATTCTGCAATGTCTTTATTTACTAAATGTTAAAGAAAATTAGAAACCCAGTTACTATGACATTCTATACGAATGAATTGAAACTAAATTTTTTGTTAGCTGCTCATTTCTTTTAAACAAATGCCTTTCAACCTAGACACTCAAAAGCAAGACCGTAGGTAAGGCTACAAAATTCCTAAAACTGAATCCATTTCCGCTTGGTAAAAAGTTATTATTCGAAAAGAACAAAACACGATAAGTAAATAAATTATTGAATTTTAGAAGAAAATTACTGGCTGCAACAGCAAAAATACTGCAGAACGAAAGAACAGAAAATAGTGTTCCAAAAAATGTAGCTGACACACTTCTCAAGGACAACAAATAAAATCTCTTGTATACCACTCCAATAAATCAATTAAAGATTGAATTGATTTTTCCAGATTTTGGGCATCTATCGAAACCATAGACACCTCTCACATGGCTGAGGAGTGCATAGTTTTATTCAATCTTCACGCTTTGGAAATTAGTAATATAGATATGTGCTTTTTGACAAGTTTAACTGGCAAAACAGTTTAATTATGAACTTGCAAACAGATTATCAAGTAAAAAGGGGAATTTTTCACAAAACAATTTTTTTTTCAGAATAGGATTACTTTTTCGAAAGACAGGGAAAATTAAGTAGTCTTTTCCCACGAGAGTCGTTGAGAACCTCTCGTTTGTTCGGGCGACGCGTCCTCGTAATGTTGTCAAGAGAATGAAAAACTAATTATTCTATTGCAGATCAACGATTATTACAGAAGCCGGATACAATACGTATTCATCAATTTTGAAATGTCATTATTTTTGCGGTAATGTGTTTTGCTCACGCGAGTCTCTCGAACAAAGGCATTATTTAGAGTGGAAATTTAACATCCACGCTCACGATTAGAATTTGAGCCCGCTTTCACTAGAACTTCAATGAATGCACATTTTAAACATGATCGTCAATTCCCAGCATACTCGAGAAAATGTTCATTTTAACAGCAGAAAATATGAAAAAAAAGTATGTAGAAAGAATACAATTATAGTAACTTACTGGAACGTGTCCTCAAAAGGCAAAATAAAATTTCGTAGAGAACACTATTCGAGGCTGAAAGCAAAGCCAAATTGCGACACAGCATGCATAATCGCGATCTGGGGCAGCCACCACCACAATGGGTTTGTTCGCCCCACCCCCCCATCTCCCTCCAGGTCATCCCACCGCGCCCTGACACGGACGTCGACGAGGGCCCGTTCAGGCACCCGCGACGTCCCGACGATGGAGTTTTCGATGAAGCTCGCGGTGCGGTGCGACGATTTCGTTATGCAGCCACCGCGGGCGTGGATTTTATGCATCAGAGTCCATGACTTGAATGCCGTTCGGCGCCCGACTTGCCTTTTCCGACCGACTAGAGTGCCTCTCTCATAAAAAAGGAAGAAAAAGTCGTATCCCGTTGCGAAATGCTCGAATGCGACTTTTCACTGATACAAAGCAAGTAAGACGTTCGAACTTTTCCCCCCGCACGCGCCGCGAAGGAAATACCTCAACGTTTCACCAACGCGAGAGACAAAGAGAGAGAGAGAGAGAGAGAGAGAGAGAGAGAGAGAGAGAGAGAGAGAGAGAGGCCTCACGTAAGACGCTCGCAAAAGAAAAAAACAAAAGAAAATGTATTCGCTGTACACTTTACGCTCGTTCACTGCGCTACAGACAAATTCCGGGCATATAAATTCAATGGACGGAATGTTTCAAAACATTGCCGAATTCCGGGAATAAACGAGAACGTTCTTCGCAGCGGCATTCCTCTAATAAACAAACAACAAGCCAGAGGCATCGAGCGTCCACCGGGAACCGCGAGTTACGCGTCTGCCGTAGCTTAACAGCAACACGAGAGAGAGAGAGAGAGAGAGAGAGAGAGAGAGAGAGAGAAAGGCAGCGAGAGCGACAGGAAAAAAGAGGGAAATAACTTCGCAATTTTATAAGCCACAAAGTAAACGGCTCTGCGGCTTCGTAAATATTTGGTTCCAAATCTAGAGAGTACATTGATTCAGGGCAACACAACGCCCGCCGCTACGGGGCGCCCTCCTCAATAATTCCGCAGCTGAGAGCAGTCGATATTCTCTCGTCCCAACAGGGGCCGCGACGGAGGAGTCGGAGCGGGGAGGGAGGGCGGGTGCACGTGCCCGGAGGCACTGCCGCATTCACGGCGCTGGGCGGTCTTCCATTTGGTCCCGGAGCCTGCGTTGCCAGGCCACGCGCCAACATTCCGTGTGGACATAACGGTCGGTTCCCTTAGCCGTAGGGAATGTATTGCATCTGGAGGTTATATTTAATCACATCAACCGAGAACAATAGAATAATATACAGTTGAAAAGTTGTATATTGAATATACGATAATTCGTTTATTCAATATTTATTTATAGCTAGCTTATAATAGCTATAAATATACGCTATACTAGCTTACAACCACAGAGAAAAATCATTTGTGAATAACTGCTGGCTGTCGAATCAAATGTTCTGTTAAATGAATAATACATGTAGTAACGGGCGTTTTTGGCAAGAATTGATAAGAAAATATTTGCTCCCCTGTACTAAAACTCTTTGAAATGCTATTCAGCAACGTATTTGGCTATTGTAGCTTACAATAGTTCCTGCCGCGAGAACGTCCAAAACAATTACCTGAATAACAATAGTCACACTGAGCTCATGACAATGTGCACAGACAGTGAAGCTACATTATATCGAGAAGCAACACATGGGGCCATCCCTGCCGTTTGATCAAATAATTAGAAAAACTGGATTGAGATGGCGGTCATTATTTGAGTGAAAACCTATAATACTCGTATATTAAATTAATTCAAAAGGATTATTATGCATTATTGGAAGGACGTCACCAAATCAATACCAAAATATACTGTGACAAAAATCCCATTCAGTAACTCCTGGCAGCAGAATCACAATTAAATTTAAGGGAAAAGAAAGAATAATAGAAGAGCGGATAAAGACAAACGTTAAAAATATGTTATCAAATGGAACCGGCGGCTCAGGGGCAAGCCCACAGCCCCTGCAGCATTGTTGACGGGTGTTCGAGTAGCAACGGTGCCGAATTTTGACACCAGCTACACAACTGGCTCGAATTCAAGCGGACGTCTGCTCTGTTAGGTAGTTCTCCGAGATTTCTCCGAATAACATCTTGCGAAAGCAGGATCAAGCAGCCCTAACAAACGAACCTTGAATTGAGCGTCCTTTTTCCTTTCTCATCTCCATATCATTCTCTTTCTCCACACACATACACATACACACACACACATACACACACACACACATACACACATACACAAAATCAAATTTACTGCATACACTATCGCTCATCTCACGAGATCAGTCGGGAGCTTCGAACGCAATCCGTGTGGAGTTGCTCCGCTGGAGGATTAATTGGGAGGAAAACTTCGCAAGCCGTCATGTAAGGCGGCGCTAGACCTCATGTTCTAGCAGGGGATAAAACATCGCCACCTTTCAACACGTACTACCCTTTTGGAACTAACGACCCAAGAAGTTGATGCACCCGGGAACAATGAATACTCGACGAATGGAGCTTACATTTATTTTAATAGAACGTTCATCATATACATGAAAGCGGCTCCATACAGTCATTATTCGGTGAGTAGCAAACAATCGCACGCCGAATTCCAAGTAGTGAAGATGTGTTGCTTCCTATCTTGCCGAGCATTTGCTGCTCGCCGTACCCACCGCGTGTCGGTCTTTTGGGAAGTAAGGAAAGGGAAGGAAGCGGACATTCGCCGAACACTTCAGCTGCTCGGGATTGAGCGAGCTGGCTCGCTCGAGCAGGCTCGCTGCTCGGCGAATGCCGAATGTGAAGAGCCGCCTTGAAGAGAACCACGCGCTGCGAAACAGATTCGTTGTTTGGTTTCGTAGGCTTCCGCGACCGGAGTCATTGGATTCTTGGCTGTCGGGGATGAGCCGCGTCTCAGTCGATGGAGCTGATGTATCGGCCGTCTTGTTGTGGCCTTCTTCACAGCTATGCTGCAGAGCTATGTTGCAGTACAGCTCTGAAGGAGGCCAGAACAAGATGGCCGAAACCTCAACTCCATCGACTGAGACGCGGCTCATCCCGGACAGCCAAGAATCCAGATTCGTCGTTTGCCCAGGGCAGAGGGCGCGTGCTGATTTCCAGTTCCGAGTCGCAGCGCTAAGTGGCGGGGCGGGGCGGGGGGAGGAGGGGGGGCAGCGGGGCGGGGCGGGGCGGGGCGGGCGGGGTGTTACGGGGCGCGACGGAGCGGGGCGGGAGCGGGGGCGGGGACGGGGCGGAGTGCGACGTGCAGCTGCGCTTCGAGAGGAGACCGCTCCCCTGGGTCCCGGAGTTGGCGCGCCCGCAGGCGCCAGCGGCGGAAAGCGAAAATAGGAGAGTTATCTCTGCATAATGCCATTAACGGGAATAGAGATTCCGATCTGTTAATGGGAATTTTTAGAAATACTCGAGTGGCAGCCCGGAGCGTCAATTTCCAGAGTAAATGGGGTCTCGGTCGTCTCTCGCGCAGGGATATGCCAATTGCGGAGCGAAATCCAATACAGTTATCACATTACAATAAGCTAATTTCCCAATTCTAACTGCGAACATACCATGTTCGTATTGGAAAAATCATGATTCATAAGGACGGACGTAGCTTTCGAGGAGGTTTATACAGTCAGCGTCAATTAAAAAAAGAAAAAGTCATGTTTTTGCAGACATTGGTTGTTGTTTACAGGAAGAAAAGATTTTGTATCATTGAACGTGAGAAGTCCTTTGTAAACTGAAGTACGGCCATGTTAGTTTGTGTAAGAGCATATGAATAGCTAAATGTGGAGAACGTATATAAATAGAAATTTGTGCTGGAACAAATATTTTATACTGATAATAAAAGACTTTTCGGTTGAATGTCCTTTTCCTGTGCACAACAAAGAACTACTTCGCTCACTACAGACCTCAGTTTTACAACAAATACAGACCTCACTTTTACACCAAGTCCATTTACACGTGACCTCTTATTGTTCTCTTCTCGTATTTTTGGTCTTCCATCTTTTAAAGCGTTTTCAAAATCACAAGAAACTCATATTCACATGTTTTAACTAAAATATCATTTTTATTAGTGTGTAAAACTTGTTGCTTTAATACATGAACAATCAGAATAACTCAGAATAATATCAGTACGAAGTTTATGTACGCTTTAAGCATTTCATTACTTTTAATTTATGACTTCAAATAGAAAATTATGTGACGTATGGGGGAGAAGAAAAATAAATGAAAGGTTTCTTGAGATTCGGAATCATTATTCTCGGTCTATTAGTGGGATTACGAATTCAGGGGCAAAGAGAGCTTTTGGCAAAACTTCACAACAACAAAATATACGATCGCTTGTAAGAGAAACCATTTGCATTGTAACAGTCAATTGCAATACAACGGTTACAACGGAGATTAATTAATAATCAAACTTTATTAACAAAGGATAAAACATTTTCAGCTTTAAACGTCACATGGCAACTTGAATTGACGATCAGGAAAATAAATTTACGTTTTTTATTTGCTAAAAAGTGAACCAAACCACTTGTAAAATATCCAGTGTGTATGCTTATCATAATGTTTTAAAGAAATAAAGAAATCGGTATAAAAAGGGCCCAAGTACAACAATCTCTCTCGTTAATAATGTTGAGTTTTCATACAATTTAGTTTCAAAATAAAATTGGTAAATTTAAGCGCAATTCTTGCATTCTAAAGCAAGTATTCTCCGCAATACACACGTACCTTCCTTTAATTTTTTTTTAAAGGGAATTTCCAATGGTAAATAATTAACAGCAGTAGAAAAATGCTAATCCCAGAATGACAATTCTCATTCAAACTTTACTACATAAAAAAATTAAAAATGTCTTCTCAACATTGAATCGACAAAGAACGTTATCGTATAATCCGCCTACGTCTCCGCTCTAAAACAACTCACAGATCTCTAAAAAATAACCACTGAAACAACGAAAACGCAAGTCTGTATAAAACACAAAAAGAACGACTCCGTGTATCCGCAAAAAACGTTCCGCCCGCACTTGAGTGTCGCTGTGCGCGGCGTTGCCACGCCCACCTCTTCGCGGGCGTCTCAAGCGGCCTAAGCACGACTTTAACCCGCGCGTCGCGGGCGCTCGGCAGGCGAAGCACGTCCCGAGCACCGGCAAAACGAAAGAACGTCTGCCCGCGGCGGCGCCCGAGGCCTCCCCCCACCCCCACCGCCACCACCCACGCGCGCCACCCGCACACCACCTCAGCCTCCGCCATCGGAGACCACCAAGACGACGGCGCCTGACTAGACCACTAGGGTAGACATCCGACTAGGGTTGCGACATCGCCAACAAAACATCGGCATATAAAATTAACGCATCGACGTTTCTAAATATTGATGTTCCAAATTAAAACATTGATGTTTCCAAACATCTAAGTTCAAAATTCATATATATTGATGATAATAAAACATCACCTCAAAACCATCGATACGTTTAAACATCGAAGGTTTTTAAAACTGCAATAGTAACCATTATCGTTCACGTGGGGAGAATTAAGTTCGAAGGTTTATTAATTTTTATTTGAGACTAGTAGACCCGGCAATGCTTCACAATTCCAATGTATTAGACTTTAAAAGCTACTGGTCACGTGATTGCTAACCGCGTTTTACGCTACGCTCTGCCAAGACCTGAAAGATGAAATACTCTAACGAGTATGAGTTAGTTAAATGTCCTGGTTTGGTCATTGTTGTCAAGATCCTGTTATTAGAACATTCTCCCTCAATTTGGACATGCAATCGCTATGACACTGTCTTGGAGAAATTTGATTTACTTGTCCGAGATAACTTTCAAGTAATAATTTCGGCCGATATTTCCCTATCGCAGGGGTAGAAAATGCAGCAAAGACGCACTTAATACTTAACGGTGCGGCGGGTTGCGTACAGCTTCTCTTCAGGGGCTCATGAGTCATCATAAACGCATTAAATCATCAACGCCCGTCTATGTGCGATAGACACACACAAACTCCTATTGTACAATGCCTACATTACTCTACTACACACACAACTCCTATTGTACTATTCTTCGCGCAAGTGTAAGCAATCAGTTGATAAAGTTTTTATTGCGATCGATGGAACGGAGCATATCTTTTTTTTATATATTAGATTTAATCGACCAAACAGTAAAACAAATACCAGAACATTTGAAATTTTTTTGTTATCAGATTGTATAATTAAAAAATATCTTTTTTCATTATTCTCACTCTACATGTTCTTGTTAAGATAGTACTTTTTTAAAAATAAAACATCAAATACATAAAAACATCGAATATATAAAACCAATGCTATATCCATGGATGAGTTCATAAAAATATCGACATCGATGTCGCATCTCTACATCCGACGTCGCCTTTACCAACGCCGTGCCCGCGGGTGTTATCACCACCTCCACACAATCACCGTCTCCTACCTCATCTCCGCCTTCCCATTGTCATTGTCATTCCCGACGCCGCCGACGTCGACGTCGTCACCCTTCCCGCATCCGCAACACACAGCGCAACCGTCATGCGGCGGCGTCACCTGGTTTTGTCGCAGCCCCTAACCGGCGTTACATAAAACTCGTGTATTTTCCGCAACAGCGTGCAAGAGACTATTTTTAACGCTCCCTCTTCCGAGTACAAAGACGCGGCATGTGAAAGGGCGGGCATGCGCACCTTCCCCCACCCCTCGTCCCACTGTAGCGCTGCCTCCAAGCAACTCGCGCTTCCTTGTGTCACGCTCTCAACGCACACGAAGAAGGAGATTAAGACGAGGAAGAAGAAGAACAAGAAACTCTCAAAGGAAACTTAAAGATATGCGAAATAAATACAACCAAAAGCAGATGAATACGCAGTGGGAGGGGGAATTCAAGACACGCAACACAAAGACGACCGGGAAAAATAGATTAAACAAATAAAAATAAAATAGAAGTATAAAATACCTTTCTACCATAGGAAATTGGATTTTAAATTTGTGAAGTTTTGTCTCCAATTTGAATAGTGATCTCTTCTTTTGAAATTCACAAGTTATATCTTTTAAGTCTTATCTTTTATTTAAGCGCACTGAATAAATGGTTAAGTCTAATTTCCTTACTTTCAAGACACGAGTTTTTAAGTCTGCAGAGTGGAGTAAAATAGGGATTTAGTAATAAATGGATGAAATTTGGTAACAGGCACTCCAATCTTGGCAACATCTCACCAAAACAAAGCCAATGTAATTATAGCAAACAGTAAAAAGAAGAGTTGAAAGTCGTGCGATGATAAGGAGGGAAATTTGACAGAGACAATTTACTTACATAGTTTATAGTATTGTCGTCCCAAGTAATCCAGTAAGAGAATCCAATCTCTTCTTTTCTTCATGCTAATTGAATACTGAGTGAATAATATCTGAGAATATTTTCACTAGGTGAAATACAGGCACAAAATCATGCGGAAACATTTTTTACTTTAGTTTGGTGAAAAGTGCTGGATCCCCTTGAATTTCAATTCTATTTTTCTTTGGAATTGAGCAAGTAAACTACATTGCTTTAGGAATACTAGCAACGAAATCTTATGAACACGAGAAAAAATCAATTCGAAACCATCAACGCTTTTGATCCGCTAAAAAACAAAATCACAAAAGATTATTCATGAACTCAGCAAAATATGTTTTCATGCAGAGAAGATGGTGTTTCGCGGCCACAGAAACAACAGTCACACAGTTCGCTTCTCATTTGTTATTTTTTTTAAACATAGAGAGAATGAGAGGGAATGAGAGAGGGGAGAATTTCCAGGAAACGCTCAAATGAACTGGCAGAGTTCATATTAAATACGCAATATAAAACTTTCAGTATATCAATGTTTTCAATTCCCAACTTCTCTCAAAATTGCAAATGCAGTAATTGAATTCACAGACCTTAATGTTGCAATTAAATTAATTACATCAGACCTAGTAGTAATTCTAATAACTTATATCACAAACACTTTTGATAAATCAATAGGTTCTAAAATCAGATTTCGCAATTTTAAAAGGAATTAATGTAATTAAAATTCTCATTCCTTTCATACCCACATTCTGTATATAAATTTATAAAATACTCTGATTTCTTAGTTTAGGAACGTTAATTTCAAGGCTAAATAACTGTGAGATAAGAAAATCAATAACAACCGGAGAAGTACATAATGATTCTCAGGGAAATCAAATCTGTAACCCCTTCAAGTAGTTGAGGCTAGACAAAACAACATAATTCCTTGAATTTTAAAATGTCCAATTATTAGCCATGATTTTAAAACGAACTCGTCTTGTGTTGTTCTATGTCACAACAAAAGTGTACGTTTCACTTGCGCATTGAAATCATGAGCATCCGTCTACAAAATACAACACTATTAGTTTGCAAAGCGTAAGGCATCCCAAACATTAAAAGTGATTTTCCTTCGCATAAGAAAAAGTATCTTCAGAAAGCAACGCACATCTATTCGCGCATTCAGTAAAATATGTTTTTCATGCAGAGAAGATGGTGTTTCGCGGCCACAGAAACAAGAGCGATCGGCACTCCACTAGGATGGCAATGACACACGGCCGTCGCGGCAGCCGCTCTTGCTCCGGGCCAATAAATCGAATCGGCCGGCGTTTCTCATCCCGGCGCGCTCTCGCGCCCTCTTCTTCGGAGTAATTTTGTCCCTCCCAATGAAATGTCCCGCGCAGCCGCGCCGGAAGAAAAACGCGTTCCCGCCCTTCCTTCTTTTTCAGGAAACGCATTCGGCGCCCAAGGAAAGCGGCGGAAGCGGGGGAGGGCAAGGCGGCGACTGAAGAAAAGGAAAGGGACTACTAGGAGTGGAATGAGGAGGATGGGATGAAAAGGGAAGGGGTGAAAAGGGAGGGGTTGAGGACGGGGTGATGATGAGGGGACGAACAGGAAAAAGCAGAGCAACAAATGAGGTAATGGCGGAAACGTAAAATCAGAAAAAGGAGACGAATGACCAATAAGACACGGGGAGGTGACCGAATCCAAAAAAAGAGGCACAGAGAAAAGGCGGTGAAAAAACATCAGAGAAAAACGCTATGAAAACAAATGAATCTGCGAAAAAGACGGACGTGGTGAAAATAAAGGCGCTGGAGACGGATTCAGCAGAGCCAACGGTGAGAGTTTTCGGTGCCGCAGCGGTAAAGGCAGTGGTGACGGTAGCAAAGGGGGTACCGGTGGAATTGGGAAGGGGCGGGGAGGGGCGGGGAAAGGCGGGGCATGATGGGCGGGGGGCGCGGCATGGCGAGCGGGAGGTGGGGTAGGGCGGGCAAGGAGGGACGGGAAGGGGCGGGGTGGATCTGGAGTGGCGGGGTGGAGTGGGCGGGGCGAGGAGGCACGGGCAGGGCGGGGGGGCGCCAAAGATTGTGACACAGGCAGAAGAGGCGGCGCCAACCGGAGCAGCAGCAAAAGCGGTGGCGCGTGGGCGGAGGACTGCGCGCAGGTCGTCCAAAGTCGGCGCGAGGGCGACAGAGGCAGAGGGTGGGGATGCGCTGGGACATCTCGGGGGAGAGTCGTCGTGTCCTCTGCCGCTGCAGCCGTCGGGCCGCGAAGGCACTCCGCACTCGCGTTACGACGAAAGTTGTCGCGACATAACCCGCATAATTACGCGCTCCCCGCGCCACGTTACGAGTCCCCCCCCTCCGCCCCCGCCACGGGCTCCAGTCGACCTCCCTGAACGTCTCTCCCTGCCATCGCATGACATGGGAGGAGGAGGCGACGGTTAATACAAAATGGTATTGGAAGCACACGGCAGTCGCAATTGGCTAAGAACAGGGTCCCGACGGTTCCAAATCTAGTAACACCCATTTTTCTCAAAGCGATACAGGAAACGAATGTGATTCAACAAAGACAACAAAATAGAAAGATGACGAATGGTTTTATGTTGGAGTTTTGAATTGTTCGTTCATATGATGTTATGAGATTTTCCATAGAATGCGGGGATATGTGAATATGAAGAAAAAGGTGGTAACAAGTAAGTTCGAGAAATCGAGAACTGTGGAAATAAGAACATTGTTCATACACCCTTAGTCCTCACAACAACCGATAAAGTAAGCCCGATATGAATCACGTTTGATGGGGATGTTCCAGAAACGGTATAACAAGCTATGTGCTCTCTTGTGTTTTCCACGAACCTTATTCAAATGAAATCTGTAAAACCTTTTCATTAGCCCACTGTTTCGCTATGCATCCCTCACGATGAACGACCAAAGTAACATGGTAATAGTCTAATCGCAACAGGAAGAGGACGTAATCAAACTTGAGCATGCAGAAGGTAGAAGTATGTGCTCAGAATAGAGCACTGCTCGAGCAGGAACTTAGCGTACAGAAACAATGTGTTCAGAACACTGATAGCAATCAAATAGAGCATGAGAAGTGAGGTATGAGATATGCGTGCGCGAGTTCGGATGTAGGCAGTACGTGCGAGAAGCGTGGAACGGGCGTGGACGGCGTGGGACGAGCGAGGACGGCGAGGGGACGGCATGCATCCCTCACCGTATATGGAAAGGCGCAACCTAAGAAACGTAAACCATAGAAGTAGAGTAGTCTAGAATCCGCCGACAGGAACTGTAGCGACAGTAGCAATCAAACTACTCGAAGCATTGCAGAAGGTGAAGGTGATAGAGATATGCGCGTGCGCGAGTTCGGGATGGTAAGGGCGAGTACGTGCGGAGGAACGGGCGTGGGAACGGGCGTGGGGACGGGCGTGGGGACGAGCGAGGACGGGCGAGGGACGGGCATGCATCCCTCACCGTATATGGAAAGGCGCAACCTAAGAAACGTAAACCATAGAAGTAGAGTAGTCTAGAATCCGCCGACAGGAACTGTAGCGACAGTAGCAATCAAACTACTCGAAGCATTGCAGAAGGTGAAGGTGATAGAGATATGCGCGTGCGCGAGTTCGGGATGGTAAGGGCGAGTACGTGCGGAGGAACGGGCGTGGGAACGGGCGTGGGGACGGGCGTGGGGACGAGCGAGCGGACGGGCGCGGGGACGGGCATGCACCCCTCACCGTATATGGAAAGCGCAACCTAAGAAACGTAAACCATAGAAGTAGAGTAGTTAGAATCCGCCGACAGGAACTGTAGCGACAGTAGCAATCAAACTACTCGAAGCATTGCAGAAGGTGAAGGTGATAGAGATATGCGCGTGCGCGAGTTCGGGATGGTAAGGGCGAGTACGTGCGGAGGAACGGGCGTGGGAACGGGCGTGGGGACGGGCGTGGGGACGAGCGAGGGGACGGGCGAGGGGACGGGCTATGCATCCCTCACCGTATATGGAAAGGCGCAACCTAAGAAACGTAAACCATAGAAGTAGAGTAGTATAGAATCCGCCGACAGGAACTGTAGCGACAGTAGCAATCAAACTACTCGAAGCATTGCAGAAGGTGAAGGTGATAGAGATATGCGCGTGCGCGAGTTCGGGATGGTAAGGGCGAGTACGTGCGGAGGAACGGGCGTGGGAACGGGCGTGGGGACGGGCGTGGGGACGAGCGAGGGGACGGGCGAGGGACGGGCTGCATCCTCACCGTATATGGAAGGCGCAACCTAGAAACGTAAACCATAGAAGTAAGAGTATAGAATCCGCCGACAGGAACTGTAGCGACAGTAGCAATCAAACTACTCGAAGCATTGCAGAAGGTGAAGGTGATAGAGATATGCGCGTGCGCGAGTTCGGATGGTAGGGCGAGTACGTGCGGAGGAACGGGCGTGGGAACGGGCGTGGGGACGGGCGTGGGGACGAGCGAGGGGACGGGCGAGGGGACGGGCTATGCATCCCTCACCGTATATGGAAAGGCGCAACCTAAGAAACGTAAACCATAGAAGTAGAGTAGTATAGAATCCGCCGACAGGAACTGTAGCGACAGTAGCAATCAAACTACTCGAAGCATTGCAGAAGGTGAAGGTGATAGAGATATGCGCGTGCGCGAGTTCGGGATGGTAAGGGCGAGTACGTGCGAGAACGGGCGGGAACGGGCGTGGGGACGAGCGAGGGACGGCGAGGACGGCGAGGGACGGCAGGGGACGGGCGAGGGGACGGGCGAGGGACGGGCGAGGGGACGGGCGAGGGACGGCGAGACGGGCGAGGACGGGCGAGGGGACGGGCGAGGGGACGGGCGAGGGGACGGGCGAGGGGACGGGCGAGGGCCGGGCGAGGGGACGGGCGAGGGGACGGGCGAGGGGACGGGCGCGGGGCCGGGCGGGGGGCGGGCGGGGGGAGGCGAGGGACGGGCGAAGGGACGGGCGAGGGGACGGGCGAGGGGACGGGCGAGGGACGGGCGAGGGACGGGCGAGGGACGCGAGGCGAGGCGAGGACGGGCGAGGGGACGGGCGAGGGGACGGGCGAGGGGCGGAGCGAGGGACGGGCGAGGGGACGGGCGAGGGGACGGGCGAGGGACGGGCGAGGGGACGGGCGAGGACGGGCAGAGGGGACGGGCGAGGGACGGGCGAGGGGACGGGCGAGGGACGGGCGAGGGACGGGCGAGGGACGGGCGAGGGGACTGGCGAGGGGACGGGCGAGGGGACGGGCGAGGGGACGGGCGAGGGGACGGGCGAGGGGACGGGCGAGGGGACGGGCGAGGGGACGGGCGAGGGGGCGGGCGAGCGCAGGCAGCAGGTCGGTCGCAGGCGCCTCGGGGCCCATTCGTCTGCCCTCCCCCAGGGCGGGCCTCGCATGCGCGCACGTAATTACTCGTATTCCAGCGCAGGTGCGGGCGAGGGCACAGAGGGAAAGGGCGGCCGATGCGGGCAGTGGAGAGTTGCAGGCAGAGTGGAGGAAAGTGGGCGCACAAACATGAATTTATAAAGAAGAAAGGATAATAATAGGAACGGGCAACCTTAGTGAGGGGGAACATCTATAACAAAGGGCGAAATAGCTACGGTTAATGCTGGCGATAGAAAGGATCAACATAAGAGGAAATTTTGCAATATATAGTTTAGTTCAGAACGATAGTAATAACTGGAATGAGATGTACGAGAAAATTATAGTACAGAAAAGGAAGAGAAACTTTACTCTGCACATGTGGGGGATGTTTCAGAAATTGAATTACCGTCATGTCTTTGCTCCTTGTTTCCCACGTCCTCTTACTCAAATAAAATCTATACAACTTTTTCTATGGCTCACAATTTTGTACTACGTGGGTAAACGCTCTGTTAACGTTGGAGACGTAAACCACCAGAGCAGACAGCAACTATTAAGACTATTAGACAGAGCGGTAGCGATACCGATAGGGCACCACGCAACAAGAACGATGTAGTCCCTACGAACGCAGATCTAGAAAGTGGAAGGGATAGGGAACGAAACGACGTGCATTGTAAAATTTCAGGGGGAGCGGTGGGCGGGTGGGGCGGGTCGCAAGGAGCGGTAAAAGCACCCGCGCCACAGCGAACGCGAGGCGGGAGGGGGAGGGAGGACAAAGTGGCTGGTAAGTAGCCAGCCGGCGGAGAGCGCAGCGGCAGCGAAACAGGAGGGGGGGGGGGGCCAGGTACTGTGTAGCACGCCAGCCGCTATCCCCGGAAAGGGGGGGGCGCGGAGAGGACGGGGCGGTGCGCGGCGAGGGGCCGCACCTGTTTGGACCAAGGCGAGACCGGGCCGGGGGAGGCGGGCCGCAACCCCGCCACCGGTAATTCGACGAAAACTTTTATCCCTTCCCTCTTAATTAAAAAGGACAGCCGTAGGCTGCGCTTAAGGGCCGGGCGCCTCACGCAGCGCGTTAACCGCGAATTACGACGCCGCTCTCGCACCCACAGCAGCGGTGGCGGCGAGGCGGGGCGGGGCGGGGTGGGGCGGGGTGGGGAGGGGAGGGGAGGGGCGGGGCGAGGCGGGGCGGGGCGGGGCGAGGCGGGGCGGGACGGGGCGAATGAAGCCGTCATACCGCAGAGAAATGCGACAATAAGGTCGTGCAGTTACGACATTCATTTTCTGGAAATGCGACCCCTGTGCAACTTTTGAAATCGCCGCTCTGGTCGTTTCTACGATGCACCCGGTACGGAGTGGCGACACAAGGAGAAGCTGCGGTGCGGGAGATACTATTTAGAGCTTCGCCGCGCTGGGTAATAATCGTGAGTTTAAAACGGTTGAAACTCATTAAAATGAATAACATTTTATTGAACCCAATAATTTAATTACGCAACTCGCTTCGCTCCGCGCCGCAGGGGAGATGCAAATTAATGACGCGTGTCACCTGAATCCACTCATCGACTCTGGAAATTTTCAACGAGCCACTCATGGAGAGAATGGAACGGGTGAAACGGTCAGAGCAGTGGTCTGTCTGCCATACATTGTACATTGATAAGGGAAATGCTATTTCCCCTTATCTCCTAATAACAATGAGGTAATTAAATTAACAATAAATATATAGAAATGAATAAATCCCTACAAGTTCTAAAGCCAATCGAATTTTCAGTTGCCTTGTAAAACGGGGTTTCCATACTGAGATAATTCTACAGTAATATTTTCCTACATTAACTTTGGGAATTACCTGTTTCCCAATGAAGATATAATTTACGGATGGACGTTTTTGGTTTATTTATTTAGATTTTCTTAAGTGGTTGAATTAAAGTCTTTCCCAAGCGGAAAAAGTAGCAACGTTACGTTAACAAAATCAATGATAACGTAATTAATTAATAGTAAGGCAATAAAAAATCAGCAATATAATCCATAACAACACAGATATTCCAGCATATTTCTACTTCTTTTGATGTTAGAAATTACAATTGAGGAGCTCAGTGCCAGAGGGGGCTCACCCACACAATTGGATAAAATAGCTTTTTGGGATATTTGACAGCACATGCCATCTGTTAGTTCCAAAATCTGGTGTAAGTGCATGCCACCTGCCTTCTGCAGGCAGTTATACAAAACCTCGCACTGCTGGTAAGACTCTCAGTGTCAGAGGGGGCTATTCCACATCTATACAATACAATATTTAACCTATATTATGGCATTTTTTGCTTGTGTCTGTATGATATTGAGAATTATTTTCTTGAACCAGAACACATATTAATACGTAGTGTCGGAGTCTTTGGTGTAGTAGAGAAAAAACAATACGACGCACAACTCATATTTACCCACCAGACCAATGGTGTATCTTAGAGGAGCACGCATTGCACAGCTATTCCGGGTTGTAGAAAGCAGGACACTTGAAGAACTAGGAGACCGTGAACCCACAAATAATAATAGTAATAATAATAATAATACCAATAATAATAATGTCAATAATAATACCAATAATAATAATAATAATACCAATAATAATAATAATAATAATACCAATAATAATAACAACAACAACAATAAAAGGAAAAATGTAGTGCTATTGAAGAAAACTTTCAAATCAGAAAAATTGCAGCACTCAAAGTAACCAAAGGATCAACTGCATTATCCTAAACGTCCGAGCTGGAAGAATGGAAGAAGGTGGAATTATTCAAGAAGATTCCCGATTCAGAGGAGATCTAAATATCAAAGAGATATTTCAGCTCTATACTCTTACATTACAAAATTAATGGCTGTTGTAAAGTTTCCACCATCCCTGTTTCCTGCAGGAAGCAACGTTACTGCACTGAAACTACAAGACTTGCAGTCCCTGAGATCTTTCATCTCACCAGTTTTTCCAATTGTTTTATGATTATTTAACAACATCAAGCAGTGTACATTCCAATGAATATGTTGAAGAAATTTAATACTGGACACAGTGTTAGTAGTTTAAAAACTTTTGAAATGCTTCAATTGGACTACATTCAAATTATTCATTACTCACACGATAGTACTATCCAAAAAAACAGGTTTTGTTAAAAAAAATAAATAAATAATAGATATTTTTCAATTTCTAAAATTTTCTATTAATCTACAATATATGAAAGGCGTATTGAATTAAAAAAAGTAGTGTAACAATATAACATTTCTTTGAGAAAATCAAATTCTGGTAAAACTTTTGTTTTTCTCAGATTGCATCAAATGTGGGTTAGCCCCATCTGCCAACTGAGCCCCTCAATTGTTACCAAGAACTCTGGAATAAATTAATGAGAAATAATATCATAATTCAATAGTAATTATTGCATATCTGATGTAATTCACTAAATCGAAGTAGACTGGTTTGAAGAACAGCAAAACGAACAAATTACGTTCTTCAGTTGAGAGCGTACAAGTATTGAGTGTACAAGTATTTTCTGACCATCAGCTTTAATTTCTTATTTTGAAAATTTAATAGTATCATTAATAATAGAAATTCGAAGTTATTTAATCATTCCCGACAACGTCAACAACGACATTCCCCGTATTCGTGAAATGTGATCAAAGATCACCGTTAAGCCTTTCACTTCATCGACTAGTAGTCCTCGGTTTCGAAAGTTTAGCATTTCTGTTCAGAGACGAGAATCTTTATATTACTAAAACCACAAAAGACGAAAACATTTAATCAGGCGGGAAATAGCGTGGATTCAAAATTAGAAAGTACATGGTTCGGAACAATTGAAAAAAGGTACGGATTGTTACCGGGTGTGAATTTTGTAGTATTACAACTTTTGATTTTGAATTATATGTCAAATTTTAACAAATAATTTGTTTTAATTTAAAGGACCGTTTCCAAAAGAAAACAACGGAAAACAGCATTCGGAGTCTAGTGAACACTATATCTTGGATTTGAACATTTATATGTACTTCAAGTATCCGTAACATTACACTTCGTAAGTGCCATTAATGGGCTGATACCGTCCTTCCCTCTCCTCACCGTGACCTCTCTTCCGCGACGGTTTCATCCCACTCCACGTTGCATAATCTCACGTCACATCAAGCAGACTCGAGTCGTTTCCGATCCTAGCAAACAGACCAAAGCCTTTTAAGACCGTTCTAAACATTTCCGAGGCGCAGTACGCGAGTCCCGAGCGGCGGGCGCTCCTCGTAGCAGCTGCCGCCGTTCCCGGGCTCCGCGGCGCGCCGTCTTCTTAGCGCAGAAGAGTCCCTGGCGGCTTTCCGCGCGGGCGTAAACGCGGCGAAGCGCGCGCGCGCGCCCGCGTTCAAAGCGCCGGCACAGGCGAGCCCCCGCCGTTTACGGCCCGAGGCGTCAATGCGGTGGCGGTGGCGGTGGCGGTGGCGGTGGCGGTGGCGGTGGCGGTGGCGGTGGCGGTGGCGGTGGCGGTGGCGGTGGCGGTGGAGGCAGCAGCGGGAAGGGCGTAACGGTGTTTCGCCCCGCCCTTCCATTCCCCGCCCCCTCCGCCCCACGCCAGCGCACAATCGCCTGCGGGGAAGCGCAGGGATGAGCGGCTGCTCCTATAAAACCATCAACTGCACCTCGCGAATGTTTACGGCTCGCGTAACAAAGGTGTCGCCTGGCGGCCCCGTGTTCGCCACCACTACCGCCGACTAATAAAAACGGGAGGCCGTGGGTGCGGATGCGGGCGAGTGGAGGTAGGCGGAGATTAGGAAGAGGGGGTGCGGTGACGGAGTAGTTCACAGCAGGAACTCTGGGAAAGAATACGTGACGAAGAGTGGTTCGCGGTGGGCGAGTGATGTCTAAGTGGGGACGTTGTCTGATGTGGCAGACGGGGAGAGTCTAAGAGACCGCTTGAGGTAATCTGTAGCAGATGTGTTGTTCGCTAGAGGGAACGAGAGGGAGGAACAAATTGCGACGAGCCCGAAAAGAGCGAGGAAAGAAACCACCTAATGTGCTGATGACTTTATGCTCGGTGTTCTAAAATAGTCGTGGGAGAGGACAGAAAATGCGAGTAATATTATGGTCGGAAAACGAGGAGAAGCGATCCTATTATGATATTTTCATGGAGGCTTGTTTCAAAGTTCGTCGTCGGAGAGTGAAAATTAAAGGTTTCTTGTCCGAAGTCGTAGTTTCATAGATGATGATCCTTTAGCTGTCACAACCAGGAGTATCTGAGTTTGTAACGACGTGAACTGAATTCAAACAATGGATGCAAATCCAAACAAATTGCAGAATAGCTGCGGAACGGGAAACTTTAAAGACAATGAAATGTCTTATAAATTTCGAGAAAGTAAAGGCTGAAACAAATCACACAAATAAACCATTAAGGATAATATTGAGTCAGCAATCACGAAGACCAGAAGAATTCATAGCAAACGAAATTAATGTTCTCAAAAACAAAATTCATGAACATGTACGATGATTTCGAAAATGAAATGTCAAAATGAAGCAGAAAAGAAATACGAGAGAAACAATCAAAAGTGAGCATTGAAATCAAAAATTAAGTGAATACAAGTTCTTGGAAGAACTATAGCACTATAGCACAATATACTAGCACACGCACAAAGTGAAATTTACCAACAATAGAATCGTCCGTGACGAAATATGACACACGTGTTAGCCTTCTTTCAAGTCAATTGACTTCTATACGTTTCGTCCTGTAATAGGATGATACTCAGCGATATAATAGAACTCGATACTCTAAAATATTTCATGATATAATTTTTAGCATTCGCGCAGGAAAACTACTATAGTACTTAACTTCACTTTTTATTGATTGCATAGTCTCATTTTGCCTCCCTCGGTGGCTCGTTGGTTAGTGTGCTCCCTTTCCACGGCATAACCCCGGGTTTGATTCCCGGCCGAGGTAAATTATACCTGTCCGCTTTCTTTACAGATGACCCAGTACGTATTGCTGTGTGGCCACAAGAAAATCCACCCTAAAATTAAGAAGACCAGTATATACGGTGAAGGGATGACTTTGTGCTAACCACACGAACCACTTTTTCCATGGCCGAGAGGCTCGGTTACCGCTGGTCGGTCAAGGCCCATAGCAAGCTGTTGAGCCATAGAACAGGAACAGGCTTATTTTACGGTATGTGTATTGGAAGCAGACTTTGCCTTATGCGTACCGCAAATGTCATGGGAATATAAAACAACTGAGTACTGCAAAGAAAAACAACTGAGTACTAGAGTGATGCGAATCAACGAGGTTACCGCGTCGCATATTCAGAATGAACTCAAGAGTATATACTTCCTTGAGTTCGCGCTAAAACAAATAATGTACACAACTCGTACGAAAGTATCTTTGGCGTACTCATTTGAAAATGCCGGACTCGGTTTCTATAGTTGCCTCATATAATGCACTAGTTACGTAAATAACTATTAAAAATCAAGTATCATATACTCAACATAAATTGTGAAACCAACTTTTGTACGCTGTTCCAGTGAGTTTCGCAAATTTTGGCACACACTTTTAAAAAATATTACTACATAGGCGGCAACATCCCAACAAAGAAAACAACCTCGCAATTTTCGCTTCTCGTGCCATAATCAAAACCATTTCCTAAGCTGCGAACATCAGTGTCACAAGAATCTCTTTCTCGAACGCAGCCCTAACTCTTGGGGAAGGCTAGAAAGTGCCGACTCACGGAAGCAAAACGATAGTCAAGGCAAACGAAGGGGCCGGGGGAGCCCGCCGAGCGGCAAAGGGAGGCGCGGGTATGGATCGCGGAAGCCGGCGCGGAGAAGGGGGTGGCGGAGGTGGCGGGGGCGGCGGGCGCGCCGGCGCACACTGGGCCGCAACGGGGCAAAAAGCACGCACGATAAAAAAATCAATGGGCAAAACCTGTTCCTTCACAAGCGTATATTTTGCGGAAACAGCACACTGTACACATGGATAAAATACTTGCATTATTTCGGTACACACAAAATACAATACAGTCGAACCCGCTCATCAGAATTCCCGCAAATCCGAAATTTAATCCAAACAAAATTCGGGATAGAGGAAACAATAAACAAAAACACCTGATTTGTATTAATTTAATTTATGGACGAAAAATCATTAACAAAGTGTAAGTCAACCCAATTCTGAATACTGTTCGTAGAAGACCCGTAAACAGCAGCGACAAAAACGTGCTTCAGTTCTTCTAAACAATGTAGCAACTACTACCGCCTGCCATCAGTTATGTACGTACTGTTCTCCATTGTTCGTAATATTGCCACATCCTCACGTTGCCATTTTCTCGCATCGCACGAAGCATTGTGTCTGGTTATCCTATAGATGTATTTGTATATGTGTGGTAAGTACGTACGTTTTTTGGGATAATCCGAACATTTCCGAATCTTAACACCCTACACTTCCAACTAATTCGGACTACTGGGGTTCTGCTGTACATTAAAAAGAATGTATACTAATTGAAATGTATTTAAAGGAGTGCAAAAGTATTTAAAGTATTGCTGCAAAAGACATTCTGGCACACTCGAAAGTAGTTCGAAGTGAACAGAGGCCTTTAAAAAATTAATTGAGAAAAAAAATATTTTAACCGATTTTATTTTATTGAATGGGTGTTATCCCGTTTCACGGTACAAAGTCGACTTCAAAACTCGCCGAAGCTCCACGTGCTCACGATGTCGTAATGGCCCACTGTGTGAACGGATGCCTAAAGCAACACACGGAAACGATACCACCGCGGTCGTTTTTTCGCGCCCTTCCCCGCGCATCATCAACATCGCTGCCCCCACCGCCCCCCGCCACCGCCGCCGTCCCCTTCATCTCCACCAACACTACCTCGCGGCGACGCGCGCCATTGCCAACGGCTCCGAAGGCATCAAGCCGCCTTTGTTCAGCGGCACGAGACGAGCAGGCGCAATAGAAGGCGCGAGTCACTCGGCAAGGCATGGTAGGGGGCGATTGTTTCAGTAAACACAGTAAACACTCGTTAGCACGAACTCACTTTACACAAATTTTGCCATTACACGAACAAAACTTGAAAGTAAGGGATTACGGTAATACGGACATTCGGATAACACGAATTTTTATAACACGAACTTCGATTATTTCGGTCCCTTGGAATTCGTCTAATGAGGGTTTAGGGTATAATTGCGCAGTTTGGCTTGGGATTTCTGTTGGAAATTGTATTTTGCAATTTGTACGCACAGATACCAAATCAAGAGAAATTTACCTAGGTTTATTTCGAACGATACGAACGTAGTTGTTGAATGAGGTGATCGATCGAATAAATTGTATTTTATAAACAGGAATTTTCGGAAGTATTGTTAAATCAAATTATTGACTGTCATTATTAATTTGTTCTTGAAGTATTTCTGTATATTAAGTATTTTAAGTTATTTCGTTCATTTCTGATAATATGGCAATGCATTATTAAAACGAGAGAAAAATGCCTGAAAGATGTTTTACCCTCTATTTCCGTGCCTCGTTTAACATATCAACCGCTCTCTATGGCCACGTGAATTAATAGGCAAACTTTTGCATTTGTCTTTCTTTTAATTTTTTCAATATTAATGTGATATTGAAGTTTTTGTGTAAAACATATCTACTGAAAGAAGTTGACACATTACAATATTCATTTTTATTCTCAGAGAAGCAAAACATCTCTCAACGGTATCGACAGAATGTCATCTCTCGCTCTCTAGCCGACAGACTGTCAAGCCTCGTTGTGTGGAAGACAAAACAGCGATATGGAAGCGTCATGAAAAGAAATGCGATTTCGCCACCCTCCACGTCTACTGAAACGACGACTGAGGGCGCTCCGCGACCCGTAGGCGAGAGTCTAGGGAGTCTCGAGTTAAACAAATGGCACTCGACGCAAGGGGACGCTCTTTCTGCCGAGGCCGTTGCGCGGAAAGGGGTAGGTTCACGTCCTACGGCCAAGAAAGCACCGCCGTCACCAGCAGTAGCGCCCCATCACCAAGGATAACTCAAGTTTCGGCAAAACACACACAATACAAAGAGTAGTTGCACATATAGAAATGGCTTCCTCAGCGGATTGGTTAGTGATTCCGTGTGTGCCAACTGATAAGGTCATAAGCCACGTAAGTGTAGTGCATGTTTTATCGCGGGAGGTGGCAGTGGCCCCATTGTATGGCGAGATCCGGCGCTGACATATCTGTCGGCTTGCGGGGTTTTCTCCAATCAGGTACCTCTCATCAGCGGGGCACCGTCCCATCGGAGATAATCTCTAAGCTCCCGACCGGTCTCCCGGTACGTGATGTAGCATGGAGTAAAGAATTACCTATTTAGTCTACGGTGGGAGTGTAGTGCATGTAAATGTAAGGGGTGAAGATAGAAAACGGAAGAGGAAGGAAAGATCCCGAGGGGTCCGTGGCCCGTTTGTTAGAGTACTGCTCGGCATTCGTCTGGAGTTGATCGGAGAAACCACGGAAAACTACCGATCAGAGCAGCAGACCGCTAGGATTCTCCACTAGATAGCGGCTGAATTCGACCTAGCTATGTAGCTAGGGACGAAAATCTTATCTCCATCACGACAGCCGGGACGCGAACCCGGCCATAGGCAGTGACATCAATTGATGCCCTGAACCACCCATGCCGATCTTCGCAGTGAATGCAGGCAGCAAAACGTATATTATGAGCATTCATGGTGTAACAATACTCGTTGAAAGGATGGCTCATTTCCACAATATCAGTGATTGACTAAGGCAACAAAAGTGAAAAATGAGCGAAAGCAAAACGGGAAATAATCGCTAGCGAACGGGGGTTGGCACGAGCACGGGAAAGTAAATAATTAAAATGTATGAAATGAAATGATGAATTGAAAACAAATTATATTTCAAAACAGTAACTGAATTAGGAGCAGAGATTATGCTTCGAGGGTGATGACTATGCAGAATTGGCGGTACAAAAAACGCCGCGACGACTGAAGCGCCCGTGGGTGCATTGAGTCCCAGGGCGCCGAGGGGCGGCGCAGGAAAAGCGATAGAGGGAGTCGACCGCCTCCAGGGACCCACCCTCGCCGCCTCCCCACCTGCAATAATGCGTGCGCTAACGAGGGGTGGAGACCGGCGCGTCGGGCTGGAGGGTGGCCCCGCCCAAGCGCCGCGATAGCGCGTGGATGGAAAGAAGACATTACGCGATATTACGGTGCGAGAAGGGGGTTGCACCGCGGTCCCCCCGGTGGCGTACCCTCCGCCGCTTACCGCCTCCTCGGCGCCCGCCGCCCGCCGCCACCCTCCCTCCTCCTCCTGCCAGCCGCCCCCGCCCGCTACCTGCTGCCTCCCGCCCGCCCTCCACTGCCCGCTGTCTTCAGCCCTCCGCCTCCTCTACCGCCCGCCGCCCGCCGCCCGCCGCCGCCCGCCGCCCGCCGCCCTCCGCCCGCCACCACTATTCGCCACAGCCTCTCGTCGCCCGCACAGCCACCGTCACCAGCGCTCTCGTCTGTCCGTCTGCCCCCCTGTCCGTCACCGTCTCTCTTCCCATTAGAACCGCAGCCGCCAATACACTCACTCGCACCACCACGACCGTTGCCGCTGCACCCTTGCCCTCAGCCCCGCCCCCGCGAATCCCCCGGCCGTTTCCGTGCGCACGGGCCCGGGCGGGACGGTGCTACGCCCAAAGGCGGGACGGCGGGACTCCCGGGTCCGATTTATAACTCCCCCAACCATCCCCACCCCCACGGCGCCGTCCCCGCCCGCCCCGCCAGAGCGAGCCGCGTTCGCCGCCCATCAGCGGAGCAGTAAATATCTCTCCCGACCGCGCGCCAGGCAGCCTCCTTGTCGAGAAGTCGTGCCGCTGTCGACTTTTATAAAACAACTTTTGTGCTGCTGGAAACGAAATGAAATATATAGACGGAGGAGACGACTCGGAGACGACTCGGAGACGTATAAGGTCGTCGGGTCAATCCTTGTGGCGAAGCGCTGGATAGAATCCAGGGAAATGAGATGTTGACGGGAAAAGTGGAATGGCGAGGGATGGGCTATGCATTGCATGCGGCTCTGAAGCGGGCAAGAGCAGGGCCAAATGAGATGTGCGAGATGAGACAAGAACAGGTAAATCGGAAGAGTTAGTAAACAACATAAACGAACCCGGGAAAGACGTGGGGGTAGGAAAGCGTGGCGCTTTCGGGTCGAAACCGTGATGCAGGCTAATTTGTGAAGGACAGGGGCTCCCAGAGAAAACTAGAGGCCTGGAGCCGTAGAACCAGGGGGCCCCTTATTTTCAACAAGCGTTTCCCTTATTTATTATTATAATTAATTATTGTTATATTTTAAAGTGAATCATATTTAAACTCCAGTTTAATTTTTTTCACATAATGTATTAAAGGAAATATATTTTGTATAATTCTTTTGCCCCACCCTCTGGACACCTCTGGTGAAGGACGAGCGGAAACGCATGGCTTCCTGAGACGGGCAGAGGAGCGCGAGGCGAGAAGTGAGGTGGGGTCGGAGGCAGCAAATTCCGTCGTGGAGGAATATTCTGTTATCAAGGTAACGTCTGCTTCCATCCGCCTGCCGGGGGAGCGGGTTTCCTCGGCCCTTGCCTGCCAACTCGCATGGCCGCCTGCAGTGCTCGCTCGGCGCGGGTCACGACCAAAGGAGAAGCGCCGTAAGTCACGCTTGCAGACAGCTCCAACTAAAGGCTGCAGCTTGGTGTGAATGCGTTAACCCGCCCGAACATGGAGTTACATCTTTCTGCTGACATACCGTGTTTGCACGAGATACTGCTTCAGTGGTTCCGGATGCGGCGGCTTCTCTTCACTGCATCTTAATGTTTTCCATATCACTTGGCTTTAAAATAATACGTTGTCTCTAGAAACGTGATTCGCAATTAATATCTCCATCCAATGATCTTACCATCACGTTTTGACTTTAGTTGAATAATAAACTTAAAATTATGAATAACAAACTATGAACAACAATTATGTCTGTATATCATTAACACTAAAGACAAAAATGTTGCAATACGTTTTCAGGTAAAACATTTCTATTCTATTTATAGTATTCTCCTCTGTACTTCTTTTCATGTACCTCATTTTTATTTATAATTATACTTCACAACACAGCATGTCACGAACTCGCTAAATAGCACGTTTAGGGATAACAAAACGAGAATGACCCGACTAACTTGGACAGCCAATGCCGCATATTCCCCCAGCCAGGATTTCCACTCATTCTTATAAAAAACTACACGAATAAACTTAACATTGTTTTACATTCCCACACAGTGACGTCGAGACACGATGTACATCAACTCTAGCAAGTCTCGTTTTAATTTTACTCTTCAACATTCATGGAGACCGCAGCTGCAAGTAGCTGAAACAGGAACTCAGTCAACGGAACAATTAAGCGCGTACTTGCAAGTACGAGGGAACCAGAACGCAAAAATAACACATAATTAAATTCTGACAGAACAAGAAGACACCACTGCACTCGTAACAAACGACACAACCCCACCAACGTCAAAACAGAGACAGAGAGAGCAGAGAGCAAGCATCAACGACAACCTGGGTCGACCTGCGAGGAGGGAGGACTTCGCGAGAAAATTTGCGTCGCCACGTAACACATGAATAAATCAACTGAAGAGGAACCAAATTACCCATAATAGAAAGGCATTCCGTGTATATTACGACATAAATTCCGTACGAGGACGCTCCCCTCTTCCGCGCCACCTTAATGACGCCGCGGCGCGACGACACTAACGGCCGCGTCACGGCGCACTGAACTCGAAAATATTTCTCTGGGACCCCCTCCCTTCTCCTCAACCCCCGCCTCCTCGTCTCCCTCCTACACCGCGCGGGGGGAACGAGATGCATGATACGGCACGGCAGCGGCGACCGGAAGCAACTAAATACACCGTCCTCAACAGCATCCCAGGAAGCTTTCCGCCGCTGTCTGGAGAAGAATTCTAGCAGCTGGCCGCTCTGATCACTAGTTCTCAGTCAGTGGTTTCTCCGATCAATACCACGCGAATGCCGGAGCATTTCCCTAACAAACGGGTCACTGATTGCGCGTGATCTTTCCTTCCTATTCACACACGCACACGCACTAAATTATCATACATGTCGGGAGCTTAGAACTTGACACGGATAGGTAAAGTTCAAGTACTTTTCATTTGGATTTCTGATTTCGTCGGTTATGGTTGACCTTAGACTAGGCTCGATTTCGAGTCCATTCCATTGTTTAGTTGACTATGCTTTCCAGTTTGAGACTTTTTAATATGAGCATTTCGCATTCTTAGGCTCAGACTACCTGATGGTGCGACCATATTGTGTAGTTAAAAAGTACATTTTACTGCGTTTCATGAGACGAAATATATTCATGTTTTAAAATATACGAGTTATTTGATTGTCTTCAAATGTCCTGAAAGTACTAATTTTCTACAACATATCATATAAACAATTATTAATGGGATTTTAATTACGTTTTCATACCTAAAAAGTGTTGTTATAGCATAATTAAATTTTTATTACCAACATTTCAACAATTAATATTTATAATTCATTTTTAATGATTAAAGACTTTTTTATTTCAGAAGTGATTACGTAATTGCTGGACTAAAATCATACAAATTATTCTCGTTTCCTCCTTTCGTACACCATTTTGAAGCTTCGATACCAAGATAAGCGAAATCCGTGCCCACGATAGCACCAGGGTCCACCTTCAATATTACATCAGGAATATGTGCGAGTTCTATGCTGTGGAAAACATGTGTATATGCTGCAAGGTGCTTCGCTGATTATGATGGTTACAAGCATCAGGTCCTTTCTAAACCTTGACATCGCTCTCTAACGAAATTTCCTCGTAATAAGCTCGGTTGAAGATATCTCCTAATGAAATCACTATCAAGGACGTGACAAGAAGTTACCCCCTTCACACTTTGCTGATACAAAGTAGCTCGGTCAAACAACTGAAGAGTCTCACGGCTGAACGTTGTACTCTATGTCAATGTAAAATAAAAAAATAAAACAAGCCTCAGCTGATAACGTGCACCTTAATATCCAGAGACAGACTTATAGAGAAATTCCACAGGTACATTTTCACATTTCGCCGAACGATAAAATTTCCTCTCTCAAAGGATAAATCCACAAGCGCAGTAAATGAGTGATTAAGTCTTCCTTTTTTTAGACGTCGCTTTTTAACAACTTGGTCAATGGTCATATCGCGACCACTTTCATTGTTTAAAATGTAGTGGAAACTGTAGGAAGAACACGTAAGGACAATCCAGGCTCGAGGCGGCATTCGAACTCGCGACCATTCGAGCCGAGGCAGCTACGGCCCTTCTGCCTTAATGATTTCGGCTACCCAGGTCAGGTAAGTCTTACTTAACCACTCATTTTTTGCGTAATAAATAAATGGTTATTTTTCAGGGCACGACTTAATGCACCTCATTACTAATAACATCGACTTTGTAATGGTGAGAACTTACTAATATCCGGGTACATGTTACCAAATTTCATTGGTTTATTACAGAATCCTACTTTCATACAACTCTGTACATTTTTAAAATCGGACCTAGAAAGTAGAGAAATTTGACTTTACTTATTCACTGCCCATATAGAAATGTATGTACAGTTTAAGACACTTTATAATTGAAAAATGGAATTAAGAGTGCAAAATAAAATACAGGTATAATAAAGCAGTTAAAAGGTGATTTTTGGGTGGTGATATCACGTCCTGTGAAAGTAAATTATCCAAATCAGCTAGTATTACAAACGAAAATGCTCAAAGTTTTCTTCCCGGGATTTTGCACTACACAATTTTCACAAAAATAGCATTAATAAACACAGAACTCGATAAAGCAAAATAGCTAATTCAATCAATATTTGAAAAGTACCAATTTCGAGATAACAATTACTGCATGCATTTTCAAACAACGTGAGTGCAATACTAAAATAAATACACGCTGAAATACGGCTAGAGTACCGTCGAGGCAGTGAACTTCCCAAAGGCACTATAAGCGCCCTCAGACGTCATAGAGAAGTCAACAGGAGATATAGGGCTGTTGAAGATCCTTTGAGCATTGCGTCCTCTTCGTGTATTAAGCTTCGGAACTGACTGGAAGTTTGCGAAAGCCGGATTGCAGGTCGCAGGTGTGCCCAAGGTACCCCACCCGCCCTCCGCAGTCCCTTCAGCAGCAGACGAGCCAGCCACTTAATTACACCGGCGAACTTCGCGGGACAGCTATTTCGAAAATGAGACCCCTCCGCCCCTACGTGTACAGCTCCTAACCACGCATCGCCTCAGTGATTATTTACAATCTGGGTAAGGTGAATCTATATTCATCTTCTTAGAGTAACTTCGTTTTCAAGGCAGCAATATAAATTTTGTCAAAACAGTTTTTAAATACTCGTAATTAGAGACCGGAAAAATGTGTAGTATGAAACGTCAAAATATGTACATAAATATGTCATGAAAACAAGTAAAAATATGTAGAAAATCGGATATAACGTAATAGTAAAATATATTTACATAATGCATTTACATAAAATAACTTTAAAACCATTTACATAATACGAAATTTTTAAATTTTTTCTTTAAAAATAAAGCAAACGTTTTAAAAATGATTTGGACCGCACAAGTTGATGCAGTCTTTGTACCGCACATCTTTCTCGTGAGTAGTAAACACATCTATTGTTACTCAGGACCGTTATTTAGCAGCCAGGCCAAGATGCATATAACTAAGGCGATATGCGCCTCATGCCAGATTAGACGCAATACAAGCACTCGAACAAACTGGCGATATCTACAACCCACAAAAAATCACTACAGCGGGCAACATGATCATAATAAACGTCACGAAACGGCGTCAATGATACTTTCCACATCTAAATTTCAGCAATAATATCAAAAAAATTCTTTTATGAAAATACTTTTCATAAAAAATATATAATAAAATTGAAGAAAATTGATAGACTAACAAACATTAGTAAACATAGCAAAACATGTAATATAGTACTAAATATGTAAAAAATATGCCACGAAAACATTGAATATTGTGTTAGGTGTGTTCCGATTCCCCAAGATTACAATTTTGAGATTTTTTTTTACAAAGACAAAAAATATGTAATTACATAAAAATCCGGTCTCTACTCATGATGAAAATAGTAGAATGTAGTCAATCATGAAATTAACATTTTCTCTCGAAGCAATTTAATTCTCGAAAATATAAATTTTATGTAATTGAATACTTACGACGAAATAGCATTAAAACTTTCAAGAAAGAATTTTCGGAACATTCGAAATTGAATTTTAAAGTTATCATCATACATGAAGACTGGGAAAAATATTATATCAGTTAAGTATCTGTGAAATATATGAAACGACATACAAGAAACCTAGAATTAAAATCTCGTTTCCTATTCCATGATCAAATGTTCTCTAATGTAATCGTCTCATCACGAACCCCGACTACAATATTGAGTTTCATCTAAATGAAAGTAAAACCTCTAATATTGGTACATGCAAACTAGGCCCGACGGGTGCATTCCAAACGCCGACTGTTTTGAATCATTCTGCTCGTGGGTAAAGGTCACGAGTACATCTGCGCCGCACGCTTTCCCCTCTGCACTGGAATCCAGAGCAGCAGCGGACCGCGCTTCGGGCGAGTGGCCATACTACCGCACTAGACACGCAGCCATCCAGAGGAGATGAAGAACGATGGAGCCATTCGGTCAGCTTTTTAACCGTAAATTGTTGCTCCATGTCTACCGATGAACTTAAATGATCTGTAAATACAATTAAAAACACCAATGGGGATCAAACGGTTCGAAAATTCAAAGTGACAACCACATCTCGATAAGAAAATTATACACATCTCCAAAAGTACATTCAACGCTATCGAAAGGCCTACGAGTCTTTGTTTTATGAATTTGAGCTTTAATGAATTGCAGAACTAACAATAAAAAAAGTCAAAGGTGATCGAATTCTTTGATCCCGGTGAATAAGCTGATAAATCATAAACTCTTAATTTTACAAGAGAGCAAAAAACAACGTTTAAATGGATTGAATAAATAATTAATGGTATTCAAACAAAAGTATTTTTGTTTGAATTTCGGTTTTGGTTGAATATCATTAATCCTTTATTTATAGCATTAGTTTCAAGTTTTTTTTGCTCCCCTGTAAAATTAGTTTTTTTACTTATCAGCTTATTTACCAGGGTCAAAGAATTACTACACAGAAATGAATTTATACCCACAAAACCATTAAAGTAGTTTCACAAATTCACAAAAACCAAGTAACGCATAGAAAACCCATGAAATCTCAATTTCACCAGATATCGAATACTGTCACATTGAATCAATACAAAGAATTATTAGATCAGGCCACAATTTTCCACACACAATCGGACAATGGCGGTGTTTCGTATATTGAAAACAGTTGAAAAAAACATCAACTTAAATCTCTTAAATAAGTCTCATAGGCACTAATTTTCTCGAATAAAAATGGAAGGAGTAGCCTGGCATCTGCTTCTGTTCTAACTGCTCAGTGTCGATAAACAAGTAAATCGTGGTAAATGATACACGAAATGTTTCGTAGAAAACACCTTTCACTGAAATTACGAAATATCAAAGTTTATTAAAATGATGTCAAATAACATTGTTCCCACGACAGACGCGCTGGCTGTATTGTTTTTTCTCTTTTTAATGTGAATCGGAGGAGGCAACCAATGCTCTCTATTCTTCCAGCTCTGGGACTTTAGAATATTCATTTACTATTGTCAAGATTGTGCTTCGCAAAACAAGTAACAGCAGCTTTTCATAGGGGTTTCCTATGAGATTTATAGCTACCTCCGTTTTCATCAAGCATTTATGATTACATCATCGACGACGAACGTTTTACAGACAGGAATTCAACATTATTAATAAGCTCAAATACGCGACATATTAATGAAATTATCAGCAAATCACGACCACGTGTTGACAATTCTCTCCACATATTTCGATATAATATATTCTGAAACGGCAAACTAAAATAGTTTTCTTTCACCTGCCCAAAATCCAGTGAACTACAAAGGAATATTTTATTGATGCATCACAATGCCATTAATAATTACTCTGCAAACTCATTACTATAGTATTCTATTATTAGTGTCATTGGGAAGCTGACTATGTGTTCATTAATCATACGGATACATTATGCTACAAAAAAATTTAGACAACTTAACATTCATATCAGTGATTTATTATTGAACAATCAGACTGCCGCTTATTCCCTTGAGTCATGGTTTAGTATTTTGTAGTTGATTGTCATGTTATCATTCATGAAGGCTGGTTATGAGGATGGTTTCATGTTTATATTATAATAGCATATGTGGTTCGTCTATTGGTGAGCGTTTGTTAATAGATTTTATACTAAGAAATAATTTTTATACTTTTTATTGTGTTTTATGTACGTCATTGTTTTATTGTGGCCTGACCTTTACCGAAACGTTGCAAATTGTATAATAAGCGACTACCCAATTGTTCAATAATAAATCAGTGATAAAAATGATGTCTAAAATGCCTTTAAGCATAATGTATCAGTATTATTAGTATTAGAGTGTAATTCCGTCTGCCAAACTGATACACAGCTGTCGATATTCTTTTATTATTACTCTAAAAATACACAACTGAAATTTATTTCCTGTTTCTTGAAATTAACAAAGTGACGAAATATAATTGCAGACACCTTAGAAAAACATTTGGGTTCCAGGATTAAATTCCATCATTATGCGCTTCGTTCAGGCCAAAAGCACGAGTGCGAACTGCGCCACAAAACGTCAGAAAATCTTTTGAGAACACAATATTAAAAGGCACCACCCCATCGCCCTCCCCCTACTGAACCACTTTGCGCTCTGCCGCATGCCGCGATACCGAGAATTTCTTTCCCTTCTAAACGACGCGGGGCCTTGAACGTATCGTATTATCACACCACAAAACCAGCGCGATGGCTATCGACAAAGGCGCAATCCGCAGCGACGCTCGGCATTTATTTTGCTCGTTAGCGTCACGAAAAGCGTGGAATACCAACCCTGCCTCCGCCTCCGCCGCCGCCGCCCCCGCTCCCTTCAGAGGGAAGTCGAGATTTCGTCCTGGTGGAGGTCCTAATAAAGCCACGTTCGTGGTCGATGTGGGTGCGGTGGAGTAGGCGAAAGCAAGCTTGCTGTTCAAAGGCGGAGAGTGCGGTACTTACGAACCCAACTGGGTGCGGACAATGAACTAATACTCTCTTCTCATTTGAATGAGTTTTTTGAAATTTTCTCCAGAAATTGCATAAATTCCTTGTATGAAATCTCTTTTAGTCTTCAACATCTGCCAGACTCAAAATCAACAATCCATTTTTTTTCCATTTCCTTTCTTTGGCGTGCATAATATTTATTTTATTTGTTTATTTATATATTTATTGATTTATTGAACTGGCAAAGCAGTGTGACCGCGAAATGAAATTTCACTGGCTCAATTTCGCACCGTGGTGGAAATTGTAGCGAACTATATTACGCCAATAACGGCGAAAATTAGTTACTGTTACATATCAAATTTTGGGCTAAATGGAATGACGGTACGTTGCCTATCAAATAACAAAGGAATACGAGTCCAGGGTTTCCTCTTCCTCCTATGAAAGCGGAAGAGCAGAAAAACCAAGGACAACTAAAGGGAAAAGAGAGAGCACAAAAACTAGAACACGGAGTAAATGATGTAGAGTTCACAGCAGAAATACGAGTAAGGGTGCGGAAGTAACAAGATACGGAGAAACGATGGGAGGAGAAGAGATTACTGAAGAGAAGAAAATGCTTAAGACAAAAAGTTGTATCTTATGACGGAAGATAAGAATTAGGTGAAGAAGAAAAAGAGAAAATTGGAATAATGAAAAGAGAATTTAAAAAAATCATTTTGAAAATTAAAGTAGCATGCGATCTAGGTAATATTGGTTTCAGGACAATCATTTTTTTATTTTTTTTGCAGAATCTGCCGATCCGGATCATGAAGATGGGAGCCGAACTTCCTGGGTAAGAAGGACTGCAGTTTCGAATTCTGCCGGGCATGGACATTTGCTTGCCCTCGAGGATAGCTCATTGGTCAGCGTGCTGGCTTTCCTTGACACCATCCCTTGACATCAGGGATGTACGGGAGAGTTAGTGGCTACGCAGAATGCCTCATTATTAGTTCCTTTCGGTGCCATCCCGTGAAAATGAGTATAATGGATTGTGTTTAAGCATAATATCAGCTGCAGATGACAGAAAAATCTGTTCATTCGTTCTTCGAAATCAAAACGAAATCGATGGAAGTGCAATGGTCAAAGAATGAAACAGAAAACGACGACAATTTTATTTTTACCGCTGCGAAAACGCGTATCACGTTCATATTTCGTAACGTTTCACAGTTTATTTCGCAAATCTCGTCCAAACCTCCTTCTGACGCTTCTCGAGTCGAGTGAACGACCAATTCCGCACTATGTGCCGACAAAGCAACCACTCGAAGGCCTGCTATCAATCACTTTCTTTCATTAAAACAAGTGTAGCGCCAGTACTTTTGCAATAAGGAGCTTGGAGTGAGCGGGAACCGGAGCAGGAAAAGCGTCGGGAGGAGGGGGAGCGGAGGGGAGGGGTACAGGCGGATAGGTGCCCATTCAGCGCCCGCCTTATCTGCGGGCGGGCCCCGCCACCGCCGCCTCTTCATTAGCGCGAGCTTTTAGAAGAAATTAAAGCGAGCCCCCGGATTAGGTTCCGGCCGCCGGGCCCCTGCGCCGCGAAGAGGGAGCCCAGCGGGCCTCGTCAGTGGTGGGGGGCCGGGAGAGAGGTGAGGCACGGTGGGAGGGGTGGATGGAGGGGAGTTGGGTGGGCGTCGAGGGAGGGCAGGGTTACCGCTTCGATCCCTCGGCGGGTGTCGACTCGCGTCCGGGCGAAATCCCCGGCCTGCGGTCGGGCCAAGCCGGACACGCGGGTGCGTGAGCCGGACAGAAGGACGGGGAACCAAGAACGCTTAAGGTTCGGGAGTACCAAGTAGTGGAGAAAACAAATGGGGAGGAAAATAAACATTTGTTAATAAAACTAGGGATGCGGTCACAGCACATACTTTCTCGCATGATTTGTGTAAGCTACTCTATTTTATACTACATGAACCAGCAAATGTGTTGAAAACCACCTTTCTTTCTTTCTTTCTTTCCTTTCTTTCTTTCTTTCTTTCTTTCTTTTCGCGACGAGATTCGAATTAAGGAGTTGATGCGCGAGGATGTTTTACGCGCCGAGGTTCGAGCCATGGAGTTCGAGCCACTCGTCAAGCGTTTCCCCGCTTCACTACGCAGATACTCGGCCATCTTGTCGATACTTAAAAAACTAATTTTCTCTCCCAATATTTCCAACTTATGCAATTATAAAAAATTCAGAGAATTCAAAAAAATTAAACCTGAGCTATTTTTAAGCCCAATTTTCCTCTACCCCTGGAAAAAATTTGGCGGCATATTTGAGATTAAAAAAAAACAAACAATAACTTCAAGCAGATTTTTTTCCTTCAAAAGGTAGTACAGAATCTGCTAAAACAACGAAATAGTTTCGACAGTTTTCGGAGATCAGGAAGAGGATTGTGGGCCGCCGCGAATAGAATCACAAAGGGGCAAAGAGTTTTGTTTCCTGGAATAAACAATTACTTTGTCAGCAAATATAAGCCTTAGAATCCTATTACACATAATAAATACCTGAAAACAATCTTATATGTGACATAATTGCCGTTTATTTTCCTTAGCCGTTTCCACTTCCGCATGGATACCACTTCAGTCATGACTCGCAGACATGCGCCTGTTTGGCGCGCGTGCCAGCATTCAAAGACTAGTTCATTTTGTGGCCGGCTAAGATTGTCAATAACGCACTGATTTTATACGACGAATAATGTTTGACCCTAGGCAAAAAGTACTCTCTTAGTTTGCTTCCAACGACTAGTCTCGGCTGGCGTTTCAACAAATCTTGTAAAACATGCTCCCGTTTTTAGAACTCGTGTAACGTCTTCATAGAAGGAGCGACTCCGTCCGTCTATCTGGCTGGCTAACTGGCCTGGTTAGTGCTGCGCTTTGGCGGCCCTACAAAGTACTATTTGAGGGTACTTACTTCATTTCTCTCTCTTTATTGTCGCGATTTGGTGAGAAAAATAATCTCCCGCGCGGAGAATTAAAAAATGAACTAGCTTAGATTGACTTTGTCCCAAGGAGAGCTTATAATCGTGCAAAACAGGTCACGCGCCAAAATTTAAAAGAGTGCGAACGCAGAATTTGGAAGCGATATTTTTCAAAGATCTCATTTTTAGAACACATTTCATTTCAGAAAAAATTTTCTACTTTCAATATTGTACTTTTGTAATGTTACTAGTTTTCATTTTTCAAAACTACTGACAGTTTGCCCAAAACAATACGATGAAAAAATTAAAAGATTGAAACAGAGAAAAAGAAGTCAAAATGCCAACTTCTGGAAGTCCAACCTGAAGTTAAATATAAACTAAATATAGTTTTAATGAAATGAAATAAATGTAAAAGTAAATAAATCACATGCCCAACACTAGCCAAGTCCTATTTTGTGTAGATACTTAAAGCTAATATCAACACAAAATGCATACATAGTGATATCAGGAAGAAAATATGAGCGATTAAGTATCCAATAAGAAGTGATAAAGCAATATTGAAAACGAAAAATTAACTTTTAATATGCGAAACACAACAAGGGTAATAGACGATCGTTCCATGTAACTATCCTTAGAACCTCCCAAACATTTTTCAGAAACTTCGCTTTTGCTCGTCCTTTCAGGGGATGCAATCATTTAAATAAAGAATACGGTGACTTGGGATCAAATTACATACTTCAAGTACGGCCTTCCCCTAGCTGCGCCTAGTCACTCTGCAATAATAGAATGTTCGAAAGCGATCGAATGAACACAAATGGAGGCAAAGGTAAAGAAAATGAAAACGAGAGGTACAGAAAAAAGCAATAGTTAACAGAAGTCATTAGAGACGAGTATAAAGGAACACTCAGGAAGAACCAGTTAAAAGGAAAATTTCGGGAAGACAAATGACGTAGAGAAACGCGGGAAGAACTTGAAGTCCCGCCCGCGCGAGGGAACCGCCTGACGGGCCGCAGCCGCTGGCCGGCGTCGAGGCCGGGAAGCAGACGGACGGGGGCTGGGTCGGGGGGGCTACGCCTCGCAGAGCGACGGCCGGAGGCGGAGAGCCCCTCGCCCGCCTCCCACTGGCGGAGATCGGGCGGCGGATAGCCCCAGTACCCGGGCCAATCGATCACTCCGGCCGAAACCGTGGCCTCGCGACGGCGGCGGCGTTGGCACGAGGGGGTGGGGCTGCGGCGCAGCGGCAGCGCCCGCGGGCAATCAAGATCCCAATTACACGATAAACGCAGGGGAGGGAATTAAAATGGAAAACGAACCCGGCCCCGGCGCCCCCACCCCGCCCAATCCTCTACATCCTACGAAGGGCCAGTGGGGGCGGGGGAGCGGGCACGGGAGACGTGGCAGAGGGAGACTGAAGGACCAGGGGCACGCGCCGCCGCCGCCGCCGCCGTTTGAATAAAGGGAACCGCGGAGCTGCAGCGGTCGAGAGGACGGCGAAGGTTTTTATTGCAGCTTATTTCTTGATACGGACTTCGCGATAACGGATACAGGTTTATTTTTATTGGGTTAAAGGTGAGGTTTTCCGTACGAGATATTTTTACTGGACAATAGCAGGAATAAAGGAAAATTTACAGCTATTAGTGTTTGAGAAAGCTCTACAATATTAATGACTATCTGCAGTTACATCGCAAGGCCCTCATGGCCGGAAGCGAAATAAAAGAATACTAATAATACAAAAATTAAAAAAATATAAAGAAAGAAAGAAAACTGGAAGGCGAAAAAAGATGCACATGTATTGTGCGATTCAGATACCATTAAATGATATGACTTGCTAATATCACTGCCACATAGAATGCTAAGATAATTTAACATTTATAATGTTACTATCTATACATTTAAAACATTAGAGAGTTTTTGGTCAGAAAGAGTTAAGATCTTTTTACTCAATCAAATTTCCTGATTTTTTTCTTTCAGTAGAAGGTAGTGAGTCCCAGATGAGTTTTTAATTGCTGTTATTAATGGATTTTTACAGCATAAATTCTACACGTTATTATCTAAAAGTTCATAGAATGTACGCTTATCTCCCATCATTAAATCTGTGTTCATTATTTTTTTCTAGAGCTAATTACAATCGATCTATCGAAAGCAGTCGTCTTTTCGACGTCTGAGAGTATAGGTGCGCAGAGAGTATAGTAGAACGTATAATATACGTAGAGGTATAGTAGGAATGGTCTGACAAGAGCAACCCTGTGAGTGTGATGTTATGTTCACGTGCTTTTCAAGTGCGAAGATCAACGAGTGTTTTTAATGCCAAGATCAAGTAGTTCTTAAAAGTCATAAAAGAACTCTTGACTGGTTTTATTTCATAAAAAACATCTTAGATCTGTGTAAACACTCAATGGATTCATGAAAAAATTCATGAAAAAATCGTCTGAAAGCGAAAAATCTACTCTGCCACCTTAATCATTGTTTACTATTTCATTAAAAGAGTTATTTACAACCAAAACATGTGTAGCAAGAATACAATGTGTAGCGAAAAAAGGGACCTTGGGAAACCTGCTGGCAACGAACAACAGAGTTGCGGATCCAGCGAATTCGTTTCACAATTTATTGTTGTTATTCCGTTCTTGAAAGGGAATCAATAGTTCATGAAAAAAATTAAGAGTGATTTAAATTCTGTTTAGAATGATACTGTGCTGAATACAAATATTTTGATATGTGTGTGACCAGTGTGACCAAAACACTAATAGCTGTAAAGTGTTTGGTTTGTATTCTTTAGAAGTACTAAAACACATACGTACTTGGCGATTACAAGAAAAAATATTGAAGGAATATTAAACCAATGAAACAAACAACTAATCAAATTACATGAAGTTAGTTTTGTTGTTCCTTAGACCCAAGTGAAGTAGAAATGTAGATGAACGATGTTTACAATCGAATGTCCAAATGATAGTTGTATCGTGAGATACTACTTTCATTGCTCTTTTTTAATTTATTTTAAGAAGTTCTCGTTATTGAAAACTAGTTTGTCCCAATGACCTGTTACATCAACATGGAAAATGTAGTTCGCCATTTAACAGAGTTCACTTACTTGACCATTTAAAAAAAAAAAAACAAGAACACACAAAAACCATTGCACACTAAAAGAAAACTCGATACTTTTTTTGCAGATTGATAGCTTACTTTGATGTTTTAATGAATTCTTGCTTAACATTTGTCACGCATAACATGAGAGAAACAGTAATTTAAAGATAACACAAAATTCTTTTATACATAATTTTATTCCTGTACGTCGAGGAATACGTTGGGTGGAATAATTGTTGTAAGGCAGCCCGCATACGGGCCTAAAGTTTGCCATTACATGATAACCAGCACAAAGCGCAGAACAATAAAAGGGTACCTATAAGAATTACTTACCGATCATTCGCCAAAAAACTGAATATCTTTAAATGCACTCACCTGTAAAGAAAAAAGAAACAAAATCATTAATTTGCTGAACAAATAAAATCTATTACAATCACTACCACATGTTCTTACACAACGAGAAATTTGAATAGTAAAATTCTCAACTGCCATATATCTACATTCGGATTAGGAAACTCGCTCCGTTATATGGTTAGTAAAACTAGTTTATAAAATTTAAGTAGATGAAAAAATAGGATTTGCGCCTGTATGTATTTGTAGGAAATGTAGAAAAATCAGTTTTCCAACGTATTATACGAACAATGTTGTAATAGTAATTCACTTAACGAATTAATTGTAATTAACAAATGATGACTTGGAAAAGTGTTCTTTTTTCACAATTATACAGAGAACGAGATTAATTGATTAATGATTTTCTCAGATATTTTTAGTTGTTGTAGGAAACTGGTTTTGTACCATGAAACTGTCGACAGTACGTTATATCCAAGTTGTCTCTAGCACTTCCAAAAATATTATAGTGTTAGAAAGCACAAAAGGAATACGGTGATTAGTTCGTTTTGATTATCACGATCAATGCTTACCTTGGGAAACTAAACTATCAGTCTGATGGTGATCATTGACTACATCAACGAATACAATGTCTACAGAAATATATCACGTATTTGATAAACTTCCACCAATCAAATTGAAATAATCCAACTTGACGCCGCATTTCACCCTTGATACAGAGAGGGTTTACCAGTCTATACTCAGGCATCCTGTTCCAGCGGCACGTTGCGCTTCGAACGAATTGCAGCAACAAAGGACGGCTGCATAGTTAGACTACACCAACTTCAAACACATGCCACTTGGTGCTCAGCGAAGCCGACAAACGTGAACAGTGCACCACTCTGCCAAGGACAAAGCACAAGCGCGTCTCAGTCGCCGCCTCCAACGAGAGGAGTTTCCAAGTTGTCTCCAGTCAAAAGCGAGAGGGTATTGTTCTCGTATTAGACCAGAAATGGGAGGATCCTTCCTTCCTGGGCAAAGCGCTCACGCCAGCCTCGAAAGCGGAGCGGAGCAGCGCGGCGGCGGGGCGCGGGGGTGGGGTAGAGCAGGGCAGGGCAGGGCAGGGCAGGGCGGGGCGGGGCGGGGCGGGGCGGGGCGGTGGGGCGGGGAGCGGCGGCGGTGGGGCGGGGAGCGGTGGCGGTGGGGCGGGGCGCGGCGGTCGCGGAGGTGACGGAGCGGAGCGGCGTGGCGGAGTGAGGGGAAACGGAAGGGGAGCAGAGTGCACCGACGCGAAATCGAGATGGCAGGGGGACGGGTGATGGACGGAGTTGCGGAGAGCGACGGAGCAGCAGGCTGCGCACTCTCAGACGGCGAGGGGCAGCTCGGAAACTGGGGAGGGGGGGCCTGGAATTGGACTGCGAGGACTGACGGATTACGAGTGGGAAGATAGATGTTTATTAAAGCAAAGATCACAAAAGAAAATGACGAGTAGATGTGGTGATTATGAATCAGTAGCTGTGATGAGATATACAAATAACGGGTGATACGCGAGTTACACGAACATATACGTGAAGATGCTGCCACATATAGTGCGTGAACTACGAGATATATATCTAGATCAGGGTGCAACATTTGGAGGACTCAACAATACATTAAGAAAGGGTAAGATGTGTTCTAACGATAACCTATTCGCACGCGTGGCACCTATTATTAAAGAAAAACACAGGAAAATAAATGTTTTCACAGACCAGAAAATTCTAGGGGGAGGGAGAAAAATCTACAAGGTATTTTTTCTTATTCATCGCAGAAAGCAGTTTAAATATCCTTATGTGATAAGTAGATATCATATCATACCTCTGCAATTCAATCGTCTTCCTTGATATCCACGCAAACATTTCCAATTATCAATTGAAAAAAATTCATTTCAATCAGAATCATACATGTATTGTCCAAACTTCCTTAAATTTCTGTATGTTTATCAAATAATATAAAACTTTTGTAACAATGCCCGAAATCGAAATAATTTATTTTTAATTTATCAAGTGAACTGTCACACATAATAAAAATTAAATAATTGAACATACCATCAACACAAACGCACTATAAATGCTTAATTTGCCTGGACATAAGTATTTATTTACGACAGAAAAGGACTTCTTTTGTTAAATAAATCAAAGTTTACCTTTTTAGTACCTAATTTCTTTGTCTTTTCTAAAAAGAATATCCTTTAACTTCGTTACTAAATGAATTATTACTTATTATACATAATATTCGTCATCATACGTTTATATATATATACCCACACACGTCATAACTTCGTTACTATATATACAGGGTGAGTCACGTAACTTTAGCACCTCCTATAACTTTTGAACGGTTGAAGATATTGAAATGCAGTTTTCAGGGAAGTGCATGAGAAAATAGGGCTAACTGATACGTGTATTTATTTATATTTTATCACTTGTATTTTACGAGATATTTGAGGTAACTTTGTTTTTTCAAATGGAACTATACATATTTTTTCAGTCTATCATAAAGAGCGTAAAAAGACGAATCCAATGATATACATAATGTCATATGTTAAATGAGGATTTTTTTGAGACATTTTTATTCTTTTGCGACCAGTTCTTAACGGATATTTTGAATGTAACCGACCGCCACAGAAGGTCACGCAGCGCTCCACCAGCAAGCGCGCTCTCGAGGAAGGGAAGGGATCTTAGTATATCAAGATACAAAACATATTCCAAATATTCACAAAACTGTTGTAGTTTTTTCCCTGAACTCTGCGTTCCATCCTTCCCCATTTTCAGATTATTTTTAAGAAATGGAAGGGTTAAAAATAAGGGTTTATTGTAAGTATGTATTGTAATAAAATTGTTTATTACTTCTACTCCAGTTAATGGGGTTTTATATTACAGGATATTAATGGGTGGTACTGTGTGTTGGCCGCGCGTTCCCAGACTTGACGCTACTAGATTTTTTCTTTGGGGTTTTCTTAAAACCACGTCTACCAAGAGGCTCCATCTACATCACAAGATATGCGTAGACGCATTGTAGCTGCATGTTCTGAAGTTAAAAAAGAAACATTGGTCGCAGTTAAGAAATCTTTTCAAAAGCTCCTGCAGATGTGTTTGTGAATGGTAGTCATATTGAACACATTCTAAAGTAATTTGAATAGTAATCTATTTTTATTTAGTATTTTGAATTCTATTTTTATTTTTGTCATTATCAATATCTTTCTGTAGTTGTTTGTTTTCACAAGGAATTGTTATATTATCATTAACAATAAAACTATTTGCTGAAAATATGCAATATTCTTTGTAAAGTCTTAATAATTTATTCTTACTGTGTTTAGTTTCCAAGATCCCATTAATATCCTGTGGTACGATATCCCTTTAAATTAAATTTAAATAACAATCTTATTTCAATACATACTACATATGACAAATCCGTATTTTCAATCCTTAAGTAATAAAATATTTGAAAATGGGGAAGGATGAAAGCAGAGTTCAGGGAAAAAATGGCAAGTTTAGTGAATATTTGGAATATGTTTTGTGTCTTGAAATACTAAGATCCCTTTCCTTCCCCGAGCGCGCGCTGGCTGGTGGAGCGCTGCGTGACCTTCTGTGGCGTCGGTTACATTCAAAATATCGGTTAAGAACTGATCGCAAAAGAATAAAAATTTCTCAAAAAAATCCTTATTTAACATAAGACATTATGTATATCATTGGATTCGTCTTTTTACGCTCTTTATGATAGACTGAAAAAATATGTATAGTTCCATTTGAAAAATCAAAGTTACCTCACATATCTCGTAAAATACAAGTGATAAAATGGAAATAAATACACGTATCAGTTAGCCCTATTTAAAATTTAATATTTCAACCGTTCAAAAGTTAAGGAGGTGCTAAAGTTACGTGACTCACCCTGTATATTCGTCATCATACTGAATCAAACATTCCAAAAGTCAACTTTCATTTCTCATAATGCTATTGTTGAACGTAATAGTATTATAGATGGTCTTGCTTTTGTTTCTCTTCGTGTCCCGGCTGGGGTGTTGCCCCGCTGGTGGGAGAGTCCTCGTTAGAGGGAAACCCCACTAGCCGACGGTAGGTCGGCGCCGGATCTCGCCATCAAGCTGGGGAAGACCACCGCCGTCTCCCGAGAAACAAACAGGAACTACACTAACGGGACCAAAGCAGTTGATGCGCGCCCGGAAACACACAAACAACTAAACTAAACAAACTTTTGTTTCTCTTGCTTAAGTGTGGTTTTATTCTGGGTTACCTATTTCGGAATCTAAGTCAATTCAAGGATATTCTAATCCGTTAGAGTAAAATACTATCCTGGTTCGACAGTTATTTCCGAAGAAGGGGTTCTAGAATTGATCTTTGATTGATTGATTGATTGATTGATGTTTTGGAACACGTCAGCTGCTGTGGTCACTCATTAGACTCATTCTCATTGAATGTTCTATCGCGGGAGATTGCGGTGTTGTTCTTCCGATGGATGGTGAGATCCGGCACCGACCTACACATCGACTTGCGATGCACTTCTCCACAGTGCAGCAAAATCCCAACAAGATGATCTCAGCTTTCCAATGGTCTCCCGATGTGTGACAGTATACAGCATGTAATTGTATGTGTGTAAGGGCAGTGGATGCGCTTTTCGTGGTCACATTGGTAGGGTTCTGCTCCAGTATTCACCTGGTATTGATGGGAGAAAAACTGCCAATAAGAGCAGCCGGCCGCTAGTATTTTCTTTTAGAGAGCGGAATTCGATTAGCTCTATAGCTTGCGTCATAAAACGCCACGGTCGAGACTCGAACATTGGGTGAGAGTAGCTGTAGAGACAATGATAATGCTACGTTAATTCAGCCGGTAAAATTGATCGCCATTAGTTGGTGACAGTTTTCGTGCCTTGTCAGTCAGAGTTTTCTGCCTTCTGTGTAGAGATTTACCGCATCACATCCATTGATAATGCTTCGCATTGTGACTTTAGTCTTTCAACCATGTACGAAATCTCTGAATAAACTTTCTTGACCACGTAACCTTAGAAATAAATCAACGTTCCTCAACACTTGCTTCCTCAGTTTTCTTTCAGATGTGTGTGTGGTATTGTTTACATTTTCACGCCCCCCTTCATCCTCTTTCAGGATCCTCTGTAAATTCCGTTATAACGAGTAGCACCACATACAGGTCTTACTAACATGGACTCAAATGATCCACAATATATATTTCGATTTATGATTTCCTTCGTAAACATTTATATCATTAAAAATAATATGTTGCGTGTTATAACATTAAGAAATGCTGAAGCATCCGTGGTCGGCATTTCTTCAGTTTGGTGAAAGCCAACACTGAGCCAAATGTAGAGGGCGCTGACTGCTGTGAAGATGGTGAGTAGGCCTACGGACTGCGTTGAGAAGAAGCCGAGAGCGTAGGCGGCGGCGACCTCCGCCTCGAGGCCGACTCGAGGCCACCGCGCCTGCCCGGATACAACGCCGCCGCCGCCGCCGCCTGAGTTCCGCTGCACCGCTCGGCTGATTGGGAGGCGCAACGGCGCTAACGAGCTGCACCGCTGCGAACGAGGAACCGCCGCGCAGACAGAGGTGGAGGCGGGGGGAGAGTGGGATGTCGGCGGGCGCGTTGGTAGGGAGGGAGTCGGCAGGGAGGCGGACGCAGGTCGAGGTGATAGAAGTGGCGGGGGGTCGGGCGGTGCGGGGCCGGGGCGGGGCGGGGCGGAGCGGGGCGGGGCGGAGCGGGCGGGGCGGACAATGCGGACCGGGGCGGAGCGGGGAGGAACGGGACAAAGCAGGTCGGACCAGGGCGGAGCGGGACCGAGCGCGACGGAGCGGGACGGAGTGGGGAGGTATGGGACGGAGCGGGGCGAAGTGCGCGGAGCGAGAGGAAGCATGGAGGAAGGGGACGGAACGGGGCCAAGTGGGTCGGACCGGGGCAGAGCGGCAAGGAGCGGGACGGAGCGGGGCGGACCGGGGCGGAGCGGGGAGGAACGGGACGGAGCGGGGCGGAGCGGGACGAAGCGTGGAGGAACGGGACGGAACGGGGCGACGTGGGGCGGACCGGGGCGGAGCGGAACGGAGCGGGACGGAGCGGGATGTACCGGGGGGAGGGGGGAGCGGGAAAAGGGGAGGAGGGACGGGCGGGGGGGGGCAGTCAAGGAGATGCGGGGGATGGAAGGGGTGGTGGAGGTAGCACACATGATTGTTTCTGTGGGAGAGGAAATATGCGGTATAACGTGTAAGGATTTCGAAAAACACGTTTCATAACGCTAATAAATTATACACCTAATGTTAGTATGTGGCTCGCTATGAAGAATTAGAGAGAGTTTACTCAAACCCCAGATTCACATTTCATGTACTTAGAAGCAACAATTCGAAATATGGAATACAGTCTATCATTTTCATTTTTAGAGAGCATTCATACGCAGAGACTCTCATTAAATACAGGTAGGGTTCGAACTTCCAATCCAAGGAGTATTTACTTATTTTCTCTTGAAATTATTAGATATTCTCAAACTACTCCAATGGCTTTCTATTCATAAACAAGAATTTCAGGCTTGTAAGTTTTAACTCGAATACTCAAGATAACACGCCACTAATCAAGCAAACCTGCATAATTGGGGATATATTGGAAACAAAATCTATAAGTGGCAACATTTCCCAGAAAAATATCTGCGATTCCACCAGTCTTTACATGGATGCCTCCGCTGATTCGCAAACAGCAAGAATGAACTCTATCAGCCCCACCATCAAAAATTCTCACAGAGATATTGATCATTCACAAAAAGTCACATGGGATAATAAACCAATGTCAAGACGATAAAAGAAAATGAGTCATGAACGCGTCCCTGGGGATGTTCCGAGGAAACGTGTGTAGCGTCGGAACTGCTCCAACGCCAGCGTGAGAATGAGGGGAGTAAGCGAAGAGAGTCAGGAAGCGGATGAGGCAGAACAGATGAATAAGGTGTTAAAAAGGGGAAAGAAGAATTATCTGGTACATGGAGAGGATAGTATAAAATGAAAAGACAACTGGTCGGATGAAGCGAATCGGGAAAGAGCGATGGTGGCACGGGGATGGTGCGGGGAGGGTAGAGGGGAGGTGAATAAGCGGGTGAATGCTAGGGATAACACAATACAAGACGAGAACGAGTCGGGTGGAGCAGATCGGCGGAGAGCGCGCCGATGGTGTACGGAGGCGAATAAGCGGGAGAGTGCTAGGGACAATATGAGACGAGAACGGGTCGGATGGAGCGAATCGGCGAAGAGCGCGAACGGCACGCGATAGCGTAGACAGGTGAATTGCTAGGGTGATTGCTAGGGATAACACAATATGCGAAGAAGGTCGGACGGAGCGAATCGGGAAGAGCGCGAACGGCGCGACGATGGTGTGGAGACAGGTGAATTGCTAGGGTGATTGCTAGGGATAGCACAATATGAGACGAGAACGAGTCGGATGGAGCCAATCGGGTAAGAGCGCGAATGGCGCGGTGATGATGTACGGAGGTGAATAAGCGGGAGAGTCGGAGTCGTTTTTGTGACTCCCAGACAGCAGAAAACTGATGATAATGGCTACGCCATCGAAAGCTGCTATTATTGAAATAAATAGTATTGTTGACAATGACAACGCCTTCAATCATTTCAATTTTCAAGCGGGAGAGTGCTAGGGACAGCACAATGAGACGAGAACGGGCCGGATGCTGAGAATCAGGGAAGAGCGCAAACGGTGCGGTGATGATGTAGAGAGGTGAATAAGCAGGGGAGGGCAGAGATGGGGGTTAGTCGCAGGGGCTGAGAGGGGGAAGGGGGAGGCGCGAAGGGGACGCACAATCGTGGCAATTAGCGCGCCAGATAACGCACGCGTGAGGCTTCCCGGCGGGAGGGGCGGCGCGGCGCGAGGAAGCGCTCATGCTCCACGCTCCGGGTTTCCCACCAGCCCGCACCGCGGTGGGGGAGGTAAATGCGTGGGAGGGTGGTGCGGCAAATGAAGATGTTAGTCAGACGCCCGACAGCTGACATTTATCACCCATGTCGTCATTCGTGTAGTCAACCCGTCCCCTCTGTTTTTAGGTTTATATTAAATAGTACTTAATCACGACTGTTTTGCATGCAACGCACTGAGTTAATACTCTTAAATGGAACATCTAAAACGGTAAAGATGTTATGATTGGTCGTTCAGTTGTCACATTTGCACAGTATTCTGCACATACGTTCGTTTACCAAAACAGTTGTTTTGTTTTTATTACTGGCTACGCATCTTGATCCTGTTCCTTTGATCTTAGAACGCATTTTTCATTTACAATTAAAAATCCTCAACGCCTTTATCTTCACTGTTAGGTCTCGTACACACATACATTCCTTTATTATCATTTATCCTAATTTACCCTGATTACTTCCTAACTTAAATCGCTTCCTACCTCCTTTTCCGTTTCCGCTCCAACAGATTTTTAAACCCTAGTACACTTCATCATTGATAGTTTTCTTCCGCTTGTGATACCGTTTTCCACGCACATCTCACTCCACTCCATCACACTCTCTCTCTCCCCCACTTCCGCCCCCTGCGTCACTTATTACGTCAGCACAACAGGCACGGAGGGGCGAGGCTGGGCTCCTCGCCCGGAGAGGCGCAGTGGCACGGCGGCTCATTCAACCTCATCCTGGCCGCGTCCGCGCCCTTCGCGGCCTCCCAAAGCCCCCAAACGAGCGAGAGCGCTCGAGGTCTGCGGGCACCCGGCCGCGCCCGCGCCGCGCAGCATCGCGTCACTGCGCGCCGTCTCATTAGAGCCACAACGGCCCCTCGCAGACGGACGAGAGCGCGTGCAAGCAAAGGGCCTCTCCAAAATACGCGGCGTGCGCGAGAGATCTCCGTTGGGATGTAATTTGATTACAGTAGGCGCCAACATGCGATGGACTTTCCATCTGCATTTGCAATTTTCATGTTTTTTTTCTTTAGCGATTGAAAATGTTTAAGACTGTGGTTTTGAGTTATGACACTCATTTTAACACAATCCATTCACGACATATCTTTGAAAAGGTGTAAGTTAATTTTATTAAAATACTTCACTCGTAAATGTCAAATGTCATGAACTGAAATGTGAGAATCATGATAATGCTCATTTACCCAAGCTTACCCTTGGAATCAAGTTTTTAAAACGTAATACACCATACGACACCAGTTCGAAAAGATGAAATTGGCAGTTTTTATGATCAAAGAAGAATTATCCATGTTGATGATACACATCATTTAATTTTAATCATCCAATAATATTGATTCCAAAAATTATATTTAAATCTTCATAGACAGCAATGAAATCTTTATAGAGAACAAGTGTCAAATTTCATTCGGAGATAAAATTAGATTACACAATTGCTTTCGTTTGCTGCAAATAATGCCTTATCCACTCAATTATGTTTTATTGAATTTTCCGTTCATCTAATATTTATATCGATTGAAAAAGGGACAAGAAATGAAAATTGCTCCGGATTATTATCATTCCCTCGTGCGTAACTAATGAAATACAGATATCAGTGAGGGATGCAAAATGAAAGAAAAATTTTCTTCTTTAATAAGTTGATAGAGTGAGAAGACAATTTAAAATGTGCCGAGAAAGAAACACGAGAAGAATCGAATCAAAACGTGCGACTTCTAAATGTTTGCATTTCCTCCATTCTCTAACTGGGGAACGGTACCATCACTGTCGGGAACTAGTGCACGAAAAGACTCAAATATTCGTGTAAACATCAACTATTTCTTTTTCCGCTAGACGTACTCCCAAACAAATTGACGAAGTGCAAGAGTTACTCGAATTTTGTATAGAAAGAAATATCATATTCTTTTAATTAGAAGTTGTTTTCGAGTTATTAACAACCTGTATTCAATATTATTGATGGGCAAATATATTCACTAAAACATATGTAACATTCATAAACCAGAAAGGAATTCAATAGAATAAACAGTAAGGAATGCTCTCGCCTCACCCTAATTTCTTTAGAAGCCTATTAATCTGTTGAAGAACAAAATTTATAGAGTGAAAGTATACGCAGTATGCTCTGACTCTTTAAGTACACATATATCTGCCAAAAGCGTAAATTATTTCATAGAAGACGAGACGACGGGTCATCAAAACTTTCGGAAGCATCATTAGAAAGGGCGATTTTGCCAGGAGGACGTTTAAATCACTAATATTGAATCTTTAGCAGAAAAGTTCCTGCAGTTACGGCAAATCCCGACTGAAAACAAAACGTCGATCCTCCCAGCAACACAGCCTAGGAAAACCACAACTCGCAGACACCTGTTACAAATACCCTGCGCCAGCGCGTTCCACCTGAGGGTGGCCTCGGAGACGATTTTATAACGAGGCTCACGATCCTTACCTCCTAGTTCCATGAATACGTTAGGGCGCGCCGCGCCGTCTGGCGAGGGCGGCTACCCGCCCACCCGCCCGTTGCACGCACGAGGGCGCGCGACGCACGCAACGCGTGAGGAGGACCGCACGCGACGTCTTGGTCTCTCTCGTGAACACGGTAGAAGCATGCCGTGTAGGGGGATTTCCTTCGGAGGGTCTGTCCCACGCCTACCGCCGATTGCTACTTGAATACGACGGATTGAATTCCGAAGATGTATTTGTTATGAATAATGTCAAATGGGGATAGTGGCGGGTAAAATTTCTATTACTCATTCGCCGAACTGATAGATCACTTTTTTCGTTTGTCATTAACTAAAATTTAACAAAAAAAAACTAAAGATTTTTTTGATTGTACCCCAAAGACGTTCGTCGCATGTGAAAATCTTCAAACTGCAGGACAACTCTGCACTCTACACCAACAGGACCCTATAGATTATTCTAAAATGTAGGTAACTCTCATTGATTTATATTCAAAGCGTTGAAGAAACTAAGAATACAAGACCAATCCACAGTATTTTTAAACATCACAACTTCGACATCATATTGAAAACTAGAAATTTTGTAAAATACAAAACTTACATGAGCTCAGATGTTCCTGTAATTACATACATTTTTAACACATTTTATGTACTCCGGTATAGTAAATTACATCGTACTAAATAATAATTTTTCAATGAGCGATCGTTATTGCAATCAAATGTATAACTGGCAAGCACTTGACATTATGTTCAAAACCTTCAGACTAATTTGTACGATAAATCGAAATGCAGTGGCGTCTTTTACAAGCAACAAACCAGTAACGAAACCCACTATATATCACTCTAAAAACACACAGTATTATTAAACCAGCACTAAACGATTGACAATAAATAGATCTATGAGAAAAAAGTGCTTAAACAGCACTTTTGTGAATATTTATACAGTTTTTGTAATTTTCGGAAAATCAGAGATTTCATCAAAAAATGAGGTCTTGTGCTTTCATAAAAAATGTGACCTTTACGCTTTCCGAAGAAAACATTTAATAAACATGTGGAGTCTTTTTTAGAAAATTTTGAAAATGTGAAAGTATTCATTTAAAGAACCCGTTCAAATTATTCGTAAATCAAAATGTTCATTTCAAAATCACAGTCTCCAGTTCGTTCAGGTCTCTCGGGGAATGTCAATTTTGGGGCAAATCCTGTAAATGCTTCACTTACTAGCCTTGACCACAGATACGTTTTGGCGTCAATTTTTTATGGTATCAAGAAGTCACAGAACATGGATTATGGGTACACATTCTGTTAGAGGAAATATTACGTATTACAACAAGATTTATCCACTTTTTCGATTCCCGGGCCTCACAATACGAGTTTTATATCAAAATAACGCCGATTTCCGTCACAGGATTCCAATATATTATCATTACTACGCAAGAGAGTAAAAAGGGGGGGGCAAAGACTCAAAATAAATTATTCAAAATCTTGGCGAGAATCACAAAATAACCACTCGGAGCTTACAGTGGTTAAAACAAGCATTTATTCACCTTGCTTCATTTGATAACACTATAAGATCTGAAAACAGTCGCCGAAATGGACTTCAGACAAATATTTCACCACAATGATCCCATCTGTCTCTTCATTCTCGACGTCTTTTCTTTATTTACAACCATTGCGATGCGGCACTCAACGTTGATTGGTCAGTCTTTTTCCCGTACGGACAGCGCTTATCGAGAAAGAAGAAAATGGGCGGGGCGAGGGCGAATAGGGCGCCCCCGAGGGCTTAACGACGTTAGCCTTCAGCCTCCCGCAGGCGATTACATCGAGGCGAAGAGCGCCGCGCGCTATCCCGCGCGATCTACATAAAGAACCTCGCGCAAGTATAACACAAAGCTGATGGTTCGTTCGCCTCGATTTTAATTTCAAAATATGGTAATCCCGGGCGAAGGGTTAAGGCACAGGGAGGGGGGAGGGCGCCGGGGGAAGGAGGAGGGGGTAACGGCTGCGAGGCTATCAGCGCGTAAGCGAACTCGGGGAACGACTCTAGAGCGCGCACGCGCCGCCCGCGTCTGTCGAAGGACGATGATAATGGCCGAGGTTGTTATTCCGTGACCCTAGCGTTTACTCTTTCAATAAAGGCTGCGCTGAATAGCACGGAAAGCAGACAACCAGCAGCAGCAGCAGCGACGACTGGAACGCTCAAATTGTGTCGTTTCACTGGCCTACCCAGAAGGGAAACGTGCAAAACAATGGAATCGAATTTGAAAATGTGCCTTAATGTCTCATTCTACGATGCGGATTTAAGGAAAATGGCTGTTTTATGCTCTCTATTCCGCTGAGTGTAAGCAACTCTCCTTCATATGAACACTGTTCTGCTATTTGCACGATACACAAATAAGAACTGATATGCTTCATTAAATTGTTGTTTAAATGAACCGATTTGCTGACAACATTCGCCACACGTGTTGATGATCGTAAATGACTCTTTGTGATGTAATGACAAGGGAGTGGCATAAAACAAAGGTAATATATAAAGCAAAAACATGCTCAATCTGTTTGATGAAATACCAGTAAAAGGAGAAGAGTAGAAAAGCACCTAACGAGAAAATTAAATAATAAATAACTAGCTAGACGCGTGCAAACATTTCTCACATTTTTAAATCATTGTTATAGAAGTGAAAATAGTTCGAACCCGACATCAGACTATTCTGATACCTCACGCTACGCTCAGGGGGTACACTTAGATATTTTTGGATATGCTATTTTAATTTTTAATTTTGTAGGTTATGGCGTAAGAAAACATGATTTTAAGGGTCTAAAATATTGTTTTAAGTTTTACTCAATGTGTTGCAGGTACCATGTGTTGCGAGTTACGTGTGCGCCTTCTCGTTTCGCTACTATCCCTATTCCCTACTCGTTTCCCTAATCTGCGAACTCTTATTTTTTCGTCTTAAATATATTAGATGCAGGACAGAGAGTAATTCCCTCTCCATTAGCAGCACACTTACGAGGTTTTGTGTCGATAGTTTTTCATAAATGGCACAAAACCGTCATCATTCATTATTATAGTATACAGACGAAATCATGGTTATACATTTGAAAGATAAGAACTAAGCAAGTTTCTGAAAGAGTTTTTTTACACATTCTTCTTGGGCGTAAATACAGGTTTTATTGTCAAATGAGCAAAATGTCGCGTGTCCGCAGATAGCTGGCGCCCGCATACGCATAATTGCGAAACTTCACCTCGGAAAGAGCGTGTCAGTAGTAAAGGCCTATATAATAGCTTGATCTCCGCTTAGCGGGGGGACGAATGCTACTCGCGAGCTCGACGCCTGTGTGCACGGACCTTCCGGTCTCCGTCGGTTCAGATCGGACCAAACGGGCTCTGCACACCTCCCTTCACCCCCAGTCGGTTCAGATCGGCCCAATCAGGCACTGCCGACCTCCTTTCACCCCTAGACGGTTCAGATCGACCCTTACTGGCCCTGCTGATACTCCTCTGCCCCACTGGTCCAGACCGGCCTTCCGGGGTCCTGCTGGCAGCTTCCCGCCCTCTGCCCTGACCGCTGAGCACTTCGAGTGTCGCTAACCCGTCCGATGGCCGCTGCAAAGACTTTCTTCCGGAGAGCAGTCCTTGGCGAGGCTGGGCTACGTCCGGTGCCAATGTAAGAACACTACCCCCAATAAACTGCTGTTTGCCATGACTGGGTCTTCGCTGTTCATATCGCTCTCTCATCCACCTTACGCCTTTAAGAGAGTAGGGAACGGTCCACAGGGCACCTTCTGCCCTTACCGTCCTTTCACTTTCCTCCACGTGGTGCCAGACCCAACCCCCACGACAAAAGAAGAGCAAGAAATTTTCATAAAATAATTAATAAACTCAAGGTGTATTTCATTAGTGAGGTGATATGGATATGTAAAAGCAGATCTCAAAGAAGAATAATGACAGCTAAATAGCAAGCAATGTTTTCTAGGTTTCAATTGCGTCATCAAGATGATTAAATTCACAGTAATTGGGCTTGAGACTTAACCCAATCGCACGATGAAAGAAGAGAAATCTTAGTTTCGATCATCATTTACTTTCTAAATATGATTTTACTGTATTAATATTAAATTTTATTCCTATGAATAGAATTAAATTCAGTTATTTTCTAGGTTTCTCAAGAAATGACGTTCTGAAAAATCTCATATCATACCTGGTTCAATATAATTGCAATAAACGAAATTTACTATATCTCAGTGTTGGTCCAGTTAATAGTAATTAAATCTATTTGCAACAAGGAACTGCAAAAGGAGTCATATTTATCAGCATTGTACCTTTGTAGAGGAATACAATTTCAATGACCTCCACCTTTTTAATAGGACTGATAAATAATGGGACTGATAAACATAATTAAACAGTGCCATACATTAAAATAACTGAACACAAATAAGAGAATTTCCAGATTGTGGAACGTTACATGACAAAAAAGCTTCATAAAACTGTAGAATTGGCGAAACGCGTGAACTTTCAACTTCATACACAAGTATTCCAGGAGCCGCGGTTAGCGAACAAACATATATATGCTATTTTTTAATTTTTCAGGTTCAGTTTCAGTTTTTATTAATATAATGTTTAAATTAATGTATGTAAATATAATGTGTTAATTAAATTTTATGATAATATTGAATATATCTAGTGAACAGAAAAGGCAGAAAAAGTATTGCTACAATCAATACTAGCATTGTTGTCAAAGTAGCCAGGTAACATTAGCTTTCCCATTAAAAACCAAACGGGACAAAACAAAACTCATTCAATATCGCGCACAAATGAACTGTAAATTCCGATATGAAACTATATCTAAACCTTTATTACAAAATTCACTATTAGAAGAAGGAAGGAGCGGCTTGGTCAACAGTCAGACCGGGGTTGGCGTCAAACCTCGCGCGCAGTGGCGTAGCTCAAGTTGGTGCCACACGGGGCAAAACTGATGGTGTCACCCCCCCCCCAATTAAATATAAAAATACCTATATCGGAATAGTTTATACATTATTTAATAAAACTTTCTTTTAATTTATTACTTCTCGTTCGACAATTATGTCTTTCGAGGGTTTTGAGAATACAAAATATTACATGGCTTCTTAGGATATGACCATCCTTAAGTCGCGGTTGGTTTCTGAACTTTATTGAAGTTTTAATTTTTAGATTTTTGTTCTGTGATTTATGCTGGTGGAAAAGTACAAGGGGAAAGCCAAGTTAAGGAGGTCTAAGTTTATCTTTCGGGAATCTTGATATGATTCGCGGACTGCTATAGTTTCTTCCTAGGTTGAATCTTGCAGTGCAGGGAGCATTTGGTAGGTGGTTGAAGAAATTGCTGGCAAGATTTTTTATTGTCTCCTCAAATTCTGGTATGTTTAGTTCCCGTCGGATTTGTCGGTTGGGGATGAACCATGGCGCATTGAGAGTTATTCTCAGATATTTATTTTGGAGTTTTTTAAGTTTGTTGATGGAGTTAATAAAACTAAAAGTAAATTTGCACGAAATTAAAGATAATTTGTAGATTATTTTATCAAGATTAACGATAAGATAAGATACAGTAATCTCCAATATCGAGACTCTTGGACAAATGAAGAATTGGGGCTCACTGCTTACAGTTTCGCGTTTTACTTAACATTATATTTCTTTGCTTTCTTAGTATATATGATTTAATTTCATAAATATTAAAATAATGGGCATATATATATATATATAATATATATATATATATAAAATTTTTAAATAAATCATTAAAATTATATAATTCGAACTATAAAATTTTATAATTGGTGTCACCCCTAAAATGGAGTCACCCGTGGCGTACCCCCCCCACCCACCCACTGCTCGAGCTTCGCAGTCAACGTGCACACGCCCAGAAAGGACAAAAAGAAGCAGGGATCGCAGCACGGCAGCAGGTTAAAAATTCAAGGATAAATGTCCGTGTTTTGGATGGCGCTGCGCACAACGTCGGGAACCGAGCCGACAAACACGAGAGCCCACACCGCGTCGCGCCGCGCCGCAACGCGGCAAGTCGACACCCGAAGAACGGGCCCGCTGAAAAACAGCCACGTCCCGCCCCGCCCACGCAGCCGTTCCCGCCTCCGCAAGGGCCACGGAAAAAAATATATTCGTAGCATGAAAAATGTCTACGGGCGCGGTGGCGTGTTTCCTCTTTCCCCCTCCCGTCCTCTTCCTCGCGTTGGTGAAAGATGTGTGTGGATTCGCGACGCCCCCTCGGAAAATTCGCAGGCAGAAGTTTCGGCGACGAAAAATGTCCTCCCCCCTTCGAAGGGCTTTTCCGCAGGTAATCCCGTCGTCGTGGGAAGCGCTTCCGTGAACTCCGTGTCACCACAGTGGATATTTCACCGCGCAAATCCCTTGTAACCCAGACCAATGCACACTCTCACTATGCCGGCCAACATACACTTTCGAAAGCCTTTTCTTTAAGATGCGATTTGGCTTTGTGGGAATTAGACCGGGAGACTTTTCACTGTCTTTGGTACTTAAGAAATCTTACCAATATCTCAAGTTGTCACTTGTTTATTATTATTATTATTATTATTATTATTATTATTATTATTATTATTATTAAAATGGTTGAATTATTCCTGTTGATCCGTTTTATATAGTAGAAAGATGGATCTTTTTAAACTATTGGACCAAATAGGATCAATCAATGGAGATATCAGGAATTAAGATGTATAATTTATATAATAAATGTATATGTCTTATAAAAATTATACATCTTCATTGATTGATCCTATTTGGTCCAATAGTTTAAAAAGATCCATCTTTCTACTATATTATTATTATTATTATTATTATTATTATTATTATTATTATTATTTCTATTATTTCTGCGAATCGGCCATCATTGGGCCACACGTTTCGTGACTCCTACCGGGGATTAGACATCGGGGTAGGTGCACGTCAAATTCCATAGGGGAGACTCTTGCAATTTAATACAGTTTCCATTTTTACACCCCAGGGGGGATGAAATTATGATGATAATGATGAAATAGATATACACAAGCATATACTAAGACACACATAACACAACCATGCCTGACGCGGGACTGGAACCCGCCATCCCCTGGTCCGAGACCCCTACTGCACTATTGCCTTAACGATCTCGGCCATCTGATCGGCCATTATTATTATTCCCTCTCTGGTGGTTCATGGCTAGCGTGCCATTTACTACAATATTTATCTACTTTTTCATTAACAGATAACGGCAAAAAAGTTCTTGTGTCGATAAATCGCCGTTTTTTCCGCAACATTCTAATACTTTCTCTATAACTCGTACGTAGTATGCGAGAAAGTAAAAAGTGCGGAATATAGCTATTTGTAAAATATGCGAAGGATATATCAGTATGTAGCATTCTCGTGCTGGACAGCTCGAGGAATTTTTTGGGAGTGTGTGGAAGCATTCAGACAGCTACACACATACGGTATTCGTCGAGAAATAAACTACTGCTCACCAAACCCCGAGGAGCTGATGTGTCCGGTGAATGTTCACTTCCTTTGATGTGATCTGGGCTGTCCGGGTGACGCCGCGTCGAAGGCTGGGGTGCCGACGTTTCGACCGACATATCGCGGTCCTCTTCAGGGCTGTGCTGCCTATAGGCAGTATATCGCGGTCCTCTTCAGGGCTGTACTGGTCGAAACGTCGGCACCCCAGCCTTCGACGCGGCGTCACCCGGACAGCCCAGATCATAACTCTGGCCGCGGAAGCCTACGATATCTTCCTTTGATGTGTCCAAAGACCGGTAAGCAGTAGATGGGGCGAGCACCGAATGATCGTTGCTCGGCAAATAGCAAGCAACCTGCTCACACTATTCTGAATTCGGTGAGCGGTCGCTTTACTACTTCATCGAATACCGAATGTTTGGAGTCGTCTCTAGCCCATGTTAAACTTCGTCGCGGGAAATAAAATAAATAAATGTCTTTATTGGTGGCGAGGCTCAGGCCATTTAGTCTGCTCTTCCGCCTGACCACTAGCATATTTTGAATTAAAGTGCATAATAAAAGGAAGTCATTCAATGGAAAATACGCATGCAATTTGGATGAACGATTTCTCACATAGCAGACAGGAGTGCAAGCGAGGGAGAAAGAGTTTGATAGAAAAGGCATGTTCACACAGCATTTGTGTGATTAAATTTATTAATTTCAAATTAGGGATGTATTAGAAAATTAATCACATATCAGGTTGAACACTAGGAGATTTTACTCAAATTTAGAGAAATTATCTTTCTGTGACTCAGGAAGTTAGGTATACAAGAGGACCGAAAAAAAATATAAAAAATATTTAAATGAGTGAAATGTTAATAAGTACAACTAATTGTGTCAAAGAGGTTTTGAAGAAGGCAACTGAGGTTGCGTGCGGACGCGTCGTGAGACTCCCGCCATCCCGTAAGGAGACGCGAAATCAAACAGAGAGCACATGCGCCTCTGTTGGCTGGCGAGGTCGCGCGCGATACAGAGCTGATGTAATTCGCACCCACTTCCATACATTCACAAACTTGCGCTTTTCGTAGTTAATTTTTTTTCTGCGCGATATTTAAAAATACGCTCTTTGTCAAAGTCATTTCCACAAAGACTCAAAAATAAATATTACAAACTTCTAGTAGATGATAAAGAATTATCACTTTTTGCCAATGAATACGAAATTTCATGTAATGGAGTCACACATGTTCAATTTGCCTTCAATTCTAAGTTAAAGGCAAATTGAATATGTGTGACTCCATTAAATTAACAAATTATTTAAGAAATACACATGAGTGAAATCTCCATAGCATATATATATATATATATATATATATATATATATATATATATATATATATATAACGTACAGATGTGTAAAATGAATAGAAATGCTATGGAGATTTCACTCGTGTGAATTTGTTAAATTTAATGCATTTGTACATAAAGTCGTTAGGCATTATAACAGTCAGAGAGAGGTGGTCGTGACATATACATATACTACTGTGACGTCATGGGATTAGACTGCCCCCATAACGCCACCATCAGCTACGAAAAGAAGCCCACGAACAGAGAGGAGTAGGGTACGCCGCGGAGCGATGGCTTGTAAACGCGCCATCTACCCACAGATTTTCGAACTCTGACGCCCGAATTTGCGAATAATGCTTATCCAAGAGGTCACGAAAAGAGGAGAATATTCACCCCTCCGAAAATTTCCCCAGGCGCGAGTATCATAAGTATCGCAGCGCGCCTCGGAGGATCCCTCTTTGATTGCAGCAGCGACGGCGACTAGACTGAGCTCTCTTTGCAGCAGCGACGGCGACTGGACTGCGCTCTCTATGATTGCAGCAGCGACGGCGACTAGACTGAGCTCTCTACGATTGCAGCAGCGACGGCGACTAGATTGAGTTGTGAAGGCGATTGTAACTTGATACCCAAGGAGTTTATTTTAACTTGTTAGTTCAAAGTTAGCTTGTGAAGCGTATCTTCGAAAGTGAGGTAATGGGTGAGGTGGAGTGCACAAACATTCTTCGCATTCACAATATTTGAGAGAGCAAGCGAAGTGATTGTTTGACTCCGAAATAATTTCAAATTTGTAAACTTCGCGCGGAAGGACATTAACTAAATCCAGCATCTCGTATTGCACGCTGAGATCACACATACCCAAAGTGTGGTAGGTAGGTCGAGGATTTAAAGCATAACTTCAGCAACATTAATTATTCGAGGCTGGAAGCGCAAAAAGAACTTGTACGAGGCGCGGTAGAAGAAGAAGGACGACCCCAGGAAGAGCGAAGCATAGGTGAGAAAGATTTGGACTGGAACGAGAATCGTACGAGTCCGGAGAACGGTGTGGAAATTGGAGGCTTGGCGGAGTCCAGAGTTCGAGGGAAGGAAACTGTCGTGGGACAGCAAGCGGAGAAACGTGGCGACGCGGGACGGCGAGCGGCAGAAAATCCCCAAGGTTACCTACAGGCGAGCGATGCGGAGCTGTTGAGGTAAAACAACTGGCAACTTTTATGCGGCGATCAGTTGGGGAAAGAGAATAGCAGAAAATACACGACAATTCGTGTTAAAAGTGGGTAAAAGTCCAGAATAGGTGGGAGACGAATACCGAACGATGTGAGTGGCAGTTTCAAGTTCATTAAATTAGCACGTGTCATTAAATTCATTCAAAGAGGCCATACCTTGTACAATTTTACTTAAATATTTCATGATTTTCACATGTTGTATAGTTGCTTATCTGGAAAAGTTAGTTTATTGTATTGTGTTAAAAGTAATTGCTTTCTGTGGTATGTAAAGGGGTCAGATTTAAGTAACGTGTATATTACGTTTTATTGTTTTTTCTCTTTAAAGTTCAGTGTTATAGTGAGTGCGAAGCCCAAAGCTAGCATCTGTGAACGGGATTTCTCAAAACAAGTGTAAAATTCATTTTAAAAGCCGTTCACGGAAAAACTAGAGGCTAAAAAGAGTAAAATAATTTGGTAGATAAAAATTCAGAAAGAGGAATGAGCAAATTGTAAATTTTAGTTGGTGAAAGTGTCTTCAGGCAGTTGAGATGACGCCTTTTTCTTTCAGTGACTAACTGCTTAAAGTGCATTATCCTGTTATAAAATTGCGTCACTGTAATTTTTTCATTGAATATATGCTCATTTTATTTGCATTGTATCTGGTTCATTGTGTCAAGGGTTCAGACCTTTCTCATACCCAAAAGATCCTGCTTCCTGAGAATTTTAAGCTCCCTTCACGAGCATTCATTCTATCACGCCCTCACACCACGTGTGTAAGGTAGTAGGGTGGTGTTAGTATATATATAGCATGTGTACACAAGCCTAATTTTAAATTTGATGTCAGCAACATCAGTCATATTAACTTTCATAGTAAACTGTGAGAACGGAACAGACAGTGCCGTGAAGTGAAAAAGAAGAATTTATTAATGAAATACGATGTAGTGAATGGACGTTATCAAATGGTTGAATAATCCAGTGCACGACACTATTCAAACTCTGTGTCTGTCGTTGTGAGAATTTTGTATTAGCTGTGTATCACGGCATTTGGAGATTGTTTCATCCAAGCATATACTATGTGCTTATTGATGTCTCTGTTGCCCTTCACTGCAGCATAAGTGATAGGAATTTATCAGAAAGAAAAAAAGCATCAATTATAAGTGAAGTGTTTCAGAATAATTTGAGGCACAAATAATGTATGACTCAACTATTATCATTCGAGAGGATTCAAGGAACAATTTCTATGCACGTGTTTTAGGGGTGTAATAGCACGAACAAGTAAAAACAATATCACTCAAGTGTACGTGTAGCATGTTTGGGCGGCATAAGCATAAGAAAGTCACATCAAGTCAACTTTTTAAAAGTAACTTTTAACAAGTCATTTTCATCAAATTAAGTTCTAAAAGTTATTTAAATATCATATCATTGTTAATAAATTATCAAGTTGAATTATTGGGATCAATACCCATTATTCTCAATTATGCTTAGTAACAGAGTTTATATCTCCAAGTGCCAAGTGAATGATTTCCGCAATTGCTCCGTGCTCACATGTGCTCCAGTCGCCCAACTATCAGCACACACTAGGTTTCTCAGATCAAACAGACACTTTTTCATCTAACAATGCAGAAGATTGTGACGTGGTTTGTATCCTAGAACTAACACCCTCTTTACATATAACCTTCTAAGTCACACCTGAAGAGTTGCAAATAAGTTAATGTTTATTTGTGTAATGAAATACTCAATGCTCTCTAACACATGTCCAAATTCTTTCAATTTTACAAACTCCATTGTGTTACGAAAGGAGTTCAGTATTCTTGATCTAATGTCTCGTGCTCCGGACGGAGCGCTAGACACATTGATGAAATACAATATTAAAGTAAAAACATTTCTTGAATGATGCGACAGAGCATATGTTAACATCATTGAGCTGTGCATTGAAGATGAAAGTATTAAACAGATATATGCACAATATCAAACCACTCTTGGTTGTTTGTTTTCCAGAATTACAGTGATATGACATTATGTTTGGTCATGTTTGACTTTCGAGATATATCACTGATGTGGCTGCTGTAGTGAGATTATTTTCTGTTGAAAAAACAACAACAACAACAATAACTACATTTCATCCTGTGAATGGCCACCATTTCGGGTTTGCACACAGTTTTATTTCATGAACCATCCAAAACATGTCAAGCACTTCCCCAACGGACGAACCACATTCACGCCATTGACTACCCACATTATACTCCCTCCAGCATGCACACGCTCCCAAACACAAACGCACGGGAACCCACACACCTGTTTTTACTTCCCCTTCGTTGGAGCATTTCGTCGTTACGACAGCCATTCTCATTCAGCGGGTGGCATTTCGCGAGATACGGCGTCACGTATGACAGCATCAGCATCAACAGCGCATGAATGCGAGCGCGCCGCCGCCCCCTTTGCTTTCGCAGTTGCAGTCGAGGACGCGGCTCGCGCTGCAAATGTCAAGAGGCAGCGATGGAGGCAGGCACCGCGCCGCAGCCGCAGTCTCGCCGAGAGGTCGAACCGAACGAGCGGACGCCAACGATAATGCAATTCCAAACGAGGCGAGCGGGGAGCTGCCTGATGGCGCGCGGGAGAAAACAGTGGCAGTGTCATGGAATCTCGAGGCGTAGGGTAGAGAAGAGGAATTAGAAGGAGAGGAGTTGTAGGCTGTTGAAAGTACTGTAGATATGGCCGCAGAAGGGTGGGGGTGAGGGCAGAGACAGCGTCGTCAAAAAATTAATCGTCAAAAATTCCCTTGCTTATTCCGTGCCTTTTCCCGGCAGCTTTCATTATATTAGTAAATAAAACTTCAGATATGATAATGGTATCATTTTTCAATTACATGGTAAGGGTCAGGATTTTTTTTGTCTCGATTCACTAAATTGATATTGACATTAATGTGAAAACATTAATGTGAAAACAACTCAAATGCTTTTAAAATTACTTTATAGAAATTCATTTTAATTAATTAGAGATATTTGACTAAGTAACCTTCATTTACAAGGTAGACATCTACAGCTTGCATCATGTCTGATGAAATGTAATAGCAAAACTCGTATGATTACAAATATTGTAAGACTACTAACAAAGGAAAAATTCCCTCAAACCTAAGACATAAATTCCCCGTTTTTCCAGAATCCTGTATCATTGGCCACTAAGAAGAGGTGTGTGTCATGTCTGTCAAAAGAGGGTGAACTTATAGTTGCAGGGGAAGCCCGGAGCAAGGGCTACTACAACGGAAAGAATGACGAGGGGAACGGGATAGTTGAGCTGATTGATGTTTCCGGCGAGTCAACTGCCATAGTAATTAGTCCCGTAAGTGTAGTAAATGGGGAGGGCAGAGAAAGGGTGGACGAGGGCATCGTCGTGTGCAACGTGCCGCAACGGGTCACGCGGCATGTTGCAGACTCTGCCGCCGCCCGTCACGAACAATGCAGCTGCAACAGACGAGAGCTCTTGGAGGAGACGAGTTGCGTAACGCCTCAGAATTGAAATACGCGCCACTAATTCTAGAGTAAGTGTTGCCACGAAGCCACGTCCTTTCCGGGTGCTGCGGTAGTTAGTAAGTCGTAATATTGAGCTTAAATCGGTGATGAGTTCATTAAATGAATGAAGGACATCCATCTGTTTTACGCTGAGTGATCTAGTCAGCTAGGCATTTCATTGTTAATTTAAAACAAGAAAATTTAGTTGAATATTCGTATTTTCATCCATTACATCAGTAGCACAGAAGTAATTTTTTGGGGGAGGTTTTTTGATGCCTTGGTGCTTTTCGGAGATTACACAGAGAAAATTACAGGAATCTTACGTCACCTTTGAAAATTGCAAAAATCGTTGGAGGAGCACTTGACGGAATATTCTGAACATAATCCTCAACAAGTTTTTGTCCTTACTATCTTTTACTAACATTCAACACACAGAAGGAAAATTGGGATGCAGGTTAATGTCACTTCGACACAAAGTACTATTTATTGTTCAAAACGAATTAAATATTTTAAATAGATAATTGCACTATTTTTGTAATCGATTCCTTGTCGACTGCCTTCGCCATCAAATATCAAGTAAATCAGCGGAGCAGTCTTCGTACCCCGCTCAATACAAAATATCCGCGAAGTCGAAAATTGTGTGAATTCAACTAACTGGACCTGAAACACACTTGTCTTCTAAATAACAAAAATAAAAACCCGTACACTTCGTTGTGTGGTTTCCCAATAATCTTCCACAAAAGTTGTGGTTTTCCCCCAAAGTAATTTTCATCCTTACAAAATATAGTATTTGAAAATACCATTGAGAAAAAATTGAAACTTTGTAACTTATTCAAAACAATTCGTAACATGTAAATTTTGCGAAATACATTGTCTTCATTCAAACATGAAAACATTATGAACTATGAAACTTTTCATCTCATTAAATTGATAATGAGCACTGAATACAAATATTATAGTTTAGAGAGAATATCATTAAATTTGAATTATTTCTGACTACATAATAAATGAATCACAATAATGCCACCTGGGACAGCGATAATACAGACCGTTCAGTCATGTGACCGGTTTTTTTGACAGCCACTGTCGCCAAACCGCAAGGATCTCGTCTGGGGGCGTGGTCGGCTATTAATATGCAGAAATGATTCGCTTTCATTTCGCGAACGTTGGCTAACGTGTCTTGGAGCCGTGGAACAACCTAATGTATTGTCAATCCGACAAAGGAGAAAGTTCAATGAAAAATATTGTATTATAGTAATAAGATGATGTTGAAATACTCTGAAACTAGGTTCAAGATAACTATTTTTAAAAGTTAATAATTTACGTGAACTGCGTTCAGTTTGAATTTGGAGAGATCGTTGCAGAAATGAGAGGTTCAGCTAACGGGACTTTCCTTTTCTTGGCGAGTCCAGGGCGGGCCTTTTGTCAGAGTTTCAAGGATCTACGCTTGTTTATGACCCTTTTTGTGTACTTTTGCCTGCGTTACCCACGGGGTCCCGTCGGATCCCTTCTGCGCCTGCTGAACCTTAGTGAGATCGTTGACACAGACGAGAGGAGACGTGAACGATTTCACTCCAAATATTTCGGAGATTTCCATTATTTATTTTATATTTATAATATTTTTATATTATATTTAATTCACTGTGTTATTAGATATAACATCAATAGAAACTAATAATAAGTTAAATTTACAGTTTAATAACATTAATAATAGCTATTTATAATATATTTAATTTATAATTACTTGCATTTTAATTACTTTATTTATTATAGAAGATATTTATTTTTGTACTAATATTTAATGTAGTTTATTAGAAATATTAATAATTTATGAGTAACTTTAGCAATGAGTCCACCGCAGAAGGGAGAAGTGACGAAGCATCAACGCCAAGAAGACATCTTTTTTATTGCAAGATATGTAGAAGAGCTGATGATGTGAGGCAATATAGAAACTTCTTCAGTTATTGACCAGACTGCCTATGCATTGAATTTGGAAACTCACATTGTTCAAAAGTAACTAAAATTGTAATAAAAGTATCAGGTGAAATTGTCTTGGATAATGTTAAATTTACTGTCACAGATTTTGGAAACAAGACCCTGATACTGCACTGACTCCAAAAAGAAAGCGTCCAGGAATAGAAGGGAAGAAAACATGTGAAGTGGATGATTTTGGACAGGGCTAAATTAGGCGCATTATTTATTCAATGTATGAGAATGGTAAGTAATTTACTTATATTTGCATGTAAGCAACTTCCTATGTTTTTTTTTTTAATACAACATTTTTCTCAGGTGAAAGTGTTACTCTGAACTCAATTTTGACTGCAGTCAAACATGATAGAGATATAGGGTTTACTGGGGGGAGAACTACTTTGTCTTACCTGCTTCGTGCCGTGGGTTTTGAATGGAAAAAGACAGACAACCGCAGGTCACTAATGGAAAGAAGTGATATTGTTGTTGCAAGATCAGATTTTTTGATGGAATATATGAAACTGAAGGCTCAAGGTTCTGAATTTGTGTTTTTAGATGAAACATGGTTTTATTCAAAAGGCAAGCAAAAAATCTAAGAAATTTTTGTAGCGTTGAAAAGTATGAAAATCTTTATTGTATAGTATAGAAAGTCATAAGTGAATCAAGAAGGCATGATTTGCATGTAATGAAATGCATGATTTGTGAAATTGTAGTTATTTCAGTGAGTGTAATGACTTATGAGTGTCATGAATATTGTGTCTCCAGTTTGAAGCACCATCATAGTGGTTTAATATGATTTTATTTTGCTACATCATTTTTAGTAATTGCTTTTAATAATCTATCCTTTAGGTTACGCCTCTCGGTCATGGCAAGATAAAAGTAAGAAGAGCTGCTGTAGCAAAAATTTAGATGAAGGTAAAAGGTATGTAGTATTACATGCAGGAGGTACAAATGGTTTCATTCAGGATGCAGAACTATTGTTTCCCTCGAAGACAAAAGAAGTAGATGAGTACGTGGAACTATGACAGCAGAAATGTTCCAAAAGTGGATGAAAGAGGAATTACTACCTCGTTTGCCAGAACCATCAGTTATTGTAATGGACAATGCACCTGTTCATTCTGTGCTGGTGAGTGACATTTCAAGAAGTGTTCTTTTAGAAATGTAAAAATTATTCTTTCAAAGAATACATTTAATCCTTTATAAAAATAACTGATTATGAAACAGGTTTTGCAACTAGTCAGTGGTAAAAGAGGTTATTTCAACAATTATTTACTTCACAAAAAAAGGTGAAATACAAAATTTATTATATTAAATTGTGTTCAGTGATTTTAGTTAAATCAGTAAAAATAATGTCTCTTAGAGAACTAGATTGCCAATAGATGCATTTCTTTTATTTGTCTATTATTTATCTTTCTTTTATATTTATTTAAAGAGAGTATAAAAAGAAATGCAATTTTGAATAAAATTGAAATAAACATCCTTTTGTCATTTCTAATTTTCTAGAAAGTGAAAAGGCCATCATCCAAGTGGAGGAAGAGTGAACTGCAGGAGTTTCTTCGTGAGCACAATATACCATTATGCCTGAGCATACTTTTAAGAGTCTTCTTTTGAAAGCTTCTGAAGTTAGTGTTCAGAAAAGGTACTCTTGAAATAAGCATAAGTTTTGTTGAATTAAACATACAATAAGGCAGTTTTATTTTTTGCATGATGATGTGATTGCCAATGTTGTCATTAGTTGAAAAATCATATCAGTGTATGTGGGTGCAGATATGTTGTGGATGAAATTATTGAAAAAGCTGGTCATCGAGTTCTGAGGTTACCCCCGTACCATTGCCACTACAATCCCATTGAGTTGGTATGGAGCCAATGTAAAAGATACTACCAGAGACATCGTGGTACCACTTTTGACCACCAAGCAGTGACAAGAAAATGGAAGCAAGCATTAAACCAGGTTTCTGGAGAAGTAAGTGACTTAAAATGAAAAGCAAAATATTGCCTTGATTTTTTTCTTTTTGCAGGAAGTTGTTAATATAAAGTACTCCTTTATTCTGCTTTAGCTGGAAAAATTATGTGGCACACACAGAGAAAATTATAGAAGATTGGAGAGTAGAAGTTAGGCACGATGCTTCAGAGATTTCTGTCATTGTAAATATCCAGGATGACTCTGATGATGATGATGATGATGATGATGATGATGATGATATTCCCCTCGCTGTTCCCATTCCCGGGCCCTCTGGTGTCTCTACTTAAGAGAGTTATGGTCAGTACCATTACATCTTCAATGCAGTATATTTCATTGATTTGAAAAAGATTTGACAATTTTTTATTCTTCTCAGGTGCAGAGTTGCAAGCTGCAAATCTGTGTTACACCATCATGGGCAAGTAAATGATTGTATTTAAGATGAAATGTTGAATCTTAATTGTTTTTAAGCTGATCTTGGCTTTTGAAATATATTTTTTACCATTATTACTTTTGTTGTTATTTGTACTTTACAGGTGTCTCAGAGTCATCTATATACATCAATATTGGTAAAAACTTTAATAGATTTTATATCAGAATTTAATTTTCAACAAACGTTTATGAAATAAGATGTATGTAAATTTTTATACTTCAGATCTTTAACATCAACAAGGACACAACTACTCTTTCAACATCCAGATGAATTTCAAATAGTGACTATTGAAATAGTGTCAAATAATGACCAATAGCGAATACTTTGTAAATATATGATGTTCAGAAAGGAACATATGTGCTGCATTAGATTTGAAAAACTCCTAAAAACTCAAAACATATGTTTGTGTGTGCGAATGTGGTTTTTTGTTGGGGAGACGGTCTGTGGTACCACTTCATGTTTACGAAATATTTTTATTTATATTTACTTTTCCTTGTGACTAGCTGTTTATATGTATTAGTTGAACTGAATGTACTCTTAATTCTCTCTGAAAATAAATATAGTGTACTTGAAGTAGTTAGAAAGCATGTGGGACTGTAATGGTTTGTTGGTGATGGGAGTTGTAGTGTAACAAATGTTGTTCTTATGAAGGTGAAGAGCAGCGGGGGGGTTGAGAAAAAAGTTTAAAAGTCCTAACTGTGAATTTCTTGTATACAATGTAACAAATTTAATTTTATTCTATAGAATATGTAGTAGTATTTTATATTATATATTATTGCATTAGTCTTTATCTTTTATTATTATTATTATTATTATTATTATTATTGCATGTTTAATTGTCTTGTGTGTGTTTGGCCTTAAGCCACCATCCTGACAAGGTTTTATCTGTGCTTGCTTCCCAGAAGTAATATAGCATTTTGCCCTCCTTATCAGTAGGTTTTGTAGGTATACTTCTCAGAAGATATAACCAGTCACATCATTATGTCTGCACATGTTAACTTCCTGTTAAATTCTTTTTAGTAATTATTATATAATTCTAATTTTTTTATTAAAAGGAAGAAATTTTCAGTTATTTGAAGTTAATTTTTGATGTCTATGAATCAGGTATGTAAAATGATGTGTGAATGAAAGTATGTGAAGTAGTGTTGATTTTGAATGAATGGGCTGAAAATATATTCTAATAACATTCTTTCAGTCTCATCAAATATTAACTTCAAGTAGTAGAAAATATCTTCCTAAAAAGAGTTAGAAATGCAGACTTAATGAAAAGTTTCATCTTTTGAGCAGTATTTTAGTTTCTTGTGTTGTAAGACATCTTAATGCAATACAAAATTAGAAATTATCAAATTAGGTGTTAGGTTTTTTTTCAAAATCGACACAGTTTACTCCTCACTCAGGCAAATGTAGGCTGACACTCAAAATAGTTAATAGTAGGCCATGAACTGTTAGGATTTTTAGTATGTTCTAAAAGGACTTGGGAAGCTCATTTTGATTTTGTACAATTTGACTTTAAATTATCGAAGTGGATAAAATTTACTGAACTTCAAATAGGTTTGGTGGAAATGTTGTATCCTTCAAATAAATAACAATACAAATAAAGGGAATTATTTTTCACTTATATGTTTGCTTTTTTATGTTACCTTTATACCCATCTTCTAAAAGGCTTTTGTTTATAGATAATGAAGCTATTGAAGGTATGAAATGTTTCAATTTTCATTTCTAAGGTTAAAATTTGCTAAGTTATAATGAAAATCAATTTATCTTTCATTAATTTGATTATATTAACATTCTATATATCCTTTAAATGACAAGACTTCAATAATTCATAGCACTTGTTAATCTTAATTTTAAGAACAGACTATTGGTTTCCATATTTAAATTTACCCGATGTTATTGATCAATTGAATTACCTGAGAATTCTGCCAAATTGTACTCTGAGAATATTTACTAACTTGTACCCTTTTTCCTACAGAAATTTTTGAATGTAGTGTGAATATTTTCCAAAGTTGTATAATCAGGAGAACCCAGTATTGTGAAAAGAAATCAGCAAATGAATAGTAGTTTCATGTTAATTATACATAACTAACATGACAATTAAGCATTGTTTTACCAGTCAAGAATCACTGAACAAATAACTAACCATATCTATAAGTTAATGATCAATAACTGCCACAGGCTATGTCATGTCATAAGAACAATGTGAGAATGAAATAGCTATTACAAATATCTGATATCATAATGCAAAACATTGTACAGTACATAAATTAATTTGAATAATCTGAACACGCAAGATCGAAAGTACCAACAAAATTCCAATAGTTTTTACAAGGCCTACGTGGGAGTTTTGCAGCATTATTCCCTATCATACTCCTGTCAGATGGTTTAATTCACTCAATCACACATGTTCTCAACAGCATTTCGAAATGTTTTGTAGCACTTCGAACAATTTTTCATCATTATTGATAGCGGAATTAAATTATTTTTCGTGAAAACTGTTTCTAACCTCCATGCACTGAAATTACATTACAAATTACATTATAACAAAACTCGGCCAGCGAATGGGCCAGCTGTTAAGGCTACTCAGCTGACAGGCGGAAGAATATTTTTCGCATTGCGATGCGGTCCTCGGCGATGCTCATTTGTCATACAACCTGTCATTAAAATCGCTTACTGGCCTGAACCTTCTGTATAACCGCATGCAATTATGTATAATTAATAATGCAACAATTTGATCAGAAATCTAATAGTTTCTTTCCATGTTTGTCCCATCGAAATAGTTTTTTAGAGCAAAATTACATGTATCGTATCCTTTGTATTTTTATTTATTTAAAATCTAAATGACCACCCTAAATATTTTACACTGTGACAAGTTGGATTCGGTGCTTCAACATCCAAATAGCAACATCTATTCTATTTGCAAGCCATTGTCCTCTGTTTTCTTATTCGAATTATTTATTAAATTAATTTAATCAAAATTTAAAAATACACGAGTATTTTTATAGAAATACCATATTGCCAGTAATACAATCCTCAATTAACAATACATTCTTGCGATTGCAATATTCACATTTTGAAGGAAAAGGAGAAATTTCTTGAACATTTTCGTGAGCATTTTAATTCATTCAATAATTGTAACAGATTCACTTAAGTTATTTTATACAATTTTATCTGCGTTGTGAAAACTATTCCCGTATCAGAATAAGCAAGTAGCGTTACAGACTGTGTTATATGATCAACAAATACACCAAATCTCGGGAATGATGGGCGTAATCTTCTTCTCTATGACGCTATCCCTTTAAGCCCTGAATACATCAAGATTTTAATGCTTCGGATTTTCACAATCTTTAGCGTCAGGACTTGAACGGACAGGGCACAACAAAATCATGACACACGTCATCATGACATATGTGATGTCTCCGTACATTGACTCTCCAAGCGGACAGTATGACGCAAACGGTTCGAACGCTGCACATCACCATACGTGACCACTTGTCACAACGATTTGACAATTCAACGTGACTATCTGTGCAAGAATTTAGGACGGTGGCGCGACTGTAAGCACACGCCGGAGTCTTCCGGTGCCTCCCACCTCTCTTCGGCTGTACTTGGTCGGCGAAGACAAAGGCCGGGGCCCCAGCGCCTGGCGCGGCGCGGCGCGGCGCGGCGCGGCGCGGCGGTCGTGTCACGCCGCGCGGGGGCTGGCAGGGGCCGGCTGGTTGGTTGGTTGGCTGGCTGGCTGGCTGGGCGCGAGGCCGCCGGCGAGAGTCGGTCATTGCCACCGGCTCGGGCTCGCCCGCCTCCCCCCGCCTCCACCACCCCACCTCCACTTCCACCGCCGCGCCGCGCACGGGCCCCGCGGCCAGCGAACCGCGCGCGCGCCGCACCGCCGCACCCGCGCCGACACCAGCAACACCGCCAGCGCCGCCGCCGCCGCCGCCACCTCCGCAGCTTTTGAAGCCTCGCGCACAAACCACGCATCCGGTGGCGTTCTCCCCGCGCTTCCGGTGCCTCCACCGCCCCCGCCCCCGCCCTCGCCCCCACACACTTGGCTTGGCTTGGCTTGGCACAGAGTTCGTGGCTTTGTACTCGCGGCGCATCGCGCTCACAAACTCTCCACAACTATCTGAGGAGAAATGCACGCGACTGCAGGATACCTGGATTTGAATCAGCTGGGACGAGCGCGCGAAACTATCGGTTCAATTGTGGATGCACACATGTTTAAGCTACTGGCAACGTACAGGGGTCGCAATGATCTACTAATCCTTTTGTCAATCACAGGCGGTCATTTGCGGTCAATCTGACCGCGTTACATGAAAATTTTTCATATAATATGAGGATAGGATTTAATTCTCAACTTCTTCTAATAATTTTATAAATTGTCTAGAAAAAATATCGATTACAGATTTCAGTAATTTTACTATAGAAATGACAACTACGTGTTTTATTAATAATCATTGAACACCTCCAAATGCAGACTTTTTGCACTCAAGCCAAAAATATATAGTAGTATGTATATCCCTAGATTATGATATCAATCGAAAACCTGAAAGAGAAATCCAGCTCTGGCCTGATCGTCGGGCTTTATTGGATCTCGTAAGAAACGATTGAAATACGTAATGATTCCTCGTCGTAGCAAATAGTATGGCGTATTTGCGACAATATTCTATGACGTTCATTAGCAAAATACTACCCTGATGCAACTCGACCTCTGGGGCACTGTGTCACACTCCTCGGAGAAGGCCTTACTGTACGCAGCTGTCGAAGCTGAGCTTACCCGGATCCGATATCAAAACAAACGTGGGAGGCCTCTTATGAAGCCATGCAAGCGAGCCCCGTCTCGCGTGACCCAATAGTCCAGTTTCTGGCAAATTTCCTTTCCAGGTTCCTTTCAACGTCCACGCTTCGTCTGGTCCGCACACAATTCGCGACCGACATCCGAACTGCGCGAACGATGTGTGCCGCAAATTGTCCGGGAAGCAGCCAACGCCCCACCGTGACGTCACTTTCTCCAGCGTACCGCTGCTGCACTCTACGCGTCGGCGCGAGCGCTGGAGCAAGGTCGTAAACAAGGTCGCGGGCTAGAGCCGACGACGCGTCGCAGACGGTATTTGCTTTTAATTAGTGAGGGCCGGGAGGCGAATCTCGTTAACGGGCTTTCATGCAAGGGCGTTGGGAAACGGCCTGCCTGTGCCCGCGCGAAGGGGTGTGCGCGAGGCAGACCAGCGCGGCACGGCACGACACTCCAGTACCTGCCCGCGCCATTATGTTTCTGTGGGCCCCCACGGATAGTGATGACAAATTTTACCAAAACATCGATACATCGATGTTTTGATATATCGCTAAAGGGATATCGATGTCGATGCAAACATCGACGTAAAAAACATTGATGTTTAAAACATCGATGTTTTAATTATAGACTAATAAACATTCTATTTTTCTATCCATTTTAATTACATTACGTAAAAGAGATAGATTTCATTCGTTGGTTACCAGCATTTTAATTGTATGTTAATAAAAATTATTATAAAATATATAGAATAAAATTAAAGAATATAATGTTTTGCTACACAATAAAGAATATCGTGTTTTGCTACTTCAGCCTTTAGTCGTTTCCATTCATACACCATCAAAGTAAAACCACCTAAAATTCCCTCAGATTGCTCAGGCGAAATGTGCAGCGTGATACAAAGGATGACGCAAAGCGACGATATTGCTGTGTATTGTTGCTACTCTACAACATGCCTTTATTTTAAAAAATATAAAAATCCCCTTTATTTAAAAAAAATTAAAAAACATCGATGTTTTTGCAACAAAGTATCGACGTGAAGAAACCTTGAAAACAAAATATCGATGTGAAGAAAACATTGAAAGCAAAATATCGATGATAATATATCGATGTTTCTGGTGGAAAGCATCGACGTTTTAAAATCATCGATGTTTTTTTGTCATCCTTACCCACACCCTCCGCGACGTACTGGCTCACGGAGGGTCGGTTCCGAAACTTCTGACCGAAATTAATATAGAACGGAAGCTTCATCCACCGTCTTGAAATATTCAAATATCGATCAATCGAACGGATGGGGGCAACGTAATCACAAACCTCATTTCAGTTACCCAATGAAAAGATTTTATAATTTCCCTACGAACAAAGATTCAGACGCTGTACAGAGATATTCATAGAACAAGAAGATGTGTGTTCAGAAAGTACAGGGAAGAGCATGTGCACACAAACTAGAAACGTTTAGGTTTGCATTTTCTCTCTTGAAAATGACATAAATGAGGATTATCTGATGTTCCTCCCACGCTTTAACTGATGTACTATGTTCAATAACATTTCAAACAGCAGCGTCACTTCTCATAAAAAATCAAAAACTGGGACATTTTAAACACTATGTGTCTACTTTTTTCGCTGAATTACATTTTATTCAACTCTTTCTCGTTCGGGACAGTATACAATGAACTTAATCTGTATTGAGATTACGTCAAATAGAATCAATTGCAAAAATAACGCTTACTTCACCTATTTCTCTCTTATTTCACATTAGCTTCCTGTTTTAAAAGTATTTTCATATTTATTAATTTTAAAAATCTCTTTAAAAATTAGATTAGTAATATACGAAAAAATGCCAGTTTTCCACCACCAGTGAGCAATAGCCAAAACGCAGGTAAAATGTCGTTCCTCACCAATACACAAAACCGAAAAACCGTATCTTTGTCGTAAATCTACGGTACGGGATACGGATTTCCTTCCGCTGAAAGACGGTAGTTCCAACGGATGTTGCTGAGGCGGTTCTGAAGAAATGAATGAATTCCTCCGCCTTCATTAGGATCGCGAGTTTAGCCTTTTCCATGAGCAAACCGCGTTTACGAGCAAACGAAAGCGGCGGCGCGGCGCGGCGCGGCCACCCGACGCGGAAACGATAGTCACCGCGCGCGGTCGCGGAGTGAAAGTGGCGACCACACTGCCGTTCTCCTAATCGTGGCAAGAAGCGCCACCGCCGTGGAGCAGGGCGATTTCGCGCCCACGACCGCCACAGCCACAGCAGTCGCTGCGAAGCTCTCAGGCCGGTTCCAGGGCCCCACACAGTCGTCTTCGAGGGAAAGGAAATCATCCCATTCTGTAGATTTACAATGAATAGGTTTCTCGCATTTCGGTATTGGTAAGGAACGACGTTTTATAGAGTTCTTATTCTAAAAAGAGACCAGTTTCACGGTCGGGAAACAAATGAAGGTCATGTAGAGCGACGGCGTTGTAAGAGTTGGTGATGAAAACCGTTTATTAATGAGCTAACTAAACGGACGCCTTTGCGAACTGTGCGCATAGTCATAACCCACAAGTTATGCTGTCAGCAATAGCCAAGAAGTAGCTGTCAAAGAGATTCCTTCTTACAAAAATCTCTCTATACCAACTTTTTACCTATTGCTAACAGAATTTTTATTATGGTTATACCCAGTAAAGCACGAATAAAAACTCCACTGGCTACGCATCCCCCGCTAGACACTGTCATTCCCACTTCCATCACTGCTGTTACCACTACCATTCCCACTGGACATTGTCGTAAAAGTATTGACTTTACATCGCCACCACCACCTTCACGCTCATCTCCTTATCATTGGAGCCATTAATGAAATAACCGTTGGTATTAACGTGACCAGCCTACTCAACTGCCACTACGGTCACACTGATGGTATCAACAACCTTTCCTCTTGTCACAAATCTTGGAATATAGCATCCCCTTTGGTACAACCTCTCTCTCCCTATCTCAAATAACATTAGCACTCTGTGGTGTCATAATCTCTATTTCCTTCATGATCATCAACTACCTCCATCACCATTAACCATATAAGAGACTTTGTATTCCGAAAATGAATATCACGCCATTCCACGAGATATTTTTTTACTCCCATAGATCCTTGTATGTATTATTTACGAGACAGTTTATAAATGCATTTTAAAAATAGTACACTGCTACGAGAAATCTGTAGTCTTTGCGTCTTTGCGTAAGTCGGCCAAACAATAATTTCATTCACGACGAAAATAACGTTATCTACGTGTTTAGAAAACAATCTTAGAAAATTAGGGGAAACTGTTTCGCAGGCGTAATTTCCACCATCTCCTCGCCCTATTGCAGTCCGCCTTCGCGGTTGCAATCACGAGTCGCTAGCCTAACGTCACCGACCGCTCTCAGGATACAAGCCCCATTCCAGGTAAAAACCTCCCAACACAGCATCTTTCTTCACTTCCCTGGGACAACGAAATGCCGCTCTCTTTTTCAAGCCGTTCGAGTCCTGTTACTCGGCGGATGTTGAAGCAAGAATGAATAGCGTTACCGTTGAGGGGTTGGTGTGAAGGCCGCAAGCAGTCAATGAAGTATTGCTGAAGTTGCATGTTGCCCAAAGAGAAATTACCTTAAGATTACATTCCTATAAAAATGGTACAAATGTGAAACATTTAATTCGTCTTTCAACAACGCAGGAATGCGCAATTTTTAATGAAAAATTGTGCAACAGATCAAGCGCGCAACGTGAATACTAAATCGCTTTCCATTCAAAGCTTTTGAATATCATCAGATAATTTAATTTAATTATTCAAACCATTCATGAATCACCGACTTGTTCACTAAAATATATGCTTATAACAACGGTCGACTGTGCTATTCGAAATAATAAGAAAACATTTACTCAGCTAACAAGAGACAACCTAGTTACACAAGCCTTCTGGTATTTTATTACCTCTCGTTCTCCGAACAATTTGGAGAGAAATATAAACTGACTTCGTTTAATCAAATAACGAAATCTAAATGACCTTCGCAAAAATAATTTAGGCGTATCCATAATATCAACCAACATTTCCAGGACAAAACAAAGAACTTTATCAACGAATCTACTTCTTTCATTGTCATTAAGTTAAGAAATGATTTGAAAAATAAATATTTTATACAGTCCGTTGACATTCGAATCAGACCCTCTTCAAGCATCGGGTAGACACTGAGCTAGAGCTCGTTAAACCTCGTTTGCAATATCAATAGAATTCGATAATACCGTACTATCAAAAATATCGAACACTATCGGAATACATTTTTATTAAAATGTATACATTTTGATCATTCATTTTTAATTACAAATATTCATATTAATTACAAATGTAAAAATAAATAGAAGATAACAACATAATTCATCTATTTATCTCTCATTAAATCTAAATATTTACAGATCACTGGTTCAAACATTAGTTCGCTTGGTACTTTTTTAATAAGAGAAAGAAATACAAAATTCACGTTCACGATAAGCGCGAATGAGCGTCAATTGTTTGAGTAAATACACGAAAAGCCTTTTTGGCGCAGACGTTTACATTATAAGTTGGCAACATTTAATTTACTGAAATAGTACAGTGATGTTTGCCAACGTCTTTTCGATGTGGCTGCCCTGAAAGAGCGTCAATTGTTTGAGTAAATACACCATTAGTCTTTTTCAAGGAGACGTGTACCTACACATTGGAAGTTAGCAACATTTGTATTTCAATATTTTACGTATTTTCTAAGAAGTTTGCATTTCATGACAGAGAAATTATTGGAAAAATTCATCCAAAATATTGTGGTTTATTTATTTACCGTAAAACATTATCAATTAGTCGAAACATTATGATTTTTAATTTTTATGCTTCGATAACGCGCTCTAACATTGGGCGCCACCGTGGCGAGACTCGACTACAAAAGGCCTTCCGCAGTGACCTCGACGGCTGCATAATGACCGCCTCGCCTCCCGTCTCCCTCACCGCGGCGAGAGGACCCAAACGCAAGCGCACTCGCCAAGGCCGATTACCTCAGCGCCGGTGCCGCACAGTGTGTGTAATTTTGGCCGACTAGCTGGAAAAAATTGAATTTTCGACCGAACTGATATAGTAAACTTATTATATTTCTATTTAGCAGTATGTCTCAACTATCTAAAAACGTTGTTAGTTTTCTCTTGAAAGTCACATGAACCCCATGGTGCATGTTCAAACACGTCTATCGCCGCTCCGGCAGTGCTCAACTCAGACCGTTTATATTTTGCGAAGTTCTCTTGTTCGGAATACACCACTTGTCTCATTCTGTGATTTGTGGGTTTATTAATACTAATTTTCATGGTTTTACGATTATTTGTATGTGGCTAATATTTAAGTATTGATTTTTGTTGTGCCTAAAAACGTAAATGGAAAAGGTGAGTGATTTATATTAAATGAACTACACGTTCTCTAAATTCAATCAGAGTTTTAGTGTGTCATACACATTATACACCATGGGCCATATACATTTTAAAACTACTACTTTTGGGTTCTTAATCGTGAAAATACTAGCTGCTTATACTGCTTATCTAAATAATCTATACATTTTACAGAAATACTTTTTAAGTTACCCGCAGGTTGTTATTTGATACATGGGAAAGAAAACCAATTGATGAGAGATTCGAAGCTATAAAATGAAATAGTAGAACCTCAAAAAGCATTGATAGACAGAATTAAGTCTTACGTTTGATGTATTTGTCAAAAAATTGAAACCAGATTGCAAAAATCAATGAGAAGTAAGATAATTCCTGTAATATAACTCTTCCTGGCTGCAAGAAACTCTTACCCTTCCTGATTACATATTAGAGGCAGTTCCAGATCCATAACAAATTAATAGATCTGGAAGACTTAATAAGTTCTTCCTGTGGGATTTAAGATAAAACTATTAAATTGAAATCTCTTTTAGACACTACTAGCTGAGAAGAATTATCCATAGCCACTGAAATCAAACTATGGAAAGATGACAAAAAAGATTCGGAAGCTATATTTAGCTCTATGGAACATTTTTCGATAGGGGAATTACAATTAAGAAAGCCCGAATATCCATTCTTCAAAAGGCTCCATCATTGTCAATAGATCGGGCACTTGCTTTGATGGTGAATACCAATCTTTCAACCCGCCAATAGGTACACATATGCCTAAAAGCGAAAGACTCAAATTGTAATTTCTATTCCCCTTATCAAAATGTGAAGGAAGCTGAACAGTGGTGCTATCCAGCGGAAATTACAGTTACAGAAATATCAGCTGAAATTCCCTTCCAAACATTGATTGATCACACCGTGGCACGGACATTTAAAATTGAAAAAAAACATCAGAGATCTTATAATCGCTTCAAACTTCATCTTTTGAAATAATCATTTAGTGGGGATATGATGGGTCTGAATAAAGCAGATACAAACAAAATGTTTTTGAAGAACAATATGCAGACGAAAGTTTGTTTAGTTTTAAAATGGTACCAAAACAAATGTACAATCCAGCTCCTTCTTCGACAAGATTTTGCCGACCAATTTGTGAGTGCATTTTACATATTTTTTTTCGTTCATAAATTTGAATATGACAAGCAAGAGTACAAAATAAAGCAAAAGTGGTGAAAAAGAACTAGAAAAAGTCAAGAGTAGACACAAATATGGATTTGTTCCATAGGCTGCTAATTGGCTCAGATACACTCATTTTGAGCTTACGCGCCACACCTACAACTGTACCCAAAAAAGTAAATCCTGAACTTTGGTGTTTTTACAATCACGGAAGGAGGCAAAAGAGACGTTATATTCAGAAGTACGCTCTGAGGAAGGCCACAATATGTTGGCCGAAACGTCAGCTACGAGCAAAGCGACGCGGCTTGTCCCGGACAGCCGGACATACTCCGGCCGCGGAAGCCTACGTAATCATATCGTTATACTCAGAAGATCACCATTAGAATACGCGAGTAGTGATTTAAACTAATTTGTAAGTATTTGTTGTACATTCCTCTCATTTTATTTTTTTATTTTATTTTTTTATTCTTCTATATTTTCATTTCATTTTTCTTCCAGTGCATGTTTTGTAAAAATCAAATATTATGTCCAATAATATTAAACAAATGTAACGTTTGACAAACGTATACTGTCATTAGGGATAATACAAGAATTCAAATTACCTAAATCTTTTAAAACATATTTCGTACAAAATTAAAGTTCTACAAGCAAATTTGTTTATCTGTGCATCATTGACACAACAGATCTCCAAAAACGATGAGAAATTCATTTCAAAGAGAGATACTAATTTTTCCTCCTAGATCGTGAAAAGTACACACTGTGCGCGGCGCCGCGCCACGTCCTGGCGAAATCGTGCGTGGGGACGCCTCGTCCGTCCTCGCGTGAAGGAGACACCCGTCTGCGTCTGAGCGCCGCGCAGCCCACCGACGGCCTCGGGAGAGCCGGAGGAGCATGAGCTCACAGGAAGATCCGATCCTTCGGGGGCTATCTGCTGAGAGGGCGGGTACACGTAGAGGCCACAGCTTTCTACCGGATTAAAATCGCGGTCGATCCACGTGCAATTTGTGATGGACAAAGCGGGTTACCCGGCAGGTTTTCTGCGTGTTCTCTTGTTCCTCCCGCTCTCATTTCATCATTTTTCCATGATTCACATCACATCATATTCATTAAATCTTCGAACTATGCAGGTGGAGTCATATAGTTTAGGAAATAGGACCATGGTAAAGAATATGTCATCAGGAGTGATGTAATGGTGCATTGCTGCAGACAAACTACAAACTACAAAAGACATAGTGAGCTCGGCATCACTAAGGGCGTAATTACGAAAATAGGAGGGTCTTTCATTCCCTATTTATTAATTTACGTTGACACGTTTTTAGTAACGCGTATGTATCATTTAGGCATTAAATTTAATTTGTATTAATAGAGAAGGAAGCCCGGGGGTAGGTATGTATCAGTCCAGAGTTTAATGAATCTGTTGAAAATATGACTAGAAAACTTGAAACAATATGATAGCGATCTGCTGATTTAGATGGACTTCCAATCTTCTTAATTGCAATGGTATAGTAAGAACATCCAAAACATATTAAACACATAATAAAACATTTACTTTTTTAAAAGAATCAAACGGTTAATTTTGCTCATATTGAATTTCTCTCACAGGAAACATCCCTATTCATTTTTTTCAGGGACTGAATTTTCTAAAATTATATTTGCACTTAGATGGTTCAGTTTCAGTTTAATTTTATGCTTCTATTCATGCTTCGGTTTAATTTTACAGAAATAGTTACAAAAATTATAAAACGCCATTCCTTTGAAAAGCAAGTGGAAAGGCCGACTTCACATAGAAAATGTTGAGTACCTTCCAATTAAAACATTTTGAAACAACATGAAACTTAATATTAATGCCCCATCAAGAACAGAATAATACTCTGAACTTAATATAAGAACACTTCCAGGCACATTAATATAACACGTTCTTAGAATTTACATTAAATTTGAGAACATTCTTTTTGTGTTCGCAAAGGTATACTTTAATTATAAAAAACATAACCTTGAAATGCAAAGTTAATATTACTTTCTATCACACCACTCTCCCGTTTTCCCAAAACTCCACCTCCTGTAACATTCACGCTCATTTCTATTTCTCGGTATTCACTGCAGGGCGCGGGTCCGTAGCGCCACTTGCAAACTCTGTGTGCGCGCCCGCCTCTTTCGCCCCTTCTGTGGAGTCTGGCTGGAGCTCTCAGACAGAACCGCTGCCCCGCGCCGTTTGCTTTCGCCATCTCGCCCGGTCGTCTCGCGAGAGATGTTTAATAAACGCCGTGTGTTTATTTACCCGCAGCGTTCCTTCTCCTCGAAAACTTGACTCCAGACTTCCGCGCGGTCCCACGTGAAATCACGTCAATACGCTCCGACGACGGCGGGGCAGGAGCAGTCGCCGTCGCTCCGACTGGCGGCGGTGAGCGTCTCCCTCGACTTCGCGGGAGCCGCACGCCGCAAACAGAACAGAGCGCCTCGCGTAGGATGGCAAAAAACATCGAAGTTTTTAAAACATCGGTGTTTTCCACCAGAAACATCGATATATTAACATCGACATTTTGCTTTCGATATTTTCTTCACATCGATATTTTGTTGCAAAAACATCATTTTTTTAAATTTTTAATATTTTTTTTAATAAAGAGGTTTAAGCACGTTGTGGAGTAGCCGCAATCCACAGCAATATCGTTGTTTTGTGTCGTTCTCTTTATCACGCTGCACATTTCGCCTGTGCAATGTAAGGAATTTTGGGAGCTGCTCGTGTTATGAATGATGTTATCACCGGGCGTGTCGTTGCTGAATCGACAGTGAAAGAACGAAATGGATAGCAAATCACGATGTTCTTTATTGTTAATTTTATTCTTTACATTTCATAATAATTTTTAAATACTACAACATACTGTTAACCAAACCATAATGTATATCTCTTTTACGTACTATTATTAAAGATGTATATGAAAATCGTATTTTATTAGTCTATAATTAAAACATCAATGTTTTCTATGATGTTTTTCGATTTCGATGACGCCAATAAAAACCAACAACGTACGTATAAGGGGAAAAATGTTGTATGTGTGAAATAATTGCAGAGTTCTTTCCTAATGCAAAATGAACCATTATCAGTAATCGTTTTGAATACATTATTTTGAGACAAACAAGGAGCAAATAGAAGAAAAAGAAGAGATTACATTTAATAGTAATCAAGACATCGGTTCTCAATATCATTTAATCGACCCCATCTCCCTAAAGGAACTTACCTCAACTATTGATATTACTAGAAATTCATCGCCAAGCCCAGATGGAATCCCTAATATACTCATCAAACAATTACCCACAGAGGGACACGAAGCCCTTTTGAAAATATATAACTTAATCTGGACTAAGAACATATTTACTTAAGTATGGAGAACTGCAATAGTAGTTCCAATACCCAAACCTGGTAAGGACAGATCAAAAGGCGAAAATTACAGACCTATCGAATTAACGTGCAACATGTGCAAAACTTTTGAAAAAATAATTAACTCACGACTCAGGTGGTTTCTCGATTTTCAAAAAATTGTATTCAATAACCAATTTGGCTTCAGATCAAACCACTCAATCTTAGCTCACCTGATAAGCATACACACGCATATACAAGAAGCATTTTCAAACAACCAACATGTTTTAGCCACCAACTTAGACATTGAGAAAGCTTACGACATGGTGTGGATACACGGAATTCTAAGAAAATTACAGCAGATTGGAATCGGAGGAAACATGTTTCAGTTTATCAAAAGTGTAATGAAAGACAGGACCATACAAGTGAGACCAACGGCTGCCTCTCTGAAGAAAAGAAGATAGAAACTGGAGTACCCCAAGGATCCGTAATGAGCGTCACACTTTTTCTTCTTGCAATTAACGATGTAGACGCAAATATCGAATCTCCTGTGTTTCCAAGAAAATATGCAGATGACATCACCGTTTTCTGTAAAGGCAAATCTATCTCTTCAAGCCAACAAATCATGCAAGCTTCTTAAACAGACTTCATGAATGGACCCAAAGAACAGGATTCAAATTCTCGGCCCAAAAAACAGAATGCATATTATTCGCCAAGCACAATGAAGATAATCTACCTACACTTAGGCTCGGTAATCACAATCTGAAGTATGTAGAGAGAACAAAAATACTGGGCGTGCATTTTAAAAAAAAACCACATACAGATTTGTCAGACGAATGTAAAAAAAGGCTCAACATACTAAAATGCCTCCACAACAATTGGGGTGCAGATAAAAACTGTTATTACTAACGTATAAAACCATAGTAAGAGCTAAATTAGATTATGGATCTGTAATTTATGAATCTGCCCGATGGAACGATCTCCAGAAACTAGACGTTATACACAACCAAGGCCTAAGAATCTGCACTGGTTGCTATCGCACAAGCCCCATCGGAAGCATTCTAATTGAATCCAAGGAACCAAATCTAGCGCATCGCAAAAAGACATTAATGTTGAAATATGCCATCAACGCTGCTGCGTCAATCAACCTAATAATACTTCACGATGTTTATCCAGTGATTCAAGCTGATTACAAAGAAGAGTCGAGATACATTCCCTTATATGCAAAAATGAAAACACTTATGCAAAAACTCGGTTTCCAGATAACACCAACAGAAAAGAAAAGAATCCACAATATTCCTCCGTGGACAATACCAGAAATACTAACCAAATTGGCTTCAACTTCTGTCGAAGATCCAAACCTCACAACAAAAACCCGGGACCTACAATCTGCTGAAACCGCCAGTGGAAGTTGCAACCCTCTTCGAATATATGCCTACGGAATAAAAAATGAAAACGAAACTTATTCATTGAATGTCTACGCAGGAAACCAAAATTAAACATCAGCTTCACTCTTTCATTAATGTTAGCATTTAAACTGGCTAACCAAATAAACAGCAGCCGATTTATAATTTACATAAAATCTCCCGGTATCATACACAACATATCTAAATGAAATCTCAAAACAGAAATGGCCATTAAAATACAAGAACTATACTACAACATCACCAAAGCAGGGAAATCCATTACAATAGAAATGATCCAAACAGAAGAAACAATTGGAGATGACAACAATATATGTCCCGACAATGATAGGGCAGCTGGAGATTCAAAAAGTGTATTGACATATCCAACACAACTGACGATTTAAGGACATATATTAACAAAATATCTCTTGCAAAATGGGACGAAATATTGAGAGATCAAAAAGCCAGTATCCTTCATAAAAAAATTGAGCATGTCAACAACCTTAAGCTCAACAACAAATTAAGTAGGAGGGAGCAGGTCATCATTTCAAGAATAAGAACAGGCCACTGTAAATTAAGCCACCTTCACCTGTTAACTAAGAATATTCCTCCCATCTGCTCTATCTGCAGCATCCCAAACATCATGCAACACCAAATCGTCGAATGCCCTCAATTCTCACAACAAAGACAAAAACATCTGCAAGGAACGAATTTCGATTCAATCCTTGACCCCCTATATACCAAAAAAAAAAAAAAAAAAAAAATAGAATTCTGCAAACATACAAAACTTTTTGACGAAATATAAATTGAATAATGTACACAAGGAACAATCAATGTATATGCAAGTTTGGGTGAACACTTATGTATACGTATTTAGCGCACAATGCACTTAACAATATTCAAAAATATGCACCTTGAAGGTAAAGTTCAATATAATATGTATTATATCTTGGCGATTCAATACATTATCTGCGGAGTGAACAAGTCTATTTACCAAATAAGTATGCTAAGAGTCCAAATAAGAGTATGTGTATTAAAAATATTGAATGCACCAAATCCCAAGGAATTCCAACTCAGGAAAAGTCGGTTATGGGAAGTACAATGAAACAAAAAGAAATCAATAACATAACAAAGAATGAAAATCCTTTTCACTGCACCTTCTGTAATTACAATTGTAATCATTTATGTATTTTGTATTGCATTTTTTGTTTTCATGGTATATTTTGTATTGTATAATTTTGTGCTGTATCCTCATCGAATTTTCTGGAATCTAAACTGTATATACAACGGACTGTGTATCCTTGTAATACAATGTAAACAATTGTAACCTTATACCTGTCGCTAATGACCATGTAGTTGATGCGACAATAAATAAATAAATTTAAAAAAGGAGCAAATAATCTACATAAAGACATTTCAATCTACAACAGAAAAGGCAATGCTTATTGCTTGAAAGATACTTCTTGCAGAAAACTTCTCTCATTTTCGTGTCGGATGAAAATGTAAATTATTCGATAAATTAATAGGCTTATTCACAATCTGTAGTTTAAATGCTTTTTAAAACATATTTTAATCACAAACAGGTATTCAAATGCCGCACGGTAACCACTGCAACACCAGCTAACAAACAGGCGTCTGTGGTTGGTAGTTCCGTATCAATAGTGATACTTAATATTTTCTATATTTGTGGACAAAAGTTGTTTTATTGTGTACTTGTACGCAGAAGAGTAGGTGCGCGAATGTGTATGTATGTAGAAGTGCGAGTGTGCATTCAAAATTTTACATCGCAATCTTACAAGGCGACAAAATACGAAACGCTCATCTACAATCTAGCTGAGTCTCTAGTAGCAACTGCAAATGCCAGTGCCATAAATCCCATTGTTAATTTTATTTGATTGAAACAGAAGTGTTAAAATATATTTCAATTTAATGGAACAGGCATTCGAATGCATGATTAGAAAATACATTAATTAAAATTATATTTATTTACCATATTTTAAAGCAATTATTTGATGAACAACACATTTTGTGGACTACACTTATCACTAAAGCTATTATTGCAATGTATCTTCATCCATTTGCACAAAAAACGTCTGCGGCGTTTTCATTTACGGGAAAGGGTCTATAAAAAGTTCTGGGATGAAACAAACGCACTAAGATTAATTTTTCCCCCTCATACATAAAAAACAGACCAATTACGATAAAATTGTATCGATTTCTATGTGTGAATTTACACAATACCTTGACGGCACTCTGACAAATCATTCATACGACCCTAAAATTGGTAACCTAGAGGATGATTCTTCAAACACTTGTGGAATTTTTCCTTATGGTTACGCGGTTTTTTATGTAATTCAAGAATAATAATAGTATACTCAAGAACATCGATTTAGCATTGGGCTCTAACTGTTCATTTTAGTATCTATGATTTATCCCTCTTTACGAGTACGTGAAAATTTAAAAGAGTATCGCGTAACCACATGTAGAAACTTAATTAGAAATAAAAGTCAGTCCGTTACGTGTCGGCCTCCGGTAATTGCAACTATTCGAAATGAACCAAGTAAAACAGATTGAGAAACATTTATAGCGCATTCTCGTCTTCCACAGACTGCACTTAAACGCGGGACACCCATTCCCACGCACACCCACGGAATTTACATCAGCGCGTTCCCGAAGGCGCATTGTCCTCGTCAGAGCGGCACGCGGCAGCGCTGCGGTGCCGGTGACGGCGACGGTGACGGTGACGATTCGCTCCCCGGGGAGCCCCTGGAGACGCCTTCGCCCGCTCTCCCCTGCCACGCCCCCTACTCTGATCCCGCCGCGCCGACTGGGAGAGGTGGCTCAGGGCATTAACTGATGTCACTGCTGTGCCTCGATGTCCTAGGTTCAAGTCACGACGCTACGGTGGTAGGATTTTCGACACTAGCTAACTTACGTCGAATTCAGACGGTGTCTGGAGGAAAAATCTAGCTGCCGGCTGCTCTGATCGGACATTTCCGTGGTTTCTTCGATCAACGCTCGCTGAATGCTGGAGCAGTAACCAAACAAACGGCCCACGGATCGAGTGCGCGATCTTTTGTTCCTTTTCCTTGTCCTATCTTCACCCCTTACATGCATACGCCCGCGCGCGCGCGCCCCCCACGCGCGTGTGTGTGTGCCCCTCCCACACACACACACGAACGCACACGCACACACACACGCGCACACACTTATGTGCACTACACTATCACACATGTCAGGAGCCCTGTCGGGAACGTACACCTTGTCTCGGCTGGGGCGGGGCCCCGCTCGTTGGAGACACCTGGTTGGGGAAAATCCCGATAGCCGACGGTGCCGGACGTAGCGGACGCTATCCATCCAGCGGGAAAATATCACCGCCACCTCCGACAGCATTTGACGCGCCCGAAATCACTAATCAATACATTTTTTAAAAATCCCGCTTGCGCTCCAAGCCGTTCTCACTTCTGTCGCGCCCCCGCCCCAGTCCTGAGAGCTCCTTGTCGGTCGTGCGACAGGTGGAAGCGACTTGTCGCGCCGGCGCTCTTATCCCAAGAAAAGGGGAACGCCCGCACGAGAATGGTTGCTGCTCGAAAAGTTCTCACTGCTTGCGGAGTTGCTCTGGTCGCAGTTGCATAGGATACGCGAAATGGTCGCACTTCGCGTCGTAGTCGAGTCAGATTTTTCCGGCACCGGGAAGCGGGCGCTCTTTCGAAAGCGAAACAATGCAAGCTTTTATCGTACTCTTTTTTTATATTCTTTCTTTATTTCTTTTTCTTTTCGCATTACGATTTCCCGATAAAACATCAAGAAATTAAACAAAAACAATATCAAATTTTATTTCAAATCATGAATTCATTTGAAATTAGAATTTAATTAAAGAAGAATATCCGAATGTGGTACGCTCTCACATTTTTTCCTTTATAATTACACTATTATGTATCAAGTCTCCGACTACTGAAATCATCACATCATAAGCAGGTTATCATTAGCTTCATCTTTTCCTCTAGGTCGAAATATTCGAAGAGAGAAAACGCGATTCTATTTTTTGTACATACTATAATGTAAAACATTCACATTGTATGAGAACTGCTTAATATTACATTATACGTAATTCATTCTGGTATTTAAGAAACATAACAAGCTGAAATATTAACTTTCTTGCAACCCTCAATAGAAGTATAGAGCCTCACTCATCGAAACCAGGAAGTTAAGTATCGATCAACGAAATGAGCTAGCGAAGAGCGAAAGACCGCTTTCTGCACGTAAGCCACGTCATGCAGTTTCGCAACTGCAGTCCGTGTCGGAGGCAACTGAGCGGAGCGAGGTGGCGGGCAGGTGCTGAGGGGGAGGGACCGGCGCGGAGAGGGTGAGGCGGGCAGGTCTAGCGCTCCCGTAGCGGGACGGCGGAGAGGGGCGGGAGAGAGGGGGGGGGGCCGGGGGGGCGATGGTGTGGGCGACGATGGCGGGGTCGGCGATGGCGATGGTGGAGTCGGCGATGAAGTGAACGGCGATGGCGAGGGCGAGGGCGGCGATGGCGGGATGGCGAAGGCAGGTACGGCAATGGCGATGGCCTGGAGCGACGGGCGCGGGGGGCGATGGCAGGGGTCGGCGATGGACGAGCGGCGCGGCGGGGAAGTGGGGCGGGGGGCGGGGCGGGGGGGGGGGGAGAGGTTCAAGGAAGTGACGAGGAGCAGTCGGTGGTGACGGAGAGGGGGAATTGGGAATGGGAATGGTGAGAGGTTGTCGACATGCACTGCGCTCTGACCATGCGCTGTTTGTCCCGTTAGCGCTCTGGCCTTCCCCGTGCTGCGAAGCCGGAGGCGGTCGACGGTGCAGCCAGCAACGCTTCTTGGCGCCCATGCCCAAGAGGAAAAACGAGTAGCTCGTGCGCGACTAAGCCAAGCAGGTGGCTCTTTGGATCACAAGACCGACGACGCTCACGACAGCTCTGGACGCAGAAGTGGAAAAATAATTATTTTGATTTACCATTTGAAAGATAATAATTTTACATTAAGAATTATAAATTGGAAGATAGTTACTTCATTCAAATTTGGCTACTCATTCTTTATAAAAAAAATACTTAAAAACGGTGACATTTTAGCTCTAACTTGCTTAATCTTCCTTCCTCACTACGTTTTGGGTCCATTAATTTCGTCTGCCTGAGGAATGTCATGTGGATGCCGTTATCAATGAATTCATTTGAGACGCACCAATGTAGATCCCCCACTTCAGCCCAACGCCACTTCAGGATAATTTCACTTTTTAATATTCGAATGATTTATATTAATTATCTTTTGCAGGGATATTTCGTTAGCATTCTAATATTGAGAATTAGGCCAAATTCCGTACGATCAACTATGCCCTCGACTTGTGCACGTACTTCAATGAATCCTCGTCGGTACTTCAATGAATCCTCTCGCTTCAGTAGCGCAGAGATTCTGCGGGAGAATGCAACTGTAATAGGACTTCCTATAGCCCAATCAACTGGGGACAAGTGGTCTCATTGCTAATTCCTTTTCAATTACGCACTATAACAATCGAGATTCGACAATAATCGATGCTGAATGGGAAATGCTCGTTTTCGTTCGTTCTCATTAAAAGAGGTATTAGAACGTAAAATATCGATCAGTTAGTGAATGATAGGTGAAAAAAAAACCCTTCAGAATGGAGCAAAGAGTACAAAAAAGTACTCGCAGATAATCCGAGTCACGTATCTATGATGAATGAACGCTAACACAGATTTAAAACGTGACTAGAGTGCAAATAAACATAATTCACTCCAGCAATTGGCAATCTGACAATTCACACCTCCATAACAAGTTCATTACTAGGGAACGGATTTTCATGTAAATACATATTTTTACAGGGACAAGACACCTGCATTCAGTAATATTTTTTACACTTAACACGACATTCTGAACTAATTGGAACCATTTTTATTTGACATATTTTTACATATTTTGGTATAATTACATATTTCATCTATAACTACATATTTCGTTACATTTTAATATATTTATAGGTCGAAAATGAATATTTCACTTGTGATGTTCGAAATATATGTTACTTGAAAACTTAGTTACTGAAATACTTAAAAAGTACGCAATGCTCTTGTTTTAACGCCGGACAATCGCTATTAATTGTCAAACTTATCTCCCCCCGCCCCCATCTGCTTCTTGGAAACAGCGTAGTCGGAATCAACGATGAGCGGATGTAGTATGTGAAGCAGAAAGAACTACAACCACGTGATTACTCATGTTTCATAGACCCCATGCGTAACTCGATAAAAAATCTGATCATTGTCTTATCCCTTTTCGGGAGTTGGGGGGGGGCTCCCTTTACCCGCCCCCCCCTTTCTATCACAGGCTACATGGTACTATTCACTTGAGTTCCGGCTCCTCGTAAACAACATTGTATATAATACGAAAGTATTATATGTTTCGGATGAAACTAGCGAATAACTGCTTCTGTAGATGTAAAACTTCAACGTACTCTACTCGGAAAACGCTTGAAGAATGGAATTGTAAACTTTATAACGAATATTTATTTCACATATTTTCTATTTTCTTACATATTTTTGAAAAAATAAGTACATGTATATGTACATATTTGACTTTTTTTATTACAATAAAGTCCGTTCCCTATTCATTACCCACAGAACATTCTATTACCCACAGATCTCCCATTTTCACATGCAGAATTCTCAAGTTTTAAAAATTTATTTCATTCATGGATTTATTGTTGCCGTATTTACACGAGAAAGAGCGTTCGGCATTCAGTTAATATTTAAATGTGAACATAAAAGAGAAAATATTTTTTGTCTATTAAGTGAAATGTTCTGGGAGAAAAACTGCAACTGTGAGATGAAACATTTATACACGGCCACAGCCAACAATCACATTCCTCAACAATTTCAAATATATGAGGACATGCTTTACATTTTCCAGTACGCGCTGTGTATTCTACTCTACTACGAAAAAATCTGGCTTTTGAATGATCATGACGTTAGGAAATGTCATACAAATCTTAAAATAAAGTATTTTCTCCTAAATACCTCTATCTCCGAAACTCCTAAATATTTCTCACGAATCCCATAACAATTTCCAAAAAATTGCATCAACTGATGTCACTGCAGCGCTTCTGACCGGGAGGTCCTAGGTTCCAGTCCTGACGGTGCACCGCGGCGGCAGGATTTTCGACACTAGCTTTTCAGCTATGTCGAATTCAGTCGCTGTCTGGAGGAGAGTTCTAGCAGCCGGCTGCTCTGATCGGTAGTTTTCCGTGGTTTCTCCGATCAACACCAGGCGAATGCCGGAGCAGTACCCTACCAAACGGGCCACGGACCGCGCGCGATCTGTCCTTCCTCTTCCTTGTCCTATTCTCTCCTCTTACACACACACACTGACACTAACATGTACTACACTACCACATATTCCGGGAGACCGGTCGGGAGCTTAGTGCTTGTCCCGGCTGGGGCGGTGCCCCGCTGGTGGGAGAGTCCTGGTTAGGGGGAAACCCCACTAGTGGACGGTAGGTCGGCGCCAGATCTCGCCATCCAGCGGGGAAAGATCACCGCCATCTCCCGAGAAAAACATGCACTACACTAAAGGGAATTATGGCCGAAGCAGTTGACGTGCCCGGAAACACGAAAAAATCAATCAATCAATCAGTCAATCAATCAATCAATCAAACACGCCTATGGGCGCGTGTGGGCTCATCATGAGGCGACGCGGCGTCTGTAGTGATGGTGACAACCGTGACGCGTGAGGGAAGGAGGGAGAGATTCATATAAAACCGCGTGCGTGTTCTCCAAAGTCCCCGGCAGCAAATAAGCAAACTGCAAATGCATTTAGCACAGGGTTTCCCTGATTGGCTAGCAGACGCGGAATGCGAAACCGCGGGAAATTCGTGTGTTCTCTTTCCACAGAGCCCTGCAGAGCCACAGCGAGCGCCAGTACACGTGAACTCGGCTACTGTGTTCGTGGACGAAGCGATCGACTCTGACATCCGCTGTGATATTAATCTTTTCCATTATGGGAACTAACAATTCACCGTGTTTTGTCAGTAAGAACTTAAACTTATATTTTGGTTTTATAAGAATAAATGCGGACTAGGAAACCCCCGGCAGGAGTCCTTTCGCCTCGCCAATTTCGATGCGCAAGGCCAGCCAGGCGGAGGGGGAGAGGGCGAAGGCGAGGGGCGGATGTGGCGAGGGAGCGAGACGCGTTCGCTCCAGGCGGCTCTCCGCGTTGGAGACACGTTTGTCCGCAAAGGCGACGCTCCAGTAGCTTTGTTTGACAGAATGTGATGTTTATAAAAGATGACGTGACTGGGCAAATTTCCATTAATGAATATTCACATACGCACGCATACTACATCCAAACTACCCCAGAAGTCAAGATGCGTTTGAAAGAAAACAGCAGGGTGGTCACATATCTTCAACTGAAAAGACGAACAAGTTTAAGTTGCGTTCATGCCTATCTACGAACTATCTGAACTTCTGAGAACATCGCTGAAGCGGTTCTGACTTACCATGCGATGGTATTTAAGATCCAAACTTTCACAGGCATTAGACACTCGCGAAATGTGTAATGCTTACACAATTTTTTTTCGTATGTGAAACGAGTATTCAATATCTTATTGTTAAAAAGTCGTTAAAAACTCATTTTCATCTAAGAAACACTTCTATTACCTTTTACGGAAACGCCTAACACGTTTCATTAAACGTTGATTACATATTTGATTACACCAAGTCTCTTCAATTACCAGCCTCTTGGAGCCATGCATATGCTGAATATTTTGCACAGTATCCTCTTATTAGAACAGAACGAACTGACGAACTTTCGTCCGAAACGTAAGTGCAGAACATAATTACAATGCACCTCTAGCGCCATGTTAGAACAATTTAGGTTTGTCATTCAAAGGAAACGAAAACATCATTGTTAGTACAGCGATTCGTCTAAAATAAAGGAATAGAATAACCATTGATAATTGTATTTATTCTTCTCTTTATCTATCAGGTAGAGGAATTTTCTCAAAACATGTTATAAATGAGATAATATGAACATGAAAATATTTAAAGAAGCAACATGAACAAATGTACTTAGCACACGAAATTCGCAACAACCATATATTAGCCGCACGATCCTTCGCATATTCCTCGATATGTATTTTATCTGCGAGTCCGAATTCGATACAAAACAGTAGGAAGCAGGCACCGGGGCCTGACCGGCCTCTACCCTTATTTAAAAGCAATCCTTGGAGTTATCAAAACTTCCACGCACAAAACGAAAGTACCCAAATAAATCACCAACTGCTTTTTTCTCTCGTCCTCGTCCTCATCCTCCTCCTTCCACTGGAAGAGTGCGTGGGGAGAGTGCGAGGGCAGGGCGGTCGCCTGACCTGAATTCCATCGACGGTCGCGGATGGAGGGAGGGAGAGGGCGGGGGAAGGGGAGGGTTGGGAACGAGAATGCGGGGGAGGCCTGAGTGGTTGAGTGCTGCGAGCAGGAGCTCCCAACAACAACAATCGGCAACGCCAACGCCTCCTCCAATGCGCCGCGCCGGGGCCCCCGCTTTCGGCCTGGCGCTGTGCGGCGCGTAGCGTAGCGTCACGACCCTCCCGCTGCCACGCCCTCACCCCCTTCGACACTGCCGCAGCGCGCCGCTGACAACGCAATGCGATAGGCCGATCGACGCACGGCGGACAACGCTCTATTGAATTCGGGTTGAGGGAGGAAGAGTCGGAGGAGGTAGTGTTGCTATTGCTGATCGAGTAGGGATGGTGAGTTACAGGATTCTCTATTATCAGTTGCAAAAAGAAGGATTTTCCTTCTCTTTATTGTTCTTTGCAATACTGTTGGAACGAATTATCAAAGTCAGAGAAGTAACATCAATTTTTCATTCACATAAATATTGTATTTAGCCGAGTTATCAATAAAATGTATGGGCACTGCTATTTTTTGAACAGCTGGACAACATATTATACTCTTATTTTACCGCCTTGGTGTGTGTAAACGTCTCATGAATTTTTAACTATTATCACATACCAATTCCAGCCCTGAGATACTTAATGTTTCGCTGTGTTTAACTCTTTCTTCCAAAAGTTCTTAAAACTACAAGTTGAAATGGGTAGTCATACAAATTTTATAGTAAAACAACGTTTCACCTCTTAGCTTAACAAATATTGCTGTTCTCCAGACAATCGAATTTAGATAAATAAATCGTGGTTGTCAATTTAAAAATAAGATGAAAAACATCCAAAATTTTGCTCTGGTGACCCATAACAGTCCTTTTATTATGTAGAGACGCCTGGGATTACGTTTCATAGATCCCGAAAACAGCATAAGTGTAAAATAGCATAATAACCAGGGCTCTATTTCTGATGACATATCATCTTTTCACTGTGTATTCTAACAATTTTCATTCATTTTTTGTGTATTTTGTAAAAAATAACATAATTTTCCCTTGCTTTGTAAATCATTTTATAGGTCATTTTCCTCTTATTTTAAGACATTTATAGGTCATTTTCAAATAATTAATAAGTCATCAGAATCCTAGCCCCGGTAAAGACACATTTATGAACATTTATCTTATAAACAACACTACTCAACAAATAATGTTAAATAAATAATACTTACTCTCGTTCCCTTCCATTCATTTATTGTATTTTTCGAAAGGAAGTTAGGGGCCCCAATGCATATCAACGGTTTACTGCTACAACGGCACTGCGCCAACGCGGTAAGGCTGAACTTCACAGTACTGGAGAGCAGGGTCCGTCGCCCGAGAGAGCGCTAGCTTGAATAAACTTCACTACTTCAGTAAAGACGAAGTGGCGCGAGACGGAAAATCGAAAAACAGAATCCTGCCGAGTTCGGCCACAACAGATCTCGAACTGCCGACCCAAACGCATGAGAGAGCAGAGCGAAGCCTAGAGAGAAACAAAAGAAAGAGGACGTGAAGCCAAAACAACAGTCCAACGGAAGATGGTAACTCAAAAAAATACAGGTTGTTGGGGACATATATTTGCATTGAAAAAAGAAATAAAATAAACTGTCTTCAACCAGAAAATACGTATGACCATCGATGGAAAAAGGGATATATGTTGATGCTGACAAAGGAGACGCAGCAATTAATTAATAAATATACAACAACGCGACTGTCAGTGCGCAGGCCTATGTGCATATCGAACTGAGGTAAGAGACCGGATGGTAAGAATCGTCATGGGAAGGCTAAGACAAACGTGGAGGTCAATTGGCGAAAAATAAAGCGAAAAGAGCAACGTACAAGAGCGCAAGAAGAGCAACACGGCTGTAAGCGTGCACGGCGCTGAAAGTCCAGAAGGAGAAGGATCAGCTAAATGTACGTGCGCACCGCAACAGTAGGGAATACGGAACTAGAGCGGTGCAACGAATGCGAAAAGAGAAAAAGGCAGGGTCGTGAGGGCCGGGCCGGGCCGGGCCACTGAGGCGGCCGGCGGACGACGCAGAGCGGCGCACGCGCGCTCAATGGACCGGATGATCGCGTTCGCTGCGTCGCCGGAACGCTCGCTCCTCACACGGTGAGGGAAAAGCCCGAAAACATGGCCAAAAGAGTCGACGATGAATTACTGCGCAGACACACACATACATTTGTACCTTACTCATCATAACAAGAGGACAACATTCTGCATTGGACGGTGCTAAAAAAAAAGCCTATGTTTATTTACTACGTTTTGCCACTGATTCAAAGATGCCTACATATTGCCTCTAACGAATGTCGGTCTCGTAATTTCCTCCCCATTTAATTTGTTTATGTGCAATTTGGTTTTAAAAATACCTACATTTTCATTCTATTTTTAATATAGTTTAATAAAATACACGTTAATTTTGACAACGTCAATTTGTCAGCTCCAGGAGAGGTGGCTCAGGGCATCAACTGATGTCCCAGCAGTGCCTCTGGCTGGGAGATCCTAGGTTCCAGAACTGACGGTAACAGAATTTTCGACACTTGCTTGCCTGCTAGGTCAAATCTGGAGGAGAGCTAGCTATCTGGAAGAGAATTCTGATCAGTAGCTTTCTGTGGTTTCTTCGATAAACAGCAGGCGAATGCCCGAGCAGTACTCTAACAAACGGGCCACGGACCGCGCACGATCGTTCTTTCCCCTTTCTTGTCCTATCCTCACCCTTTACTTACACACACTTACATTTACGTGCACTACACTTCCATTGTCGCCAGGAGACCGGTCGGGAGCTTAGAGCTTGTCCCAAATGGGGTTGAGGTTCGCTGGTAGGAGACACTTGGATCTCACCATCTAGCAGGGGAAAATCACCACAACTTTACCATAAAAACGTACACGACACTTACGGGACCAATAAACTTAGCAGTTGACGCACCGGGAATCACTTAACAATCAATCCATTCGCCAGTGATCTCAAAAACCTGTCGGTATTATTGTATATGCTATTTCCACCATATTTGACTTTTGGCCCGCTTGTCGTGCTTTTTGCCCACCGCGACCCCCGTCAATTCTCCGAGACGCAACTCGGGGTCCCAAGTCTGTGGCTCAGCCCCACCTCGCCGAAAGGTCGCGAAGGTGGTCGCGAATGTGTGGAGATGACTGTAAACACGGACCGTGTTCGAAGAACACGTGACTCCTGGCGAAGAAAAAGAATGAATCAACGTAAAGCAAATATTAAGGCCAGAGCAGTTCTTTGGTCGCCTACAAGTCTAACAAAGCCGCAAACTATGATTTTGTATATTGTACACACGCGAAGTCGAGGACACTACATGAACATTGATGTCCACAATTGTATGTATGCGATGAAATCATTGAACCCATTTTAGCGAACGTTTTTCACTTTAAAAAGTCATTAAGCGTTCAAGAGTGTAGGAACAACATCGCATTACTAACATCCCACACTATTTGCGATAACACTCCTTCCAAAATCAGTATACTCTAAGCCTAGAAAACACTAATTGTAAATTTTGCAAGGAGTAATTATAATCACAGTTCAATAGTAAGGTCTTTTAACAGTATTTTTTGATACATGAATGCTATCAGAAACATTTTGACAGCATAAAAAAATGATTTTGCAAATATACGTGAAACCAGCAAGGAATATAAGACTCAAACCGAAAAAACGGTTCCTTAAATCTGCAAATATTGCGATCTCCGAAAAAAGACAAGCCACGAGAAGCTTTGCGCGCAAGAAACGTCCACTCCACACAAAAACTAGCGCTCTCTGCTGCATTTCCCGTCCTTAGCTGTACAAGGAGCCGAATGCATCACGGCCACATTCGGTATGCGCATTGTAATACGCCCCGCATTTCCATCGCGCTCCCTCGACGAGAGGGGCCGGCAGAGTCCCGACTGCAAACAGCGGAAGGCGGCGACAGCAAGAGCCTCGAGCAAGCAGGCACTACGAGAAGGCGGGCGGGCGAGGCGCGTTGCCGGCGCGGAGGCGGCGCGGGAAAGACGCAACAAGGTCGAGGACGGAGGGAGAACGTGGCAAAGGCGACAGTAAATAGTTTTGACGATGAAACGAGACTGAAGGAAAGGGGTAATATCAACACGTGGTCAAAGTGGTGATGATAAAGTAGAAGACGAAGGAGAACGAGATAGTTGGGAAATAAACATAGAACAGAATACTTCTTATGCTATTTACGAGTACAAAGTATTTCCGGTGGCAGCGTTTTACAAATATAATCACTAAAATACACAACACAAACAATCAAACAAACATTAAAATAATGATATATCTACTTAACACAATTTTATAAAACTAATCCCCTAAACCCCTATCCTGCTAAAACTGGCGTACCAATATAAAATATAATAATAATAATAATAATAATAATAATAATAATAATAATAATAATAAATTTTAATATTAACGTTTTCCAAGAAACAATTATTTAATATACTTTTAAAGTTTGGACATTCTGAGGGAAAGTCTCCAGCACCATTGCCGGTAATTTGTTCAAATGCAAAAATGAGGATACAGAAGCGCGCTCGGTGGACGAATGGCTTAAAACAATTAGGGCGGTGTAAATAATATGGAAACGAAATGGACAAACAAATATTAATAAGAGAGGAATCGGAACGACCACACTGTAGCGAGGACAAGACGATAGCAACGGTAGCCCAAGCACAAGGGGTGGCGGGCGTACAGCGACACTAGAGAGATGGAGATGGCGACTTCGCAAGCCCAGGGGCGAGCGCCAAGTTGTGGAAGCAGGCAAAGCAGCAGCAGGAGCAGCAGGACGAGCAGCAACTGCGAGAGTAAGGGACTGCGTGCGCGGCGGTGGAGGCGGTGGCAGCGCGCTTCCGGCAGCAACGCGCAGACCCGACGATGCTACTTCCGGCGTGCAGGAGATACAGAGCGGACGCTCGCGGAACTCGGGACGGCGTCCGCCGTGCCGCGCCCCCCCCACATACACACCACGCGCACGCGCCACTTGTATGAGGAACAACATACTACAAACTAGAGATGGGCTTAACAGCTTTTCTTCAATAACTGTTATCACAAAAACAGCTGACTCGTAATAGCTGTTATTAATAACAGTTGAAAAACAACAGGTCCATGACCAGCAACCTAACATGGCAGACTGCTAAGAGTTAAAGCAGTTGTAGCGACCGCTAAGAGTTAAAACACGGAAAACGAATAACGTTGGTAGCACAGTAAAGCTTGTGCAGCTACCTTAGGGCGCTTCCTTGCACTACTTTCCCTAACATGTTTGGACAGAGAAGCAGCAGATATGAACGAGACTGGATGAACTGCCAAGGATGAATAGTAATTCATATAATGTGTAGCGAATGTGTTTAGAATATAGAATATTACTAAAATGAAAGTGATTCGGGTTCAGATTGCAAATATTCTTTCAAACATGCAACGTGTACATAGTGAAGTGACGAATGCCAAATATAATGAGGAGAAAGTGTTTTTTGCTTACCTGTAGCTCAAGTGTTCGTGACTGTCGAATATCAAGTACTATAATGCGAGTTATTTGACCGTAACTCATTTTATTTTATCGGACCTAGGGAAATATTAGTTGATCTTATATAAGCAGCAATGGGACAGAAATAAGTTAACATATTGGACGGACTTAATTTAAAGGACAAACATCTTGTTGTAGTGTATACAATAAAATATAAAACTATTGTGGCACATGGTGTGAAATAATGACGAATTATGTATTAATTAATATATAATTTGAACACTGACAAATCATGATTGATTAGCTGCAGTGAAGCAGTTATCGTACAAAATGGTTGCCACAAAAGCTCGTAGTAGTTCGGATTAGGCCCAGTAGGTTGCAGTTCTATGTATTTCAACCGATAACTGCCAATAACAGGATAAACTAAATAACTGTTATTTCGCGTAACAGTTACGAAACATTAACGGTTAATAAATAACAGTTTAGCTGTTAAGAGCACATCCCTACTACAAACACATGCACGCACGCACGTTGAGCAACACGTTTCGCTCTCGATGCTTTCTTTTTGCACATGCCCTCGCCTTTGTTCTCTATTGACACTTGTTACAAGCACTATCTACATACCCTTTTGGATGGGTGCATATAATACTACACGATTTTCACGCACTCGATATACCGCTCAGAAATTGTATGAACATTTCACCAATATATATATATATATATATATATATATATATATATATTTAATTTTATTAACTCATGATCATGATCTCGGGCAAAACAATTCTTAAATTCTATCAAAGTTTTACTTCGTTTAAAAATCGAATGTTTATATTCAAATACTGCGACCAAGATCTCCAGCACATACGAGTAATTCGCTCTAGTGCTGTTTGATGGTGATAAATATTCCGTTAGTAGAGGAGCGTAATTCAGAAATCAGGCAACAGCGTTCCTCATATGTGGCTCGTTGCCATTATCATATATGTAGCTGATTTAACAAGAAAAATAATTGATTTCTGACTCAATGATCCCAGTTGCAGAAGATTTTTGTTAGGCAAGGCAAACTTAGTCCGTAACCGAATCCTGCATTCAAAACAGCAAGATTTGAAACTTACATTTTCATTTGAAACAAAACCGTGTACTTCCCTGCGTCAATGAACTAGAATTTTTTTAGTGATCACATGAACCAAAAATGGAATATTACAATCTGATAATTATGGCGGCAATATTAAATAAAGGCTCCCTCATACTGGCGCGGTAGATCCGCAGCGGGTGCGGCGCGGAAAGTTCCGCGCTAGACGCGGCCGCGTAATTCGCGGGTCCGTTCACACCGGAAGAGCGTCAATTATGAGGCAGCGGTTGGTGACGGTTTTCATCCAACAAAGAAAAAGCGCTCGCTTCTATTCATTCAGGGATAGAAATGCCAAGTTATTTATAGTACGTTTTCTGAGCACATGCAGTATGTAAAGTATTTTTTCTTCTTTATTGGAGATTTTCCTTCAAGTTGTTAATATCTCTTTAGAAAACGTAGAAAAGGGATCCACAATTTTGACTTAGAAAGGAAAAACTACAGAGAATTTCATACCTTGATGCCACAAAGGATGAGAAACCCTTTAAATTTACTAGAATGCCCAGTGCCTGTTTTGCTGAAATTTTGAACTTGTTATTGCACACACACACACACACACACACACACACACACACACACACACACACACAATTTAGTAAAATGTATAAAGTATTAAGAACAAAAAATGTTTGAAAAGTTTAATGTTATTGAAGATTAATTAAATTACTGAACAAGATTAGAAGTATTTTTTCTATAAGTTCTGTTGTGTCAGATTCACTGACGAGCTGAAAATATTAGAGATCTGAAGAGTCTTTTTCGTGGCTTCCACAGCGAAAATAGAGCGGCAATGGAAGAAATGGGTCCGACCGCAAATGGAAATACGCAGCAAATAAAACACTGCCAAACCGCTGCCGCGCCGCTCGCCAGCCGCGCAAGTCTGAACTTGGTCAAAGCTAACAATGTTAGCCTAACATGTATCGCAAAATGTCCGTTGCGGACGTTTCGCGTAGGCACGTTTCGCGTACCCTCTTCTCTATTTTCCCATTTCCATATTAAGCCTGTAATATATATTTTCCTTACAACCCCTGTTATCCTCCGACACTTCTATAAGCATATTATGCTCCTTACAATTGGTAACAACACAATACACCCTTCTCAATACAAACTATTCTTATTTAACGTTATTACCGAGCAGAAAGTACACCTTTTAATTCCATTACGTAGAATATCAAGTATTTACTAGTTCGATTTCACATAGAGTTGCAGATTCTAAAGGCTCTGTGGGGTAGAATCGAGAAGCGTCGAACCAGCAAAATTGCACAAAACGCTCAAGATATCATCCTATAGAATATGATGTGATTAACGTTTCTTTGAGACTGGAGGCCTCAAAATTTAAGTTTTTAAGGACCGAAAACGCTTCGTTTACGACTTACTTAACGATATGGATTAAAAAATCAGGCCGAGTGTTGCGGATGGCATTTGACATCAATATTTAGATGCGTTTTTTAAACTAATCCTTCATATTTTTATAGTCAATGTGCAATTCATTACGTCTCCGTGAAATTCTCTTTCTTTAGAGACCTCATTTATAAATATTGGTTGCGAGCGAGAGCCGCAAAAAATATGTATACAACTGAAATAAAATAGGAGACGATTAGCATTGCCGTTCTCGCACATCTCGCTTGAACCCTACTCATATTTAATAGGATTGATATGTCCACCATCTTCACTCCATCGCCTACAACAGTCTTAAAGAATACAGTAACTAGGGTTCCGACCCTGCGAATCCAGCAGCGTTGATAAGTGTTTCTGGCACACGCAGGAGCCAGTTACGCACTCGTCCCTGTTGCGGGGCGGAGGCTGCGCGCGCGTGCAGGACTGGCTGTTGAGTCCCCAAATGCTTCCGCTCTCCGTCTTCAGGCGCCCGAGAGACGACGTCTGCCGCTTGGCACCGATGTCAAATCTCAGGCGAAGTCATCATACGTGCAGCAGATGATAAGATTGTGCGAAAAGGTAAAATATGACAAATGAATGATAACAATAGTAACATTGCTTTATTGCGATCGGCCCACATTTTACGCAAACACCGGTAGCCGCGAGATCTGCATCTTAGGAAGCTGGTTGCAGCCCGGAGTAGACTTTACTATCAACTGACTCATAATATCTTTAGTCGTGAATTCGAGAAATAATGATAATGATAATAATAATAATAATAATAATAATAATAATAATAATAATAACACTAATAATAATTCTAGGGCACAAAAAAATGTTTTTTTCATACTTCCATGATGAAAATTGGTTATTTCAAAGCAAACGATCGCGCTGATTTCGAAATTAAAAAATATTTCTATCACGCAAGGTTCAACTGATATGAAAATAGTTAATATCTGAAATAAACAAAATCCTATATTAATTTCCGCCTTATCACTCCGGTTATTTTACCATAACATTTTATGAGCATGCTTTATATGAAGTAAGAACAAGTTAAAAATGGCATATTCGAGCAATAATGTGCAGACATTAAAATGGTTTGTTGGTATTCTCCACAATATTGGTAGAATGACAAAAATTTGAGTTTTTCCAGCAATCACAACGAAAGGTCCGTTAACATTGCACTGGTGAGCAGCTCATAACAGCCAAAGTATAAAGAATACGCAAGTTTTGTAATTTCATGTATTTTTTTCTTTAAATTTTGGATGTGAATCTTTCACAGAAGTTATCAGGTCCATTCGCACACGTTCGATGTGAAAAAATGACGATTTGCATTTTATCGAACCGTTTCAATTCTACAGATCATGTGGCGAATTTCACTTTATAAAGATCACAGAACTGTGATGTACTAGAGACACGCAAACCAGACTCGAACTTCACACGCACTGCGGGTATAATTCCGCATGACGAAGACTGACTCAGAATCTGCCACCCCAATAGTTGTCTACTTGGGTTATGGTAAGGGGCTAAAATAATTCCTTTCGGTGACTGATGCACAGTAGGAAATACGTTGGTGCACGCGACTTTTCAAAACATCCACTAAAATCTACTTGTAAAAGAGCGCGACTACCAGACGCGAGAAAAAGACGACAATCTTCGAATACAGAAGGTAAAAAACAACATGAAAGCCAACTTTTTTTGACATCTCATGAAAGTGGCAGAGGTGAACTGAACAAATTCATTTTTAAATAGAATTTATGCGTATTGATTCTACATATCTAACAGCTACATATCTTACAGCTGCATTTTAAATTTATTTGCGTTAATAGCAAAATACGGTATGATATAGTATATTTTAAAAAATGTGACGTGATATGACGTTTTTGTTGTGATAATCTTAATCTACATATAAAATTCAGTATGTTGCGCATTTTCCCTTCCTGGAGGTAAAAATCTTGTTCGGGACCAGAGTTTTACCTCCACTAGGGACCCAGTGTAATCATATACTCGAAACTATTTATTTCCATCTGTAGCATAATACTACACCAAGAAGCATATAAATGGGAAGATCACTAATGGAATTAGTACACTTGCCATTTTCCACGAATGTGTCATATGGGATCGATTTGTTCACGAAATATTTAGAAATATCTAACACCAAATCCAGTAACTTCAGTCAAGAACTTATGAGCCACTTTCCTGGAAACATTACATTGCTTTAGAACACATATGACGTCTTCCTCTCGTCACCATGAAAAAAACCTACAGCCAGAAAACAAATAGACGATATGTCTTAAAATATATATTTTCTCTAAAACATATTTCTATATCTCACATGCTGTATCATAAAACGCAGTAGGGTACTGTAAGGTCCAGCCAGAAAATCCAAAGAAACGTGAAACAGCACGTCTACTCTCTCCGCTCACACAAACACGCTTTCCAGGAAACATTCTTCGCGGACACCTTGGCCGCGCAATCGAACAAGCCAACACCGTTCTACATCTTCCGCGAAGGGCGACCGGAAGACCAGCGTGTCGTCAGTGGGTCGCGGGGCGACGCGCTCGCATCGATGGGCACGGTCGACGCTACGCGCAGCCCTCGCGCTCGGCCGCTATTTAAAGCGAATCGATTGGGCAGATTCAAACGTCACAGCTGTATAACCGGCGCCAGCCGTCGAACCCTCTGCGCGGCCTGCATTAACCACCCCGCTCCGCCACACCTCGTCTCGCTTTCTCACCGCTCCATTCTACCTCCCTCCCAGCCCGCCTCTACCCTTCTCGCTTCACGTCGCTTCTCCTCGCCCCCTCTCACACATCCTATTTCCCCCCCCCCAACCCCCCCCCCCCCCCCCCCCATGGCACAAGGCAAAGCAAGGTGTCCCCGACAGAACCTGGCATCGCATCAGCTGGTGACTGGAGTCTTCACCAGTTAGTTACTTGTTATAATAAAATGTGTCCTCACAAGTATGTTTTTGGTTTTGGTTTTTTTTTTGGGGGGGGGGTCGTAATATCGGCAGGTCGAGGTCCATTGATATTGAGAGCAAGTACCAAATATTGTATGTACGGGACATCTTTTCTACAATTTAAAAGTATTTCTACACACACAAACGAATCGTATTTAAACAAATAAATCGAACAAACAATATCATTTACATTTTTTACAGTTTCTTTTCCCTTTCCGCGTTTATTTTCTTTTATAAAGAAAGCCAACAGTCACGCCTACGACAATATTTTCATTTTCACACAACGTGGAACTTCAGCCCTGAAAAGGTTCCACCTGTTATTTACATTTTTTCCTGTGAGGGAAGGCGTTTTTTTTTTTACAGATTTACCACATGCCATATCATTCCATATATATCAAGTTGAAAACTGAAATGTAAAAGGCAACGATTCAAAAATTACAAAATATGGCAGCTTCAGAAATTTCGGCAAGATTCTAACATCCACAGCCCCAAAACCCGACAGTCATAAATCCCCAAGCGCACATTAGGGGCACAATGTAATTAAGAGTTACCAAGGCACAGGGAATTACGAAATCAGGCAGCGAGCAGCGTGCTAGAGGACTAGAGGTCAGAAGGTCACAGAAGCAAGAGAGCTGGGAGTAACCCGAGAGACGGGAAGCGCGGAGGGAGGCCATGGGGCAAAAGCTGGTGATCGGCCGGCAGGGGGAGGGGGGGGGTGCACGGGGGCGGGGTGGAGTCCATCAATCGACCCCTCAGGACGCAGCGGCGGTCGCCGCAGGCCGCCGGGCAGAGGCTGTCCATCAGAAGCGATGAGTCGGAAGGGAGGAACCAGGCAAAGCCTGCGAGGCTTTGCAGCAATGGGCACGGGCACGGGCACGGGTGGGGGCAGGCGTTTAGGCGAATGGGTGGATGGGAGGTCGCGCGGACACCGCCGCCGCTCCCACCTGTCAAGAGGACAGACTGGCGACAAACCGGGTTTAGCCATCGACGTATGCACGACACATGGACCGAGCAGCGGCGACCATAAGCTACGCTACGCTTCGGTTCGCCGTGAGTGATAACCTCATGTTCGACGCGGAAGCTCACGCGGAGGTGGAAGTGTACATGTCAAGAGAGTAGAAACTATATTTACCATAAACATTGCTCTTCAACTAGAGAATTTGAAACATGCATACTTGGATTTATTCAAAGCTGCGTTCGACGTAAATTAGCTGTTACGGTGACATCCAATCGGAAGATTGAACGCCGCCATAGTGACCTCACTGTAGTGACGTGTAAGCTCCCCATTGGATGGCACCGTAACCGCTGATGACCTGTCAGATGCATCTCTGAATAAATCACAGTATAAAAACGGAGATGATTCCGATAACATTACATATAACCACTCTACAGTGCTTACTTGAACGCAACGCAAAGCGAACGTGGCAGCACAGACTAGGCTACCGCTTGTTTTCAAGGAAGCCTCTTTCTACTTTTATGTACAGTAAAGACCTTGACCTTGAAGAAGCTATGTACATATTAAGACACAATTCAGATAATTGAAACATTATTTCACAGATCAATATCAGAAAAACGTCCATGTAAATGTTGGTAAGCGAAACAGCAATGGAATAAAATTGTTGGCACATATAATGAGCAGTGATCTCAACATTATAGCTGGATGCACAACTGGATTCTTTGAAGTGCGGAAAATCGTGACGATCGTTTTTCGTTAGGTGGCTGCGGTGAACGTCCATCTACAGACTTTCTTATGAATTAAATGTGTCTTGTGTGTTGTCAGAGAGGCTTACAATCGTCTCTGTAAACAAAAATGCCAAAGTATTCGGTTGTAAAGAACGTTAAGAATCCGTAAACTAGATGCGAATGTTATTAGATGAGTTATTGTTTGGTAGCCATTACATTCATTATTTTTAGGTTACCAATGACTATTACTTGCTGTAAGTTGATCTAACGAAATAATGAAAGACACGCAAACCAAGAACACTCCTCTGCATAAATAATTAAAAACGTCTTCAAGAAATGAAAGACTAGATTTTGTTAAAGTAATGTACTATGTAAAATGCAATGTCAAAGTATTAAATATTGCTTATTTGCAACTTTTTATGAAGTTTTAGTAAACATAAAAAAGAATAAATGTTGAAAGTTGAAATGAGACGCTAACGTGTGCTCTTTGGTTCTCAGATAACTCGAACAGAATAGACTTTGACCATCATGGCGCACCATCACGATTTCTGAGCACAGTGTCGTCTCCAGTCTACACTAGAGCTCACTGATCATGAGTTTAATATGCTTTTGTTAGTTATAGGTCTGCATTAGCGTGTAGGTCCCTCTGTTCGCCAAATTAATCCTTTATAAGCTCACGGGCTTCTTTGCGATTACGATCTCCTTTGATTTGCGGAAGCAGGAGGCACAGATTGTCTGTTCGGGGGAGTAGTCAAAGGCTCCCCCTTATAACTCCCCGAGGGGAGACGCCACGCAAAGTGGCGGCTCGAGTTTCTTCCTCATCCGCCGACCGCTGGCCAGCCGGCCCCCCTATGGCCGCACGTCCTTCGCTGGTCCCGCCGCAACACGTGCCGTGCCTCGCAGCCCTTCCCCGGGCCAACGCCCCTCTCAGGCAGGGTGTATACCGACCGCATCCCGCGGTCAACTTGGCCAAAGCCGTTTACTTACCTCTCCAAAAAGGCACCGCCCGTCTGCATCCCGCGGTCAATGTTTCCTAAGACGTTTATCTGCCTCCCTAAAAAGGAATAGGCCGACTCCATCCCACGGTCATTGTTTCGTAAGCCGTTTACCTACTCCCCCCCCCCAAAAAAAAAGAATAACCCGACTCCATCTCCAATTTTCCTCCTTACAAACTCCTTACCTTACTTGTTAGTATGAGGATTGATTTCTACGTTTCCCGTATCTACTTAGAATCACATTGATCGATTTTAATTTATCCACCCGTTTTCAAGAAACAAGTCCTTTTAGAGACTGCCATATATGAATACCCGCACTTAAAAGTTTGAGGAAACAAAACATGAAATAACCTATTACGAACCTCTTCCTACCTCGCTGATTTTAACATTCACAATTCGGAAGTTTCAGCGATACTCAGCTGTGTTCGAGGGTTTCTCTGGACTGGCGGGACATCTTAATGCGCTACTTCAGAATGCAAACTTAACTAAAATTCGTACTCCTTCCGAATCACCGGACGAACGAAACGGAATAGAGTGGCGCCGAGCGTTTTCAATGGAGCATTCCTATTCACCTTGAGGGGTTATTAGATTTTTCACGTGGTGTGAGGAGAAATAAAATTAATGCAGAAAGGCGCACCATTTAATACGAAGCCGGATAATGCACCAATAATAATACGATCCATTTGAAATTTGTAATAATAAATTGGAACATGCAAGAGCCTCTTGGTATCGTACTACCTTACTTGGCCAAAAGATCGAATATAAAGTCTGTCATAATCGAAGTTCCATTAAATTTATTTTGGCTTATCGAACGTTCTCTTCAGCCTACCATAAACCATCAAATGAAACATCCCGAAAACTCTACATTCACCACTGCTTGATCAAAGATTCTTCGTCTGTATTTTTTTTATTTCGTTCTTCAACCTACTTCGTAAGCCTTCATTTCAAAATATATTATATGATCCATTTCACATACAAGACAAAAAAATTACAAAACATGCTGTTAACGACTTTAATATTCCAGAATTCGAATGTAACGCTCAGGAACGCGTCTTCACAAATTCACACCCAATTATTTATTATTCTGCGTCACGTTTTCCTCCTTCTTGCGCCTCTCACTACGGCACCAACCACCAAGAGCTTCCAGGTGAAACGTAACTCTGCCAGGGGCGCTCCACCGTCGGGCTGGGGGGAGGCGGAACACCCGAGCAGGGGCTCGCGGGAGGGGGCACAGCAAATAAGAGCAGCAGTGGTTTCTTTGGACACAAAGCGGAGGGGGGAGGGGGGCGAGAAACTGCGACTAACACACGTAGCAAACAAACCGCGTCTTTCTACGGGAGGCAAAGCTCGTGGAAAGTACAAAATGCCTCTTGTGGCACAAGAGCAAGGATTATGCGATACAGACAGAACCGCCCCCCTCTTTCCCTACCTTTCCCCCTTCTCGTTCGCTTTTCTAACCCCTCCGCGATCCTCCTCGCCTTACTGTGTGTGTGTGTGTGTGTGTGTGTGTGTGTGTGTGTGTGTGTGTGTGTGTGTGTGTGTGTGTGTGCGCGCGCGCGTGCGTGCGTGCGCGCGCGTGCGTGCGTGCGTGCGTGCGCGCGCGGCCATGCATCGAAAGCGCCTTAGAACAATCGCGCTCCCTCTCGCAACGGTGCCCTGCCGTGAGATCACGGTATACGTGCGCACCAAAGGAAGCTAACTTCTCGACCAGAAACCAGATGCTCAACTACGCGAGAGAGCCTTGATCAACGAAGGGGACGCAGGAATGGGGGAGTTGACGACGACGGAGAGACTGATATATATCCGGTGTCGAGGAAGATGCGGTTGAAACCGTAGAAGACAATAGAGATGGTGTCAGTGAAACCGTTGGTGGAAAATAATAGTTGTGGGTCAGTAAAAGAGGAAAACTTAAAAAAAAATTACAAAGAAATAGCTAAAAAGTGAAGATAGGGCAGAGACTGGTCTCTGCGAAAATCAAAAATGGAAGTAGCGGCGATGGATACAAAAGAGAAAATACAACAAATCAAAATGTGCGGACGAGAATATTAATGAGACCATTTGAAGAGCACTAACCTTTCAATTTTTCGATCTGACCTCAGGAAACGCAAATAAGCGCATAAAAATTCAAGTGACCTAATCGCCTAGTGGAAATACACGACTGAACCAAATTTCCTCTAAACGAAATAGGTATTAAATCAAGTCATATTTAACGACTAGAAATGCCACATTACAGAATACGCGGGCCATCCGAAAACTTTTCATAGCAGTTCGACTCAGATTATCATCAGTATTCGCAAATTTTATCTTCAATATCATATAACTTTATAAATCCCATTTTCTCAAGAAAAAGGTTTAGAAAACAGATAGTTTCATTGCAATTTCTATTGGCTTTAAGACGCAACTTACTTGATATATGTTTTGAAAACATAACTGCGTTAATGCAATGTTTAGATTTAAGATTTAGCGTAATTGGAAAATACTCTTACAGTATGTTCGAAAACAAAGCCAAATTTTCGGAACAATATAAGACTGGATATTGTAAACACGAAGCACATTTCTCACTAATCCATCAGTATTTTCAAATCAAAACGAATTAAGAATAAACAATAAGGTTAGTCAATTACAATTACGTAAAGAAATGGAACTCAGAAGTTACATTTATATCTGCAAGCAACTAAAAAGTGTACGGGTGAGTCTGAACTATCCATTTTAGAAAAATCACTATAATGTCTTGATCAATAATATTTTGCTCTTTTATATCGGTTTTATTTCCACTCTCTTAACTATATTCTTCCCTGAAGCACCATAAAATATAAAACTGTACACGAACATACATGAAGATATTTCCAAAAAATATGTTCAACATTTTCTCACTGATTATTAAAAATAATTCCAGGAGTGCTTCGAAAATTGTCGATAAATCTCCGACTTGCGGAGCGAGGAGAGAATTATCAGAGAATTTCCGAAGCACGAGTGGAATTACATACGACTGCTTCACAAAATTTATATTTAATAACTCGCTTGATGACTACAAACCATACAAATTAATCAAATATATTTTTTCCAATTTTCCATAAATTAAATTACTATACGCGTTAATCTCTGCTTACTGTTCGAATGGCCGCCTACAACAATCAATCGAGAGCAACATCTTGCGGTATATTAGTTGAGTTAGATACAAAATTATCACTCCCAGGAGGAACAGCAAACTGACAATAATTTTGCTTGGATAAGTCGTCTCTGTTTGGTTAGCCAATTCTTGCATGCTAATAGCTGAAATTGTGTTATAATCATGCAAAACGAAGTATTATAGAATTCCCTGATCTATTTATTTTCTCATCCTCATGAGCAGGCCAAGTGGTAGAACTCTAATTTTACAATGATTCCTCGCCTCTCATTTCGAGGAAATAGCAGTGAAAACTTACGCTTTATCGATTTAACCCTCTTTCGAATACAAAGAAATCAAAGTTAAAAATACACAATGCATTTGATTTCTTTTGCCATTTACGATGTATGGATGTTTTGAACACAATGGTTTGTATTGTGTGAACGCCCAGAGGACGACATGCATTCAGAAATTGTTAGGGGTCATTGCATCCGCTGTGGCAAATCGTGCTTTCATACCCTTAATTCAACTAATTGTCGACATTACTACTCGGTTTATTGATATCCCGTGTTTACTGCTCTTTACTGTGTTTCTACGAAAAAATGAGTGAAGAGAGTTAGATTGCACACGCTATGGAGAGGAGAAAGTATTTCTAGAACACACCAGTTTATCAATGTTTTCTTCTACGTATTAAAGATCCTCGAGATAAAATAGGAAAGTCGCCTCATAAGAGTTTGCCACAATAGTGAGCAATACCGAAAATCTGCCCTGCATTAGAATTTTAGAGGGATGAATTGCGATCCTGCGTTCCACGCAACGAAACTCAAATGAAGGATGACCGAACCACAAATAGAATGCTTCACGAGTCTCTAAACGCGTTATTGAACTACCATTTTCCAGTTATCTTCAAGAATAATACACGACCCATGAAACTGAAGAATTCCTTCTAATGGCAGAGCACACGTTTTTTTTGACGATGAATAGTATGTTTTATTCTCTAAATTAACACATGCAACCTCAAATTAATTATTACTATTACTATTATTATTATTATTATTACTATTATTAATAATCATTATTATTATATGGGGAAGAAAATAAGACGTGCTACTATGCACTTAAAATGCCTCTAAGCTCTTCAGAAATTAATCCTTGCTGCAGATCAAACACATTTTCCCTCTTCATTTTCGGTGCTAAGAGTAAGGGCAGACCTAGTTAGAACAAGTTAGTACTACGATTGACACTAGTCGGTGTCTGCCCCGCCTTCCAATGCACTGGCTCTTTTTGCTTGCATTGCAAAAGCTATACTTCTGCGGTCACTTCGCTCTGTGACAGCTGGCAGGGGACTCCCCTACAAAGGGAGTGAAAAGGAAAACTGCGCAAACCTTTATGTATCTCCCACCCCCGCGACTTCCACCCCTGTCAAGCGCTTCGTTAAGCACGGGACAATGCGTGTCAGATAACTGTCGAAATTACTTCTGCAAGAAAGCACGCGCATGAAAAGCGAATTGATTTCAATGTGCGCTCTCGTTCAGTTTTTCTATCTATGTAATCTGATGGAAGCGAGTTACTGTGAACGATCGTATATTACACAAAAAAAATTCTATTGAAACTAATTTAAAAGAAAACGTCACCAAATAATTCTAAACTAATGCAAAGTGTGCAAACATTAAATTTCGACAATGTCTAATTTTACGCAAAGAAGAGTTAAAATTGTGAAGAACAATGGCGCAGGAAGGAAAATGTTTAAATATATTTCAGAATCATAGCCTATCATAGGAAAATTTGTACACTCAAAGAGAAAAGTGTTCTTACAACAGCCACAATTAAAATATGCCAAAAATTCACATAAGAACGTAACTCACTTAGTGCTTTTGTCCGACTAGAGCTATTAATCTTAGCTCACAATTCCATTAGTACACGCACAATTTATTAGTGTGATCCCAATTCAAGCAAAGTACATATTGTTGCATGTACCCAATTTCATCGTAAGATGATTGAACAGTCGTGACACCACTCGCGAGAAACAATTACCAGAAAGAATATACTTGCATCGATAAAACATGGCCTTGTCATAAACGCAAAAATATATTCACCATATGGGTTCACATCCAAAGCAAATAAAAAATGAAAACAAGAGAAAAACTTCCACGTTTTTCTGAAATCTTTTAACAAATGGCGGACACCTGAGTATCGATAGCGTGAATGAGAACAAAACAACTGAATCATTTAGTTGAGAGTTAATGCTGCGGCCATTTTTGCTTTGCTAAAAAAATATAAGCAAATGTGAGATATAAAAACAATATGAATTACAGATCCAGGAATTCAATATAATATGATTAAAGTGATGGAATATTAGTATGCATGTGTGTGTTTCAAAATATTTTATATGATATTATCATTCAATAACAACTAGTCTAGGTTACTCCCAGGACATTATGGAGCAATTCTGGCTTTGACCGCTCATAAAAGGCCAAATGTGTTGAGCGCTGGGTGGATGTGAACAAACCCAAATGGTCCAAGCCAATCACATTACCCTTCTTTGGATTCGCGCAGTCATGTAAAAACATCAGTTGTCGAGACTAATAGTTTTACCCTCAGTCGTAAATGTAGAATTAGTCTGGTCTACCTCGTCAAGAGAAAAAGCTTGACTTGTACGTACAAAGTTGTTCGCCAAGGAACTCACCAATGAGTTTATCAAAATCATGTTAAAATATCTTAATTTTACGTTTATACATACCTTGAAAATCGTTTCACAAAAAATGCAGAAGAAATTAATCGCACATCTTGAACAGAAAGTACACGTTCTTGAAGCAGAATACCCTCCACTGCAGATATCAGAGATAATTCGATGATATAAATGGATTACCATCTGGTAATACTGGCATTCTATAAAACACATTTGTTATTCGTGACATAAGTCAATAAACGTATGTAACACAGAAGACGAGCAGAGACTTTGTACAAAAGGTGCATCAGATTTCCTACGCATTGATCCCACACAGGTAAAGTGGAAGCCCTTCTCCTTCAAAATATCGTCTTCCAGGCTACGAAAGAAGTATTGTTCAGGAGGGTGAGTCCACTAGTGTTGAAAGAATTCGAATTATTTCTTCCGCGGGGAAGAGCTACTTTTCTCAATTTCGGCGCAAGACAATCTGCCCTAGCCCCTTCGAGGGTCCCAAAGGGAGCTCTATGGAAGTCTCCGCAAGTCGACTTTCCGCCTTCCTTCATGGGCTACACCCTTCCGGGCGCGCAAGCAGGCCACCGGCGAGGCCGGACGCTCAATCGGGAAGGCCGGCGTCTTTTGAAGTCCGGCCCTGCCGGCGCAGAATTGGGCTCGCGTCCGACGCGCTCACCCGGCCCTAAAAGTGCAACGCGGTGAACGCGCTCTCCTCCCTCGCCTGTGCTCGCTCCCGTTCGAGGCGGCCAAGAGGTGAAGCACGGTAGTAGCGGGGACGGAGGCGGTGACAGAAAACGACAGCTCAGAGGCTGGGGTGGTGGAAGGCAGCAGAGGACGGTGATAGGAGGCAGTGGACGACGGTTTATGATAGTGGTAGTGGTGATGGTAGTGCTAGTTAATAGCTATAGTTAGTGTTGGTAGCAGTGGTAGTGCTAGAGTGCTGTGCTAGTGCTAGTGCTAATGGAAGTGGTAGTGCTAATGGAAGTGGTGATGGTGGTGGTGGTGGTGGTGGTAATTCTAGTTGTACTGGTGCCACACGACGCAGCTGTGTGCAGGGAGGTGGGTCTTGCAAACGCAGCGAAGCGGACCGCATGTCGTGGGGACAGGCAGATGTCTGGACAAAGCCAAAATGACAGGGAAGGAACGGTCAGAGGTCGTCGACGACATGGACAAGCTTCTCTGGCAAGGAGATCCAGGGGCACAGGGCCAGGCGGAGAGGTGTTTCCTTAGAAAACGGTAGCAAGAAGCCTCGGACGCCGACAAATCAGATGTTGAAGTGTCACTGTAAATCACTCGAAGCGCTCAGTTCCTACACCCACCATGGGAAGGATTAATAATTTGAAATTGGAGTGACCCAGTGTCATTTGTAATAATACGAGTATTTTCTTCTTACATTACAAACAGAGCGCCTCTTTCTGCAATTTCCCTTTTATGCACTTTTATCCTTAAATTCAATATTTTGTATTTGCCATCTTTGTAACATCATTCCTCGAGCTACAAACTACTGAAAATGAAAATTTCACTACATTTTCACTTACAATTAAGTCATCACATACAGACAATTTTCTTAAGCCGGTCTATGTTTTACTACTACGATTGTAAACCGTAAATGTGAGGCAAGATAATGTAGGAATAAGAGGTTAAGAAGCAAATACAAACAGCCACGACTTGGGTCAATCTCAAACAATAACAACCCGAGTACCGGCAGACACGTTTCAGTCGACTCGGTTACTCGTTCTGTTACCGCTATTTCGACTTCACATTACCCAGACTTTACGATTTTCTCGCTTAAAACCACCACCATTACCACCAACACCACCACTCCCAACCGACGTCCTTCGACAGACAAACATCAAAACTGAAGAACGGTATCCGAACCCTTGACTATTCAAACCGTCACGCTGAGGGCCCTTCACAGGCCCAGCAAACGCGACCACGAGGACTGAGTTTTTTTCTTTCACCTCGCCTTCCCTTTCGGTCCATTCCGAAGCAACGTGCGGCGTGGTGCGCCGCCGCCGGCCTCGTCTAATGAAGGAAGGGCTCGGCCCACGCTTCTGTATGCCGCGGCGGTGCGCTTGCTTTCCTCGCTGGGAAATTCGAATTCGGGTCGGTCCGCGCGGGCCGCGCGAGGAGCCCGGAGGACCGCCCCGTCGCGTCGCGACGGCTGGCCTGCCCGCCCGCCAGCCCGCGTGCCCTTCTGGACCCGGCCCTGCCCGCCGCCCTGCGTCCTCGCGCGCCCCACGGCCGCAGAATTCAAATTCAGCCGCGGCCGCGCCCTGATGAAATTTCCATAGTTTTCTCGCGCGAGTTTCTCCGCGGAATGGATTACGCTCTACTCCCGGAGAATGGGAATCTCTTTCGTAAATATTCTCTGTGCGTAAAAGTACGTCCGACAGAAACGTGGGGAATGCTTCGGTCAATAAACTTCAAATATGTAAGAAGTACGATTCCTAAATATAAAGAGGACCCTAGTAGATAAAGACGACAAGAAGAAGAAGAAGAAGAAGAAGAAGAAGAAGAAGAAGAAGAAGAAGCAGAAACGACCCAACGAACAACAAATTCAAACGGATCGCACGAGAGCGGCAAACAAACCGGATATAGTTATCCGGAATTCGGAGAACAAATCGAGTCTCCTAGTAGATGTTGCTGTCCCTCGCTATCAAAACGTCCTAACCAAGGAGGCATAAAAATGTCTTAAATACAAGAGTTTGGAAATCGAGATCAGCCGAATGCGGGGCATAAAACGACCGTACCGATGCCGTACCGATAGTCATCTGAACTCTGGAATTTGTTCCACAAAATTTGTGCAACAACTCGGCTAAACTCCCAGGTCATTCAAAAGACTGGGACGTGCAAGAAATTTCGTTATTTGGAACAGACCACATTTTGCACAATGTATTGTAGAGGCACCAACAGACCCTAGATCTGCTTCTTGGATAGCTCGTTGCGCCCTGGAGTAGATTTTATATTCAGCCGACCCATAACATTTTTACTCGTGAATTAGAGGAATAATAATAATAATAATATTTAAATTGTTGTATTTTTTCCTCCTGTTCCTAATCTAATGTTGCAGATAGATGACTCGTTTCAAGTTTCAAGCAAAATGTGCGAAACGTTGAGCTGATAATAAATATATAAAATACAAAAGTCTTCATTCCTGGTATTCACGTAAAACTGATCCTAGTAAATGGTCCAAAACTACTTGAAACGAGTCATCTACCTGCAATAATAATAATAATAATAATAATAATAATAATAATAATAATAATAATAATAATAACTGTCAAACCCAAAAAGTGCAGTGTCATTTGGCTAAAATGAACGAAAGAAAAATACGGAGGAATTATCAGATACGAGATGAGGGAAAACTAGAAAAAAGCAGCAATGTAATACATGCAATCCAAAGTGGATCATTCATAAAATAATACAAATAATACATGAAAACAACATAAAATCTTCAATTAATAATGCAACTTTTCAAATAGTAATAAAATGTCCACCAACTCATCTGGCAATATATCGCAAAACAACACTTTGTTACCAAGGTAACACACCTCCGAGTGTGTTCTTTATGTTCAAACCACCACGAAGCAGAAACAGTAGCCGCAAAACTCGGTAGCGAATCAATTTTTTATCGTGCACTATTTTACAACCCTCCGCTAAGTATGTGATCTGGTATTCCGAAGGTTTAGCGAACGTCTGCATTTTTTCGCCGTAAATTCCACGCCTTACCTGTTCCACTTCTTTTAGCTTATCCATTTTTAACGCTACTCTCCTCCGTCTGGTTGGGCAGCAAACGCGCGAGACTGCCCGCCATCCTGTGCAGAACCAGAGAGAACCAGCACCTTGTAGCGTCAAGTTGGCTGCCCTGCGTGGGAGGACGCGGAAAGCTTGCATACCTGAGATCTGAGTATTACTCGCACACGTTTTCTTGAGCCCCGGAATACCTATCCCTACTCCTTTACTAAAATTAGTTCAATTAAGAATAAATTATAGCAACGAGTCTTATAGGCAAAATCTGATAATCAGAAATATTCGCTGCCGTGAAATAGAAACTATTTTGCATCGAAAACGAGCTACAAATTTGATATAATGTTCCCTTTATCAAAATAACCAAACTCCCCACTCCTCTAGCAACTAGCGAAAGTAGGGCTCAAAAAAACGTGCGCGGATAATAGCGTAGGCGCCACGGCGATGGAGGTGCAGATATTTTTAGATCCGCTGGACGCCGGCGTTGCTTGGACTGTCACATGGTAGTATGCAAACCTTCCTCCCACGCTCAACGGTGGTCACTTGGGGTGAGCAGGCAAGTATAAATTGAGTCGACTCGCTCACGCTGGCAGGATCTTTCCTTGGAAACCTCCCGCTTTGCGCAAAATTTACGCCCAAGCTGGAGCGTATTCGTGCGTTGCATGGGTGACGAAAGTCACAAGAGTGCGCGGTAAGAGCGTGCACTCGTGGCGGGGCCTCTCTAGTAAATGTAGAGTATCCATAGGACTGTACGATCGCGGCTGGCGGTTGGGTAACATCCGAAAGTGTGTACGGAGCAGTTTCACTTTTTGTACGTTATGTAAATAAAAGTAGCATATACTTCTTTGTCTGTGTGCTTACTTCCACGACGCCACAACCTCTTTCATCCCCGAGCACTCTCACAGCGTAGTCCAGTACCAACTCGTAGTAGTCGCTCCACCGCACATCGCATCCCGAAACCCAGGTTAACATCTCGTGTATTCAGTTATTTGAGATAAGTAATCTCTTTGAATCACATTTTCTTTGTCTAGTGTTATTTATGTTCAGTAATATTTCCTAACAGAAAATAGTAATGAGAAGTGGAAATCCTTTAAAATTTGACGGACTAAATATGTAATTCTCTGACCAGAGACATACGTTCACACAACAAATTCTCAAGTAAACAGAAATAAAGGCTAACTACTAAAATAGCAAAGTATTATAAATACACACATTTCTATTGAAATTTGTTTTCGTTGCCTATTCATAATAGTACTTCAGTTTAATTGTGATATCGTATTACGTACACAGGTTCATCGGTGATTACAAGGTGATATTCACAGGTTCTTTCATAAATTGAAAGTTCTGCTCAACTTTCATTTTATCTCGTCCAACTTCGTCGGAATCACTATGCTGTAAATTTCTCAACTGACATTGCATCGCTTGACCCATTCTTGATCAACATACTGTGGCGTAGTGGTAGTTAAATGATGACACAGACACGAGCTCTTATGAATATGTTACAGGTATATACGTACAGCTCTGGAGTTATTCTCGCTATTCCCACCTCCCGTTACTCATACTCTCACTGCTCCGCGTTCCCAGATTACGCCCAACACTCCACCATGGCGTTTTGCCGCACCGGTACACGGACACCCAGTGCAATGCAATCGCAGTCTTCCGTAGACGCACGTCCGCCTCCCGGGTAGTGATGACAAATTTTACCAAAACATCGATACATCGATGTATCGTTACATCGCTACAGGGTTTTCGATGTCTAAAACATCGACAAAGAAACATCAATGTTTTAAATAAAGACTAATAAATTTGCTATTTTCCTATCTAATGTTAATGACAGTTCCGCGTAATGTTACCGTGGAACTTCCCTGGATTGAGTGGAGTGAGTCTGATTAACGATCAGTCAAAACATCTGAGGGTCATTTCTAACACTACTGTCGATTCAGGCAATGACACGCCTACCGATAACATACACTCATAACGCCAGCAGCTCTCAAACTTCCTCAGATTGCAAAGGCGAAATATGCCCCGTGGTAATGAAGATGATGCAAAACATCAATATTTCTTTATTAAAAATATAAAAAAAATCATCGATGTTTTGGCAACAAAAGATCGCGGTGAAGAAAACATCCAAAGCATAATATCGATGTTAATATATTGGTGTTTCTGGTGGAAAACATCGATGTTTCAAAAACAACGATTTTTTTGCTATCCCTACTCCCGGGGCGAGCAGTTTGCGACCACACACAGGCGAGATAACCACAAAGCGAAGTCACGTCCGCATGGGTATCTTCTACTTGAATATTTTTGAGGATCACGTGATGGCCCACAGTCTCCCTGCAAGGGCGGCCGCTCCGCCCTCACATCCACGCCCTTGCGTCATAGAGGGTCACTCCACGAGCTCTCCCGCAGTTGACCTTTGTTTTGCGGCACCCCTGGATCCACTATGCCCGTGTTGTCCAATTGGCGGCCTGCGGTGCCATTCACTGTGGGCCGCGAAAGGTGCGTCGAAATGTGTAATCGAAAGTGAAATTGCTTTGCATTCATATTGGGCGAGAACATTGTGCGCCTTGACGGGGTCAAAAGACACTTAATGTAAAAGTTTAGTTTAGATTTAAGAATTTTTTTTCTAGTAAATTCAAACATTCAAAATCATACCAATGTGTTTCACTGCGTTATCTATGGAACGGTTTGAGATCACGCATGATTCCAACCTCCCCTCCCTCTTTTCAGAGCAGCCCGGCAAACTACCGATACCAACTATACGAGAAAGTTAATTATGAATCGCTCGAGTAATGCAAATATGGTCCGCAATCAAGGTTTTAATTGTGACCCTTGAGGCCTTGCATGATGTATACATTCCGATTCTCCCTGCTGTATACATTCCGATTCTCGCCTTTGGAAGCATGGCTGCCAACTGATGACGATACAGAACATCCGAAATAATTACTGTACTCTTTCTCCAAATTATTGTTGCCGTCCTAAAATTCCGTACATCGTTACATGAACATTATGTAAATCTATCTGGACTCAGCATCACTGTCCTGCCTGAGCCGATCGGTTCTCGCGGTAGAATCACGAACGAGCACAGCCGTAGCGTGGCCTTAAGATTCTTTTCCTTCCTGCTTCCTTGGCTCTCTCCCAAGCAGGGAAGAACAGCGTCATCTCCCCAACGCACTGCATCCGCCAGTCAGCCCTCCAGGGAGGCTTACGCCGCTAATCTCCGCGCGCCCGATAGATAAACCTCACCGCACCGTCGCGTTATTAGCAGCGACAGCGGAAAGATGGAAGCAAGAAAGCCTCTGCGGACGAGTAGAGGCAACGGACGGGAAGCGGGAAGCAATAGCTGCGGCGCCAGAGGTTGACTTGGAGGATGAACACTCCAAAGACGGAGCTGTAGAAGTTGAAAGGTTGTGAAGATGTACTGGATCTAAAAAAGTACGCGCGAACAATGTAATAACTAGACATCGGATGTTTAGGCACTAAAAAATCGTCTTTTAGGCGCCTAAAAAGGCACTGAAAAAGTTAAGAATAAGGAGAAAAGAGGCACTGTCATAAGTTACATACAAAATAAAATGGAAAAATTATAATTTTTGTCTATATTATTTTGTAAACTTAAATGGACAAAACCAGTTCGTATATTTTAATGTAAAACAAGATTTACATATTTACAACTCTTCTACATTTTATCCTTAATAATATTTACATATTAGCAGTAATTTTTCAAGGATCACAATTTCAAATTTGCGACGACTGAGAGACAAAATCAGTTTGAATGCGGAGAACGATATCTGAACGATGTGACTGGCATATTTTAGCAGTCCAACACTAGCAACACTGAAACCTGGGAATTTATATTTATTTCCACTTAAAATTTCGGATCCCTCGGTGTATTGTCAATCGTCCATGTTCTTAGATCAAGGCTGGTATTTATGACATAGGAAAATGGAGAAAAATCAGTTGGTATACTTTTAGAAATTCTCTTGTAATTTTAAATTTCAAGACGTGATTTGAAGGTTTCGTAATGAATGGTCACGTTGGACCATCGCCGATTTTCCGATATCTTAGCATTGTATATAAATATAATAAATAAAAGGCAAAAAGAAGTCCTAAAAAGGCATTTATGCAAAAAATAGGCATTTATGCTAAAATGAGCAAAAGTAAGCATTATAAAACTTCGTCATATGTCATCATTTGTCATGATTCGTGGACATATTTAATCAGCCTTTAAATAAGTTCTCTAGAAAAAAAATAGGCATTTCCCTAAACATTCGATGTCTAGTAATGACATAGAGGGAGGATGTCAAGAGGCCCAGGTTGAAACCGAGATGGAGACATGAATGAAGAGAGCATTAACGTTTACTCCCAACGCACAACACTTTTGAACATTTTAAATTTTAAGATGCTCAACCATTCTCAACCTCCTATAGATTGTAGCACCATAATTCCTTTGATGGAATCATGAAGCTACAACAACACATTATTACTTCTAATTTTTGCAATCTTCAAAAATTTACAGAGCAATTAATGAGTCATCGCATCAATGAGTTCTGCGCATTTTTAAGCGTCTATATGAGGAAAGAATTTAAAGAAACAATTGGAGGCATTTTGGAGAAATTTTCATTGATAAATTGCCTTTACTTAAAAGTAAAAATTAGGTGATATTACTCCTTTTAAAAAAATGTAACCTAGTTTGAATGATCAACTTTTATAACGTATTTCATTGAAGAAAAAATCTCTATCATTAATGTTGCCCTTTTGCAATGTTTATTTTCTGCATTTTGCGAAAACAGTTTTCAACGGAAAAGGAACCTGCGTCAGTGTTATAAGTGTACTTTGCTCTATTCGATAAAGAAATAGAAAGAAAAAAATGAGAGCCGTTTTTAAGGAAATAATTGTTCATCTCAAATTAAGCAAAATCTACTCATATTTTGGAAAAAATTGTACATAGCCTATTTAAATATCTGTTGCTAAAAACGATAGTTTAACAAAAAACAATTTTTATCTTCAATATTTAAGTTGTAAGAAGATACAGAAAAGAATTTAACTTTGGCAATTTTAAAAAATTTAGAGAGTTCAACGACAATGCAATCTGCGTCATTTTTTCAGAAGCTCTTCACTCTACACGAGAAAAATAATGAATTAAAAGAATGATGAGTGAAAGAAATAAACACATAAAAAGAATGATTTTCAAAATAGCAGAGCTTCGGGCCACATTGACTGAGGAATATTCTTTTTTTTTGGCAAATTTCCTACGAACATTTTAGGCGCTACCGTTTTTCACAGACGGACAAAAAAAAAACTGTTGAGTTGCGAATTCTGGTACTCAAGAAAACTTGCGCAGATAATATTCTCCATTACTTCACACACAGTTTTTACTGTTTTTGACCAAATCAACTCAAACTTTTTCGGTATCAGGGAACCCATTATGTTGATATCTTGAAATCGATTTTTCGTAGCACACATACCTATCTGTATATTACGTACGTAACTCCATATATACGTATGTATCCGAGAAAGTAAAAATACTCTGTACTTACAATAAACCTTAAGAGTTACTTTCTACAGATATGCATGATTAATTGTATTAATCAATTACTAGCATAATTTGCGGTAACACCTCGCGTCTGCAATCGCCAACAAGGTAAAGGGTAACGGGTCCGCTTGATAAGTTTCTGCGCAAGAAGTGGCGGCGAGAGCGACGGGGAACGGGAAAGGTCGTGCTCGAGCGGGCGGAGCTGAACGGGAGACGAATTGTTTGAGGCTGCGCTGGCGGAGAGAGAACGCAACTAGCGATGGCAAATTTTACCAAATCATCGAAACATCGCTAACGGGTTTTCGATGTTGATGAAAACATTGACAAAACAACATTGATGTTTTAACATCAAAACATCGATGTTTTAATTATAGACTAATAAACATGCTATTTTCCTATCCATTTTTAATTACTGTACGTGAAAGGTGCGCGCGCGCGTGCGGTGTGTGTGTGTGTGTGTGTATATATATATATATATATATATATATATATATATATATATATTGTTTGGTTACCAGCATGTTAATAGAACGTTAATAAAAATATTATCGTATCTAAAGAATAAAATTAACAATAAAGAACATCGTGTTTCCGTTCTTTACCCTTTAGTCACTTCCATTCATACACCATCGAAGTAAAATCACCTAAAATTCCCTCAGATTACACAGGCAAAATGTGCAGCGTGATAAAGAGGATGACGAAAAATAGCGAAATTGCTGCTACTCTACAACCTGTCTAAACCCCATTATTTTAAAACAAAATTAAAATTAAAAATCTGTTTTTGCAAGAAAATATCGATACGAATAAAACATTGAAAGCAAAATATCGATGTGAATATATCGATGTTCCTGGTGAAAAACGATGTTTTTTGCCATCCCTAGACGCAACAGCTGCGGGGAGGGTCAGACACGGCCGAGGAGGCGGTGGTGAAGTTGCTCCGGGCCGCAGGAAGGCTAGCGCGACGCGCCTCCAGATAAGAGTCAATCTTCGGAGCTGACGTTTTTGATTTCCCCCAGCGCGCGCCAAGACGCGAGGCCGAGGATGAGGCGCCGCGGCCGTCGAAAGTGTGTGTGTGTGGGGGGGGAGGGTGAGTGCTTGCTTCACTGCCGCCGGCAACACGGTGCGTCCCGCGGGGCGTGCCTGCCGAGATGTTAGGGACCTCGATGAAGCGAAATACGCTGACACCCAAAGGTCAACGTGCCTTGCTTCTCACCAACATTTCAGTACAGAAGATTACTGATGTATACATAGGGCGAGTCATTTAAGGTAGGGAGAAAATCGCGTCCCATTTTCAGCCGTCAGAATCTTTGTTCACCAGCCGGTCGTCAAAATTAAGTACCCGCTGTTCACGAATAACGCTAATAAATAACAGCCCACAAAAGCGTTTCGAGTCTTGGAAAAGCGCATGAAATTGCTGTGATGTGTAGGCAACGACGAAAAATAATAAATATAATAAATTTTTTTCAAAAAATTCCTTCTAAGAGAATCTACACTTCTGAGGCAGAAACGGCAAAGGAATAATTTGATGCTAATAGTATGAGGAACACGCTGGTGTATTTTTTCCATCTGAAATGACTTCCCCTGAAGAAGCGGCATTTAGTACTTAGCGACTTTCTCATCGGAACAACCAAATTATTGGGAAAGGAACTTTAATGTTAATAATGGACAGTTCCTTAAGGATGCAAAAATATAAAAATATAAAATGGCGACTCAAATTGCGTTTAGAATGAAATATACTCTTAATTCTTACTTAAGCATTCTTTCATATATCTGTCAAGCAGGCCTAGTTATAGACTGGACACAACACTTTTACATCACTTCAGTTGAAAAATTATTTTCATATATACGTAAATAAATTCCAACAATACGCTTTATGAAACATTTCAATGAATAAAATATTTTCACAAAACCTGGCTAGGTGAGAGTATCGAGCCCGTTTAATTGTGAAATGCAAGTAGGAAATACACATTCGTCTATATTCGGATTGCTATTTTCGTAGTATGAGTCCATTAGACCGAAAATGCACACATTTGTACCAATATTGATCACCAATGAAAGTTGAATGCGCTGCTGCACAGGAGCGTTCTAGTACCACTAGAATTCGCAAATTTCGTGGTTGTAATTCCGCTGGGAATGATTCCTCTACTCGCTTTTTCCCCCGCTCAAATAAAGTTGTACGATAGGATATTAACGTCGAACTAATAAAAGTGTTCAAATACTACAAAATGTATCTTGACGCAAATGCATGAGCATCATTAATTTATCCTAATTTTGTTGTCTAATATACAGCATATTTTTTTCTAAGAGAAGGGTTGTGGGAAGTAGAAAGACTCTACTGTAATCGAAATACAGACGCTTTAACATCGCAACAAAAGGCGTTAAAATAGCAGAGCAACTCTTCATTATCGTAAATTGTCAAATTACAAAATCTTTACCACCGTGACCGTCATTAAACTATTATCATTGAGGGATATCTGCATGTCAAGGAAACCACGAAATGGGACAACGGAACATTCTTTGCTGCGATTATAATTTGTATCCTTTCTCACTTACCCTACATTTAAAGGCCTCCAACTAATAATCACAGAAACGTACCAAATTGTTTTGCATACATGCGGATGGTTATTGATCCTGATTTAAACGCTTTAGTACGTTAAATCTATAAGTTTAGTAAGTTAAATACTTTACAAAGTTATTTAAGGACCTGTTTTCACATTATGATTATGAATGTGATACAGATCTTACCCCGCTGGATGACGAGATCGGGCACAGACCTACACGTCGGTTGGCGGGATTCCCTCAACTAGGTATTTCCCATCACCGGGGCACTGCCCCAACCGGGACAAGCTCTAAGCACCCGACTGAACTCCCGATATGTGGGTAGTGTTGTGTATTAAAGTGGGTAAGTAGGGGTCGAGGTTAGGACAAGAAAGAAGAAACAAAGAACAAGCGGGGTTCGTGCCCCTTTTTTACGGTACTACTCCGGCATTCGCCTGGTGTCGATCGGAGAAACCAAGGAAAACCGATCAGAGCAGCGGCTGACAAGCTAGTGTCGAAAAATCCTACCACCGTGAGGACTCGAAGCGTAGGACCTCCTGGTCATCGGCTGTGCAGCATCATCAGTTGATGCCCTGAGCCACCTTTGCCAGTGGACATTCTGGGAGGGTTTCAAAGCGATGCCGCCCGCTCTCGCCGCCCCGCCAACGGCGGCGGCAGCGCTCGCGAACGGCGGGTGGAAAGTAGGTGCGCGCGCTCCGACTCGCGTAAGGGCGACGCGCGGCAGCGAGGTGAAGGTTCGCAGACTGCACAAGGCACCGCCGCTGTAAAAGTGATACACCGCGGAAACAAGATCTGGGGCAAAGAGCGGCCAAACTGGCGAGAGGTAGTTGGGGGTGATTACGGAACAGTCGTTTCTGTAGAAACATCTTCGTTTTAATCATCCATTTGTTAAAACTGATGTTTTTATACATCGATGTTTCGAGCTAATGCTTTTACGTTCTGATTGTTTTGTCTCTGAATGAAAAAGTTCCATATTCATAATCTTGTGAGAGTTAAAACACGAAATAACTGATGTTAGTTCATGTGTTCGAACGAAACGAAGGCTGTTTGTACTGCCTACACCGAGGAGACTATTTAAGGCCAGAGAGATGATGCCTTGATATTTCCTACGCTTTTTCTCGTATTTCCCATTGGGATAGGCAACCAACATATGCGCGTACATACACGTATACCAATACGAGGCGTAGGGCTTGCCCCTTATCTCTTCTTCTCTATCATTCTACGTCAAACTGGGCAAGCTCTGAGCCTTTGAGATCATTCTACACTCTCAGACTTCAGGCTCAGTTTCGTTCATTGTTCTTATTATTTTCACCTTTTCTCTGTTAAATCTTAATAATAAATTAATAAACACAACTACTGAGAAAAATCCTCCCCCTTGCCAACGCTAATGTTAGATACTAAAGCACCTAAAGTAACTACTAAAGCGGTTATAAAAAGAGCGGTGTTTAGCAACGTCGATGATCTCTGGACGACGTATTATTAACATTGATGTTTACTTTCGAACACACGAGTTTTACTTTCGAACACACGAGTTTTACTTTCGAACACACGAGTTTTACTTTCGAACACACGAGTTTTACTTTCGAACACACGAGTTTTACTTTCGAACACACGAGTTTTACTTTCGAACACACGAGTTTTACTTTCGAACACACGAGTTTTACTTTCGAACACACGAGTTTTACTTTCGAACACACGAGTTTTACTTTCGAACACACGAGTTTTACTTTCGAACACACGAGTTTTACTTTCGAACACACGAGTTTTACTTTCGAACACACGAGTTTTACTTTCGAACACACGAGTTTTACTTTCGAACACACGAGTTTTACTTTCGAACACACGAGTTTTACTTTCGAACACACGAGTTTTACTTTCGAACACACGAGTTTTACTTTCGAACACACGAGTTTTACTTTCGAACACACGAGTTTTACTTTCGAACACACGAGTTTTACTTTCGAACACACGTGTTTTACTTTTGAACACACGAGTTTTACTTTCGAACACACGTGTTTTACTTTCGAACACACGTGTTTTACTTTCGAACATACGTGTTTTACTTTCGAACATACGTGTTTTACTTTCGAACATACGTGTTTTACTTTCGAACATACGTGCTTTACTTTCGAACATACGTGCTTTACTTTCGAAAATACGTGTTTTACTTTTGAACATCCACGTCATATATCTAACTCGCAGTATGCGCGAATGCTAGTGCGAGAAAATATTGAAGAGGTGTAAGAGGTGTCAACTACTTTTAAAGATTATTAATCCTATAAGTGAAGTGCCTGTTATATCGCGGGTGGTGGCGGTGTTCTTCCTCAACTAAAATATGAGAGCAGAGGCCGTTGACACGCAGTTTCCCTTCTCTACGAATCTCCCCAAGCGGGACACCACCCTAAACGAGACGAGTTCATATACGTGTGAGGGTAAGTAAAGGGAGTGGAGGGATAAGGATGAGGATGGAAAAATCGTGTGTTCGAACTTGAAATAAATGCTACAGAAATTTTTATTTGTGTTTCATATACATTCGCTCGCTACCAACGCGCCTTGTTAAGTGTACTTCGCTAGACAAAAATACAGTCTCATCCACTATACAAATTGCAATGCTGAGAATATTTCAATTACTATGAAGTAAACGTAAATATTATGTCTGTGCAACGTAGCTTCGAGATCGTACTAGCAGAAATTCTGACTGCAAATAAATAATTTCGCGCGCGCGTGCTTTATTATTCGGAACGTAATATCAACTGTTAAGAGATACAAACGAGACTTCCCTGAAATGACAAGAAATGTAAATAAACATCAGTAACAATATAAAACAACACTGAAAAGTTACGTTTGATTACTCCCACCAAATAGCAAACAACATTCAAGCGCAAACGAGACGAGACAAGCTTCACAATTCGTGCGACTGGTTCCGCGAGCATTCCGAGAGCAAAATCCACTCGGTCCACGCTCGGGCTCCATTTCTTCCCAAGCGCCCGCTCAGCACAAAACTCTAATTATCACAACGCCCTAATGACTCTCGGCCGCTGCATGCGAAACGAGCCGAATGCCGGGCGCCCCGACGTCGCGGGAGGCAGCAGTGCCCAGGGCGGAATTATTCCATTTAATTCATAGCGCGCGAGCAAGTTGACGCAACGCCCGCGAAACGCGCCTCGAGCGTCGGCGTCGGGACGCCAAGCCCCGTCATTCATAAAAAATTCCAAACGCTCTGTGATGTTCGGATTATTAGCGCTCTAGTCACCCCTTCGTGTTCTCTCTCACGAGCCCCGTATAACGACACATAATTATTAAAAGAACACACGCGAAAATAAATAAAATGTCACAAATGAAAATGACAAGTTCGCCCCGCGGGAGCGGGTCCGCGGTGAGTAACTGGAACTTTAATCATCCCGGCGACTCGACATTCGCTAACATCATTTGCAGCTCGAGGCGGCGAGGAGCGGCGCGGCCAGGCCGTGGCGGGGGCGGCAGATGCCGCCAGGAAGGGGAAGGGTTGAGGGCGACTGTGGCGCCTCGGCCCTGGCGGGGTACTTGATTATTCCGGCGGCCCGGGCTGCAGCCGCCGCCGCGGCCCCTGCCGTTGCGGTGGTGGCCGGGCGGCGGAGTGGCGATGCGAGGGCAGGCCAAGGGGCGTAGGCCAGGCGGCAGCCGGCGGGCGGGACCGCGCCAAGCCGAAAGCGCGTTCCACAGCGTAGACCTCCACGGCCACGCAGCAACGGAAGAGGAGCCAGAGTGGCCAGAAAGATACACGAAGAAAGAAGGGAAACTAAACAATCACTGCCAATGCTACACAATTTTTCGCGCGAGGCAACGTTGCAACGTAGCCCCTCCCTCCATCCCGAAAAAATTAAAAAATTGAAAGTTGTTTCAAGAATCTATACGAGTTTGTTTTAACAAATAACAAAAATTACAAGTTTATCTACAAAAAAATTAGGAATATACTATTTTAAATAATAGTTTTAAATAACAGTTGTTAAACCGTTTTCAGTGGTGAAATAATACGATTTCGACGGTGAGCTTAAAAAAAATTCTTGGGTTTAGTTACAGTTTAATAAAATCACGTGAGTTAAATACCTGAAGTAATGAATATGAATTTCAGTAGAATTTATTTTAATGTTAGCATCATTTGATTACATAAATTTTTCCATTTCACAGATACATTCATAAAGAAAATGTAACTCTCTTTGTCTGAAACATACATATATTGGAATGAGTCCTATCTTGTAAGAAATGTCTGTAAGTATTTAAGGTAAAATAAATTAATTGAAAAGTTTATGCAATATCGTTACCGTAAATTACAAAATTACGATAACGATTTTCTCGAGCTCTGATACCTCTACTAGTAGGTATCACCCCATCAGGGCACCGTCCCAGCCAGGAGAAGCTTCAAGCTCCGGTCCGGGCTCCCGTCATGTGTGATAGTACGTGTGTGTAGTACGTGTAGATTGGTATGGTTTTTTCGTGTTTCCGGGCGCGTCAACTGCTTTGGTCATTAGTCCCGTTAGTGTAGTGCATGTTTTTTTCTCGGGAGATGGAGGTGGTCTTCCCCTCGCTGGATGCTGAGATTCGGCGTCGTCCTACCGTCGGCTAGTGGGGTTTCCCCCCAACCAGGATTCTCCCACTAGCGGGGCACCGCCCCAGCCGGGACAAGCTCTAAGCTCCCGATCGGTCACCCGAAATATGTGGTAGTGTACTGCATGTGAGTGTAAGTATGTGTGTAAGGGGGAGAGGATAGGACAAGGAACAGGAAGGAAAGATCACGCGAGGTCCGTGGCCCGTTTGGTAGGGTACTGCTCCGGCATTCGCCTGGTGTTGATCGGAGAAACCATGGAAAACTACCGATCAGAGCAGCCGGCCGCTAGAATTCTCCTCCAGGCAGCAACTGAATTCGATCTAGCTGAAAAGCTAGTGTCGAAAAACCTGCCGCCGTCAGGACTCGAACCTAGGATATCCCGGTCAGAGGCGCTGCAATGACATCAGTTGATGCACTGAGCTACGCTCCCGGTGTAGTGCGTGTAATGTACATGTGTGTGAGAGGGAGAGGATAGGACAAGGACGAGGAAGAAAAGATGGTGCGCGGTCCGTGGTCCGTTTGTAAGGGTACCGATCCGGCAATCGTCTGGTGTTGATCGTAGAAACCACGAAGAACTATCGATCAGAACAGTCGAACACTGCATTCTCCTCCAGACAGCGGCTGAATCCGATCTAGCTCGACAGCCAGTGACGAAAATACGCCGCCACCGACGGGACTCGAAACCTAGGACCTCCCGGTCACTGCAGTCATCGACAATGGCGGCTCTGAACTAAACTCAGCTGGTAAAATCCAACAGGATAGCAATGCTGACAATACAGGAACGAGAGGATGGAAAGAAACTGTGGAGAACTGGCTAGTAGGGACAGTGCCCAATTAATATTCCGGACGCAAAAGACGACATAATAATGAAACGATATCACGAAAGGAAATGGACATAGGATGACAACAAGAGGCGAAGGGGCGACGATAAAGTTGCAACGAAAGTACAGACAAATGTCACAATTGAGCTTAAGAGGAACCGAAAATCTATGCAAGGTGGTATCAACCACAAAAACGAGATTCAAACTACAGAGTACGTCCGAAATTTCGGTATCGACAAAAACAGCGTTCACGGGTGTTTGCGCCGCACAGTGGCGAACGCTGCGACGAAGCCAGCGGCCGGCCTCTGCGGCGACGGCAGCAACCGAGCTTCGGTTTGGCGGAGGGCGGAGGCGGCGAGGATTGATTCCAGCCCGCGTCGGTCGCCCGAACGCGACGCGGCGCGGAGCGCAGCACAGAGCCCGATAAATCAACGTCAAACATCAAACAGCCTCTCCTCTCCATCCTTCCGCCCCGCCCCCTCCCCTCCGGCCTCTGGCTTTGCTCGGCCTCGTGGCCGCATGTACCCCGCAGCGAGGACTCGATCCATCGCAGGACCCCTTCTCCCTATCTCCTCGGAACATTCACATCGAGCACTCTTTCTAGAAATAGTCAAACAGGAAATCGTCGATTCAATCCGGGCAGATCTGTATTCCGGCAGTGTGCAAACACAAGAGCAATTTTTCCCAAAAAATGTTTCAGTTAACAAATAGGACTTTCAATTTAAAAAAACTACTAAAACGACACACTGACAAGGAAGAAGATTAAACTTAATAGACTGTTTCTAATTATATTATTCTGCAGATTATTACAACACTGAATTGCTAACTCACGAATCAAACGAACGAACAAGTATCATAGTAATCCATTTCGTTAATTTTCGCACATTTAACGCCAAATGATGTACGGTTCTTTTATGTTTCAACTAAGGAATCGTAGAAATAATATTCTCTTCCAAAATTATCACATCTATTATTTTTCAATAAAACGGGACATTTCACTTCCAAAGGAAGCAACTCTAACCCACACAAACCTGCAACAAGCTATTCAGTTTCCCGGAAAACGCCGAAAGAAAATATTTTTGTTTTGTGGAAAGAAAAGATAAGTGCGTTAAAAAGAAACTTTTCAGCACTCATGCACGGAAACTGGAATTTACTTTCAATTGTTTATTGATTGAAAAGTGTTATTTTGGAGTTAGAGTTCGGTAAAATAGACTTTGCTGCTGTCTACCCGAAAAGATGTAATGGCTATATAAAACAACTCACTACCACAAAGTAAACAAAACACTGGGGCGACATAAATCAACATGGCTGCCGCCTCGCATATTCAGAATAATCCTAAGAGTATACACTTAAAATTTTTCATGATTTCGTACTAAAAATCATGTGCAGAACTCATTCGACAGTACCTTCGGCGCACTCATATCGGCTCCAATAATTGCCTCGTCTGTGAACATTTCATTCGTAAGCCAAATTCTCACTTCCTCTACTAGCTACGTAAATAACTATTGCATTAAAAATCAATATTGCAATTCGCAAATCGACAACGGAGTAGTCTGAGGTCTTGATGTGAGCAAAAATAATAAAATCAAAACCGGTTACGGCAAGGAACAAGTGCACTTCATCCAACTTGTTGCGAATAAAAGGAAGGATGTCAAACCAGTTTCATTTGGCAAGCGACCAGTTCAGCAGCAAGATTTCAAATACCATGCATTTCGAACTAGGTCCCTTAGTGCTCACAAACCGGAACTTATGACCATATTCAACACTAAATCGTTCAGATTTCACCCGTGAATAAACATAAGTCACGACTTATAAACGGAACTCCTAAATAATCGTTAACATTCCGTCCCTATATGCCGGTCTATGAAAAATAAATTAGACAAGCATGTGGGGGGAAATAGAATTCATCTTCTCTCTCTCCCTCGGAGAACTTATTCCACGGTGATATGACAACGTCATTACACATACATACGAACGTCTGTAACTCCCTCCTCAGAAAATCTCCAAGGGGCATTCCCTCCTCTCCGAATAAGCAAGTCTCGCCCTCCTTTCAAAAAAAAAATATTTCTACCCGCACAGCCCGTCGACTTTTTACCCACCCCTGCACTCGCTTGATATGGGAATTAGATGCCTCGGCGAACATCCAGGGCTGCCGCATCCTCCCCTCGATATCTCGCGCGCCGGCGCAGGGGCGGGGGCGGTGGAGGGGAAGGGGAGCGGGGGTGGCGCTGAGCCCCGCCTTCCCCTCGTTTCCAAGCGCGCCCCGGCTTTCCCCTCCGCTGGCGCCATGATCAAGCGGAAGGCTCCTTCCTCGAGCTGGCTCGCGCCCCCACGGCCGCCCCTCGCGTCGTCCTCGAGCGCCTGCGTGCCTCGCGGCTGCGCCCCCACGCCGACACGAAGGCTGCCAGCTATTGGAACGCGTTGCGACTGGACGTACTGTGGTGATTGAAAACATTGTACTAGTTTCACTTTTTATTGTTGGCCAACCTTTGTGTTACTCAGTAAGTAATGCATCCTTGATCCCGGTGAAGTCATAAATCCTAATTTTACAGGAGAGCAAAAAACAACTTTCAACTGAAGTACATCAGAGATTTTTATAATATTCAAACGAAGGTAATATTCAAACAAAACTGTTCGTGTGTAAGTTTTGTTTGAATTTCATTAATCCCTGATTTGTTTAAAGTGTGTTTTTTTTCTCCTGTAAAATTAAGATCTTATGACTTATTGACTGACTGACCGCTTATTCACTGGGGTCAAAGATATATGATCCCTTTTTTTTTGTTGGCTTAATTTATAAATATAATGAAAACGTTTCACACTATTAATTCTTATTAAGTTTCTTAAAAAAATGTTTCTGCAATTTCTGTATATTCCCATCATAAGACTCTTCATATAACAAACATTAACAATTCAAAACTACAACATTGCTACATTCAGACCCAGATCCAGTGGCAAATGTTACCGCCACAACTGCGGATCACATTGACACCAATTTATCACTTTTCAGCTACATGCCACTCCTTTACAAAACTTTGAAATTAATAATTTCTTCCTTACACGGAATATTCCATTTCATTCAGTCTCTCTAACCAGTGAGTTGTTACTACTTACCTTATACTAGTTTCATCCAATATTTGGACTTATGGTATGTGCCTACTACACATCACAAGAGAAGACAAGAGAGTCGCATATCCGAGCTCAACACATTTTTATTTTCTTCCTTTCGATTAGTACCATTCTTTCAACGTTGCAAAGTACCGTTCTACTATGATAAAAGTGAGTTTTTGCACGACAAAGCATTACAGCAATCAACATCACTATAGATCTCCTACGCACGCCCAGTTCCATTTTCGCATCACTTTTGTGCATGCTTAAATCGAGATTGCAATCGACTGTTGTATGCTCTTCCGTGCAAAACCTCCCTATTTATCCGATCATGTTATAGTGATCTCGACCCTTCTACAAAGGGAACGACTCACTTTTTATTACTAATGATGTCCTCACATATAACGTAACCATACACGTGTGTGAGAATTTACAAAGTTTTTGTCTTCCTTGGATGTTGCAAGGCAACTCCAAGAACACATAAGACACTAATTAAAACACAGTATTCCAATACAACCAATTTTGATAAACACCCACACACAAATACATGAAAGGAAGCTACGGCGACCTTCCTTTCCAATGCCTTTTACAGTGTTTTTAGGTCTCTGGTCACGCTGAATTCTCCAATATTTTCAGTTCCAATTATTACAACCATTTAGTTTCCAGTCAAATAGGTACGCAGATTCTTTAACACACACGAGTGTAAAGCTTGCGAAATTGCTTTTATATTTTGTTTCATTTTCAAATCACTTATTTACGGAATTGCGAATTTATAAAGCTTGATTTAAAGCTTGAAAAGCGAATTTATTATATCGACCTCGACCTCGATTCGAAGATCAACTTATTCACTTGAATCTTTTGCAATACCTGCCAGCTGCGGCAACATCTCGCCCGCAACCAACGAATCCCCCACCCATCGCCTTCGCCACCGTCCATCTTCTCCATCGCCACCCGATGACAAACTTCCTGTCGACTGGCTTCCTGTTCCTGTGCCAGCGCAAACTTGGCTTTCTCGTTTGGCGGGCAGTTAATCTGAACAACATGCTACAACTCGAGCTCCACCTACACCACCGGTCTACTCAGGTGAAGTGCCGGTTCGATGGTGCAACGGTTAGCTTAGCAGACATATCCAAGATCACGGATTCAAACCCGATCGAAGCTGTACATTTTTAAGGGCAAAAAAACTCCTTTGTATGCCCCCTCACTTAGAAGAGGAAGTAACGACGGCTCTCCCATGTAGTAGATTTACTACATGTAAGAGATCCCCAAGCCTAAAAGAAGCGTCTGAGCAAATATCAAATCGCCTGTTTCGAGTGATACCTCCTTTCTCTGCTAGAAGGGGAAAGGAGCATAGCATGGTCAGGCGGAAGAGCCGGCCTGATTGCCTGAGCCTCGCCACGAAAAAAAAAAATCATTGAATTGAATTGCATCAGATTTTCACGCCTCGTACGAAGAGTGCCTGTAACAACGAACGAGCTCAGGGAAAAACACGCAATCGTAAATCGCTGGTCCGCAAGTGGCCCCCAGATATTTCCCAAAAGCTTCTGTCAACAAACATTTCAAGTCCGCTGTGTTCTACTGCCGCTACCCCCTCGATGAGCAGTCAATTTGGTCACGCCTTCTTCACCACGAAAACCCTCTCCAGGTGATTTGTGCAAATTTCGCATTATTTTTCAAAGGCCGCGGGCTCTACAACCGGTCGGCACAGTATGAGCACTGGTTAGGCCCCTGATTCGTCTGTTTACTTTCAGATGCATGTAGTGTTTTTGGGGTGTGTGAGGAGAGTTTGTTGCAGGGTCAATTACAGCAGGGCTTCGAATGATTCGTTCCCATTTGGCAATGTACGTAATCTGGTACAAACACACAACCCAAAAAAGAAAGATCTCAAATACATCCCAAATTACTTTTCGAGTGCTACCGTTCGTCAACGACGACCTCAGGTCAAGCAATAACTACCATTGTTATCATCTTGAGAGCCGCCTTCTCCGCCGAATTCCCTATCGCTTCCTCCATCCCCAACACCAAATACCAAAGCACTTACTGTGTTTTGGTAAGGGCAACAGACATCAAGACCGCCCGAGTCGGCAAGAGCAATGACACAAATTTTACAGAGAAGTGGAGTGCGCCTAATACACAACCTTCTGGGAAGTATACGAAGAGTGCTTTGCCATGAAAGCCAGCTGCTGAGGTAATAAGAATAAGAAACAGTGCTATTACTGCACACTGGGATAACGAATTTCGATGGACAATATACAGGCAGTCAACACAACGCCAAAACGCAAAACTACAAACTACTCCAAAAGATTTGTCAAGTTCCTTCGGTAGCCCGACAGCAGCACGACATGCAAACCTCGCCACCCATTCTATGAACTACCTCATGTTCTTCCCCTCCTGCAGCATCATTAGTACCCACTCCCCCCAGCCCTGTCTCCGCCGCTCACCACAAACCTCGCGCTCTTTTTTTAAAGACTGCTTACTCCACAAGTGCCTGAAAGGGAAGGGCTCCAGCTACAACCTCGCTTCAACCACGCAGCGGAGCGCAACTGATTCGTACATTCTCACGTGGAGCGCTTAAAGGCCAGGCGCGGAGGCAATGTCGAACGGGGTCTGCTGCGTCGTCTGCGAGATCGCGTTTCGAGGCGATGCGCTGCCACCGCCACCGCCACCCCTGCCACACGCCGCGAGCAGCGCGCCGGTTCAGCGGCTCGCTCGATGTTGGCGTTGACGTCGCCGGCGGCTGATGATGATGCTGCTGTTGCCGCGGCGGCGCGAAACAAAGGGCTTCGACGGGAACGCAAGAGAGCGCTGTAGCAAGAAATCGCTGCGCTCGTCTCGCCGCTTGGCTGTGCTCCGGACGCCTTTTGCAGCTGACTGTTCGAGCTTGTCACGGCCGCGTCGTTAGTTGGGAAGGAATATTAAACTTGTTTCTGCAGCAATCTCGCGAGTTTTAAAGTTAGCAAAAAACAGCGACTGCATAAATACGGAGCAAATTTTGGGTGAACCCCTCTGTTTTACACGGCAATAGTAATTTTCTCCAATTTGCCTCGCAAATGGCTCAGAAAGACCACGCTGGAACTTATGAAGTTATTATTCCATTATCAAGAAACCTCAGTACGGAAGTATAATTCATCAGCACAAAGAATTCGAGCAAGAAAAAGTAAACCTCCGGAGAACCCAATGCTATATACTCAATTTCATACTCAAAAGTGTCGCGAAACATTCTAGATTAACAAGAGTGATAAAAAATTAATTCATTTACGGGAGTTTTAGAGACAATATAATAATCAAATGATACAGAATTGCTTTCAAATGAATACCTGACTCTAAAATTCTTCGAACTACATTAATAACAACAATTTAGCTCTCAACTGCCACAGTTTATAGATACGCATGTATATATTTTTTTGATATTTACATCTTGTATTGGACATCATTCACACATTTTAGAGACAACTCGCATTTGCATGTGAAACATTCTCTGAACTTAAAACCGTACGTCTGCCATAGAAATAAAAAAATGTAATTACAAATAAATTTTACCCCTTTTTTAAACAAAAAACAGTTTAACTTAGATCACTACAGAGATATTCTCAGACTGCCAATCGCTCGTAAGTACGTGTATTAAAATATTAGTGAAACGCACAGACGTAATAATTATGTCTGATTCTAATTATTATAACAGGTGTTACCGAACCTGACTACTTCGTAAACTGTTGCCCGCGATATGTTTATTTTTTCCATTTTATGTTCAGGAGTACAAAACGAATACAGCCTTCACATTGTAATTTATCAAATAATTTCAACACGAAAGTAATGAAATATGTTGAAAGAGGAAGATATATTTTACGGGCCCTTAATAATATTTTAGGAATGAAGTAAATAGAAATAATTATAAAATCCCTTTCAAAAACTTGATCATCCAATCATTACAATATGTCCTTCGAACGAAAATTTTATTCCAGTGACGCCATCAGTTGTCTTCTGTTCCCAGCTCCCTCGCAGCGATGTCGTAGAGAATCCCCTCGCAGGAGCCCCCGGCCCTCCATCGCACAGCGTGGTGGCGGCGCTGGCGCGGGAAGGTAGCCGCCTCGCCGTGACCGCCGCAGGCCACGCACGTAGCGGCAACGTCGGCCCACAGGAAGACCCACACTTGCCGGGGAGCCTGTTTCCGGGATTCTACAGGGGGACACACGAGTTGAGAATTTGAATTTCATCGTCTGGGAGAAAAGCTGGAGTTTCCTTCGCAGATTGCAAACGAGCTGTATGTGAAATTCTGTCAACTGGTTGAAGGATCAATAGATTCTGCAGAGGCTGCGAACTGTATTTCGCAGTCAAGCAGACTGTCCTCACTTGTTCGGCGATTGATATTTCGTCGTCTTCTTAAAGCAAGTATCTTCATTTCATGACTTTTATCTTCAAGAAATGTGGTATTATTTTGTAGAAAAGGCTCAAACTGACGGAGTAAAATTGACAAAACATGAACTTGTAAAAGAGAAAGTTACAAATATACTATACTCCTTACTTTAAATATATGTGATAAATAATGATCGCTTATTAATACTAAATTGGATTAAAACAAAGCGATCGTACCTTTCAAATTGAATTCAGAATTGCTTGAATATTTCTGCAGATACATTATGTGACATTCCCCAGCCACGTTCATTAGAAAGGATTTGACAGACCCTCAAAATACCGTATTATCCAATTGGTACACTCATACACATTGCAAAAAACCACAAAACTATAGAGAGATGATGACAAAACGCTAAAGCACTGGATACTATTTCTGCAAAGAAAAAAGACGGAACATTCTTATTTCTACCATAAATGAAACTGTAAATAAATAGTGCCCATACAGAAAGCAACGTAGTTGTATGTATTATATAAACAGAAAATTAACATTTTTCTTTCACGAGTTATGTACTTTTCGACTACAATCGCAGAGGCAAAAGTTTGAGAAAAGACAACACTGATGGTGAAAGCGGATTATTTAATTGAGATCTCTCTACTATTTTAGGAGGACTCTTGAACATAGATAACAGTAATATTTCTAATGAACATTATTGGGCAGCATTCGAATTCACTTCATTAGCATCATTAAATTTAAAAAAATACGTCACTAGCATAATGATACCTCGAAAAAAATCCCTATAAAAATTGCGTGCCGCTCGTAAACATAACAAATACTGGACCGTTACAAAACAACAAACGAGAACAAAATATTAAACGATAAAACGGGGAAATTTGTATATAGAAAAACAATGCTATTGCCCAGGGGCCGTATAAATTTATTGACACGATGCTCGCAAACTTTAATCGTGAAAGCAAATTTCGTTACCACCACAAAAATATGTATCTGCTGCAAAGCCAGCACGCACAAAACAAAAACATTTCGTAAATAAGACTTTATTATTCTGGTACATTTAAACAGCCACCATCATGTACAATTTTGTAAGGTGTAGGATACTAACCTTATTTCCTTTTACTATTTCAATCAAGTAGTTTATAAAATACACCAACACTGAAACGAGTACTTTAAACAGTAAGCTGTCTCATTGACACGTAAGCATTCGTAAAGCGGCGCTGAAAGTGATAGTAGCCGGATGTTCTCTAGGGGCTCTGTATCGGCGTCTTTACTCGGCGTCGCAACCGCCTCCTGCGTCAAACTTTCAAACCCCAACTTGCGCCTCCGGGCGATGTGGTAGCGGGGACGGGCGGGGGCGAGCAGGGGCGAGCAGAGGCGAGCAGGGGCGAGCAGGGGCGAGCAGGGGCGAGCAGGGGCGAGCAGGGGCGAGCAGGGGCGAGCAGGGGCGAGCAGGGGCGAGCAGGGGCGAGCAGGGGCGAGCAGGGGCGAGCAGGGGCGAGCAGGGGCGAGCAGGGGCGAGCAGGGGCGAGCAGGGGCGAGCAGGGGCGAGCAGGGGCGAGCAGGGGAGAGCACGGGCGAGCGGGACGCGCTGGGCGGCCGCGCCTCCCTGCGCGCTTTCGATAATGTCGCAAATTTCCATGCCTAAATTACGCGTCCCTCGAGCGTGTGCCGTGAGAGCAGAATTGCATGCCGCACACACATACATACGCACGCCTTTATGCACACTCGCTGACGCCCGACCATTAAATTTTCCCGATTGGAAACGACGGTGCCAACTGAGACAAACATGCAGTGCGCTTACGGAGAATTCAAAAGGACAGCAAGCAAGACGATACCAGGGTGCAGAGACGGCATATATTATTGAAGAGAAGATTTCATAAAAATGTTGGTTGTATAGAGAAGATATTAAACGGATACAGAAGAAACTAGCGGCATGCAACGGCAATAATGCTGCTGATCAAAAGCACATAAAATCATTTTCTAAAAAGTAACTTCACAATGCTCACAAACCACAAATAAAATACTCTCGTATAAAACTGCAATACTTAATAAATTAATTATTATTATTAAAAATATTCAAAATTAAGTTTTACCAAACACATTTATTGTACAAACAAAGTTCACCAATACTATAAAAACACTATATAATTTATAGGCATAAGCACAAAGTAAGAATATCAAAGAAGTACTTGTTCCATAACGCAACACGTGAATAAAAAATGGCGGACAGCAAGATTAAAGAAGACTTTAGTCTTGCTGTCGCCTAACGTCGAAAGTGTCGTGCGGAGTCACTGAGTATGATGATTCAGTCGTTAAGCGCAGTAGAGAATAGGAGGAATAACACAATGAAATATTTGCATTTTTCAGTCTAAATCTCCATTTTTTTCCTGATTTCCTGGATATCTAAGGAAACCATCGTCACCTATTACATGGCTGGAGGTGGCAAATTTTTCTTTCAACTTCTGCGCGCACTGGAAATTAGTAATATATTTCTACTCCTACGAGTACATTCTGCTTTGTTTCCCATGACTAACGTGCGAAACGCTCTCTGCTTCCATGCCGCTTTTCCGAACGCCGCTGCCTGTGCTGCGAACGCCGCTGCCCAGGACAATTAGGAACGCTTTAAACGCGTTCGCGAGAAACGTGACATGGGAACAACGCACACAAAGAGCTCTGAGAGAGTAAATACGCGTCTGGCCACGGCGTTGCGTCGCGTAGCCGCGGACAGCGGCGCTCACCGACCGATTCTCCCAGCACTGCGGCGAGTAACGGCGCTAACGAATGGAGGAACTGCAATCTTCCACACGGAGAGAGGAAAAACTGCAGAGAAATGGCGATTGTCAGGTCTATGGTACGGGTATTGGGGACGACGAGAAAGACGGATTGAATTGGTTCAACCTAGTTGGAATTTCTCGTGGACGTACCGTGATTTTTTTCTCTTTTTTTTCGGAGAGCCCTCCCCCCTCTTCGTATAGTGGTATAGAAAACTTCAAGATTCCTCTTGTCCGGAGTCAACAAACTATTTCCTCTGGGAACCATAGGTCCAGAAAAATTCTATGGAGAGGGCATTAAATCCACCCCTACCGGATACACTGTTTTTAAGAAAAGTAAGAATAAATAAAATGATAAATAATGTGATATATATGTATATGTAAGCCATGAACACCATGCCCTTTCAAGAACCCTTTATGTGATAGCTTATCGCACTCTTAAAGAGATCTTTAAATATTCAAATGAATACGTTTATACATGTGTATCAGTTTTATAATAAAGTACTCGTGTAGTATTCAAGTTATTCCTTGGTGCGCTTTGTAGCAAATTACAATAATATCACTTTTCCGTTAACCAATACCTTGCGCAATTTACGATATGACACAGGTGTTGAATCGTCTACATTCGAGGAAATTGAAATTGAATGGAGTTCCAATTTGACGCAAAACAGGATTATTATCGACTCGTAGCCAAATGTAGAAAGCAAACCACATTATGTACCCAATCCACCACAATTCATTAATACTTGGGGCCTCGTAAAACTGGAGAAAAACCTGAGGACCCAAACAATTAAAAAAAGGGCTATTTTGTACCACCTGGTTGATGTTTGAACATCCCGGAGTCCAAATACTCAGGTGAGTGCGGGGGCCGATTGTCCCAGCTTGCTTTCAGTAAGCGGAAATCGTTAGCGAGCGAGCGGGCAGAGAAGTGGGCTATTGGGTTGGGTGGGATGGGATGGATGGATGAGTGAGTTGAATGGGTAGGTGGATGGCGCGGTGTAGGTGTGTAAGAAGGATAGAATGATGTGGGTGGTTTGTTGGTCGGGTCGGGTCGGGTCGGGTCGGGTTGGGTAAGGCACCCGCGTGACGGACTGCAGCAGCTCGGCACTCGCAGCCTGTCGACAGCAACTCACGTAAAAAATTGATTTCCCTTCTACCTCATTTCTTTTGATTCCGTATTCAAAACGATGAAAGGCGCCGCTCGCCCTGAATTGCGTCCTCGTCAAGGGAATAACACCCCGCGCCGCAGATGTAACCTTCTGCGCTGACACGCCGTTCGGGAACTTGGTTTCATCTCCATCAACGTTCGTATTTTTTTCAGCCATTTTCCTGGTAGTGTTCAGGAGTAGGTGGACACTGCGCATTTGCACCTTGGGAGAGAAGGATCATTGTTGGTAAAAGTAGAGTGGGCCACTCACAATTATCGAAAATTCGAAACGAAGAAAGGAGTGAGACGAAACAACCCGGAGCGTCACACAATGCATCAATTACCTGATTTACGTAACGAAAGCAATACACAGTACAGTGAATAAAATAAGATCCACTAAATTCATAAACGAATGCTTTTTATTCGAGTCAAGAATATTCATAATTCCTATTCCCCTAAGCATCCTGTAATCGAATTCTTCTTACCCGACCTTTTGTTTTCGGTAAGTACTAAGAAAATGGCAAATCTACGAATGCGCGAAACCACTTCCTATTACAAAGGTTCGCGGAAGCATCTTCACAAGGAAAAAGAATGTTTGTACATTTTTTTATTAAACGCCATCGGCACAAAATCCTTACAATGTGCTTCTGTTAGAAAGAGAATTACTCCACGTGTGCATCAAACAGACTTAAGACGAAGAATGTAGAACTGTGCAGGTTAAGCAATAAAGAAACCAGCAGACGCACAGGCCATCTGAAGCAAGTTTTCTCTTTCCTGACTCATCGATTGGAAGCAGTGGGTCCTGCGTCATTAAAAATCGAATTTCCGGTCTCGGGAACCCAAATCCGTGGATCTCGTATATTAGATTACGACTTGAGAAACATCTACGAAACCTTTTTCGATCTTCTATTACATTTTTGGAGAACTGACCCTTCTCGATACTCGCAGAGCGTTGTACTGGTGAACGCAGAAATCTGGAGAATCTCGCGTGCAAAATCTAGAAAACGATGTAAACTGAAGCCTATTTTGTGATACACTACGCAATCTGTGTGTGTACGCTCAGCAATATCAAAATATTTACCGAGACTATTTATTTATTGTCAAGAAACAGTAAAAAACTACGTGCGACTTTTAGATGGGAGAAAAGCAACATTAAATGCGTCCACACGTAAAACAATGGACCATCTCAGTACATCCTTAATGAATCTGAAGGATGTAAATCTCGACACGAGAGTCATTGGCCCTGAAACTGATGACAAAAAGATTAATTTAGGCAGAACCAGTCTTTTAGCGTTATACGCAGCAAAAGATAATAAATGTCTTGACATACTAGTAACACGTAGGCCTATCTATACGTTATGGAACCCATCTCAGCAGTTGCTGAGGTGAGAGCGAGCGTTCGCCAGTGCTTGCGAACGGGCAAACTATCGTTCACGTTAAGGGCAGGGACCAAGCGCAGTCAGTCATCGTCATTCCAAGGTTAGATGACCTGGGCATCAGTTGTAATCACTTTCTCACGCAAAGAAAAAGCGAAAGTGCTCACTCAACTACGCCACGCGGCGAGTCCCATTATTTTTGCGTTCATTTTACAAAAAATAAATATTAAAAAGAAATCACTTTTTTTCCCCTCAAGAAATACGAACGTTTATCACTAGGGCCCGGATTTTAATGACATGTCATATTATTTCTGAACCTTCGGGTGAACTTCAAAACAATTTATGCACGAATCTAGGTAATGTCGATTAGAAAAACGTATTTTTATTGGGCATATGTCATATTTACACAGTTTTTAGTAAAAGGTTATATTTTGGCCAAATTTTGCCATAAATGCATATATTTTTCATATTTTTACGGATCGATTTTAGTAAAAGATCATATTTTGGCCAACTTTTGTTCAAAATGCATACATACGTCATATTTTTAAGGAAACAACAAAAAGCTAGAAAATGTGTCTTGTATGAGAATATATCAAGTGTTATTGTCACAAATAAATTCAGCAATTATACCACAAACGATTATTTGAAACGTAGGAGAATTTGGAGTGAGTTGGGTCGAGCTCGCGGTCATGTGGCTAAAAAAGTGTACAACCAATTTTTGCGTGTTCTTCAGCGAAATATTAGATATTCTACAATGTGCAAAATTAGCGATATAATTTCTGGAAATGTCGCAACATTTGAAGACAATGAATCAAAGCTGCACTGCAGTGACATTGCCGCCTTCAAATACGTTTCCGTGACGTCATGTAATGTGGAGATGCGCTTTCCCAGAAACAAAACTATCTTCAGCGACAACCGCAGGTCTTTTAAGATGGAAAACCTGAAAATACACCTTGTGATCCAATGCAACTCTAGAAACTGAAGACTGAAAGGAAATTACAAAACCTTAAACAAAAAGTATGCAGCAGTAAAGCAAGACTTTTGTTTGACGGGTTTTATTTATTGTATCGTACTTGATTTTTTTTACAGGCACAAGCAATTTTTTATTAAATGCTAGTTAGTTCCAAAGACTTTAACCCGTATGTACCATACAATCCGTTCTTGAGTGAATTTTGTATTTATGTTATACCTAAAAAATCAACAGGAATTAAAAAAAAACTTGTATAGCGTCATATTTTATTTTTAAGGTCATATTTATATAGGTTTTAGGTCATAAATGCTTTTTTTTTTTTTTGCTGATTTTTAGGTAATTAAAATCCGGGCCTTATTTATCACGTCGTTTCAATTTCCATCTTATTTCGAGTCGTTGGTATAGCTGAGAAGACAGACACATTGTGCATATTCTCGGCTATTTCAATTAATTAAAATGGTCAATCGCACTTCACATACTAAATAACATCAAGCATCAAATCCCACGTAGGAACAAATAGAGAAGCGATTCCTGCCAATTTGAATGGATTTACACGACTCACGCTACTACTGCATTTACCAACAGTTCGAAAAATCAGCAGCAAAACAAGTAATGTTTTCTATTTTTTTGTCAAGCCTGAAAATCACTGCCATACAAGAGCAGTGAACCTTCAGCCACCTTATGGCTTTCCACGTATCTCGCGCGAAATAGTACATTCTTTCTCGAGTGCAGTAGATAGGAATACTTCCCTAAAAAAACATACCCTGCCACCCAGTGGCGTATCTACGGTACGGCAGACATGGCACGTGCCATGGGCGCCACGGAGCGCTATTTAGAGTATACCCGCTAAAACAAAAAACAGCAACCCTAATTTGAAGTATCCTGACTGAGGTGCAAATTCTATGCATGCCATGCGCGTCTGAATACCTAGATAGGCCTCTGCTTCCATCCACTGACCTCATCATCAGGCCAACGCCTCTCGCGCCGCTCGCGGTGGCGGTGGCGGGGGCGGTGGCGGGGGCGGGGGCGGCGGCTGTACGCACGACGGCGCGCGGCAGCCGCACGGATAAGACCTTGAAACGATTACCGCGATTTCCGAACGGTGCGGCCGTCGCGTCGGCGTCTCGGTTCGGCACCGGTCCGCGAGCCCCGCCCTCTCGCCCAAGCCAACGAGAGAAATTCCGCGACGACGGTGGCGCGTGAGGCGGCGGCGGAGGCGGAGGCGGCGGCGGCGGCGGCGACGGCGGCGGTAGAGGCGGCGGCGGCGGCGGCGGCGGCGGCGGCGGCGGCGGCGGAGGCGACGCACAGTGGGGCCAGAGGAGGGGAAAGTTGGCAAAAAGTCCAAAATCAAAATGTGCTTCAGATGCTTCATTTTACATGAAAAGTATAGTAAAATGTCTCCTCCATCGATTCCCGGTCGATTTAGGGTGGGGAAATCACCCCACTCCTTGCTGTGCAAGTTTGAACTTGCACAAGCGATGCGCGGCGCACTTGGCTCGCGCAGTAAGAAGAGAGGTGCATTTTCGATCGCTAATAGTTTTGCTCTCGTATCTACTAGAATCGAATGTGCTATGGACGTGATACCTGGAGGTATGTACTTTCATTCTGTATTAGTAAAAAACATATTACTTAAAGAATAATTTAGTAATTTTACGTAGAAACACCGCGTGTCACAACGAAGTAAAAGTTTTAAATTCTGTTTCTTCATATTGACTTTTAGTTACGATCCCGGCATTACTCGGCTATTATATTAACTGAATCTAATTCTGGAATTCATCTAGTTTTCAAAGCATTAATAAAAGTTTGCCCATGTCTGCCCCATTTTGCGCGAAGACTCTTTGTTTATAACCCTACGCACTTAGTTTCGTTAGCCTTCTACCGACAATATTATTTTTTTAAATTTTTCCTTCAGGTTCTGGAGCTGATAGCTCTGAATTAACAAGGAGGGATCTATATAATGCTATTAAACACTCCGAAATGAAAAACCCGGAAGAAAAACTGCAGATTTTGAAGGAATTCTTGGAAAAACGTAATAAGTTTTCCAAACACGGAAAGCCGGGTTTAAATAAAATTGTTTCAAAAATTATTACCGATTTTAAGAAAAATGGCAAGATTCTAATCGTACAGAGGAAAGATTTTTGCAAAAAAATGAAAATTGGCTAGCGGCTTTTATTAGATTACCAAATTCCATCTCCAACGTAAAGAAAATGCCCAATGAAGCACTTTGAGGACGTATCCGATAGATCCAAACGTCAAAGAACTACAGTTTTACGGTCCAAACATTCTCCCAAAGACCTATCATATGCTGCTCAAATGAGTTCACGTTCTTCCGGTGAAATGAAGCTGCTAAAGTTATTAAAGATGTGACAATGACTACTCCGACCCGCGCTTCAAAGTACTCAATCGGTTACAAACAATTGGGTAACCTACAAACTCAGAAACTTCCGGGAACCGAAGCGTTATTTTTATTTATTGCAGCAAACCTTACAAGAGAGCAGTACAATAAAATTAGAGAAAAAGATGTCTCTCGATTTCCTTCCTACAAAAAGATTCAGTTGGCAAAAAAATATTATTACCCGCAAAAAGAAGCAATTACTATTACTGAAACGTCTGCTGAAGTAAGACTACAGCCACTTTTAGACCACACAATTTCGCGGATTTTGCAAGCACAGAGAGATGTCTTCGCTACTCAGGTTTCAAAAACACCTTGCAAATTGTGTTTGTTAAGTAAATGGGGATTTGACGGATCACATCCATCCCAATATAAGCAAACATTTATTTCCAATCCCGAAGCAACTGATGCAAATATTTATTTTTCATTACATCATTAGTACCTCTGCAATTGACTTACGAAAGCTCCAAATCAAATGAAAAAGATATAATATGGCAAAACAAAAGATGTTCATCAACAAGGTTTTGTAGACCTATCAGGTTTCAATTTGCTCAAGAAACCTCTGATCTTTCCAGAAACGAAAGATTACATGTAGAAAATCAAATCAAGCAACTGCAACCAACAAAGTACACTAACGATGAGACTGTAATAGAAGTTAACCATACTTTGCTATTTACATTGGTAGATAGAAAAGTCTGCAATGCATTGACCGAAACCAGACATACACAGCGATGCTATATTTGTGGGCTGACGACCAAAGACTTTAATGATCTTGACAAAGTTTTAAGGGCTCCAGTCAAAACTGAGAATCTAGAATTTGGACTTTCGGTACTCCATGCTTGGATTAGGTTCCTCGAATGCATTTTACTTGTTGCTTACAAGCTGCCTCTCAAAAAATGGCAAGTAAGGGGAAACGATAAAGAAATAATAGCAGCTACAAAAAGGAATATACAGGAGAAATTCAAAGCAGAAATGGGTTTACTCATCGACAAACCTAAGCAAGGATACGGGAGCACTAATGATGGTAACACTGCCAGACGTGTTTTTTCCAATCCAGAAAAATCAGCTCAAATAACAGAAGTCAATACTGAAGTCATAAAGAGATTTAAAATAATATTACAAACAATTGCAAGTGGCCACTCCATCAATACGGACAAATTTAAAGAATTTACCTTAGATACTGCCAAACTATTTTGCAGTGAATATCCTTGGTATCCAATGCCTCCGACAGTGCATACGATCTTAATCCACGGTCCGGCTGTCATTTCGAGTGCTTTACTTCCTATTGGACAACTAAGTGAAGAAGCGCAAGAAGCCTGTAATAAAATGTTTAGAAAATATAGAGAAAGTTTTAGCAGAAAAATGTCCAGAGAGAAAACCAACGAAGATGTACTTCATAGGCTGCTAATTGCATCTGATCCATTGATATCAGAAATGGAAAAGAAAAAAAAAATCAGAAAGGCATTTGACCCAGAAGTATTAGCAATGCTAATGCCTGCAGATGCAAGTTCGCATTTTGAAGCAGAGTCACCGGACGAGAATTCTGATTCTGACTGTGAGGTTTAAAAATATTGTAAGTGTATATATTTCACATTTAAACAATTAAATAAATTGTGTTTTATTTATTAAATGTGTTTTTATATCGATTAATCCTGAAAAACGCGTAAAAATACTTTTTGCCAACTTTTCCCCTTTCTGGCCCCACTGTGCGACGGTGGAGGCGGGGGAGGCGGCGGTGGCGGCGGTGGAGACGCGGCGGAGGCGGCGGCGGCGACGACGGCGGCGCCAGGCTCTCCTGAGCAGCTTCCCTGAGTCACCGTCCCAGGAAGGCCGATGCCGGTGCGCCAGCGCGCTCGAACCGGTTGTGACGAGCCTTGCGCCCGCCTCGCGCCGCGCCATGGCGCGCCGTACCGTGCCGTCTTTCCTCTCCGGCGGATGCAATGCCTGCCATGGTGCCCATCGGCCTCTTTCATGCGTTTTCCCAGTAGTTTCCTCGGGTTTTCTGTTTTCTATGTCTTAAATTTAGTCTGTCTCTCTGTCTAGAATACTCGGCTCTTTAATTGATCAGTCGTGCTCTTCAATTCTTCCTCACGTTTCCGAAGTGGGAGTGGTGTTTGAAACGATTATTTGAAATAATTTATTTTTATCTCACATATATTAAATGAAAATAAAATATTAGTATACAATTTTAATGCAATATTTTTACTGATTAACTGATATTAACATCAATATCAACTTTGTACATAATAAACATAAAGGTACATCGCGGCCCGATGATCAAAGAGTGGTAAAATCGTTTTGGAAAAAACACTGATTTATGGAGACGTATGGAACTTTTGAAACTCATTAGAGGGTAGCTCATGAATGAAATAATTAGAGTTGCAAATTAGACAAAATAATTCACTAAAAATAGGGGCCTCTACGGCCTCCCTAAAATCCACAAAGAAAACATACCAATTAGGCCTGTTGTATCCTACACCAACACTATTACCCACAGACTCGCTCACAGACTCAACAACCTCTTTCACGAACACGGACGTTTTAAACCCGTTCACACCATCAAGAACAGTTTGGAACTTGTGACCAAACTTCAAGACATACACATACCGGCCAATGCCAAACTGATATCCTTTGACTTTACAAATTTATTCCCTAGCACCCGAGACTCTAAACTAATTTTACAAAATATCCTGGACAAAGCTACATGCCCCGTACCAATACGAACAGAACTGTACAATCTGATCTCACTCTGCATGGACACTAACTACTTTATGTTTCATAACTCTTTCTACAAACAAAATTCTGGTCTTCCGATGGGATCACCACTGTCACCACTTCTTGCAGACATGTTCATGGACAATTTTGATACACTCTTGTTTGAGACACAACATCCCCTTCTTCAAAATTTAACGTACTGGTACCACTACGTCTATGGCATCTTAGCTCTATAGACAGGTACAACAAGACAACTCGACATCTTCCTCGAGTTCCTTAACTCCAGACACACATCCATAAAATTCACTAAAGAACTAGAAAATGACAATCAATCAATTAATTTCTTAGACCTAAACATCTCTAGGTTGGACAACAAATACATCTTCAATGTTTTTAGAAAACCCACAAACACAGACACTGTCATCCACAACACATCCCAACATCCATCTGCCCACAAACACGCAGCTTTCCATGCCATGATTCACAGACTTGTCAGCCTTCCCTAATCACAAGACAATTTTCAAAAAGAAACACGCACCATTAAATACATAGCTACCGCCAATGGATACAGTACCACTCTCGTTGACAACATACTACGCCGCAAATTAAATAAGAAGAAACTGAAAACGTATACAAGCCTCACTCCATTCACCCAGAAACCAACATTTATTTCTATTCAGTTCTTTGGAAAATATCGCAGAAGGTAGCCCATATTCTTCACAAATACAATTTTCACGTTTCCTTTACCACACACGAATTCCTCAAACACCTACTCTCACCTCGCAACACCACCCCACTCATGGTGAAATCAGGAATTTATGAACTCCGCTGCCACAATTGCGAGGCTAAATACATCGGCCAAACAGGTAGAAGCTTCAATGCCAGAGTTAAAGAACATTTACATGCATGGAAGCACAATACAAACAAATCGCACTTTGCTACACATCTTATAAACGCAGGCCACACTTTCCACCCAGACTCAGACATTAAAATTCTTGAAATAGAAAATAAATTCTGGAACAGAAGCGCTTTAGAAATCTTTCATATATTTCAAGCCAAACAGAAATCTGAGGCCCTTCTCAATGAACAAACTAATTTCCCTCTGTCACCTCTACTAATAATTTTACACACCCCGACCTCACTAATTGACTCCCCCGCCTCCTAAGACATTTCCAAGAGAACACTAAACAGACCTCCTCCGACCCCTCGCCGGATCTCCGGAAAGCAATAAAAACCCCGTGTCACGTTTCCTCTGGGCACAGTCGACCAACTTTTGCCGAAAGCAGCGAGGCTCAACAAAGCAAAAGAGGCTCAACTTATTATTCAATTATTTCCCCATCTTTGTAATAGCATTTGCTATTAATTATCATTAATATTCCCAATTTCCTATATTTTTTTATTTATTTTTAATTGTTTTTTCTTTCTTTCTTTTGAATATGAGAATGTATATTTCTTCATTTATATTTATAATCTGAAATTTGAACTGCTATTATGCTACGCGTTCAGAATTCTTTCAAATTCAGTCAGCCTTCATATTGCTCGTTTTGTATATTTCGCGAATGTTCATTCCCATCTGAGATATGGCATAACATTCTGGGGAAATACATCTTATAGCTCCCAGACTTTTAGATTACAAAAATGAATTGTACGAATAATAAACAAATCCCACCCACGTGATTCTTGTAAGCCTCTCTTCATTAATCTAGGAATTTTACCATTACCTTGTCTGTTGATTTACGAATCAGTGGTTTTTGTCAAAAATGACTTGCTTAAGGACGGGAATATTTTTCAAAAATGCGGTTTTACTATAACCTCGCGTAGAAATCATATTCATCAGGTGACAGTATCAACAGCTCATTACAAAAATTCACATACAATACATGTACATTATTTTACAACACTTTGCCAGATGACATTAAACGACTAAATTCAATAGAAAAGTTTAAATCCATAGTGAAATCGTTTCTGCTGCATAACTGTTTCTATACAATTAGAGACTATACTAAGCATCACAAGGAAAGTAACATTAATTTTAACAATGATACATAATGAATTATTTACCATTTGGACTGTAGAAATGTGTATAAACAACCTGTAACAAGTATTGTATTGCAGTCTCCGGGTCAATGACCCCCATCTCGATCAGGTTTTCCGTCCAGTTTCCCTGATCCATTGAGCAAATGCTGAGATGGCCCCTTGTTTTGCTTCTGGACATAAATGTAACTTCATTATCTGTGCACGTCTTCTAGAATTCATTGGGAAATATAATTATTCAAATTATCGTTTCCATGTTGTTGCGGCAGGAAGTATTATTCCTTGACGAAGGACATCAGGATAAGGCCCAAAATTCAAATTATTGTTGTACATGTTTAGGTGGAGAAAATAGATTTTATTACATGAGACTTTTTTAATTTTCAAAGTTTATGTTGTATATGACTCAGTGTAGGGATCACAGAATTTTGAAAATGTGCACAGAATTCACTTCTCCCCATAGCACGTCATAGGCAGTTTCAACCGTTTTTTGAAGTAAAATAAATAAATAAATATTATCTGTATTAATTCCCCCCCCCCGTCGCATTTCATTTTTGCAATTTTATCTGCAATATGTTCCTTATATTTTCAATCATATAATGTGTCTTTCTTTATTATATTTTATAATATTTAATTTGAACTGCTACTAATCCCTTTTTCTTTTTTAAATTATTTCTGCTATCTGTAACTAAAAACTTGAAATGTATCAAGCAATTGTAATTTAATTTTCTATCTTATTTTGTATTTATTTATAATTTTGTTATATTTTTCTGTATCTTGAAGACTGACGATGACGGCAAAGCCGTCGAAAGCCGGCTATCTTAATAAAACTAATATGTTGACGAAGATGACCTCTTTTATTTCTTCTCATAAGAACCTCAACAACACATCAGAATTCCCACAATTCACTAAAACTAGTCTTAAATTTAAAGTACACCATACAATAATTTATTTTTTTGCCCTAATTACGTGAACTAATCCGTAATAATGATGAACAATCCGTCGTGGTGCACCCATGGGGCTTCGCCCCCCCCCCTCCCCCTCCAGACGAAGTTGAGAAAGCCATTTTCTCAACTGAATGCCTTATAAATAACTACAAATCAACAAATAAAAATCAATTTTACATTCAGTTTTACAAGAAAACATCAAATCGGCTGGCCTCGACACCTGTGCCCCCTCCCTTCCCTGTGCTTGTTGTAAGGATACATTCCAAACGGAATGTCACTCTCCCTGTCTCCGTCTCTCTCCCTCTCTCTCTCTCCCCCTGTCTCCGTCTCTCTCTCTCCCTGTCTCCGTCTATCTCTCCCTGTCTCCGTCTCTCTCTCCCCTGTCTTCGTCTCTCTCTTTCCCTGTCTCCGTCTCCTTCCCTGTGCTTGTTGTAAGGATACCTTCCAAACTCCGTCTCTCTCTCCCCTGTCTCCGTCTCTCTCTCCCTGTCTCCGTCTCTCTCTTCCCTGTCTCCGTCTCTCTCTCTCCCTGTCTTCGTCTCTCTCTCTCCCTGTCTTCGTCTCTCTCTCCCCCGGTCTCCGTCTCTCCCCCTCTCTCTCTATTAGTAAATAGAAATCGATGTTCTGATAAATGTGTCAATAATCCTATTTTAAACGTCATTAACACCAGAAACAGTATATTAATATCCCGAAAGAACTATATTTCTGTACAATGGAGGCAAATGGTGCAATGTGCATATTTGCTAACATTAAATATTTTAACGCACTTTTTTCAATGAATTTGACTTCCTGGAGGTATTGGGAACAATGCCTAAATGTTTTTAATCATAAAGTTTGCCACACCATATCCATATACTTACATAGGAATACACATTTCAGCTGCTCTTCAGTAAATGTATGTTTATGTGACAGACAGCTCTTTACCTTCGAAATACACTTTCCCATCAAACAATGGATCATTACTGAGTATATTGATTCCATTAATCTGGAAATTATATCAAGAACTCGGTCGATAAAGTGTAGCTATTCAATATACAACAACGGTATTAAAACTAGTGGAGCTAAAAGAGCTTTCTCGCATTATTTCTAACTGTTGCAATGTTCGAGATCAACGAAAATCGGACATGCACCATTTCAATAAGCAAACTTCGCACTATCCGCGAAAAAATAAAAAATAAAAATTTGGAGATAGATAATTATTATATAGATAATATATTATATATTACCTAATACACATCTGGCATTTTCCAAATATGTTATTGTATAATATATATTATTCAAACTCCTGGAAAATATTGTATTTTGAACAGTTAATAAATATATTTTTAATTATAATAGTCATTCACTTTTTTTTACATATCAATGGAAGTTTATCTGCTTTCGGTTAATTTCAGTTGTAGGCATATTTTCAATCCTCCTCAGTGTCTGCTTACAACCCTCACCCATCTACACAGCGTAAGGACAGGATTAATCGACTATCTAGGGAAGAATTCTATCTAGGGATTATTCGGTATCTAGGGAAGAACAAAGGTGCGCGAAAAACCTGCCGCGCGTGTGCAGTGTATTAGTGAAGTTCGGAGCGAAAGTAATAAAGAAAATAATTATTTTAATGGTATCCATGAACAGCAAAACTAAATTGGCGTTACACAAATCTTATCAATCCAACGAAATCTTCATTTCACGAGGCAGCGATTGATAACGAAAGTACCTCTAACATTCTGAAAACGTATATCGATGCACAGTCGTGTATCGACTCGAAACCAATGGTCATTTCGTTTGGCAAAAGAATCGAAGAATAAACACTCTTTTCTAAAATCGTGAGCAACCCAAAATCCTTCAACACTGTGGTTATGCTCCAATTTTTTTCTGCGAGAAAACCGTGTAGCCTTTTCCATGCATTTTTTTGCTTCATCGCAACTGAGAATTAATTACTGGATGTGAACATTCTTTTCTTGTAAAAACAAAAACGTGTTTGATGTAAACCAATAACGAATAATAATATCGGCGGAAGTCCAGACGAGGGAGAAATCAAAGATGTGCGTGTGCGTATGCGTATTCGTGTGTGTGTGGGGGGGGAGGAGCTATGGCCTTCCCAATAAACCAACATCTCTACTGTAAATTTACTCAATTTATTCAAAATAATTACCACACATAGATCTCTTCATATCCAACACGACATTCCCATTAGGAACATACTACAGTCGATCCCTGTTATAGTGAACTTATGGGGACTAACAATTTTGGTTCACTATATCAGAGGTTCATTATATCCGATGATGTCAAAATGAAATAGAATTTTAATTTTTTAATATGGAGATACAGCAACATTCATTAACAGCACGAGCTGAAAATTTCAATATCTTTATTTGTCCTTAAAATATCAATTATTTTCAATTGCTTGCTTCGTACATTTTTCATTAAAAATTTTCTTGATCCTTCTCCAGAGTTCGTACTCTCTCCACATTTGATTCTGCCCCTCAATTATTAACGAAATGCGGTCTTGATACCTTTCAATATCTCTTGCACTGTTAGAACACCGTCCCTCTCTCCGAAGGTCCTTCAACTCACCTAATAACATACGATATCCAATTAATTTCCAGGACTTATTTCCTACGTTCACTATAGCCGAAGTCCAGGTTCACTATAACCGAATCTTATGCTTAATTGTAATGTAAGTGAAACGGGACCAGTGACTTAAGTTCAATATAACTGAGGGTCCACTGTATCCGAGTTCACAACAACCTGAGGCGACTATAGTATGTTTCTTTTATTTTAGGCTAACAAATAAAATAATATTACTTCATAACTATTTATAGTTCAAACTGGTATTGCCTTCCCACTGAAATACTTTCTGCATCAGCCCCTGTCGTATCTTAATATTTATACCCGTAAGTAGTAAATTGCTTTCTTTGTTAAATATTCAAGAACACACGATTTACTGAAGAGCAATGTAAGATACTCTTTACATCAGTACACAGTAACTTTTCGTTTATTCGTTACTTCTTATATATTTATTACATTTACATTTAACTTTCTAGGTACTTTACATTTATTTAGATTGTTTTATTTTTTGATGATCAAAATAATAGATTCGCCAATCCTATATAACAAAACAATTGTTAGTCGTTTTAATGCTTCCATGAAGTGCAAAATTTCGAAAAACTCTCACCTACGTAGTATTCCTTGCAATGTCTATGAATCCAGACGCGTCACAACGGCACCAAAAGAACCGCGCCACACAATGCTTCCAGGCGGCGAACACGTTTTAACGCGCATTCTCTGCGTTTACAACCTCACATTCCATTTCTACAGGCACCGACGGCGGTGAGAAGCCGGTAGCGAGGGCACAGGTGGTCCTACCGTCCGTCCCTCCCACCGACCCCCCATCCTCCTCCTCCCTTCTCTGAGTCGAGGGCAGGGGAGCACTAGGCTTGGCGCAACTATTTGGACATCCCCCGAATCCGGCATTGCCGCACTGCCCTGGCCGTCGCGCGCCCGCGCCCGTCCCCGCCCACTGACAACTTTCGCAAGCAAACACACAGCCCACGCGGACGGGCAGCTTGCGTTTACTTCGCCCGTCGTCACACAACCCTATCGGGGTCCTATTCAGAGCGACTCTCGCTTCCCGACGCGGCCTCCCTTGTCTGCGCGGTGCTCCAACGGGTGGGCCGGAGGGAGGGACTGACGCGAGATAGGGAAACTCCGGCGCGAGTGACACGTGCGAGGGAGGCGGAGCGAAGCGCTGGTGGTAGCGGTGACGATGTCGACGATCCGACGGCATCTCGCGGCTCGTGGCGAATCCTTTTGTTTACGCACACGCAAGCACGTGCGCCTTTGGACGAGAAGAAACGCAATCAGTCAAACACGGAGCGAAACCTGCTAAGCGAGCTTAGCACGCGATGTTGGCGCTCCGGGAGGTACAAAAGATGCGACAGAAACAGAGCGTAGGAGGGTGGGAAGTCCATACACACAAAAACTGCCGAATTTCTCAACGTTCTGAGGAAACAAAGTGTCAGGCAATTTTTCGAAATATATGAGTCAGCGGGTGTTTCGCATTCATATGACATTCGAGTTACATATTCTATGAAATTCACTAATACTTGTGTTTATCTTCAGTTCTCAATTCTAAATCAATAATCAAAAGATATAAAAAATGTATAATTACGTATTTATAACCTAAAAGGAAAAGAAAAAAATAAGTACGTAAAAAATACCTGGTCCAAAATATATTTTACTTACCCAAAACATCACGTTAAATCCAAAGATAACATATTTCAAACAGCAACTAACTTCACTTGTGTCTCTTCTGTATTTCCGAACAGGCATTTTGACAACATTTAGAACACAAACCTCACCCGAAAAACTAAAATAAAATCAGCTGTTTACTTTTGACTCTGTTATCGTAGCCATCACTTCACACATTCACAAAGTACTCGCACAGAACGTTCGCACGACCAGCGCCAACAAAATGAATCAGACAACTGACTGATTCTGCTGGTGTCCGTGACAGGAGCAGCTGGCAGCACCATCCAAATATGGCGGTCGTTTCTAACATGTTAAATGGAAAGATGGTTCACTTCACACGTTCTGCTCGTGAAGATTAAGGGATCACTATACAAAAAATAGTGTACTTTGTGGTATAATTACTAGTAATATTTTACGATAATTTGTAATTTTGTATCCTAAAAAATCGTTAAACTATTAGGTAAAAAATATTTTACTAAATGAATTGTTTTCTCTTGCATTGAAATTCTCTGCTCTTGTTAATAAGATGGAAATCAGTAGACAGTTGTTACATCGTTTGCAGGTAAATTAAATTGATTATGTTGATAGCAGTATTTTAACGACTACAATATTCTTTTGTGTGATGTATGATTTCACAGTATTTATGCACTTCGTAGTAATGAATGAACTGCTAGGCGAATAAGTTAGGGAAATAGAATATTTTAGGTTATGTGTATGTTATTCATTTTAGCAGTAAGTAAGCATTAGTAAAGAACTGTAAGTTGACGCTTAATTCTACTGTTACAGCCGACTCTTGCTGGCCAGTTAGCTCTCGTCAGATCCTTTCATGTGACACCAGCATGTCAGAAAGTGCAAGCAGGGCGTTACAGGATCACCACTAAACGTGACAAACCATTAACCTATGAAATGTCCAATCCTCCGCACCAAATTGCTCACAGAAAATCGTGGAACTCTTGGAATACTGGTAAGCTACTGACAGAAGCAAACTAATTTGGAAATGTCTCTATTTGCTAAATTTTAGTTTTCCTTAGAACATATTTATAGTTTACTAAAACTTGACATTTTTAATTTCAGCAAATATTCTTGGAGGTGTTCGCCCTGCAGAAACTACAATTGAAGATCTATTTATTCGTAAATTTATGTCTGGTACTTGGCATAATTTATTTTTATCTGAAGTAATCATCAAAAGGCAACACAATATTATCCGAATTGCAGGATTGGTAAAACAAGCAATCTCTGCTCGTAAAATGTATTTCTTGATAGGATTCACAGAAGAAATATTAAGTTGTTGGCTCCAATGTCCAGTTAAACTTGAATTACAGACTGTTACAGATCCAAAGGATGCTATTTTCAAATATATATAATTTTGTTTTGAGTTGTACTTAGATAATAATAGTTAAAAATAAATAAATAAAATGTATTTTACACAAATTCTGAATTTAAATATCCTGTCTCCTTACTTGAACAGTTGCATGCCAATCAATGCCATTTATAGTGCAAAGGGTTCATGGCAAACCGTAGAGTAAAAGAAAAAATATACTAGGGAAATTTTAAATCATTAAGAATTGATGTTATGTATATTTAGCAATATTTACTATCGTTTTCAACAAGTTTGATCAGTTTTTGAGTTATGGGAAAAGCTTATATATTGTGATCATATTCTGTTCTTTCGGTTAGAACACAAATGCAAGTTATGATTGTTTTCAATAGAAGTAGTTCAACATTTACCTTGTTGCTCCAAATAACAGTTATTTACACCAACAGATACTGAAATAAGATTGCAACATATTAATGGGCAAAGCTGTAACAAAACTGGAGTTTCCACAAAGTGATTACCCATGCCGACAGTTTTGAATATTATTTTTTGCACCTGATAAGCATTGAAAACTGAAACCAAATAATAAAAGTCCTAAATGAAGAGATAACGTCTTACCTAAACAAAGATGGAGGAAAAAAACGCTAAGATCCATCATTGACACCCCCCCCACCCATTATTAAGCAAATTAAAAAGCTAAAGTATATTTGTTAAATACTGAAACATAAACGAATGACCAAATAAAGCCAAAGCTACTTTTCCAAATTAGGTATTAGTGGATAGTATGGTATATCCAGTATTGATGAAAAGCAATTATAACATGATATTTCTCTATTGTTTTCAACACATCTGATGTGGAATATAAAATGATTGTAGAAATTGGTCAGATTGGAAAATATTTTGGGGAAAAAAGAAAAAGAAAAAAAAAGCTTTCTTAGTATTAGGAGATCCCAAATCATGTATTTCCATTGAAATCTCGAATTTCCACAGCATTACATAACGTTCTCTTTACTATGTATATTACTTCGAATGTACGTATATGTAAACAAGAAAGAAGAATAATGAAACCAAATAGATACCTAAACCCAGGGAAGCCCAGAGAAAACCAAGGACCTGGGGCAGTAGATGAGGATGATATTCTTTCTAACCAAAGTTCCTCTTATTTACTATTATTATTAATAAATTTTAAAGTGAATCATATTTAAACTACAGTTCAATATATTTTCTCGAAAAAATGTATTAAAAGAAATACATATTATACAAATTTTCAGGGCCGTAGGTGGGGGTCTGGGGCAAGTTGCCCCAGCTGCCCTGCCCTCTGAAAGCGCCTTCTCAAACCAGATCCTGAAATATAGACCAAGAGGAAGGGGAGAACAGGGCTCACCAAGAAAAAGATGGGAGGTCCAGAAACTTCTCAGCAGCAACTAAGGGAATACTGGATTCAAAGGAACAGGCCACAAGTTATAACCTTTTTAAAAATACATGATGATAATATTTATTTACAGATTTATGTGTACAATATATATCTTTTCTGTATTCAGAATTCCATTATTTCAAATAAAAATATTTAATGAATTTTAATGAGTGACTCCAGAATGAATGAATGAATCCAGAAGCGTGACAAAATGCCTTTTTATGGTTTTAACAATTTGACAAAGACTTCTGACAATAGGTATAATTTCTGTACTTCTACAGTTGCTTTAGATTTTCATTTTGCCTATTTTAGCTTTTGATGCTTATTTGTTGTTCTTTGCCATATTTTGACCTTCTTTGTTTTCCATCATTATTTCCCTTTTCTCCTATCACCAATCTCTATCAAGTTGGAACCTTACTTGCAAGTCTGGACAAACATGAAGACACTGTGATATTTTGTCTTTCTCTGCAAGCGGAGGCATGATATCAAGCAAGAGGTACTGAACTTGGGTTCCAAGGGCTGTAAACATCATTAAAAGAATGCCAGATTATAGTTGTTGGATTTCTTCCACACTGAAAGACCTTTTTAACTCCCGAGGAATCCAATCTCATCTCTGAGTAAGGCCTTCAATCCATTTTGAGGACTGTACATGATAAAAGATATGGGCATTCTCAGTTACTCACAAGTTTGAAGAATAATATATGTACATGTTTTCACTTTTGTCTTTTCAGGATTTAAAAGAGAATAGTTATGTTAGTATTTTGTAGTGGCAGTATTGCTAAAGAAACAAATTTGTAGTCATTACAATAAGATTTAATGTACCACTAAGAATAATTTTCAGTAGAGAATCTGAAAAACTATCTTTCTGATATGAATTGTGCGAAACAAAAAGTATCTGGGGGTTACATGCCATCAAGATTACAAACAAAAGATCATTGCTAAGGAGGCAAACTTTAGTTAAGAGGAAATATTGGAATAATTTTAATTATTATGAATTTTTTAGAATAAATTCTTTAATTATTATTTTTCATTGTTTGCATTCCTTTTTCATTCCTATTTTAGCCAAAATAAATGTCTTTTTACTGCCTATTTTGGTAGAAATAAATACCTTTCAAAACATTGTACAAAGGTTAAATACATTCCTGAACTTCAGAACTCTATTAATGAGGTTCTTCCTATTTTTTCTGGTTTCATAAACTGAATCTTGCAATTTTTTTTTCTTCTTTTACTTTTTGTCTAATTTCATTTAGCAATGTGTAAGTCTATCTCCTCCTCTTTTTACATGTGGAAATCATTCTATAATTTTCATAGGTAGTCTGTTTCCCATTGGGTGTTATTCAAGTTTTCGGAAGTTTTAAAGGAAACAAAAATGAATAATAAAATAACTATGACTTGAAGGAAAATAAATTAAGAAGCAGTATCTCATGTTAAATTAGGAAACAATCTTTCAGAGAACATGTACATTAAGAAAGGTTTCTGGCAAGGGTGTAGAACATTGTCTACTTTATATAAAATATTTTTTAAGAGATTGTTGGAAAATTGGGGGGAAAAATGTGCTATTCAGGAGATGCCTTCTGAAAATTATTCTACATCTTCACTTTGTTATTTGCTAATGTTCAGGTAATAACCGGACAAGATTATGAAGATTATTGTTGTTGTTTTTTTTAACAAAGAACATAAAGCAAATAAAAATTAATTTTTGAAAAATATTACATATGAGCAAGGATTAATTAATCAAAGATTGGGTGCAGAAATCAATCAAATTAATCAGGAATCAATCAAATCAATTATTTTTCTTAGATATCAATATTAATAAGAAAATGAAAATATCAGATGTAGAATAAATAAAGGACAATAAATACAAACATGATAGAGTGGTCACTCTTGTAGCAGTACACGGTTTTTAGTTACAGAAAAGTTGAAACAGTTCAGATATCTTATATGGACACACAGTAATAAGATAGCGTTTAAGTAATGTTTTATATGAACACACACTTAATAAGAACGCGTTTAAGCAATGTTTTGAAGAATTTATCATCAGATAATTTTATGGTGACTGGGAGATTATTAAAAAGCTGAGCTGCAATGCAGAAAGGATCTTTATTTGTTGAAGACTTGCTAGTGAATATCCTGTGATAGTCCCTATGTTCTCTAGTATGATAGTTTTGTACTTCTTTGTTACTCACAAAATATTGATTCTGATTATTTCTCAATAGTAGTATTACTTTGTAAGAGTAGAATGCTACAACAGTCAGTAATTCATATTTAATAAAGAAATTTTTACAGAACTGTCTTGGATTCAGTTTGAAAATGATTCTGGTGCATTTCTTTTGTAGGACCATTAATCTATCCATATTTTTTTGTGTTGTACCTCCTCATATTTCAATACCATATTGAAGTTGTGAGAAGATTATGCTGTAATAAATTAACAGAAGTGAGTCAGTTTCCAGGTATCTGGAAAAGTATCTCAAGAGGAATGTATTTGAGTTTATATTATTACAAAGCGTGTCAACTTGTTTGTTGTAAGTTAAGTTCTGATCTATGAATATTCCTAAAAACTTATCGCAATCAATGTGATTCACTGAATCAAATGAAGAAATCTGAAATTTCTGATGTTTTATGTAATAAATTCTTTGAAAGAGGTCAATGTTCTGGGGTTGTCTAGTTTACAGAGGATATAATTATCATATTAATTGTTTATTCCCATGAAATAATGAAATAGCTGAATGTGTGTATAATTTATTATAAATTTTTAAACAAATTTATTATTAAGAAATATGTTTATACATAGAAAAAGTTAAAAGATATGGATGTAATGCAGAGTCTGTTTATGTCACTCTTTGTTCAATGTATTGACTACTAGTTTTGCAAGAAGTAAAAAGCACATGGAGATTAACTTTTTTGAAGTTCCTATCTTATTTGTTTGAAAAGTATTGGAAATAAATGAATTTTTTTTATCAGTGAGGAAGATATTACTTAAAACAAAATGAATACAAAAATAATGATTTTTAAATGTTGTTTGTTATATTTTGTTTCAATGTAAATAGTGGAGACACTTGAAATCTTTTTTCACTTTAACAACTTACTACAATCGAAGATAATTTCAAGGGGAGGCAATGGGGGACAATAATTCCCCTTTGAATGTTTACTGAATTAAAAAAAATTACTAGCTGGATCCATCAGAACATTCCTCGCTTTGTTTAAAAAATATTTTTTTAATATTTAAAAAATGAATATAGATTCATACCAGATCCCAACTTCGAAGGCCAACTTTTAACTTTCTTGTATATGCATATTTCTTATGTACAGTATAATGTATGTAGTAATTAGTAAATTTCGTCAAAACTTGTTCCAAACATTTTCTTTGAATTTCTCATGGGAATAGAGGAAAATATCATATGTCTGATTTTCACGTTGATTCTGAATTTTCAAAAATTGCAAGTTGGAATTTGGAAAAATTGGAATTTCTTGGCTCCCCTGAACAACTACATTATTCAAGAGATATTTTTTTTTTTCAATTAGAATTTGTACTCCACAAATAGTTCTTTAATAAATAGCATGTATATTTTTTCAAAAAAATTAATAATTTTCTTGTAATTTTGAGTGAAATATGGGCAATTTTCAAAGCAAGATTAACTCAAAAGTGGTAACAATTTATTATTTGAACTTTTGGTATGTGTAATGCAAAGTGAACTGAACAAAAGGACACAAACACTATTTTGATGTATTACTTGGATTTTCCAAAATTAACACTAATGTAATTTTTTTTTAATTTCTCTCTCATGTTAATATTTATGGATATTATAGAGGTGTTTTATACATCATTGCTGTTGTGGGTACAAGTACTTCAAATGATTTTGGATAAAGTTTCATGAAAAATCAAAAGTTTTCTGTGAAAATTAAATAAAAATTGGGCATTTTCAGAAATGCTCAAACAATAATTGCTCAAAAACTGCCCCAATTTTTCAATGAAAATTTGCTTACAAGATTTTATTGTTCTATTACGTTCTTGTAATTATATTTTAGTTTTTCTCTTAGTGGATTGAAAACTTGAGAAAAAATGTCAATTTTTGTGTGCCGATAGGTTACAACTGGGAAGATGGAGTAAAATTAAAAAGCTAGCCCACTCTAAAGAGATTTGGAAACTATCATGTAATTGTATCATTAAATTTACCAACCTTAATTGAATATTATTGGCTGGGCCAAATTTACCTGCAAGACAAACAAGAAGTTGCTTAGGGGTTTGCATCTTTGGGGGCCCTGTCTCCAGAAAGAATTTATAACACCGTGGAAAAAATGTCATGCAATATGTTTATTGTGACTGAAGCGATAAGAAACTCAGTGTATATCAGTATTTGAATTCAAGAAATTAAATTAAAAATGTATTTAAATAAAAAACTAATAAGTGTGTTCAATTCTATACGTAATTTACAAATTTTCATTTGTATTTGTACAAAAAGTTTTTCAATTATAATTAGTGTTCTTTTGAGAAAATGTATAGAATATTTTCTGGAAGGGAAGCCCCTACAGAATGTTGTGCAAGGGAGCCTCACAAAACCTAAATTCAGTCTTGATTATAGACTAGTCATGACAGGCCTAGTGATATGTGGATTTAATTTTACATAGGTTTCTAGTTTCTGCTTGTTTCTGAAGAAGGGTCCCAAAGATTTTTTGCGAAGAAACTGCTGTATTCAAAACGCAGCAATTTTCAATTTATTGTTTTAAAAGTGAGAATATCTTCACACCGCAATTTAACTACAAGTGTTCGTGGCAACCGATTGAATGAGGTGAACTTTCTCACCGTTATGAGGTGAGAAAACCCTTAAAAAGTAATAGAATGGCCAAAAAGGCTATATTCTATAAATTAAGGCAAACAAACTTAATTCGGTTCTGATTACAGACCAGTCATGTCAGGCCTAGTGCCTGTTTAATTTTATATAGGTTTCTAGTTTCTGCTGATTTCTGAAGAAGGGTCCCAAAGATTTTGCATAAAGAAATTGCAATATTCAAAACAGCGTTTTCACTTTCTCATATACATATGTATATGCGGAGTAATTACATAGTGTGGAGAATGTTATGTAATGTTGCGGAAAATAAGATTTCTAAATTTCAACGGACCAGACGTTTTGGGCTCCTTTGATATGAAATAGTTCTTTTTTAAACCATCCATCTGTCTGTGGACACTACTATTGTAAGACTAGCACCTAAACCATGTGTAGGAGTTTTTCCAAATTGAAGAAACCCTTGTCAATCTGGCTCTAATTGAAGCTTTGAAATTTTGAAAAACATCCTTTAAAATTTGACGATACTTTACATGAAGCCCCTAGGACATTTTCAAATTTTCTAAAAACCGGCTACAAATTTTTTCTTTAAATTTATTGTAAGACTAGAATAAAATATACTTATAAAAATGGCATAGGTTCAATTTGCACGGTTAACTCTGAATTTTCAAAAATTGCAAAAGTTTAAATATTTTTCGTGGTCATCCCACAACTACAAAATTAAGACAGATTTTTCCTTCCAATGAAATTTGTGTCTCAGTTCTTTCATTAAAGTCATTTACACATTTTTGAAAATTTTAGTAGTTTTTGCGCATTATTGCCTGCAATATTTGCAACTTTAAAAAATTACCCCCAAAAAAGATTTTCTCAAAAATGGTTCCAAATTTTTCGTTTCAACTTTTGGTAGGGATAGTGCTAAATGTACTCTATTAGAGGACTTACACAGCATTTTGCCCTATTATTTTCTTAATACAAAAATGAATTTTTTGAACAAAATTTCTAAAAAATTTAACAGTTGTCTGTTGAAATGAGCTCAAATTTTCGCATTTTGAAAAACGCTCAAATGCTTCATAGACATCTCAGTATTGATACATCACAATGCTAGATTAACTGATTTGAACATGAAATATATATGAATATGCTCAGTATTGCCTGTTGGTGTTTCAGCATGATATAACACATAATTTCCATAAATTCAGTTTGAATAAAATCGCTACATATAATGAAAAGATACCTATTACAGGCTAAACAGAATGTTAAAATCAGATTTTCAAAAGTAGCTGTCACAAAAAGCTGTGCGCAATGGAAAAATTCTGTCATAGAATGTCCTAAAAGGTTACATTTTGTAAATTGAGGCACAAACAAACTTAATGTTGGGCTCTTATCCATGTTGTCCTTCGGAATAATACTTCCTGCCGCGACAACATGGAAACGACAACACATGAATAATTGTATTTCCCACTGAATTCTAGAAGACGTGCACAGAAAATGAAGTTACATTTATGTCCAGAAGCAAAACAAGGGGGCCATCTCAGCATTTGCTCAATGGATCAGGGAAACTGGACGAAAAACCTGATCGAGATGGGGGTCATTGACCCAGAATCTGCGATACAATACTTGTTACATATTGTTTAGAATTATACAGTCCAATAATACATTAAATATCACTGTTAAAATTAAAGTTACTTTCCTTGTGATGCTTAGTATAGTCTCTAATTGTATAGAAACAGTTATGTAGCAGAAACGATTTCACTTTGGATTTAAAATTTTCTATCGAATTTAATCGTTTAATGTCATCTGGCACAGTGTTGTAAAATAATGTACACGTACTGTATGTGAATTTTTTGTAATGAACTGTTGATACTGTCACCTGATGAATATGATTTCTACGTCGAGTGTTATTGTAATAGACATCTGCGTATTCTGAAAATATATTCCCGTCCTTAAGCAAGTCATTTTTGACAAAAACCACTGATTCGTAAATCAACAGACAAGGTAATGGTAAAATTCCTAGATTAATGAAGAGGGCTTTCCAAGAATCACGTGGGTGGGATTTGGTTATTATTCGTACAATTCTTTTTTGTAATCTAAAAGTTTGGGAGCTATAAGATGTATTTCCCCAGAATATTATGCCATATCTCAGATGGGAATGAACATTCGCGAAATATACATAACGAGCAGTATGAAGGCTGACTGAACGTGCAAGAATTCTAAACGCGTAGCATAATGAACTTAATTTTGTGTTCAATTTTATTTAAATTGACGTTCCATTTAAGGTTTGACTGAATTGAGAGACCTAAAAAATTTGTTGCCTTAATGGTACACCGACCATTTTCAATGGAGCACAGAATTGTTTATTTGAAATGGAAAACTACATTAAAACCGTTTTCTTTTCGTTTACTATTAATTTGTTATTTCAGAACCAATTTGAAACATCTGATATTGCACTATTTACGGTTTCTTTATTGCAAAGGATGTTCGTATCATCTGCAACGAGAACCGTTCTACCTTTTCGAATCGTCGAGAGAATATCGTTTACGTAAAGTAGGAACAGAATAGAGTCTAAAATCGATCATTGAGGAACTCCACGTGCAATGGGCAAAGAGTCGGAACGGTGCGTACGTAATGTTCCATCATTCCAGTAAGGTATCTCTGAGATCTTTGTTTAAGGTACGAACATAACCAATCTAGAGCAATACCACGGATTCCATATGAAGGTAATTTGGAAAGTAAAATGTCATGATCAATGACGTCAAAAGCTTTTGAAAGATCTAAAAATAATCCAATAGGTGCCTCGTTTTGATCCAATGTTGAGGCGACATCTTTCAGAAAAGAAAATATAGCTGTTTCCGTTGATTTTGATTTTCTAAATCCATGTTGGCAACATGAAAGCGCGTCATGTTTACTGAGAATGGTTTCCATTCGTACGTAAAAACGTTTCTCTAATATTTTTGAAAAAACTGATGGAAGAGAAATGGGCCGATAATTTTGAATTTCGTTTTTGTTGCCTTTTTTTGAGGAGCGGCTTACTTGTAGCTGCTTTGAAAATATCTGGAATCGTTCCGGTGCATAACGATGAATTAAAGATGTGAGTTAACGGGTGTATAATGGCATACGCACAGGTCTTTAACAAAGAATACGGGAATTCATCTAAACCGGACGAATATTAATTTTTAGTTTACCGATTATTTTGAGAATTTCATAGGAAGAAGTTTCGGAAACGAACATCGTGTCTAAACTTTTGGGTGAACTGTCTGTTTTTGAATTTTGTGGCTGGAGACTCTTAGTGAGATCGACAGCAATTCTCGAAAAGTATTGGTTAAAGAGACTAGCCACTGTTGCCGGATCGTTCACATTTATATCGTTATATTTTAAAACAACATTCTCTACAGGGTTTCTAGTTGATTTGGTCGTATTTTTTATTATATTCCACATTGCTTTTGTTTTGTTATTTGAGTTCAAAATATCCTGATCGTGTTTCATGATTTTAGCCTGCCTTATGACTTTTCGTAACAATGTTTTGTATTTTTTTAAGGTAGATGTGGAAATCTTGAGATACGTTATGACGTTTAGAGATGAAAGAAAGAATTCGCTTGTTTTTACAAGATGTCCCTTTTTCCAAGAATTGCTTTTCCGTGAAATTTTAATTTTCTTTTTTGAAGAGGTTAAAATGAAATGAAAGAGTTGAAAAAAAAGATTTTTTAAAAAAAAAATTTGTTGCGTCTACTTCGACGCAACGCGTCTCCAAGCCCCTTGGGGGGGGCGTTGAGCGCTTTGCGCTTCTGGGAGTAATCCTCCTATTACTGCGCTTGTTTTATGGAGTAATCCTCCGTTAACATTGTCTGTCGCGTCTCGTCATAGTCGGTGGCCAAAGATCAAAGATCAGGTAGCATCTCCGCGTACGCGCCTCCTACGTCACTACCCAGCGGCCAGAATTAGGAAGGAATAAGGATAGGGGTAGACTTCAGGACACTTCACAGGGGTTGGACTAGCCCTTGTGAATCAGCCGAACTCGTTTTGTTGGAACAAATTTCACATGAGATTCGACGGGAATCGAACCCGGATTTCAGTGGTGAAAAGCTTGCGACTTTGCAATGAGCCACGAGTTCAGCTCTCTCAATATATAACAATTATTATTGTTTATTATTATTGTTTATTATTATTATTATTATTATTATTATTATTATTATTATTATTAAATAATTATATTTGTCGTTTGTATCAACAGTATTATAAACCGCTTCCCATGACTCTTGCATCAAGTAATCAATGAATAATTTTATTTTACTTTTTGTAAACCATCTAGTCATACGTGTATTATTTATTGTGTCAGTGATCGAATTTATTATAATGGTAATAATTTGTGCATCGTGGTCACTGTATCCTAAATCTTTTGTTTCAACTTAATACCGAGTAGTAGTTTTGTTAATTATAATTTTATCAATTGCCTTCATCGAATTTTGTGTGATCCGTGTAGGTACATTAATTGTTATGTCTAAATTGAAGGAATTAATTAAATTGAGAAACTTTTCTTTCTCGCAAGATTTGACCAGAAAATCAATGTTAAAATCTCCGCATACAACAATGGATTCAAAAGAGCGATCATTTCAGGCATTAGACTCCTCAATGACATTAATAATCTAGGTTTCCAATCCACGCCCCCTACTCTCCTACTCGCTACCCATCCTTGCCCAACCAACAACCCGATATAATAGATCTCGGATTATCGTTATACCTCCCAACAACCATAGCAGTGGAAACCCACATTGCGCTACCCTCCGATCATCACCCAATCATCTTCAGACTAGGACTTTCAGCATCTTTAGTTAAAACGCTCTTCCCCTTCAACCTAAACAAAATCAACTGGCACTACTTCCAATCCCTTCTAACTCAATTGCTTCCCCCAATAGAAACTCTACCCACTCAAAATGAAATAGACAAAGCCATATCGGTACTAACCCATACTATTCTCGATACTCTTGAATCAACCACACCTTCACCGAAAAATCTAAATACCCCCCCCCCTCCCTACAATACTCCTAAAACCATATACCACAAGAGAACCATTCGAAATCATTATCATTGCCATCGAACTCCTTTTCTAAAATCGTACTTAAACCGCCTAATTAAAATAGTACGGAGACTCCTTTTCTTAGTCCAAACTCAATATTTCCACAAACAAATCCAAACCGCACATTCAAATGACCACTCACTTTGGAATCTCACACGGCGCCTTCTTAGAAAACACAACCACATCCCCTCTCCAAACACCGTTCACCCTCGCCTCATCCCCTACAGATAAAGCCAACACCCTAGCTGACTATTTTGCATCTGTCTTTATTCCACACCCTCCCACGAATGCAGAATTCAATCAATCAATAGAGCATGAAGTAAATAACCCACAAACCACCGTACCTCATCCCATTAAATTCATCTCGCCATTAGAGGTAGCTTCTATCCTGGCCAAAAACGCACCCAAAAATCCTTTGGTCCAGATAAAATCAATACTTTTATTCTAAAACAACTTCCATTCAAAGCCATTATACATATTACCCACATCTTCAACAAGAATTTACTACTTCCCTGCAGCCTGGAAATATGCACATGTTATACCCATTCTAAAGCCCGGCAAAGACCCCTCTTCTCCATCCAGCTACAGACCCATAAGCCTTCTCCCATCCATCAGTAAAATATTTGAAAAATGCATTCTCTCTCGCCTAAAAGCTTACCTCAACGAAACGTCAGCTATTCCTAACCATCAATTTGCTTCCAATCGCTTGTCTCAACAAACCATCCGATCCTTAAACTTACTGAAGACATTCTCGAAGGTTTCCATCAGTTTTCACATACAATAGCCTCTTTCTCGAATGAAAAAGCCTTCGACTCGGTATGGCACCCTGACCTACTATTCAAACTTCAAAAACTTGAAATCCCACAGTACCTTATACTCCTTATGAAAAGCTTCATCACGAATAGGTCCTTCTCCATACGACTAACCGATGCGATTTCTGTCCCTGCTCCTAGCCTAGCAGGCGTACCTCAAGGCTCTGTATTAGCTCAAACGCTCTTCAATATTTTTACTTACGACGCACCGACCACCCCTCACACCTCCCTCGCTCTCTTCGCCGATGATCAAGTTGTATACTCAACAAACCAAGTACTAGATGACGCAACCATTGATATTCAAAACCACCTGGATCAAATCTCCGATTGGGCCAGCAAATAATGCATCAAATTCAACCCAACTAAATTTCAAGCCAAACTCTTCTCTCTCCGCAGACCACCCTTACCACCACCTGTAGAATACAAGTCCACACCAATCCCTTGATTACCATCCAACACGCCAGTCAAATACCTCGGAGTCCTCTTTGACCGTCGCCTAACCTGGAAAGCCCACATCCACCATAGACTTGCTGACGTGTCTCGAAGATACAACACTCGAGTAGCACAAGTTTTTAACAGAAGTGTGTGACATTGAACGAAGGAAGTGTGAGATATCTCTCCACTTAAATGAGATTTCGCACTAGCGCACGAAACGCGAACGCATTGTTGCATTCATAAAAATCTTAATAGTATATAATATGTGTATTCTCTTGTGTTTTAAAGTGATTTACAATTACAAAACCATTCCGAAGTATTCAATCCCGTAGTGTATTTTGTAAACGAAGTATTAGGCTACGATTCAATGTGTTTTGAGAAACCGAAATCAGGGAGTTCTTTTTCTGTCAAGGGTGTTTGTGCAACTTACAATGAATAGCGTTGAAAATATGAAACGTAAGAAATCAATTATTTCAATGAAAAAGCCACAGAAAAAAATGCTGAAAAGAAACAATGGAATGGAATTGTTTGGAATCCTATCAGACTTCAAAAGATGATTTGTGTTTAATTGTCATTATTAATGTTAATGTGTGTTAATGCATGCATGTAATGTGAGTGAGAGTGAGAGTGGGAGAGAGAGAGAGAGAGGGAGAGAGAGAGAGAGAGAGAGAGAGAAGAACAACGTTGCACACCCTAATGGCATGGCCACGAGCCGCCACTGGTAGTTTCCCATGGTTTCTCCGATCAACACCAGCTGGAGCAGCTCCCTTACAAACGGCCATGGTCCACACGCGATCTTTCCTTCCTTTTCATTTTCCTGTCATTACCCCTTAATTACACACACACATACACTCATGGAAAGGGCCGTTTTAACTGCTTTGGAACCCTTGGGCTTATTTGGGGGCCCTCTATTCTTACTTTCACCGATCTCGCCCCCCCCCATTTCGATGCTGAAATATAAAGAAATTCTTATCAATTCACATTGTATCTTGTACTTTTCAAAAATATTTTGAAAGTATTTCTTAATGTTTCAATTTAACATTATTCAAACGAAAAAATTAAACATATATGCGTGTAAGTAAGAACAACAGATTTATAATTACATTGAAAAAGGCTTCAAATGAAAGTTTTAATTTTTTATTGTATTACACATTATAAAATTGATTCACATCAACCAGTTGCATTCCTTATTATAAAAATTATCCAATGATGCAGGACACATCACTTATTATGCCAATTTTATGCGTATATGTATGATGTATTAATCATACATAACTTTTTTATACGTTTTAGCAGCCCGCGCGTTAACACGGCTCTGCTCACATGCACTACACCTGACTCGTCGGGAGCTTAGATCTTTTCCCGTCCGGGGCGGTGCCACGCCGGTGAGAGATACCTAGTTGGGGAAAATCCCCGCAAGCTGACGTACATTGGCGTCGGATCTCGCCATTCATCGGGGCAAGATCACCGCCATCTCACGTGATAAAAACATGCACTACACTTATGGAACTCATGAACTGAGAAATATACGCGCCCGGAATAATAAATGATTCTGATTTTAAGGTCCAAGCAACGAGATAGAAATCTAGCTAGATAGTAATTCAAGCTCGTTGGGTCCAAAGTCGCATCGTTAACGATTTATGCACGATGATAAAATGTGTCAAGAGCGGAAATGTGTGTTGCGGGTTGCATGTATACCTGATTTCACACTCCATGGAGTGTAATTCTAATAATTAGTAATACACTTACGGGTTTTTGTGTTGTTGGTTTCTTATAAACCGTTGAAAACGCTATTTGCCCTTAACTACCCTCTGCCCATATAATAAATTGGTTACTTTAAATAAATATCCTTCAAAAATATTTGAATCGCGTTGAGGAGAAAGGGAACAAGTCATTTCTTGCCACTTTTCGGGAGGAAGGAAACATTAAATAATATTCACACATGTTATATTATCCTGTCCACTTTTTCTGTGTGAATTCACTATGTATAGCCTAAACGCTTTTATGACGTGATTACTTTCTTCTCGGTGCAATTTGTTTTGCCTTAAAGAAGAACTTTCTGAAATAAGAAAATTGTATTTTTGACTTGTTCCCTTTCTCCTCATGCTGATTCATTTATTTTTTGACTGGAACAAATAACCCAAACTTGCTAAATATTTCATATTTGTAATATATAATATTTAAAAATTGTATACTGTAAAAATGTTGATAAAAATTGAGCTTAATGAACCCTAGAACAAATATTCAGTTCATACACTAAATTTTATGTCGAAGTAGAACATTTTGTTTTATGTTTTATTTTCAAATGTTTATTAATTAATAGACACAATAGGTATTTGATGTTTGAATATTCATATTGTTCACACTCGTTTAAAATTAAAAGTGATTTGAAACAGTTACTACCATTAACAGAATTTATCTAGAAGAACACATATCTCTTATATTCTCTTTGGGTACCGCTGAAGAGCACCATCCAAGCTTTACTACTTGGCTTTACTGCTGATGCTGGTTAACTTCGCTGGGAACCAGTCGTAGTGATCGGTGTATCTAATTCGCTTCAAGATGCGAGGAGCGGGGCAGCAGTTAAGACTACTCTAAAAAAAATTATAGTTTTTTTTCTATGCATGTAGTTTTTATTACATGAGAGCAAAAATGTCTCATTACCATATGTCAACAACGGTCATTTCAATCTTTTATTTATGATTCACTACGTGTGAAAAAGGAAAGGGAAGATGGGAGACAGGAGATCAACAAAACGTGTGTAATATATCAGTCAATTTAAAGAACCTCGCTGTATTGTTTGTGCTTTATTTTAAGTTGCTTTGCTTAGTAATTACCAACAAATAGTCGTTTACCCGATGTAGTAGTTTTCCGTGGTTTCTCCGATCAACACCAGGTGAATGCCGGAGCAGTACCTTAACAAACGGGTCACGAATCGTGCGCGATCTTTTCTTCCTCTTCCTTGTCCTATTCTCTCCCCTTACACACACAAGCACTACACTACCACATGTTCCGGGAGACCGGTCGGGAGCTTAGAGCTTGTCCCGACTGGGACGGTGCCCCGTTGGTGGGAGAGTCCAGGTTATGGGGAAACCCCACTAGCCGACTGTAGGTCGGCGGCGGATCCTGCCATCCAGCGGGGGAAGATCACAGCTGGAAAAAATCATGCACTACACTTACGGGACAAATGACCAAAGCTGTTGACGCGCCCGGAAACACGAAAAAATCAATCAATCAATCATGTCCGATGTCATCTCAATTCACACAAGTGTAGTACGTCTGAATAGGCAAAATGACCGGTTGCCTTTTTAAATTAATGTCTTTATGCTTTCCCTTTGTATTTTAATCTTTGATACCTAATACATGCCTTGAACCATGAATAAATATTTTCAACTGTGATCTGGAGGATCCGACATTTAGCAAGAATAATCATCTCCGACAAAGAGGTATAAATACGTCATAAATCACCTCAGTTTTTCTTAATATTTCAGTAACTTCCTCATTCTTAAAACTGACTGAGTTTGAACATGTAACTGCATATAATTAAGAACAGTTAACGAACTAAAACATAACCTAGTCTGAAGTACTGCATTCGGCAACGTTTCTACTGTACCGGTTTTGGTGTCTTTATCAAGTGTTGAAATTGTACTAAAACTTACAACTAAATCAACATTTCTGTAAAAACAATAAAGAAAATCTAAGTTATTAGCAATAGTGCATAATAAAATACTAACCTTTTAAATTCTGTGGACAATTTTTCAAAACAAAACTTTGGGTAATCTTTAGAAGATGATTTGTTCTGTTCAATTTCTTTCACAACGTCAATAGGTGATAATCCTCTTTCAAAGATGTTTTCCTCTTAAAATAAGGAATCAGTTTTATTCTCTTTCATTCAATTATGCCAACTGTTTTAGTAATAAACGTTTCAATGGATTTTGTGCTTCCCCAAGGATGTTATTTTAATATTTGCAAATGAAAATCACCGAAACATTTAGACGAATAACAAAATTTCACTCTTCAAAAATGCTATCGGTTTTTTAAATTTTCTGAGAGCTAACCTTCCAACAAGAAAAACTATGGTTTAAATCTAAACAATAACGAAATTAAATAAGTAATCATTTTAAAAGTATAGTAACGGATTAAGTGGGTATCTATGAATTGTATTCATTCGTCAAATTCATGCTCACAAATTTCTTTTCACTCACTAATAAAATGTTTTCATTTTCATAGTGTAAACTACACCAGCTCTAAAAGGTTAGGCCGTGACTACTTTCAACTATTATCGATCTTTTTAAATTAACAATAAGTTATCCCAAACAGATGACAAATTGCGCAGCTGTCTTGGGATATCTCTCAAAATTTCCGTTCCACCGGTAAAATGCGCAAAAGAAAAGTTATTAAATAACATTCCATCGTCGTATGAACATTATTAACTGTCTTGTTAATTGTTTTTCAAAAAAAATTTTCGCCAACATTCTTCTCCTACCTACTAATGGTAAAGTATGGAACATCAGATGGCTATTTACATTGTGTAGTAATTTATTTTGCTGTAATTCATGGTAATATAAAAATTAATAAGTGATCGATAATAAAGTATAATGTAACACTTTTTATATTAGTTATTTTTTATTTCATTTGTCATTGTTTCTCATTACCAGTCCAGTATCCCTGAGCAAGATACTGGGCATTTAATCAACAAAATGAGACCATGATGTCATGAAATTTACATTTTTCAAGAGCGTATATAAAAAAAATTGTTTGGGGTATTGTCAACAATGAAAACAGCGAGAGGAACAAAAAAAGAGGTATGGTACGCATTGTATTATTTAGCTCCTATCCTTTTATCCTTATTATCTCCTACGAACTTGTATTGTGCAAGGGAAAGCTGCACTCAGTACTCTTTTATCACAGAGGTGTTTTCTAAGCTACCTATACCATTGTGAGAGATCGATTTCCTAGTACATGAATTTATTTTTAATTATCTCATTTATTGTCGAGAATTTCCCCATTTTTGCTCTTCTAAATTCCAAAACAAAAAATGTAATTTGTCGTACTGCTGTAACTGTAAAATCAAATGGAGTTTTCTACCAAAACTACCCATTGCTCCAACTCCATGGCCAACTCACTGCTATTTCTAAGAATACACTGCACTTCGATTTCTAAGAATACACTGCACTTCGATTTCCGCAGAGGGTGTTCAATAGTTTCAACTAGGTTTGTCGAGAGGTACAACTATTTTAAACGTTCAACAATAGTATCATTGCTTTTGATTTCTATCTATAGTTTGTAATTGGGAAAGAGGTGCACATAGTTCGTTCTATTCGGACAGAAGCAACATTTTAAATTATCTCACCAATTACATGAAATTTATCGAAAACTTAAATCATCTCAGAACACTCCTCAAATAATTCACTTCTCGGATAAAATAAGAATATTAATAATTTCTCCTCTTGCTCCGTTTCTCCATCATTTCTATTAATTATAATCTGCTAGCGGTTCTTGCTGAATAATACCGCCGCAGTTGTTAGAGCTCGAATAAATGAGGACGCAATCTAGTTGCTTTGAAGAAATATATTGTTCATAGGAAAAAAATCGGCTTATCCAAAAAATACTCCTTCCTCTCACAACACTCTGACAAGCTGCGACAGAATAAAGATGAAAATAATCATAAAGTTATTAAATTATATTTTTTAAATGTTTATAATTAACCATTCAAGTGGTGAGTTGTCAAACTTGCACCCGGTGAAGTTATGTCACGGTTTGAATCAAGTCTTATCGTGCCGTTACCGTTCCTGGCGCGGAGAGCCGGATGGTCAAGTTCTAGAAGTCACGTTCGTATAGTAAAGTGGGGAAGTTCGTATAGTGAAAATGTGATATCAAATCGATTATTAGATATCAAATCATGTGTATGTGCACTCGAAACAGAAACAATGGGGCGAATGTCATTTGCGAATCACTAGTTACACGTCGAAAGGCAGCACGACTGAATGCCCTCTTCAAGACGTTCACAAAGCAACAAAAAATAGGACAATTGTAGACTGGAACTATTTGCCTATGAAGGGGTAGTAACTCTTCCCAGAAACACGGAAGTTGCGCATTCGAGAGGTCTCGAAAGCATGGATGTAGAGTGGAGCGATGTACAGTGACGTTGATCGAGATAAGAGAAGGCCTACAAAAGTGAGTGCAAAGTGCGGTGCATATACTTACCGTTAATGTTTTACTTACTGGGTAGAGAAAGGACATGCAGTGAAGTAATGGGTGTAGAGTAGAGATGGGACACATTTTACCTCTTTTCTTATATATCTCTATTTGTGTTTACATTTTATTATATTTTTTGTTTATTGGTATTATATGAATATACAAGTATTTGTGTTTTTAATATTTGTATACATTGTTTTTTAATTTTTTATATTTGTACTGTTTTTTTTTATTGTTATTTTGTTATTATTATTATTATTATTATTATTATTATTATTTTTTGCATTGTTTAAGTCCAAAGATTCGTACCCTCGAAGGGAGAGGTCCATAAGGTATTCCAACAAATCACATGGTTTAACTGGTAATCCGTTTACTGTTAGCTGCATTTTTAGAGATTCTTCTTTCTGAGAAATCTTACGGCTCCACTCTGGGGACAAGTTTACCAACTCGGTTCATCGACGATGCATCGTTCTTTTGCTCTAACAATCTCCCAAGAAACATTCTCTGATTATGAATGTTATAAAATTAATCAGGATCCGTTTGCGGAGGGATTTCCCTTATTTCGGTATCCTCGTTGAAGCAGATGATTTCTTTTCAGAATAAAACTCGTCCGCAGTCCCATTCAGGGTTACCGTCATTGAAGCAAAGATCCCTAGGGTTCATTTGAGGGTCGGGAACGATCAGATTGGACAGGTAATTCCAATACTCCCGGAATGGGTACTCACAGATTGTGTTGAGATCAAGAATGTTTTCGTTCCTTACAATGGAGTTATCTCTTTTAGCAACGAACGTGAGATTTCCTCCCTTACTATGAGCTTTCTCTTCCCATTTGTTCTCATGTTTTTTTGATTGCCTCAATCTGTGCGTCAGCGACAGTCCAACGTCCCCGCCAATAATGCCCGTGGTTTGTCAAGATGTTCCGACTTCACTAGTCGATTCGGAAGTTTAGCGACTTTTAAAGATATTTAGATAGATAAAGTTACGAAGTATCACAGTGCTCAACAGTCAAGCAGGCATTTGAGAGCAAAACAAATTTCTTTTCGATTCATATAGACCCGAAAAGTGCAGCAGAGTTAAGTGGAAAGTGCCCTTTACGTTTCCTTAGCTTCTGGATTATCTGATCTTTATTCGGCGCCGTTATCTTTGATCCCTTCTTAATGCGCATAGTGATCTTCTCGTCGCATGCAAAGGTTCCATCCTCGGTTTCGTCTGTCCCACGCTCTAGCGAATTCTGCCTTTCGGCAGGAACGTTGCCCCACTCTAGGGCGATTGAAACTGGGGCGCCACTGCTCGAAGTGTCTCGTGACTTCCTTATGGCTCCTGAAGCCAGAGTTTCTTCATCTGGACTCTGGGGGTCCGCTGGAAGAAGTACACTCAACCGGGGTATGTTTCTGACAGCTTATGGTTCAGAAAATCACTCTACAACCAGGGGCGCTCAGAGAAAACTAGGGACCTGAGGCAGTTGATCCAAGGGGCCCCTTATTTCAAACAAACAATTCCCTCCTCCCCAATTATTAAGCAGAATTCATTTCTCAATTGATCAGAAATAACTTATAGCGTTAAATTTGGATTAGAGATGAATGCATTTTTTATATCTGTTGAGTAAAGAGAAATTCGGGCTCCAATTAAGTTGGGGCCTGGGGCAAGTTGCCCCAGCGGCCTCTCCCTTCTGGTCGCCGCTGTCTACTTGTGACATTAGGGCCAACGCAAGGAATAACTAACTCGAAAGCTTTTGTGATGCAGATGGCGGCGGCGACGACAGTACAAACGGCCAAGCAGACGTCGGCGACGGCGGAGACGGGCAGCGCCGACGCACGGCACCTCCGGGACAAGCTGCAGGCGCTGCTGAAGCGCTTCCAGAAGCGGCACGAGCAGCTGAAGGAGAGCGAGGCAGCGCTCATGTCGCAGCTGCGCGAGGCCATCGTCATCACGGGAGCGGACGGCTCGCCCGCCTCCGCCGCCCAGAGCTCCTCCTCCGCGTGGTCGTGGTGGCGTAGTTCCAAGACGGACAACAGCAGCGTGTGCTCCTCTGACCCTCTCACCATGTGGGACATGGTCAGCTATTTCTCCTCGTAAGTCTTTGGTGCCGTCCTCCACCTCAACCACTCACCTCCACAGTCATCACCACCCTCGTATTCTTGGCTGTCCGGGATGAGCCGCGTCTCTGTCGTGGTGGCTGACGTTTGGGCCATCATATTGTGGCCTTCTTCAGAGCTTGGCCGAAACGTCAGCCACCACGACAGAGACGCGGCTCATCCCAGACAGCCAAGAATACAATGACTCCGGTCGTGAAAGCCTACGAATCCATTACAACCCTCATTCTCAGCATCACTGGTGGCTTTAATTTAACAAGTCGGAAGAAGAATTTGTTCCAAAGGAACGTCTCTGGAAGAAAGCAGATGAACTTACATATCCTTTAGCCAAGAGAGATGACGCGGCGGGACTATGACTAGAATTCATCTCGTAAGTGAGAAAGATGAAATCACTAACCGTCATTGTTGAATTTGAAGCGAAACAGCGTTTGGGTACACTTTCTCTCACTTTATTACCTCTCATTTAACCATCAGCCAATTATATTGCACGCCGTCATTGTCATATCATCTCGTGTGTCCATTCACAATACGTATCATAAGACAGAGTGAGGAACGGCAGATCATTTCTAAGGATCGCTGCTATCATTGCTAAATTAATCGCCTTTCTCACTGTCATTTCGTAACGAAGTGATTGGATTTCACACTTTCTTCTAGGCGGGGGGAAGGCAAAGAAAGCAAGTACATTCATCACACCTTTCAGCAGCACGCACTAACAACTTGAGAGCGTAGGCTTCCGCGGCCGGAGTCTGAATATTCTAGGCTGTCCGGGAGGCGCCGCGTTCTTGGCACAGGTGCTGACGTTTCGGCCGCCATTTCTGCACCTTCCTTAGGGAGAGATGCTGAGTTTAGCTTTAGTTTTGTATTTTTATTAATTAAAAATCTGTCTACGTCAATCGATACATCGGTAGTCAATTGCTTGTGCACTTGTGCGAAGCGGAAGCGCACCCTAACGCATCGTTACACGAGATTGTGACTTTCAAGCGTTTCGGCTTCGTCTAACATGTCTTTGTGGCGCAAAAGGTCACTAATAGAACATCGACAGAGAAATTTCAAACAAATACCTACCAATAAATTCACACACACACGCACGCACGCGCGCACGCAAACGCACACGCACACACACACATATACATATACATATACATATATATAATATATATATATATATATATATATATATATATATATATATATATATCGGTAGTAAAGGTGATGCTGATACTCCAATGTTGAAATACATTTGTATGTCCCGCGAACGGCGTTTTGACTCAGATCGGCGAAAGGTGTGACCGATTTCGTGACAAGCAAGATTCGGCGACCCTGGACAGCACCGTCCCCTATTTCCGAACAACTCAACTTGCTGGGCGAAAACCCTCTCTTCGAAACGTCTGCTGCCGTCTCAGGTGGATATCCGGCGTTTGCGAAGAAAACACTTGGCGGCGAGGTAATTACAGTCTCCGGTTTTGCGTTATTCAACCGAGCTACATGTTTACTCGGTTCTGTATTACATTTTCCAATTGTGTCACGCATTATCAATGATAATGCTGTAATTAAATTTTCTTGAAGTATCATCTTTTATTAATATGTCAGTTATCACGCCACATTTTTTTACTGAAAGTTACTATACTCTTAATTACCTACTTTACTGTTTTCTTGAATTTACTTTATTTTTCCTTTCTGTTTTCTTTCATTTTTCCTTCTCTATTAGTCTGTTTTCTCGTATATCATACATATATTATCTGGGTTAACCGCCTTTTCAGACATGCGCTTGGATCGTAATTCCGAAGGGATTGCTTGCTAAAAGATTGCTCTCACTCTCTCACCTTGACACGCACTGCTAAATTCTTGGACGATAACACTATTGTCGGGTATAGGAGAAAAACTATGTAATAACAAAACTGATAAGGTGAATTTATAATGATTAATATATGTATGTATTTGGCGTTATTGGGTCGGTAGTCCTACTTCGCCGGCCAGCTACCAGTGTCCCCCATGTCTGGGCCTAGTTAAATTTCCAAGCTTGGGGGTAAGAGCGACAAGAGGCGAACATGGCGTATTTTTTTCACCGTAACTAGCAAGATCTGTCTGCTTAAGCTTTTTTTCGTCATATAGCTACTGAAACTGGGACGATTTTAAAGGAAAGCTACAACTCTTATTTTTGCCTCGACCGGGTATTGAACACGGGATCACAGCACGGGAGGCTAGTACGCTGCCTTGAGCCATCCTAGAGGCACGATGAATATATAAAAATAAAAAATATGAAAAGCGTTAATGATGCATTTCTGCCGTAAAGAATGGTTACTTTTTAACTGTGCGGAAAAGTAATAATAATAATAATAATAATAATAATAATAATAATAATAATAATAATAATAATGAAATATCATTTGGATTCTCCTTCTCCTTCATCATCTTCATCTTCATCTTCATCTTCATCTTCATCTTCATCTTCATCTTCATCTCTTCATCTTCACTTCTCCTTCATCTTCTCCTTCTCCTTCATCTTCTCCTTCTCCTTCATCTTCATCTTCTCCTTCATCTTCATCTTCTCCTTCATCTTCATCTTCTCCTTCATCTTCATCTTCTCCTTCATCTTCATCTTCTCCTTCATCTTCATCTTCTCCTTCATCTTCATCTTCTCCTTCATCTTCATCTTCTCTTCATCTTCATCTTCATCTTCATCCTTCATCTTCATCTTCTCCTTCATCTTCATCTTCATCCTTCATCTTCATCTTCATCCTTCATCTTCATCTTCATCTTCATCTTCATCTTCATCTTCATCTTCATCTTCATCTTCATCTTCATCTTCATCTTCATCTTCATCTTCATCTTCATCTTCATCTTCATCTTCATCTTCATCTTCATCTTCATCTTCATCTTCATCTTCATCTTCATCTTCATCTTCATCTTCATCTTCATCTTCATCTTCATCTTCATCTTCATCTTCATCTTCATCTTCATCTTCATCTTCATCTTCATCTTCATCTTCATCTTCATCTTCATCTTCATCTTCATCTTCATCTTCATCTTCATCTTCATCTTCATCTTCATCTTCATCTTCATCTTCATCTTCATCTTCACCCTTCATCTTCATCTTCATCTTCATCTTCATCTTCATCTTCATCTTCATCTTCATCTTCATCTTCATCTTCATCTTCATCTTCATCTTCATCTTCATCTTCATTTCTTCATCTTCATCTTCATCTTCATCTTCATCTTCATCTTCATCTTCATCTTCATCTTCATCTTATTTCTTCATCTTCATCTTCATCTTCATCTTCATCTTCATCTTCATCTTCATCTTCATCTTCTTCTTCTTCTTCTTCTTCCAGAGGCGATTGTTGAAAGAAAACACACCGTCGCTCTTTTGAGAAATTAAATTAATTTATGGTAAATCCGGACATTATATTTACAGCTAAAATTAAACTTTTTGCGCTGTAGAGGCTGTAAACTTGCCATTTTAGGGCTTTAGAGACTAAAAACGACACAAAAATAGATTTTTGTACTAAAGTTAAGCGTTTTGACTTGCGTGGTTTCACAATAGAACACCGATAACTGGAGTTTCGTGTAATATAATAAAACTAAAAGTGATAATTAGAATACAACTTAAAAACTTTTTAAACTGAGGTTGAAAATATTTTATTGAGGTTGAATATATTTTATTCAATAATAATATATTTATAACATTCGAGTTCTTTAAATTACACGTTTTAAAACTATAAAGTATAGTTTTTCCTTTAATAAAAAATATAGTAAGTCTGTGAATTAGTTTGAGTAGGCCTTATATAACAAATCGCGATATACAAGAACATTTTGGGATAAAATACACACATTTTTATCTCGATTTCCCATCCCTCGAGGCTTTGAAGTTTGCTTACAATATATATTTCATGCCAGCAATACGATCAAACCTTGTGATATTTTTATCGTTTTCAGGATCCTGCTAATGACCCAGATGAAAAACTGGAAGAAGAAGAGAGAGAACTTAGAACGAAGATGACAGAAATGATGATGCGTTCACGAAAGGAAAATACAGAAGGGGGACAACTATCAGAGAGTGAATCTGAACTCACCACAAAAGATTTGGACATCTTGTGCGAGATTCAGGTACATAAAATTTTTGGCTTGACTCATTTCTATTGGTCTGCATTCTCACCCCATACGTAACATAATTTTTAACCCTCTTTTTGGAATTAAACAAAAAATGAACAAAATTAAACAAAATAGTATTGAAATATGAGATTAAACAAAATAATTTTGAAATGTGTATTGATTTCAGTTTCCATTTCAACCAATACATCCGTATATTTGGCAGTAATATTTGCCTTTTTTAAAAATATTTAAATACAAACATATTTGAAGTATCTGGTCTATAATACTGCATATCAAACGTGTTTTTATGAGAACCGTTCATTTTATAAAAGCTAGATTCACATTGAATTGCAAACAATCTGATATAGTTTCACTGAAATTCTTATTAAAACAGCATTTAGCAAATAAGTACGCACGAAAGCTGTAGTTTAAATTTTTAAGTTTAAAAGAGGAGAATCTTTAGTTGTCAGAAAAGAGTGGTGCATTTCCATGCTATCCTACTGGATCTCTGTGCCTGTACCTCATTTCTTTCATTGATTTCTCTCTCTTGATTCATCTCTATTCTTTTCTTTTCTGCTTCCTCTAACTTTTTACTTCTCCCACTCATCTTCGACCACTTCTTTCTTTCCTTCGTTTCTTCCTTTTCGTCGTTTCTTGCTTTTCGTCGTTTCTTGCTTTTCGTCGTTTCTTCCTTTTCGTCGTTTCTTGCTTTTCGTCGTTTCTTCCTTTTCGTCGCTTCTTCCTTTTCGTCGCTTCTTCCTTTTCGTCGCTTCTTCCTTTTCGTCGCTTCTTCCTTTTCGTCGCTTCTTCCTTTTCGTCGTTTCTTCCTTTTCGTCGTTTCTTCCTTTTCGTCGTTTCTTCCTTTTCGTCGTTTCTTCCTTTTCGTCGTTTCTTCCTCTCTCTCGTACTGCTTCACCATGTGCGCTGTTTCCTGCGCAATCGCGTCCGCCCCCTGGGGTGCTTGGGAGAGCGGGGGCGAGTGCGCCGCGGCGCGGGGGCGGTGTGCAGGAGCTGGGCCGCCACTCGTCGGCGCGGCGCGAGCGCGTGTCGGAGATGCAGCGCCGCCTCTTTTGGATGCACGAGCTGGCGCCGCCCAACATCTCCTCCACGCCCACCGTCACCTCCGCCGTCGTGGCGCCCGTCCTCACCCCGCCCGTCATGCCCACCGTGTGCCTCATGCACGGGGTCGAGGAGGCCGACATCAAGCGCGTCATGCATGATTTACGACAGGTAAGGCATTCGCCAGGTCATGGGGATCTACGGGTTCGCAATGAAAGGGCACTGATTTCGTATCCTAGAGTTTAATAATTTTCAACTTTTATTTTATATTTGTTAATTCTCTTGATATAATATATTGTTTCCGGCCAATTTTCAAAGACAATAAAATGATTTACTTCGTATGCTTTCTTTCACAGTACATTCCAGATAAAGATCGTCAAATTTGTTAAAAGAAGCATTATTTGTAATAAAACTTTAATATGAAAGATTGTATATGATGTGAATGATTTAATTGTCTTGGAAATTGGCCAGATACAACATGTTTAATAATTTTCATCGTAAGAGCTCTTGATACAAAAGGTAAAAGCAAGAATGACACAGAAAAGGAAGGAAATGTAAAAGGAAGTAACGAGAGGAAGAAAGATTGACTACGAAAGGCGAGGGAAGAGAAAAAGTGAATCAGATTTAGAAAAACAATCAATTATAATGTAAAATTATAAAAATTACTTTAAAAAAAAACAAGAATGGGGAATATCTTCATAATTTTTAGAGTGAATTAAGAAATTCAACGCGTCGTTAGCGACATTACACAATTATTAGAAATTAGGATTTATATCAGAATAAATGCCCAAGCCCATGGCAAGAGATTTTACATTTTTGCAGATAATATTTATAGGGAACATTCTAGTATCGAGTGAAATAGTACACGTAAAAATACCGGGCGTCTGCTTTGATGAAGCATGTACATTCTCTGATTCGTAAGATTTTTGCTCAGGGAACAAACACATTGAGTAAACGGTGACTACGACACGCAGGTGCTGACCACTCTAGAAGACCCGGCGGGCGAAAGCGACGAGTGCTTCGCCAAGGCCCTGTCGCCATCGCTTCATTCCGCGAAACGTCTTCATGGTGGCACTCCGACACTGTTGGAGGAGTCGCGACACTCGGGGATCGAGAGACTTCCTTCTAGCGAGCCACTTTCGGCACCGCCGGGCTTCGACGGTGAAAATACCGCAAGAGCTCTCGCTGCTCAGGATGACGGTGTAGATTCGGAGGATGCTGATGTAGAGCCCGTCGTCCTTAGCACACTCAAGACCACGCAAAATGAGGTACGTCCGTGAATGCGAATTTCTGTACGGATTTGCAGCTCTCATTTTTTGACGACTCATTGCAGATATGTTTTCGGAACAGTCAGTACATATTAAAGTTTGTTTGAAAATTGATTCCTTCTAAATAAGAATACTTTAAAATGAATTTTAAGTTAACAAAAATATTTGTTTAAAATGTATCTACATTTGATGGGATGACAATCAAGAATAAATTATTACTTAAAGACTACAACAAACATATTATTACATGCACGCAAGAACTAAAGAAGGTAGTGGTATCTATATTCTTTTACTTGAAGTAAAACATAAAACAAAACTAGTTCAAAGACGGTCAATATAGAACGTACGAAAATTATAATCCATTTTTAGACAAAACCCACTTTTATTGATATTTAAAATATTTGGTCATTATGTACGTGAAGTCAAATGAAACAAAAGACACATTTTTATGTATCAATTTCCAAGTAAATTTTATTCTGATGTTAATGAAAATTAAGTCACAGTTTAAGTAGGTTTCCGTGAGTATTTTGAAAACATTTTAACTTTAATTTCTTTTACGCTTTTTGTTATTATTATTATTATTATTATTATTATTATTATTATTATTATTATTATTATTATTATTATTATTATCATCATCATCATCATCATCATCATTATTATTATTATACAAGTTTCTTACTACATAATGTGCTCTTTAAAATATACTAGAAGTAATGAAATAATTTATGCTTTTTTTTTTAGCAGATTTAAAAGTGATGAAGTTTTTTGACTCCAATAAAATAAAAAAAATACAGTACTAAGTATCAATTACTTTTTTAAATTTTTTATCTTTGAAACATTTACAGAAAATAAGCTCAATATTTGGAAGAGCAAAATATGAGTAGGCTAGAGTCACAACGCGCACGCATTAAAAAAAATGAAAATTGAGATAGAGATGTATTGTCATGTGAATTTCTACGAAGAGAACAATTCACGAATCAGTTACTCGCATTCCTCATGATATCCTTAGGAAAAGAAACAACTAGCTTGATGTTTAGTATCAAAAGTCTCATGAACGACGGAATCTCGTGAATTTTGTTGTGTACCTTCTAGCATTACTAGCTATCGTAGCGTAACGTCTCGGTGTCTCTAAATCAGCGTTTGGTGGTTACAGTACTCAACATAACTTTGTGGAGTTTTCTTTGTCATCTTCACTTATTTTATTTCAAAACTGAATTTCTTGAATAGAATAGTGCTGCTTTGACGCACGCGTTATGAGATAAAACGTTTTTCGTTGGGAAAGGAGAAGACCAAGACAGCTTAACTATTCATAAATCGTAAGCAATGAAAATATAAATAACCAAAATTCTTTTGGTGATATAAAAGTAAAAATGATTTTAAATGTTCAATAGAACTTATTTACTGACAAACTTTTCATTTACAATATAATTACTTTTTTTGATAACGAGTAAAACTACATCATTTTCTCTATGTTATCTTATGTGCACTTGACTAATTCTCGAAGTCTTGTAGAATGACATACTTCCTTTCTCTGAACACTTAACTAAAGCGTGTTTTGGGGACGTGATTGTGAGTACATTGTGTTCTGCAACGCATTCGAAAATTAAGACAATCTTCTCATTTAAGCCATGATTTACATCTCGAATAAAACAAACATGATAATAAAAAAGGAAACATATCAAAACAACTGTCACTTTAATGGGTAGCGTCCAAATCCTATACTTGCTACAGGAACATGTAACAAAGCATACTCATCTATTTGACCTGTATTTAAATCCTACATTTAATGGACACTTGACTGCAAGGAATGTACTTTTTTGCAGCTCGAAAAACTTCAAAATCATTTGCATAATGTGTGCGGTCATTATGAAGAAGCCAGAGCTGAAGCGCAAACCCTGAAACGAGAGCTTCAGCGAGTCAAGGTGAGTGCGAGTCAATGCTGGGCGAAAAGGGTTGAAACACTTTCAAGTTTCCTCTAACTCCTGAAAAATATATTAAATCAATTAAGAGACTACAATCATTGTTTTGTAATGTTACGATATGGGAAAAAAATCAGTAAAAATTCCGTTTTTCCTTCCTCCAAGCTTTTGAAATAACAAGTCGTCTTTGAAATATTGAGTAAAACCTGGGATTTTAAGTGTCAAGCTGCATTAAATTGTATGCAGCGGGGTCCTCTACCCGTCATCAATTTGAATTCTTAGGATAAAAAATTTATAAATTATAATATTAATTTCGTTCACATCTGGGATAGTTCACCTAGCAGGTATTTGTTTCAAGAATAAATTCAATATATGGAACATAATCTGAATTGCTTATTTACATTAAATGACATGATACTGTAGGATAGGTTATCATTCTTATAGTTATGCTTAGTATATATTGAATGCCAGCAACAGGTCTGTCAGAGAGTAAGATCAGGTACCCGAATATGAGATCTCGTTTATTATTTGGATATAACTTGGGAAATACATGCATGTAATTTTTTCGTGCATGCAGGTAATTAATTTTTCTTGAAATTAACGTAAACTTTTTGATAAATTAAAAGAATAATTCTTATACTAACAATAATTTGAAAAAAAATAATATCTATACTTGAAAGAAAAGAAATTAAACTAAAGTAAGTCATTTTGATAACTGAAAAAAAAAATAGATTCCTTACATGAGACCCTCACATGAATAAAATTGTCTGAATTATTCCTGAAATTGCTTTTGTTGCAGAAGGTACATAGTACATGTTTGATTTATTAGTTTATATAAACTAAATGGTTGTTACATATACATTTTATCACTTAGATGAAATAATATTTTTAAAAATTTCTCTTTTTTGCGGTTTTGTTCATTTGCTAAGTGCTAAGAGCTAATGAATAAATCATCTGCTCCACAACCTTCGTGTGCAAACCTGCAGCATTTCATACATTGCCGCCATTGTTCACCATGTTTCCCGAGTCCAACTCCTAGGTCCTTCGCGGATCTTGAATAGGAAATCAGTACGTGGTTGGAAGAGGAAGAAACGTTTGCATACAGTCCGTAGTCCGTGGTTTGTTATGGTTCTGCTGCCTGGTATTTATTGGAGAAAACATGGAAAAATATTGAGCAGATCAACCGGCCGCTATTATTCTCCTTCAAAAACGATAGGAAATTACTGAGGACTTCCGTGAATAATTAATTTGATTTTATTGAACTTCCTGTTTTGCCAAGAAAGTACAGAGGACAAATATCTTGAAAGAATACATTTTATCCTCTTCTTTTGAATTATTCGGGGGAGCAGAGTTTTGTGAACAGTTCGTAAGTTGATATACGTTATGTGTAAACTTCTTGCTATTAAAATGGATTTTTCAATCAATTTTAAGTTATACATTTGGGTATTTTAATTTGTAATTATCTTAAAATACTTTCACTTAACTAATTACTGCTTTTTCACAATAAAAGTTCTAAATATCCTTCGAGATGTGAATTTAGCTGTATTTAATGCAGAGCAAATTCATTTTTCTCCTTTTTTGCACAGTCTTCCATTCAATCCCTGCGAGAGCTCTCGTTCTCGAGGTCCTGTGAAGCGCGAGGTCGGCGTGAGGCGCTTGATCTCCGATCTCCCGCAAGCGTCAGAAGAAAACCGCGAGCAGAGTCCTACGACCTACATCGAAGAGGACATTATAAAGACGTTACAACAGGCATCGAACACGATCAATCGTCTGGAAATGTTTCCGCCCGAATCCGGAGACACTAGAAGTAGTTCAAGAAACAGATATTCGTCGCCGGGACGGAAGGAAGAAGTGAATCCCAGAACTTTCAAAAGATCGCGAATTCGCAGCCCGAGGCTCTCGCCGAGGAAGAGGTATGGGAGGAAAGACAATTACCTGGAGAAAAGAAGATCTGCTAAACGCGGCACGAGTGCGGCGGATTCTTTGTTCTTTTCCCATGAAGTCGGATCCCCGCAGCCAGTGGTCCCATCTCCGACCGCTGTCCTCGCGGCTCAACTAGCCACGTTCATGGACGATCCTGCCGTGCCGCGCGAGGTAATTTAACGTTTTAAGGTTTCTACAGACCTGCTCGGTAGATCCGCAGCTGGTGCGGCGCGGAAAGGTCCAAGCTAGACGCGGTCGCGGAATTCGCGGGACCGTTTACACCGGGGCGTAAATTATGAGTCAGCGTTTGGTGAAGGTTGGCAAAGTCGCTCGATCTAGAGTGGTGCAAAGACTCCCGAACACGGTCGGACTTTCACGAAACTCGAACTGCAGCGGAAGAAACGTGTCTCACTGCGTTACAAATTTCGCCGCCGATTAAACGCTGCCAGTCCGTTGCCGCGACGCTCGCCTGCCGCGCAGGTCTGAACGCGCTCATAAGGCAACATGTGGCGCGAAACCTCCGCTGCGGCCAATCCGCGTGGGCTGCGGATCTTCCGCGTCGGTCAGTGGGAGCCTTTATATAGCATGCCAAGAAAGTCTCTCCGTGGTGGCACTTGGCTGGAGAGAGTGCTAGCAACAAAAATTATGTTGATAGCACGATCTGCAGCTTGTAACAAAAGAATATGTAAATTGAGTACTCCCCTCCAACATAATAGATACCGGAAGTGCTGCCCCCTTGTTTCCCAGTGATCTGGTTGCTATCAACATTAGTGCAATTCCAATAAGCGGCCCTGATTTGGCTCGGTACGGAGAAACTTTTCTGGCTCACTTCATATTCAACTATGATATACTGAAAACTTCTGCCAGAGACCGAATTCCGCGTTAATATGTATCTGTTACGGCTAAAACCCGAAATGTAGCTAATGCTAGGCGTAATCGGTTAATTCACACTTTAGTGAGACAGTGTAGATCAGATGGGACAATCTGCGCCCGCCCGAGTTCCTTACTCGCTTAGGTGGCCCGGCGCTCTTGCGCGCACGGGTAACTTCTCCTGACTCCACTCTCATTTCTCTTCGCATCCAGAAAGGGGCGTACCTGTGCAAGGTGTGTTGAGGGAGCTAAATACAAAATGCGCTCGAAATAGGGAGTTTTTGTACGCCTTGGCGGGCAGGAATCGACTGCAATCTCAATCTTCAGAGCATGTTCAGATGCACAAAAGTGATGCGAAACTTGAATTGTTCATGCGCAGAAGATCGATAGTACTGTCCATTGCTTCAACGTTCGAGGGTGAAAAAACTACGTAATATCACATAGGATTTAATGTAATTATTGCACTTAGTGCGATTACGAAATCAAGATCCCTTCGATTCAAAATATTTAATTTTTGTGTTTCATTTAAATAAATAATTTCGTTGACTTAGTAAAAAAAAAGGCAATTAATATTGCTTTTGGGGTAATATCTGCCAACTGACTTTTCCAAAGGACTGTCGTGGACCAGTTATACAGTAAAGTACCGCCACCCAGGAGCATTTTGTACAATCCTTACTTTTAAACCACATGCCAGTTGCTCGCGAATCGAGAAAGCTAGTTACATTGCCCGTGCCCTTGACATGCCTGGTGTAGACAAAGTTGTATGGATATCGATTATTGAATCACTTCGGACTGTATCCGGCTAATGTCAGTATCAACTACAGGATGCAGGCTGAAGTAATCGGACTGAGTGCAAGTGGTCTTGTATATTCTGCAGAAGTATTCAGCGCTGGAAAGTATTCTTTTCACAAACCAAGATTGTTTTATGTAAATCGTGAAGTTTGGAAGCCGAAGCCCCATTACCCCAATTTGGAAATGCCTGGCGATTCAACCGAGTCGTGCAGTGAGATTAGGTTAGCGTAAATCTAGATTCACATCAGACATAGTGGAACTTGAAATCACACAGCTTGTCTTACGCTAGACGTACAAACTTCCTTGTTTATCGCATACTATCTGCTATCCTTGGTTACCGTAGCGTACTTTACCTACTGTACTCACCTCCTATTGGCTAAGGTTAGTTTCATTTGACTTAAATCTGAAGTATGATTCGTAGCTGTTCCCACTTCGGTCTTTATCCACCAATTTGGAATAATGTGAAGATTATACGGCTAATTCGGAAACTAGCCAGATTCAGACTTTAGCAGTAACATACTCACTAACTATCCTGTTTTGTTACCTGATTGTTTGGTCATAAAACGTCAGTTTTGATGGACATTAATGAGACGTATCAGAATAAAATAGCAGAGATATTTTTACTTCGTAAAATTCTTACATCCATATGGACTTCAAAACCCATTTCACTTTTAACTTCTGCGCAAAGGCATCTTCTATAGAGTAAGATGATTGGAACTGTTCAATTTGTATCAAAATCCAAAAATTGTGACGCTCCATTCACAAACTTCTGTATATATGCCAGAGACGTACTGGAGGATTGAATTAAATAGGGCATAATTGTTTCTATATGCGTTAATAGTTGATTGTTAATGAAAGCTGTTGCATGATATGAGAAGGTAAGGCCTAGCAACTCGTAAAATTAAAAGCGTTACGAACACCGTTACGATTTTCACGGGATAATAAGTGACAACATGAAATGTACTCAAACAGTAAGCTGAGAAAACGTAGTTGATTCACTCTGCAATGAGAACTGTTCAATATAGTTAATTAATGAAAGTTTGAGAAGTCCAGAAAAGAATTTACAATTTCGGACATTATAAATATTAAAATACTAGTATATTTATAATCTTTCATTTCTCCGGGGAATTATATTAGTAATGTAAGGCAACAGTAAGGCAGCAGTAAGGCAACACAAATTAGTATACCTATATTCAGAATTACTCCAATAGATAATCATCTATTCTTCTTTCACTGGTAAGAACTATAATGTACATATGAATTTTATAAAACCTTAATTTTGATATCACGTGATTTTAAAATGAGTTTGTTTGTGCTAGGCCAAATGACTCATTTATATTCACGAAAATGTTTCTTAACGTATTCCGTGAATAAACAACTTTTCTATCTATTTGTCCTCTTGTAACATCTTAAGTATTTGATATTTTTACCAAAGTATTTTTTTTTCACATTTTTAAATTAATTTTAATAATTCATGATATTAAACGTTTAAGTTACGTTTGTTGAATAAACTGAATTTAAAAAATACTATATCTTATCATTTTTTAACTTTTACAATGTAATAAGCAACTAGTACACACCTCCTTGCACGAAAAATCGTGTTGTTTTAGTTTACAAATTTCGTTTGGTTGTTATTTTTCTTGAATGATATAATTTTTTTTCTATTATCATTCATTGAGGTTTTATACGTAGAATACTAGCTCCAATCTTCCAAGTTCAATTTCGCAATCCTGTAGACGTAAATAAACAGATTGATTAATTACTGAAGTACATGGCGGCGAATACGTGAAAAAATGCTTATCATTTGGAGGCTCACCATCTTGTTCCCCCGAGTCTAAATTCCGCCAAAGAACGCCAATAACGTAGCGCTTGGAAGCACCCCCTGCGAGCCGCCTCCGCTGAGCGCAGCTGCTGGAGCAGACGCTGGCGACGGCGCTGCGCGACGTGCCGGCGGGCTGCCCGGCGTGGGTGGCCAAGAAGCACATCGTGAAGGCGCTGACGCTGCTGGCCAAGGAGGCGGCCACCGAGGAGGAGGAGACGGCGGCGGCGCGGCTGCTGGCCCGCGTCACGCTCGCCGACGCCTCCGCGCAGCCGCTGCCCAGCCAAGCCAGCCTCGCCGCGCCAGGTGGGCGCTTCCGCTCGCTCCTATTGCCCCGCTTAAATATATCTGAAATAAATTATTAAAAACAAAACAATCATCAACATTCTTGAAAACCATATTTTAAATTAGGTTAGATTAGATTTATTACTGATTCTGCAAATAAGTTTGAGAATTTGGTGGCAGAAAACACGAACTTAACATTACAGAACTTAACAAATATACAACATTTTACAAAACTTACAAACTTTGCAAATTAACATGAACATTCCACCGCGCAAACTCTCATAGCCCTCCACCTCACCACACCACTGAACTTCACCACACTGCTGATCACTGAGTTTTAATGTGTTTCTTACACACTCGTTTCCCTCAACTTCACAACACTGCACTACACGCCACTGCAATAATAATAATAATAATAATAATAATAATAATAATAATAATAATAATAATAATAATAATAGTGATATTACAACATACTTTACATAGACTAGTTATTTAATAATATTAAAGATATAATACACTTATCAACATCTACCATTCTAGTTTAGTTTTAAATTTGCTCAGGCTTTGAGGAAAGGGATCAAAGATTGTCACAGGCAAACCGTTCCAGTCTCTAATAGTTCGATTCCGGATGAATATTCCCCAGCGCTCGTTTTCTGAATTCTTGTCTGAACTTTGTGCATGTGATCCGCTCTGCCAAAATATGTAGGTTTCTCTAATCAAATGTGAATTTCTTACCATCCTCGAATGCCTGTGTACGTTTTATACATAGCATAGAGACGCGACTTCATTCTCCTTCTTTCGAGTGACTCCCATACTTCTTTATTCTTGGTCCCCCTGAAAGTAAATTTTGAAGCTCTACGCTGGATTTTTTCAAGATTTCTTGGCTGCAAAATGCTGTAGGGGTCCCAACATCGCGCCATATTCTAATATGGGACGGACTAATGACAAACATGCTAGTTCTTTGGCTCTCACTGCAATCTTTTTCATATTCACCGGAAGAGATGGCTCGGGGTATCACTGCAGTTCCTATGACTATCTTCGAGGTTCTGTTCCCGACGGTGGGAGGATTTTCGACACTAGCGAGTCGCTTCAGGATGTTGCTGGATGTTCAGCTGCCTATCCCCAAGGGGATTCATCAGCCGGTGTTGTTTATGATGTTGTTCCTGCCGGGATAGATGCTTTCACTCCCCCGTACACAGACGGGGATTGGGAGGCGGGAAAAGTTGGGAGGTTTTGGGTGTTGGGATAGAGGTGGGAACGGGGATAGGGAAAGGATAGGGATGGGAAGAATATATATATATATATATATATATATATATATATATATATATATATATATATATATATTGAGATATACAAAATTTTCTCTACATTAATATCTGCCAAAGATCTTAGCGTCCGGCTTGCTGGGTCAATGGGTCATGATATTAATATATCATGACCCATTGACCCAGCAAGCCGGACGGTAAGATCTTTGGCAGATATCCTTATTATTATTATAAAGGTAATCCTTATTACCTTTATAATGGATTATAGGATCCGCTGACTATACAGCGCAGCTGGGAATCTGAAATAGAATGATTCTATTCCTAGTTCATTTCTGTTTGAATTCACTAAATGAAAGATCACTTTCTTTTCTAAAGAACAAAATTTAACAAAGTTTATTTTACCTTTTTAGCAAACAATTTAGTGAATTTATGTTATGCCTTTGATCAAGACATCTTTGAATTTAGAATTTTATACCGCGGTTAACTTATCTATTCTTCGTTGATGTCCCTCGTAGACTTCTCAGTCGAAATATCTTGCGAGCTTGCCGTAGTCCAAAGTTCCAAGAAATCCTCTTCTGATTCTTCGTTGATGTCCCTCGTAGACTTCTCAGTCGAAATATCTTGCGAGCTTGCCGTAGTCCAAAGTCCCAAGAAATCCTCTTCGGCCCCTATCCAAGCTGGTCTCAAACTATCAAAATTATCAGTCCCGATTACGTCCTATGACATAGTCCCGAACTCGATTACCACTCCCGACAAAGTTCCAATTTATACATCAATATTACTTCCACATGAAAATATCGGCAATATCATTCACTGTCCTTAAAATTTCACTGATAACCCAATTCTGACTATCTGGATTATACTCGTTCCCTCTCACGAACCTACGATCAGTTCAGAAGCGCGATGCCGGTCAGAATGAAATCCTCCTGCATGATTCACCCCTCGAAGACTTCGTATTAAACTACCTTCCTTTTTTTTCATAACATTTGACCGTCCTTCTCTCACCCAGCCAATCCATACGTTCGTTATATTTAGGTGTAGCTGACCTTTTGATCGTCTAAACTTCTTCGCCCAATCCCAAATTTTCTACTTTCGGCATCCAGACAACTCTTAATGCATTTAGAAAAAACAAAAACTTCATTGTTTATTCACGGTCGTTACTAAGCTCTAGCTCTCGTGATATTTCGCAATGCATGTTCCACCATATTGTCTACAAATAAATGTTAGTTTATTTTAACGTGACATATCGGCATGTCACTATATATATATATATATATATATATATATATATATATATTTTCTTTCCTTTTTAAAACATTTTGTTTATTTTTTATTATTTTTTATTATTATTATTATTTATTTTTTCAGAAAACAGGGGGTAACATTGGTGGGGTGGTTAGGGATAGGAGGATTGTAGGCGTGGTAGTTGGTCAGTTTTTGTCATTTGTCTAAGTCAATGGCCCGTCAGTCTGCGTGTTTCGTCTTTTGCCTACTGCAGCTCAGGTGATAGGGGGTGGGAGTTGGAGGATGTCAAGGGGATGCTTTTTTCGGGAGTGTCTGGGAGGATGAGAGAGAATGTGGAGGTGTGGGGTTATTAAGGATTGAAAGGTTGGGTTTGTGGTGACACTAGCGAGAGAGCTATGTTCATTTTAGTCGCTGTCTGGTCGATAATTCTAACGTCCGGCTGCTGTGAGCAATAGTTTTTCGTGGTTTCTCCCATCAACACCAGGCAAATGCCCAAGCAGTACCCCAAACAAAACGAACCATAGAATGCGCGCGATGTTTCCTTCCTCTTTCTTGTCCTTCCTCTTTCTCACCTCTTACTTACACACACCTACACTTACATGCACTGCACTATCACACTTACTTGTCAGAATACCAATCAGTAGCTTAGAACTTGTCCCGGTGGAGTTTGTGCCCCACTGGTGGGAGATATGTGGTAGGGGAAAATCCCTGCAAGCTGACGTAGTTCGGCGCCGATCTTTTCAGACACCGGAGGAAGACCACCGCCAACGCACGCATTAGAATATGCACTACACTTACGGGATTAACGAACTTCGCACTTGACGCGTCCGGAACCACTAAATAATTAATAAATCAAACCATCTGTGACTGATCAACTGGACGCGGTTATCTAATCGAGAGCTTCGTCACAGCTTAAATTTTAGATATTCAAGCTCCTGATTAGGTAATCTCGTCACAGTTGATATGACATGACGAATATCGGATAATAACACGAGCAATGCAGGCACGGGGGGTGGTCGATTCTGCAGGAAAGCATCTAATGTACATATTTTCTCAATTTATGCATCTAAAAGGCACGCTAACATGCTTTATACTATGTATTTCTCTCCCAATGTGTAGCAAACAATTTCTTCTTAGAGAGAGAGAATCGGAAGCCTCTCAGGGATTGTAGGTCACAAGCGCTTCGCCTGTTGTCCTACCATCCGTGCGGTGCGCGGATCAACGTTACCCGTCGGCGCGTCCTACCATCCGTGCGGTCAACGTTGCCCGTCGGCACAAGTGCATCACATCAAGCTTTTGCTTAGCCGTAGCTTGTAATTCTCCGATATCCTACCCCTTCACTCGCGAAACTTCAAACTTGAACGGCAGAATATCTTATTGACCACAAGCCCATTCTGTGCGCCGTATCTATTATACAATTCTTAATCACCCACCCATAGCACCAGTTCTCTGGGGCTCAGAGGACACCAACCGTCGTTTCAGTCTGGAATCGATCTCCTTGGCGGCCTGACGTACTGCATTGAGCTTTCTATTCTTATGCACATTAACTTACAGTATTCTAAGTTCGTAGCTAAGCTCCTTGTGGCGATGATGTAGCTTGTCTTGCTTCGCTTTTTCATCTGCATTGGTGGAATACTTAAAAGTTCATATTTGTTCTTTGTGGAAATGACAGCTGATGCGTCCCACCTCGGACCTCGAATTATTTTGTACGGTAATTATTAGACGTACATGAGTGCTACTCCTGTGAGCGGCCGCGTGTTGCGTATAAGTTGCAGTGATATTTTTCCCGTTTCCGTAGCCAGACCTACGAAACACTTTAGAAGTGTGTTGGGCTTTATGACCAACCAAATCCCAAGGGTTTCATTGTCCCACAATGTCTTCTGTTTTCATTCCCGGTGATGCATTTAATTCATCGAAATTAGTGTGTGTGTGTGTGTGTGTGTGTATGTGTGTGTGTATGTGTGTGTATGTGTGTGTGTGTGTGGTGTGTGTGTGTGTGTGTGTGTGTGTGTGTGGTTATTGTGTGTTTTGGTAATATTCAATTCATAATGTTTTAGCCGTTTAGGAACTATCCGTGGGCGATTTATGTACGGTTTCAGGATTTGTACAAAATTATACAAAATATCAGTACACTTAAATCCCAACTTCCGCAAACCGGAACACAAGGAATCGAGAGTGGGGAATGCTAGGACCCGTGAACGAAGGAAATTTAACAAGACACGAGAAAGCTAATGTAGTGGAGGCAATGACACGCCATTAACAATTTGAAAAATGAAAGGGGGGGTGACGAGTGAAAATTAAAGTCAGAATTATTGAAAAGGAGAAAGAAATGAAATAGGCACGAAGAGAAATAAAAAGTAGAGAGAGAAACGAAGATAAATAGAGACAGAAGCAGAATGATATACTTCGAATTGGGACAGGAAGAAAAGAAAGGAAATAGAAAGAAATTTGAACGCATTAACGATCTGTAAAGCCATATCCATGTTCTTGTGTTCCAAGCACCTCACTTGCATGGTATCCACGCTCGCAGGTTTCGCGTTAACCAAAGAGGAGGGGGCGGCCACGGCCGTGCTGCAGCTGTTCATGGGCGTGCCCTTCCGCGAGGACCTGCGCGCGGGGGCCTTCGTCGAGATCCTGAGCAACCTGGCGGCGGTGTGGCCTGCGGCGGGGGCGGAGGCGCGCTCGGTGGCGGTGGCGACGCTGCGCGCCCATGGCGGCCCCGCCGCCGAGCTGCGCCGCGTGGCTTCGAGCCTCGAGCAGCGTCCCGACTCCGCCGCCGGCGCCGGCGCCGCCGGCCGCACCGTCCACAGCGCACCGCCGGAGCTCGTGCACCGCGCCGCCCGCTCCCTCGCGGAGCTCGTCCGCAAAAACCGCTCCTACGGGGAGCCCTTCAAGACGTCCTCTGCAAGGTAAGGGGGGTATGGACTTGCGTGACCGGCTGACGGGGCTCAGAGTGCCTTCCACATAATTTTTTCCGTCATTGATGCAAAGCGTCTGTTAAACCCTTATTGGTCGTTGAGCGGTTGCATGAAGTAATCCTCCTTCATTTTCTTTGACAAGTCTCGTCACGTCGCTGTCAGTCAGTGACTTTTATCCCTTCGGCCAGAGACTGGACGCCGTTACATCCCGGGGTTCCTGGCCGGTCACCCAACCAGGAACCCGCGAGTCTAGAATTCGCTGAACCTTCGTGACTTCACGGAGCGTAGTAAATAAATTCGTGTCATGACGGCTACTGATAACATTTACATGACCTCTCACTGGGAGGTTCCAAGATTTGTGTTCCGACGGCGGCAGGATTTTTTAGCTAAATGCCTACGTCGAATTCAGCCGCTGTCTGGAAGAGAACTCTAGTGGCCGGCGGCTCTGATCGGAGTTTTCCGCGGTTTCTCCCATAAACAGAATAATAGATATTCGTAGTTACGCGACCGAAAACACGAAATAATCAATTTATCATGATGTTCAGTGCACGAATGCGTCTCCAGCATCCGAACGACAGTATTCATTAATAGGGCGGGGATACCACCATCCCTATACTTCAGATTCTAGAAGTATTGGCGATATATCTAAAAGTTTTAAACTCGAAAGGAAGAGGTAGAGTTTATGGGTACGAACTAAAATAAAACATACAAACTTCTTTTGTGTAAATAACTTCGTAATCCACCGATGATGTGCTGAGATATTGAATTACGTAGCTCTTTTATTTATTTAAACAACATACAATAACTAGAAAATGAAAAAAATCATCACTAGCACTGAAAATTCTTTACAATAAAATCCTAGAAGTCATTAGGCTGATAAAGAGTAAAAAACAAAACAAGTCTGCTATATATGTTATCATCCGTGTAATCGTTATAGCGGATAAGAAAAATAATTAGAATGCAAGAGAAAACTACGTACGAGGATACCAACAATAGAAAAAAATGCGCTCGTATTCTCCGATGTTTCGAAATATGGATGGAAATATAAAAATATAAGATTTGTTTTCCGTTAAATGTTTGCAAACATTTAAATTTATCACAAAAATTCATAAATTAAGTAATTGAACATGTGTTTCCAATTTGGTTGCTCAAGTGCTAGAGGCTAGGGCGTGTCAGAGAAGCGCTCGGTTGCAAATTCAAAGACTGTTTTTAGTAGTTCTGTCCGGGAGACGCCGGGTACTAGGTACAGATTCCTCAGCCGCAACTATACCTAGGTCACGGCGTCCCCCTGACATCCAAGTAGATACTGACTCCGGCTGCGGAAGTCTACGCCCTCAAATACAAAGTCTTTATCTGCAGTGTGTTAGGAAAGTCTCGCCGCAATTGCACCAGTGGCTGGTGCGAGTCCTAGCAACAGAAATTAGGTTGATAGAACGAACTGCAGCTTGTAACAAATGAAAACGTAAATTGCACATTCACCACAATGATAGCACACGCTGGAAGTGTTATCCACTTCCCTTGTTTCCCAGTAATCTGGTTGCAACGAACATAAATGCAATTTACGGAGATACTTTCCTGGCGCACTGTACTTGGCTGACCGGGAGACGCTGCGTCCGTAGCACAGAGGCCTCAGCGGCATGCATCTGCGTCTATACCGCGGCGTCTCCCGGACACCCAAGTAGATAACGACTCCTGCCGCGAAAGCCTCAAGGCCGCTCCACAATAACCGGCGAACGGGAACAGGAACGTGAAGGCGAGGACGGGTACGGGAACTAGAGGTACGTGCTCTTCACAATAAACGCCAACGGGGAGAGGGTACAGCGCTATGAATCTGTAGCGGCAAAAAAGTGAACTTCAAGAAAAAGTGGCCGAATCCAAATCACATCTAGCAATGCTACTGTGTTACTCTTTGTATTGCCATCTGTCTGATTTGTAGCTTGAGCTGCTTTGAATAAAAAATACTTTAACAAAAGAATATTAATTAGAAAAATATAATTATAAGTACAAAGAATGCCAAAACTACTACGAACTTACTGAAAATACAACTACGAGAAACTAAAATTTGTCAAAAACAAACAGCTCCAATGTACTTTAACGAAACATTAAAAAAATAAAAAAAAAAAACCAACTCGTATCAAATCATCCTAAAGTCTTTGTCACGCGCAGTTCCCGCGCTCGATCAGCTGGAGAGCTTCGCCGCCATTTGCTGCACTTTCATTGGTCGAGAGGTTTCGCGATCCCGGTCTGAGAAAAATGTTGACCAACCTTCCCGTTCCCGTCAAGCTTCGCATTCCCGTCGTGTTGTGAACGCCTGCCTGAGATGTCCATCTTAAGTTCCTTTACGTTCCCGTTTGCGTTCGCTTTCCCGTTCCCGGGCTATTGTGGAGCGGCCTTACGCCTTCAAATTCTCACCGCGAACTGTTCTTTGAATCAGACTGCCGGACGCGTCCGCTACGGGCGACGACAAGGGCGTGAACCTGGAGGCAGCGCGCATGTCGTATCTGCTGCGCGGGATCCCCATGCGCGTGGAGGTGTCGCGAGCCATCTACGCCGAGGCGCTGAGCCAGGCGCCGCTGGCGGCGGCGGCGGGGTCGGGCCGCGTTCACGGCCCCGGACGCCGTCGCCAACGCGCCGCCGGCCGACGCGAGCGACGAGCGGCCCAAGTCCGCCGTTTCGGGCGGGGTGCCCGACGAGGTGGATTCCGACTACTGGCCCGGGCGCGCGCAGTGACGGCCCGACAGGTGGAAGGAGACATCCTTAAACTCTATTGATCACGCAACTAACGACTTTATACGATCATAATGAACAACGTTCTGAAGAGTTGTAGCAATTGCGACATTGCGTTATGCATTATAACAAATAGAAACATTCCAAGCGTTGAGCAAAGAAGTTACATTATTTGAGAGTCTGGGCTAGCGGTGAGACTTTTAAACCACGATACGAGACAAGTGTATAATAAATGTACGTTGTGTTCGGAGTTTTAGATTTTGTGGCCCTCTACAATGAGTATGCTCTCTGCAATATGGAATCGACTGTTCTTTAGAACGTAGGAAATATTTTCAAACAGCGTTCATTATGACAGTAAGACATAACCTATCCCGATTTCAACTATTTTTCGCGAATTTCTTTCCCATCACTTCTTCATTTCCTGTCAATTCTTGCCAGCGTTATGGAGTTAGTAAGGAACTACCTAGTTACTAAGGTAACTACCGCATATACGAGAATCGGTTTGTCAGAGATGGAAAAATCCCCGTTTCCTGTTTTTAGACGGCCATTTTGCCGCTTTAAGGTGACCGTAGTGACTCATATAGGCGGGCATTATTTATGAAGATATAAGGTCGTACCTTAGGCCTAAGGTAATATGACTTCAAGGTCTGTCACGTGACAGTTAGTGCATAACGTTTGCGTGGTGCTAAAACTCCGTGTTGTTTTAGCGCCACGCGTAAAGTGGCGATGTTATGCTTTAACAGCCACTTGCCGGATCTCGGAAGCCATTACGTCTTGAAAACCTACAAATACCTTCATAAATTGTGCACGCCTGAAGAAGTATCCACAGTCACTTAACAAACGACAAAATGCGTGCTTGTAAACATGAAAGGTTGCATTTTCCAACTCTGATAAACCGATTCTCGTGTGTGAGGCTGACCAATATCCACAACTCTGTGAAGAATTAACGGGATTTGTTGGAAAAGAGACAGGTAAAAATTAATGAAAAAGAAATTGAAATCATAGCCTCGTGTTAGGCAGTGGCGGTGGGTGAGTTAAATTTAAGGGTGTTGCAAAAGCAATGGTCGTGAGGGGGGTCTCCCTCTCCAATATTTCCCGAAGGACATAACAAATGATTAATAGACAATTATTTAAATTGTTTTAGAACATTCCATCTTAAATTGCAAATATATTTTAAAGTATCTGGATTATTTACGAATAATTATAAATAAGTGTAAAAACTTACAATTACTAATAAATAAAGAATGATACGAAACGTTTTGAAAATTCTCTCATTCCAAGAAACTCGTTATAAACTTTGCTCAGTCGCGCCACCCACGTCTGACAAAGCGCTGTGTGAGAGCAGGCGCGCAGCCGCTCCGAAATCAACGGGAAGCCAGCGTCACATCCTTTGCTGGCCACAGGTCGACTCACGCGGCACGTCCGGCGTACCGTATTCCTTTCAATGAACGCAACGACTGATAAGTGGATTGTGGGAATTCTGATGTTCTTATGAGAAGAAATAAAGGAGATCATCTTCGTCAACATGTTGACAATAAGTGGATGTTGATCGACTGCTTTTCTGCGGTAAAGGAGCTCGCTGTCTCATGCTCCTGCAGTGACCCGACCCGAGAGCTTGTGAAGAAAATTATTATTTATAACATTAATAACTAATCTTCAAAATAACGCTTTAATTACCCGTTTAATGCTTTATATTAATTTTGACTTTGACGCTTCTGTACGTAGCCTCCATGTTATAACAGTTTCATTAGGAAACAATTGGAACGAAACATTTATTATCTATTTTACCAATCTACCAAAAAATAAGGAAATTATAAACTTACCTTGTTTACTTGAATTGAAAATCCAATCGCCGATTTTTCAGGTGCACAAATTTCTCCATCACTAATTCATTGAAGTTGCTGGTTTCTCGGATAAGTTGCTTCTATATTGACAGCATTGCTTGGGCGCACAATCGCTCGGTTGTCATTGTATTTCTAAGAAATGTTTTTATCCTCTTCATTGTTGAAAATGGCGTTCGGCTTCGAGGAAGTCATTGGAGTAGTGAGAAGAACTCAAAGACATTTGCAGACTTTTGGAAAAATTTCTTCCGACATTTCATTTTGTAGAATGACTCGATATAATGGTACCGCTCCTGTTGCATTTCGCTTCTCTTGTACATACCTTGGAACTCGCTTTTTAATGCGCCTGCTTGTAACACTGGATGCACACATCAACAGCTTGTCTGAATTATTCTTCAGGAAATTATTTAGAATATTTATCAACATTTTTACTGTATAGCAGCTCAGCAGCGTGAACATGATTTGTGAACAAAAAACGATCATTAACATAAAGTAGGGTCACATACTTCTTTCGCATGTGTTGCAGCATTGTCAGTTTTTCTTCTTTTATTACTTTCAGGTGTATGGTCAAAAGAAGTGGCACTTATCTGGTCAAAACTGTTACGAACCCACTGCACGTTGCTTCATTGGCGATTATAGATACTATAAATTTTGCTTTCTTTATTTCTTCTTTTATCAGATCACGTGCCACTTCTAGCATACACTGCAACAATTCATTCTGTACTGTATTTGACGTTCCTTTTAAAAGGGTTGCACCTTCTAAGTTTCTTCTGAGCACCGTCAGTGGTACTAACAAAATCCACTAACCCTCGAAATATCCCAGGATTTTCCGTCTGTTCACTTTCGTCGTGCCCTCGCAATGCAAGCTCAAATGCACCACAACATTTGACACTGTTTATAAGAGTGTCCAAAATATGTCTGTTCTTACGCACTGCATCCTTGTGTCGTTTTACAGAGACGATAACTGTCCTCAAGCTAAGTCACAATATTCAAGCGTCCCAATAAAGCAAGTACAACACTATTGTTTTTATGGAGATGAGTCTTTTAATGTTTTTTAAGTTTCTCATTCAAATGGTTCATGTCAATGTAATCGGTCATCATCCACACATTTTCCTCCAAGCTAAATAAGATACAAAGGAAAACAGAACAATGTATTTTTTCCCCTCACACCCACAGAGCCACTTATATGTCGAATAAATATTACGATTGAATCGTCGACGACACTCTCGTTTAGCTGATTTCACAATTGTTTCAATTTTCAGATCAGGGTGATCCGGACCAAGCTTCATGATTTCAAGAATGTCTTCGTAGATAACCTATTTTCTAATAACATTAACAACTTCGTTCATTTTAGAGAAATAATTGAGCTTCAGTATGCACAGACACTATAACACAGCACTATTCGAACCCGAGATGTACGTCACATTTTTACATTGATTTTATGACGCCCTTCACCGTCCACATTAGAAGCAAAACTTGTATTTTGGAGTAACGTATTGAGGGCACTGTTTTACTGACCGCGACGGAGACTTCGTCTGCTAATTGAGTGGCGTGATAGCCCGAGAGTGCTGCGCCAAGCGGAGTTCACGGCATAAGTGTGAACATGATCCGACGAATGCGCCCTATGATAACACAGAAGCGAAGTCACGTGATCAATGGTTCTTACGGAGCGAGGTCTGAGCAAGGTGTTGTTTCGAAAACGTGAACATCAATGTAGCCACATCGGTTCGTCAATGTAATGCTGGTATGAAAATTATACAAAGAGGAGCAGAAAAAAAGCAATACTATTGAAAATGTATGTATGAGTGTGTTTATTCTATTTTGTTCAATTTTTTGGGTGTTGCGTGAACCTGTGAACCTTATAAAGAACAACCCCTAGTGTTAGGTAATGTCATACCCTTGAAACGAACGCTAATATTCGATATTCCCTACATTCTCAAGAAAAGCCAATTCAGAAAATCTAAAGCTTCCTGCCTAGTGAAGTTTTGTTTACTATTATCTCGTACTGTGGTTCAACTGTCTTACCAATTGCCTATTTTCTTCGATATATTATGCACCTTTTTTGTTCTACATATGAAATGCTTCTTTTGTAATGCATAACGCGATGTCGCAATTGCTAATCTGAACGTTTTTCCTCAAGGCCATATAACGTCATTAGTTAATTGATTAGGTTTAAAGGGCGCTTCAATTACTAAAGTCATTGGCGCCCGTGTCAAAGTATTTCTAAAATAAATAAATTAAAGATCTATTAAAGTGTTGCAGATGCAACTTACTTCTTTAAAAGCACATACATACCCTAAAAAAGAAAGCTTCAATGACGCATGAAATATACCAGTAGATAAGACAAAAAGTTCAAAAATGTAAATCTGGGGTCAGGAAAACATATAAACGTTATTGACCTTATCTATCAGATAAAATTATATATTCCGTTATATTCTCAAAAAACGAAAAAAGCTTTGAGAGCGCGGAATCGGTCATCCCTGAGAACGTCTCGTAGAGAGTTGCCCAGACAATGTTTTCGTCGGCTACAAACAAATTTCAAACAATGCAGGAGGACGTGTTCCACAGAAAGAACCGTCCTGCATGAATCACAGGAAGGAGGAGATTCACCTCCAATAAAGAAACCGATAAAAGTGGCAGAATCCGACCCACTGACGGATTATTATGACTTCCTCACGCCTAGAAGGTCGGGATGAGAATCGCCAGGAATTAACAGAATCCTTTATTTTACTTAATTTATAGGTGGTGTTGTGCCACTCTATTTGTCACACTCTAAAGATGGATCGTTTTAAAAAAGCCTTAACATCGGACGATGGTACAAAATGAATGTCAACATGTCGATTTCGCCGCCTGATCAGCCAGCTCGTTCTCTATGATACCCACATGGCCTGGGCCCACATGGCCCAACTCAGTACCAGATCATAGGGGCGAGACAGAAGGCGATTGATTCCGTCAATCTGAGGAAGAACGGGAGACAACTTGAAGCGAGCTGAGAGAATCAGAACACATAACTGCTCGGCGCAAAGTCGCTGTATGTATTTTAGGGCTTCAAGATTTGCATACATATCAGCAGTGAAGGTACTGCACTGAGAATGTAACCGTTATGATTTGGTGACTCTGATGCAATAAAAACTACATGCCACTGCTTCATTGCACGATGAACCATTTGTGTATAAGAATACATGATCTGGATAGGCTAACCTAATTTCCTTAAAAATGCATCTAGTACACAAGAGGACTAGTTGTTTGTTCGGGAAGAGTGTATAGTCTGAGGTCAATATTCTGGCGGAGGAGTTTCCAAGGGGGAATAGGGGGAATGGGTGTTTCACAGGGGTGGGAAGACCAACATTAAGGTCCCGCAAAATATTTCGTAATCGAATACCTGGAGGCTGAGGCAGATGTTTCATATTCAGGATGGAAAATTATTTGGCGACAAGGATGGTTCGAGAGTTCTGATATTTTAGCACCATAAGACGCTAATAAAATATCCCGCCTTGTTTTTAAGAAAGGCTCAGTTAGAAGGCACTCAATTCGGCTGGTGCGATACGCGCCTGTTGAGAGACGGATACCAACTTGGTGTATACTATTGATGGGTCGGAGAGTGGAGGGAGCTGCCGAGCCATACACGTCACAACGTAATCCAAAACTGAACGGATGAGTTATCTATATAATCGCATTAGGGTAGTGTGGTCGGATTCCCATGATGTACCATTTAGCATTCGAAGAAGATTAAGGGGGGAAACCCATCTGGTTTGTAGTTCACGGATATGAGCACGCCACGCGAGAGACTTGTCAAATGTGAGCCCCAGGAACCTGCAGTGGCGTGTACTGCTTTCATACCCTGAGTTTAGAAATAAATTTTGACAATATAACTATACATAATCTTCGATTATGTAGTTTGTCTAGTCTGTGCTATTTTTATTATTAATATATATATATATATATATATATATATATATATATATATATATATATAACGTATATATACACACACACATACACATACAGAGGGTGTCCCACAACTATGGACCACACCCATAACTTCTAAACGGTTTGCGATATCGAAATATAGATTTCGTTCAACAATACAGAATCATGGTGCAAGTAAAATTCCGCGTAGACATTGTTCGTAATATTTTTAGTTTTTAAGGAATTTTATCACCTTTGATTTTTAAATGGAATGATATATTTTTTTTCGCCAGCAATGGTTAGACCATGAAAATAGGAATCCAATTATGTATCATATATTAGTATTTTGTTAGAAATTTTAGTTCAAAAATAGACTTTCTGACATGTGATTTTAAATTAAACGACAAAATTTCTCTTTGAAACTGTCACCTTTGGAGAAGGTAGTTTTCGCGGCGCCGAGCCTGTTACGGACGGCGGCGCCGCGAAGCGAAGGCCACCTTTCCCAGAGGCGATAGTTGCAAGGTTTGCTAAAGGAAATAATGTTGAAAATTAAAATCACATGTTAGAAAGCCTGCATTTATACATAAAAGTTCTATCAAAATACTAACATATGATACATCATTGGATTCTTATTTTCATGGTCTAACCATTGCTGATGAGACAAGTATATAGTTGCATTTAATAATCGAAAGATGATTAAATTTATCGAAAACTAAAAATATTTCCAACAATACCTCTACGGCCTATTACTTGCCTCATGATTCCACATTGTTGAGAGAAAACTGCATGTCGATAACGGCTTAGACGTTATGGGGGTGGCCCATAGTTGGTGGGACACTCGGTGTGCGTCCACTCCTTGGCGCAACGCGTCTCCAAGCCCCTTAAGGGGCGTTGAGCGCTTTTGCCCTTGGGAGTAATCCTCCATTAATGGGCATTATTATTTTTTAATATTAGTCCAGTCTCGTCACGTCGCAGTCAGTCAGTGCCTTTTATCCCTTCGGCCAGGGGCTCGACGCCGTTAGATCCCGGGGTTCCTGGCCGGTCACCCAACCACGAACCCGCGAGTCTCGAATGCGCTTAACCTTCGTGACTTCACGGAGCGTAGTAAACGCATTCGGCTAGCGCCGCCGGTAGAAAAGAGAGTTCTGGTCACTCGGTGTGTGTGCATGTATTCACGAAACATTCATTTTTACAATTTCTCGTCATATGAACGACGGTTAAAAGGTTTCTCTAATAAACGTCGTTCAATACACTCATTGTCAATAAACTACCCGAAGTTTGCTGTGACATTTTTTCAAAAATGTCTTTCCAAATATCTGACAATAGTTAACATTGACACAATCACATATTTAATATGTTGTAATTTTAACACTTAAAACACGCTTAATATAGTATATAACGTATTTGTGCACTCACCACCAACCGTGTGTGTCAAAACCGCACATCTAATTTACTCTGTCCGTTTACTGCCCTCTGCCTCCGAACTGCTCCGAGCGTGTCAAGAAACCGCTCGGCAAAACGGCAACCTGAGCCCTTGGCTGGCCCTTTCTTACCAGTAAGTGGAGGAGTGAGTCTTGCAACGAACGCACGCTCTGTGGATGCCGCTGGGTCCCAGCGGTTTCTTCGGTGTTGCCGTCTCGTAAGAGGAGTGATGTTCTGACTAGCGAGCGATTTCATACACATCTCAACAGAACAGATCATCGAATTTTGAAACATTTATGGCACTAAAAATAATACGGCCTATAATAATAATTATTATTATGATTATTATTAATATATATTCTAACACCCCCACCTTCCAGCACGTGGGGAGAGCGTTATAGTATGAATGCTCGTGAAGCGAGCTTAAAATTCCCAGGAAGCAGGATCTCTTGGGTATGAGAAAGGTTTGAACCCTTGACACAATGAATCAGATGAAATACGAATAAAATGAGCATATATTCAATGAAAAATTACAGTGGCACAATTATATAATAGGATTATGCACTTTAAATAGTTGATCACTGAAAAAAAAACAGAAAACAAGGCAAAACAAAAAAATTGGCATTGCATCGACTGCCTGAACACACTTTCACCAATTACAATTTACAATTTGCTCATTCCTCTTTCTGAATTTTTATCTACCACATTATTTTACTACTCTCTAATTTTTCCGTGCACGGCTTTTAAAATTAGTTTTATACTTGTTCTAAGGTATCCCGTTCACAGGTGCTAGCCTTGGGCTTCGCACTCACTATAACATTGTGAACTTTAAAGAGAGAGAAAAAAATAAAACGTAACATACACGTTTCTTAAATTTGACCCCTTTGCATATCACAGAAAGCAATTACTTTTAACACAATACAATAAACTATGACTTTTTCAGATAACATCACTGTACAACATATGAAAATCATGAATTATTTTAGTAAAACTGTACAAGGTGTGGCCTCTTTGAATGAATTTAATAACACGTGCAGTAAATGAACTTGAAACTGCCACTCACATCGTTCGGAATACTTCTCCCACCTATTCTGACCTTTCACCCACTTTTAACACGAATTGTCGTGTATTTACTACTATTCTCTTTCCCCAACTGATCGCCGCATAAAAGTTGCCAGTTCTTTAACCTCAACAGCTCTGCATCGCTCGCCTGTAGGTAACCTTGGGGATTTTTTGCCGCTCGCAGCCTCGCGTTGCAACCCGTCTCCGTGTTACCAGTTTCCTTCCCTCGAGCTCTGGACTCCGCCACACCTCCAATTTCCACACCCTTCTCCCGTTCTCCGGACTCGTACGATTTTCGCTCCAGTCCAAATCTTTCTCACCTACGCTTCGCTCTTCCTGGGGTCGTCCTTCTTCTTCTGCCGCGCCTCGTACAAGTTTATTCGCGCTTCCAGCCTCGAATAATTAATGTTGCTGAAGTTATGCTTTAAATGCTCGGCCTACCTACCACACTTTGGGCGTGTGTGGTCTCAGCGTGCAATATGAGATCGGAGTCAAACAGTCACTTCGCTTGCTCTCTCAAATATTGTGAATGCGAAGAATGTTTGTGCACTCCACTTCTTAATTACCTCACTTTAGAAGATACGCTTCACAAGCTAACTGTTAACTACCAAGTTAAAATAAACTTCTAGGATATCAAGTTACAATCGCCTTCAGAACTCAGTCTAGTTCTGAAGGCGAACAGAAAGAAGTCGAGTACGGTGGTACTCGACTTCTTTCTGTTCGCGGGCTTCTTCTCGTAGCTGATGGTGGCGTTATGGGGTTGTCTAATCCCATGACGTCACAATATATTTACATATTATATATTGACAGATTTTTGTTCTCGTAATTTTTCTCGGGCTATCGCCGGTAGCCCCGATAGCCCAGAGACCCGGTAGCCCGGGTTCCCCATTGGCCACCTGGCAGATTCAGAGATTGGAAGCTGATTTCCTCCCAAGTAAAGGACTAGATTGTTACGCAAAGTTTTATAAACATTTAGTAATATGACTGCGGCTTCCTATTTAATTAGATTTTTTTTAACAAGCAAATAAATACAATTAGCAGCTGCAATAACATACCAGACTCTCGGCATTCACGCTCCCAACTTCGTTTATTAGAGTCATTCCGCACCTCGGTGGGAAAATAAGCTGAGTGTCACCTGATTACATGTTATTTAGAACTTATCTTATGGTACCGACGTGATGACTTCGTCTTCATGGCGGGATGTTGGCGGTGAGCTTTCCTCAGCACAGCGCCAGTGACACAGTCAGCACAGCAGTGTAGATCCTGTTTCCCCCATTCTGCAGACAGACGACAGCGAGCTACTGTCGGACACCCTGTGATGTTTTGCCGTCGCAGACGTACACGTGGTAACTGCCGGTTGTTTACCACTCAAGGGTATTGCCGAGATGATAATAATTGCCTCCTTAATGCATTAGTAGTCTCATTTTTTATGGCTTCGTGGCCCCACGTTCAAGGCACAAGTAAAAAATGCTAACTTATGGAAGCTCGTAAGCGTAAAATGCCGCGGGCCCGAAATCGGAACGGCAATATTGAAGTTGCGAGTTGAAAGATTAAAATCTTAGTAATTTTACACAATTTTAAGGGTTACACTACAGTAACAATTCCGACGTAAGTTGAAAGATGCTAATCTGAGTAATGATGTCAAGCCAAGTGATGTGAAGCAGCCAAATGATTTCGAGGCCTCGCGCACGTCCAGACGAAGGCTTCGATCTCCCACCTCTGATCGGAATGCTTTCGATTTTTTTAATCTTATGCTGTGGCGGGGCGGCACTCGCGCGAATGGCACGCGAGCTTATGTAATACAAAGAAGAAATTTCCGTCGCATTTTTCACGTTGCATTTTAGCTGCCCGGTCCCTGCGGGGTGGGTACGCCGCGGTCGGAGGAATACAATGCAGCTGGCCTCTATCTTTTTAAAATTATTTACTGGCCAGATAAACCTTGGCCGGCGCGCATGTGCGCATAGCAAATCGCTAGCCCCTGCGATGTTTTGAAAGGGTCAATCGGTTGCTCCTTCGCACGTGCGTCTTTGCGAATCGCGTAGCATTTCACGGCATCACGCCTCGCGCAATTCCAAAGGGTCGGCGCTCCGTTACTCCGCGTCTGCCCCATGTACATAATACGTTTCTTTTTTGAACGCTGACGCTGGGCGGGGTGGGACTGTCTTAAGTGAAATAAAACATTGCCCCTTTTGGCATTCTGAGGGGTACGCGCTGTGCCATGTGGTAAGTGCTCGTCACCTCGAGCATGAGTTACAACAGATTTCTGCGGAGTCGTATGTTCTCTATGACAAGTGACCGGGGCGGCAAACGGCGGCGTTTGGTCGGCTGTCGGCCGGCTGCCTGTCCCTCTAGGGCGGGGGGGGGGGGCGGGGGGGCAGTCGGGGGGCTTCGACCACACCAGGTTGCGGGGGTTGAACAAATAATTCTCTTAATCGCTGGTGGGATTCTTATGCTCGTTCACGGAGAGTGTGGCGTTACAGTACGTATTGCCGTACGCGAAGATTATAAAAAGCGCACGAGATCCTTCGAGGGAGAGTTGGAAGATAGAATGTCAGAATAAGAGTGGAAGTGGGGATTTCTTGCCCCATAGTCCCTCCTCTTGATCTTGTAGACGTCGGCCACACCCTGGCTCTTAAAAAAGGAGACTCGTACTTCCTCAAACAAAAACGTTCTTCCTCTCTACAAAAAATCCTCGTGGTTGACCACTCCCTCACAAAGGTCAAGTGTTTGATGAGTGGTCATTTCCACCTGGAGGACGGCAAAGTACTCGGGTTTCATGATCTTGTCTATCTGATCGTCTATCGTGCTTCAAAGAAAATGGTACCATTCCTTTTTCACACATCTTTTAGTTTTCTGTAGGTCTCTTCAAAAGCGCGCGCCAAACGGACAGCACTAACATTTTAAATGATTTTCCTTCCTCAGCGTATGCCATGGAGATGAATCTAGGCTTCTTTGGTCTATCTTCTTCTTTCGAAAAGAAACTATTTATATCAATAGTTCGTTCGGACATCTCCTCTTCCTTGCGGGAAAGGGCGGGGGAGAAGGTTTTGTATCCATGGAGATGGATATCAGATTCATCCCCGTGGTCCCATTCACCACGGAGCCAACAAGGGGACACTCCATCGGAGTGCCAGGGTTGCCACGGAGACATAGTGGGGGAATGACAGCGCAGCACCATCGTGGATACCCCCGCCCACCCTGGAGTTCAGTACAAGGCCTTGTCCAAACCGATTGATTGGAAGTGGATTAACACCCGACTGCCCGTCTAGAAGAATCCGAGGCCAAAGCAAGTGCATTGAAGCCGACAAGGAATGTTCCCCAAAATACGTAAACAACGTATCCCTAAGTGCAAAGCAGAATGTAGCACAAGGTAAGTAGTGAGGAGACAGACTCCTCAACCACCAGGACATACATTCCCACCGACACGGGTCAACATGCACGGCAAACACATGCGTGGGCGTTCAGTATACAGAGGGGGCCAGTGAAATAGAAGAGGAAAGAGAACAGAAACCGAATGTTATAAAAGAATGAGAATGAACTAAGGGGTGAAGAAAAATGACTCGTGAAAGAAAGGAGTACTTAAAGCCCTCCCTGCATGTAATTACAGGACGTGGACCGACCCACCTCGACGGGACGTTATTAGTAACGTCAGTAGAGTTTAAGTACGTCCTTACGTCTGACGTTAAAACTCTCTAACTCTCTAACTCCCCGCAACGTATTTCGTAAGGATCTTAAAAAAGGCTGCCGTTGAGGGGGAATTACCGCACCCATTGACCAAGGGACAGCAAGAGCAATCGAACAATTGTCTGGATGTAGCACCCACATTTGGGTGGAGATATCGTCTACAAGGGCGTTGACGTGTTTTCAGATTTTCCCAGATGTTGGAAGTTTGAGAATTTTGAGAAAAATCGTGAAGTTAACCAGAATCAAGCGATCACGAGACCAGAATCAAGCGATAACTAATACGAGACGCACTTAACAGCTAAATTGTACATGCAAACTTGAAACAACGTTCAGAAATAATATTTACTGTACATCATGACTTCCATTATTGCTTTTTCTTTATTAAAGAAATGTATAATATTGACGAGTATTGATGTTACTGTGATCTCATATGGAGGACTTTTATATAAAATTCATACTTCTTTATAAAATAATAGTATTATATAAATTAATATATTGGATATAAATGTTATATACATGTAAATACACAATTGCATTTTTACATTTTAAAATATTTAATGAATAAATTCTTTTATTAATATTAATAATTGACACTCACGCTCATTTAGAAATATTTTAAAGTCCGGACATTTTTACAGGGTTCTGATGCACCATTGGTGCCCTTCTTCCGTAAACGAACGGCTTCCGGACGTGATGTCATATGCTTCACTCAAGTAAGTAAATAAATTAACATAGTTCTTAAGATACTAAGAAATGACTGGTAAACTTTCATATAGTTTTAAGTAAAATCATCTAGATGGAACAAACTTAAAACAATAGAATTAAAGATTCGCCTCTTAGTTCATTGATTTAATGCAACCAGCGCCAATATTTTCTATTTAATACGCGTGAGAGGCATACAGTTAACACTGTTCGCATACATTTTGCAGGAGAAGGAGTCTGAAAAATGGGCTGAAGGACAATCTGAGTCAGAGTCGGATTCAGACGTAGACTCATTTATCTCCGCCGCTGAAGAGGGAGAAAAGGAAGAAAGTACCACGGACGAACTCGAATCCCAGACGGGGCAGGGTGATATGACACGCCACTCGACAGCATCACATTCCATCTTTCCACTCCTTCCAACGGCTGAACAGGACGAAGAGTCTCCAGACATAGCGAACACGGTTGGCGTAGGTGCTTCAGAGTACGTTACTAGCGAAGAGCAGTTAAAATGCATGGACACAATTGGAAGGCTTCACCATCAGGGAGACTGGTATCAGGAGTTTGCAAATGTTCTACACACGTTACCTTGGGATAGAGAAGTATGGACGGTAACTGGCAGCTCTGCAGCATTTCAAGGCAAGCCTGTTGACGAAGACAGTGGCGAAGTGAACCAATCTCCAAATGGTCAGTCTCAACATTCTCAGCAGACCCAGAAGAACCAGCAGACGCAGCAGAGCCAGCAGACCCAGCAGAGCCAGCAGAGCCAGCAGACTCTGCAGATTCAGCAGTCCGGCAATGCGCCGGATCCGGGTTCAGGGAAGAACTGGTGCCAAGACCCCAAATGCCCGAAGAGGAGACCTAGGCCGCCATGCACTTGCCCAGCCGCTGGAGGAGGACCACCTGGAGGAGAACCTGTTAAATTCGCAGTGGGTCCATCGGCTATTACTGTGTCACCTAGCGCTAAATCCGCCCCAGCTGGGGGAAAACAACCGATGGAATGCGATATATGTAGTGAAATTGAAGTTTCCATGGATATGATTGCTACAAGAGGGCCCCCACCAGCACCCTCTACGTTTACAGTATCACCGAGTACAAAATCGGCACCGGAGGAGAAAAAGCCGGCTGGGAAACAACCGATGGAGTGTGACATATGCAGTGAACTTGAAGTTTCTGCTACACAACTTTTGCCAATTGACAGTGCGTTTGCACCACTCCTAACATCCGCTCCTGCGGGCGTCTGCTCTCCAGAAACATGCAATGCTCCTTCCGGAGGTGTTTGCGATATACCTGGTTGCGCGGATCCCGTTTCGCAGGCTCAACCACCGTCAATGGCGTCAATGCAAGTTGGACAAGCAGCCCTCCCCCCGTTCGATGATGTGTGCACTAAAGAAATATGTCCATTCCCGAATACGACAGCAGACATTTGCAATATGCCTGGATGTACTCTCTCCACTGTACCCATTAATATAATCCCCACAAGTTCACAAGTAGCTTCGATGCCTCCGGCTGCTTCTCAAGCAAATATTTGTCAACCGAGCGAATGTCCAACGTCTCATACTACGCCTTTGCGTGTCTGTGAGATGCCTGGTTGTACAGTCACGGCAGCCGCAGCGCCCCGGCCCATACCTTCACCCAAACCGTCGCCCGTGCCGTCGCGAGACATCTGTAGACCACAAACATGCCCTGTACAAAGTGCAACTCCTCCAACTACCTGTACTTACACTGAATGTCCGACAACTGGAATGGCAGTTCCCCCGTCTCTGCCACAACAAGCTGCCCCATCTGCAGATGACGTACGATGCCCTGCGAGCACATCAGACGTGTCCTGTGATCCAGGAAGATGCCCCGCGGTACAAGCCGCATTCGTACCCTCCGAACCTTCTCAAGCACCCAGCGTCCCCTCACAAGTGACTCAGCAAACAGAAGTGATCCCCCCACAACAGACTCAGCAAACAGAAATGATCCCCCCACAACAGACTCAGCAAATTCCGGAAGATATCTGTCCGGCATCTGACTTGGATCAAGAATGCTTTCCTGATACATGTCCGGTATTGAAAGAATTAGAAGGGGTTCCTTCAGAGATTCCCACAATACAGCAGGTCACTTCCGAGAGAGCAACAACTCCTTTGGGCGTCCAGTGCCCGCCGTATCCGCCGACCGCCGTGGAGTGCCCGGCAACTCTTCCCACTGCCACAGATGTGTGTACGCCCGACAAGTGCCCGGTGATGCGAAGCGTGCCTCCGTCAGCCGTCGCGTCCGTGGCCCAGAGCGCGCAAATTCCGCCCGGGACTCCGACTTCAGTTTGCCCTCCGCGCGGCGGTCCCCTGGAGTGTCCGGCGACAGGCACCGGTTTTACGGGGGTGTGCGCGCCGGCCACCTGCCCGGTGATGGGGACCGCCCCGCCCGCGCAGATGCCGGAGGCACCGGTGCCCTTCCGCGACGGGGTCAGCGAACAGGAGATTCAAACGCAGTCGTACGGCGTGATGCCGCCCGCGTTGGGCGTGTGTGCCGGCACATGCCGCCCGCTCAAGCCCGACCCCAAGGTGGAGTGCACCGAAGTCAGCTGCCCGCAGCAAACGGGCGCGGGCCCACCGTCCGTTCGCTCGGCGGTGTCCGCCCAGCAGCCAGCGCCAGCGCCAGCGCCAGCGCGAGCGCCAGCGGCAACGCGCGCCTGCGGAGCCACCTGTCCGTGTTTCGAGGGCTGCCCGCACGAGTGGCTGCAGATCGTGCAGCCCCTCAGCCAGCGACACGAAGACGTCGGCGCCTTCTTGCGCGTGTTGCGCGAGAAGCAGACGATCGCGGATGATCTGTTAGCGATGGGTCAAGAGACTCTCACGCAGAAGGATGCGCTCGTCGATCCTTTACAGACGACCCGCGAACCGCCGTCGTTGCCGGAACAGATTCACGATCAAAACTATCTCGGTTACGCCGGAGCAAAACTGTTGTCTCCGAATTCTCCCTGCATGGCGCCGTGTATGGGTGCAGGCGAGTCTCCCATGGGGTCGCAGATGTCTGCAGCGTTACCCCAGGTAGGATATATCTTATCATGGTGTTACCCTAAGGAATTTATCCGCGATCACAATCTTACCTACGGTCTGTATATGTAGAATATACTCCTAATCGTGTGAAAGCATTTCTAGAGAAGACACGATTATTCCTATAGACACCCTCTACTATACAAACATAGACGTTTGCTTTCTATATTTGTATTCGGAATATCGACTTTGTATATCTCGATACTATGTCATACAAAAAGGTATACCATATTACTAATATAAACATGGTTTCCTGTTGGCTTGAGCACCAGGCCTACTGTTTATCCGTATTAATGTCATTCTACAACCAAATCCAAATTCGAAATTTCAAATTTTTGTTTATTTTGATGTAAATGAAATTCCATTATCAAATTTTATAAAATTCTTTTCATATTAACTTTAAATATGTCTAGAACTACAAATAAAAATTTAATCACTATTCTCGTGCATCCCGAGTATTTAAGTTTTTAATGAAATCCTCTTACAATCTTTCAGTCTTTGGGTGTTGATATAACGTCCGGTTTTCGTGACAAACGCGCTCTGATGAAATTAAAAAAGCTTTTTTCGTATTACAGCATTGTAAACGACCTTTCTCTTTACAAGAATTAGTTTAAAAACAGATATCTTATGGCACGGATTGTGACATAATTATCCTTTACGGCACGAATAATTTCGTCATCACACATTCAAAATGCGACGGTGATCAATCGCATGCGAAAAATGTGGGGTGATAAACCGAACACCCGACCACCGTTTTTTCTCACAGATGTCAAATACCCATGACGTCACAATAAAACATAGCTTGTGCAAATCGTGTATAATGTTGCTTTATTGCTTTCGTACCAACTTGAAAATTCGCTCCTAACGTCCCTCGTTTGCAGAACATGCAGTCATGCAATCAATGCACTAGTTGCCTAATATTGATTATTGCGGATGACAATCAGCGCCAATGGAACAGGGCCTTTTTTCAAGTTCCTCCCACTGGTATCTCTGGCGAGGCGGTAATTTTCTTTTCTTTTCGGGGCAGAACAATCTGCGTGCGCACCACAGCCCTGCATGGCCTTTGCGGCTCCGTGACAGAAGCGGGGAGTACTTTGCTGCGTAATCTTGCATTAGCATTAGTGATTCTGATAGACAGCTGCTGCGCTCCTCGACAATTGCCTTAGGCTTCTTTGGCGATACTGCACGGGCAATTTAAGCAGAGTATTGGCGATTCTGCATCATCAACACTTCTAACTCCTTAACATTATGAACCAATACGTTTCTGAATCCAGTAGGCAGCATAAGCTTGGTTTTCTTGTTGCTTCCATAACCAATGGTTGGAATCAATCTCGGACCCTTAAATTGTCTTCACACTCTGTTGTTGATACCTTTGGGTTTTCTCCAGTTGGGCTTCAACTTCTTGTACGGATCACTTTGATGGCATACAAAGCGTTTTGTACCTTTTTTCAGGATTGTTGGACGATAAACTGGGCAAATCATCATTTTGGTGTCACGTTCTCTTGCGCATGCAATGGAGACCAGATGGAGCTATTAGCAGATATAGATAAAGCTAATATTACTACTAACGTATACCTAAATGCCCAACCTAACCAATTTTCAGAATGGCGCTTTGGCCACTTCCTTATGTCTAGAAAGATGTTTAAGCAGGTCTGGATAGCCGAGGTTGCTAAGGCTGGAGGGCTGTAGCTGCCTGGGCTCGATGGGTCGCGGGATATCTGCCTCGAGCATGACTGTGTGTGTGTGTGTGTTTGTGTTGACCATACGCGTTTTTCCTGAAGTTCTCCCTACATTTAAAATAATCACAGTGGTCACTATATGACCAAGATGTTAAAAAGCGACCTAAAAATCGTCATTTATGCCACAAGACAAATAGAGGACGTAGTACATACAATGTTATTTCTAATTATTCTAATTAGTGAAAATAAACATTTCTCACTTTCCTGAGTTAAGAGTTACCATTACTCTCGATGATCTGTAGGAAGGGTTGTTGGTACAGCGTTCCGTTTTAAAATAACAATCACAGTGTGCGGAAGGATCAACGGAAAAAAGAGGGACAAAATGGGACAATGGGGAAAAAATGAACAAAATTGGAAAAAGGAAAGAAAGCCCAAAAAGGACAGGTGACCAAATTAGACAATGGAAACGAAGGGACAAGTGGGACAATAAGACAAATGGGGACAAACGGGAAGGGGGAGTAATGAGGCATGGGGACAAAAATGGGGAAAATGGCAAGGGGGACAAGTGGCACAACACGAACATATTTATTCAAAGATTTATGAGCATTGATCAAATCTAAACCCGAGAGTCCGCTAAAATAGTTTTGTTATACTCTGGAGCATTTGAGCGACCGTTGCTATAGACGCGCTCTTAAAGCGTTGTTTAGATGGTTGGTTGCTAAGGAGCTAAGCGCAAGTTTACCGACGCGAGCAACAAAAAAGGGTTTTAAGGCGTTATTTTTGTGTGTGTGTGTGTGTGTGGCAGGTGGCGTCGGCGGTGCCGTCGGCGGTGCCGTCGGCGGCGCCGTCGGCGGCGGCGAGCGGCCTGGCTGCGCCTGGTGGGGCCGCTGCGCCGACGGGCAGAGGACGCCGCCGCCACGCTGCGCGCCGCCGCCGCCAAACGCTCCCTCGACCACGCCCTCCCGCGCACGCACGCCCGGCGGCTCCGCTGCTGCGTGCCGCCGCCGGAGCCTTTCGGCGGGAAGCGAGTCGGCGACGAGGAATGGCCCTGCCGGGCGCACAGCGATGCACACGCTATGGGCACTCCGTACAAGGTGAAGACGGGATTGACAAATCCGCCGGAGTCATATACAAAAGCTCCAATACCTTCGGAACTGGAATCGGGAGAGGTTTCTCAGGGCATCAACTGTTGTCACCGGGAGGTTCTAAGTTCCAGTCCCTACGGTGGCACGATTTTCGACACTAGCTAGATAGCTGGGTCGGGTTCAGTCGCTCTCTTAAAGAGAGTTCTAGCTGCCGACTGGACTTCTCTAGATGTCTAGTGGTTTCTCCGATCAATATCAGTACCCTAACAAACGTTGCAGTTTCCTAACAACAAGCCACAAACCGCGCGTGATTATTCTTCCTTCTATCCGTTACACACATTCACATTTACATCCACTACTATACATGCCAGGAGACCATTCTAGAGCTTGCCCCGTCTGGGGCGTCTGCCCGGCGGTGTTAACGCTGCAAAATAGCTTCAGTAAATTGTTTGGGTGAGCAGCAGAATGATGGGGTTGCCCACAAAGCATGGCTACTCACTTCCTAGCTGGCCACTAGGGAAAATGCTGAAAGACAATTATTCGAGAACTATTAGTTTATCTCAGCGTGATAAATATTGATGATGGAAGAGTTGTCAATTTTACCTTGTCAATGTTTCCTTAGACGAACAGAAGATTGTTTTCTGTTATAATTCGTGCGACAAACCATTTAAGCTTGCTATCGCCTCTTGCGCGCTCAAAACACCCACTTATACCACTAGTCAAACTTAATTTGTTCAATACCGCCGTGATGTTAATTACCACGGCTTTTTACTGACGAGGCGATCTTTTGTGTATACGCACGGCTGCAAGATACTTCAACAATTACCCCTCGTGTCGTTGTGTTTCTTCGGAATCTCGACAATGAGAATGCTTTTGCGTGCTAAAACTTCCCAGCTGAGGTCGCAATCAGAGAGTATACTAATAGAGACGGCACTCAATGTTAATCCCAAGGCTCTTATTCAAATTTCTAATTTTCATGGAGGGGGGAAGCCGCCATCTGGGCCCCCGATTGAGCCAATAGCGTCGAAGGGCGTTCTACCAATGGAGGTGGCGCGTATTGACGACCGGGACATTTAAAATGAAGTTGTTTTCAAAATGGCGTCAAATGAATACATTATTTTTGTGTAAAATACGCTAGGCAATTAAGAAGACTAAAATATTAGGATTTGGAATCCTAAATCACTGAATGGAATTATTGTCCAGGTAGTGCAAAATAAAAAGTTATTTATAAACACAATATTTATTTCTAAATTATGTAAATAGTCATACACAATATAAACAATAATACAATTTTTTACAAAATAAATGTGAGCAAGTAATCAGACATAAAGATTATTTTACTTTGCCATTGACTAAATATTGAAACCATGAATTTTGACAATTGTCCAAATATAACTAGTGACCATTACTTCTTTAATATTGCATCATTATTAAAATGACATTCCAGCTATCAACACCTGTCAAATTTCAGCCTATTATCAAAAAGGTACAATACAAATGAATATTATTGATAAGTTTCATAAATAAACAGGAAACTTGCATCTGCACAAACAGTCCACAAAATCTGTCTTTTTTTGCTTGCTTTCTTCAAAAAAGCAATATTACACATTAAACTGCATTACAAGAAACATGTTTTACCTCCTACCTAGTACAAGTGATGAATAAGTAAAAAAAATTACATGATTCTACTTCAACTTCATTAATCTCAAAGCAGAGTTTTAGGACTTGGTAGGTTTCACTAATATTCCGATATCACAGGCTACATATTTGTCCAAAAGCATGGCTAGTTGCTCAATGGATCGTGGATGAAAATCCAAAGGTCGATAATATATCCAGAATTACTCAACATTTGATACAGGTATTAAACAGTTTTTCAATTACTAAAAAAATATTTTCATGTCTTTCCCAATCATGTTATGTGACTAACGCACACAATTTCTGCAAAACAATATAACTAAATAAAAGCACTTATCATACTCAGGAGATTATACCAACAGACATCTCAAGAACCATCAGAAATATGTTTAGAAAATAGCTAATGCTTCCTGGTAAAAATGCCAAACTGTTACACAAAGACTTATACGTAGTTCACAAGACAGATAGTGGGCCAAAAAAACCTGAGATAAAATTTACTGCAACAGAAACACCAAATGATTATCACTCAAAAATACAATTTTTTATTAAATTGAATCCCAAAAAACTTCAATTTGGTACATGTCTCCAAGCAAGTGGTCCTGCAGTTTGGATTTACTAAATTACATATAGTAACGGAAGTGCTACAGAATAGCACAGACTTTCTCAAAGTTAAGTTTTCTAATTTCCTTTGGAGTGGACCGGCTCTATGGTCTTCCCTCATCCTCTTGCCAGCTGGCATCTATCGCCGCCCAAAATACATTTTTTTGCCATTTTCTCAACTCTTCGATTACCAAATAGTAGAACCGAAATATTATTTTAAGAGTATTAAAGAAGGCTAAAACCTTGTCTTAAATAGCAATTTCATTGAAAATTTGAAGCCATTTAAAAAAGGCGTTAAGCGTTACTGTAAATGCAAAATTGAAGCTCTTTTTCTCTGGAATCTATTTGAGTTTTCGAAAAACTTCATTTGAAGTAATTTGAAGAACTTCCACTCACAAATTCAATAATATATCCTTGGAATGTGCATATTACTGGCATGAGAATTGAAAGAAATAAAAACATTTGTGCAATTTTTGGGAAAACAAAAGAATACGCAAAAATGAACATTACATTATATTATATTAAACAGTACCATTACCACTATTCGTTGAAATAGTTTAAAGAAAGAAATTGAAGCCACCTTGAGAAAATGGTGTTTGAACTATTCTGAAAATGAGTAATTTTGAGCTCATTTGAATAAAAAAGTGTTGAGTTTTCGAGAAAATTTACTTGACATTATTTAAAGCGCATGTACTCATAAATATAATACTGTTCAGAAAAAAAATGGAAGCCGTTTTCGAGAATATCTTCTTTTTGTCATTTTTTAAAATTCCAAATAGTTCACCCACAGTTGCACAAAAACTACTAATATTTACAAAACAATCTTCACACCTTAAATGAAGAACTATTTATGCACATCAAATTTAATTCGAAGGAAAAGTCTCTAACTTCAATATTGTAATTGTAAGAAGTTGATGATAAAAACGCACACTTTTAAAATTTCTGAAAATTCAGAGTTAATCTTGAAAATTGGACCTTTGCCACCTTTAGTATTTTACTCTGTTCTTACAAGAAATTAAAACAAAAAATTTGTTTTTGAGAAAATTTTTTAAAAATTCTAACCTTTTTTTTTAATTTGAAAAAAATTCTACGCATGGTTTAGGCGCTATGTTTGTTCACATACTACAGACGTTTCGCTTCCAGTTGGTTTTTCGGCATCAAGATCCCACAAAACCGAGATTCTGACTACACCACGTGTTGCAGGATTTTTTCTCTTCATTTCGCAACCGAGAACTCAGGAGAAATGTTGTCCACTACATGCCGAGCAGATCCTGCAAATGAAATAAGGATGTTTAATTAAATTAAAAACGAAAAAAGTTTTCTTATTACACCTTCTAGTTGCTAATAATAATAATAATAATAATAATAATAATAATAATAATAATAATAATAATAATAATAATAATAATAATAATAATAATAATAATAATAATAATAATAATAATAGAAACGTACACCTTTGTTGTGGTAAGCCTTCTATAAATGACCTGAGTGCACCCTCTGGAAACTCAGGACGCACATCAGCAAAAATTATGGGCTCCGCATTATGTGCTAGTCTGCCTGCTGCAGTAAACATTTCCAGCATGAAGTGCTCCATACATACATATCTCAACCTTATGAGAATTTCCCAAGGGCTAGATGCCAAAGTCAGGTCCCCAATTGCCTTTAACCATTTCATACACCTGTAATAAAATTAGTAATGTATTATTGAGCTATTATAGTTATATCAAAATCACCTTAATGTTAATAAAGCTATTATAACTTATCAATTACATGATTATTAAATCAACCAGTGCTTTCATGACTTCAATACATTGGATGTTCATAATAATTGTTAATTTCAGTATTATTTAGTGACATAGTTAATTTACTACGTCACTAAATAGTACATGAAAAAATTGTTATAGAACCATGCTAAGCATTTCATATCGCTTACCTTTCAGGATCTCTTGGAAACTTAAAGAATTGCTGTTCACTCCTTCTATTTTGGTTGTATCCGCAATTGGGTACCCAACAACGCCTAAATTGGGGCATTTCGAGAAACACAAACGCAGAAACACACAAACGCTAAAACACACAAACGCTAAAACACACAAAAGCTCTGGCAAAAACGTTCAGATGAAACCGTTTCGTTTACACACAAAGCATGTTAATGATTGCCGGTTCTGTCCTGTAGATTTCGCGCGCCGCGCCTTTGCGCCCTTCGACGCTATTGGCCCACGGAGGGCCCCACATGGCGGAATTCGAATTCGAATTCAAAATTTTGAATTCAATTTGAAATTCAAATATAATTCAAATAAGAACAGGCCCCGGCCTATCTACTGGCAGAGGACTGGGTCGCAATAACAACCCTAGATAATTAAATTAATAGTCGGTAGCATGTATACGTGCATCTTAATGGTGTTCTACTCCCGCGAGGCGAGGCGAGTAACCGCGAAACTGTGTTCGGCCACTTCCTTTTTAAATAATACTATTCCATCGCGCCTCCATTTGGAGGCCTTTTTTCGAGATGTTGACACTACAGTGTTTCCAGTACCTGGCGCGGCCTAGCGGGCTTCTACAAAAACCGATCAACTCTTCAACTGTTTGTCCTTTCAAAGAGTTTCCCGCGAAAGATGTTTTTGTCTTTTCCTCTGGAAGCAATCGTATCGTTTTTGGAGAAAAAATATTAGAAGTTCGACGCAAGACGTTTAAAAATTTTGCTGTTAATCAGCGGCAAGGAATTGTTTTAATGATAGGTTTCAAAGTACGGCGCCAAATTTGAATCAATTTTGACCACCGATGTGCTAACAGGCGGTGTCTCACTTATGAGAGATACCTGATGGGGGTAAAATTTGCTAGCCGATGGTAGGTCGGCGCCGGATCTCTCCAGCGGTGGAAGATTTCCACCACCTGCCAGGGGAAAGCATGCACTACACTTACGAGACAAATGACTTTGGCATTTGACGTGCCCGGAATCACTAATCAATTAAACGTTACCGGAACATACCTCACGCCACCTCTCCTTATACATTCCTCATTGGATACAACCTTCATCACAGAATTTTTCGCAGACTGGATATATTATCTCGTTATGGTTTGCCGCACTTGAGCGATTCGGGTTTTCATTATTCACAAATATTGTTGTTTTTGCTTTCAAGTATTTTCCGTTTCCTTCTTTAATTTTGTCCTCATGTTCATGTTTCTGAAAATACGGATTTACCTTTCTTTCTTTCCTCTAATTCTCGCTTTTCCTTTTTTTCTCTCTCAAACAAATTTTCGAATGGTGACAAAGTCGTGATCTTAGATTTTAAAGATACATATTTTTAGCTCCTTGTTTTTCCTCTCCATGAAGTGGTACGATGGAATGAATACTAACATCTACCCGAGACGAAGGTGAAATTGTTTTCACGTTGAACTGCAACTGAGAGATCGTTATCCAAAGGTTTGATAGTGATTAGCTAAGGAGAACAGCAATCCTTATTTATAACGTCAGGGTTGTGTGGCTCAATACCTGTAACTCGGAAGCTATTTCTGCGATTGACGTCTTCGATTGTCAAATTGGTGATAACTTTCGTACTGGTTCACAAGTGAAGTATGTGCGGTTTGGGCCATTACCTGATTCGCAAGTTGTATCGCGAATGTGTCTGTTGCAGGAGCTGAAGGATGTGCAGCAGTACATTGGCCCATTCGCGGACATTAGTGTGACGAAATATCCGCCAGAAGTCTCGTCGTCTCTTTCACCATCGCTGAAGATGATGGAAGATGCAGCATCCAAGAACGCACGAACAATAAGGTACATCATTGAACTAGATGCTTTTAAGAGACAATTAACTGTTTAATATCACCTTTTCGAACTCTAGGGGATTGCATAATGTACCATAAATGTTAATGAAGAAACATTACCTTTTTACATTCGTGAATTAGTGGAAGAATGTACTGGTATTTTTGTATAAGAGAAATGAGGGTGAAGAAGGGTCTGATTTTCCAGATTTCTGAAGGATGAGATTTTTGTAGCTGTGGAATATTTCTGTAGTGAGATGGAATTGATATTTTAGGCTTGTAAATAGCAAACACCGAGCTAAAATTAATTTAATAAGAACAGCATTTTTAGTCTAAGGCTGTCTTAGAGAGAAAGAGAGAGAGAGAGAAAGAGAGAGAGACAAAGAGAGACAAAGAGAGAGAGAGAGACAAAGAGAAAGACAAAGAGAGACAAAGAGAGACAAAGAGAGAGACAAAGAAAGAGAGAGTGAGAAAGAGAGAGTTAGAAAGAGAGAGTTAGAAAGAGAGAGAGAAAAAGAGAGAGAGAAAGGGAGAGAGAGATAGAAAGAGTGAGAAAAACTAATTTAATTATTCAGTCCAAAAAGTTTGAGAGCTATGAAAATGTTCGTAAGTGTGGGCACAACTTGATGATTTTACCCTAACATGTAGCAATAGACGTTTTAGACATTTCACTTTACATTTGTTCGTATTTTCATTTTATATTTGTTCATGTAAAACAATTTTCCCTTCAAGTTTTTGTATATTAAGTAGTCTCGCCATATCAACTCCGAAGTCCCGCAGTGAGCATGCGTTTAACTTCGGCCCGAGGCTTCCAGGACAATTTATTGGTGTTTGAGAGTTACGTTCTCTTTGTGAAGGTGGTATTATGTTGCTTGGCGAGTATATATTTATATTGTGGCGTCGTGGTAGCCATATGATAACACAGACATGCGCTCTATTTACACATCGGTATATTTACAAGATTTACACAATTTACAGCTCTGGAGTTATGTTCGCAATCTACCTCCGTGACTCCCACGCACACTGCTCTCCGTCCCCTGGCTGTTCAACCTCCACCCAGACGCTTTACCGCGCCGGTGCCCAGACACCCAATGCTACGCACTCGCAGTGTCACGTGGAATACACATCCGCCTTCCGGGGCAGTAGTTGCGTCCACACGCGAGTCACTCTATAAACGAACTCAGCCTCTTCTCCTCCCTGCTAACTTATCTTGGCGGTCACGAGATCCCCCACCCCCAGCCTCTCTGAGAGGTGCGGTTGGCTATTTTCACCTACACATGTCCTGTTCGCCAGGGCCCTTCAGTTGGGCTTTGTTACTCGCCACCTTTGTTCATTCCCATATGGCTGTCAGCCTCCGGCATCCCCTAAGGAAGGTCTGGTCGTCAAGGTTTGCAATATCTAACATTTTTTTCTACGTTTCTTCAATCTCAGTTTCGTACTTGATATTCCCTTCACCCGAACACCGAGCGCGTGCCGGCGTGTGCGCCAGGTGCCGCGTGCGCATGTCAGCGGGCGCCGATCGGGCTGACGACGCCTCCGCCTCCACCTCCGCCTCCGTCACGGCCTCCGCCAACGGTAACGCGGGGGAGCGGCCCTGCTACCGGCCCTGTGGCTCGCACATCTGCTTCCCGCACATCGACGACCTGCCCGGTCACGTGTGCACTTGCCAATGCCGCGACGAAATCATTGTGGTCCCCACCCCTGCAGACATCCCCACCATTACGGCCCAGAACGTACGTATTCCGTGCTTCCTTTATACATTTATTTGTATTAACGAAGTAACATCAACTTATGACGCTCAAAATTCCCCCAAATATAAAGTCTGAGAATTGGAACTCCGCAGGTTTCTGAAAAGAGCAATCCTTATTTTTTGTTCGTGGCTGTCACGTGCAAAGCAATGGCAAATAGAATTCCCACTGCATTCTAAGCATAGGCAATGGTTAGAAAAAATAATATAATTTACCTGCACTCGAGTGATTTCACTGGAACACGAATAATCACAAATAACTTGCAGAAAAAACATTGCTGTTAATGCATTCGTTGAATTGTAGAATTGAGACATATAATAGGTTGTGTTATGAGTAAAGTACGTGCTTGAAAATCCGGAATGATAGGCTCACATCCACCATTTACGTGATTAATAAGAAACGGATTTTTTCTTTGCATTCAAATTTGGAAGGTATGCGTAACAGACCGAGAATATGATTTATACTCACAAAAATGGAAAAGCAGTCAACTAGTACACAAAAAATTTCTCGCTATGAATAAGTTACGAAAACATAGATCGTTTTCATCTTCCGAATCTATGTCAATTGTCTCTCAAATTTACAGTACATGGAGTGAGGACGACAAATAAACGACGTGCGGTGTTAGGACCTGTCCGCGGGCGGGAAGATTGTGCCAACTGCCAGGGGGACCTCACGGTGAGCGTTTTTCGCCTTCGTTGTAGAATGCTTTGCTGTCCAGAGCAAATTGGTTTCGCGATGCAGAACATTTTACTAACTAGTCAAAGTCAGTTACGCAATCCTTCCATAATATTAAGAATGAGTTAGGTACAAAGAGATGTTCACCTTTTACTATATTGCTCGGAGAGTGCGGACTCCTTATTCATTTAAATAGATTCTGGGAGTACACAAACATAAATGTCGATTTATTTAATTTAAATAACTTTAAAAGAAGTAATTATAATTTTTAATATGTAACTGTAATAGGATAATTATAATATTTAACATGTACCTGTACACACGTTAAATTTAATATTCCTAATGCCAGTCATATAAGCCAGCCGTATATTGTTTTTCAATTAACGTCATTTTGTTTATTTACCTGCGGCCTCTGATTTTGCTACCAATCTCCGACGAACCTTCTAGCCGCACGTTTTATATAATATTTCAAACTAAATATCTCGAATAAGAAATTATTTTTTGAACACAACTTCACGAAAATAATCTATCTTGATTCCAATTTATTTAACACAATTTAAAACAATATTAATATTTCTGTTATAACAAATGGTTTGCGCAGGAAGAGGGACCAATTTCGCTGGAGCCCGGAGGCCAAGATGAAGTCCTGAGCGTGCACAGCCGATCGTCACAGCCGATCATCACAGGGCACTCGCCGTCGCACGCGAGCTTCCTGCGACGCCTGGAGCGCATCTCGCCCCCGGAAGCGGAAGCGGGAGCCGGGGAGGGGGCGGGGGCCGAGGCGAAGGAGGAGGATGGCGCTGTGGGGGCGCCTCCGGGCTTCGACTCCCCGGGCCCCGCGCCTGGCAGCACGCCCTCGCCCACCCACTCCAAGGAAGGCGCGCTCACCGACATTCCCGTACGACTTCCCTCATTCGTCGCCTCATGTACCGCGATCGGTAGCTCGGTGCATCAACTGATGTCACTGCAGCGACTCTAACCGTCCTACGTTTTCACTCCCGACAGTGACAGGATTTTCGACACTAGCTTTTCAGCTAGGTCGAATTCTGTCTCTGTCTGGAGAAGAATTCTAGCGGACGGCTGCTTTGATCGGTAGTTTTCCGTGGTTTCTCCCAACAACACCAGGCGAATGCCGGAATAGTACCGTAACAAACGGGCCACGGACCGCGCGTGATCTTTTCTTCCTCTTACTTGTCATATCCTATCCCCTTACACATACTCATATGCACTACACTTTCACATATTCCGGGAGACTGGTCGGGAGCTTAGAGCTTGTCCCGGTTGGTGCGGTGCTCCGCTGGTGGGAGAGTCGTGGTTAGGGGGAGACCCCGCTAGCCGACGGTAGGTCGATGCCGGAACTCGCCATCCAGCGGGGAAAGATCGCTGCCACCCCGATGAAAAAACATTCATTACACTATGTGCACGTAACACTATGCATTACACTATGTGCATTACACTAATGACTGTTGACGCGCACGAAATCGCGCTATATGCATTACACTAGGGGACTAATGGCTGTTGACGCGCACGAAATCGCGCTATATGCATTACACTAGGGACTAATGGCTGTTGCGCACGAAATCGCGCTATATGCATTACACTAGGGACTAATGGCTGTTGACGCGCACGAAATCGCGCCATATGCATTACACTAGGGGACTAATGGCTGTTGACGCGCACGAAATCGCGCTATATGCATAACACTAGGGGACTAATGGCTGTTGACGCGCACGAAATCGCGCTATATGCATTACACTAGGGGACTAATGACTGTTGACGCGCACGAAATCGCACTATATGCATTACACTAGGGGACTAATGACTGTTGACGCGCACGAATTCACTAACCAACCAACCAAATCGCCTCATGTATGAGCAGTGCTCGCTATGGAGTGCCTTCGTGCCGGGGGGCGAGAGCGATTCTTTGCCCGGGAGCTCTGGTGGCTCTATTATTTAATGGAACACCAAAGTTCCTGGGAAAGAAATGTACCATTATCTTATTAATAGGGTGTAGGGGACTCCACAATGAAATCACTGAAATCTGTGTAACCTGCAGATATGATCTGTTATCGGTTACTCTACTGTTGGTACTTTTGTTAAACAGGTTTCTTTTTTTAATTCAACTAAGCCTGTCTATGCAGTTCACAAAATTCACTCATTGCAACTGTGTACAATCAGATAGTTTAACCTAAAATATTATAAATTATTTATAAGAAATAAGAGATTCTCAAATGCGCCTCAAGAATTAACAGTAGCACAATAGCATTATCATTTCCATTTTCTATTATTTGCCTTTTTTAGTTTATTGGTGTTTCTTTTTAATGTTTGAAACTGAACAACGAAGGTAAATCAAAGGATTTGTTTTTATTTCTGTGGGTCGGAGGTATAGGATACTATGTAACATTTACAGGAGAGCAGTTTGAAGATGTTTCACTTTTGACTTGGATGTGGTCTTTGTGTTATTTGATATCACAGGAAAACCGCCAATTCTTGATGTAGGAATTGTGTTGTATACGTCTGAATACAGGACAAGAAATATGTATGATTGTGCCAGTAATATCATTTCGGCCAAAAATGGACATAGTGTCCTATGCCTCCGAATCAGTGGTTTTTATTTCTATTTTTTCAAGCTTTTAAAAATATTGTGAAATGGAAAGTACTGAATGAAATGATAATTATTCCTAAAGGATGCAACCCAATAAAGAAGAAGAGAGTGTGCCGAAACCAAATTAATAATATTGATGCTTTTATGAAAGGGAATAAAAATGGCGTAGATTCTCCAAAATGTTTGCCTTAAAATACCTTCAAATTCAACTATTTTTACCCATCTTTGTAATTTCTTTTATTTCAGCCTGATACATGCAATAGAAACTGAAAACAAAAATTAAACACGAAAAACACGTGTGTCGTATCTCTACAACATATTGCCCTAGAAGGCTGATTTTTTTGTAAATCTGCGGCATTTGTGTCACGGTTATCGAATTGATTTGGAAGCACTTTTCACCTCCTTATTAAGTTATATCCTTTTTTTCAACAATTCTAACTACTAATGAATAACAAAATTGAACTGTGGTAATACATTTATTTTAAAACAATATTTCATATATAAAAATACGATATAATACTTTCGTACGTAACATTACAATTATTTTTTCCCTGAAAAGAAATAACAACTTGCACCATTTCAAGACATTTTTCTGTTCGTTTTCACCAGAAATGTGAGTGTAGGCTTCTACAAAATGCATTTAATTTTGAGCCCTTGCAAACTGTCATTTTCAGTCGGATGTAGTTCCCGAAGTGAGCCACGATCCCGACTGTGGCTGTCCTCCTGAGAACGAGGGTCTGTCCGGCCCGTTGGGGCCTTGTTGCAACGCCACTGAGAAAAAGTGCTACCGCTGGCCGTACGAGAAGATGGAGGAGATCGCTGCCGAATTTGCACACCTGCACCCGTTGTTCATCCCGTGCGCGTGCTGCGAGGGCCGGGAGGAGGTCATGGAGCGGCGAAAACCGGCGCCCCGCCCACCGCCGAGTGCCCCGCCGTACCGCACGTGCCGCTTGTGCCGCGTGCAAAGGGCCGAAGCCACCCCGTGTCCTTGCAAGCGCATGCGCCTAAACATGTGGAACGAGCGCACGGAAGCGATGATGGCGCGCCACGAGCTCGGGGGCGCCTCCGGAGACCGCTCGGCCACGCGTGTCGAGCCCACCACGGACCTGCAGCTGCCGGAGCAACTGCCGCCCGAACCAGCTGCCAACGTCCCGCTCCCGCCTGGCCTCCCCGAGCCCTCCCAACCAGACTCAGCGGACCGCTTTCCGGCGCAACTCACCGCCAGCGACGAGGACCGCACCGTGCTCTGGCTGGAGCAAGCGAAAGCTTACTCCGAGCAGATGGAGAAAGTGCTGGATGAGCTTACGGAGAAGGTGGAGTTCAGGGACCCGGCTGCCGCGTTTCGGGAGCCGGAGGTCCTGCGAGTGGAAACGCTAGCTCCCGAGCCGGGTAAGCCGCACGGCGTCGGCATCGCCTGCCGTGACAACGCCGCCGTGGAGGGGAAGCTGGCGCCGCCGTCGTGTTTGAACCCCATCGAATGCAACCCACAGTGCTTACTGGCTGGGAAACCTCCGCCACTCAAACTCACGGACTTCGAATTCGTGGTATTCGACAAAACTCCGCCAATTCCAGAAGAAGATGAGGAAGATGACCAAATGGTTCACCGAATGGGTTCATTGTATATTGCAGGTGGAAACGTTCTAGGTTCTTTATTAAAGATTCCTTCAGGCGAAATTTTGGAAGAAGGTTCTGAGAAAGAAGTAACATCATGGAAGGAAACCGCATCCGTAGATACTTCAAAGGTTTCAGAAGCTACTGTCGCGTCTGAACTTCCCGATATACCTAAGGGAGTTTCTATTGGAATGATGTCCCCTGCTGCAAGTGGACCGAATATCGGCCATTCTGGTACTGCAATCACGGGACTCTCCGTTTCTGAAATTTTACCACTTCCAGCAAATAACGCGGACACAGACGCTTTAGTTGAGAAAGCCAAAAGAGAAACGGACTTACAGACGGAAATCGAGGATCAACGTATCGAAAAAACCAAAGAACAAACAGCTGAAGAATTAGATAAAGAAAATTCTTGCATAATCACATGTAAAGCTGAATGTGAAGAGGAAGGCAAAGTGTGTGAAGGCAGAGACCCAGCCGAAGATTTATATACAAGTATTCAAAAAGAAGAAACACCGGTGGATTCCGCTCCCATGGGTGATTTCTATAAAAAACAGGAGGCACCTAAAACACCAGTTCCAGATAGAGAACAAATACCCAAATTCAGCAAACCGATGTACTCCTCCATTCCACTGGATCTCAAAATCAAACCATATAATTCAGAATTTTCTTGGAGAGAACCTTTTAAAAGTCGCGCGATGGAACTTATTGAACGTGACCTTCCATCAGTATCCAAGGATATCTATCATATCCGGACACAAGATATGCATATGGGTGAAGTCGAGTACACTGAAGACGATAACGGTGAAAAAATCGTTCGTCGTGGAGAATGGGATGAGGAAGAGAAAATGATGCCCGAATCAGATAATTCATCATCCACAACATCCTCTCCACTTGCTATTGAGCGAATACATGCTCGCATTCACGAAGTGGAACTAAACGATGCTAATTGCAGCAAAGTGGAGACAGAAATGTCGTGGCATCAACGATTCGTAATGCTTCCGCCTCCAGGATACTCGGACAATGCTGCGCGACTCGCAGATGACGACGATAAACTTTACTTATTGTTCAGAAAAATGGATGCGCGATTGCAGCAACAGGAGCAGTTGAAAGGTCCTGTTTTGGACAGCGTGTGTGTTACATCATGGTCAGAAGTCGAGCGCTGCTTGCCAAGTAAGACTGAGAAAGAATATTCCAAACGACAAACATCTCCCCCTGACTCTATTATTGAACGTATGCTGGAGGGCGCAAAAACGGAATCTATTAGAGCACACGCAAATGACATCAGAAATATTAAACAATCTTCCTGGAAAGAGACGGAGAAAGAAATTCGTCAGGGAGAAGAAAATAAAATTATTTCCAGTCGCACTGGGAAGAGCGAGGAAGTGTCCGGACCGAATACTTTCAAACGCCAGGATACAGTCAGTGATGTTTCAAAAGAAGCCGAATATCAAGAAAGCACAATGGGTGCTATGGATGCGTTGTTATCCAAAATGCAAACCACTTTTGATAACTTACGTTCGGCGATGCATTCACATGGGCGATCAAGTGCAACTGGACAGCAGAATTTAGAACCATCTTCGCATCTAGGCAAAACGTCTGATCTACCTCCAGAAGTGAATATTCCGTGGCCGGCTTCATCGCAACCTTCGAATTCTCGAGCCGAACAAATCCCTGCAGATGTTCACTTAATGGAAACAATCAACGAAGGTGAGATAAAAGGTTATTTTACTAGCCCGCCAACATGCAATGTGCTTGCAGAGAAAACACATAAGGATTATGTCGTATATTCCCCGTCTAAAATTTCAAGTGAATGCAGCACTAAAATCTCTGCTAAAGAGCCGAACGTGAAAACAGACTTTTTAAATACTATCGTTGAGCCCACAAAAGCTAATATTATTCCTGATACCGGAGGCACAACATGCTTCACACTCAGACCGGTTAACACTGCAATTTCGGCTTTTGATGAGGTATCAAAGGGTCCGCTACCATCTTCGATATCCTCGGGCTTTCCCCACTTGGTAAATGACACATCAGATCGTTTACAAATTAGGTTATCTAAGGAAGAATCAGAATTGATTCAGTGTCTTTTAGCGGAGGGAAATACGAATATGGTGGAAAGCGAACATGAAATAAATGTCAACACCTCCTTAATAACTCCAACAGTCACCGAATCTGAATCGGTTCGGGGTGCCCTTCAATCTACTGTAGGTATCTCGGGATCATATGTACCTAGGGGCGATGAAGTAGGTCAAAAATTGCAACTTCCCACCCATTTGGGAAGCTTGCAATCAATCTCATCTCCGATTGCTAGTACTGATAAACTATTCCCTCATTATGTCAAGGCACAAGCACCTAAAATACATTTAAATGGTTCACGGGAGGCTTCTTTGAATCAATCGACAATACACCAACACACTTCAGACAATATATCAAAAGTTAACGCAACATTTGCCTCACGCTTTGCCCGAGTTCTTCGAAGTATTTCGTCAAAAGATTTAAACAGACCAGCGCAATTAAATGTTTCAGCGGATGAGCGCGAGGTAACAAAAAAGTATATCGAGAACGACGTTCAAGAGGTTGATTCTGCAGTTCCACAGGAAGATAATAATCATTCTTTAGTTCATTTGCAAACCCAATTTGCTGCAGAAAAGACCAATGTAACGTTAGATGCAACTTCACTCGGGTCGGAGGGAATAAAAAGAAATATAAATGAAAAATATACAGTTGTGCCAGATTTTAATGATGGTAGTGCGCGGAAAATATCATGTCCATTGGTTGAAGAAGAATTTTCTGACGTGGACCTCCAATCTGTTATAGCATCAATAGGAGCTAAAATGGGCCCACCTGTAGTTTCTATGATCCCTTCACCAGTGGTTACAGCAAAAGAAACAGAATTTAAAGATCTCACAGAGGACACATTTCAGACAACTAACATTTTCAGGGAGTACTGCAGTCCCACTTCATCAGAAAATGATGTAGCTGAATCTATCCGTTTTGCTGCTTCCAGGAGCGAGTCCGACACAATAGGAATTTTTTTGAAAAACGATGGGCAAGACGGGGATGCTACACCCCCAATGAACGATCCTCCGTGCCAAAGTAAGCACTTCGCACACGCATTAAGTCCTGTATCTATTGCAGAGGCAGAAAAAGCCAAATTAATTTCATATGAATTCTCACAGGTCGATGTACCCGAGCCCAGAGAAGTATTGTGGAGTGACTTTGATACGGTCGTTGACTCTCCGAAGCAATGGAAGCATCAGAAGCAAATCACGTACAGTATCACTGAGTACCAGAAGTACGAGAGTGTTGTTGAGCCAATTCAGTTGTCACCTGAAACGGAGTTCGTTTCTATTGATGTCTGTGAAGCCTTGCAGGAAGAATGCCAGGTAAAAGAAAATGTTGTAAGCCCAGAAAATGTATACGATGAATTCACCTCTGTGCTGTCAATTATCGACACTGATGTCCACAGTGTTCTAGATGCCGGAGACGATCATCAAACAAATTTATGCGTTTTGCTAAAAGGAGATTTTCGACCATCTTTGCATATGGGTATGTCTTCTGAGTCAAGAATGAACACGGTATTTAATGAGAGAAACATATTGGCCCAGACGCCGGACACAAAAGAAAAAGTAGACAATACGGAGACTGTGATCCACAATCAAGATCCTGTTCAGATTATAAGTTACATGGAAAAGTCAAGAAATGAGACAAAAGAAAACAGTAAAGCTTCTCAAAGACTGTTAATTTCACAAGACTCAGGAATACCTGAAAAAGTAAAAAGCAAATTTGATACAGCGGAAAAGTCAACTGGAATGCACTTTTCAGACATCACAGTTTCTGAAAAGTTTCCAAAGACATCAGATCTTTCTTCTGGTGAATATTCTAAACACATTTCGCTTCCAATTGTAAGTCAGTTTGCGTCGCTGCAGGTTCCACCTTCCTTTGCAGACAATTATAATGACTTAAATATTTCATTGGAAGAGGAATTTAACAATTCAGATATCTTTGTAAACACTACCAACTCACAGTCTCAGTTGAAAGTTGATATTATTTCTCCTGACAATGTCGAGGGAAAACTCGAACCGCACATTGTAATATCTGAATTGAACAAGGAAACTTCAGCACTTGAAATGTCATCACAGAAGGTCGAGGAAGTATGTGTTACTGTAATTGAGATTTCTGGCGCAAAAATTGAGAAGGATAGTGTACACAAGATAGATGTAGCAAACCCTGAACACATTATTTGCAAAGAAATGGAATCGAAAACAATGGAATCAGAAAACCAGCCTGTTCTTCATTCTGGCTCCGAAATATCTCCACATTTGCAAGGTGTTGCTCGAAAATCTGAGGTATCTCTAGCGGACAGTATTTTGGAGGAAAAACACGGTGAAGTTGAGTCTGAGGTGGACCAGAAAGTGTTAGATGGCACGAATATCGTACAAAATGTACCGGTAATATCAGTTGTACCTGTTACAGAATCAGGCCACTTCACATATGAAGATTTTCGAGAAAGCTCCGAAACATCTAGTTTCTGGAATAGCTCGAATTTAAATCATAACGTCAAAGTAAACTCAGAAGAGGATGGAATTATTGACTCTACCAATAATGTACACATTATTAATGCAGCTGTTAAATCCGATAACAACGATTTGCGGCACGTAACACCTACAGTCTCTCGCGATTCTAGTTCAATACGCGATGAAGACAAAACGGAAGTTAAATCGTCAATGCTCACGGAAGATATCAGGACATGTATTCGATATTCTGGGGTCGAGAATACAATGGAGGAATCGGAGAATTTGAAAGATGAGCAAGAAAATATTAAAGAAGTTAGAGATGATATTATAAATGACTTCGAATCTAATAGTAAGAGTAACATCGATATAGCTCTTACATCCAAGGCAGAGTGTACATTGTATGTTAATACTATGAACTATATTTCGGACTTGCCTTCCATTACTGCCTATGAACATTCTGAATCTGAGGGATTGTCGCCTCAATCGACTTCTGAACGTCAGTTTAATAAATCTTCTAGTGAGCACTCGAGCGATGGAATTCTAAGTGAAAGAAAACTGCACAAACCAAAAGAAAAACTGGCATCCGTGGATGACAGTTCTGAAATGTGCCCTCTGTTCTTTTCTACCGACCATGAAGAAACTGAAGTTGACTACGATGTTCCTGAAGTTATAAAGGAGGAAGAACGTATTATTGAATCAGATATTAAATCTGAAACTCATCAAAGTGCGTCAAACGAAAGGAATTTTGAAGCAGGCACGTCAAAGGCAACGGCAGACATCGAACACCCCATCAAACCTACATCGTTTCCAGAGTTGCAGGATACAGAACTTACAAGAAGTAATCGCAAACCATGTATACCTACCTGCCCTCGCCGCCGAGGCCGAACTCGTCCGCAGTATCGTAGGCACCATCCACAATCCAAAGGAGTCCTCCCAAACGACAAAGGTCATAAACAAGTGGCTTGTAACAGGCACCGCGTGAAACAGGACGTTCCTGACAAGGGCGTGAAACATCTTGCCGTCGAGCGGTCTGGGAGCTTCGAAGAGGAATTACCCTTACTGACAGCGCATGCGCCACACGCCCTATCAGATCGAGAGTCTCGCGTGTCGTGGGCATCTGGAGATTCGATTGTAGATTCGGAAGCTGCGACTCGACGGGATCACAAAGCAGAGTGGGTCTACCGTAGTGTAAGCGACCTTATTGAACGTATCGCACGCGAAGCACCGAAAGCGTTTCGCCCCCTGGAATGGGCGCGCAGGTTGAAAATTATCACGCGGAACACCCGTTACGTGCAAAGCACCCTCCGAGAATTGTCCTGTGACGCAGAACTGCTTCAGATGTACAGATCGAGCGAACACCCGATCGTGTCTCTGGATTCGCCAGACCGTCTCGAAACAGACAGCTTGAGCGACTTTGAACAACATCTCGAGAAAATATTTGGGGCAACAAAAAGGCTAGCAATTCAAGACGCAAAAGAAACCAATTCCACTTCAAGCAGTTTATATGCTTCTCCGTCAGGATTCGTAGATGGAGATGAATATGCGGAATACTTGTTAAAAAAATACCGTAAATCTCGTCCGTCGCAACTGCCTGGTTATTACGCATCTCAAATATCTCCTGACATTTCTACCATGCAAGCCCCAATATTTGTTCGTTCACAAAGGTCACTCTCGAGACTCGAGGATGTTCTGGAGGAGGACGAGAATAACGAGAGTTGTGAAAATACTCAATCTGCGCACGTTTCCAATTTACAACCAGATATTGTAAGTGAAAATGCATTATCATCTTGCACAGGGGAAATGAATTCGGTTTTTTTCAACGAAGATCCAGAGTATTTGTCTGCATATGAATTGCAGACAAACGGTGTAAGCGAGTCCCTAAATGTGATTGATGGTACTCTAAATGTTGACGTTGCAACTCTTTCAGCAACAGATGAGCCTGAGAGCAATTTCATTCCGCCGAGGTCACTTTCTGCAGGCATCGCAGAGCACTGCAGAGTTCCCCCTACAGGGGATTTGCCATTCACGAATATCTTATGTCTTTGCGGGGAGTACGATGTGCTGCACAGCGCCTGCGACTGCGCTTCTTGTCAAGGAGGGACTCGAGACAAGAATCGTCCTCCACAGGACGCGGAGTGCACTTGTCCACGAGGCAAGGTCGGGGCGTCCGAATGCGAGGACGAAACCTGTGGAAAGAGCAGCAGCGACACCGAGTGTTTGAGTGATTCAGAAGTTTCAGAGAGTTTCGTAACTGCCACTGATCCAAGAGACGCCTCGCCTAACAGGTCTCAACCATTGACAGATGAGGAAAAATCGGAGGATAGAGAAGAGAGTGGACCACAGACGGAATCTGCAGCCAAAAGTGCAGGATCCAGAGACAGCATTACCGTTGCAAGTACTGTTCCGGATGAAAGTATTAGTTCCAGGTAATGTGCTTTTCAAAAAATAAGTTTAATGCGTAGACCTGCTTTGTATCAATATCAGAAGAACGCTTTTTAAAACTTTCTCCTTGTATTTGATTGATGGTTTCGGGTTGCTTTATAGATTTGTTGTGCCATCTGTGGCGTCTCCTACAACATTCTGGTCGATTGTACAATCTCAAATGTAACTAAGTATTTTCATGAATTCACTGCGGCTTATTGTACTGATTGGGACTAACCTAACCCATAGGTATAAGCCTGACTTGGCACCGTACATGAATGGATAACAGCATATTAATTTCTTTCTGTATATATTTGACTTCAAGGGTAATTTATGCATTCATTTTAAGAAAATTACCGCTGTTTGTACTAAAAAAAATCATTTTCAAAAATGCACACCCAGTTTTATTTGTCGAAATATAAGAGGGCGAATGAAACTCCTTTTAAATTTGTTGTCTGGGCGCCAAGCTCCCGTTCATAACATGAAGTTTTAATTTTTATTTCACGGCACCTAAGTGTTGGTTTAAATGGTTGAAATGTATTTTAATTCAATTTTAGACTTAACTTTTGAAACTCTTTTGTTAAATGTAATATTTTTAAACAGTGTATGTTCTAACAAGTGATACTGACTTTGTAAATACTCGTATTGCAGTGAATTATAAAAAATCGGTTTTAGATAGCCTATAGTAAGACTTTAGTACAAGCGGTTCTTTTAGACCATGCATAGCGCGCTAAAAGCTCCATATTAAGCACTAGAGCTTAACGTGCGACGATTCTCAAGTATTCAGATAAATCTGTGAATAGAACAAAAAATCAAAATACGCCTCGTCGCATCAGATACCACTGACATTATCATAGTAACCAATTAAGTGATTTGTATACTTGAATTTATATAAAAGGAAAGTCAGTAATGTTGTCTAAACAAATGAAACACGCGGTAAAAGGGATTTTATTTTGCTTATGGGATTGTAACACAATCTATCAGCCGAGTATCGCGACCCTTTCAACACGTTTTTACGTGTGTAAAATGTCCCTTTTACCACTCATATAAATAAATAATTTTTATTAAATAAAATATGACTGCTTTCTAATTCAAATCCTGTATTATTTATTCTATATATTCCTGCGCCACTTAAATTATAATTAAAATGGTGTGTGCAGATTTTTAAAATTTCATCCTATACGTTTTTCAGAAATAGCTATCTCTAGCTGCAATACATATCTAGCTGCAAAACATCATCTAAATTTGAACAGAAATACGCGTAATGCGGGACCCTAATTCCTAAAATGAGATGTTTTTAAAAAGTCTACTACTATTTTATGTAAACAATATTAGTACATATTATATAATTTCTCCAAAAATGAATATTCCTTTCGATGTAGTTGACGGTTTTTGATGTTCATTTTGAGAAGTTCTGTGTAACGTTTTTAAATGGATTTCTATGGATACACATGCTTAAAATAAGTTTACCTAAATGCTTAAAATAAGTTTACCAAGTTTTCAGGCATGATTGAACTCAAAATAGCGCATTTTCACCAACGTTCAAGCAACATTTTATGAGAAACGGCTTCACATTATTTCCCAAAAAAAGAAAATTGTATTTAAAAAGAGATTTTCTTCTTTTATCATCTTTCGAAAGTCTCATTTAGTCCAAACTGTTAAGGGTCCTAAAATTTGAAAAAACGAGATAATGTACGAAATTTTTTTGATCAAACATGGTGTGTACTGTTCATTATAAGTATTACTCGCAAACTATGGAGCGGAGATTGTTAAAGAACTTGCGTCGGAACGATCTGAACTAAAAGTGTCACAAAAATGACATATCAAATAGCCAAATACTGTACATGAGCATTTTCATTTTACATTAAAACATATCGAATAGCTTGAAGGCCGAAATTTCGCTTTCTTCCACTTCACACTTCAAAAGCCAGAACAATATAAATATCTCTTTGGCATGGAATCTCTTCTATGCAAAAGTCTTCCCTTACTACGGTTTCCTTAAATTTAGGGGGATTTCATTGCACAAAGCACGGTCCGAGCACTTCGCAGATGCCCTTGGGGAAGCGTGAACCTGTTTTTTCTGTGTTGTAACTAGAGCCGGACAGAAAAGCAAAGAGTTTCGATCATTTTCGGCGACAAAAGTGATAATATTAATGATTATTAAGTGATTTGTATACTTCAATAAAAATAAAATAATATGTCTAAAAATAGTGAATGACACACGTGGTAATCATTATTTTGTTAAGACTATCGATCTCGTGTCGTAACGTGGTGGTAAACTAAGGCAATAAAACCTTCGACGCGGCGTCACCCGGACAGTCAAGATCATTCACATGACTCCGGCCGCGGAAGCCTACGACTTCAAAGTGCATTCAAGATGAACTCGAAGAACTAGGACATAAAGTAAGAAATATACATAGTATACATCACAGAGCGACAAAAAATCCAACGTGCTTATTTACATTGACTTAAAACGCCAACGGAACAATGGAGATATTTACAAAATCACAACTTTAATGCACGCCAAAGTGAAGTTTGAACCACCATTTAAAAAGAGAGTCCTTGTACAATGCTAACAGTACAACTACAGTCGCGCCTATTGCAAACGAAGCCCTAGATGTGTGAAGTGCGGAGGAGATCATCTTACCGAAGAGAGTAGGAAAGATGATCAAACTAAACCAAAATGTGCACTTTGCGACGAAGAACATCTAGCAAACGACAGAGGTTGTAGAATCTATTAACTACTCATTAAAAAAACTTATCCACTAGTGATCAACGAAAAAATGTCCAAATCATAGTGCACCAGTTCATTAGAAACCAGCTGCGGATGAGTATACACAATTAAATTTAAATCCAGAATACTCATCGGATCCCTCACGTGTTTCTACCCGCACACAATTAAAAAACGCCCGATCTTACGCCCATGCAGTAACCCACCAGCCAATAGACATAGGAAATGTAATACAAGAATCCTTTTCAAAATTTGAAACAATATTACAGCAACAAGCAGAGCAGATAATCTCAGTTCTAAATTTACTAACAAATGTCATATCAAAAATATAATGAATCACTACAAGTCATCATGGAAATACAAAATAGCAACATGGAATGCAAATGGCCTGTTGCTGCAGAAAAGGAATTAATGCTATTCCTTGAGAACTATAATATTGACATAATGCTAATTACGAAACACATTTTACCAAGAAGTCGTATTTCACAATTCTCTGGTATTTGACCTACCATACTCAACACCCTGATGGCACTGTTCACGGAGGAACTACTATTATTAAAAGAAATAAAATTAAACCACATGAACTAGAAGAAGTCAACTATAACTACCTACAGGCAACGTCAATTCAACTGCAAGATATCTTTGGTTCAAATCGTCGTAGCATCAGTATACTACCCACCTAGGTATAACGTCTCCGAGATAATGTTTGAAGCATTCTTCAACAACATTGGATCAAGATTCATTGTTGGCGGAGACTACAATGCAAAAAATGTCCACTGGGGCTCAAGTCAACTCATTAAAAGGCAGATGATTACATAACTGTGTTCCCCGAAATAACCTTACTGTAGTGTCTACTGGAGAACCGACTTACTGGCCCACCGATAAAAACAAAATCCCGGACCTCCTAGATTTTTTCATAATTCAAGGTATATTTATAGACAAAATCCGAGTAGAATCAAACCATGACATGTCATCAGATCATTGTCCTGTAATTCTGACTATTAACTCTGAGATAATACAATATCCTGCGCCACTAAGACTTTACAACAAATTCACAGACTGGAACAACTCGTGAAATTTTGGATAACAACTTTTCAGCAAACGTACCACTGAGAAACTCAGAAGATATTGATGAAGCCACTGAATACTTGACAAACTGTATTCCACAGACCCGTTGGGATTCAGCATCTCAAACAGTACATAAGCAATCCACAACCCCCGTGAACGCGAGAGAAAAATAAATGAGAAATGCCGTTTGCGACGAATTTGGATGACAACCAGACATCCAGAAGACAAAGCTAATTTAAACAGATCTACCAGTCAGCTGAAACAACCATTGAAACAGCTACGAAATGAATCATTTGCACATATAAAATCACTAACAGCAACTGCTGCAACAAACTATTCGCTCTGGAAAGCTACTAAGAAAATTAAACGTCCAAAAATTCACGTACCACCAATAAGAAAAAAAGACGGGACTTGGGCAAGAAGTGCAGTAGAAAAAAGTGAACGATTTGCAGAACATTTCTCTTCTGTATTTGAACCAGTGTCTTCACAGAACAATGCAGATGAAGAAGATAATGACGCTCCCTGCCAATTATCACTCCCAATTAAATCTTTTTCCTCCAACGAAATCAAAACAATTCAGCGCTTTATCAATCCTAATAAAAGTCCAGGTTATGATCTTATCACAGGGAAAGTCCTGCAGGAACTACATCCGAAAGGTTATCGAATGGATCACCTCACTCTTCAATACAATCACCTCCCGGGCCAATGGAAAAAAACTCACATCATAGCAATACCTAAGCCAGGGAAACCACCTAACCAAGTAACATCTTATCGCCTCATAAGCCTGCTTCCAGTTCTATCAAAGGTATTAGAAAAACCCTGTATTAACGAATAAAACCTCTACATAAAGATATAATACCAGAACATCAGTTTGGATTTAGAGAACAACATACAACAGTTGAACAAGCACACCGAGTTGTTGAAGTTATTGCTCAAAGTTTCGAGTCAAAACGCTACTGTGCTGCACTGTTTCTCGATATACAACAGGCTTTCGACAAAGTCTGGCATGAAGGACTTTTTTATAAAATTAATTCGACTTTGCCCCATCAGTATTACCTCTGGATGAAATCATACCTATCTAATCGCTACTTTCAGATGAAGAACTATCATCCTTCTGTTCTATTAAATCAGAAGTACCACAAGGCAATGTGCTTGGTCCTGTTTTATATCTTGTGTATACATATGATCTACCAAGCAATGCAAATACTATGCAACTTTAGCTAATGATACAGCCATTCTAGCAACCCAAATAAAGCTTCATCAAACATTCAAGAGCACTTGCACCAACTAGAATATTAGTGGCAAAAGTGGCGAATTCAAGTAAACGCTTCCAAACCTAAAAACATTACATTTATCCTTTCCAAAAATAATGCCCTAAAGTCCAACTAAACAATGTTTATCTACCACAAACAACTTGTGTTAAATACCTAGGATGCCATATGGACAAAAGATTAACATGGAGGAATCATATAACTGTAAAAAGGAAAGAAGCACAAATCAAATTCTTTCAAATATTATGGCTTATCAATTGCCACTAAAGTCTTTGAATAACATGGTACTTCTCTACAAGGCGATTATCACGCCAAATTGGAGCTACGATATTCAACTTTGGGGATCAGCCAGCAAATCCAAAATAGAAATTCTCAGAAGGTTCGAGTCGAAATGTATTCGACGGTTAGCCAATGCACCATGGTACGTGAAAAATGACACTCTACAGCAGGACCTACAGATACCTTTGATTTATGAAGAAATCACCTGGCGCAGCACGACGTACCAAACGCGGCTAATCAGCTATTAACATACTGAACAATAGTAAGGAAGTACGACGACTTCAAAGGGGCATCATATTCCGGATTTACCCTTTCGGTTCAAACGGTACACGTAATAATGACTAATTACAGTTCTTAAATGATATCTTGTATTTATCGCATTTACTGAATGTTTGAATAAAACCAGATTGTAAATAAGCAGAAAAGGGATAAAAATATAAATGGAAAATGCATAGTGCATCATCCCCGTCGCCCAAACATGCAATCTTTCCGGAAACGATATTAATTTTCACTTTCTCGGATCCTACTTACGTAGAATGGAGAGAGCGTTGTATCGATGCAGAAAAATCTAATGGTGCTAAAACAGCACGTACTTTTTTTATGTTAGTTTATTTCTTGGTCGCATCAACAAGGGTCATTAGCGACCGCACCAATTATATCTAGTACACAGTTTACATTTAGAATTCTAATACAATATTACATTGTTTTAATACCATAATTCTACATTAGTACTATACATTGTTCACATTAATTAGCATGTTGTTTTGATCTCAAATTTCGGATATAATACCTGTAACTTTACAAAATTTTACCACTTGGTTTTGATAGTCCAGGGAATGTAACAGTGCACTTACGTCCACTCCCCGCAAGATGTTTTTCCGCTCTAAGGAGAACTTGGGACATGACACTATGATGTGGTCCACGGTTAGATTACAGCTGCACACATCACAAGTTCGGGGGGCATTCTTTTGTAGTAGGTGGAGGTGGATTAATTTTGACTGTCCCGTCCGGATATTGTTATGACAACTTGTTCTCTTCTGCTAAGGTTTTTGTTGGTTACCAATTTATTTTGTTTAATACTTTGATTATGTGTTACTTTCTTATGAAGCTCACTTCTATTAAGCGTAGTCCAGATGGAGAACCATTTTTCTTCCATTATTTTTCCAACATATTTCACTAGATCTTGTAGTGTATTCGAGACTGTCAGTACAATATTGGGGCTATCAGTTGTACTTCCACTAACTACACTGACAGTTTCCCTCTGCTTTTCTGTATCTTGTGTCATATCCCCAATAATAAGTTTCATGGCGGTCAAGATCGCACATAATTCGGCAGTAAGATGGCTGGCATATATATTAAGTTGGTGTTTAACCAATGCTTCTGTCGTTTGCACTATTGCTTCTATTCCTTGTTTATTTTTAATTATTTTGGCATAAACTGGATAAAATATCTCGTAATAGTTGGTCGGTTCAGAGTTTATCTCAGATGTTCCATTACCTGGATAGCGCCTGAGGATTGGTCTACTGAGATATCCGAAATTATCCAAGGAGGAATTTTGTAATTTCTCTTCTTTTCTACTTTTCTGTAATTCAAATTAAGTTCTCTAAGTACTTTTCTAGTTTTTCCATACAATGGCATAAAACGCGAATGCTCTATGTGCTCTTGTGTTTTTGGATGTCCTGATTGGATTGATGGATGTGGATGCTTTTAGAGCATATTTGATTGTTAGTTTCTTTCTGAGATGAGATAATATGTGTTCATTTGCTTCAATTAGTATGCTTCCGATGGGACTGGTATGAAAACATCCGGTACGTATCCTGAGACCTTGATTATGGACTGTATCCAATTTTTTGTGGTCACGTTTGACAGCAGATCTCTATATTATTTATCCATAGTCTATTTTGGATCTCACAAGTGCTTTATATATTGATAATAGCAATTGTCTATCTGCTCCCCAGTTGTTGTGTGCCTGACATTGAAGTTTGTTGATTCTCCTTTTACATTCATTAATAGCGTTCAATATGTGCAACTTCTAGGTCAGTTTATTGTCGAAGTGCATTCCTAATATTTTGGTACTGGCGACAAATCTCAGGATCTCATTACCAATTTTAAGCGTAGGCAAGTTATTAATGTTCTTTTTCGAGAGTATTATACACTCCGTTTTCTGAGGTGAAAATTTAAACCCTGATTTGAGTGACCATTCATAAATACAATTTAAAGCGGTTTGCATACTTTCTTGGGTTGAGTAAATGTTTCTTCCTTTACAGAGCATAGTATATCATCGGCGTATTTCCTAATGATCGTGGAAATTAGGTTTCGTCCGCGTCATTTATTGCTAGTAGGAAAAGTGTAACACTGAGGATGGATCTTTGAGGTACGCCGTTCTCTATTCTTTTCTTCACCGATAATATTCCATATGCTCTAACTTGCATGACCCGATCTTCCGTAAAATGTTTGATAAACTGAAACATGTTGTCTGGACCCCCAATTTCACTCAACGTATGTAGGACTTGATGCATCCATACCATATCGTATGCCTTTTCGATGTCCAGGTTGACAGCTAACACATGTTGTTTGTTGGCAAACGCTTCTTGAATATAAGTGTCTATGCTTACCAGGTGGGAGGTCGGCGAGTGTCCTGGTCGAAATCCAAACTGATTACTGGATATTATCTTCTTGTAATCGAGATACCACCTGAGCCGACGATTAATCATTTTTTCCAAAATCTTGCACATGTTGCATGTCAATGATATTGACCTGTAATTACCACTTACTGTTGGGTCTTTTCCGGGTTTGGGAATGGGGATCACAGTAGCTTTCCACTCTTTTGGGAATGTCTTTTCCATCCATATACAATTGGATATTTTTAGTAGGATATCTTTCCCTTCCCGAGGTAGATTTTTAAGCAAGATATTAGGAATATTGTCTGGTCCGGGAGAAGAATTTTTGGAGGCTTCTAGTGTTGTGACAAGTTCTTTCATTGAAATAAGTAAGTTCAGGTGCTCTTGCCTGGGACAACTTTCTGTGTTCACCTTCGGCTGTTCTCTTTCTTGTCATTTCTGTAAGTTTGAAAGGATTGAGAGTAATTTTGAGAGCTAGAATTGCTGGCGAATTTGTTGGCGAGCTCATTTGCGATATCAGCGGGATCATTAATAACTTGATCATTTTCGGACAGAAGAAAATGAATTTGATTACATCTTTTATTACCTTGTATGAACTAATTTTTCCAAGAGTCTTTAACTTATTATTCGCGTTGATAGAGGATACATAACTTATCCAGGATTTGCTCTCTTTTATTATTATTATTATTCTTGTAACAGCTCTTAATTTTTTATATTCGATTTTATTTACATTTGTTGGGTGTTTCTTGCACCGGTTGAACACACGTTTGGACTGTTTAAGAGCATTTTTACATTTTTCGTTCCATCATGGTACCATGTTCCTTCTTTTTGTTGGTTTGATAATTTCAAGAGATTCACTAGCTGCTGTTGTTATTGTATCAGTAAACGATTTGATTATGATGTCAATGTCGTGTTCTTGAAACATATCAATTTGAGATATTTTCATTTTAATTTATTCCTGGTAGTTAGTCCAGGTGGCTTTACAGTAGTTCCATTTGATATTCTCTTGCAGCGGATTCAAGTTACATGAAGAATCGCTGATAATCGTAAAAATAGGAAAGTGGTCACTGTCGTGAGGCTCATCCAGTGCATACCAATTGCATTTAGAGACCAGGTTGTTGGAACTGAGTGTGAGGTCAATTGCACTAAGCTGTCCATTACTAATATTGAAATGTGTAGGTTGCCCGTTACTTAGTACTGCCAAGTCAGATTCTTCAATAATAGCTTCCATATTGATGCCTCTTGTGTCAGTTTTATACGATCCCCAGATTCTGGCTATTAACATCACCGGCTTAGGTAAAAATAAACGGCTTAGGTAATTGTTTTATGATATCCTTTGCTTCATTATTTTCGAACTGATCGCTGTTGGGTATATTATCTTTATATATATATATATATATATATATATATATATATATATATAGACGTCATGGGAGTAGACAACCCCATAACGCCACCATCAGCTACGAAAAGAAGCCCACGAACACAGAGGAGTAGGGTACGCGGTGGAGCGATGGTTGGTTAACGCGCTATCTACCCACAGCTTTTCGAACTCTGACGCCCGAACTAGTGAATTTTTCCGGGAGGTCACGAAGAGAGGAGAATATTCAACCCTCCCAAATTTCCTCAGCCGCGAGTGCCATAAGTATCGCGGCGCGCCTCGGAGGAGCCCTCTTTGATTGCAGCAGCGACGGCGACTAGATTAAGCTCTCTTTGATTGCAGCAGCGACGGTGACTAGACTGAGTTTTGAAGGCGATTGTAACTTGATAGCCTAGAAGTTTATTTTAACTTGGTAGTTAAAAGTTAGCTTGTGAAGCGTATCTTCTAAAGTGAGGTAATTAATAAGTGGAGTGCACAAACATTCTTCGCATTCACAAAATTTGAGAGAGAGAGAGCGAAGTGACTGTTTGACTCCGATCTCATATTGTACGCTCAGACCACACATGCCCAAAGTGTGGTAGATAGGCTGAGCATTTAAAGCATAACTTCAGCAACATTAATTATTCGAGGCTGGAAGCGCGAACGAACTTGTACGGGGCGCGGTAGAAGAAGAAGGACGACCTCAGGAAGAGTGAAGCGTAGGTGAGAAAGATTTGAACTGGAATGAGAATCGTACGAGTCCGGAGAACGGGAGAAAGGTGTGGTGGTTTACGTAATAGACATTGAATATTGATTCTATTACTATAGCTTGATTCTTGTTAGAGAATACATCACTTGTGGCTGCGCTTCCATAAGAATTCTTACCTTCAGAGTTGTTCGTCATGTTGGCAGATTCTTTGGTTATGTTGTCAACATTTGGCATAATAGGATCAGCCAGCTGCAAATGCAGCCGACTTGAACGTATTCTTGTAGTTTGTTCAGTAGATATCCCAAATAACTAGAACAAGCTGTGATCTGTCCTTGTGAGGTCATGATAAAGTATAGTACAACGGTTGGGTGATATGTGGAGATCTGACGATTCTGTACTACAACTTTCAGTACCTGTAGCACGTACTTTCTTGCCCATATTTTCACGCAAAATTACGCGAACATGCTCAAATTTTCCAAACCTTGTATATGGCCTTATTTCACAATCTACCTTTAAGGAACAGATTTCATTAAGGAAAAATATTTCTACCTAAAAACATTTTAGTTGTAGGAAGCAATTTTGAACTTTTGAAACTTTCGAAAAATAAGGGTTTTTAACGAACTTGGGCCAATTAAATTTTTACTATCCAACAACAAAATTTAATAAAAAACTATGGAGCAATTTTTTTTTAATTTGAAAAATGTGCCATGGGACTTCGTGTAAAGTACTCCTCAAAATTAAAATAGCGGTTTCAAATTCGAGGCCGTGACATCAGCCAGATTGATTGCGGAACATCAGTTTTGGAGAAAATCAGCAGGACGGTTTAGCCACTAGCGTTGTGGACGGACGGACGGACGTTTTGCTGTCATTCTGTTTTTAAGTATCAAGGATCCACAAAACGGATTCTGGCTAACCAGGAGTTAGAGTTTTTTTTCTAAATTTAGGAACTGGTTTTAGCCACTTTTTCGTTACCAGGGCTCTGTAGTAAGAGTTTGTCTTCCGAAAATTCCCCGTTTTTTCGCGTAGCGTTATACAACTTTCTCTCTACCACATAGCGAGAAAGTAATCTCTACTCCGTAGCGAGAAAGTAAAAACTAGTGGGGCAACAACAGCACGTACTTTTTCGCATTATTTCTAAATTGGCTATTCTCGAAAATTCAGAATGTTCAAATAAAAGGAGACCTACGCCACAGAGAAAAGAACTCCTTAGTCTATGCTTGCGCCGTTCTTTTATGCATTTCTCTAATGCTTCTTTCTTTAGAATAGAAAAAATTAATAAAAATTGGAAGCCATGGCCCTAGAAAAAAGTGGATAAATCTTATTACTAAAGTAAATTATTTCCTCTATCACGTTGTGCAGTCAGAATCCATGTTTTGTGGGTACTTGTTGACGACAAAACGTCTGCCTGTCCTTGTGTCCGTCCGCCCATCCGTGGGCCTAAAGCAGTGCTCGGCAACTCAATGCTCTGTGACGTCACAGAACCCAGCTATCCTGCTGCAGCTCCAATAATTCCCTTTCCATTCTTTACATAACATTTTTGGAGCCAGGTTTAACATTTTAGGATAATGTTTTATTCAATATTATGTAATATAAACAATTTAGTTCCCCCTGAAACAATAATTAACGATAGAAAATAGATACCTTGGAAGGGTCACGTGGGAGATTTTGGTTCCCAAGCTTGATTATTTCATGCCCATTTTTGTTTGAAAATGTTGTAAATCCTTGTGACTTTTAGTTCCTTTCCCGAAATCTTCTATCTGCAAAAATCTCTACTCATCTTATCATTGCAGGCAATCTAGAAATTCTCAGAATTAATTTTTTTTATCCCGGGTTCCTGTGGGTCGTAAAGCTGCGTAATGCCTCTGTCGTATAATAAACCCGCTTTCCTTCACGCCCCGCGTTGGGCCCCAATATAATAATCCCTCGTTCTACTGCCAATACAATAATTTTCTTTTCTTTCTGCCACTGTAATATTTTCCTATTTTTATTTTTTTTAAACACATCTGGGCGCCTTGTCATTAACACACATAACCTTAACCTACCTTAACCTACCATTCCTTAAACCTATCTTAGCTTTTGTACTTGCCCGTTAGCTAGCTAAATTTATACATCTTCTAAATTCTCCCTGGGCGTGACTATGTGATTGCCCTATACAGGGCTACAAACGAGGTACTTATGCGTACGTGCATGGGTCTGCATCTAACTACTTTAATCACAACACATTCTCTAATGGTTATTGATGAACCCGAATGTATTCATTTTAATTTATTTACTACTTTTGGATGGTTTCTTTCCTCAAATAATCAACATATCAAATACATCTGAAAAACCAATGCCCTCTGATGGCACAAAAAATACACATAACAGACAACAATACGTTTAAAATTAAAACCCAACAAATAAACAATAACCATTCACACTGAAAATTATAAAAACAATATGTACACTCATTCACTCCGAATGCGCATTCTGTCGTTAGAATTGTTGACCCTCTTATCTTATGATAATGAACAAAACTTGATCTTCGACAGATGCTTTTGAAGATAAAAAGAAAAACGAACAAACAAATATCCATGCATCACTTCCCTTTGTGCCGGACAAATGCTGTGACACGCGGCGCACGTCACGCGTCGCCGTCCACTGATTCGTACAATCCCCGTGTACGACGATAGCATGCTCCAGCTTCCACCAAGCTCCATGACCATATGTTCCGTCAACTCACACTGCTGAGCAAACACTGCGAAGCGTTCTGCGGTAAAACGCGAAGTTTCCACCACGTTTAAAGTTCCCGCGGCGAAGAAATACTATTGATTTCACGAATACTGGTGAAAAGAATCTTTTAAAGTTCCCGCGGTGAAGAAATACTATTGGGTTAGCGAACTAAACGAAACTGCTCTGTTCGTCTTTCGATTACTGTCCGAAGCATGCTGAATTCCGATCAGAAATTTATAACACAAAATGTCGCGACCGTTGCTTAACATTGCAATCGCGTAAAATCAATCTTCGCGTTGCGTTCACCCGTAAAATATTGTTCCTATTTCTAAATCCGTTCGTCCGCTCACTACATCAGTTTTGTTCACTTGAAAATATAAACAAAAATGTTTTTAAAACATTTTTCTAACACGGAGCTCGCGTCTTCACCAACCATACAACACTGCACTTTCTCTCCTCTCTCGAGCATTGTTGTCCCCTATCCTATACAGATTTTTTTTGAACAAGCGCCGATCGTTCGCCCGTGGCCACAAACAAGATTACAAAATGTTTCTTAATTTCCCGTTTATAAGCGTTTTTATGATGCCTCGCTACCGGTTCTCAATATTGTCTATTGTTTCTCTGATAATTACAGCGATATCTATTTTTCCTTTCGATGTCTTATTTTATTAAATCTCATAGTTTTTAGTTAGTTCACTGTCGTGACGTTAGCCGTGACGTTACTACGATGCGTCACTTGTTTCACAGATATTACAATTAAACTTTTAATTTTAATTCATTTTATAGACGTTTCCCAAAATCATGTTTACTTTCGAAATTGTTCATAAATTTCGCCCTGTTATTCTCTAAAGTTCCAGCTCGATTCCTTCAAGCGTTTCCGTAATATTCATTAAAAAACATATTTGCCCTCAACTTTACCCTAGCAATAATGGCCTCCATGTTCACGCTTTTTAACTTGAAATGTACGATTACGATTATTTTCGAAATTTTGTGAACCCATTGCCCGATTTTGCTGATTGTTCTTTCTAACAATTCTAAATATTATGCTTTATTGAATGTTTATGTTAAATTTGAATTTCTCCCGCGCATTCGGTTAATTTAGGAAAAATGTTGGGCGCTGCCGTCTTCTGTCTTTTTTAATATAAATCTTAACATTTTATTGGAAGTCTTTATTCTCTGGAACACTAAATTACCGAAATGATCGCAAATCATTACAGTAGGTTGATTTTTTTTTATCATAATTTGGTTCTTTCGAACACACTAAACATAATCAACATATTGTTACAATATCTATAAAAAGAGAAAAATCTTCCCCGATCGAAAAAAGAAAAAAAAGGCGTGGATGGTCTCCAACTCATGTTACCTGAAACACCGACGATGACCCACTGTCAAGGTTTACGTGAACCACAACCGCGGTCTGTCAATGGCTCCCCCCCCCCACTTTGCTTGCACTGCTTCTCCGAGCGCCTGTTCACGGTGAGCTGCCCAGACGTAATTTTTTCTCCAGTTGGCAAACGCGGGCCCAAACCGTTCCGCAAATTTTCTCCAAAATCGATATTCACCAATCAATCTGGCTGATGTCAGGGCGCCTTGAATTTGAAACCGATGTTTTCATTTTGGACTGTACGCATGCATTCCTGAAACATTTTCAAAATTTTTTAGAAGAATTTGGGTCCAAATTGATTAAATTTTGTTGTCGAATAACGTAAGCGACGCTTTAGAGCACAATACAGGTCCGATGTTCGTTGAAATCCCTGATTCTCCGAAAATTGCAAAAGTTCAATTGTGAAAACACTCCAAGGTGAGCCCGATTATTATCAGAACGGACGACTTCCAAGTGGAATGTATAAACCCTCGTACAAAATGCCAGATACCACGCAACTTCAGTTTATCATCAATTTTCCAAAAAATAATAGATGTAAAACAGTATTAACACTGAAGTTGACAAGGAACACTTGTCAAAACGTTGGTGCAAATGGATGTGAATTAGCGGTAGCGGTAGCTCAGTGCATCAACTGATGTCACTGCAGCGCATCTGACCGGGAGGTCCTAGGTTCGAGTCCTGACGGCGGCAGGATTTTCGACACTAGCTTTTCAGCTAGGTCGAATTCAGTTGCTGTCTGGAGGAGAATTCTAGCGGCCGGCTGCTCTGATCGGTAGTTTTCCGTGGTTTTTCCGATCAACACCAGGCGAATACCGGAGCAGTACCCTACCAAACGGACCGCGCGCGATCTTTCCTTCCTCTTCCTTGTCCTATCCCCTCTCCCCTTACACACACACACACACACTTACACTAACATGCACTACACTACCACATATTCCGGGAGACCGGTCGGGAGCTTAGAGCTTGTCTCGACTGGGGCGGTGCCCCGCTGGTGGGAGAGTCCTGGTTAGGGAGAAACACCACTAGTCGACGGTAGGTCGGCGCCGGATCTCGCCATCCAGCGGGGGAAGATCACCGCCATTTCCCGAGAAAAACATGCACTACACTAACGGGACTATTGACCGAAGCAGCGTCAACTGTCCCGGAAGCCGTGTCAATAGTCCCGGAAACACGAAAAATTCAATCAAGTAAATTTTAGTAAATCTTTTTATATTTCGTAACAATAAATTGACTTAATCTAAACAAGAGGTGCTACAGAATGGCACAGACTTTCTCGTAGCACTTTTTTTTTACTTTTCTCAACTTTTCGGTTTCTTAATAGTAGAACCAAAATATTACTTTAAGAATATTAAATAACAGTAAAACCTCGAACGTGTGATTTAGACGCTAGATTTGTTTACATACTACAGACGGACAGACAGACGGACGGACAGAAGGACGGACGTTTTGAAAAAAACACCATTTCGGTATCAGGGGACCCCAAAAACGTGTATTTGCGTTGAAATATGGAAATCGATTTTCCGCATACCTTTCTCTATACTTTGTATATTATTCGCGTATATACGTATGTATACGAGTAGTATGTAGTTACTTTTAACTAGAGGTGCTACAGAGTGGCACAGACTTTCTCGTATAATGTTATCTGATTTTCTTGGTGCGGTCTAGCTTAAGGTCTTGCTCCATTCTCTGGCCAGATGTCATCTATCGTCGCCCAAAATACTTTTTTTTTTTACATTTTCTCAACTTTTTGCTTTGCTAGTTGTACAACCGAATTATTACTTAAAAATATTAAAGAAGTGTAAAAACTCGTCCTAAATAGAATTTTTCATTGAAAAATTTGTAGAAAGAAAGAAAAATTTGTAGAAAAAGTTCATAGAAAAATTTGTAGAAATTTGTAGAAAATTTTTAAGAAAATGGGGATTAAGCATTAATATAACAGCGAAATGTGAAGCTCTTTTTCACAGGAATCTTTTCAAAAACCTTCATTTGAGGTCATATGAAGCAGTTCTATTCAAAAATTTAATAATGCATACAAATTGATGGAAATGTCTATATTAACGGCTTGAGAGGTATTTCAAAAAAATACATTTGAGTAATTAAAAAAACACAAAAATGAACTTTACGTCATATTAAACAGTGCAATTGTCACTATCTTTGAAAAAACTGAAAGAAAACATTTTGAGCAGATTTTGAGAAAATGGCGTTTGAGCGTTTCTGATAATGCGGAATTTTGAGCTCATTTTTACAGAAATCTAAAGTTTTCGAGAAACTTTATTTGACATTATTTAAAGCACACCTACTCGTAAATATAATAATGTGAAGAAATTACCTCTAATGAAAATATAACTGACGTGAGAGACAAGTCAAAAAAATTTCATTTTTGAATTTTTTGATAAAACAAAAGAATAGAGGAATATGGCGTTTATGTCTTGGTATAGAGTTCCTTTGGCACTAACCCTACTAAAAAGTTTAAGAAAAAATTTAAAGTCATTTCTGAGAAAATCTTTTGTTTGTAATTTTTTAAAATTGCAAATATTACACGCCCTATTGCACGAAAATTACCAAACTTTCCAAAAAAATCTACATAATCCTGTTGAAAGAACTATTTATCCAACACATTTTATTTGAAGGGAAAATCTCTGTCTAAAATTTTCAAGTTGTAGCAAGTCGACGAATAAAAGACGGACGGACGGACGGACGAACGTTTTGCTTTCAATTAGCTTTTCGGCAACAAGAACCCATAAAACATTGCTTCTGGCTACATCACGTGTTAGAGGATTTTTTTCTTAATTTAGCAACTGGTTTTATGTCACCAGAGCTCGGTTATGAATTTTTTTCCGCCGAAAATACGCGTTTTTTCGGGCATTATCACATAACTTTCTCTATACTACGTATATTACTCCCTATATACATGCGTATACGAGAAAGCGAAAAGGGACTATTTCCTCGATACGAATAATCATACAATTTGTGATTTTTCTCCGGTGTAATGAAATGAATATGTTTATGTAGAAATAAAGTATATGTAGAAAATACAATGTATAAATATGTATATTAACGAAAAGAAACACGAATGTGCCTTGATATACATTTTTTTATTAATCTTCTTCAGGATTGGGGAGGACCGGTCCCTGCGTGGAAAACGTGCGGAAGAGGTACGTGATATGAGCCACTCAGTATGTAAAATACTAAAACTTATTCAATAATTTTGAAAGAAGATTCTATTTATTGTTTTCATCGTGTTAATTCATTAAAATTATTACTTTCATCGAACAGTATTCAGAGCATGCATGCGAAGAAATCAATGTGAGTCGGGAACTCGAGAACAATGTTACACCAATTGTTAACTAATGCTGACAATTCATAAATTATTGTAAGAATAATGGTGAAATGAATAATATTTTGAAGGATCGTGAAAGTTGTCTTAAAACATAACACTGAAGTAGTACCAGGTATAGTTAAGTAGTAAAAAAGGCGAGGAGGGGTAAAACGAGTTTGTAAATGTGCCTTCCGCTGCTAGATTCCTGTGCCGGAGAGGCTCTTCATCGCGTCGTGGCCGATGGGACGACCACAGTCTGCCCCCGCGATGGCCGCGACGGCAGGGGACTGGCTGTCGGAGGTGGTGTCTGACGCCGCCTCCGCCTCCGCGGCAGGGAGCCAAGCCCCGAGGTCCCAGACGACCCTGGCGCATGCGCTCGTCGTCAGGGATAGCAGCAGCAGGACCTTCAAAGACGCCGAAAGTGAGGACCCCGGGAACTCGTTATTCTTACGGTTCATTTTACGAACTAGTGGCTGGTAGTCCGTTTATTCGTATTGTTTTACTATTTACTACTATTGAATTTCATATTTATTTTCTTTTTAAATTCTGCGTTGTTTAAGCATTTTTGCCAAATGACAAAATATGTTTGAATGACGAATTAATTTATTGTTTCATTTTGCGTTTTATTAAATTATTCAGTTATTTGTTGTACAAAGAAATAAACTGAAATAAATTAACACATTTCTGTAAGTTAAGGATTCTCGCATACGACCGGACATTTCTTTTTACACTCAAGTGCCTTTGTTAAACCTCCTAACCTAAAAGTAGCAATTATTGCACTCATAAGTGAACATGACTAAACAGAGAACCTGTCGATTCAAAATGTTTAATTTTACTTTCAATCGGCAATTTAAAATATGATAGTATTATTTCAATTTAATGGATAATTTCTTTGCCTTAATAGTGGAAATAGGAATTAAGATACCTACGCTTGAGGAAATAACTGTCCACTGACTTCTCGAAAAGATTGCCATATGGGCGAGGAATCCCGTGAGGCACCTGCCACTTCGTAGCATTTGACAATTATTATTTTTAAATCTCGCGCCAGTTACTTCGGACGCAAAGCCTGCCAACTCTAGTAAGCTAGAGTGTTCTTGGAGAATTGTAGGGTTCTTTATACTACAATCAAATATAGTTTTGCTAGTTATTTATTTCATGGGGTTTATTCAAAAAGTTTCAGGGTAAGGTTAACCCGAACATCAGTCAGTAATGATTGCATTGATACTTTGGCCTTAACAACAAAGAAGTTGAACGTCTGGAGAAGATGTAAAAGGAAGTAAGCAAATATGATTATAACGGAAACAAACAGAAAGTTCTAAAGATATAGACGACCTCTTACTTATATATCATGGAGTGGAACAGTTCAAAATGGCGTCGGCATGAATTGCCATTATTATAAATAACAAATGGGGAAAAACTATACACAGTTATACATTCGCGACAGAAAGAATTATTTCCATCAGAGTGAAAAAAAAGAAGTGATTTCTAAATAATTGTGGAGTGTATGTATCAGAAGAAAGAAGAAACTAGCAAATTTTACAAAGAACTACGTCTCTACGTAGTTCTATTACCAAAACACTCTCTATTGCCAAAACAAATTCGGATTACTTAATTTTAAGCGGCGACTTCAATGCCAGAATTGGCTGCAACCCAATAAAGAATATAATCGGGACTGAAAGCGAACAGACAAAAAATATGAATTGGAAGAGAAGAACAGATGTTCTTCAATAATTTAAGATTATCAAACAGTTTCTTTGAAAAGAAAAACATACACTGGGCTGTCAGAGGATTACGGACGATTACACACTACTTCTTAGTAAATCAAAAGATGGTACAATGAGTTTAGATAATTTTTTTAAGGTTTTGACGTGAGTACTGTCCGCTTTCTTCTGGTATGCCCTTTACGATTACTAGATAAATGGGTTAAAACTTAGAGATGGAAATACTTTAATGGGATTGCTTCTAAAACTTTAAAGGTATAGTCTTGTTAAAGAATAAGGGAATCCAAAATATCCAACAAACAAGATTAACATAGAATGTTTTGCAGAAAATAAAAGAAAACATTGATGAGGAATGGAATAATATAAAATATTGTGTTATAAAGCTACATTGGAAACTTTAGGTACAAGAAAAAAAAAAAAGAGGTTTGAAATCTGGTACGAAGAAAAAATTATTTCAGACAATTATAAAAAAAGAAGAATGTTTTCCAAAAAAAGGAAAGTAAAAGGATTATTAACGCAGAAGAGAAACGATTCCTGAGATATGTGAAGAGCTGCTCATTAATGGACAAAAGAAATGAGGGTTAATATAAGCATTGGGAATTACTAGGTAACAAGAAAAGCCCTTGTGAATCTATTGTGTCGATGCATAAATTCGTGCGGTATTGTTTTGGGTTGCCAACAATGCGGCGTGAATGGATTGTTTATTTTTATTTCGTTGTTTTAACCGTAGTTTGCAGTTTGTTTGTTGTCAAATACAGTTTTTCTTGATTGTGAATGTATTATTACCTTCTCGTATATGTACGTATATACGGAGTAATACACGTAGTTCAGAGAAAGTTTTGTAACAAGCGAAAAAACGGCGAAATTTTGATAGAAAAAAGTAATTGCTCGACCCTGATAACGAAAACGTGGATAAATCCAGCTGTTAAATTAAGAAAAAAACCTCTAACACGTGGTGAATCCAGAATCCCTATTTTGTGGGTCCTTAATACCAAAAAACCAATTGACAAAACTTCCGTCCGTCCGGATGTATGTGAACAACACTAGCGCCTAAACTATGAGTACGATTTTATCCAAACTGAATAAACCCCGGTCAATCTGGCCTGAGCCGAAGCACTGCAATTTTGAAAAACATTCAGTTTTTTGGGATACTTCATATGAAGACCCTGGGACATTATCAAAACTTTCTCAAAAATTGCTCCAAATTTTTTCTTTAAACTTTTAATACAGATAGTGCTATACGTACACTATGAGTTGAAATAAACGCTATATTGCTATATTCTTTTGTTTTTTCAAAAATTACAAAAATGTAATTTTTTTGACAACTCTCTCACGATAATATTTACATTAGCGTCAATTCCGTCACATTATTGCGTTCACGAGTACATGTGCTATAAATGAAGTCATATAAAGGTTCTCGAATACTAAAAAGTTTTCTGTGAAAACGCGCTAAAAATTCTTCATTTTTACAAACGCTCAAACGACATTTTCTCAAAAACCGCTCCAATTTTTTTCTCAAGCTTTTCGTACGGATAGTGCTAATTGCACTGTTTAAGATAACATACATTTAATTTTGTTGAATACATTTTTTTTTAATTTCACAAATGTATTTGTTTTAATATCTCTCACTCCGTTAATATGTGCATTTCCTGTAATTTGTAAACACTATTGTATTTGTAATTTAAACTGCCTCAAATGACTTCAAATGAAGTTTTTCGAAAACTCGAAAGATTCGTGTGAAAACAAACTTCAAATTTCGCATTTACAGTGACAATTTCACGTCATTTTCTTAAAAAACGACTTCAAATTTATCAATGAAAATTTCTGTATGGGAGGAGGTTTCTCTCTTCTTTAATATTCTAAAATTAATATGTGGAATCTACCATTAGGAAACCGAAAAATTGAGAGAACGTAAAAAAATGTATTTAGGACGGCGATAGATGGCAGCTGACATGAGGATGGGGCAAGACCGTAAAACTAGGGCACCTCAAGAAAATTAGAAAACATTACTACGAGAGAGTTAATGCCATTCTGTAGCACAACTAGTTTGTATACGTAGGACATTCAATAATTAAAGAGACAAATTTATTTGGAGAAAAAAAATTGGGTATGACAAGTTTGGTAATTTGAGGACTTTAAGTTGGCATTATTGGGTTGAGCCCTGATCATCTGCAGGATCAGCATTATTGGGATCATAATCTCAAAATTAAGTTGAATTATGGTGAGTCCACTTGAATATTCCACATTGATTGAACAACGTCCTGTGATTCGTTTATTGCTTACTGAAGGTGAAAAATCAGCTATTATACCCTCTAGAATGACTTCAATGTATGGTAAAAGTTGTAAGAACCGTTACAACCGAAAAGTTGTAAGTTTTACAAGTGGATAGAACAGTTGAAAAGTGGTCGAGGCTCAGTGACTGACAAACACCGTTCTGGACGCATCTGCAGGGAAAGTCATTTTGATTGTGTTTGGAGCCGCTGTAGTTTTTTGTCTGATTATCTCGAAGTGTATCATAAACAGCCAATACTGCTTAGATATGCTTTTGGATAACGTAAAGCTAGTATTGACCGAGAAACGTCTTGGATCTCAGGGGAGAGGTGTGATTCTCCAGCAAAACAATGCACGTCCTCACATTGCTCAACAAAGCCGTGAAACCATCGACAAAATGGGTTGGAAGGTACTGCCATTACAGTCCCGATTACAGTCCCGATTTACCCATTACAGTCCCGACTCCCCATTACAGTCCCGATTTAGCACCATCTGATTCCCATTTGTTTGGTCCACTGAAGGGGGCAAGTATTTCTTGATGAAGCTTCTCTTGACCAATGGCTAACCATTTTTTTCAATCAAAACCAAACGAGTTCTACAGGCGAGGTATTGAACTACTACCTGAACATTGGCAGGACATAGATAGAGGAGGTGAATATGTCAGTGAGTGATTGTGATTGCGGGTTACAGTGCGTGGCATATTAAGAACCTAAACATATTAAGAACATAAATATATTAAGAACTGCACGAACTTATGCATTAGTCAATTACTTTCCCACGGAATCTATAGAAGGTGATACTCAGAAAGCAAGCGTTGATCATCATCATCGACAGCAAGAATTAGACCTCTTGATCTGTTCCGCCTTGAAGTTGCTCATGCCACCTCTACAAGGGACGTTGAACCAAGCGTTGTTAACAAACGCAATCCGCGAGAAAGCTTCCAACTCCTACACAAAGCTCCAGGTTCTTAACGAGATAGTAAATTCTGCAGAAATACATGCAGTACGCGTTTTTAATGGACAATTTAAACAGTGACTTTGTTTCATTGATCCCATATTAAGAAGTTGAAGCTGTCTTTTGTTGACAATTATGCGTCTGGACGAAAAGGAAACAGCTAAGTCGTCTAAAGATAACGACGATTTGATTGACTGACGTGATTGAATTTATGGTCATGGCAAATAGTGACACTTACGATTAAGCTCTGAGGAGCCCCATTTCCAAGGGGTGACGACAGGATAGTTGGGTCCTAGAAAACTTGTCCTTCATTTTTGCGTATATATTGTTAGAAATTTTAAAAACTTGGTACAGCGTTACCAAACACGTTTTTGACTCCAGAAATTTATAGACCAACCGTCTTAATCATTCCTTACTTGTGTCGTTTATGGACTAGAAGATAGGGATATAATTGGAATACAAACTGTGGGATAATTCAATTTTGCTGGCCATTTGACCGCAGTTCTTTTACATGCAACACATGTAATATTCTGCGCTTTGAAAATTGCCGAATCGAGATGGGTTTGAATTGGTGAGCTCGGGTTCTCGAAGTTACTGTGATAGTTCTCAAACCCCTGAGAATGACGTCGTATTATCTGCTGCAATGTGTGTTCCCTTGTGTAGTGTAAGTTAAGTTTTGTCCTGCAGGCTCATTTTTTGATTAGCACATGCAATAATTTTTTTTTCATAAGTATATTACTATTTTACAATCCGCGCAAAAATTGAAATAAAATTATGCACCTCTCACCATGAGAGAGATATTTATGGTTTTGATAGATATCCAGGAACCCTGAAAAATACAAAGCAAAGCATTTCGATTTTGAATGAAAAAGCAAATATTTGATGTTATTTCTAATATTCCGATTTACATACCCACTGAATTCTCGTTCTCTATGGGATTCTGCTTTCAACCTCGAAGCGAACGGTTAGGTTGTAGGAGCTAAACCACCGGCAATGTTCCGATCTAACGAGATATTCCATTATCCCAACTGGACAATCGATATCGGTAAATTTGCGCTTAAGGGTAGCAGAACAGCTCAAGTACGCTTTGGTTTCATTTCAAGAAGGATTTTACACGCTTTAGAGCTTTTGCCTTTTGGCTCTAATCCGCCTTGACCTTTTGGAGTTTTGGCCTCCTTTGGAGCTTTGGCAGCCGGATAGATCGGCACGCAGTGCCCTTGAGGAACGCGTCGCCAATTAAGACTGGGTAGAGCCACACTCTAGCACATGGCAATAGCTTTCCAGGCCAACACTGGAGTCACAACAAGCACCACTCACAATGCACTGGGAGAAAGCCCCATTCAGTGTCCATGGCGAAGCAAAGTGCCCAACTGCTGACCACTCAGTACGACTGTAATATTGCTATAAGTAAAATAATAGAATCACACCCATGGGACCATACCATGGGACGCCTGTTAGGCATGCCTGCTCGAAAAGGGTCCTTTAGACACGTGCCGTGAGTAAGGCTTCAGAAAACGCCTAGATCTAAAGTATGGGTCAGGAACTACGTCCAAAAGCCATCTCCCAACAATTAAAATAGGATAAATAAATATATACACTATTTTCGCCACTGTTGTCGTGCAACAGTAAGGATTAAAGTAAGACAGAATGGAGGTATACAAATGAATAAAATTTTGACCGCAGGTTTTGTTTTTGCAGGAGTCATCCGACGTACCCAACGAGGACAGTGCTGCTCCCGTGAGCAGTGCTGTTGTGAACTGGACATCATCACTGCGCAGCTGCGCATCGAGTTGCAGAGCCTACGAGAGCGTCTCATGCGCAACGTAAGTTGTATATTCAAACAAGTACCTCAAAAGTGATGGCTATGATTTCAGAAGTGTAAAGGTAGAGGTGTAGAAGTGTAAACGTAGATAATCCTACCTCGTCTTTTAGTAATTGTAAGAAAGAATTCCAAGTTTCCTTCTTGTAAATGTGCTTTTCTGTGGAACAAGGAATAAAAGGATGGCAACTCTTTATTGTGCTTCAAAGGTATATCACGGTTTTACAAGGTGAATAATTATATTCGGATTGAACCAGATTCATAATTTTGTATGATCATAATATTGCTTAATGTAATACTTCACAATCCATCAAATTATCAATCTTACAGTTCTTCTAAAAATACTCTTATAAAGTTCCATTCATGTCATTAACTTTCATCAGACACTTATTTGTAATCAGCATTATTATATCAAAAACAATAAAGTATAAGTGAATATAATACGAACTTTTCCCTTTTTGAGATGGGATCACATTTTAAATTAGGTATTAGTTTCGTGGGGTTCTTTTTTGGCTCGCCCAGCAAGAAAATCGATAATTTATACGAGTTATATAAAATAATGTGGTATATAAAATATTTCACTGTACTATAATTTCCAAGACAACAATCGTACAAAAACGGGTTGATTGCACTACACGAAACTATTACAAACCATACAAACTGTTCTTCAGTAAATACAGAAACAAAATTGAATTAACTTCCTGTCGCTGAAAAAATGAAACAATACCATCAAAGACAACTCTTAATTTACTTAATTTATTTTTAAATGTTCAAAGCCAAATATTGACAGTCCTCCTATATTCATAAAACAGTACCTCGTGGTTACTACGAAAAAGGCATTTGCACTAAAATAATGCTCTTCAAAAACGAATATAACTCTAATTAAATCCTAAACTATAACAGTTTACGTATTGTATATACAACTTAATCATATCCTAAATCATTTGTGATTTTTACTAACTGCACATTACGTTCAGTTCTTCCAATTCAACTGCATTAAATTACACACCAAAGAAAACGTAATTAATTTTATTTTTAATCAACTTGGGTTGCCCTCACGTGGTAAATTCAATCTATTGACTTTCTGTAATTATTGATTTACCAACAGGTTTACACAGCTGCAAGAACGATTGATACGTCTTTCTCATCCTAACAACTTCTTAGAACCTACAAGGCATAAGTTCCTATTCTAAATATCTAACAGTACTTCCCTTAGAATGTTAGAGAGAATCTCTTACTAACAAAATGTTCTGTCATCACTCTAAATTACAACGATCTTACTTGAATTACAATACTTTATGAGATCTTCATGCTCCGATGACTTGTCCATTAGTATTTATGTATCTGGCGTAATCCAGACTTCCCAAATAGTGACGACAAAAATTGTCTTCTCTTCTCAGCCTAATGTGATGCGACCACACTTCTGCTCGCGGTAAAAGGACACACCATTCCATTCATTTTGTCTTTTGCAATGTACCTGAGTATTTTTTTCCTGATTCATAAATATTAGACACGGTGTTTAAACAAAGTAATATTTTAAAACAACAAGCAGATGATCAGGTTTTCCGATTGCGAATCATTTTTTCCTGGACGCGATGTAACATTTATTTTCATAGACCATTAAAAAGCTTCGAACTGCTTCCGCATCAATGCCTGCAAAGAGAATGGGCCATCAGTAGGAGTGCAACAAGAAGTGTCGAGGTGTTCAAGCGACCGAAGCGCAACCCATCAGTGGATGGTACAACTTCCTCTTACGCGTTCTGCGAGAAACTCGTCCCTTTCATTCTTTGCTTTTAAACGGTGTGAGGCGGTGTCAGAGGAAAATGTGAGCTGTTAGTGTATATGTCTCCCAGGTCAGAATGAGAGTTTACAGTAATTAATAGTTTTTATACTATTCGAAAAAGTGTACATACGGAAGGGAAAACCGACAAGGGCAAAACTGACTAGAGCAAATCCGACAAGGGCAAATCCGACAAGGGCGAATCCGACAAGGGCGAATCCGACAAGAGCAAAACCGACTAGGGCAAAACCGACTAGGGCAAAACCGACAAGGGCAAAACCGAGAAGAGCAAAATTGAGAAGGGCAAAACCGAGAAGGGCAAAACCGAGAAGGGCAAAACCGAGAAGGGCAAAACTGAGAAGGGCAAAACCGAGTATGACAAAAAGGAGAATGACAAAACGAGAACCACTAAAAAAAAAAAAAATAAGAAACCGAGAATAAGAATTTGAATTAACAAAACTGAATGAAACACTGAAGAAAAAGTGGAAGAATAACAGATAAACAACAAATAAAATCTAAATAACTATATAAAACTAGCCTTTCTATGCTGCTTCATCTTTTCCCAGTTCTACCTATCGGTTTCTAAAAATACATTTTTTTACCCTTTATCGATTATCCCGTGAACTAAAAGGAAAATTAAAATATCTCTTTAAGAAAATTGTAGAAGAGTAAAAACATGGTCTTGAATACAAATGTTGTTCGAGCTTTTCTGAAAATGGGTTATTTTGAGCTGATTTTCATAGAAAACTTTTGACCGGGATAGGTGGCTCGGTGCATCAACTAACGTCACTGTAGTGCCTCTGACTGGGAGCTCCTAAGTTCGAGTTCCGACAGTGGCAAGATTTTCGACACTAGCTTATCAGCTAAGTCGAATTCAGCCCATACTACCTCGTCATGGCCTACCTACACGACTTATCATTAGAAAAAATTAAAGATGTTTCCGGAATACCCTGAACTTTTTGGTACTTTATAAGATTTGATAATTTTCATTAAATTAATACGCAGACACATATTGACACCGCCTCAAACGAAGCGCAGCACAATAAAACTATAAAATGTTATAATAATGTGATTAAGTAATAATGTAATTAAGATGTGATAATAATGTGATTATTCCCGCCTGAGATATGTGATAATATTCTAGGCAAATACGTCTTGTAGCTCCCAGACTTTTAGAATACAAAAAAAGAATTGTAGGAATAATAACCAAATCTCACCCACGTGATTCTTGTAAGCCTCTCCCTATTAATCTAGGAATTTTACCATTACCTTGTCTGTTGATTTACGAATCAGTGGTTTTTGTCCAAAATTACTTAAGAACGGAAATATATTTTCAGCAAACGCCAGATGTCTATACCTATAACACTCGACGTAATAATCACATTCATCAGATGACAATATCAACAGCTCACTACAAAAACTTCACATGCAATACATGTACATAATTGTCCAACACTTTGCGAGTTGACATTAAACGAATAAATTTGATAGAAACGTTTAAATCCCAAGTAAAATCGTTTCTACTGCATAATATACATACATACATACATACATACAATTAGAGACTATAATGAGCAACAAAAGGAAAGTAACAGAAAAGTAGCAGGCAGCGCTAGCCGAATTCGTTTACTAAGCTCCGTGAAGTCACGAAGGTTAAGCGAATTCGAGACTCGCGGATCTAACGGCGTCGAGCCCCTGGCCGAAGGGATAAAAGGCACTGACTGACTGCGACGGGACGAGACTTGACAAATATAGTAATTAACGGAGGATTACTCCAAAAATAAAAAGCACATTAATGGAGGATTATTCCCCAGTGCAAAGCGCTCAACGCCCCCTTAAGGGGCTTGGAGATGCGTTGCGGAAAGGTGTACACGCAACAAATTTTTAAAAAAAAGTGTTTTTATTTGAAATTTGTTTACAAACTAGCGTCTATGGCCAAACTCATTTAATATAATAAGCATTTAAAATAGTAAAATCGTTTCACGTTCTATAGCCGAGAAACAGCAATGTGTTTATTAAGTAAATATATTAAATCCTTAAGTTTTGGAAACTCTTGGTTAATTTTCAACTCACAAAATGTTTACCCAAAGAGAAAACTTAATTAAAAAAAAACAACGGAAAATCGGCGTTCTACTGCATTGCATTATACTCGTTGAAATTTTGAAAGAATATAATAATATGGAAGGTATTTCTGGTGAAATGCTAAATCATGCGTAGGTAAGTGGTCTTTCGTTCAGTGAAAATAGGTATGTTCTATACCTCGCTACATGGAAAAAAATATGATCAAATAGGTTTCAAATAATTTCTAAAAGGCTAATTTGTAAACGAATAACACAAGTTAGACTGTAAATAAAACTGCTTTATCTTATCGCCGCCACCATCTCGCCGTTCGACAATGGATTTCTCGAAGACGCTGAGAAATATCCTGTCTCAGGCCTCGCTTTGGACTAGCCATTTGTGAAAAACCCTTCCTTTTACGATATTTCGTATTACTACTTCCCGATATTATCCACAAATAATTATACAATATTATGAAAGGGATTACTTCCTCTGCTATTATCAATATTGTTACTTATTCTGTTGCCCTGCAATGCTCATAAATTCTCTCCATGTTAAATATTATTTTATTAATTTCACTTTTAATTTTAATCACGGGTTTTGACATACATTTTACTCCTTACCTGTTGCATACGGACGTGTAATTATATACAGAATCACGATTCCTCGAAGTTATATTGATTAAAACCAATTATTGAATTGATGGCAACTACTATAATATATCAGCCTTTTCTTTTCTCAGAAAATAAAAATTTAACAATTACTCCGACATTTATACAAATTCTAATGAGCTCATTAATGAAATTATTAATTTGTTTTCTCTGTACAAACATTAAGGCCCCGTACGGCATTGAATAAAGTTCGTAAGCTTACTGCGAAGACTTCTAGTAGATGCACTTCTCAGATGATTCGGTTGGATGTTGTGCGTGGAATGTCCTCGATTCCTAATATTATAGTTGTAGCAAGACGCCGAAAAAAGTTTGAAGTTTTGAAATTTTCGAAAAATCAGGGATTTTATTGAAAATAAGATCTGCAGCATTCTCTTAAGCGTTTATTAGCCCATCAATTAACTTTATTAATCACTTTAATAAAAAAGTGGTGCCATTTCTTTGAAAATTTTGAAAATGTCTGTGGGGCTTCATGTAAAGAACTCCGAAATCCGTTTCAAATTCCAGAGACCATGACATCAACCAGAAGGGTTGGGAAATATCAATTTTGGTGAAAATTGGCTGAACCGTTAATGGGCTAGCGTTGTACATGGACGATCGGACGTACAGACAGTCGTTTTGCTGTCAATCGATTTTTCGGTATGAAGGACGCACATTACATGAATTCTAGCGACACCACGTGTTAGAGAAGTTTATCTACATTTCGCAATTGAATTTCTTCACGCTTTCGTCACGTTGGCCCCAAAATAAATTTTTTTGGTAAAAAATTCACCGTTTTCCGGCGTACGATTATAATACTTTCTCTTCTCACGTTAGTAAGAGGTAGAAAGTAACAGTGTATAAAAATGTCCTTAATGTAAATGAATATTAACAACCTGAGAGATATTTATAAAATACATTTGTATAATTTTTGAAGGCTGGAAATAATTCATCAAAAAGCCGTATATGTTATATAATTCAGCGCATTTACCATTGTCTGTGCCAAAAGTTTCAAAAAAATGAAGTCGTTTTTGAGAATTCGTTTGAGTGTTTCTGAAAATTCACAATTTTAAACTCATTTTCATAAAACATTAGTGAGTTTTCGAGAAACTTTATCAGAAATGATTTAAAGCACGGCGGGAAATGTGTATATACGAATGGGTTTTGCAGACACGAGAGACGGAAAGGACGCGTCTGGAGAGCGGCGGCGAGGTGGCGGGGGCGGGCCCGGAGGTGGAGATGGAGACGGCCCCAGCAGACTGCTGCGCGCTCCTCAACTCTTTGCTCACGGCGCTGGGCTCCCTCAGGACGACGGGCGCCGGTGCGTCGATTCCTGCTACTTCATTCGCGCGCCGTTAGGCTATTCAGCTTTCAAATACGTGCAGGATTGTATGCCTCTATTCTAAAATAGGGTAATAGCTATCCATGCAAAATAATTATGTTCGTAGCGTAACATTTTCCTTCCTTTGGATAAAATAAATATTACCCGTGCTTGATTTCTTGACCGCTTTAATTAATACTGTGTAGTTTTCTTGAGTTTCGGTAAGTAAAAAAAAAAGATTTAAATTGCCAACGTTAGGTTTTTATTAAGTCTTCAACAGGGCTTTTTTCTCCGGATCTCTCGGATCTATCCATCATTTCCATGACTATTCCTTCCCAAATGTTCCTTCCTGCACTTCCTGACTTTCATTTCCACACATACTTTCATAAACCACACCATCTTGGCACTGCACTCGCCTCATCCTTACAATCCTCTCGAGAGGAGCAGTCATGAGAGATATCCAGAGGAAAAATGCCCTGATGACGGCTTAATAAGAGGCGAAACGTTGGCAATTTAAATGATGTTTTTTACTGGCCGAAAGTAAAGAATATTACATACATGCTACTTATTACATTTGAAGAAAGCAGGGAGAAACGACGAGGATCCGATGTATAGTTTAACCCCAAGATAATATTTGAAATTAATCCAAAAATGCAAATTGCCCGAATGTGCGGAAACATGTAGCTAAATACATAACCAGACTCGGTTGGCTGACTTTCCCCCTAGTATATTTGTTTCTGATGTGTTGTATATGCACAATAATATGATTTGTTTATCATCTACATATTTGAGAGGTTCAGTGCCAGAGCTGCCTAACCCACGAAGTCGTGAAATCCCTCAATCATAAGAAGTATGGCTCCAAATGATGCTCCATTAGTGCCATAATTCCTTATCCTTGTGAATGAATGAATCCATGCATGAATGAATTGGCTCGAAGAGACAGTTTGAGCCAATAAACCATTCATGCATTCATTCACAAGGATTAAAAGTTTGATACTTAAACAACTAATAGTTCAGAGCCATGCTGTAGAGGAAAAGTGCCTTCACAACGTAGTGGTTTAGGCAAATCTAGCACTGATTCACTAATTTGTTACCATCATTTCTAATCGTGAACTATGGTAATTGAGTTCATAAGTGAGAATGAGTTCAGATGCTACGTATATTTAATATATTTGTGCCTTGATCGCGTTTATTTACAGCAATGTCCTTGTATTAGATGATCAAGAGACAAAAAGCTAACTTGAGTCAAAAGTAAAATGAGTTTGTTTCATCATACGCGATTGATATGAAGGATTAAAATTTTATTATGCTATTTGCATCGTTAGAACCTTTTTTTAGCAAAATTCAAATGTTTGCAAGTTGGCTCACTGAATAACTCTCATAATTATTTCATTTACTTTCACAGACTCAACATGGGCTGCCGAAGATCTTCCACCTCCGCCGCCTCCTCCAGACTTGCTACGAATTTGCGCACATGCTTCTGAACTCACCAGTATCTGTCCATCAGGAAATGAACTCAGGTCTTCGCGAGAACAAGTTATCAGTAGAATTCAAGATCCAGTTGAGAGTCCGGGGCCAAGTACGAGAACAGAGCAAGAAGAGCAAAATGGCATTACAAGTGACTTACCCTCTGATGTAACGCGCATGTCATCTCGAGAAATGCTCATATTCACTCAAAATTTTTTCGAAAATACAAACATATCAGACGAGCAGAAAAATGAGTATTTAGAACGAATATCGCCATGGTTGGAGCTTGTTGCCGATGATCACGAGAATCTTGTTGCTGGGGAAATACTATGGCATGCTAGGCGTTTATCAACAGTATTAGAAGAAACTGCGAGTCTTATTGCGTTTGATAAATTGCAGTTATTCCAAGAAAGGATTAAAGCGGCAAGAGCATCATTGGTGAATGAGAGAGTACCATCTCAGGAAACGAGGCCTCAAGGTAGTCAAGAAGAAGAAGATGAAGCAAATTCACCTGCTGGCGTAAATCAATTGAATCTGAATCAATCAATTGAATCAATTGAAATCCAGTTTCCGTTACCTTCGCCACAAGATACTATTTTATGTCAAAGAAGATCACAAACACGGAAGGATAACCCTGAGAACAATAGCAACATGGACAGCGACGTCAGAAGAGAAGAACCTTCTTCATACGTTGGAGAACGTCAGCTGCCCCAAGAACTGGCTGAAGTCTCGGGAATTAAGCCGTCTCATTTGAAACAGTCAGCAGGAGCACTTCAACAATCGAATGTTACCAGAATAAAATGCTTAGGAATGTCTTGCAAAAGAGAAAAAATGTTGAAGAATGATCATACTTTCCATGTCAAATCCCTGAATATGCCATCAACCACGTCGAAGACCCCATTCAACAAAAAACAGACAGGTGCTGAGGGAGCAAATAATGATGTATCCACACAAAAAGTAAATACACTTTACTCGCCGTCGTCTGTTTCGGGTACACCAACCGCCGCAATTGTGCACGTCGGCGGTCAGACTCATGACGAGGTAGCAGGATCTTCATTGAAAAATGATCGCCATAAGGCAACTCGGGAAGATAAATCTTACAAAACAACCTGCACAAAAGACAAAGCTCTCGAGTTATCGTACAATGCTCTTTATTTTGATGACGATCAGTGTGTTAAGGTATCCGAACAAAGGTCCGTCAGGAAGGAACGTCGTTCATCTCCGCGGGAAGATCTTATTTTCTCTTACAAAAAATCCACGACCGAGGAGGATAGAATACCGGAGTCCTCATACAACACCTTTCTAAAAGATAATCAACCAAATGCCGAAGCAGCAGGACATTCGCTATCACGCTCACAAAGAAATCATTTATCGGCGCAGAAAAAAATCTGCAAAAAGATCAATCGTGTCAACACGTCGCATAAATCTTCTTCCAGTTCCGAAAGAAAAGAGCGAAAATACGAACATGGTTCCTCTGACTCGCCCACACCGGCCACAACAGAAGAGCGTTTCTTAAAAAGATCCTGGTTACCACACGCTTGCTATCATGTATTCTCAGCGTTGTGGAGAAAGTCTGCAATATCAAATTTTTTATTGCAGGTAAGTAATAGAATAACAAATTTAACGTTTCACAAAATAGGTATCCGAGAACCACGAATCTGTTCCATCAAAAGTTGTTTAGGTTTTTCTCTCAAAGGATATAACCGAATAAGGGGATTAAAAGTGCCCCCAAACCAAATCAATATTCGCGATGCTCATATGAAAGAGTGCTGTAGATTCACAAAAAATAGCCTCCTAGGGCAATCTGTTGCAGAGATACAAGGAGAAACGTGTTTTTAATGTTTTATTTTTTTCTCAGCTTGCATGTATGTATCAGGTTGAAAAAAACTTGGATAAATTCAACTGCTTTTCCCCATCTCTACAATATATATATATATATATATATATATATATATATATATATATATATATATATATATATATATATATATATATTCTTGGCTACCAATTCTGACACCAGATTCAAATAGAAAAAAAAATGGAATGGATTTTCGACGTAATAACGTCGAAGCACTCTCTCAATTCTTTCCCCTAGAATGTGTCTTATAACATTCTAAAACACATTTTTTTCAGATTTTTAAACAATGTTGTTAAAATTTAAATTCTCGCCAAAATGTGTTTTACAGTTTAAACAATTTATATTTAAATTATTGAAAATAAAATTTTTTCAATTTTGACAAATTTTCTTTTTATAGAGTATTGATATTATCGAAATAAAATAATCAAACCCCTTTGTCTTTAGATGTATGTATTCTTTCTAATAAAAATCAAATTACTCCGTTTGAGGTATATTAATAATTTGTTTATAATATAATTCAAATTAATCAGTTGTAGATTTATTAATTATTGATGATATTGATGATAATCACAGACAATTAATCATTGTCACTGTCTTCTTCAATAACTGGGATCACGCGTACTTTTATGTATAAACAAGCTACTCAAACTTTCTGACGGTTTAACAATTTGCGGCCAGTAACGTGCGTGTGCCAAATAATAAATGATCGCAGCTATATAGGAGCAGCATCCTAGGCTGCGACTTCCTTTTGAACGTTCACAATAATATCGTTTCACCGATATTCCTATGGTGAAAAGAGATAGGTGAGAGCTTCTCTAATGAACCGATTGTTGCTCGTTCTGCGCAGCGCCAGTTTGCGTCACGAACCACGCACGTGACGCACTTCGGTTGAAAAGCGAGACCAGACGTTGGCTGTAATGTTGTATGGAGAGCAAGAAGTGTTGAGAAACATTTAGAAACTGGCGTAAAGTGACAATTTTCGAGGATGACCAACCCAAAATAACAGGATGAAGGTGTAATTGAAAAAAAAGATGCAATAAAAAAAAGAAAATAAAGAAGTGCTTATCTTTTTCTGTTTCGATGACTTGAAACTGCAATAATTTTGGCATTTAAAATTCACGCTAATATTATGACGCAAACTAGTGTTTGAAGCTCAGTGGCTGAAGTCGGATGTGCGAGAACTCACCCATATCTTTTCACCATTGAGTCCGATTGAGTTTAGTTTATAAATTATGATTAACATATAACATTAACATATAAGATTTCGGGTTCATATGTCGTGATTGAATCTATGTTTAAATATTGGTAAAAGTGTCCCCCCCCATCACATTTTGGGGCGAGTTTCAAGTTAGTGAATCGATAAAAATGGTTTTAATTGTTTTTCACTATCTTCCACATTGTTTAAAAATATGAAAAAATATATGTTGTAGAAAGTTGTAAAACACATTCTAGCGGAAAGAATTGAGAGAGTACTTCAACGTTATGTCAAAAATTCATTTTAGTTTTTTTCTGTTTGAATTTGGTGTCAGAATTGGTAGCCAAAAATACCTTAAAAATTTAACTGCATTTCCTCGTCTCTCCAATTTTTTTCAGCCTGATACACGCCATAGAAGCTGAGAAAAAAATAAAACACGTTTCTCGTATCTCTGCAACAGATTGCCCTAAGAGGATGATTTTCTGTGAATCTACGGCATTTTTTATTCTCTTTTGTAAGAGCATCGCGATTATCGATTTGGTTTGGGAACACTTTTCACCCCTCATTCAGCTATACCCTTTCCCAAATATCATTAATTCTCCTAAGTCGCTAGCAACGTTATAAGGATAAATATATTCTTAATTAAAATATTAAGCAGTTTTTTTCATTAAACAATTATGTTTGGAATTTTTCAGAATGAAACACAAATCACCCTTTACCACATGATTAGAAACATTTAGATGTTCGTAAGATAAATTTTCATTGACCAAAACTATTTAGAGAATAATTTTGTAGAATACTTTGAGAATAATTTTAGATCTTTGTGCTTCATGATGTTTCTCCAACACGATCACATTCCCTAATCAATGTCTGAAATTTAAATGCATGAAATGGCAATACTAACTAAATTGATCCAGACGACGTCTTTTGAGGAAACTGGTTGCGTCACAATACATACACATACAAATATTCATACATATACTTACACATTCAGTATTTTTGAAATATCCAATTTCCTATCGTGTTTGATATATACTACTAAAGATATAGAGATATTGCCTTTGTCCATGTTTTAAAACAGCTTTCACCTAATGTGCTCTTCCCACAGAAATAAACCCACACACGAATACGACACTTCGTCGTGAATTCACATATTCTGGAAGTTGGGTTTCATGAATTGTGAAGTTTAGGCATATTTGCGAAATATCAGTTTGGCTTCAAGTTAGCAAAATTTTGGAACTCATTTTTATTTTCTCACTACAGAATAGAGAGGATTATTCTGTAAAAATTAAAGAGGATTTTAAAAAGTGAAACGAAAAATCCTGGGCAGGAAACTTCATTTATGGGAAAGAAAAATTGAAATAATATATTTTAAATTTTTAAAGTGAAAATTAGACACTGAAAATTAAAGATTCACAAAAAAATGCTCATTTCTTTTAAGTAATTTTAATAAATGTTAGAAATGGTCAGCCTGCACACTCGAACAAATTTCTGCTCTCCGGAAATCAGAAGCTTGCACTCCTACTCATTAGCTGAATTTCTCACATCATCCTTACTACTCATTAGCTGAATTTCTCACATCACGCAATGTTACTGAATTCTCAAAATTAAATTTTTTGCTTACCTCTGGAGAAGAATATGGTTTTAGTTTACAATAGCCCATCAGAAGAAAGTCTGAGAATTCAAAACCAGGAAGTCCGGTGTTCAATTTATTGGCATATCCAGTGATCCGTTATTTTCGATCCAGAAGCATTACTCCTTGTATGCAATAGTGTGATGTTGTACTATCGGGAAAGAAGTATATCCGGTGAATGGTTTTTAATGTACCAACAGTCAAATAATATACTAATTCACTTGTGAGAAAGTTTAAGTATTCTGTACCGTTTAGCCTATCACGCTAAAAAACTGGATCGAAAATAAAACGATCCGAAATGTCGCTCCAAGCATTTACAGAAATGTTCACCTGACTCCTTCTCGTGACTTGCGTTTAAAGTTATTAAATGATGAATAGTGATGCATTATAAAGGGAGACGGACCTATGGCAATGTAACAATTTATTGCACTCAAGACACTGACACCTGCCATGGAAAGGCGCAGAAGAAAAGGCTTCTGAGGAAATGTAGAACACATTCTTTCTACAACTTCTTTCCCAACATTAACAATATTTCTGCCATTGTATTTGGGGTCTTAATAAAATTAAAATGACGACGAGAAAATACATATTTCCTATTAAAAAGTCAAGTTTGTGTCAATATCTGAAAAATTACAAAAATTATATAAAGGAGGAAACGAACTGTGTAACTTCCCCCGTTATCGACAACTTGTCAAATTGCATGTCAATACCTTAAACGGTTTCGAAACAGTATGCTGTGGCCTCATGTGGTGCATCTGAATGATAAATACATATGCTAATGTTAAGAGTGCTAGTGCATCTATTGCATTGCAGCTTGCATTTTCACACGTATAGGCGATGTAATATCTAAAATAATGGTTTAATGAGATCGCCTTTGGTATTTGAGATTCTACCCAAGGTTCTGAGCTCACAATGAATTATACGTATATGAGTAGTCGAACACCAATTCCCCGCATAATGCCCTCCTGTGCCTCCTGCTTCAGACATTTCAACGGACGAAAACTAAGCCGCCGCCGTGGGAAACGGTGACAGCCGCTGCGTCGGCAGATGGAAGGCGTCCGTCCGCTGCCCTTGCGGGCCACTTCGAGGCCGGAGGCCTGGCGAGTGATGACGCCGTCGCCCCTGCCGGTGCCTTGACCTCCCCGGTGGAGGAGGCAGAGGCAGATAGGGAGCACGTGGTCGCTGGGAAACGCCATCGTCGGCGCCGCGCCGCCACTGCCCTGCGGAGATCCGCCCACGATCATTCAGGTATGCGGGGGAGGCTTCTGAATTCGCTTTCATCGCTGGCGCAACGCCGTTACCCTAGTCCGGAGGTTGAGTGATTGATTGATTAGTAATTCCGGGCGCGTCAACTGCTGAGGTCATAAGTTTTGTAAGTATGTTTTTTCACGGGAGGTGGAGGTGATCCCCAGCTTCCCCCGCTTGATGACGAGATCCGACGCCGACCTACACGTAGGCTTGCGGGGTTTTCCCAACCAAGAATCTCCCACCAGGGGGCACCGCCCCACACGGAGCAAGCACTAAACTCCTGAGTGGTCTTCCGGCATGTGTGATAGTGTTGTGCATGTAAGTGTAACTGTGTGTAAGAAAGGGGTAACGGTAGTACAAGGACGAGGAAGAAAAGATCGCGTGCGGTCTGTGACACGTTTGTTAGGATACTGTTCCGGCATTCGCCTGGTGTACATCGGAGATAACACGGGACTACCGATCAGAGCAGTCGGCCGCTAGAATTCTCGTCCAAACAGCGACTGAATTCGACGTAGCTATCCAGCTAGAGTCGCAAACCCTGCCACCATCGGGAATCGAACACTTGGAACTCCAGGTCAGAGGAACTTCAGTGACATCAATTGACACCCTGAACCACCTCAGCCGGTTTCAAAGGTCGAGAAAAGCACTGTAAGAAGAAAGATATTTCGGAACGTTTTGATTCACTAGAATCGGATTCGCAGTAAGACCTATCGCATTAAACAGCTAAATAAATATATAGGAAAAAAAAATGATGCATGAAGAGAAAATCATTAAATTAATGTCATCTAGAGGGGGCATGTTGAAATATAGCGATTTGGCTGACACAGGTGCTTGTAAAAGGTTGATGTTTAGTTTCTGTCTAGGTCTTCTTAGTGGTACACTTAGTAGTATTCAATACATGATGACTTACAAAGTTTTCTCGCAAACTCAAAAACTTTTCTGTGAAAACGATCTCAAAATTCTGCATTTTCGGAATGGCTCAAATGCCATTTTCTCAAAAAACAGCTCCATTTTTTTCAAACTTTTCGTACGGATAGTGCTAATTGCACGGTTTAAGATAACATAAAGTAATTCTGTTGTATTCTTTTGTCTCTTTTCAAAAACTACACAAATGTAATTTTTTAAATATCTCTCACGCCGTTAATACGCACATTTTTAGTGATGTGTACATTATTGCGTTTTTGAGTGGTAGTGCTTTAAATGAGTTTTTCGAAAATACAAAAGATTCCGGTGAAAAGAGCTTCAGCTTTCGCAATTACATTAGAGTTTAAACATTTTTTTCTTAAAAACGGCTCCAACTTTTTCAACGAAAATTTCTACGTAGGACGAGGTTCCAAAGGGAGAATTGTACTGTGCACTCTAAAGAGATAAGATTTGTACTTAGAGCTGTATTGATGTGATGTTTTAATATGGATATGTGTTTTTATGAATTATGTAAATTAGTGGTAATGAAGAATAAGGTTAATTGTTCACTGAACAAATAGCAGCCCGAGCCAGAGTCAATGTAAAGAAAAGGATCCTGCAAAATTTAATGATTTCTTATCAGTACTCTTTTCTCATTCAGCACAACTGAGGATGAGAAAATGCGCGCGTTTCAAGAAATGAAGGATCAAAAAAGAATGATAGTAGAAAATTTCACATTGGATTTGATCAAAGAGTTTAAATTATTTAATTTGCCAATTAATCCGTTAGTCTCTTCATACTTATTGTAATATTCATATGGTATGTTTTTTACTAAAGTTCATTCTGAGTTTCGCGTGAAGACTAAAAAAAAATGGAACTGTTTGCGGATCTACTGGGCATTGACTACGAAACACTAATGAATGCAAGTGTATACAAGACTTCCAAAAGTGTTACGTTGTGTCAATATATTGAACGTTGACTATGAAATACTTATAAATTTACGAATAGAAATCTTTAACATAAAAAACTGTATCTATGATTCAGTGTGTTTCTGAAGATAAGATGCGTAATCTTCTTTTTCAGAATCAATGTACAGGCTAGACTTGCGACCATACGGATGTGAGTGTAGATTTAGTGGTGGTAACGGAAGTGGTGGACATCAACTGATACCACTGCAGTGCCTCCGACCGGAAGGTCCTAGGGTTCAAATCCTGATGGTGGCAGGATTTTCGACCCCAGGCAGATATCTAAGACGAGTTCTGTCTCTGTATGGAGGATTCCACCGGCCGACTACTCCGATCGATAGTTTTCTGTGGTTTCTCCGATCAACACCAGGCGAAAGCCAGAGCAGTACCCTACCAAACGGGTCACAGACAGCGCGCGATCTTTCTTTCCTTTTCCTTTGTCCTATTCTACCCCTTAGACCGACTCACACTTACATGCATTACTCTAACATATGCCGGGAGACCGGTCGAAAGATTGGAGATTATTCCGGCTGGGGCTGTGTCCTGGTGGTGGGAGATACCCTTGCGTGAAAACCCCGCTGTCCGTCGGTAGGTCGGTGCTGGATCCCGCCATCCAGCAGGGTACCGCAAACTCCCGAGCAAAACGCTTGCACTATACTTACGGTACTAATGACTTGAGAAGTCGACGCATCCGGAATCACTAGTAATCAATCAACTGGTGGTGGTTGTAGAGTGCCGGCGCGACCAGGTGGATGCTTCGGAGTTAGAGGCAGCCGCTTCGGCCGCGGAGCCGGCGCAGGCGGAGCTGCGCATCGTGGACAGCCAGAGCCTTTTGCTGCGCTGGCCCCTCGTCCAGGGCGCCATAGGCTACGAGGTACGAGTCAATTGAAGTGGGTTTAATCAGAAAACGTTCAGGTCACACACTACTTCAAAGTCTTATAATATATGGACAATTCAAATTTTGTGATTTCATCGAGGACTTTATAAACTTGATACCAAGTATGGCAGAAATAACCGACACCGAGTTTTTGTTCATTTCTATTTAATTTTTATATATAATATATATATATATATATATATATATATATATATATATATATATATATATATATATGTTATATCCGGCTTTTTTTCAAATGAATTTGATACTTTATTCAAAGAAACCCTTTCACAGGTGATAGCCTCGGGATTCGCACTCACTATAACACTGAACAAAAAAATAACCTGGCATTCACGTTACTTAAATCAGACCCTTTCACATGTCACAAAAGCAATTACTTTAAACACAAAACAACAAATTGATCTTTCCAGATAATATTAACTGTACAACATATGAAAATCCTGAGTCATTTATGTAAAATTGTACAAGGTATGGCCTCTTTAAATGAATCTAATGACACGTGCAGTAAATGACCTGGAAACTGCCACTCACACAGTTTGAAATACTTCTCCCACCTATTCTAGACGTTTCACCCACTTTTAACACGGATTGTCGTGTATTTTACGGCTATTCTCTTTTCCCAACTGATCGCCGCATAAACGTTGCCAGTTCCTTTACCTCAACAGCTCCGCGTCGCTCGCCTGTAGGTAACCTGGGAGATTTTCTGCCGCTCGCCCCGCGTTGCCGCTTCGTCTTCGCGTGCTTTGCTGCGACGATAGCAATTTCCTTCGCTCGAACACCGCCAAGCCTCCAATTTTCACACCCCTCTCTGGTTCCGAACCCGCACTATCCTCGCTCCAGACCAAGTCCTTCTCGCCTACGCTTCGCTCTTCCTGGGGTCGTCCTTCTTCCACCGCCGCGCCTCGCACAAGTTTGTCCGCGCTTCCAGCCTCGAAATTATTAATGTTACTGGAGTTATGCTCAAGTGCTCGGCCGACCTACCACACTTTAGGCATGTGTGGTCTCAGCGTGCAATTTTACAACTTTGAAGTTATTCCGACGTCAAACAGTTATTTCGCTTGCTCTCTCAATTATTGTGAATGCGACGAATGATTGTGCACTCTATTTCTTAGTTACTTCACTTTCTAAGATACGCTTTCCAATCTAACTTTTAACTAAGTATTCTAACAAGTTAAAATAAACTCCTATGCTATCAATTTGTACTCGCCGTCACTGCTGTAGTCAAAGAGGGTTTCTTCTGGTCGCCGTCGCTGTTGCCGTGAAAGAGAGCTCTTCCGAGGCGCGCCGCGATACATATGGTACTCGCGCCTGGGGAAATTTTGGAGTGGTGCATATTCTCCTCCATTCGTGACCTCTCGGAAAAACATTACCCACTAGTTCGGGCGTCGTAGTTCGAAAATCTGTGGGCAGATGGCGCGTTTACCGGCCATCGCTCCGCCGCGTATCCTAGTCCTCTCTGTTCGTGGGCTTCTTTACATAGCTGATGGTGGCGTTATGGGGTTGTCTTATCCCGTGACGTCACTATATATATATATACATATATATATACATATATATATATATATATATATATATATATATATATATATATATTCTAACACATCCACCTACTACCTTCCACACGTGGTGTGGGCGTGATAAAATGAATGCTCGTGAAGCGAGCTTAAAATTCTCAGGAAGCAGGATCTTTTGGGTATGACAAAGGTCTTAACTCTTGACACAATGAATCACATAAAATACGATTAAAATGAGCATATATTCAATGAAAAAATTATACTGACACAATTATAAAACAGGATAATGTACTTTAAGTAGTTGGTCACTGAAAAAAACCAACAGAAAACAAGGCAAAACAAAAAAATTGGCGTCACCTCGACTGCCTGAACACACTTTAAGCAATTACAATTTACAATTTGCTCATTCCTCTTTCTGAATTTTCATCTACCAAATGATTTTACTCCTTATACTCTCTAGTTTTTCCGTGCACGGCTTTTAAAATGAATATTACACTTGTTTTAAGGAATCCCGTTCACAGGTGCTAGCCTTGGGATTCGCACTCACTATAACATTGTGAAGTTTAAAGAGAGAAAAAAAATAAAACGTAACATATATTTACGTAACAATTATTTAAGTAAAATTGAACAAGGTATGGCCTCTTTGTATGAATTCAATAACACGTGCAGTAAATGAACTTGAAACTGCCACTCACATTGTCCGGAATACCTCTCCCACCTATTCTGGACTTTTCACCCACTTTTAACACGAATTGTCGTGTATTCTCTTTTCCCAACTGATCGCCGCATAAAAGTTGCCAGTTCTTTTACCTCAACAGCTCCGCATCTCTCGCCTGTAGGTAACCTTGGGGATTTTCTGCCGCTCGCAGTTGCAACCTGTCTTCGCTCGCTGTCCCACGATATTACCAGTTTCCTCCCCTCGAGCTCTGGACTCCGCCACGCCTCCAATTTCCACACCTTTCTCCCGTTCGCCGGACGATTTTCGTTCCAGTCCAAATCTTTCTCAGCTACGCTTCGCTCTTCCTGGGGTCGTCCTTCATCTTCTGCCGCGCCTCGTACAAGCTTGTTCGCGCTTCAAGCCTCGAATAATTAATGTTGCTGAAGTTATGCTTTAAATGCTCGGCCTACCTACCACACTTTGGGCGTGTGTGGTCTCAGCGTGCAATATGAGATGCAGGATTTAGTTAATGTCCTTCTGCGCGAATTCTACAAATTTGAAATTATTTCGAAGTCAAACAGTCACTTCACTTGCTCTCTCAAATATTGTGAATGTTAATGCGAAGAATGTTTGTGCCCTCCACTTCTCGATTACATCGCTTTCGTTGATACGCTTCTCAAGCTAACTTTTAACTAGCAAGTTAAAATAAACTCCTATGCTATCAAGTTACAAACGCCTTCAGAACTCAGTCTAGTCGCCGTCGCTGCTCAATCATAGAGAGCTCAGTCTAGTCGCCGTCGCTGCTGCAATCACAGAGAGCTCAGTCTAGACACCATCAGTCTAGTCGCAATCATAGAGAGCTCCTCCGAGGCGCGCCGCGATACTTACGGTACTCGCGCCTGGGGAAATTTTCGAGGGGTGAATATTCTCCTCTTTTCGTGACCTCCCGGAAAAACATTATTCGCTAGTTCGGGCGTCAGAGTTTGAAAAGCTGTGGGTAGATGGCGCGTTTACAAGCCATCGCTCCGCCGCGTACCCTACTCCTCCCTGTTCGTGGGCTTCTTTTCGTAGCTGATGGTGGCGTTATGGGGTTGTCTAATCCCATGACGTCACAATATATATATATATATATATATATATATATATATATATATATACACACACAAGTGACAAACTCTTTGCACGCGAATGTGAATTCTAGCGTTAACCCCAAACGGGAATGTCCGGATCGGAGGCAACCCAAGCAAACTTCTTTTTCTAAAATTCTACCTCTCCTGTACTCTCAACATCACGTTATCTGTGGAACCCATTGTTTCATTTCTTCCCCTATATCAGTTTCTTATCCCAATCTCCCTTCTATAATCCTCTGGCGACCATCGCATCTTTTACAATTTGGGCCTAGCTTCTTGATGATCGACCCCGTTTTATTCTCTCGGGAGGAATGCATTTTCATATTAGTTTAGGCTATATAAACTCCTCCATGTTTTCTAGATGACCATAACAGAGAAGGCGTTTGTTTTCATTTTGGCGATAATATTTCTTTTAACGCCCATAATATCCCATATTTTCTCATTCCGTACGTGTTCTGGTTTGGAAGTTCCACTGCTTCTTCTCCAAAAATGCATTTCAAGTGGAAGAAGTGTGTCTCATGCTCTTTTATTCAGTTCCAATAGTTTTCCACCATAGGTAGTGATACTTTCAACCACTGAGGAATAAATAATATTCTTGGTTCTTTTTGTTATTTGATCTTTCAACAAAATGGACTTTAGTTGCCATATCGCTCTTTTACCTTAACCAATTTTATTATTGTCATCAGTGCTTTTACCATTATATGACTAAGTGACCTCTAAAAATTTATAATTTGTACAACCTTTAATTTTTTCAGGCTCTATCTCTTTATCTTCCAGCTCGTCATATCCTCAGATTCTCAGTTTTAGACATATTAATCTTTAGGCCCCATTTTCATATTCCTTCTTCAACGTACGGAGTTTATAACTCAAGTCATCCATATCCCCGACTACAATGGCCTTATCGTCAGCAAATAGTAGGGTATACATAATTTCACCACCGTCTGGAATGCCCATACCACTACATTTCTTCTTCCACTCTCCAAGGGCTTTCTCTAAATAGATATTAAAAAGTGTCGATCCCATAGTAAATCCCTGACGAAGGCTCTTCTGAACCAGGGATTCTGAGGAAACTTTATTGGCTATTTTGGCCACGCTCATACAGGGATTGTAAAATTCTTTTAGCGCACTGACATAAGTTATCGACATTCCATTCTTATATAAACTGGTCCAAAACTTGTTTTATGGGACAGTATTGTAAGCATTGTGTAGATCTTCAAAAGCCTGGAGAGTTGTTAAGCCTCTACAAACTCTTTTTTTCAATCTCTCTTACTGTGATCAATAATTTATTATTTTTTGTTGTTCTAGATTCAAGAAATGGGGTGGAGGTATCATTGCAACACTTCTTAAACAAGCATTTATTCATAAACAATTACGAGTTCTCAGCGAAGTCGGCATTTATTCAATACATTCTGTAACAATTTTGATGATGACACTAACATTTCGCATTATAGAAGTGATTTATTATGACAATAAATTTAAAGTATTGAACAACTGATACAAATATGTAGACGAAACGCTATGGATTAATTTATTTCAAAATTTCACAATTTCATGCAATATCAAATTACACCGAGAACTTTGTCAGATAGGTTGAGAAAGTTCTTACAGTCCGTTTTCCATCTAAACTTATTAACTCAACGTTTAAACTTTCAACATTTATTCATTCAAGCTTAAAGTTTTTCAATTCCATCGCAAGTCCTGTGCAGTTTTCGTTACTGAACTCCATTTGGATCTGTGGTAGATTTTCGTGAACGGGAAGTTGCGGCAAAAAGTCTACAGCGGCACACGAGACCAAGCAGCTCTTCTGGACATGGACCTGAAGCAGCTCCAGTACGTGGCTGTCTATCCTCGCCTTCTTGGCGAGAATGACACGCCGATGCTCTCCGCCAACGCCACATATATTCCCTCAAACAATTATTGAGTAAGTAAATGAAATCGGGTTCGTATTATAATAATAGGTTTCTTTTACAAAAAGTGAATTTTCTTTGCCAGCATACGCAGAACCTTCGGTTTCTAATAACGAATGGACTATTCTAATCTTTAGAGGACATTTTAAAGATGCTACTGAAATGAAGTATATTTTAAACCTTTTCCTTCTTCTTCTTCTTCTTCTTTTCTTCTTCTTCTTCTTCTTCTTCTTCTTCTTCTAATGAATAACTATGTTATTATTCATAAAAATAGTTCCTTTTTAAAATAAAGACATTCAGGTTTCGTTTTATTGTTTCAATTCATAAAAGTTGGAGTTGGTAACGTTTTGGCTACTATCTTCTAGTCATCTTCATGCCTCTGATTTAAAGAACAATGTTAGAATTCGATGCTGTATTGGATGCTGTAGAGAAACACGTTTACATTATTTTTAACAACAGATCAAAGATTTCAATTGAACAGAAGCTCTCATTCACAATACTGGATAATATAAAAATACTTTTAAATTACTTTCAACACATCGATCAATCGATAGTCATGCAATTAATTAAATTTCATCACGATTACCGTATACAATTATGTGAAATATGGCTGTATTATTTATAAAACTAAGAAAAAAAATATAATAGAATAAACCTACTGAAACGTACCAGATTAATGAAAAAAAACTCAAGATTTGCATGTAGGCGGACGCTCCACATTTGAACGATAGCATTGTATTTGTGCACTTTCAGCAGTGACAATAGAAGCTAATCGACGAGCTGATTTTGCGAAGACTAACAGCAGTATTTCATTTTCGATTTTCTTACTACATCTAAGTGTATCCCATCCTGTAATAGCGCTTGAAATTATCCAATCACAATAGTCAGCAAATATTTTTTACATTCTCGTGCCCGTACACGCATACAGAATAATATACGGAAAACCAATTTTGAGATTTGAATGGAAATACATGTTTTGGAGTTCCCTGATACCGAGAAAAGTTTTTATAAGAGTCAGTCTGTGCTGCTTGAAAGATTTTTTTAAGTTTCTCGAAAAATTCGATTTTTTTGTGAAGAAGAGATCAAATTTGCGCATTTTCTGAAAAGCTCAAACAACATTTTCTCAAAAGCAGCTACAAATATTTCGATGAGATGATGATAGGTCCTGGCGGATAAAAACATTTGGATTTGATAGAAGTTGTGGATATAGTTGAAATGGGAAATTTGGTGCTGGGATCGAATGTCAGTATATATTGTTAGTTTGGGAGGGCGTAATTCCATGAATGCGGGTTTCAAGGCTGGTGAGTTTTAAGTGATTCTTGCTTGTGGTGTTGATCCAAGTGAGATGGGCATGGATTAGGATAGAGCGAATGAAAGTGTAGTTGATAATTGTTTCTTAAAGGGAAGGGAATGATGAGTAACAAGGGATTATTGATAGTTTAATAGGATCGGCCAGTGACGTCTTGGATGTGATATGTTCGGAGGAATCTACGGGAAAAGTGGATGCCAAGGAATTTCGCTGTGGGTTTCTAGGGGATATGATGCTAGGAGGTGGGAGAGGAAGAGCTATCTCGGAAGGAGAAAAGAGGGTATTTGCATTTTCGTGATTTATAGTTAAGGACGTTCTCTCTGACCGATTAGTGGAGGGTTTTAGGCTTGTTTGGAGTTGAGCAAAGAATCGAGTTAAGGACTGGAAGGATGCAAGGAAAGCAAAATCATCGGCGCAGAGGAATACCTTGATATCATAGGTGTTAGGTTTTCATTTATTTAGACGGAGAACAGGATTTGCCTTGAGAAGAACGGAAAGGTTTGAGACTGATAAGGGTAATTGTGTCTAACGTAGATCGAGATCTTTATTACAGGAGACGGATGTGTACTTTCAGTTACGACAGAGCACTCTATGAGGCGGAAGGTAAGGGAAGTTGGAATTGGGTGAGATATGTTTTTACGGATAACGATGGTCGTGCCTCGGGCGGTTAGCTGGTCGGATCGGTATGTGGTGAAGTTTCAGGTGGAGTTTTAACCTTGTTTTCTGTAAGAGGAAAATCTCGGCAGAGTGATCGTTGCGTTCCCAAGGTGGAAGATTCTTGGGGTCCTGCCGCTGGCCTGTTACCTGTGGAGACTTTATTAGCGTCCGTTCCATTGTCCTCCTCATTGCTGCCTCCAGTGGAGGGCACGATCGGTGGGGTGCCTTCTCTTTTTTCTTTGGATGAGGTTTTCAAACGTCTCCCGCAAAAGTTGTTGGGGAATTCCCGGAATTGAATCGTTTCCTTCCTCTGCTAAGGCCTCTGGCCGGCGAGGGTATGGTAAGCCACCTCCTCTCCAATGCAGGATTTGGTATATCCTTCGACCGCAGCCGCTTCCACTAGTTTGAAAAACTGACGGTGGGATACTACCACCCGCTCACGCGCATCTGTTTACCACCAGGCGATAAATCTCTGGCTAATAATACACAAGGCTATCAAACGCTTGTCAATCTGACTACAACATCATCAACTCTGGTGAATTGTTTTATTAGTATTATTCGTATTTTATGTTCTTATTGTTAACTTGCTGTATGTTTGGGATACGTTTCTCATCACCGCAATTCTAACAGCCCTGACTGGAGAAAAAGCAAAAGAGACTGATTAAAATATATTTCTAAATACTGTATTTTTTAATTAAATTTAATACATTTTAAGTTTTATAGCCAGTGATGTTTTTTGTTAGTAGAAATTCAATTCAATTACGGAAATACTTTTACATTTAAAATGTTGAAATTTGAAAACAATAAAGGTGTATGAAACTAACTCATTTCATTTTTGTCAAGACAGTACAAAAAACTAAAAAAATGTTGAAAAAATAAACTAAATTGACGAAAAAATCACTTTTGCCAACACAATTTCATGATGAATAAGATTAGCTTTTTTCTTAATGATGGGGGAAGTATAACATTCTCCGGGCTGTTTTGCTTATCATTCTTCTGACTGTTAAGTACATCCATATTTGTTTTTTATAGTTACCTGCTATTTGTTACATTCTAGGATTGTAATGCTGTTTACTTTATCATATGTTCTAATCATTTCCTTTGTTAAGTCATTGTTCCTATAAGGAAATGTTGAAGCTAACGTATATAAGATTGAATATACTTTACATGTATTTTAATTATTTCTCTTTTTAAGATGGTAGGCAATGAAAATAATATCTATTGTATCGTATTAGTTTTTGCCAATCAATAAATCGCACTCTCAATTATTTTCACTTTCAACTCAAATATTTTTCTAAAGATCCTCATTATTTGTATTACGAAAGTAATATTAATTAATTTAAGTATCTAAATATCTAGAGATACAATTTTTTAAAGCTTTAATAGATACTTTACTTTCGAATTCAATGATCGATTATCCCAATAAATTGTGGTTTGTGACTTATTGAACAGATCAATGTACGTGTATTCCACACTGTTTGTATTCTCATCAAAGAGAATAATTACCCATACTTTGAATTACGTATGTTTTTGGGCATTTCAACGTTAAGGTCGTTGATCCCGTTAGTGTAGTGAATGTTTTCCCTGGGAGGTGGCGGCGATGCCTTTGCCGCTGGAAGGTAAAATATGGCGTCTACCTTCTCATATACATATCGAAAATCTGCCACGTCGGGACTTTCAAGATGTGATGCACGATTTACTTTTAGGTGTTGTTTGATATAACTCAAGATATTTGCGTTCGAATGTAGACAATAAGAAGAGGTTAAAATGTTGCAATAACTGGAACTCTTTTAGGAAAATTGTGTCTTCTGCGTCAGGAGAATAGTCTCCGAAGTGTACTATGCTGGATTGGGCGGACAGTAGCTTTGTGTGCCGCGATACAAATGTTGCTTTTGTGCGTGGGAGGAGCCGCCTGCGGGCGTCAGTTGCTGCGTCAGAGTCGAGCGCGGGGGGGGGGGGGAGCGGGATCGCGCGAGCGGCTGTGGACCGCTGCGGGAGGGCATCTGCCCCAGACGCAGAACACGCCCTTTTGTGCGCTCCACAATCGCCTCCGCTTACCCACCCCCCGCACCCACGGGCTTGCATCCTCAACTGGCTCTGCATCCTCTGCTTTGTCCTGAATTCATCATCACCGTCATTAACGGACATTTTAACGTATTCTGCCTTCAGATATGCTACATCATTCCACTGGCTTTTCACATCCTGAACCCTAAACTCCACTCCGCAGACGCTCGTAAACCCATTGTGGTCGAGAACTGTCTGCTTACGCTGGTAGTTCCTGAGCCGTTGGCAACTCTTGAACTTTGGGACGGGTAGGAAGGTTTGATGACTCTCACAAAGCGGACCACAGGCCCATTGCGGAGCGTAATCCTCCTGACACCCAGAAATTATTTTTTGAGAGTCCCTTAAACGAATAAATTATTTTTACCATAATTACTCATGAAAGAAATAGAATTGATATTTGTGTGTGTGTGGGGGGAGGGGTACGCATAACTCGGACAGATTTTAAGAACTAAATCAATTGATATTGATATACACTAATTTTACATGATTAGTTACAGAAACACTAAAATTTCCTTTTAATTTGCTTACGGTAGCAGGGACAGTGAATTTGGCCGCCTGACAAGTTTACAATACTGTCTTTATCTACTAGTCTTCTTTGAACTTGATAGTTGGACCTCGGTAGATGCAGCACTGCTGCGCTTTACTGATGTTGCTATGTGTGCGCTGGATGATGATTTGCCGACAAACTACAGCGAATACTAGATTTCAGTCCTATCCTTTTGATATTTTTTTCTTTCGATACCTGTACTATCTGGATTTTTTTAGTGAATTGAAATTTTGATGTTGGGCATCATAAATGCATGGCAGAAGCGCTCAACTGGTGAGACCTTCCTCTTTCATTCATAGTTTGAGACAAGGAAAGGTTACGTCACTCGAAAAACTGATGTTATTCAGTGTCACTATCGGTGTCATCATTCGCATCTCCAAAGACAAGCGCAATAAAGTTTTCTACCGCGTATAGTAAATTTTTCTAATTTACTTTGTTTATTTCCTGTTTCCACTTTTTTAACAATTTCGTCATTTATATAAATACATTTATATTCATGGAATTCAAAACATACTATCAGCTGTATGTACTTAAAGTGTACAAGGGGAAAACGATAGATTCCACTCGATCAACTGACTGAATTTTTTTTTTTTTATCTTTGAACATTCATGTTATGCATTTTATAGTAAAATATTATATTGGGCATAAACTGTACGAATAAACCAATAGTTATTTTTTATAAAAAATAGTCTTCTAGGGGATTTTCCGCAAATCTTCAGGCGCCATGCGTGTAGTCATTCGTATAGCCATCCGTATAGACAGGAAGTCACAAGATTATCAGAAGAAAGCGAAAGGGCTTTTGAAAGCTTATTATTTAAATTTGTAAATTTGTCTCTTGCTATGCTTTCTAATATTCTTGTTCCTAAGAGAAAAATATACTAGACGATGGTGATGAATTGTATTACGTATAAATCAGAAATTTGGGTTAAACAGGATGCAATAAACTCTCGGTTAAATGGACTTTTGGTATCCTGTTTGACAGAATACCAAACGAAGATTTGGTTTGGTTTGTTTTTTTCGTGTTTCCGGGCGCATCAACTGGTTTGGTTATTAGTCCCGTTAGTGTAGTGCATGTTTTTTCTCGGGAGATGGTGGTGGTCTTCCCGCGCTGAATGGCGAGATGCGGCGCCGACCTACCGTTGACTAGTGGGGTTTCCCCCTAACCAAGACTCTCTCACCAGCGGGGCACCGCCCCAGTCGGGACAAGCTCTAAGCTCCCGACCGGTCTCCCGGAATATGTGGTGCTGTAGTGCATGTTAGTGTAAGTGTGTGTGTAAGGGAGTGAGGGTAGGACAAGGAAGAGGAAGGAAAGATCGCGCGCGGTCCGTGGCCCGTTTGGTAGGGCACTGCACCGGCATTCGCCTGGTGTTGATCGGAGAAACCACGGAAAACTACCGATCAGAGCAGCCGGCCGCTAGAATTCTCCTCCAGGCAGCAACTGAATTCGACGTAGCTGAAAAGCTATTATCGAAAATCATGCAGCCGTCAGGACTCAAACCTAGGACCTCCCGATCAGAGGCGCTGCAGTGACATCAGTTGATGCACGATGCCGATTGGATAATAGGTTGAAATGTTTTCGCAGACAAATGTTCTAGCATAAGATTGGGAGCCAAAACATTTTCATGGGAGTGAATTTTTGAATTTGAGCCCTCGCACAAAATGCATCGCCGTGGAAACCCGGTCGGCAGGGGAAGCGACGCAAGCGATGTGAGCCTGTGGTGACGTGAAACGGCGCGTGGGCGCAGGGGTGTGTGTGACGCGAGGCGGAGGAGGAGGAGCGGCTGAAGGGCGGGGCCGCGCCCTATAAGAGGCGGCCCCCGGCGCGGCCGGCCAGTAACAGCCGCCCCTTCAGCACCCACGCTGCTCCTCCGCCATGTCCCCGCTGCTGCTGGTGCTGCTCCTGTGCTCCGGCGCTGCGCTCGCTGGGGCTGGCGACGGCTTCAACCTCTTCAAAGGTACGCTCCTCTCCAACCACTTTTATCCACTCTGGATGTTTACTGTCAGATTACGAAAATGTGGTCATTATAATAACAGTTTTGGAAACACGTTTTTTAAAAATCCATGGTCCAACATTAACAGCAATGATTTGTTTTGTAATGAAAAGGAAAAGTGTTCACACAAATGCGAGACCTGCGTATCTCGTATCAACATCAGTGTCACATTTTGCAGAATGAATTATCAAAATTATATGAAAATAGGATTTCATTAGAAACGCTGAACAATATTCATATCGCAACATCGTATTATAATGCTCGTTTCATAATTATCCAATTTCTTATTGGAGTAAGAAGTATTACATTTGTTTCGTAAATAATTATATATATATATATATATATATATATATATATATATATAATTATTTTTTCCATCATGAAGAGTAATGATGAAACAAATAACGATTTGTAATGGAAGCATTTTTTCCTAACGTCGCGCGTTTACTATTATTATTATTATTATTATTATTATATTATTATTATTATATTATATTATATTACTATTATTATTATTATTAATATTACTATTATTATTATTATTATTATTATTATTATTATTATTATTATTATTTATTATTGACTTATGTCTCGGAAATCATCCAGTTTTCTCAGGTGTGTTGGGGCCAAAATTGGTAGATCACATTCTTGGTTACAGCTCATAAAAAAATCAGCACGGTATGATTGATTGATTTTTTCGTGTTCCCGGGCGCGTCAACTGCTTTGTTCATTAGTCCCGTTAGTTAAGTGCATTTTTTTTCTCGGGAGATGGCGGTGATCTTCCCCCGCTGGATGGCGAGATCCGGCGCCGACCTACCGTCGGCTAGTGGGGTTTCCTCTAACCAGGACTCTCCCACCAGCGGGGCACCGCCCCAGTCGGTTCCCGACCGGTCTCCCGGGATATGTGGTAGTGTCGTGCATGTTAGTGTAAGTGTGTGTGTGTGTGTGTGTGTGTGTAAGGGGAGAGGATAGGACAAGGAAGAGGAAGGACAGATCGTACGCGGTCCGTGGCCCGCTTGGTAGGGTACTGCTCCGGCATTCGCCTGGTGTTGATCGGAGAAAGCACGGAAAACTACCGACCAGAGCAGCCGGCCGCTAGAATTCTCCTTCAGACAGCTATTTAAAAAGTTGAAAATTTGCCCCGTTAGGACTCGAACCTAGGACCTCCCGGTCAGAGGCGCTGCAATGACATCAGTTGATGCACTGAGCTACCGCTCCCGGTCGGTGCGAACTATTCGACATGTTTCTAAGATGACATATTTTTTAGAATTAAGAATTATTCCATTGGGGTTTAAATGTAATTTTTGTGTATATTTTTTCTAGGTTTTAGTGACCAGACCAGTTGCTGTGATAACAAATGTTATAACTTCAACAGAATTGAGACGATATATTTCTCTGTGTTCCATGAGGGTATATTTGGTGACTTTCTCTCTTTTTGCCTCATCAGTTTTGTGGTCTGATGGATGTGTGATATCCGTGAAGTTGGCCTTTTGTCTGTGAAGTCGTAAACTACAACGTCTCGTCTATTAACTGCAATGGTTTTGTCCGCGTATATTTGGATATCATAGTACATCCGGTAATTTTTGTTTTCCAATACTGGCTTGGCTTTATAGCACGGGCATATGGTGTCAGGTGATATTAGACCGTATATCACTGCAAGGGCTGAATGGATGATGTTTGCTGTTAGATTGTACCGGCTTCGATATTCTGTATTTGCCACGTTTGTTCATGACGTTATTATGTGGTCAATTGTTTCTGATAGTTGATGGCATACCCTACATTCATCTCGCACGTATGTTTTTTCAATTTATTTTTTGTAGTTGTTAATACCAACCATCTGATCTTGGATTGCATGAATAAATCCCTCAGTCTCCCAAAATAGGGACCCATCCCGAAGCCAACGTATTGAGGCGTCTTTATCTGCATTTTTCAGGGAATAGGGAAATCGACCGTGAAGACTATTGGACTTTCATGATTGTATTCTGTCATGGATGGTGGTTACAGTTGGATAGTTGTCTTTATCCTCCAAATTAAGCGGAGTATACCCTTTTATAACAAATGGAAATATATTTGCACTTATCTCATGGTTCAGATAGAAAATACGTTTTTTAATATGGTCACTTGTTTATTGCACAGGCTTTTAAAGTCTAAGAGGCATATTCCTCCTTGTTTTCTGGGAATGTACAATCTTTCCACAGCAAATTTCGGATGGTGGATTCTGTATTTAGTGAGTATTGTGCGTACTAGGATATTTAGATTTTCCAGAGCAGTTTGTGACATATATTACGCCAAAGGAATACGTTAATAGTGAGATTCACCATGAGTTGATGGTTTTAATTCTTTTTTACCAATGAGATCTGTCTTAAGGTTTTTGTGATGGCGAGATTTGAGCACGTTTTCCATGTGTTGTTTGTTTTGTTTTCTATCAATTAATAATAATATAATTATTATTATTCGTGCACGAGAGTTGATCATGACCTAGTTGCATAATACGACATTCATTTCTTCCTAGTGATATGTTATTAGGATTTTATGATACAGAATTTATGATAAAAGAATTTTCGCTTATTACTAGTAGCGATGTTTATCATGATACAACTGTAGCGGAATAAGAGGCAGGAGAAAAAGGAAAACCCAGATACCCCCTGCAGAGAATACTCTTTGACCCAAACATAATTCACAAGAATCGATCGGGACCTGAACATAATAACTGAATAGATAGCTTTTTGAGTGTAGGTTAGGCATTTTCATGTCGACCACAGAATAAAGCAATTGTAAATTCAATTTCTAACATTTACGAATTTACCTAGAATAATAATATAATTGGTAAATATTACCAACATTTTTCAGTATCTCCTGAGTAAGTCGTAACCTATTGATGTATTGCAATTAAATAATATTTCAGTGACATATTTTTAAAATGGTGGCTCTATTATATTTTACAGCAATAATGTAAATATTATCGAGGATATTAAAAAAAAAAAACCCCAAATTTACATTTTTTACCTTTAAATTTACATTCTATATAATTAATAGGGACCCGGGAATTATTCGCAATGCAGTGCATTACACAGACACTACTGGACGTGATTGTTAATCACGCTTTATGCTACGCGGTTCAAAAATTCTAAAAAATGAAAGACTTTCTCGCAAGTATGTGTTTGTTCTACGTTCTGGTTTGGACATGGTGGTCAAGTATTCTTATGTTAAAACATTCTCCCTCAAATTTGGGCATGCGTTCGCTATAAAATTATATTGGAGAAATTTTATTTACTTGTTCGAGATTGAAATAATAATTCCGGCCGAAATTTCACAATCGCAGGAGCAGAATAACTGCTGTTAATTCTTGACTGTACGGCGTGTAGCGTAGAGTTCAGGGGCGGTTGAATCATCAGAAACGAATAAATCACCATCAAGAACGCCCCCACACGTCAGATTTAATTCAAACAACTCTTTAAACTTTTCCATTACTAATAAGAACAAAGTGTGAAAATTTCAGCGAAATCAGTCGTGTAGTTTTTGCGTTTACGTGCGACACACGTACGCACATTCTATTTCATTTATATACCGATGTATATCTATGTAAGATCAAATTTCGTAATCTGAATTTTCTTCTAATTAATTAATTTCCATACATTCAGTAGATATAATACATTTATTTTAATATAGTTGTATATTATAGGCTCCTATTGTCTTTATAACACTATTTTACAGTACAAAAACATCCAATCTTGTCATTTTAATAGTGTATACCATATTGCATACCCTTTTGTTGTATGTGCAGAGCTGAAGTGCTTGTGTTTCAGATCGCTTGCGAGGGAAGGGCGAAGAGGGCGCCCCGGAGGAGCCCGAGCCCATTGAGCCGGTGCCGCGAGTCGTGTGTGAGTGTTCGCTCGCGCCAACCAGCCTCCACACCTCCTCTCTTCTTCTCTCAGCCCCAACTTAAGCGGTTGCGTTACAGCGGTGCTAGGGGCGTTCAAAACACAACACCCGAGCTATTAAAGAAAACACACTTTTTTATTAAACCTTCAATTCAATGAAAAACTGAAATGAAAAACTAACAACTAATTAAACAAACTAAAATTAAACAATATAAATTAAAGTGTTAAAAGTGAGGGTCATTATACTTTAAATTTGCAAATAAATTAAAATGTTAAAAGTGAGGTTGATTAGATCAAATCTACTTGTTCATCAAAACAAGTTTTTTAGTGAAACAGGATTCCCAAGATTTCTAATGTGTCTCCAAACACCTCTCTGGGAAGTCTGGATGTTTCACAATTGGTACAAAATGTTACTAGAGACTACCTGTCTTCTGGCGGGTCGTAAGGAAGGGCAATTTAAGGAGTGCCCACCCCCTCACGCTCCCAAATGAGCCTTCAACCATCCCTGTAGATAGTTGGGGCGTACGTGAATCACCAGGCTCGAGATTGGGAACTGTGGCAGACTATTTCAATCCCAAAAACATATTTCTGAAGCAAAATCAATCTTTACATGTAAAATGAAATTTTCCAAATGTCTTATGCTCTTTTTCTTCTTCCTAACAAACTTGCTTAAGTGCCCTGACAATAAAATATATATTCCCCTTCACAAACTTTTTTCCCAGTGGAGTAAATTATAACACATACAGTTTTTCTTTCAAATAAAACATTAAATCTAAATATGTAATACATTTTTGAGCATTTATTTGCATTAATACGATTTACTAGAAGTTTTCATTCATAATCATACTATTTCTATTTTTTACTTACTATCTTACTTTTTCTTTCTTTCTATCTTTCTACGTTTCTTTCTTTCAACCTGTCATTTATCATTTTATCTTTTTATAATTTAATATCTTTTTATCTTTCTTTCTATTTTTCTATCTCTATTTCTAACAGATCACTAATCACATCTTATTTTCGATATTCATTCTCAACCTTCTTAATTTTTGTAGAATTAATATCAGAAAACATTAATCCGTCTTTCTTTCAGATTTTTACCCCTTCCCTACTTTTTTCATATGGTAAGTATCAAGAGAACCTTTTGTCAAGTACGGTGTTCGTAGAGTTGGAAATAGAACTCTGTACATGACCAAAAAGGGAGAGAATGAGCACGAGTAAAGTATGGTGGTCAAATTCATTAGATCTTGCGATTTATGACAACAAAACACTCCAATCGTATATGAATTCATGTAAGTCTACAACTTTGTCCACATTTCCTTCATTAGGTCATACTTTATCGTATTTTTAATTCTCAGAATTTGAATGGTTAAAATTAGCAATTCATGTAATAATTCAGCAAGGAAAGGAAATATTGACGAAAAATTTTCTTGAAAGTTTATTATGGAGACAAGCGAAGATCTCAAAAAGGAAACATAAAAAAAATTACGTTAAATTTGGCGCATCGTAATATTTTCAATTTTCATTTAGGAATTGAATATTAGTGTCAAATATTTGGTGTAGCCATTCTGCCATACCAACCTCTTCCACGCCATCTAGGGTGCAAGTTAAAGGTCACTGAGAACTAATATTATTCCATGAGCGAATGTGATATTATAATATTAAACTTTTAAGATGCAAGAGAAAATTGAGTGTGGTGTTCGAAATTTCTATTGTGATTTATTTGTAAATTCTTGAGATAATATAATTTTCTCAATTAAGTTCAAGAATTACGGCTACTTAACGGGTGGAATAACGTCTGAAGATAAAATAAGTTATTATAATTATCGTGAGTTTTAAAGATCACTACTTTAATTGAATTACTCCATTCAACTTGTGAAATTGATCAGGCTAGTATGTAGGATGTGGAGCTTAATGTTAAAAATGGAAATAGTGAAGGAACTGCCATTTAGTTACCTGGGCATATCTTGAACTCCGGAATCTGTACACCTTTCACTTTTAACACATAGATGTCAAAACTTATCTGCACTAACAAGAACTGCAAAGTTGCGATGTCCGCACACCGAAATTACCAAATATTTTAAAATTCGGTGTTCTAGATTAGGAGTTAGGGTTTGCAATTGCTCCTGTATAAACTTCCTTCGCTAACTCATGTAGACACATTTCGCATGAAGCTGACATCCGCCGCCTATTATGCTATTCTGTCCTTGACAACATTACAGCGTTCGGAAATTGAAAGTATTATAGTGACCTGAATCCTAAAACAATCTCGTATAACACTGAAACAATTTAAATATTTTAACAAAAGAGACTTAAAAAATACTACAACAACATAGAAAAGTACAACATACACGGTATAACAGTTCTTTAAGTACCAATAATATCAAAAATGTTGCTGTATCATAACACAATACGCGAATAGCAAATGGCGGGCGGCATTGTCCTTGGAGCCTTGCTATAAGATGATGTTATCTGGGTCGTTAGAAGTAACGCATTGAGTGTGAGAATTCATTCGGATCGGGCATTATATTAGATGGATTAACACAATCCAACATTTGAATTTTCCAATAAAAATAAAAAATAAAAATTTTTTTATTTTTCCCGATTTCCTGGGTAACCGACAACTCCATAGACATTCCTCATACAGCCGGACGCTGCTTAGTTTTTCTTTAATTTACACGTACAAATGAAATTAATATTATAGATTTGTCGCCAGATGCGCGACGAGAAAATGGTTGCCTTTGCTGCTGTCTGTGCTATCGGTGGCAGTACCTGGCAGGGTGGTTGTAGCTTCTGGCTTCTGCGAGGTCGTGGAAACGGAGCGAGGCTACCACCCAAGGGTTCGCGACAATTGTTCAGTGACCTCAGTGATAAGACAGGAGGCTGCATACTAGAGCGGCATAACTCGCATCAATTAACGTAAATCATACCACCAAATATAATAGTTCCTAGCACGATACTTCACTGGGTAAAGAATGTGGACACTATTTCTTGGAAGAAAGTAAGTGTTTATGTTTTCTGGTTAAGCTTTCAATCAAGCATTTATATGTATATTCTTGTTCGTAACTTGATGGTGCATACGGTGTTTTCTTCGATGCGGGACGTCTGAACATTCTTTGTAGTACAGTTGAATTGTGAATAAAATACAGAAGGATCAACATTTGATAACAAGAATTGTACTTTGAAAATGTATTATTATACTCAGACTAACATAAAAATCATCAGTAATTAATACAAAACTAAAGTAATTCTCATCTCACAAATGTTTCAGAGCCGCATCCACTCGCAGCAGACTTTGGAAAGCGCATTGACCGATACCGAAGTAAGTGTGGCACAAAGAAAGGTGTATAATATGCAGAATGAGTCACAACCTAGGAGAAATACATTCGTATTTCACATCATTTTAATTAAAAGTTTTTCTTTTAAAAAAATGTCATATATGAGGTTTCCCTTTTGTGTAAGTCATTTGTAATCAGTTTTCTTTTATTACTCAAAATTGGGAAGTGATACAAAATCTCTTAATTTTCGGTTTTACATTACTTTGGTGATATATTTTCGTAATAATATCTCAATCTGTACAAGTTTTATTTTCAAGATTTAGAGAGGAATATTATGTAGGGAGAATTTTCTATTTTATTAGTCATCTTGTGTACTGATGTATTAAAAGTAAAATAATATCAATAAGTCACTTATTAAACATAATTCAATTAAAAATTGACAAACATGTATATTCGTGGCAAATGAGCGAATGAAGAATTTGCATATTTGACTACATACCATAAAGTGGCTGGTAGTGGCCACTTCAAGCCAAATTTGAAAATTAATAATCGGCGGCTTCTCGAAGAATACCGAATGGCTAATACTAACCCATGCATCTGACCATCGCCAACATTTGTAATTTTGAAACAACCGCATCTGGATCGAAATCGGGGATTCGTCATGAATTTAAGGAAATGGAATAAATTGAAAATTGGTCAAATTTGACTGTCATCGATTACATTTTACAGAACGAACATTACCAGAAACCTATGTAAATGTTCTTAACTGTTCCTTTTGCTTTATATATAAATATAAATGTAATTTTTATAGACACACACACTATATATATATATATATATATATATATATATATATATATATATATATATATATATATATATATATATATACCGTGTGGCCCACCTAAGATGTTCCCTTCAATTTTCTCCTGAACCGTTGCAGATACTGAGATGCGGTTTCCACTAAAACTATTATATGCAAGGGCCACATATGTCCATGCATAATATTATTCTATTGAATTTTTTATTGCAGAGATATTGACCCAACTTTGCTTTTTAAATGGAACCCTATAGATTTTTTAGCTCATCATAACAAGCGTGAAGAGACGAGTTCATAAATATGCATATCGCCATATGTTACACAACAAAATTTTTCAGAAATTAAGAGTTTTAAAGACACACGCCGACTGCTGGTTTCCGTAATCTGAGCGAGAAATTCCGGGTGATATGCGGCGAGGCCATTCCCTTCCGTTGCGTCGACCCTGCGGTAAATGTAGTGATGCAATGTGCAAAGGAGCTCACGAAAACCGGCGATTTTCTCTTTAAGACTACACCCTCTCAGTCCTGGAGACAATGTTCTCACCCATAGCCATGTTCTGAGCATATCTGTACGCCACAAGGTACTATTTTTTATTTAATGAAATACTACAAGATCTGAGAAAATATTTGAATTATTAACCGTAGAGAAAGCAAAGGAAGATTGTAGAGTGAGCATGTTCTGAATTAATACATGCGTGTGCTGTCAGAAACAAAACGTTTACTCTTTGAAAGACTGAAAACCTTTACCGCAGGATCGACGCAACGGAAAGGAAAGGCTTATCACCGCTTATCACCCGGAATTTCTCGTTCAGATTAGGGAAACTAGCAGTCAGCGTGCGTCTTTAAAACTCGTAATGTCTCGAAATTTTTGTTATGTAACATATGGCGATATGCATATTTATGAACTCGTCTCTTTACGCTTGTTACGGTGAGCTAAAAAATCTATAGGGTTCCATTTAAAAAATCAAAGTTGGGTCAATATCTCTGCAATAAAAAATGCAATAGAATAATATTATGCATGAACATATGTGGCCCTTGCATATAATAGTTTTAGTGAAAACCGCATCTCAGTATCTGCAACGGTTCAGGAGAAAATTGAAGGGAACATCTTAGATGGGCCACACGGTATATAATTTTTAAATATACAGATGTCCTACCAACACACAACTTCTAAACGGTTCACGGTATCGACAGGCAGTTTTCTCTCAACAATGCAGAATCACGGGAAAGTAATATGCCGTAGAGGTATCGTTTGAATTTTTTTTGTTTTCGACCAAAGCAATCATCTTTGAATTTTTAAATGGAACTAAATAATTTTCTCATCGGCAGTGGATAGATCATAAAAAGCGGAATCTAATTATATATCATAGATGTTAGTGAATTGATAGAAATTTTAGAATATCTTTCTGAGTTGTGATTTTAAATTAAACGGACATTATTTCCTATAGCAGCCCTTGCAGCTGTCGCCTTTGGGGAAGATGGCCTTCGGTTCACCGTGCCGCCCTCCGTAAACGGTTCGACGCCGCGAACACTATCTTCCCCAAAGCAAGGGAAAATATTGTCCCTTTAATTTAAAATCACTTATCAGAAGGTCTATTTTTATACTAAAATTTGTAATAAAATACTAACATACGATACATCATTGGATTCCTTTCTTCATGATCTATCCATTCTGCCGAGAAAATATATAATTTCTTGAAAAAACAAAACAAAAGAGGATTAAATTTCTCAAAAACTAAAGATATTACGAACAATTCTATACAGAATATTACTTGCCTCATAATTCTGCATTGTTGAGCGAAATCTACATATCAGTATCGCAAACCGTTTAGAAGTTCTGGGGTGGTCCACAGTTGGTGGGATATCCTGTGCGGGTAGGTGCGGTGCATTCACATCGCCGTGAGCTACCTGGCCGTTGTTGCTCGCAGGTCTGGTGATGCAGCGCGAGCTGGCCGGCGCTGACGCGGAGTCTGGGGGTGAGCTTCCGAGCCGCCGCCGCCGCCGCCTTCGCGGCAGAGGCGACAGCAACCTCTCGTACTGAACGAGTGGGTAATCTGCCGCCCCATAAACCCACATTCTCTCCTCTTTATTTTATGACTTGGCGCAAACTTGGCTCAGGGCAACAACTGCTGCTACTTCAGCGACTCTGATCAGGACGGTTATGATTGATTAATTGGTGATTCCGGGGAAGTCAACTGGTAAGGTTTTTAGTTTCATAAGTGCAGTGCACTCTTTTATCCCAGGAGGTGGCGGTGATCTTCCCTTGCTAGATGGCGAGATCCGGCGTCGACCTCGATTCGCAGAGTTTCCCTCATCCAGGCATCTCCCATAAGCGTAGCACCGCCCAAGCCGGGTCACGCCCTACGCTCCCGATTTGTGTTGTAGTGTAGTGTATGTAAGAATAAGTGTAAGTAAAGGTGAGGATTGGATGAGAGGGAGCAAATAATAGGACGTGATAGGAGAGGAAAGAAAGATTGCGCGCGGTCTGTTGCCCGTTTCTTAGTGTATTGCTCCAGCAATCAGGCGGTATTGATTGGAGAAACCACAGAAAAATATCGAACAGAGCAGCCGACCCCCAGAAGTCTCCTCCAGACAGCGGCTGAATTGGGCCGCGCGAGCCTCTTGCCGACCTGGGGAGCCCGGCGCTCCTACAGACACGGGCAACTTCCCGTGACTTCCGTCTCCATTACCCTTGAAATCCAGAAAGGGGCGTACATGTGCAAGCTGAAACGGCGCGAGGCGGTGAGTAGTACGTACGTACTCCGTACGAAAATATTTTTGCCGCATTTTTTCTATTAAATAACCGAGAATTGTATTATGTTTATATTGTTCACTACTTATTACTATTTGATGTTTATTTTATTATTTAATTCTCCATTATTTAAACATCTTTTCTAAGCGATAAGAATATGTTTGAATGGTGTATTTTCTTTCCGTATTTTCATTTTGTGTTGTGTTATTAAATCAATGTTATTTTATTGCATTAAGCAATATTATGAAATTAATGAACAAGTCTCCATAAGTTAATTCTCGCTTACGGACAGACAGGCTTTTATATCACTCTTAAGTAAACAGAATTACAATATCAAGATTCTTTTGATTCAGTGTTTTTAATTTTACTCTCAATTGAGAATTTGAAATCTGATTGATGTATTATTTCATATTAATGGATCATTTCTTTGTTTTAAAGAGAAAATGGGAATTAATATAGCAAAATTTGTAACACTAACTGTTATGCAACTTCTCTCAAAGACTGTCAGGGGCCAGGTATCCAGGGACGTACCGCCACTCCGGAGGAATTTTTACAACCCTTACTGTTAAATCTCATGCCAATTTCTCTAGATATAGTGCCCGCGAGCTCTAGGAAGCTTGTTACCTTGCCCGCGACCTTGACATGTCTGTTCTAGAACCTCCCGGTCAGAGGCACTGCTGTGATTCCCCAAATACCACCAACATAAGATGGTGGGACGGTTATGGGTTCGTCATCCGATGGTGGCGGATTTTCGACACTAGCTAGATAGCCGATGACTGGAGGATAATTCTAGAGGGTAATTGCTCATATCGGCAGTTTTCCGTAGGGTCTCCGATCAATATTTGGTGAATATCGGTGCAATGCCTTAACAAAGGACTATGGACCGCGTGCGATCTTTCCTTCCTCACCCATCTCCTCTTCCTTCCCTTTCACGTACTCACATACACATTCTTTTACATGCACTTCACTACCACACAATGCGGGTGACCAGTCTGGAACTTATAGTGTTTTTCACTCGCCGCACGGGTGCGCGAGACAAGTGCAGCTTTCGTGTTCCATTCGATCGCTAGGGCACACCAGTACAAAGAAGCGCATGTTCCATTCGCACAATCACACCGAACCAGGGTGCACTCGGGGCGCCCTAAACTGCACTGACGATCGCGTCAGTGCAGTCCAGTGCACCGGGCCATTGTGAGGTTGGGTACGGAAGTTTTCCATGCCGATTTTAATTCGTGGTGAAATTGTGAAGGCAATTGAGTATCTTCCGCCACGCAGGTATACTTGGAATGATGGAGTATATTATGTTTGACAAGAAATGTCATAAAATAATTCTCGTGACTTACGCGTGGTTCGGAAAAGGAGTTTGTGTTTTCCTAAAATTTAACCTTGAATAACTTCATGTTAACAAATCCAGTGCTATTTAGAAACCAAAGTGTAGGTACGCCTCAATTTCGAAACGCTAATAAAGTGAAAATAAAAATAGTGACCCTCACAAAATCATTCAAATAGATGTGCCAAGAAATGTTTCTTGCACGCCCGTACATATACCAGCGGAAATGCTCATGTTAATATTTTTATGGTTTTTAATAACCAAACAATTCTGCAGAAGCCTTTCGGTTCAAAATCTTGTGTACTATATCGATCACTGGCAAATCTTGAAAAATGAAATTTCCACACATATGTATTTGAAGTTCTCGTAGTTTCTAAATAAAGAAATCACACGTTAATAAATTATGAATTAAGAAGTAAGCATTACCAAAAGACTTCATAAAAATTATAACAACGATCATAATTCAAAATTGTTATTTTTCGAGTTCCATCAGCGTAACAAACCAAGAACAGCCATCTATAATTTCACTGCGTGCGCAGACGCACAGACTCAGTTCCGGAATCCGTTTCATTCGTAGCTGCCCTTCACGCGTGTGGGGCAGCACTGTTGCGGAGCGATGAAGTTTTTGCCCTGCACTAGGGTGGGTTTCAGTGCAACGAATGGAAAACGCTATTAGAGCTTGTCCCGGACAGGGCGGTGCTTCATCGGAGGAGATACCTGGAAAAGATACCCCGCAAGCCGACGTGTAGGTAGGCGCCAGATCTTACATTGCAGCGGGGAAGGAACAACAACTTTCGCATTTTCACATGTACTACACCAACGGGGCTAATGATCGTAGCAGTTGACGCGCCTGGAAACACAAGATAATAAATTTACTGACTCTGATAAGCGGATGGGCGAGAAGAGGGAGTCGATCACTACGCTCACTAAATATGGTGTTGGAATTTGAATTGCAATAATAAATATTCAGATTTTTGATAAGTCGAGTTTACACAAAATATTGCGATTTATTTCGCCATACTCATCTCATTGGAGTTTGTGCACGCCATAGCGGATAGCGCTTGGCGATATTGTATGACAAGATATTTCGAAAATATTACTTCCTCGACGAAACCTTACTAAAAGGTGCGAAGCGGGTGCTCTAACAATGTTCCCCCAATGTTCCCCCCATGTTCCAAAGCGAGCACGTAACTTTTAGTTATAGTTTGCTAGTTGAATACGAAATGTAAAAGTCAGCTTGCGTTTTTGACCTTCACTTTACAGCTTATTGCGGGATAAGGAAGTTCCTTTCCATATCCTTGACGAAAACCTTCGTCACTTACTGAAGTCTTTGATTGTGATGGTCTGTATATCAATGTTTTCTGTCTTTATTTTATTTGAATTCGAGATTTTAATTTTTTTTACAACTATGCTTTAGATATTGCTGGGTAGTTCAATCATCAGAGTAGTTATTTCAAGACACGCTTTGGTAACAAACGCATAGAATCTGTGGGCGTCCGCCTATCAGCGGGCCTTTTTTCGGTGAAAAGGGGAATGTCGAGGCAAAGAAAAGTTATGACACAAAGAAACATATTCATAAATATAATTTTGCATGATATTCTCCGAAAATTCAGGATCTAGTAACCTCAACACTGCGATTTATTAGATCATTGTCGTTGCTGTGGTGTTGAAGTAGCAGAGCCAGAGGATAAGAACAATTGTGCTGAACACTTAAAGCATGTAATACTTTCCATACGCAATTGTCTCGGTAGAATAAATTAATCGTAAATGTCGTAAATAAAATTGGGACTAAGATTCGTGTTTGATTTCGGAAAAGGGAGATTTATATTTGATGTGGAGTGTACACAACTAGCAGTACTCTGCGATGCTAATTAAATGGTAACGCGTAATTAACGCGTAATTAAATGGTAACGCGCAAGTTTTCTTGATATTCCACAGCGGGGGGTGCGGGAAGAGGAAGGCTGTAGTTACGTCACGGATTAAAAGGGCGTACCAACTGAGGGCATTAACTTAGCGCGCCAAAGCGTGCTGCCAGAAATGCTACGATTGTTTTGAAAGTACGAGGCGGTTGTTGCCAGCATTGTAAATTGGTACGTGCCGTTCCGAGTCGAACCTAAGTACCTCAACGGGCCGTGCTATTAAGCGCTGGACGAGGACTAGGGAGCTCGTGTATCAAGAAAACTTGCGCGAGCAATATGCGCCACTGACGATCCGTCTTCAAAGTACATGAGATTTAAAAATATTTCATGGCTGTAACAATTCCAACGACGAGCGCTTGTCAGGAAAGTTATTCTTCTGAATTTAGTTAATACAAGAACTATTTCATTTCGGTGCTGCAGTGCTCAAGAAGCTGGGAATGCTCGCACGAGGAAATGGCTTTTAGCGAAAGATTATTTTCCCATTCCCACTTTTTATTTTCTGGTAATAAAATAAAAGGTGGACCACCTAAGTTCGACTTGAAATATAATCCTTTTAAGTTTTTTTAAAATTTCTTTCGACTTTGAAAAAGTAAGCAATTTGATAGTTCGCCTGAGTAACAGGCCATTTGCAATTCTTATCAAAAGCGACTAACAGTAATACATATTGATAAGTATTTTAATTGTGATCCCTCTTTATTTTACTCAATACAAGTATTGTAACCAAACGGATAATGGCACAAAAAATGATAATCGTATTTCTATTTACCTCACGGTTCGCGAATTCGGTTGCGCTTCTACGTTCCACCACAGCTTTAACAACCTTCCGTTATCATCACGTTTTAAGAATACCACTGCAGTATGTAAGTGGAAGTAACCGTGAACATTTTGAAGAAGTTTACACATATCCCTCAAAACTGTGAAATACTCTCACATCATATACATACCTATTATATGTACACCAAACACTAAAAAATGCGTAATTCGAAGTAAACAACAACTTGATCGTCGGCCCGGTGGCCGAGATCGCTAAGGCAGTAGTGTCGTGATCTTGGACCGAAGGGTCGCGGGTTCGAGTCCCGCCTTGGGCATGGTTGTATTTGTGTTCGTCCTTTCACCTCTTATCATCACCATATCGTTTCATCCTCATAGTTACCATACCGTTAACAGCAATAGTGGTCGCTAATGACCTAGATGTTGATGCTACCTTAAACAACAACAACAAAAAAAAAAAAAAAACTTGATCAGTATTTCCAATTTCCACGCGCAAAGGGCAGATTATACGCCTTCATAAGTTATGGTAGCCCTATTTTTTATTGCCTTGGACCATAATGATTGTCCTCCAAACTTTGAGATCGCGTAGAACGAGTGCAGATTCTAGACTGAACTATCGGGCTTTCCGTCGCGGACTTTCGTCTTTCGACTTTCGTAACTATATCATTCGTTTTTCTTTTACTTCTATTCTCTGAAACCTTTTATAAATGTATACCACAATGAACTGTCTAGACAGTGAAGAATAATACGTATTTCTTCCACCAAACAAAAAATTTACGTAGAATCTATGGGAAAATTTATTTCATTAAAAGGAGGGCATACACAACATCATACTGAAACTTTCCCACGAATTGGTTTTGATAAATGCATTTTAAAATTGTAATCATTGAAATAAAATGTAACAATTTTGGTCCTTTTTATTTTGAAGGTTTTACAAAAATCAGTAATGCCCACTGCCACCGCTACAGTAGTTTAGGTAAAAGCGGAAAGGGAGACCGGCATAACGCCTTTTCCTATTGTTCCACAGCCCCTACAAAAGACTAAAAGTGACAATTTTTACAATTTTTGCACTCCTGCTTGCAACAAAAATGCACATATTCTGCTTGCCATCAGTATCATTCTCAAATATCTTTGAAACTGCACTAACCGACCTTACTCCTGTCGTGTTTACCGCGTTAGTCCTTAAAATCATTTCATATGCCTTAATAATACATGACATCCCTACAGACATGACAAAAACACATTTTTCTATCAGTGACCCTAAAAAATATTTTATTACCGAAATCTCGATGACGAATGTATTTACTGAATTACTTTTCTCTATACGATGTATAGCTAAGGAGACGAAAAATAAGAAAAAGAAAGGTTCTGAAACACTGAAACGTAAGGATCTGATGATGAAATTAGATTTTACTCCAATGTAATCTAGTTCTTATTCTTTTAAACACATATGGATACCTTCTTAATTTTTAGACATACATAACCTATAAAATCATGGTCTGTATATAAACTTGAAAATTAATATATATGAAAAATTGTTTCATATTTCATTGCGTTTCAGTTTCAGAAGTTTCGATACAAGTTCTTCTAATAACACGCATCGGACAAAAAAAAAAAGAGAATAGAAACAACAAGTACTTGCCCTGAAATTCTCTCAGGGTGTTGTGTTTGTGAAAGTGCACTGTCAGAAATTTCCGCATTAAAGTTAATGTACACATGTCCCGATGGACTGGTGATTATGAATATATAATATGAATGTGCAGGGGTGGCTGGAGAAACACCAGAACCTCTACATTAAAAATCTACTCCGTCTTTAACTTCAGCATTAAATTCAAAGTTTAACTATATTAAGGTTACTGTGAAATTCTTTCATTTCATGCCCCACGGTGGGCTAGCTATTTGTGAACTTATTTCTTTTCTTCTAATTTTTTTACTATTGCCAAATCTGGATCGTATTACAACAAATATCTAATACTATGAAGGAAATTACTTTTACTGCTATTGTTAATATTTTAATTTCTACCGTTGCTCTGCTATGCTCACAAATTCTCTCAATGTTAACACTAATTTATTAAATTTACTTCCAATTTAATCATGGGTTCCATTGATTGATTGATTGATTGATTCCGGATTGATTGTTAGTGATTCCGGATGCGTCAACTACTATGGTCATTAGTCCTGTAAGTGTAGTGCGTGTTTTTACTCGAGAGGTGGTCTTCCCCCGCTGGATGGCCGGACCCGGCCGACCTATTGTCGGCTAATGCAGTTTTCCTCAACCAGGTATCTCCCACCAGTAGGGCACCGCCGCAGCCGGGACACGTTCTGTGTGCCCGACCGGTCTCCCGGCATGTTTGTAGTGCAGTGCTTGTTAGTGTAAGAGTGTACATACTATGTAAAGGGTTTGGAGAGGACAAGGAAGAGGAAGAAAATATTGCCGCGGTCTGTGGCCCGTTTGTTAGGGTACTGGTCCGGTACTGAATTCGATCTAGCTGAAAAGCTAGTGTCGAAAATCCTGCCGCCGTCGGGTCGCGAATCTAGGACCTCCCGGTCAGAGGCACTGCAGTGACATCAGTTGATGCACTGAAACAACGCTCCCGGTGTGGGTTTGACCTACAGCACATTATTCTTCACCTGTAGCATGTGGACGTGTACAGAATCATGATTACTGGAAGTTCTATTGATTGAAACCAGTTATTAGTTTCATGGAAACTAATATAATTTATCAGGCTTATTCAACAATAAAAATTAAGGTTTGGTTTGGTTTTTCGTGTTTCAGGGCGCATCAACTGCTTTGGTCATTAGTCCGTTAGTGTAGTGCATGTTTGTTTCTCGGGAGATGGCGGTGGTCTTCCCAGCTGGATGGCGAGATCCGGCGCCGACCTACCGTCGGCTAGTGGGGTTTCCCCTAACCAGGACTCTCCCACCAGCGGGGCACCGCCCCAGCCGGGACAAGCTCTAAGCTCCCGACCGGTCTCCCGGAATATGTGATAGTGTAGTGCATGTTAGTGTGTGTGTGTGTGTGTGTGTGTGTGTGTGTGTGTGTGTGTGTGTGTGTGTGTGTGTGTGTGAGATTTTATCATTCAAACTAAACCCGGGGTTCTCGGTTTATCACATTACATTAAGTTTGATGTATAATGCATTAACTTACATTAGATTTAATGACATTTGTGACAGTGCAGCATTGTGTGCTTTTGGCAGGAGGGCTGGAGGCGGTGAAGGACGCGGCGGGGGTGGCGCGGGCGGCGCGAAGGAAGCGGCTGTCCTGGGCGCCACCAGCGCGTCGCCCGGCTGCGCACACTGCTCGCACGTGAGTCGCCCTCCCGCGCTGCTGCCGCTTACAGATAGAGCAGGCATGTGACGGTCGCGGACCAGGTAGACTTGGGTTTTTCTAACGCGGCATCGGTGGGTAGTATCTCCAAGATTGAATTCGTCACGACTTTTTGCGTCATTCTCAGTTGCCGCTAAAGTCGCTTGATGTACAGCCCTGCTTGATACGGTCGCGATCATGCGACATCTTGTGGCAGAAAGACGCAAAAAGTCGTGCCGAATTCCATCCACAGATGCCACATTAAAAAAAACAAATGTAATAACCGCGCAATTTCTCTTGACAAATGGATTGAAGAAATGTTTGCGGAGAGGGCAATTTAGTTACAAAGTCGGCCACTACAGTATTTTCATTAATGCCAACCTCAGGAAAAATCAATATCAATGACAATTATTCTTTCATTGATTAAGAATAAACAAATATTCTATTTTAGGAAATAATTCGTTACTAAGATTTGTTCTCCGTGTTTTCACAAACTTTTCATTATAGCTTAATTCAGTTTTCAGTAGGTCTTTTATAGAAATGTTCTATCTCAAATTTCCATTTAAAATTGCTCCTCATATTTTGTAACGTATTACTTGTTAATGTCTTGACTTGAATAGCGTTTGTTTGCCTGAAGTGATAAGTCTTATTTAATTATAATTTCTCCTTGCCAATTGTGACGGTCTAAAATGTAACAAGGCAAACATTTTTTTGTTTTAAACTGTTCTAAAACAGTCTTTCACTCGATGATATGTCACGCCGCCTCTATGTGTAAAGTTGGTGGAAATAGAATGTAAAAAATATAATTACATAGAATATTATTAGTTTCCTTGAATGTTACTTTTACCGGGCATTTCTGCGGATTGTAAAGAGTAATTGCTCTTTTTGTCTCTATTCTACCTATCATAGAAATACTAGCTCCTATATACGCTGATGCCCAATCTAAAACGTTATTCGAAGGGAAACAACAAAACCTTGTTCCCCTTTTCCATTTCACAAATATTCGCAAATTTTTTCCATAATTTTGCGTTTGCCGGTAGTATGCGTCCTATTACCTTTCTTACGAGTTTGAGGTTCCTTCCTTGAAGGACTTGGGCCGACCTCAGCCATTTCTTTACATATTATTAAGAATAAAACCGATGAGAAGTTCTCGACTTTGAAATCAACTAGCTTTGACCAGCTTCAGTTTCACGCCAACAAGTTTTATCATCAGTGTTCGTTGGGAGCTTTTGCCTTCAACTGTTTATTGCTCAAGGAAGGGGGAAGCAAGGTAAAAAAGAAAAGTTGCGCTGTTATTAACAAGCTTACTAGAACTCGCAGAATTCCAGAAAAATTAGCACGAGATTTGATAGTGAGAGTTGTACAAATTGCTTCAAAGTACCGATACATCATTGGATACCTGGCACACGACACTCTTTTGAAGAAATTACTTGACAGTTATTGTCATTAATTTAGCTATATTAAATTCCATTGTCTGTTTAAAGCAAAGAAATGGTCCATGAAAATTAAATCAGCCAGATTTCAAACTCTCAATTCAAAGCAAAATTAAATATTTTAAATGGAAAGTATCATAATTTTGTAATCGTGTTTACTTAAGAATGATATAATAACATTAACTCTTTCCGTTCAGGTTAGGAGATTTAACAGAAAGATTATTGTCCTTTAAAAGCGCCATCCGTTCGTAAACGAGAATTGTTAACTTACAGAGACGTTAATTTATTTCAAAAATATTGCTAAATGCAATAAATAATCTAATAATTTAATAACACAACACCAAACGAAAAGGAGGGAAGGATTTGCCATTCAAACATACCTCTTGGCAAAACTGTTTATACAAGGCAGACTTTAAAAAACTATACCGGAAATAATAATAATAATAATAATAATAATAATAATAATAATAATAATAATAATAAAAAAGAAGAAGAAGAAGAAGAAGAAGAAGAAGTAGGAAAAAATATATATTCACAATTCAAATCTTGGTTGTTTGATAGAACAAATCTGGCAAAAGTATTTTCATATAAAGGCACTTTTGCCTGCCTCGCGCTGCTTCCGCTTGCAAGTGTACACCTCTTTCTGGATTTGGAGGGAAAAATGAGAGCTGAGTCTTGGAGTCTTGCCTGTGCTCGTAGGAGCGCCGGGCTTCCCAGGCGGGCAGTAGCGGGCAAGTAGTACCTGAGCCTCCTGACCAAGTTTCGAATCTCCATCAATTAATGTGTCGGAACAAATATGAATGCAGAGTAGTGCTTAATTTGGCAATTCCAATAATAGTTAAAATTAGTTAACCATATTAACATATTTTCCGAATCGATAAATGTTGTGTATAAAATACATATGATAAGTATTTTTATTGGTATCCTTGCTCGGCATTTTTTGCCTTTCAAGGTTTGATCGGTACATTTATAAATATATCATGTTATACAATGACTTGCTGAGGTTACCACACGAAGGGTCATATTAGTATTGTTTCAAATGCTTTGAAGATCCCTGAAGTGTTTTCACTTAATGTTAGGAATAATTTATGAAAGGTTATTACCCAGGGTACAGCAGTCCTTGGAATGTCACGACCGGATTCGCGGCGAAAAATCTGATATTGAAATGAGTTGTGCCGGGACAGGATTCAAGGATGGAGTGAAAAATGGATTAAATATATACCGAAAAGAATCTCAATATTCTTTCATTTATTTTGGGAATTGTCGTATTATTTCGTTTTGTATTTGTTTATTTGGCACATACCAGAGAGCATTTATAGGAGTGGAAATTGTGTGGTCGATGGTGCAATGGAATTTAAATGTTCTAATGTTTACTGTGTGTACTATGTTTACTACAACCTAATTTGGCCTAATATTTATCTGCATTGATTTTTATTATATTTTCATTTGGCCTTTTATCAGTAAATTTAACTCTTTTAAATTATAACTTTCCATTAATAAGTCAGTTTGAGCTGCATGTGTTGCTGTGTCAGGCGAACAGAGCAAAATAGGAGTACATCAATTTTTAGATGTAGGAAATTAAATTTTAAATTATGTAGATGATAAAGGAGCCTTATGGTACTTCTGCTTAAATTTGATGTTCACCTGAATATTTTAGGTGACCTTGCATTTTTAACACATAAGGCCCATGACTAGGTGGCAATGCAATATCGGCACCAAAAGACACAAAAGAAAGAGCACTATTATACTGACGAATATTATTTCTAGAGTTTTTTGATGCGTCATCATCTCCAATAAACAACTTTGATTTCTTTAGGCATATTGCTCGAAGGTAAACTTATTTTCCCATTTAGGCAATACAGAGTAAACTCGTTTGCAGAATTTCTCTCACATAGGAAGTACAAAGCACAACAAAACTGACATTTCATAGACAACGACCCAACAGAAAACGAAATGACAGCACTAGCACGACACCTACGTTGACTTCTCTTTCCCTGCGTCCACTTAATGTACCCTCTCCCTCAGAAAAAATGTCGGGCAAAATTCTATCTTCCAAACCGCATCGTCAAACTTGGACACCCCGCGTCCAGGGGGAGGGCACGGGGAGGAACGCGTTGACCAATCGCTAACCAGTAGAATCTCAGTTGTCTCTGATTGGTGCAACATCCCAAGGGGTGCAACGGACGCTGTCTTGGGGGAGAGGGCTAGTTCGTTTACGTACGAGGCGAAGATATCGTCATATTTCCCTGCCGAAGGAGAGATTTTGAATGCGCGTACGTCACGACGAAAAAATATTTCTTAGCGGGGGTTTCCGTCCAGATTTATTGTCAATAGACCAGTAAATATTTAGCATTTTAGCAACAATTGTTCTAAATTTTTGCAATTGATTTGTAACTCCAGTCAAACTGCAATTTTGAGATGATAATTTCAGGCACAATTTGCGGACCCTTCTCGACCGTTCTAACGCATATTTCGAATTTGTTAATAAAATTAAAAAAATTGTTGCAAGATTGATAATTCGCGATTTTCGGCTATGGGACATCAGGAGGCTCTCCCCCTTTAGATTTGCAAAATTTGGAAATTTTTTATAAATTTGCAAATGTTGCAAAAAATTATTGTCGAATCTGAATGGCGTTTAAACGCGATACAAAATCCCGGAATCCGATCGCTGCTATCATATTTCGTTCTCGAGATATATGTAATTGTTTATAAGAAATTAATATCTTAGAATAACCCCATTAATTTTCACTTAACACAAGCATGCTGAAAAAACAGTTCTTCAATGTCGCACTTTGACCTACTACGCTTAAAAAACACTTAGTTTATTAACAAATTCTGTAATCATTTAATTACGCTAAATCCGTCTTTTTATGGCGAGTATGAACATAACTTTTATTTTGTGTTTATATTATCTTTTAATTGCTACAATTTGCAAGTCGATATATTTATGAAATAGAAAGGAAACTGATTATAAACAAATTATTTTTCAAGGTGCATTACGTCGAAACGATAATTTCTGCTTGTCTTTCAAAGGGATGTTGAGCAACCGAATAGCTGTATTATTAATTTTTTTCGAAGGCTCTTGTTTAAACCGAGAGTTAGAAACTATATGTTCCTCCTGTTTAACCATTACCATTAAAAAAAAATTTTTTTAAAGTATTGGATTGGATAAATGAAATGTTAAAGTTCCTAATAGAGAAATATTTATTTTGTTTGTTGAAAGATCACCAGTAGAATCACACATTACAAAATGCTACTTTATTTACACAAGTATAGGAATAATAATAATAATAATAATAATAATAATAATAATAATAATAATAATAATAATAATGCCTTTATTGATATGGCGAGGCTCGGGCCATCAGGGCCTCTTCCGCCTAACCACATGTCAGATGCATACAAAGTCATGAAATATTATATACAAATGTAAAATATATTTAAGTTGTAAGTAGTAGAAACCAAGTATAAATTTAAGTGCAGCTTTTTTAAAAATATAAATGAAATATTAAAGTAGACACAGAAATGTGGCAAATTTTGTTTAACGAATTATAAATTCAAAGATGGAAGTTAAAAACAAATTGAGTTTAACAGCATTGCTCCATTGCGCGCTACGCGGCAGCCTGGTATTCACCCCGAGCGACTGTAATCTTTTAATACAGAAACACACCACCTCACTCGCCGCTCGACCCTGGAGGAAAACCCGCTAGTCGGGGAAAACCCACCAGGCAGGCTGCGTCCTAATACAATAGTAACTAAGCTAAAATGAAATGACAGGTTTTTGGGATGTTTTCCTCAGCTGCTGGCCATGCTGCAGGGGATCGTCTTCTTACTCTAATCCACCTCTGCTCCTATGGATGAAAATACATTTCTGGCAGTATAAAACAAATCGAAGAAAAAAAAATACATTTTCAACAAGTACATTACGGTTATTTCTAAACATATTAGTCACTTTTTTAGCATTCCTAAAAGGAGGTAAAACTGACATTGGATTTGACACTCGAATAACTACAGTGATGTAAATTGTATAATGATATATTCTATTTTGTAAGAAAGTCATTCAGGTGTTTCTTAAAAGACGTTAATGAGGAGCAGTTTTTAATGTTGAAAGGCAATTTATTCCACTCTCGGGCTACCGTAATTGCGAATGATTTATTGTAGTAATTTGTTTTACTTTTTGGAATACAGAGTAACTGAGATTTCTGAAATCTAGAGGATTTAAGATATACGAAATAATTTGTTAAATATGACGGGGAATCCATTTTTAGCATCTTAAATAAAAAACAAAGGCTATGATACAAACGCTTATCCTTTAGTGTTAGTATTTTGTTTACTTTATAAACTCTGGAGATATGATCGTAGTTTTTTTATATTATAAATGAAACGAATACAGGCATTTTGAGCTCTTCGCAGAGTTTGAGCGAGTGAATCTTTTAAATTGTTGTACACAATATCACCGTAGTCGAAATGAGGACACAACAGAGTTTTTACTAACATTTCCTTCGTATTTGTAGGGAGACATTTGTCGATACATCTAAGGGATTGCAAAGATGCATAAACCTTGCGACAGACATTTCGGATCTGGTATTCCCAGCTTAGATGATCATCAAAAATTAAGCCCAAGTTTTTCACTTGTGAATGACGAGGAACTACAACATTGCCTATAAGCACATCAGGAATAGATAAACATTCAAGTTTCTTATGCATTTGGGAAGAGCCAATTATGATGGTTTGTGATTTTGTAGGATTTAAATTGAATCCATTTTCCATTGACCATTTTACTACAGTTGAGAGCTCATTATTTAATTTATTTATTAGCATTGCTACCTGTGACGGTTTCCCGGAGATGTAAATTTGCAAATCATCCGCGTACATATGATGACTACATTCTCTAAGTTCGCGTGATAAGTCATTCAAAATTAAAAAACGGCCTAACACGGATCCCTGAGGTACTCCGCGGTGGAGAAGTTTTGGATCGGAATGGAGATCGTCAACTACTATAATTTGTTGCCTATTGTAGAGATAGTTTGCAATCCAAGAGATAGTGGAATCAGAGAAATTTAGATTTTTGCATTTAGCAATTAGTATATCGTAATCTACAGAGTCGAAAGCTTTACTAAAATCTAAAAGTGTTAATACAGTTACGAGGCCATCATCTAGCGCTTTCCTTATATCTTCATTACTTTCAGTAAAGCTGTTTGGGTGCTTCTACCTCCTCTAAAGCCGGATTGAAAGTTATTGAGCAGATCTGAATCAGTTAAGTGTTTTACGATATGTTTTCGAACAATTTTTTCAAGAACTTTTGACACTGTCGGTAATATACTAATTGGACGATAACTGCAAGGCCTCGAAATCAGTTCAGATTTTGGCAAGGCTCGAACATGTGCAAGCTTCCACGCTTGAGGAAAGGTTCCCGATGTTAGTGAGAAATTAATTAAATGCGTAAGTGCCGGAAGGGCAAATGGTAAGACATGTTTCAATTGTTTGGCTGTGATTCGATCGGAGCCATTAGCATTTGATTTTAGTGAACGAACAATACTAACTTCGTGATAATCTACGTTATGGAAATAAAATTTATCCTCGACCGCAGGTGAATTGGCTGCAAGAGTCTGTAATGTGTTACGCTTGACACGGGATGGTATTGGTTTTGAAATATTTACAAAGTATTCATTAATGTCATTCAAGGACATGTTGACAGTAATTTCAGAAGAATTTGCTTTCGTTATCCCGAGGTCTCTCAGAGAGTTCCAAACATCTTTAGTGTTCGTTTTCAATTTAAAGATGTCATAATAATATCGAATTTTCGCGTTTCTAATTTTCTGTTTTACGTAATTTCGTATCTTCTTGTACGCTCTTTCATTATCAATGATTTTATTAGCCTTGAAGCGACGGTAAGCTGAGTCGCGTTCCTGCATGAACTGTTTTAATTCACTTGTAAGCCATGGGGCCGCGGGACGTGTCACTCGTCGCGTTTTCCATGGTGCATGCTTATCGAAAAGGTCTGATATAATTTCGTTGAAGGCTTCTACTTTACTATTAAGGGATGTTTGATTATAAACATCATGCCAGGGAGCTTTAGTACTGTCATCACACATAGCCTCAGAATTGATATTTTTGTAGTCACGATAGCGGATCATTTTATGTTTATATTTAGGACATTTTATAGAGTACACCATAAATAGCAAATCATGCTTTGATACTCCCGGAACAGATATCTGACCGTACGTTAATACTTTCGAATTATCTGACACGATCGCGTGATCTATCCAAGTTTCAGTTCCTTATGATAGGTGAGTAGGGCCAAATTCTAATATCTGTAAATTGTATGAGTTGATAGTATCAATAAACTTTTCGGCCGAGTTCGTGAGCGGTACCTTCAGATCGCAATTGAAATCACCCATGATTATGATATCCTGATATTTATTTACAAACTGTGAAAGGGGAACCTCTAATTCAGATAAAACGCCCGTTTTCGGGGGCCAGTAAACGACGGCAATAAGTATACGTTTCATTTTAATTTGGATTTCCGCAAACATATATTCCAGGCCAGGCAAAGTGGATGGGGAGTGAGCAACTACTTTAACCTTAATGTTATCACGAACAAACAATGCAACCCCTCCACCCATCTTTTCTTTAAGTGCCGATTCACAAGGGAGGAGACAAAAGGATTGTTAATAATTACAGGCCTATAAGTTTGACATCAGTTGTATGCAAGCAGATGGAACACATGATTGCGGAGTATATTAGACGAGTCTGGAATAAAACCGACTGGCTTTTTCAAAATCAACACGGTTTTCGTCCTAGCTATTCGTGCGACAGCCAGACTATTTCTTTATGTCAGGACATAGCAGATTCATTAGACGAAGGGAGTAGGGTAGATGCAGTAATATTAGACTTTTCTAAAGCATTTGATCTGGTTCCACATGGCCTTTTAATTGAAAAACTGTCAAAAACTGGATTAGATCATCGAATAATCTTGTGGATAAAAGAATTTCTTACGGGCCGAACTCAAGCAGTCAGAATAGGTGACAAACACTCATCGAAAGCCGATGTAACCTCTGTGGTCCCCCAGGGGAGTGTGTTAGGGCCATTGCTATTCTTAGCGTTTATTAATGATATTGCAACTGGAATAAAATTGAAAGTTAGACTTTTCGCTGATGATTGCAAAATATATAGGAGTATTGGCGCGTCTTCGGATGAAAATGTTTTACAGAACGATCTTAACTGTTTATGGAACTGGGCGTGCAGAAATAAGATGGAATTAAATCCGGAAAAGAGTAAATTCATTTGTTTTACCAAATCTCGCTCGAATGTACACTCGAATTACAAGTTAGGAACTAACGATATACCGCGTGTAAAAAACTGTAAGTACTTGGGTTTGGTCCTGCGAAGCGACTTGGGTTGGTCGGATCATATTAACAATACGGTCAAAAAATCATGGAGGGCGCTGCACTTTGTAATGCGCATTCTAAAAAACAGTAGTTCGAATGCCCGATCCTTGGCATATATTTCACTTGTTCGTCCTATTTTAGAGTACGGAGCGGCCTGCTGGGACCCCTACAGAAAAGGGCAAATCGAGGCGTTAGATAAAATTCAAAAACGGGCCGGAAAGTTTTTAAATTATGGACGCGTTGATGGACGAGATGAATGGGAACCCTTATCTAAGAGACGGGAACGGGCGCGTTTATGCGTAATGTACAAGACATACAAAGGGGACTCAGCATGGGCAGACATCAGTAAAATATTACAGAAACCTGATTATAAAAGTAGAGGAGACCATCCCTGGAAAATACGATGTAGAAACAAAGAACTGAGTAGGCAAGTTCCTTTGTGAATCGTACTATAGTAGATTGGAACAAACTACCTGCAAAAGGACTAGAGACTCTTCCTTCTAATGTAGTGAAATTTAAAAATATACTTAATTCTATGTAGGTCATCATTAATAGCACTGGGACTTTTATCATTATTATTATTGTTATTATTATTATTGTTGTTATTATTATTGTTATTATTATTATTATTATTAGTTTCATTATTATAATCGTTAGTATTATTAATAATATAGTCATGTCTCTTATTCAGTGAAGTGAAGTGAAGTGAAGTGGAGTGAAGTGTTAGAAAAGCTATAAGTCAACATATAGATAACTCAAAATTAATTATAACTAGGATATTAATCTCTAATTCTAATTGTAATTATATTTGTAAATATTCGTCATAGTTTTGTAATTGTATATCTAATTGTAATAAAGTTTGCCACCGAGCATTAGCTCAAAGCGAACTTTAATAAATCTATCTATCTATCTATCTATCTATCTATCTATCTATCTATCTATCTATCTATCTATCTATCTATCTATCTATCTAATCTATCTATCTATCTATCTATCTATCTATCTATCTATCTATCTATCTTTTAAGTTGTTTTAAATCACCGACCTATCATTCTTAAAGAGTTTATAATTAGATACCGATACGAGTCCTGATTTTATTGTAGATTTTAGCCATGTTTCGCTAATTAATAACAGGTCTGGTTTCGTTTCCGTTATAATATTTGAAATTTCTGAGTAAGCTGCTTAAGTGATTGTGCATTTACGTGGAAAACAGACAAACCGCGCGGAAACCGAGATAAAGAGCTTTGTAAATCTTGAAGGATTGCAGGGCTACTTTGAGTGGGTCTGGGGCTTTCCAAGGGGCGGGGGGGGGGAGCACTAAGCACAGGTATAGAATTCCTGAGACCTGTGTACTGAGGGAAAGTCTGTGTCGTGCATTGTTGCCACATTTAGATATCCGCGGTGGAAAAATTCAAATGGTATTGTGCAGAAAGGAATCGGAGGTAAAATAAGTTAGCTTATGATCACACTTAGAACACTAACTACTTAGAATTAGCCTAATTAATGTAAGTTTCTTACAACTAATTTATATTCTAGGGGGATAATGGTAACAATAATTATACAAATAGGGACAGTATTAATTCAAAAAAAAAAAAATTAATGTAATAATTATAATAATATTAATAGTAAAATAATGAAATAGTAATAATATTAGTAATATTAATGATAACGATAATCGTAATAATAAAATAATAATAATAATAATAATAATAATAATAATAATAATAATAATAATAATATAAATAATAATAATATAATAATAATAATATATAAATAAATAATTATTTTTTTTTAAAAAAAAAAATATGCTCCTAATTTTCTATGCTATCCAGTTCTGCAGCAGTTCTGACACGAACTTTGGAATTTCTCACCTTTACGATGATAACACCATCTGTTGTCCAAACATTCTGTTGGCCGAAACGTTCCACAGCCTTTTTTAGGACTTCCAGCCGCATCCTCGTCAGGTCCTCACGAATGGTGACACCAGTTCTCTTCAGATTTTTTTAAAATTGAAACATTTCCCGGCGCTTCCTATAACTAGTGAATTTGATAATTATAGGACGAGTACCACCATTCGTTTTTCGGCCATCTCGATGGCTGCGATCAATATCACTTATATCTAATTGGACACCTATCTTTTTGGCAACATTGATTGCAATGTAGTCAGTGTCCTCGCCATCACGCTCCGGTTCTCCAAAGATCCTTAAGCAGTTTCTACGCTGGTACTGCTCGAGCTCGTCAGTACGCTCTACTAGTTGGAGTTTGAGATCATCGATCTCTTTGGTCTTTTGTAATAGTTTCTCTTCATATCGAGACACTAACGCCTCCAATTTTCTAACCATTGCTTCGGAAACAACCTGCGAAATTTTGCTCATGAACGCATCCGAAGTCAGGATGCTTTCAATCAGCGAAGCAGCGACAGCGTCGTTAAGCGGAGACAGCGTCGTTTGGCGTTGCGTGTGGCCATGTTATACAATAATAGAAAAAACGAATTTAACACAAGAAATAACTTTTAAGAAAAAACAAAGAATATTAGCAATATATTAAAAAGTATAGGTTATACTTAACTTATATCAGGCAGACACTGGCGTTGTGTGCGGCGCTATTCCCAAACGGTCCTATGGCTGAATAAAACTACCTGCTGTGCCGCTCACTCAAACTACCTGCGGTGATCCTCGGAGCGCTTAAGGCTAAATGTACCGACACTAGTTCCATTTGTCGCCACCACGTGGCAGCACTAAAATAAGCAAAATTTACTAGACTGATAACGTCTGAACAAATTGTCCGATTTTCGATCTGTAAACTGCATTGAACTCCTTTTTAAAATAGAATTCACGCTACGATGCCGTTTTTTCAAAAAATATATCCAAAAAAATTTTGAAAACGTTTTCTCATAGTTCCGGGAAGAAATTAAAAAATGTGGGCTTATAGCGCGATGGCGACGTGCTTCCTAAATCCAACGCCGTGTCAATCATGCTAATCGGATGAATAGGAGCGGCGTAAAGTGTAATTTCGGAAGACATACCTGACGCCCCCTCCCCCTTTTTCCCTGCGTCACCCGACCCGCCTCGACGCGGACGAACGACCAAACCCGGCCGCCTGCGGCACGGGAGGCCGAACTTTCAGACAGGCAAGCTGGGCAGTCAGTCCCTTTCAGTCTCAATATATTTTTCTTCACGTGTCAAACTAGTGATGCTGTAACACAGCCAAACGGTGTCGTATCATCTGTAATAGTCGTATAAAACTATATATCTTGTTCACATATTTCCGTCTTCCTTCGAATACCATCAAACAATTATTTGAGGCGGTACTCAAAATATCGATTCCGATTTGGAAACTGATTTCAAAAAGAAAATGGAATTAATTGTGTAGATATCACCAATATTCTATGCCATAACATCTTATTTTACATACATTTTACTTCTAAGATCTTCCGTTATCATTCCTCTACCAGAAAGTATGAGCCGAGATTACGTACGAGCTCTTTTATCTTGCGACTCGATTTTTGATCACAAAACGGCGTTTGTCTCCTTGATAGACTTCACCTGATGAATCTGTTTTCCCAAGTAAAATTTTAAAACAGTTTTCGTACTTTCGGACAAAATTGAAGAAGTGGTAAAATAGCGCGCAGGCGAGATGCATCCTGAATCCAACTCTGTAACAAACATTAAAATATAATATTAAGAATCGTGACATGTCCCAGCTTACTTAGTAAGTTATATTGATATAAAATGATTCTGTTGTATTTGTATAAACTTGAAGATTGGAATAAGTAATTCCCGGCGCGTCATTTTGATACAAACTACGTAAATGATAAAGTAAAATGATGTGGTGTAAATCATTGTATTGTGACACATATATATGTATTTTTTAATGCATTAAATTGTCACGAAAGCAATATAACTTTAACCCTTAGACAGGAACACCACACTAGAAGAGGAATATCCGTCTATGAGGGGGATAAATTATGTTTTGTTATATTAATTTGGCAACTTTACATTTCTACATTAAGATACCATTTTTCTAAACATCGTACACGCTTATCAGTAACATTTAATCGGGTTGCAATTCAATTTATAAGATTTATATACTACTAGTAAAACGTAGCATACCAGTCACTGATAAACCTCATATTAGGGAATCAGAATGCAAATGTATTAAATCGGCGATCCTTATCTAGGTGTCGAGAATAGGGATGCAACATTGATGTTGATATTTTCAAAACATTGATTTTGTATAGACACACGAACATATTTCGTAAAAAAATGAAACATTTATGAAACCTGATGTTTATTATCGATGTGCTTGATGAGTTGTTGTGAATGAAAAGAACCGATAATCACAATTTTATAAAAAAGTCAAAATATGAGTCTTGTTTGATAATTCTCCAATTTCGTATTGAAATAAGATATCTTAAGATACTCATGCGTAAATAACTATTTGACAACCATTATGTTTAGTATATGTGTCTAGCAGGTTTTGTATTATTCTGAGAAACTCGATCACACGAATCACGTTTACTACTTTATTCACACAGGAGCACATGAATCACAAAAATGTATTTAATAATATATTCCTTGCTGATGAATCAACGTTTTATTGATTATTTTAATTTTGAAATTTTTCATTAGTTTGGATGTTTAAATATAGGTATCACATGAAATTACATGTCTGTTAAACAAGATAGCATTATATGAAGCAAGAAACATGGTTTTTCATTTGATCATTCAACTTCATCAATCACTCACAATTACTTTAATTTTCTCTGCTTCTCAGTTTTTTAATCTCAGATCTTCGATGAAGACATGAATCAAATAACATCGTAGATATTTGAGTGTTTTAAAAATAATAACGTGAATAAATGCTTATATGTATTGAATTGGTTTTATAATTACCTGTAAAAACATGGGTTTTCAAAATTAAAAAAGGAAGGTGCCTTTAACATTTTTTTTGATATTTCTTGGGTTTTTTCCGTTTAAAAACCGCTAGTTCTCCTGTCAGATGGAAAATTCAAGGTTTCGGCAGTTTCGTAGATTGGAGAGTACCGTCCAACAAACCACCTTCGAACTCTGACGATACTGAAATGTAGTCTGGGTTGGGAAGGCTGAAGGTTGAACTAGACCACCAAGTTCGTTCTACGTATTTTCACTACAAAATGCTACGGCATTGATATTTACTAAACTGTAAACAAACGCTAAATCTCTTTGAATTGTTATAACATCTGTTTTTTTTTTAGTAGTATCAACTCGTTTTAAGTTGAGTTTGTTATATTTTTACACGCTACAATAATTTAATTTTACAAGTATGTATTTTCAAGCATTTAGGAATTCATGAAGTTTGTCGGCGTGGTGTGGAAGATAGAATTTTGCCCGACATTTTATCTGAGGGAAAGGGTACATTTGCGTCTTTTGGGGCGCATGGGCAACGATTTGGAATTCAACATAACCTGTGAACAACTTCACTACTTCAGTACAACCGAGCAATATCCACTGTCTGAATGTTCTCTACAAAATACACCACAAAAGCAAATACATGCAAACTGTCAACGCCACAATGCAATTATTACACTGAAACAAAACCTTGACGAATTGTAAACAAATCTCAACAATCAAAACAATACATCAAGCAGCGCCACCATGAAGCAGCATGGACTCCCATATATCGACTAATATATATCGAATTTGAAACCGCCACCTTTGGAAGAAAACAGTTGACCGTTGGTAAGCGTACTATTAAAGAATGATTTAATTAATTAATTTACACCGTAAATATTGGTGAATAAACACAAACAATATCTGATAACACATCTAGCGATCACATTCTTTCATTTAAAGGAAAAAATACTACAATCGGTTCAGTAGAAGCTCTAATTGAAGCCATGGCAGAATACTTAATTTTTTTTAAATATATAGATTATGGTAACACTGGCATATTTATATTGTATTGCTTGCTATAGTAAAAAGAACGTTTGAAATGGTATTCAGCTGAAGATACAACTATTTTTACATTCTCATTTAATACTCTTTTTTTAATTGTAACCATTTTCCTCAAAACTATGCAAAAACTACTCATCTCTATCTTTAATAATGTAGAAATATGTCAAAACAATAATTTTTTTAATTTTGAAAAATTCAGTTGGTTTATTGCAAATGTAATATGTTTTTTAAGCTTTGTTTGCTTTTTTATAACGAAATTTTAAGGTAAATTGAAAGGAATCTTATATAAATTATCCCTCAAAGTTAAAAAGTGTTTCGAATTCGTAGGGTCTCATGTCGAGTGAGTTGCGTGTGAATTTGGGGATATTCATTGTAGTAAAAAATATATGTTCAAGTTGCGGTCCATGTTGGCGGAATGAGAGACTGACAAGAGACAGTCGGGGACCTCTCAAATGTCTATTCCCATCAAATCGTCGACATAAATTTTTTGTACATACCTTTCTCATTTCATACAGGAGAAATTAAAATGGTTTTTGTGATCTGTCACTTTTATTGAGCACCGACCATATTAGGCACAATGACATCTTGTGGAAACTCTTTACAATATGATGCCTTAATTTGTACTTTAATGTTTAGGTGAGTATTATCGAAAAGTCCCTCAGGCCAGTTTTAAAGCTTCATCACATCGCATGATTGTTTGCCGAACTGGTGACAAATTCATTATGTAAAACCGTGGATCCATCCTCTCTTCGTCGTTATTGCAGGTGGGCGTGAAGCGGTTTCATGGAGTGTTTCCCACTCCGAGCGCTGGTTGCTGTGTACCTGCACTTCCGCTGCCTTGGCCTGGTCCCGTCGGCCACCATCTCTGCACATTGCTCCTCGCGCATCTGTACTGAATTCTTGTTTTAAATATACGCTTGAGAAATATCCATTCTTTTTTTCTTTTCTGAACCTGATTTTAGAGGTGTTTTAATTTATGAAATCCATATGAATGGAAAATGGCTCTTGAAAAACGTGCTATATGTATATTCCACTAAATGTGTTTTAGTGTAATATTAGTCCTTATTAACCAATTTTAATTTCAAAATATAATACAATGCCTATCACATTTCATAACTAACATTTCGTTCATCAAAAAATTAAGAGGGGTATCGCTCTGCACGTTAGATCACACCATAATGATTAGAAGTCCTGCGATCAAAAGATGAAAAAGTATTGTAAAATAAATTATTTAATTAATTTAATTATTGCACAAACAATATTATTTATGAAATTATAACGTACGAAATTATAATGTAGTACTAATTTTATTTTAATTGTATTCTTATTACGCTGTATTGGTTACACAGTCACACCGCTTTGGTTACACAGTAACTTCAGTTATCTTAGGTAATTTGACCGTTCCGTTAATATATTATTATGCTACAGTCGGATCCGTCCAGGTTTCGACGGTTTAATTAAATTATATATTACCTAAGTCATTTCAAAGGTGTCCCTAGTTATCTATATTTTTAACAAATATTTTCGCCCACTAGTAGACACATGGTAAAAATATCTGGTCAGTACTTTGTGTGAAACATGGAAGAGTGAAATTAAATGATTAACACATATGAAGCCTATTTTTTTAACATCCTTGAACTTAAACTGCTGAGTATTGTCTCTTAATAAATGAAGGCAAATAATACTTTTACCAATCAGTTTGAGGTCGCATTACATCAAGGTGGGTACCTATTTTAAAAAACTTCGGGCACGGCAAAAATGCGGAAGAAAGTAGTGATGATAGATCAGCACAAACTAATTTCCCTCTGTCACCTCTGCTAATAATTTTACACACCCCGACGTCCCTAACTGACTCCCCCGCCTCCTAAGACATTTCCAAGAGAACACTAAACAGACCTCCTCCGACCCCGCCGGATCTCCGGAAAGCAATAAAAACCCCGTGTCACGTTTTCTCTGGACACAGTCGCTCGACTTTTGCCGACAGCAGCGAGGTAAGCAAACACGGCTCAACTTGCTATTCAATTATTTCCCCATCTTTGTAATAACATTGATATGAATTATTATTACTATTCCCCATTTCTTATATATGTATATGTATGTGTGTGTGTATATATATACATTTATATATATATATATATATATATATATATATATATATATTGTGACATACCGATATGTCACGTTAAAATAAACTAACATTTATTTGTAGACAATATGGTGGAACATGCATTACGAAATATCACGAGAGCTAGAGCTTAGCAACGACCGTGAATAAACAATGTAGTTTTTGTTTTTTGTAAATGCATTAACAGTTCTGGATGCCGAAAGTAGAAAATTTAGGATTGGGCGAAGAAGTTTAGACGGTCAAATGTTATAGAAAAAAATGAAGGTAGTTTAATACGAAGTCTTCGAGGGATGAATCATGCAGGAAGATTCAGAACATTTGATTCTGCTCGGAAACGCGCTTCTGAACTAATCGTAGGCTCGTGAGAGGGAACGAGTACAATCTAGATAGAATTGGGTTATCAGTGAAATTTTAAGGACAGTGAATGATATTGCAGATATTCACATGTGGAAGCAATATTGATGTATAAATTGGAACTTTGTCGGGACTGATAATTTTGATAGTTGGAGACCAGCTTGGATAGGGCAGAAGAGGATTTCTTGGAACTTTGGACTACGGCAAGATCGCAAGATATTTCGACTGAGAAGTCTACGAGGGACATCAACGAAGAAAAGATAAGTTTACCGCGGTATAAATTGTAAATTGAAAGATATCTTGATCAAAGGCCTAAAAAAATTGTAAAATCACTAAATTGTTTACTAAAACCGTAAAAATAAACTTTGTTGAATTTTGTTCTTTAGAAAAGAAAGTGATCTTTCATTTAGTCAATCCAAACAGAAATGAACTAGGAATAGAATCATTCTATTTCAGATTCCCAGCTGCGCTGTATAGTCGGCGGATCCTATAATCCATTATAGAGGTAATAAGGATTATAATATATCGTGACCCATTGACCCAGCAAGCCGGACGCTAAGATCTTTAGCAGATATAAATGTAGAGAGAGAGGAAAAATTTTGGTATATCTCAATATATATATATATATATATATATATATATATATATATATATATATATATATACATATATATATAAATTTTGTTTTACTTTTGAATATGAGAATGTATATTTCTTCACAAATATTTATAATCTGAAATTTGAACTGCTTGTATAGGTATTAATTCCTCTCCGTCCCCCCGCCACAATTAATTTTTATAATTTTATCTGCTATATGTTCCTTAATTTTTGCAAGAAATTTTATTATCTGTAACTAAATATTTTAGAGTTATCCATCAATTGTAATTTAATTTTTTTTCTATCTTATTGTGTATTTATTTATAATTTTTTTGTATCTTTCTGTATTCTGTAGACTGACGATGACGGCAAAGCCGTCGAAAGCCGGCTATCTTAATAAAGCTGATATGTTGACGAAGATGACTTCTTTTATTTCTTCTTATAAGAACGTCAACAACATCCAATCAGAATTCCCACAAGTCCCGTAAGTGTTCTGCATATTTTTATCGGAAGATGGCGTTGATCTTCCACGCTGGATGGCGAGATCCGGCGCCGACCTACCGTCGGCTAGCGGGGTTTCCCCCTGACCAGGACTTTCCCACCAGCGGGGCACCGCCCCAGTCGGGACAAGCCGACCGGTCTCCCTGAATATGTGGTAGTGTAGTGCATGTTAGTGTAAGTGTGTGTGTAAGGGGATAGGATAGGGCAAGGAAGAGGAAGGAAAGAACGCGCGCGGTCCGTGGCCCGTTAGGTAGGGTACTGCTCCGGCATTCGCCTGGTGTTGATCGGAGAAACCACGGAAAACTACCGACCAGAGCAGCCGGCCGCTAGAATTCTCCTCCAGACAGCGACTGAATTCGACCTAGCTGAAAAGCCAGTGTCGAAAATCCTACCGCCGCACAGTGGTCTATTTTCAATATTTAGGGGGACATTGCTCTTTTTGAACTGAAATCAACTGTATAATAGTTCTTTTTGTTAATTGTATATAATTTTGAAATCTTTATTACTCTTAACTGCTGTTCTATAATATGCAAAAGATATTAGAATCGTTTTTCTGCGTATTATTGCGTACAAACAAGGATATACATATATTCTATAATTAAACGAATTGTAAAGAGTAGAACCCGTATTTTACGAAAGAAAATAAGTGATAAATACATACCCAAATGATTTATATATCAAAATCACTGCCTGAAGTATCTTCCAAGTCTTCTTCATTCTGGCTTTGGAATGAATCATCTGAATGCTGGTGAACTCCTGACAATTCTGGTGAATGTGTAAGGACTTTTAAGAGACTGATGACGGGCTGTGGCAATTGATTTATTTTTCTTTTAGGTAAATTTCTTATGCTAGATATCACTGGATCAGAAGATATCAAGAGAGCATGGAGAAGGTCTTCGATGTTTCGTGGCCTGTTATTTTTGCGAGTATTGTGCTCGCGAATGTAGGGACATTCTTTATGTCTTGTTTCTAATGCTTCCTCGCTGAATTGTCCTATAGGAAGCAAAAGTGTGTCCATGACGTTAGCACCGTGAATTAGAAGTTTGTGGACACTCGCTGGCATTTTGAACCACCCATACTGTTCCACAAACAGTTGAATGACAGGAACTTCCATCGAAACCCCATTTGTAAATAATTTCGAAAGAGGAAGTTTCATGCTTACTAACAACTCTGCTGAGAACTTCGTGTTGAACTATGGATAAACGATGTGCTGTGTGGTCAAGTAGGCTTTGCAATTTAACCTCGCCTTTTTTCTCGGAAATAACTGTCTTTGGGGTATCACTGCTCTTTAACTTTCAGTAATTTGTTGTAGGCCGGATATATATCACAATTTCTCTCTTTTGCACCTTTTCTTATCTGAATATATTGTGCTTTACTCAATTTGGCGTCTATAATCAGAGCCAGGGCTTCTTCTGGAGTGTAAGGGTCAACATTTTTCTTTTGCATATTTATTTTTTTCATTGTCCTCAACGAACGAGGGCTTGGAAGTGTAGCCTTTTTATGACATGAGCAACGTTTCGTTTTCTGAAGACTGTGTCGCAAAAGCTAGTTCTTCAGGACTGTGGCCCTCAACTAATTTTCTTGTTCGCCTTCTCTTTGTTCTGGTGCTCAACGTATCAAATTCTCTTTGATGATGTATCGTGGATATTTGTGGTCGTATATCAGGTCGAAGAAAGATCATTTCTTCTTCTAACCAGTCTTTATTTTCTTTCAAAAATGTTTCCTTCCGCTTTCCGCTTGCTTTCCAGCAATTTACAATTGAGATAGTAAAAAATCTAATTTTATTGATAATACCGTCTTCTGTAACATTCTGCACTCTCAACATTATCAAATCAACTACCTTCTTTCTCACATGAGTTTTATTTGCCTGAGACAGAAGACCTTCGTGCGAAAGGTATCGTGAAACAGTTGCAGACGCGTCACTCCCAGTCGCGCACCTACCGACAAATAAAACTAAATAACACAATTTCCGCAAATCTCCGCACATTAAAATTAGTCTCGTTTTAAAGGTAGATAAATATTCTACATCATATAAAAAATTGGTCATGTTACAACGAGGTCCTTTTTTGTTCTACTCCAATGAATTTCGACTAAGAGTTGTACACCTTTATTTTCCCCCCGTTTTTTTAAAAATACATTTTATACTTATAAAACGATAAACACGTTTTAAAATTAATATATAACGTATCTGAAGAACCAGATTCCATGATGGGATAAAAAGTTTCTCACAAGAATATAACACGCACGTACTAGAACACCTCGAACACAGCCTACCGAGCGACCTCCAAACAAGACTGAGCGCGCTCTGTGTCTTTCGCTTCGTTTCATGAATCCTCATCGCTCTACGCTTCATAGAATATGGTCTATTCATACTTTTTCGAACAATTCAAGATTCTGTTCACACTCCTGAATCGATACATTGAGGATTCAACAACTTTGGTTTCAAGGCAAATGTCCCCGTAAATGAGCAAAATAGACCACTGTGCGCCGTCGGGACTCCAACCTAGGACCTCCCGGTCAGAGACACTGCCGTAACATCAGTAGATACACTGAGCCACCGCTCCCGGTACCATTCGGTGAAAAGGAAAAGATGTAATATTAATGATAACAATGGGAACGAATTTCGATAATAAAAAATTTATTTCTTTTGTGCATGATGATGGAACATTTGGCAGTCAACTACTCCTCATCCCAATTTCTACATTATAATAACCATTATTATACAGAATGTGAGTAATAAAATGTGAATTAAATGTTTGTTGCACATCTTCTACTTTAAAGAAACCGATCGGCATTTCAATACATACTGTGAATGTCCTTTCGTTATCGTAGACTTTTGTCTAAGCTGGTAATAATGTCTTACCAATTATTCTACTGTTGCCCATATTTACCGTCATGAAATTTTACTTCACATTTCATGCTTTTACACTTTTATATTCATAATCGATAAATGTATTTGACTTGTAACAGCCCCAAATTCTTAAAATATTGAATGAATTTAGTTCGTTGTAATTTGTTTCATTTGTCCAAGTCCAGACTTGCAAAAGCAATGACGTAGCTGTTTTTTTCGTATCTAAGAATCATAATACTGCAAGCGAATAGAATAAAATAGAAATATAGAGAGGCAACGAGCGCATACATTTTCTGATATAATATTTTATCATTATTAATAATAATATTAAGTTTCATAATAAGATAATATTACAATTGTAATATATCTCAGAATCTTTGGAAAAAGTATTTTCAAACAAAACATGAGAGATTCGAAAAAATATAATTTTCGAAAATGCAAGGTTCAAATAAATGACTTTTGTTCCGAATTCACTATATTGTGTTCTATGATGAAATGTTGGGGTAGAGTTGGGACGTGTATGATGCCAAAACTGTTACCTTTGAAACGATGACAAAATGTAGAATATGAAAAGTACTATATTTAACTCAAGGAACGGAAGAAAAATAGAAATCGTCAGATAAAAATGAATGTAAAGAAGTTAAACATGGATATTGTCTTCCCAAGCACTGTTGTCAATGTCATGCCAATCTCACTCTCTTCGAGGCTAATCCAATGCTTTTAACTGAACTCTCTGAGCCAAAATTGTTTTAAAATTTCTTCACAAGAAAGTGAAAATATTCAAGTGTTTTAAAAATGTATCGATTTTTCGAAATTTGTTTCAGGAGTGAATTTATTTCATCAAAAAAAATATCGTCATAATACAACATATGAAACTTTCAATAGGTCATTTTAAACTATTATCATATTTACATAGTATTTGTCAACAAAAAATCCCATACTTTTAATGCTCAAACAAAATGAATTTGCAATTCAACATTATTACACATTATTTGCAAGAAAGTTAAATATTTCCATCCGTAAATGTCATGGTTTCAATCAATAACTTGTAGGATTGAAGTTCATCATAGCTCTCTATTATAGAAGAGATTTATTTTGAGAAAACTCACAGTTGAATAAAATTTCAGAAAAAATTATAAATGAAACTTATTGGCAAGTTTCTAAAACCAGAAATGGTCCATTTTTTGTTGTAAATGTTTAAAATGTTTTGAGTTTCTCATTCAATTTTAAAAGTATACTGTTCTCATGAACACTATAATTTATCTCAATCATCACACCTCTTGTGAACATGAATAATCTTACAATAGATCAAATTTGTTTATTAACAATTAATAATTAAAAAAATTTCATAAGATTAATTTGTGAACATCTGCCTCAATTTTGTGGATTAGAGTATCTTTCAATTATAGACAGTCAAATTTGTAATGTAATAAAAATATTACAAATTTGACTTTCATAATTAAATGATATTATAATCCAAATATATTAAATAATTTATAATAGAACAATGACTGGGGAGAAATTATGAATTGAACCATTCCTACAAAAAGTCTAAATCATATCAAGTAGCCTAGTATCAGTCAACATGTATTGCAGGATGCATTATAACTAAATTAAATCATGGCTTGTCCTCCAGCGTCATTCGTGTCACAACTCCGTAGACGGCTCGGCGGGTCGCTGAAACGAGAAGTTGGAACTGCCAGGAGCCTCCTCCGCGTCCACATCCACCTCCACCGAGTCGAGTTCGGTATCGAAATCTGCGGCGGCGAGTGGGTTGAGGCTGATTTTCCGCGGAAGGCCGATGTCTTCCAGAGAGAGCGGCCCGGGGTCCGACAACGCCTCGAACCTGCCGCCCTCCGCTGCCGCCGCCGCCAGAGGGTTGATGCTGGTCCGGCGCGGGAGATCTTCGTATGCAGGCGGAAGCTCTCTATGGACGAACGCACCCTCGAATTGATTTACGCTTGCCCTCGGCTCGAACGCCTGGTTGTCCTCGCCGCCTTCCTCGGCGTTGAATTCCGGGCTGTCCTCAATGCCGATGAGATCCGAGTCACCGCTGCTCTGACTGTAAAATAAAGAGTTCTTTTTAATTTTATTTATTTTACGTCAAAAACATTAAAAACTGTGTGATGTGTTATGGAGAGAACTGAATTCTGAGTTTAATGACAATAACTGAGCTTAATTACAATGATAATTCAGTTCACCCACTTACACAAAAATGAAAATTTATGCGTTTGTAGGTGCTACACACACATTAAAGCGATTGCTTCCAAATTGGGTACAAATATTTTTAGCAACCAATAATAAAAGAATGGCGTTGTTGGGGTACAAAAGGTTACCCCGAATTCGTTTTTTACAATATTTAGTTCCATGCATCTTGGGCGGCTTTGCCTAGCGTTGCTCGGTGATGCAGGGCGGTGTCGAGCGGGGCCAGATGGAATGGGCAGAGAGAGCGGAACTGGAGCGGTGGTGGGGGAAACGGGTGGGACGAAGGAGAGCAAGGACCGAGGAGCAGAACAAACGGAAGGAGTGAGAGGAGATAGAAAACGAAAGGAGGGGGACGAGCGGAAAGAGGAACCAATAAAGCTGAAGGGCTGGATGGGAGAGGCGGGGGCGCTGGACTGGTAAGCCTGCTTAATCCGTGATTGTGACCGTGAATGTGAAATACTCAGGAAACGTCGAGTAAACAGCTAGTTAATTATAAAATGCATCTTCAACGCATAACAAACTAAGGAAAGTTTACAGTTTTATAAGCTTATAAAACATCGACATAACCTCCAAACCCAGCACCTGGTGGATATGAAATTACCTCCTAAAGGTATATTGTGACATACCGATATGTCACGTTAAAATAAACTAACATTTATTTGTAGACAATATGGTGGAACATGCATTACGAAATATCACGAGAGCTAGAGCTTAGCAACGACCGTGAATAAACAATGTAGTTTTTGTTTTTCAAAATGCATTAAGAGTTTTCTGGATGCCGAAAGTAGAAAATTTGGGATTGGGCGAAGAAGTTCAAAAGACGATCAAAAGGTCAGCTACACCAAAATATAACGAACGTATGGATTGGCTGGGTGAGAGAAGGACGGTCAAATGTTATGAAAAAAATGAAGGTAGTTTTAATACGAAGTCCGAGGGATGAATCATGCAGAAAGATTTCATTCTGCTCGGGAACGCGCTTCTGAACTGATCGTAGATTCGTGAGAGGGAAGTGAATGATATTGCAGATATTCACATGTGGAAGCAATATTGATGTATAAATTGGAACTTTGTCGGGAGTGGTAATCGAGTTCGGGACTATGTCATAGGACGTAATCGGGACTGATAATTTTGATAGTTGGAGACCAGCTTGGATAGGGGCAGAAGAGGATTTCTTGGAACTTTGGACTACGGCAAGATCGCAAGATATTTCGACTGAGAAGTCTACGAGGGACATCAACGAAGAAAAGATAAGTTTACCGCGGTATAAATTGTAAATTGAAAGATATCTTGATCAAAGGCCTAAAAAAATTGTAAAATCACTAAATTGTTTACTAAAACCGTAAAAATAAACTTTGTTGAATTTTGTTCTTTAGAAAAGAAAGTGATCTTTCATTTAGTCAATCCAAACAGAAATTAACTAGGAATAGAATCATTCTATTTCAGATTCCCAGCTGCGCTGTATAGTCGGCGGATCCTATAATCCATTATAGAGGTAATAAGGATTATAATATATCGTGACCCATTGACCCAGCAAGCCGGACGCTAAGATCTTTGGCAAATAGTAATGTAGAGAGAGAGGAAAATTTTGGTATATCTCAATATGAAATAGTTTAGACAGAAAATGTAGAATTTTGTACGTTATTCTAAAAAGAAACAAGAAGGTATAATACAACCCGCAACATTAAAATGCAATCGACAATACCATTGAACGCAACTTGAGCCCGAGACTAACTCACTGGATGTGACGGGACAAACACATTGAATTGAATTTGCCTTATTTTACGTGGCGAGACTCAGGTCATGAGGCCTGCTCTTCCGTCTTACCACGCAAATTCCGTTACACTCACTTTCACCAATCATGGGAGAAAGAAGGTATTAGTTGGGCGACGAAACAGGCGATTTGAATTTAGCTCAGAGGCATCATTTAGGCTTGAGGATCTTTTACATGCAGTAAATGTACTAACATGGGACAGCCGGTTTTACTTCCCCTCCGAAGGAAGGCGTACGAAGGATTTGTTCGCCCTTAAAAATCCACGTCTTCGATGGGGTTTGAACCCGCAAACTTGGGTATAGCAGTCCTATACGCTAACCGCTACACCATCGCCGCCGCCACACATGAGATTTATATACGCGCATTCAGATTTATATACGCGAAATGCACTCAATGCGCAATACGCTCTTCACGCTAATTACAGTACACCAGAATGCGGGCTCCCAATTTATCGCTGAATACACTGAGTTATTTCTCATAACTAGGGTCCGGATAATTATTTAATAACATTTTCCTAACGTAACTCCGTCAAGTTGAATCAACGATATATTTACGTTTCCTATCGGTAAGTGCCAAAAAACGTCGACTTTTTAGTACATATTTTTACATATTTTACCCGAAAGAACACATATTTACATATTTTACGCAAAATAACATTTTTGCATATTACTGCGCTTTTTTTATTATTCATGTTTTCCTATACGTTTTTGATAAGGATTATCCCAGAAGAACAATGTAGCAGAGTCAAACATTTTTCTGTAGTCTTCTCTCTAAAATACCACTATTGCATGGCGTTGGAATAAATCAGTCCATAAATACCGACAGAAATACAAATAAAAGGGCAATGCAACGTCGCAATCCATAGCTTTTGGTGTGGATTTTGGTTTTGCAATCCAGAGCTTTTGGTGTGGTTAGTTTTGAGCACGAGTAAAGAGAACAGAAGGAAGGTTTGGTTTGTGAAAATGATACATTTAGCAGGCGATATCGTGCAGCCACCTGATATCTTTCAGGGGTCTCCCTTGACCTTGATATCCTTTACTAGAAAGTACACACACCAGCTCAAGAGGCACCGTTCTTGTTACGAAGATCGCTGTAAATAATAGGATTATGAGGAAAATAATATTCAATTTTGCTTATGAAACAGAACAATATACACAAAGATAAAAGTATTTTAATAAAATAGAATTGATATAACGATAATTAGTGTTACATATTGTGACATGACAAAAAATGACGGACATTTTTGTTTAGGCAAATAAAGGTCAAAATATTACAAAAGACGTGGGTTTCTATGGTGCAGATACGCAAATGGTACACCATAGCAACGCGAGTTCGTCCTGAGATGTGGGTTTCTATGGTGTCGTGGTGGTGAGCGGCTCGCTTGTGCGGTTTTTCTTGAGGTTAATTTACAATCGGGACTTGTGATATTTCGTGAGAGTGAACATTGAACTTGAACTTAAAATATTTCTGCATGAGGTGTGCAATGGGAACTTGTAAAATGGTCGTGTTGTACCATTGCAAACTCGGACTTACAATATTTTCATGAGTGAACTGGAAAGTGAACTTAGAATATTTTCGCGGTGGAGTTACAAGATTTGACTTAGAAATTGTCAGGGAATTGTGAATTGCCAAGTTATTCCGACCTGGGAAAGTAATCAGTTTGAAATAGGTGCCCACCTGAGGTGCAAGCTAAAGAGTATAAGCAGTGCTTGTGAAGTGGTTGGAGGAAGTTTCGACTTGGTCGCTGATCATCGTGGACTTCGATAAGAAGGAAAATTGGATTATTCTACGTGGCAACATCGAGCGACTTGTGCACGAAGAGGCAAGAAAGGATAAAAGGTTCTATAACGCTGTTATTGCCATAACGAGAAAAATGGTCATGACCTAAGAATAACTTGTAATAATCAATGATAGCCTGATAACTTTTGGCATTCAGAATAAATTAGAATTCATAGTTTGGAAGAAAGCTGATTCTCATTTGCCATTACGTGCAATCCTAGAGTAGACATTTTACAATTATTTTCAGATTCCTCACCATCCCGTATGGATGGCAGATTGAGTAATTGGTTGCGGAGTAAGTAGCAACAATTATTTCATAAGAACCCGACGACAGAGCTAGCGGGATTTACATTTATTTATAATATATCTGAAGACAGTAATAGATAATTAGGAATTCAAGTGTAACATTTTACTGGCGCCCAAATTGTTTATAAATTCGGAAATTGGTTACGATTGACATTTATTACCAGTAATTAAAATAATAAAAGCATTTCAATATTTCTTGCTTTTTAATACATATTTCAGAATATTATAATACATATATATGCACATATTTTTCCTCTTTTTAGAATATAATTATCCGGACCCTAGTCATAACAAAGCATGGACAGTAGCTCCGTCGGGGCTGAGAACCTCGCAGAAGGTTCCCCTGTCGCTACAGCGACCCCTGCCAGGACTCGCGACCAGTGGTACAGACGGCAGCATAAGAAAGCTAAACATGTACGCGGCGCGCAGCCGGCGACAATTCTATAAACACTGTATCCATGGGCTCCAAAAAAATTAGAAGCGAAGAAATAAAAGAGATCATCTTCGTCAACATATTATTTTTATTAAGATAGCCGGCTTTCGACGGCTTTGCCGTCATCATCAGTCTACAAGGTACAGAAAAATATAACAAAATTACAAATAAAATATAAAATAAGCACATGTAATATTTTCAGATTCCAAATCAGCCCTTATGGCACTAAGTAACACCAGCAACTCTAACATACTCATCAAGGAGATCCAAGAATTAAATATTTGGCTAACTACAAAGAATTATAATATAGAACTAGTATGGATCCCAAGTCATCAGGGAATACAAGGGAATGAAGAAGCAGATAAGGAGGCAAAAAGAGCCATCAATGAAGCCTTAAATACCTCAATTTATTCACCTTTAGAAGAAATTAAGAATTATATTAACACCAACATGAAAAAATTCTGGGACTCCAGCTGGAAAAAAATGACTCAAATAAATTACGGGAGATCAGACCATCCATTTTTGATAAGCCACTCACATGGTCAACATCAAGAAAAAAAACTATTAAAAACAAGTGACACAAAAAAATTAGATTACTTAAAGCGAAAAAATGTAACCTTATCTAAGTTGTACACAAAATAAAGGATAATTGATTATATTATTTGATGTAAGTACCTGTGAAGTATGTAAAACTAATGATATGTGTTGTATGTAAATAATGATTTGTGATGTAAGTAAACAATGATATGTGATGATGTAAATAATGATAGGTGATGTAGGCAAATACCGATAGATGATGAATGCAAAAAATGTTAGGTGATGTATGCAAATCATGATATGTGAAGTATGTAAATAATATGTGATATGAGAATAATGATGTACGATACAAGTAAATAATAATGTAAACTGTAGATGTGGTTCAAGTATGAGAATTGCACTGTGTTTCAAAATATGTAATATTAAAGAGGTGATGATGACCAATGTAGTTAAAAAAATTAAAAACAGATAGCAGATAAAATTGCGAAAATTGAAATGCAACGTGAGTATTAGTAACAGTACAAACTAAAAATTATAAAATACCAATTAAGATTTGATTGCAAAAGATTCAGCACATATAGCAGATAAAATTGCAAAAAATGAAATGGTGGGGGGGGGATTAATATAGATAATCAGTTCAAATTTCAAAAAAAAATTAAAAAATATTCTGATATTGCACAAGATTAAAAAATCCAAAATAAAATATAAAATAAAAAGATAAATTAATATAAAATATTAAAAAAGTATAAAAAGGGGGGGATAGTAATAGCAAATGATGTTACGAAGATGGGGAAATAATTGAATAATAAGTTGAGCCGCTTTGCTTACCTCGCTGCTTTCGGCAAAAGTCGGTAGACTGTGCCCAGAGGAAACGTGACACGGGTTTTTTTATTCGTTTCCGGAGATCCGGCGAGGGGTCGGAGGAGGTCTGTTTAGTTTTCTCTTGGAAATGTCCTAAGAGGCGGGGGGGGGTAGTTTGTGAGGTCGGGGTGTGTAAAATTATTAGTAGAGGGGCCAGAGGGAAATTAGTTTGTTCGTTGAAAAGGGTGTTTCTTTATTGGTACAGAGTGGTTTTTTTATCGTTCGCCGCAGAATCGGGTCGCGTCGCCTGGGCAATCGAGGGCTCACTCGCCGGGAGAAATGCTGATTCACCGCCCGTGCTGCCATACGAGAACTATCGCTACCGCGTAACTTACCGTAAAGATGCTGAAAGTGGTGTCCTTCGGCTCGAATGCATTCTTGGCACCTCCGGAATAAATTATGATTAACCCTTTGAAGTAAATCTCGAGGAATTGCGGCGATTTTCTCTTCAATAGAGCGCCGGAGCTCTTCCTCCGAATGCGGGTTTTCTGCATATACCTGATCTTTCAAGTATCCCCAAAGGAAAAAGTCACAAGGAGTCAGATCAGGTGATCTAGGAGGCCATAACCCACAACTAATTATTCTATCATCACTATAAACATTATTTAAGAAGTTCATGGATCGACCAGCATTGTGAGCTGTTGCCGGATCCTGTTGAAAGTAACCATAGAACCTTTCTTCTGGTGTCAATTGTTCGAAGAATAATGTCAATATCTGATGAATGTAAACATCAGCAGTAACGGTGGTGTTGAAAAAAATAGGTCCGATAATTCTTGTGGAACTCAACGCACACCACACTCCTATCTTTACGTCGTGAAGTGGTTCTTCATGAAACAGGTGAGGGGTTTCTGCACTCCAATAGAGGTTGTTTTGGCTGTTAACGTATCCACTCAGATGAAACCACGCTTCATCAGAAAAAAAGTCAAAGCAGGATCAAGATCACCGTCATGTACGCTCTGCAAAAAATATTCCGCAAAACGTACTCGGGATTCTGGGTCACGAGGTAGCAACGCATGAACAACAGTGGTCTTGTATGGCCGAAGCTTTAAAAGCTTAGTGGCTGTTCTGGCTGAGCTCGTGGTTACACGTGCCTGTTGTCCAAGACGCCTCAAAGATTTTCTTGGGGATTGTTGTAACCTGGCAGAAATTTCTCTCTCCTTCTCTTCTGTCAGGACATGGCGCTTTCGACACTTTCGTTTGTCTATTAAAATTCCCTGGGTGCGAAATTTCTTAACAATCTTCAAAATTGTTGACCGATGTGGAATATTCACGCCCGGAAATTTGTTAATAAAACGCTTGCGGCACTTATTGGCAGACTTAACTCGAACGAAGGTGTCATAAAGAAATATTCTCTGCTTCATAGAAAATTTCTTGTTGCACAGTTGACTGCTCTAGGGGCACTGGTGTATTGGCCGGTTGCGCCGAGCGACGAACGCGCCGGATGAACGGGGGCCTTGTTGACAAATCGCCGGGCAACCGAGGGCTCGATCGCTGAGGCAAGTGGTGCGTCATCTTCGGCGAAAGATAAAAAAACACCCGGTATTTTATAATTTTTAATTTGAACTGTTACTAATACTCTCGTTGTATTTCGATTTTCGCAATTTTATCTGCTATCTGTAACTAATATTTAAATGTGTCTATTAATTGTAATTTAATTTTCTATCTTATTTTGTATTTTATTTGTAATTTTGTTATATTTTCTTTACCTTGTAGACTGATGATGAGGGCAAAGCCGTCCAAAGCCGGCTATCTTAATAAAAATAATATGTTGACGAAGATGATCTCTTTTATTTCTTCTCATAAGAACGTCAACAACACCATATCAGAATTCCCACAATTCAAAAAGTTAGTTCCACTGGAGTGATGGCTTCCAAATCTGGCACGAATACTTTTGAGAGATCAAAAATCAAAGAAGCGAACATTCGATTCAAAATGTTGCCACAAAAAGTTTCCTTTTACAAGAAAAATAATGACATTGTTTTGGAGTATATGCAGCCTAACTATGGTAGCTTCTCCATGGTTAAAATCATAATATCCAAGTTACCCAAAAGTTGACCGAGATGCAGAGAACTGCAACTATCCATTTGTCTTTAGGCACACAGTAGAAGTGTAACGCTTAATTAAAGAACTAATTAATGAATAATATTACTACAAATGATATTGAATCAACAAATCAAAAAGGATAATATAGCTATTACCGTGAGTGGTTGTTTATTTTACTTTAAACTGCCTGAAGTGAACAACTTCAGTTTGAGAACGATAACCTATGCCGGTATTCTCCAAAATACGAACTTCATTTGTTTATAAAGGCGAGTTGGAAATTGATCTTAATTGCATCTAATCGTGAATGTGTTAAGTGTACAAGAGACTCGAAATTGATGGAAATAAAATAATATTTTATGAACATGTAAATACTTATGTTGATGTCAAAATAGATTGCCATCATAGATTGGATGGTTTTTGTTCGGAAGTGTGATTCATTGTTTTGTTACGATATATAAAACTCCACAATGAACACGATGTGAGTGCAGATATCTTATTACCTTCAATTCAGGCCAATAAGTGAAGGTATTGTAATGATTTATAATCATCAACCTAATAAGTATTTCCTTTAAATGAAAAAAATCCCTACAAATGAAATAAATTATACCCGAAGAGGCAAATGACGGCAGCGCCGCGCACAAACATTTTTTCTAAATTAAATGAATGCGCGGAGGAATGGGAAGCATAACGTAAACATTTGATAAAGCACAATTTTAGGAATCATTTGAAATAACAATCAACAAAATCGGACCAGGGGTTTGCTTAATTCGAGAATTTTAGTAATCGTGCATCTTAGTTTAATAAAAAGGAGTATGTAGACGCTATTGTTGCCGAGAAGAAGAAAATTACGAATAGTGTTTTTCATAAATAGTAAGAGAACGCCTAAACGGATCGGGTTAAGATTTGGCAGAACAAAACAGCAAAAATTATAGAAATTTTTGAGAGTGGTCACAATTTTGAAGGACGCCTGGGAGGCGAAATCAAAATTAAGTGTTACAATTGTTATTTAGAAAATACATTAAACAAGAGACACATTGTCGGACGTCATGATAAGATGACGAGCGGCAATTGTAATATTTTATTAAATAAGGCGCTGAGAGGCGAAGAAGACAATATATCAATTATCAGAGAAATTTCGGACATAATATAGAGGCAATGATAAGGCAGGTAAACGTTAATAAATGAAAAGAAGAAATACTTTTCGTTATGATGTGCGGCGCATTAAAGCAGGTGATCTGCTTTTGTTGGCGGAAAAACTATATAACCTGAGGACAACAATGTCCCAGGAAGAGATAGTTTCGAGCAGTGTGTGAACGGGAGGTCCGTGTTAGACGCTGCATTTTTATGATTGTTCGGAATTTATAGTTTGAAAAACAGTTTATTTTTATCTTAATGGCGCACGAACTTTATAAAAAAATGTGCACATGTATTAGCATATAGTGGCGCATAATTAGTAAATAGTGGCAATGCGGGATAATAGTTTTTTTGTGATCGTGGCCTGAAGCAGTAGTAGGCGGACATTTTGTATCGTGTTTAATAACACGAATTTTACGCGATCTCGTCTGAATATTGAAGGGAAGTGCAAGCAAAGTTTTGTGCTTTTAGGACATGGTGCATCTACGCGTCGTGGTTTTAGACATTCAGCGGGAACTTTGTGTTGCGTTTACGCAGAATATTTCGCGCTTTTCCCGAATTGTATAAGCTTCGCGCTGTGAAATGATCCCTGATATGGTGGCTGGAGCTTTGCGGTAATTGCGCACTGAGGGTGTGCAAATTGGGGGCTGGCGACGAACGTGACCTGCGCAGCGTGCCGCGACGCCGAACCAGCAGACAGGGAAGTGACACGATTGATTTATTTTGGTTGCTGCAAAAACGCATTTCTGTCCAAGATCAAGTCATGTTAAATTGGTACAAATTAAAAGTCAAAAATTTTGTATTGCAGAATGCGCATTCGGTGCGAATGAGATTGTTTTTGTAAAGTTGCAGAGTGAATGTTTTTTCTTTGTTTTATGTCAAATGAATTTTTTTATGTATGCCATTGAAGGGTATTTTTTGGTTATGTGTTCATTGTTGGTGTTTTAAGAACGAGATAATCAGTTAGTCATGATAGAATAAATCAAGATGAACACAATCGCGTTTATCGATGAAACCCTTTCAATGACGTATTGTGATTTATGGTAGTTAGACGGTGACCCACGCGCGCGTTGCACGAGTATTACGTTTTGAACCCTGTACAGGGCCCATCACAAATCCACGACCCGATAAATCTTCAGAATTACGAAAAGTTAGCTAGCAAATGGGCTATTAACGTAATTAACAGATGAAGGAGACTAATTTGTTACAGTATCTTATTACCTTATTATTTTAAGGTCACAACTGAGTGTTTTCAATTAGATGCGAGTATTTATTTATTAAAAGTATCACAGCTTTACAGCAGAAGCAAAACATCAATTAAATTTATTTAATAACCTATTTTTTAAAATATTTACTACTGATGATGGGATGGCATAACATCCTGAAACGTTGTTCTCTTTAATAAATTTTAGGTAACAAGATAATAAACTATGTATTGGTGTATTTTAAATTTACTATATGTGCCAAAAATGTTAATGTTACTCTCTCATTGAAAGTTAATGCATGCATTACCTCATATTGTCAAAGGATCTGTCAATGTCGTGATTCCATACTGGATTGGATCCTTCCAGTGCATGAACGTTGGTACCAGGTACTGCCATACTGTCTCGGTTCAGCCCAGAATCTTGTGATCCAAATTTCTTGTTTGTCAACTTCTCAAGGCGGTTGTTCAGCCTGTTTGAAAAATAAAAAACACATAATTTTGGTAAACTTGTACAACTATAAATATCTTTTGATATGGATACGATACAGTTTATGGGCAATCCATTTGTCAACAGTGCGCATGCCTCTCAGGTCATCAAATCTGATTCATTTCGTTCGAATTGTTTTTAAAATCTGCTCGAAGGTAGCTAAGCTCAACCGCTGAAATCCTGCTTCCTATGCTGAGATATATAGGATCAATGTACATTTTTTTATACTGGATTAGTCGGTTCGCATAAGAATTTGTTCTAAATTTGTTCGTATTTTCAAGTAACCACCCGCTGCATCATTTTCAAGTAATCATTCCAACGGACGATGTACGGACAACTTTCACCTAAGTTGTTATCTAATGGCTTTCGGCTCTGTTATCAAATGGTCTTAACGGCCTTCGTCTTTGGAAAATTGCTCATCCCGTTCCCCCATAATGGGCTATATTATTAAAATTTTTTACATTTAATGTCAAAAGTTTGAAATTCTAAGCTAACATTTGCTTTTGGCTATAATGAGAGCAGTGAGATACCGAAACGTTTTCAGACATATTTCTTTGTTACTTTTACTTTTTTTGATGACTGAGCAAATTCGGGTAAACATTATCAACATTTTGCGTTTCTTTGCTGATAAATAGGATGCAAAACACTGGCAGGGCTTATGGCAATAATTTAATTTTTACTCATTCTTCCGCACATGCTTTACGAAAGATGGGAAAATTACCTACGTCTCATAAATAAAAATACTAGAATTTACTCATCTTTTGGTACCCAAACTGGATTTAATTCCATGCAAACTACATTTGTGAACTGCAAATGGTTAAAATAAAATGATAATACTTTTTCCCTTAATTTGGTTCCTACTGCTTGACGAACCAGAGAATTAGAATTGACAGGGTTCAATGTAATAGTTAGATTATCACCTTAAAAGGACACCTGTGCATTAAATAAATTATCAGTTAACCCCATAATTCTAACTCTGTTAAACAGAGCTTTGTTAGCCAATTAATCTGTATTAACCAATGTTAATACCAGGAACTATCACAAAAACAGTGCACGTCTTTGACTTCACTATAAATGCAATTGGCTAAATATAATTTACGCGCCCATGAATACTTGTATATGCATGGGAAACGTAAACACTGGTATCGAGAAGAGTGAAGCTCCGTGAGAAGCTAAAAATAAGGAAGATAAAAGATCAGTCTTTGAGTACGCCCATTTGAAATATCTGTTTTCAGTCTTTTGGCAAGACGCATCGACGCGCTTTCGATTGGAACTAATATGTCGGCTGTTTTAGAGCAGGTGTACTGAGCAAGAAGTTAGAACTAACATTGACGCTATGTAAAGGGGTCATGGCCAGTGTGTCCCGTATGTGTTATGGAGAAATACGGCTAATTTGAATATTATTCCTACTTTGGAAAACAATGCTGTGTGAATGACAATGAATGGACCATTATCCGGCTAATAGTGTTAGTATTTCCAAAAGTATACTGGCTAATTGATTGTCCTCCGTGCGATTCACCTTGTTTGCTCCCAAAAAGTATTTTTGTATAAAAATGCGATGGTAACTGTATGATGCACAGCCTCAAGGTGGTTTTATTCGTAATCGTATGTTTTATTTGGAAGCTCACGACGGGAGCCACGTCGCTTCAACTCGAAAATGCATAGCAAACCGTCAACTCGGGTACACGGCGAGGTTATGATACGTTAAGGTATAGAACGATGTTCCTAAGGATGAGCCAAAGTGACAGTTCGCGAAAACAAGTGAACATCACATGTATTTCAGAGAAGTATCCCTCCGCCGCGACAGCTGTTCAGCCCCTTCGTAAAGTGTTTGGTTATGGCTTCTGAGAAGACATCACAATCCAGAAGTCTAAGAGTTTCGCTGATGTATATGCACGTACGCGAGTCCGGGAAATAATTAAATTTAATTACGTATGTGGAAAATCTCTTAATATGCTCTCACAACCAGTAAAAGAAATTTGCCACGAATGTAAATAGAAAGCTCTCAATCACAGCTCGCCACACAACAGCACAAAGGCCGGAACGCATCTCGTATTCAAGTCTCGGTTTTAAAATAAACATAATATTTATCACACAAAAAGTAAATTCAATGTAATATACAAAGGAAAAAAGAATTTTTACAGAAGAGCACATAACACTGCACTTCCTAATTTCAATTATTTCTCGCGGCGCACTATATTTTTGTCGGACGAGGACGTCACGAAAGGAAGCGTTGAAGCCATTTACAAGTTAGCCAACTGCAAACGAACAAATGTAGGAAGGGAGTCCATTGGGCTCAAGGGCACGACGACCATAGAATCTTCAGTTATGTTGCCAGCACTAGCTGTCACTTTGGCTCATCCTTAGGAAAATCGCTCTATATGTTAGGTGGTATCGTAAGAAATGAACGAGCAACACACTAAAACTCGAAACTACCCACCTTGTCATTCACTATCCTTATAAATTTCCCACCAACAATCTGATCCCTATTTTTCCATTATCTGCTATTTTAATTACCATAAATCATTGCACACTTAAGTAACATTCAGATCAAATCCTTTTATTACGAACTACTGACCATCTGCTCTGAGAGGCAAAAAGTGAAATGCCGCAATATACGAGTATTCCTGGTCGGTAAGGGGTATACGCGTAGGAGATTGTGAGGAGATTGGAATGTGAGGGTCTTGTGCTTTAGCCACCTAGTGAAGACTAATGTGCACTTCATTTGTGTAACGTCCGAACTATGCTTCAAAGCACTACTTTTTTTCCTAGGGCTTTTATCCAGCCGACAGCCGGTTGCCCTTTACGTCCCGAAGGGACGCACATTCGACCATACACTAGACAAACACTTGCGGGCTCCTCTGATTGATGATCAGCCACAAATAATAAGCTCTGTTAAAGTGGATGAAAAATTGTGTGTTTTTGTCCATTACAGGAGTGTGTTAATTACTCAAGCAAACAATACGTTGTTACTAGCTAAAGTATATAATATTAATGAGTTACAAAATCTTGTAAATGAATGCCAATCAAGTTTTGGTGATGAATTGGGCATTACTTGTAATGCCAATGATTTGACTGCTTTGACCGTGGACATATTGAACTCATTGAAAGGACTTTTGCCAGAAAAAGGTGAGGTATTGTCATATTTAAAAGAGCAAGCAAGTCGTCTCAAAATATCCACAGAAGGTGTGCAAGATATTCTGCGGAATTTGTAATTTTCTCCAGTTCGTTAAAATCTATTTCACCGCACGCGTATCATTTTATAAGATCACCTAGTTTTATTATTTTGCCCAGTGAATCAACAGTGAAGTCTCTCAACTCCAATATTTCGACCAGCCCACTGTTTGAACAAGGTTCCTCGAGGCTACTTCAGTATAAACAGGGCAAATTTTCCTTGTTAGGGGCCGATGACAAATCAGTTATTTTACTGATGGATGAAATCCTTGTAAAATCTGTTATAGATTACAAAGGAGGGAGCATAGTGGGTGCCAGTGACAACGGCGAGAAATTCACAAGTGCATGCGTATTTATGGTTTGCAGCTTGCAATCTTCGTATAAAGATGTTGCACATATTATACCTGTGCACAAAATGACTGGTAAACAACTCCACTCTTACATTTTAGAAATAGTAATTGGTTTGGAGGATATAGGCTTTGAAGTTTTTGGAGTAATATCAGACAACAATCCTCTCAACAGAAAAGCTATATCGTTATTTGCTGACCCACCTGACTTAAAATATGTGCATCCCAAAACCAGTCAAATGCAGTGCAGTCAAATCATTGGCATTACGAGTAATGCCCAATTCATCACCAAAACTTGAGTGGCATTCGTTTACAAGGTTTTGTAAATCATTAATATATCTACTTTAGCTGGTAATAACTTATTGTTTACTTGAGTAATTAACACACTTCTGTAATGGACAAAAACACACAATTTTTCATCCACATTAACAGAGCATATTATTTGTGTCTGTGGTTCTTCTTTTACGAGTATAGAACATATCAAGAAGCTTCCAATTAACATTGGTCATTCTGTGTTAAATTCTAGGGGCAATACTTTCAGTTCATCTACACTCTTGAAAACACGAGATGAAATATACTCCACTTATGTCTCCGACTATCGGTTATTGTCCTTTTAAGGTTTTCCATCTCTTTTTCTTCTTTTCTTGTCTGCTGGACTTCCACAAACTGGTGTCTCAGGCCTTGATAAAAGCACAGTCCATTATTTTAACTCCGCCTGCAGTAGGCACTGGGGAGATAGAGTACCTCAGTAGCCGCCGTTGCCGGTCCCAAGCCCGGATAAAGGAGGAGGGTTGAGTATTGGGCCAGCTACCCATCACCCTTAAAAAAAGTGAAACTGTGAACTGTGTAAAAAGGGAAACGGTGATTTTGATAGCGTACTTTGTCATAGGCATTTTCCAAATCCAAAGGAAAAAACTTTTTTTGGTTGTTGTAAAAACTGTTGTATTATAAACATAATTATTACTTGATATCCCAGCTTGAAATCTAGCGTTCACTATAATTCTGCATCTACTTTTTTTACTTAAAATATTTTAAATTGCCTATTCTGTAAAAAATATTTGTAATGTTAATGGGTATTCATGTTCGATATACGTAAATGGAATGTGGTACATGTATTGAGAAAAAACAATTCAAATAGTTTTTGTTTTCTTTTTTAATACACAAAATATGTATTGTATAATATGTAAATTGCCATATGATTTTTTTGAAAATAAATTACTATTCTTAAAATTAATCAAAATGCATTTTTATTAACTTTTGATTCCAATTTTGTTGGTAGATGTAGGAAGTTTTATTTTTTTCTTTCAAAGAAATATTTTCCAGAAATAAAAGGAACTTGTGTCTAAAAATATAAATCCTTAGATTTTCGTTACTAAAATTTGTTATTGGGAAATGAAGTGCCAGGGAGAAATAAATCGTGAAATGCCCTTCCTATTGACTGCAACAGGGAGCGTAGGCCCGCGACGGGGCTAGTGGGCCTACTCACCGTGACGTCATTGGCAAGATGGCTGCCCGTCGCCTGGCTTTGTATTCGAGAGGGCGCTGATTAATCGCTCAACTTTTCTTGGCCGATGACTTTGCTTCCCCCCCCCCCTCTGACACAGTACACAGTTGAAGGCTAAAGCTCGCAGCGAGCACGACAACATCCCAAACACATCTTCACTGGCGCGAAATAGAAACTATTTTCTGCTGAAGACAAGGACATCTATCCGTGATTTTCTCCAAAAAATCTAAAGAATGAGTGAATCAGGTGAAGTTCTGTCATCAGCTTCAGTCATTGAAAGTTAGAACGCAAATTATTGAGAAAGTTGCGAAGGCAAGATTGATTCTCCAGAGATTGGAATTGCTTCATAAAACCTAGTGGCCGATTTCGTCACTAATACCTGCACTGTATCCGCATTTCTTCAAACCATCGGTTGTGATATACCAAAATGACGAACCATTTTTATTATGCAAATATTATTTTATTTGACATAGAATATAGGGATGGCAATAGACGATCGCGAGGGGGTCGGTATATGACAAATAAACAATCGGCGTTAAGGATCATTTTCGTTTGGTTGAAATGCCAGCATAGACAGAATAAGCATTGTTTTGAGAGACAAAAGAAGACGATATAAAATTCGTCTGCTTCCGAGTTTTTAGAAGGGCATTCATTCGCTAGAGCAATACGGTGATGAGCGGGTCGGTTCTCGATATATTTTATACATCGAGGAGACTGTAATTGACAATTGTATAAAATTAACTATCTTTTTTTATATTATGATAGCACGTCTTGTAGGAAGTAAAATTCGAGTCTGGGCGTCCACCCGAGACGCAAGTGAGGGAAGTCACGGATTATAATAGTATCGCCGGAAGAATTTGGAACCAGATCACGGACATTAGTCGAGGGCTTTATCCAGAAGCAAGGTTCTGCTGCGTCGACGGAGAAGGTTCTACGGGGCGCCATCGAACGAAGAAGTGGAGAGCGCGCAAAGACCCACGAATGAATAACAAGGTAGAATTTTAATTATCAATATAATAAATTCCGGTTGATCCCGGGTTTAGGGTGGCACGGTTCCTTTGGTTCCTTTTATGATTCATTATTTCTCGCGATTCCTATGTTTATAGTTGCGCGGTTCACTATAACAACTGAATTATTTATGTTCAATGTTAAATGAGAACAAGTCACCTGATAATTTGTTGGCGTGGAATTGTGTGTATTTTCGCATTTCAAGTCTTCTTCAAATAGGTTTGTGTGTCTACTCAGATGGAAGGTATGCATTTTCTTAAAAGTGAGTGTTCCCTTTAAAATAAATTCTCTTAAAAGTGAGGGAGTATATAAGACAACGTGAGCGCCGGAGCGGAGGCGCGAACCAGGTCTCGAGAGCGAGGGCCGAAAGGCCCTCGCGAACGTAGCACGTTGGATCCGTCGGGTAGCGACGTGCGGTAGCACGTCGCGGACCACTTGGTGAAAAAAATGCGTTGGTTAAAGAATTGTGAACTTAACTACATGCGACTACTACGTATAAACAAGGATTCAGTTCATGGAGTCGATTCTCTTCTAATGAACCGAATCAGTGAATCAAAGGAACCGTGCCACCCTAAACTCGGGATTTACCTAAATTCCAATTTGTTAAGTTGAAAGAAAGCAAATTATCATTGTTCGTTACGTGCAATCCAGCATTTTAATAAGATTTTGGGATTCCTCGCCACTTCGTATGGATGGCAGATTGAATAATTGGTTGCAGAGTAAATAGCAACAATTATGAACTTCGAACCCCAATTAACTGAGCTAGCACAACACAAATTTGGAAGGAGAGATGTTTAAATTACGTAGAAATCATTAGGTTTCAAGTGTAACCTTTTCCTGGCGCCCAAATTACATTTATCAGTAATAGTTATGTTTCAAATTGGCACCAGTCAACGTCGGACATGTTTCACTGTCAAGAAAAGTTGCGCTTGTAATAAGCACTCTGTTCTCTGGTTTGATGCAACTCACGTGCGCGTGCGGACGACGAAGGCCAACGAAAAGACCACGACCAGAACGGCCAGGACCGCGCACACGGCAGCCAGCACGATTGTCATGTAGCTTCGCTGCTCCGTTTGCGACCCCGCGTTGTTGTAGCCACGGAAAGACAGCGATAAATCCTGCATTGCTTTGTAGAGCTCGCTGTTGGTGTTCGTCTTGAGAAACTCCCTGTGAAGAAAAATCGTAATTTTAAGCTTCATTCAGATCAAACATTTTTATTTTAAACAATTGACGATGGAGAGACATCTCTATCGTCCTCTGAGAGGTATAAAGTGAGATACACCATATTACACTCCTGGATAACTTCCGGGATCCCGGGTTCACGATGCACCTTAGCCTAGGCTTCCTCGATTGCTGTGCCTTGATGTGATCCAATTCTCATCCAATCCGTGCGCAGGAATGTTATCGCTCACCACACAGGAATCGTTTATATTATTTTGAGAAACCTTGTAAAAGATATTCTCTTAAAAGTTAACGTTCCCTTTAAAATAAATTCTCTTATTTAAAATACATTTATTCGTGTATATGTGGAGAACATAAAGAACATATACACCCCAAATGATTTTTAAAGATTATTTGCATAAAATGCGTTGGATAGACTCAAGGATGTTTTATTTTATCGCGAGGGCGGAAGGCCCAGCCTCAACTTGGACACGCGTAGCGAAGCGTTACAATTCTGCCCGCCTGAACAAACAACTACCCGCCTTTCTTTTTCAACATATTGATTGTAATTCTGCCCCTAAAATTAAAAATTCACTTGTGCAGGACAAGGAATTGAAACTGAGTTTATTGTTGTAAAAACGTATTAAAACTTGAAAGCACTTCAATATTAGAGAGGTTTGTAATTTGTGTTGATTTAGAAAAGTTAGGTTAGAGCTATGTTTTCATAAAGCAGTAATAACAGTCCTCTTGATGTTTTTGCTTTAATTTCAGACCTCTTACTTCAAATCGATACCACAAATTCTGAATTTGACAAACCCATTGCTTTTATGCTGGAACAAGTAAAATTCCTTACTAAAAAAAGAAGTGGATATCCATAGTTCATGGTTTTTCATAATGTCTTATTTACTTAATTCTTATAAATATTTCGAGTATTTAGGTTTCTTAATATTTGGTCATCCTAGTGTAATTACGAGATTGATTCTTCATTTGATTTAAAACTTCAATTGGGACAAATTGAAAACAATTTTTTAAAGTACACGAGAAACAAATAATTCCATACATTTAGTGATAGTGATAAATTAGTGACTCATAATGGATGACATACATTTAAATAGATGAATTTTAAAGCAGATAACATTGTGAGTACTGAATTTTATAATCAATTACTTGCAACAAGAACTCCTACATTCATGATATGAATCATAATTTCAGATCTGAAAGAGATAGTACACATACTTTCCGTAAATAAAATGTGTGCACAGGTCTTGCAAAATATTTTGAAAAAAATTAGGATTAGAACAGGTAGGATTTTATCTTCTGTGCGTTAAAAGTGACAATAACAGTATTAATAGATAGGGTATGTTTTTTTTTGACTGAAAAACAAATTTATATACAATATTCCAGCTGAAGGAAAGAAAACCTCTTTTCGTCTTATTTGGTAATGTGATTTATTACATAATTTCGGCTAGTAACTACATTTTAGTTTGAATGGCCCACTTAGGCCGCCATCTTCAATGACTGCTAAGACCTTGTATATCTAGGACTTTAAAAAAATAAAATGCAAGGTGATTGACCACTGACCATTTGAATGTTAATAGGAAAGGAGGGGGCGTCTTGGTTTTTTACAAAATAAAGGTGACAGTTGGTCGCTGGTGCTGATGTGCATTACGGCATTGTATATATCTCAAATGCCGATGGTAGATTATTAAAATACACTTGTCCATTGCTGTTCACCTCTACTGCTTTTAACACTTTGTATTTAAAACAATATGATTTTTGTAAAATGGTGAAATGTAAATAAGGTATTATTTTACGAATTATAAACGAGATCGACGCAAAAATATGCAATCGACTCGTCGATCGCGTTCGACTTGTTGCTCAGGCTTGATATATCTCACTTTCTAGCCGGTAAGGGAAAAACGCGTAGAAAAATGAATTGGAATGTGAGAATCATAAATGAATACTTACTCTTCAATTTTCTCACGTGGCACAGGGGAATTATCTTTCTCGTCCAAAAAGTATGACACAACTTCTGAAGTTTCCATGTCATTGTCTGTGGAGGCACTTCGTACTTTGTCAACAGTGCAGGTGTAACCAAGAATCCGCGAAAATTCCGTTGCCATCTGAAAATACAAATAACATCTAAAATGGAATGTTGAAAAAATAAATTAAATTCATGTCGTTCCTTTTTTTAGAAACTACAATTATTTGAACTATATCAACATTTCAAAAGAAACTCAATATTCAGCCTTAACAGCAACGACAGCTTCATTTTTCACAACAAACGGCACTATTTTCACAAACAAATTCAAAAGAAATGTCAAACCTGTATTCAGCGGACCAAAATGGTTCCGGCCAAAACTGGCCGTTTAGTGAGGTGGCCGCTTAATGAAGATTATGTGATTACTGGAAGTGTTAATGAAATTTAATTGGGCAAATCACTATGAAATTAAGTGTGCTTTCTTTCACATTATTAATTATTGTGAATGAGAAAATATAATTTAAATAACATATTTTTTCATTTAAGCAAACTAGACTTGAAGGTGCTTTTCACGTCCTGTCGAATGATTCTTACGGGGCCAGGGCCGCCAGACGAATGACTTCAAATCGGATTTGCGCACGCGGCCAGATTCCCACAAAAGGGAAGCACGAGTTAGCAAACCGCAAGGAACGCTGTGAAATGGAATAAGCCAATTAACAACACTCAATCTTTGAAGTATCTACATTTGCATTTCTGACTATAAACACACGGAACGTCAACTGATATTGATATTGATCAATTGAGGAGTTCTACGAAGAGCTTATACTTGATTTTTTTGTGTTTTGAGAAAAGGTGGTATGCAGTATTTCCAGGTCTATAACTTTTATAGAATTCACAATTATGAATTAGAGTCCTCATTAAATATTTCGGAAAATAGTCAAGGATTTGAATGACACTGAATGAAGTTTATTTTCTTTTCTCGCTACTGCTTACGCAGTATAGAGAACGTATTGCAAAGCTACGGGAAAAACGGCAAAGTGTCGACAGAAAAGCTTACTATTGAGCCGGGTAACGAAAAACTGGATAAATGGTGTCCCCGTGTAGTATTTTACTTCCTCTAACATGTTATGTAGTCAGAATCAACATTTGGAGTGTAGCGCAAGAGGATTTTCATCAAAAATGATATTCCTCACTCGATCTGACCGATGCCGCAGTCCCTTGAATTTGAAACCGATATTTAAATTTTCGGGGATACTTTACATGAAATCCGTGGGACATTTTCAAACATTTCACAAAAAGTTTTTTGATTATTTTTTTTTTCAATAACGCAAAGGACATTTGAGAGTATGAAAGACGTATCATTTTCGTTGAAATACTTCTCGAGAAAAAGCGCATAAAAATCCAGTGTAAGTTATTGATGTTGATAGTCCACATCAAGGTACAAAATGCAGCCTTGGAAATGACGGTATCTTCAGATGTATTTATTTCCTCTTGGCTTCTCCGACTATGTTTTTGAAACACCAGACCACTTCCTTATTATCAGTGCATTCTTTTTTAGATTTTAGAATGTAGGTTTTGTTCTTGCACTACCAAGCAGTTACACCTATTTTTGGAGAGTATGTGTTTTGGTTTTTCTCATGCTTAAGACGGAACTTCTTAAGACGAGGAAGTTACGTAAACCTGCGCGGAAGAACGGCGAATTTTCGACAGAAAAACTCATATTACAGAACCCTGGTAGCGGAAAAGTGCATAAATCCAGTTGCTAAATTTAGAAAAAAAATTCTCTAACACGGGGTGTAGAGGATCCATGTTTTGTGGGTCCTTGATACCGAATTAGAGGTGCAAGAGAATGACACAGACTTTCTTGTCGCAAAGTTTTCCAATTTCCTTGGTGTGGATTGGCTTCACGAACTTGCCCCATCATCTTGCTAGCTGCCACTAGCCCTATCATCGCCTAAGTACTACATTTTTTTGCCATTTTCTCAGCTTTTCGATTTCCTTATAGTAGAACCGAAATATTATTTTACGAATATTAAAGAAAAGTAAAACCCCTTCCTAAATGACTATTTTCATTAAAAAAAACTTAAGCCGTTTTTAAGAAAACGATGATTAAGCATTACTATAAATGCGATTCTCGTATTCTCTAATTTTCGTATTCTCGAATTTCTCTAATTTTCTTGGTGTGTGGTGGCTTTACAGTGTTGTCCCAACCTCTTGCCAGCTGCCATCTACTGCCCCTAAAAGTATATTATTTTGTTGAAATTTTCTAAACCCTTCGGTTTCCTAAAAGAATATTGAAATATTTCTTAAATAATATAATAGAAAATTAAAACCTTGTCCAAAATGGCAATTTTCATTCAAAAATTTAGAGACATTTTTACGAAAATGGCGTTTAAGCTACACTGTAAATGCGAAATTTGAAGCTCTTTTTCGCAGGAATCTATTGAGTTTTCGAAAATCTTCATTTACAGTCATTTGAGGCATTTCCACTCACCAAGGCAATTACTTAAGATGTATGCAAATCGATGGAAACATGCATAATAATGGCGTGAGACATATTTTAAAAAATTACATGTGTGTAGTTTTTGAAAAAACAAAAGAATATACAAAAATGAACTTTACGACATAATTAACAGTGCCATTACCACTATCCGTTGCAAAAGTTTGAAGAAAAAATGTGGAGCAATTTTTGAGAAAATGGCGTTTGACCGTTTTTGCAAATGCGGAATTTTGACTTAATTTTTACAGAAAACTGTGAGTTTTCGAGAAACTTTATTTGAAATAATTATAAACACATGTTCTTATAAATATAATGTGAAGAAATTGCCTCTAATGTAAATATTATCGACGGGAGAGGCAAGTCAAAAAAATTACAATTTTGTAGTTTTTGAAAAAACAAATGAATAGAATAACGGCGTTTATGTCATCAACTTCTCAATAGAAATGCAAAGGAAGAGATCCAGTGGTTTATTTTTTAAATTTTAGATGCTGGAACGCTCCTCAAATTAGTTATTAATGTAATAGCAATAGTTATTTTTATATAATATAATTAAATAATTATTCCTGAGGTACCGGAACGGGTTCCGGCAGAAATCAAGCCCTGCCTATACTTCAAAAATAATAATTTGCGTACTGCAAATAGTATTAGAACAAACCCATGGTATAAGAACTGTCAACAAAGTGTTGTAAAATGTCATTTTTCGTAGGACAATAAGTCAAATTTAAATAAAAATTATAGTTCTCTTTAATTTTGACAAATTGCATCTAACTTTCTATGATATTCAAATCGTAATTGTATTACAATATTCAATTGGTTATCAATTTCGGCTTAAGAGCCTTGTTTAATAATGCTCCAATTTCGTTTTGGAATAAGATGAATGAACGTTTTATTGATAATTTTACTTTTCAAAATTTTCATTAATTTGCATGTTAAATTTCCCGTGTAATTACATGTTCATTAAACAATGTGGCATTATAAGAAGCGAGAAACATTGGTTTTCATTTGATGATTCAACTTCATCAATCACTCACATTTACTTTAATTTTCTCTGTTAGTCAGTTTTTGTTTCAATCTCAGACCTCCGATGAACACACAGATTAAAATGACATCTTAGATTTTTCAGCGTTTTACAAAGAATAACTTGAATAAATGCATATATTTATTGAGTTTCTTTATAATAACCATAAAAGCATTCGTTTTCTATAGGTTATTGGGATGTTGAAAATATCGAAATAGTAAACACAATGTTAAGCGGTGATAATTAACATTGATTACTTGATATTTTCCTTATAGGTAGATTTGATTGGTTAAACTTTTTCAGCGATTGATCATGAGATACCTTGAATGGTCCGTTTTCTTTTGATAAACCACTACGTCCTTCCTGTACAGATGGTCGTGCAACCATTTAGGAATTCACGAAATTTCATTGAAATGTTTGCCAATCATAAAAATGTTTTAAATATAATTATTAATGTATTTTAAAAATATGTACTAACAATGCAAAGAAATACAATTTTGCAATGAAATTTCATTGCGGATGACATGTCATCTATCGAATAAGGTAGTTTAACCTTGGCCAGTCATTTTATATGTATTAAGAATTTGCTATGATATTTCACATTGTAATGGAGGTTCCCTAGTGAATTTCTTTTGGTTAACGTTAGAATTTAAAAAATGTGCAATTTTACTGAATTTATAAAGAACAACTGTTTTAAAATTCGCATTGATACTTAGGAGGTCCGCTATCGATGTTCAATTTTGTAACAAAAAATCTGTTTGTATGCACTTACTAATCTACAGGAAGAGAGAATGTAACACGATTTCACATGCATTTGCCTTCCTATATTATAACATAAAAACATCAATTAACACTTTTAGAACGATGATCCTGAATTATTGAATGATAAATTGAATTGAAAATATTAACATAAAGTTATATACTTTCATTTAGAAATATCTATACTTGTGTAAATGAAGTAGTATTTTGTGATGTGTGATTCTACTCATGTGATCTTTCAAAACACAAAATTGAATATTTCTGTATTTGAAAACCTAACATCCAATCCTTTTTTTTTAAGGAATTTTAAAAAAAAAAATTTTAAGGGTCAAAATATAATAGTTATTCGGTTGCTCAACATCCCTTTGATAGAAAAGCAGAAACAATTGTTTGGGCGTAATGCACCTTGAAAAATAATTTTGTTATAATAAATTTATTTCGTATTTGATAAATATATCGACTTGCAAATTGCAGGACTTAAAAGAGAATATAAAAACAAAATAAAAGTAATGCTCATACTCGCCGTAAAAATACGAATTTAGCATAATTAAATTGGCCACCGAATTTGTTTACAAGCAAGTGCATTTTAAGGGTATGTGGCAGGTAAACGCGCGGCATTGGAGAATGTTTTTTCAGTATGCTTGTATAGAGCGTATGAAATAAGCGCAAACAAATGGGTCTACTATGATGTTAATTTCTTATAAACAATTACATATATCTCGAGAACGAAATATGATAGCACCGATCGGATTCCGGAATTTTGCATCGCATTTAAACGCCATTCAGACAAGACAATCAAAAATTTGAAACAATTGCAAATTTATAAATAATGTCCAAATTTTGCAAATCTAAAGCGGGGAGAGTCTCCCAAAGTCCCAGAACCAAAAACCGCGAATTAACAATTTTGCAACAATTTTTAATTTTATACACAAATTCGAAATATGCTTTAGAACGGCCGGGAAGGCTCCACAAGTTGTGCCTGAAATGAACATATCAAAATAGCAGTTTGACAGGAGTTACAAATCGATAAATAAAAGTTGGAATAATTGTTGCTAAAATGATAAATATTTATTGGTCTATGGAAAATGATTCTGGACGGAAAACCCCGCTTAGAAATATTTTTTCGACATGGTGTACGCGTAGGCAAGATCTCTCCTTCGGCAATATGACGATATTTCCGTCTCGTGCGTAAACAAACTAGCCCCCTCCACCTGAGACAGCGTTTTTTCTGCCCTTTGGGATGTTGCACCAATCGCAGACAACTGTGGTTCTACCTTCTAGCGATTGGTCAATGTGTCCCTCCCCCTAGCCGCTGGGTGTCCAAGTTTGTCGGCGCGGTTGGGAAGATAGAATTTTGCTGGTACATTTTTGAGAGGGAAAGTGTACATATACGAGAAAGTAACTAGAGATGCTACAGAATGGCACAGAATTTCTCGTAGCAAAGTTTTCTAATTTCCTTGGTGTAGATTGGCTTCACGCACTTGCCCCATCATTTTGCTAGCCATTTTGCTTCGTCGTCTAAAGTCCATTTTCTCAACTTTTCGGTTTTCTTATAGTGTAACCAAAATATTATTTTATGAATATTAAAGAAAAGGAAACTTCTTCCTAAATGGCTATTTTCATTAAAAAATTATAGCCGTATTTAAGTAAATTATGATAAATAATTACTGTAAATTCGGAATTTGAAGATCTTTTTTACAGGAATCTATTGAATTTTCGAAAACCTTCATTGGAAGTCATTTGAAGCACTTTTGGAGAAACTTTATTTGATATTATTTAAAGCACATGTACTTATTAATTAATAATGTAAAGAAATCGTCTCTAACGTAAATATTACGGACGTGATAGACAAATCAAAATCATTCATTTTTGTGATTTTTGAACAAACAAAAGAATATAGCAATATGGCGTTTGTGTCATCGAATAGGATGCGTTTGGTACTAACTCTACCAAAGATTTTAAGAAAACATTTGAGTTATTTTTGAGAATATCTGGTTTTGTCACTTTTTAAAATTGCAAATATTTCACGCTCTTTTGCGCGAAAACTACTAAAATTGTCAAAACGTCTACGCGATCTTAATGAAAGAACTATTTATGGGCAACACATTTTTTTTTGAAGGAAAAATCAGTTATGCTTGTAGGAAGACGCCGAACAAAATTGAAACTTGCAATTTTCGAAAATTCGGAGTTAACCGTGAAAATTGGACCTATGCCACCTTTATAAGTGTATTTTACTCAATTTTAACAAGAAATTTAAAGAAAAATGTGAAGCCGTTTTTGAGAAAAATTTGAAAATGTCCGAGGGGCTTCATATAAAGTACCCTCAAATATTAAAAAATGTTTTTCAAAATCTCAAAGCTTCAACTAGAGCTAGATCGACAGAGTTTTCTTCAATTTGGAAAACATTATACACTTGGTTTAGGCGCTAGCAGTGTTCAGAGGCAGACGGTCGGTCGGCCGGCCGGCCGGCCAGACGGGCGGGCGTTTTGCTTCCGATTGTTTTTTCGGCGTCAAGGACCCACAAAACAGGGATTTTGGCTACACCACGTGTTAGAGGCTTTTTTTCTCTTAATTTAATAACAGGTTTTATACACTTTTCCGCTACCAGAGCCCGGCAAATATTTTCTTCCACCGAAAATCCACCGTTTTTTTTTGCGCAACATTACATAACTTTCTGTATACTACGTATATTACTCCGTATATACGTACGTATATACAAGAAAATATATAAGTATACAATAAAAATCGATTGACCGCAAATCGTCTGTATGTCGGTACGTCTGAGAACAACACTAGCGGCTAAACCGTTTAGTCGAATTTCTCCAAAATTGATATTTTCCAATTCTACCTGATGTCGCAGCCCCTTGAATTTGAAAACTTTTTTTTGGCGTACTTTACACGAAGCCCGTAGGGCATTTTCCAAATTTTTAAAAAACGGTCCATCGTTTTTTATTAAATTTTATTGGTATTGAGAAGGGCGCTTAAGAAAATGTTGCAGATCTCATGTTTGTTGACAACCCTAATTTTTCGAAAATTGAAAAAGTTTTTTTCACAATTTTCCTACAACTAAAGTATGAATGATAGAGACTTTTCGCTTCAATGAATCTGTTCCTTAATAGTAGATTTTGAAACAAGGTCATGTACAATCTTTCGAAAATTTGAGTATTTTCGCTTAATTTTGCTTGAAAGTACGATGTGCCTTCGCGCAAAAATGGAGCATGTCTCATGTTGGTTGAAAAACTGATTTTTTGAATATTGAAAAAATTAAAATTTTTTTCGGCGTCTTCCCACAACTAAATTATTAAAGATAGAGATTGAAATCTGTCCGTTCACGATAAATTATGAAATAAGAATATGTACAAGTTTTTGAAAATTAAATTTTTTTCTCGAAATTTTGCGTGAAATATGGGCAATTCTTCATTTTTGTTTAAACAATTTTTAACATTTGAACATTTGATTTGGACACCACACCCATGAGAGGTTGCAACCATCCAAAGAGATGGTTGCCACCTCCCACGGGTGTGGTGTTCTAGTTAAATGTAATGGGTTGTTGTTATTAATGTTTTAATGTGATTATTTCTTTAGTCATAAACAGTCAAAAACTGTATGTGACTATGGGGAGAAAATACATGTATAATAAGTATGTATATGTGTAAAATATATGGGGGAAAATATAAAACTGTATGTGACGTATGGGAGGGGTGTTTGTTGTGTTATATTGATTTTACAATTAATTTGAGATGTGCTGCGTACCTCATGTATAAATGTTTGATTGAATTCCTGAAGATGCAGACAACTGATCTCGAAAACGTCCATAGTTAAGGAGTTTGTTGCTTTTTATAAAGACTTATGTAAATAGAGAAGTGTATGTAATAATGTAGTCTATAATACATTGACGCTTAATTGAGTGAGTTAATATTTTAATTCCACGAATACGTGTGTAGAATCAAGAATTCACTTCAGGAAGTTGCATCTGGCGCTAGAGTACGGTGAGGATGAGAGTACGTGATCTATAGAAAAATGAAAAACGAAGAAGAAAGATAATTTTTATGCATTCTTTAAAATTATGGACTGATGATTAAAACAGTATAACATTATTTACATTCTATGAAGGGTGATAAAGGCATGGATGGATGAATTTGATGCCAGATAACTTTATTTATTGTTTCTTGTTCAATTTTCATTTATGATTAATAAAATATTTATTGTTACTTTATTCGAGAAGTTAATTTAATAGTTAAGGCTAAATGCACCGTAAAATACTTATAGGAAAAATCAATAGATCGCAGCACTATCACACGGAATTTACTAGACTGATAACGTCTGAACAAATTGTCCGATTTTCGATCTGTAAACGGCATTGAACTCCTTTTTAAAATAGAATTCACCTATGATGCTGATTTTTCAAAATATTTCAAAAAATTTAAAATGATTTCTCAGTTCCGGAAGAAATGGAAAATGTGGCTTATAGCGCGATGACGACGTGCTTCCTGAATCCAACGCTGCAATCATGCAATCGGATGAATAGGAGCGGCGTAAAGTGAAATTCGAAACATACCTGACGCCTCCCCTTCTGCTTCACGCAGTCACTCGACCCTCCTCGACGCGGCCGAACGGCCAAACCCTGCACGGAGGAGGCCGCCTCAGGCAGGCAATGGTTCGTCCTTCTAATCTCAATATATTTTTCTCCACTTATCAAACTAGTGATGCTTAACACAACCAAACGGTCTCATATCATCTGTAATAGTCGTATAAAACTATTTATCTTGTTCCATATTTCCGTCTTCCTTCGAATACCATCAAAAAGTTATTTGAGACACTACTCAAATATCAATCTGATTTGAAACTGATTTCAAAAGAAAATTGAATAATGTGTAGATATCACCAATATTCCATGTCCTAACATCTTATTTTACATCCGTTTACTTCTAAGATCTTCCGTTATCATTCCACTACCAGAAAGAATGAGCCGAAATTACGCACGAGCTCTTTATCCTGACTCGATTTTGATCTAAAAACGGCTTTTGTCTCCTTGATAGACTTCACGTGATGAATCTGTTTTCCAAGAAGTTTTATACCACTGTCATACATGTGTTGAATAAAGTGAACGGTATTTGTAACATCCTCATCCAGTAGACTATCTTAGCCTCAAGAAGTGACCCAATTTTTCTGACATTTCTGTATGTCGACCGACGCAGAGAGGCGCCAACGAGCACTCTAGGTGTAGGTCTCTCGCCACCTTCCTACCCATTTGAGGAAGTTGACTCATAAGATGACCCTGGGCGATAATTTCAGCTTAGTTTCGCCGTATTCTTTTATTTCTTTGCCGTTTGTCTAAATCGTAATTATAAATTAACAATCACGGCCACTGTCAAACAAATTATCTTCCGCACGAACTTGATCGATGTTTCAAACCAGGTTTTGAAGATGTTTAATTTTGATCATTGATATTTGCATTTGTATTACTTGAGCATCATTCTCTTTCTTGCTATCCGAAACTGGGAGGAGGCGATTATTCAGCGAGTTCTTCCCTAATAATGGCAGAATGTACGCATGAAACACTGCGTGTATCAAACACACTGTTCAGTGCGATGATGTCTATTTGTCGGCTCCAGTCTGAACGCGCAGAGAAATAGTACTAGAACATAGATCGCAAGCCATCCCTTGTTAGACCTATCTGGATATACACAGCAATAGGATGCTAGCAATTTGTTCATTGCTGCTCGGACTCGAACTGTCTTTTCCTTTCTTTGTGATATCGCGTATTAGTTATTCAATTTGCCACTTACCCTTTTCTTCCGCTTCATTCTATCATTCCAAGCATAATATCCTTTTCTAGAGATTTTGTACTCATAGTATGTCCAAAATATTTTATTTTACATTTTTGGATTTGGTTTAGAGAAAGTTCTGTTTTCTTTCAAAATTTCAGCATTTATCTTTGCCTCCCATTGTACGTTTAATATTTTCTTCCGTGTCCATATTTAAAAGCATCTTCTTTTTCGGCTTATCTCAATGTTCAGCTTTACACCCAGGATTAGGGATTCAGCTTTACACATCAGGATTAAAATACCATTTTCTGATTATTTGATTTTGGTCTTATGCAAGCTTGATTCTGATGAACACGACGGAACGGCGTTCTGTATCTGCTGATAGTATTACATTATGTTATAAATATATAATTATTTCTATTAAATTAATAAATCATTTGAGCGCGTTCGGGACCTAACATTTAGAAATCTGATATGCTGCATATTTATGAATTTGTAATTTTCTTCGCTGCTTTTCTAAATTATTCTCTCTTAGTTTTCTGCAGTATTCAGAATTTGTTATTGTAATTCATAAGTATTTAACTTGCCTGCCATGTATATCACTTCCGTTGATGTTCAGGCTTCCTTTTACCAGTTGACATAAATGTTGTTTTCTTAAATGTAAGTTCATAGAATTTTTAAAATTTTTATATTAATATATTTATATCCTTATTACATAATTCAGAATTAAGTACAAATAAAACATCTGCAGAATTTTGATGATATAACATTTTGCGTTTTCTCGAAAGGAGTAAAATGGACATGTCACGTTTTGAATGTTTGTCCATTTCGCGCTCCTTTCATCCGCCCAGAGCCGCCAGGGCACGCGCTCAGTGTAGTCACCCTTCTGAGCTGGAAGCAGGGTCGCACCTCTGGCACACTGCTGTTCTGATAGCGTGACTTTCTGACTCCCAGACATCTCGCCGCGTTCTTCGCGGGCGCGTGCTACCTCGGCATCGATATGCCCAACGTAGGAAGAGGCGGTGAGCAGTTTCAGTGGGCGAGAACATTGTGCAGTGACGAATGGGATTATATTTACTATACAAATTAGTGGAATATTCGCGTTTCGTTAATTATTAGTAACCGAATATTATGTATGAACAAAATAATAATTCAAACAATAAATAACAATTATAAGTATATTAGTTTAATAAACATTTTGTGAAATATTATTAACTAAAATAACTATTTAGTCGACATTTATGGATGGTAAGCTATTGTTTTCATTGAAAATACAGGTATAAAGGTATGTAAATACTGGTATTTCACTTTTCTACACTTTCGGTCCCTGCCTATTCCTCATTGATAGTTTACACTTCTGGTCATATTTCGAATGACCTGGGCATTTCTTTAGGCTCCTTTGTTGTTATGTTCTTCCACTTTTGCATTTTCTTTTTATTTATTTAACGTCAAAAACAGTTAAAAATTATGCTGAGTCTATATCTTTGAAGAAACTTCTCTTTATCTTGTCTTGGTCTACGCTGAATACCCTGCTGAGTTCTTGACTTTTATCCTTGCTTTAGCAGAGAATATAATACTGAAAGAACGAAACATAGACTTATATATTATTATATTTATTATTATTTATTATTATTATTTAATATATTACAAAATAAATATAATAATAATAATCACGCAAATGGAGAGAATCAAGTAAAGTGTATATACTGTTCTATATAATCCTTCGAATCTTCACTTGATGACTTGAGTTTCAAGATTTATACAATTGAGACTCATCTTATATTTCACGGTGAAAATCTTGAAATATCTCTACAGGTCTGATTCAGTTTGCCATCGTGAAACCATGGAGCAGGTTGTTACCTGAGAACCTCTAGACACCAGGCAGGGCGTTCTTTCATGCCCGCCGCGAAGGGCTAGGCTAAAGTGGCCGGGGAGGGTTCCGGATTTCCAAATCCGATATGGCACTGGGACAGTCCAGGAGCCCAAAGGGTCGAGTGACGCTACTGCGTGAAGCGAAGGAGGGAAAGGTCAGGTATTTTTTCGAAATTTCACTTACGCCGCTCCATTCATCCCATTTGCATGATTGAACGGCGTTGGATTCAGGAAGCCGTCATCGCGCTATAAGCCCATTTTCAATTTCTTCCGGAACTATGAGAAATCATTTTAAATTTTTGAAATATTTTTTAAGAAACGGCATCGTACGTGAATTCATTTTAAAAGGAGTTCAATGCCGTTTATAGATCGAAAATCGGGTAATTTTTCAGACGTTATCAGTCTAGTAATTTTGCTTATTTTGGTGCTGCCACGTGGTGGCGACAAATGGAACTAGTGTCGGTACATTTAGCCTTAACATGTCATAATTGCAAGTTCCAAGAGTCATTTAATAAGGATATTTCATGTAAATGAAATTATGTCACTTTTTCGTTTAGATAACGACATAATATGCTCATTAATTTCATAAAAAACGTTTATTATCACTATGTTAATAGCACGCGTGAAATTAAAACTCCACCATGCAGTTAAAACTGCACACCTACAAATCACAATTCAGAAAGAGAGCAAATTAAGGAACTACCCAGACGTAGCCAAGGTGTTTCCAGTCGCCTAAGAAATATGAACAAATATTGTTCATCACAAATTACGTACATTTACCACATATAAACAACGAACGAATAAAACTAAATTGACAAAGTTAACATTAAGCCGTTGCTGAAAAATGAAACAGATTCACATGAATGAATTAAATGGTTTACAAGTAAAACACGTCATAGCATTACAAATGTAAAAATATAAACATCAGTTTATCCGTTCTAAAAAGTATGCTTGCAAAACTGCCAAAAGTGACTTTTTTTAATTCCCAATATTTACACATGTATTCTCCCTCTCAAACCCGTCTTAACTTTATGTGGGAAGTAAGCGTCATTGCTTTGTGAGCTTCTTCTCATATTTCATCCAAAATGATCAATACCTTCCTTTTGCAAACAAATTGTAGCGTCGTGTCGCTAAAACAGTGTGGCCACGTGGTGCGTGGTGGGCACCGGATGCGTAGACAAAGGCAGAAGCTATGACGCACGGGGTTTTTCTGACAGGGTGTGCGCATCGCTAGGGCGGAGGCGATGGAGGCGGCGGGCAGCGTCGCGAGGGCTATTTAAGGGCCGTGAGAACAAAAGCTCTACCTTCGATTGGTCGGTCGCCCGATGCCGAGGAGAGCGGACGCACCCGAGGAGCGCTCCGCCCGCCAAGGGAGTTTCTGCCGCCGCGGGAATAAACAGCCCTTTTAAGGGCTAGTAAGAGCAAATAGCCTAGCTTCGCCCCTCTAATTGCGCACTAGTTTGCTCAACAGCCCTTTTAGTACTGTTATAAAAGCTCCTAGAGCTTTTATAAAGCGCTATGTCGTCGCCGGCGAGCTCTGCCGCGTCGACACCGTTCGCCACCCCGTCTGCGGGTGGGAATGGTGCGCGTGGTCGGACCAGCGGGCGCACGACTGAGTGAGGGCCCGTCAAACGACGGGGCGGTTCCTCATCAACGGAGCGCATGTGCGTAAAAAGGACTCCTTCTGCCAACAGAGCGGAGAGGGGGGCGTACGGCCCTCCACGTCGGCCGCCGCGCAGCCCGCGGCGGCCGCCACGATGCCTGACGTCGCACCCGGCGCAGCAGCAGCAGCAGCAGAAGAGGAGGAGGATGACGGGTTCACCCTCGTCTCCCGCCGACGCCGCCCACCCTCCATCTTTCACTACAGGGTTGCGGACATCTTTGGTCTCCTTGAGGCCTTGCACGCGGCCGGCGGCGACGCCGCGGTCACCGCAGAGGTGGCCGGCGACGCCGTCAAGGTTCGGTGTGAAACCCTCGAGGCGCACCGGGATGCTCGCCGCCCTGGAGAAGTCTGGAGTACACACGTGCTCACGGAAATGAAGTTCCTGCGGTACTGTTTTGCGGGCATACCGTTGGGCTCCTTTCAGGCGCTCCATGACAACCTGGAACTTGTTGTGTTTCAGGTGCGGAAGCTGGAGCGTATCTGCAGCCAGCGGCCGGGACGACGGGGGAGACCACTTCCCCTGGTGATCGCCACCCTGCGGAATTCGGAGCGCCACCGGGCACTTCGGGAGGTAACCTCTATACGTGGGCTCTGCGTCCGCGTGGAGGTGTATCGGCCACCGCGCGGGCCCACACAGTGTCAGAATTGTCTGGATTTCGGGCACGTGGCACGGAACTGCAAGCGCCGCACGCGCTGCAGGAACTGTGGGGACGCCCACGACGCCGCGCAGTGCCCGCGGGGCCTAAACCCCCCAGCGGAGGAGCGTAACTGCTCCAACTGCCAGGGTGATAACCACGGCGCGAAGTTCAAGGGTTGCCCCGAGTACAAGCGCCGCTGTTTCAGGGGTAACCAGGCCCAGCAGCAGCGTCACGAGCGGCAACAGCGGGATCGCCAGCGGCATGCTGGCATCCAAGAGAGTCGAGCGGCCGACGCGCGGTCGGAGGCGTCGCGTTCTCCCTCACGGTAGCGCGAACCTTCGCGCCGCCGTCCCTCTACGCCTCCGCCGCAGCCACCGCGGTCTCAGCGTTCGCAGCGACGCGACCGCCCAAAGCCGAGCGGCAGCAGCGACGCCAGGAGCGGACGTACGCGCCCACAAGCCGAGCGGCAGCAGCGACGCCAGGAGCGCGTGCTGCACCGCACACTGGATCCGCCACACGGATCGACTTGGTGCAGTGACAGGCCTGCGAGCAGTGTCCGCTGCGATCAGCTGAGTGGCGGCGACCATCCTCAAAGTGGTAGTGACACAATTCTGTGCACTCCAGGGAGACGGCGGCGCTGCGGCGGAAGCGCGGCAGACGCTCTCCTCGTCCTCGCCGCACCTCGTACTCTGCACCTTAAATAATGGGTTGCTTTCCTCCTTTTATAGGAATAGCTGCACCGTTGCCTTCTGGATTGCAACGGCATCTGCGCGCGAGTGAAGCAGTCAGAACTACGCACTTGCTGCTCGGCACAATATTCTGTCATGATGCTGGGTGAAACATGGCTAAACCCGCATCTTTCTCTTAATATTCCAGGATATATCTGCTACCGGAACGACACAGCGGCGCAAGCAGCTAACACGACGGCCGCTAATAATAGAGGCGGAACGCGCCCAACTAGCTGCAGATATTGCTAAACTAGTCGAGGCGCACTCAACTCCAACAATTGTGGCTGGCGATTTTAAGCAAACACGGCCTGGAGTTCCGCATCACTTGCCCTCGCGCCGTAAGCTGAAAGCAGTTGCCGACGCAAACGGCTGTGAGATTTTTGCTCCCGCCTCACCTACCTTTTATCCTAACACGACGAATGGTAGGCGCGATGTTTTAGATATCGCGCTTTGCCATAAACTTCACTATTCGTCTATTCTGACCACCACCTATGAACTTTCCTCAGACCACTTCCCAGTAATCGCAGAGATGAGACGCGGCGGCGCTGCACTGTCTATTGCACCTACCGACGCAGAAGCGGCGACAGAGTGGCACAATTTCAGACGGAGCTGACAGCGCATTCAGACGCAACCGCTCTTTCAGATCCGCAGCAGATAGAAACTGGAGCAGCTAAATTCGCCGAAGCTGTGACTGACAGCCTCAACGCCGCAGCTGAGAAGCAGCGCTCCTCTAAGAAGGAGCAGTCATTAACACCTGTTAATTTACCTATAAACCTACCAATTTAATTTCCAGGAAAAACGCGCGCAGAGTGTGGCAGAGTACGCGACACCTCGCTGATAAGCGAGAGCTAAATCGATTGAAGCGTAAAGTTGAAATCGAACTAGCCGAATTTCGCAATCAGAAGTGGGAAAAATTTCTATCAGGCCTCAAACCTGAGGATAATTCATTATGGAGAATTTCCCGCATGCTCGAATCCAGTGACGGTGCCGCCGCTGCAAATCAGTCCAGGAGAATTCGCCGAGTCAAATGAGGCGAAAGCGGAATTCTCGCTAATGCTTTAGAATCTCAGTTTCAGCCGGTAGGGAGGCGCCGCCAATCCCGCACGTTGTCAGTGCAACAACGTAATGGCGGCACTGCACGCGCCCGCCGACGAGCCGAGTTTACAAATGAAGCACAGTAAAGCGGCCATTGCAGAGCTGAAAGCTAAAACCGGCCCAGACGGCATCGTAAGACGTCCTCAAGCTGCCGCAACAAAGCCATAGTGTTTCTGTCGCACTGTTTAATTCAATCTTTATGTTTCAGCACTTTCGAGTCAGTGGAAGCATGCTCATGTACTAACTTTTCATAAGCAGGGAAAAAATCTAAACTGCCCGAGTCGTATAGGCTATCAGCTTATTAAATACACTCGGAAAATTGTTGAAATAATATTAAAGACTTGTAAAATATGTACAGATAATTCATTAATGAATAAGAGCAGTTTGGCTTTCGCGGGCCACGCACAACGCACCAGCTTACGGAATTACAGACCGCATAAGACGCATTCAACGAGAGCGATTCACAGGCGAGTGTTCCTAGACGTTGCCACGCATTTGACAGAGTTTGGCACGTCGGTCTCCTACAAACTCCACACTGAACCTTCCTAGTTACCTAATACACCTTGTCCATCTTTCCTAGCAAACAGAACTTGTCAGTAACGCTTCTGAATGCTAAATCTACCGCCGCGCCCTTACGGGCCGGAGGCCAGGAGGCGTGTTGCTCCACCGCTCTTCAGCCTCTATGTGCGTGATATTCCTCGCACCTCAGACGGAACTCGCCCTGTACGCCGACGATACGGCTGTAATAGCCACGTCGAAAAGATCGAGCTTCTCCACAGTATTTGGATCACATCTACTTCAGATCCAGGATGGCTGAAGCTGTGGCGGGTCAAGTCAATGGTAAGAGCACGCCGTGCTCTTCACACCAACAGCGATTCGCAGCCGAACCGCTCGCGCTTAGTGGAGACGTAATTAACTGGGCCAAAAATGTCAAGTACCTAGGAGTGACATTAGATAGCTCACTCACTTTCAGCCTGCACATAAATTACGTGCGGAAGAAAGCGCGGCAGACCAGAGGCCGCTTGCGATGCTTATTGCACAAGCGGAGCAAACTGTCAACGGCAAACTGCCTCACGCGTTATAAAGCAATTATCAGGCCACAAATAGACTACGCATGCCCTAGTTGGGCGATTGCTGCAGAAAGTCATTTAAATAAACTGCAGGTAGTTCAAAATGAATGCTTTAGAACCGCCCTCTGCGCCCCTAAATACACTTTAATTCAAAATTTGCATCGCGATGTTTCAATGCCACTGCTAAAAGAGCATCTCAAAAGAATTAGCACTAAATGTTTCAAAAAAGCCGCTGACTCGGAAAACACTCTCATTTCGAGGTCGCTTTCATGAACCGATCAACGGGCAAATATAAGCGGCAAACAATTTCTGGATAAGAGAACGAAACAGCGAAATGAGACTTGAAATATAAGCTTTGAACTTCAGCACACGCAATGCGCGCGCCAGTTGGCTAAAATATAACTGATCTGTTTTTTCTTTTCATGTTGCAGGATCGGCCATAGATGCCAGTAAGGGTAGGAATGGTCGCATCGCAGTGGCGTGAACGTACATTGCACCTTACGTGCGTTCACAAAACTGCACAAGTACACTAACGCTCTATCTTCTTTGTGATCCTGGAAGCAGCAGCGAAGGTCGTTCGTGAGAGGTGCGTACGTGCAGGCGGCGCAAGGAGCCGGCAGTTATTGTCGTGACTAGTGAGTCATGTAGTCGGTCTCAGGGCAGGCGGTACTACGCACGGCAAAACATTAGGTAGTGTGTTGCGGTGTGGTAGCCGTTGTAAATATCTCTCCTAGCAGTGGGGTCTATTTAGTTAGTTAATTGTATACAGTGCGTTGGTTATTTGTGACTACAGTCTAAATTGTGAATAAACCTGCTGTTATTACAACTCACTCTCGTCTGTGTACTGATTACACCCGTACGACGCCACAAAATACAATGCAAGGCCCTCTAAAATAGATATTTTTAGATGCAATAGAACATTATCAAATGAAGGCCTCGAATGGTGAAGATGTGCTTGAATTTCTCGAAAATTATATTATTCTTAAATGGAAACGAAAAAATATTAAACGTAAAAAGTATTAAGCATTTACAGAAAATAACTTTGAGTTTTGAAGAAACTTCATTGGAAGACATTTGGAACACTTCCAATCACAAAACGTGTACAAATTGCTTGAAATGTGCATATAAATGATGTGAGATATATTTTTAAAAAATCTTTGTGTGTTTAAAAAAACAAACAAAAGTATTCAGCAAAACGGCTATTATGTCATCTTAATGCATTTAGCGTTAAAGAAAAAATTTGGAACCATTTTTGAGAAAATGACGTTTGAGCGTTTCTGAAAATGTGGAATTTCGAGTTCATTTTCAAAGAAAACGAAAGATTTCGAGAAAGTTTACGAGACATTCCTTTAAAACGTATGTACTCATGTACGTACGTACTCACGTATGTACGCAAATATGAACAGAAACCTCAATAACGACGTGGGAGACTAGTCAAATAATTACATTTTTGTAGAATAGAACCGGGACTATAACAAAAATACGTTTATATAATCTTATGCAGGTAATCTAGCGATATGCCTACCAACATTTTAAAGAAAAACATTGGAGCTGTTTTTGAGAAATACTTGTTTTTATTGTTGTATAATATTGCACATATTTCACACAATATTGTGCGAACACTTAAAGTTTCTAAATAAAATGCACTTGATCTCAATGAAAGAACTAAGAAAAACAAATTTCATTTGAAGGAAAAATGTCTATCTTCAATTTTGCAATTGCAGGAAGTAGTCAAAAATATGTCAAAGATTTTACAGTTTAAAAAAATTCAGAGTTATCAGTGAAAATAGGACCTATGCCACCTTCGTAAGTGTATTACAAGTTATTCTTACAAGAAATTACAAGAAAGAATTTGGAGCCATATTTGATTATATTTTGAAAATGATCCGGGGGCTTCATATACAGTATCTCCAAAAATGAAAGAATGTCATTCAAAATTGCAAAGCTTTGTGTGATGTCAGATCGATCAGAGAGTACTCAGTTTGGAAAAAATCCCTAACGTTTTGGAAGTTTCAAAAAAACAGAGATAGCAAAAATGGAACTAGCACAATTTTTTTGCCCTTCTTTATCACATATTAGGGAACAATTGAAGCGGTTTTTGCGAAAAAAATGATTGTTTTTTAAATTACCCATATTTCGCGCAAAATTACAAAAAAAAACTATATTCATATCTTCGAAAAAGTGTACAAGACCTTATTTCAAGATCTGTCTGTATAGAACAGTTTTTTAAAGGAAAAATATCTATCTTCAATATTATAGTTGTAGGAAGACTCCCACAACAAAATTACACTTTTCAATTTTCAAAAATGTGAGATTTCAACGAAAATGAGAACATTGCCATTCTTTTAAGCGTCCTTCCCATTATTTGACAACAAAATTTAATTAAGAAATTAGGTTCAATTTTTTTGGAAACTTTGAAAATTTCACAGAGGCTTCAATGTAAAGTACTTCCCCAAAATTAAAAAATGGGGTTAGAAATTCAAGGGACCGCGCATCGGTCAGATCGATTGAGGATTATCAATTTTGGAGAAAATCGACTGAATTTAGGTTTGGGCGCTAACGGACACCACTGACAGGCGGACAGACAAACAGACGTTTTTCCGTTAATCGAATTTTCGTTATCAAGGCCCCAGAAAACATGGATTTGGACGACATAAGGTGTTAGAAGAAATATTTTACTATAGAGGGTGAGTCACGTAACTTTAGCACCTTCTGTAATTTTTGAACGGTTGAAATTATTGCAATGCAATTTGCACGGAAGGGCATAAGGGAGTGGGGCTAACTGACGTATGTTCTTGTTTTCATTTCAGCTCAAGCATTTTATGAGATATTGAGGTATCTTTGTTTTTTGAAATGGAACTGTACATACATGTCATACGTTACATATACTTTTTTTCAGTAATTTTGAGTTTCTGCGTCTCGTATTTAACGGACATTTTTAATGTAACAGTCCACCATCGAAGGTCACGCAGCGCTCTACCTGCTAATGCGCGTTCGGGGTGTTACAATATCCGTTACTTACAAGTCAGAAAACATCAAAATTACTGAAAAACAAACAAACTTATCTAACATACAACAATATGTATATCAATGGATTCGTATTTTCACGCTCGGCATGGCAGACAAAAAAATGTATAGTTCTATTAGAAAAAACAAACAAACAAAGTTACTTCAATATCTCGTAAAATACAAGTGATCAAATGGAAATGAATTTATGTATAAACTAGCCCCATTACTTCATGCACTTCTGAAAAAAGTTTAAAACGCTTAAATGTTTAAAAATTGCATGAGATGCCAAATATACGTGACTTATCCTTTATATACGCACACGATTTATCCACATTTTCGTTACCAAGGCCTGGCAATAATAGTTTTTGTGTGTGAAGCCCCCACTTAGAAAAGAGCGTCTCAGCAGTCAAGTCTAACATGGAAGAGGGGCAAATGCTACTCATGAGCTCGTCGCCCGTGTGTACAGACCTTCCACTCGCCCGTGTGTACAGTCCCATTGGCTCAGATCAGCTCCAACTGGCCCTACTGACCTTTCACCATTATTCGGTACATTACGTACCAAGCTGGCCCTATCGACATCGTTTAACCCCTGCGTCGGTTCAGATCGGCCCTAACTGACCCTGCCGACACCTCCTCACCACCCTAGTCCAGTCCCACACTCTGGGGACATGCCTTCACTCCCGAGTGCCGAGCACTTCGAGTGTCGCGAAGGCCATTGCGAAGTCACTCTTTCGGAGGACCTCGCCGAGGCTGGGCTGCGTCACGTGCGGATGTCCGTGTACGTAAGATCGCCCCCATTAACTGCTCTTTGCCATGACCTGGCTCATTCCTGTTCTCATTGCTCCCTCTCATCCGCGAAAATATTATTTTAATACAAAATACTGATGTAGGATAACACTTGCGTAACGAGCGGCTTTGGTGAGTTGAAATTATCATGGAATAATTAAACTTTCACTGTGGTGCAATCTATCGTAATTTACAAAAACAAAACACGTCTTACTCTTGGAGGCAAATGTAACACTCCGCGCTATTTGAAAAAGCCAGAAACGTTCATAAAAGTTATACATTAACGGAGAACGCCGACATGTTCACTACACAGTTAACATGTTTGGCTTCAAATTTTTCTTTAAAATATTTGCTAATAGTACAGTACAGTTATAAAAATGGTGGAGGTCTGAATTCCATTGAAATCTCTGAATTTTCCAAGAATGAAATTAAACCAAATCCAACATGTTTTTATAAATGTTTCGTTATTTTAGATATTTGAATTATTTGAATTCTATGTTTGCAGGGAAATGAACAAAGTGTGCATACTTACATCATCTTGCTTTGCTTCCACTACATCCACAGTATTGTAGAAGTAAAATATCATTTGATGTGTCCCAGAGACAACAAACACTTTCACTGATGCGGTGTCTCTATGTCCATGAATATCTCCTGTTGAAAAAATCACATTAAGATAAAAATTAATACCAGGAACTTTGCAATGCAAATGGGAGCTGTAAAGTCTGCGATCAAATAGTGACAGCTCCAGTTTTGTGCAACAAATGTCTTAAGCTTTCTCATGAAGGATGCATGGTGCTAAATAAGTTAAATATGATAATAGAAACTGGTTTTGTTGTATGAGTTATGAGAGCGTTAGGTCCAGAAGTATGGAGAGTAATTCGAATCCAAATACGTCACTTGGCTGTTCGACCTTGTCTGTTTTACCTCCACGTCGTGTTGATGTGGAACGAATTGTTGCTGAGAGAGTCTCATCCTATGGGGGACTAACTGAGAGTATGAGTATCTCAGATACTCCAATGGTCAGTTGGGCCTCATCAGTTCTATCTCCACATCTTGCTAATGAAGAACACATTGTTGCTGCTAGCGTCTCATCCCAAGGGGGGAATAATTGAGATTATGTGTGTCTCTGGATTCTCAAAGAACGGATACTTCTCCTGTTGTATCGAAATCTATTTTCTACAACTTGTGTCAACCATTAATGTAGGATTGAGCTTGCAGCTTGATAGTAACAGTTTATTCTGTTCGACATATTCCTACTAAGAAAAAGCCTTTCATAGATTACTTGTGCAATTATTCGGGATTCATGGTTGTTCAAGAAACGGACTAAAGGATGACTGAAATAAATAGTGAATGGCAAGATTACATGACCAACTTAAATGAATCTTCGACTGTAAATAAGAGGAAAATTTGTTTTGAGGCGAAGACGATTGTCAGGGAGCATGACGTGAAGAAAACATGGATGAGAAATGGTGTCAGTTATACTTGGAAGAATGATAGAACAAAACCTGAATGAGCATGACTATCTAATTCTGATGATGTTAACCAGTTCTCCATCAGGCAATCTGCTTACTGTGGCTCATCACAATGCTCGTTACTTAATACCACACTTGTCGCTAGTCCAATGTGAAATGTGTGAAATTGATCGTTTTGCGGTGTCTGAGTCCCGGCTTTCACCTGATGACCCAAATGCTATTGTAGTATCTGGATTCATATTTAAACGATGTGATCGTCAAAGGGATGGGGGAGTGGGTATGTAATATCAGACAATGTTATGTATGATATTACATATTCTTTTATTGATTTGGAAAAATGATTTGACGCTGGTGGTGAGGTTGTATGGGTTCTGTTAAACAAAATTAGATGTGATTCTTCTAGACAGCCTTTAGCTACTCCTATTATTAATGTTTACAGGCCTCCGGATACTTCGCCAGTCCAGTTTTTCACTTCAAAAGAGTCTGTTCTTACTTATGTACATCGCATACTTACATACATACATACAAGCCATACATCGCATATTATCTGTTTGGGATTGACGCTCGCTCTTCTACCTCTCATTACTCTAAAATGCAAAATTATTTTCAACAAATGTTTCCGTATTCAGTTGAACAATGAGCCAACTAGAATTACTGACCTAACTTTTACTGTGCTAGACATTATTTTTACTACAAAATTTGTGGTTGATTTATTAATTATGGTTGATTCTCTCGGCATTAGTGACGATCTTATGATACTTCGATTGCTCTGAGTAATAAGATGGTATCCAGCCATAATGTAACCATAGTGCTAATGCACTGAAATGGTTCAACTCTGTCAGAAAATATTGATTTATATTTATTTACACATTAACATTTATAAATGTCCATACATTGACGAAAAGATATCGACGCTAACTAGTTTGGTAGTTGATCGTATCGATGTTTTTGCTCCATTAAAATTTTATTCTGCCAAAAGACAAACAACATTATGGATCACGGTTGATCTCAAAAGTTTGATGAGAAAGAGGCATTTCTTGTTGATTAAAAGTAAGATATCTCTCTCCAGATAAAAGGTCACGTTACAGGGCAAAATATAAGTGGATGGGTGATTTAGTTTTGGAACTTTTTGAACGCGAGCGGTGAGGTAAATTGACTCTTTTACTTCTTCTCCGACTGAAACTATGTGGAGGAAATTTAAGGCTGCAACTGTTTGTGGATCACAGGAGTCAATTTCTGACTCCACCATTTGATAATCCCGATATATAAGTATTAATAAATCTTTTATAAATTCTATTCCTGATTATGATTGCAAATCAACAGGTGATAGACAAACACCAGTTGAGACTTTATCGATGTTTTCGTTTAAACCTTTTTCTGAACATGATCACTATGCTATTGTACGGGGACTGGAATTGACCCCCGCTGCCTTAGATGGAGTTTCCGGGCTAATACTAATCTTCTGTTTACCGTTTTGTTTTTCACACATTACAGTATTATTATTATTATTATTATTATTATTATTATTATTATTATTATTATTATTATATTTATTATTATCATTATTATTATTATTATTATTATTATTATTATTATGCGATTATTATTGCATATTATTAAATGATGGCAAATCTTTTGAGTTATCATATTTTTGTAATTGGAAATACGGCATGGCAATACCACTGTCTAAAGTATTCACTCCATCTATATTGAATTGAAACCGATAATTTTGTGGCCTTCTTTGTCTAAGATCCTTGAAAAGGCTGCGAAAACCCAGTTACAACCTTATTTGAGAGAATGCTCTGATACCACTGAGACAATCGGGATTTAATCACGGCCGTAGTACTACTACCTCTTTGTTATTTTCTATCTGACCTTATTTTCACTGCATTTGATAGGGGTACGGTGTCGTTGATTTGTCTTTTAGACTTCTACGAGAACTTGGGATACTATTAATCATGACCGCTTATTAATGAAGTTGAGATCCATGCGATTTTCTGATTTTGCAGTTCCTTGAATTCGGTCCTATTTGGTGAATCGTTCTCAAGGAACAGTTTTTATAACTGCAGATAATGGGTCTATTTCATCATTTCGAAATTTGAAACGTGGTTTTTCGCAGGGTTATATTCTTGGACCTCTATTTTTTACATTATATTTTGCTGATCTTTTGAAACTGAAACTATTGTCTGAAAAGCTGTTTGCGGATGGCAAGCAAATCATTCACACTTTCCATCCCTCAGGATACCTAAAGGCTGTTGCGAATGTTAATTCGGATTCGCAGAAGATTCCTATCTGATGTTCTGATAATTATCAAGAAATTATCTGTAATTATCAAGTAATTACTTCAATACAATAAATAATACAATTTAAAAACAAACATTAAAAATATAGTAAAATATAAAAAAAGATCAATTACATAACAAGTAAAAACAATCTGAAATGAACTTAAAAAATTATGAATTGAAATGAAAAAGAAAATAGAAAACGTCCATAAAATCAGATTTTTCAGAATGAGTGAAAAACTGATTGTCGAGAAGTTATCGCTTTTTCAAACAATATAAGATGCTATACTGCTTACCAGTATTATTAAAATAGTCTACGTATACTGCGATCAAATGAGTTATTTATAATTATGTCGATATTTTAGGACAAAAGTTGTTTGCTTTTTGGAAAATTTGGACATATTTGCTTTCATCCAAAGCACCTGCGGACGTGTTTTCTTTTGCATAAAATAGGATTACTATTATCAATATATTTGATTGGAATAAAGTATTTTACTGCAGTTAGTATGCATATATTTTATTTTTTCAGACAAAACTACAACAATTTCCGTATCTTGATCGTGAATCTTGGAATCTTATTGGTTACAGGGATATATTCTTTATTGTTTGGAACAACGCTGTGGTCATATTGGAATTTGCCTGAGCCTCGTAGATTTAAAAATAAAATTAATATTTAGTTAATAATTATTAACTAGTGACTCTAAGAGGAAATAATTCCATATGTCGAGCTTTCCAAATAGTTCAGAATTTTAATACGAGCGCAGTGTGTCGCATATCGTCGTAGTAACAGAAATAGGTCGCATGTCAATCCACCGGTTTTCTGGAGGAACGAAAAGTGTTCTCTATCTTTCCGTCTTGACAGTAGATTTCACAAATATAAAATCATGATATTCGGTTTTTCATTAGTTCGTTGTCTTTCGGCATAAATTGCAACAGCAGCAGTTCTCTAAATTGATTACAGTGGTGTAATAAACAAAAAGCGAATTTTTTTGACATACGACCTATTGCGGTTACCACGACGTATATTCCATTCTGTGCAACCTGCTACTTACCAAGCTTGTCATAGACCTTGACACCGAAGGAAAAGTAGCCGTCAAGTTGTCTTCCTCCTGGAGAGAAATTTAGCGAAATGGCTCCAGTCCTACTATTTACTGCGAAAGCATTATCATTTTCAAATTGTTTTAGAGAATCGGAAGAAGCTTCGATAGTTCCTGGTATAATCACGAAGTTGAGTTCGTCATCTGTATCAGGGTCTTCTGCCTGAAAAGACACTCGCCATAATTAAATTGCGCTAATACTTACCTGAAAAATACGTTCTCTATTTTTCACTCGTAAAATAAGTATTATGAAGATTCGTTTTAGCTGTAACTTTACACAAAATGGAAAGGATTTAAAGTTGTTTGATTGGGGGTTAAGGTCGCTAATTTTCCCAAAATAGGTTTGTTGTATGGTAGTGTGGGATGGATGAATGGAAAATGGATGATAGTTGCAGAGGAGGATGAATGGACCATGGATGGACGTAGGACGGATGGAGGAATGGAGAAGGACGAGACGGACGGAGGAGGAAAGGGGGGGAAAGGACGAGGACGGAGGGAGAAGGGAAGAGGACGGAGGACGGGAGGGACGGAGGACGAGGAGGACGGGAGGACGGACGGAGGACGAAGGACAGACGGACAGACAGGACAGACGGAGACAGACGGGCGGACGGACAGGACAGAGGACAGGAGGAGGACGGAGGAACAGAGACAGACGGACGGATGGAAGGACAGGACGGAGGAAGACGGGAGACGGGCAGGGAAGACGGACAGGACAGACAGGACAGAAGAGACAGAGGACAGACAGGAGACAGGACAGCAGGACGGACAGAGACAGACAGGACAGACAGGACAAAACGGAAAGACAGGACAGACAGGAGACAGGACAGACACAGACGGACGAGGGACAAAACGGACAGACAGGACAGACAGGACGCAGGACAGACAGGAGCAGGAGGGAAAGAGACAGGACAGACGGGAGGACGGACAGACGGACGACAGGACAGACGGGACGGACAGGACGGGACGGAACGGGACGGAACGGACAGGACAGACAGGACGGACGGAGACAGGACGAGGACGAGGACTTAGAATGTCTAGACTAAATATCCCAGAATTTAAGAAAACGTCCACAGAATAAACTTCTTCATAGTATGTCACACACTTTTTAACGTTAAATATATAAAAAATAAATAAAATTAAAAAAAACATTAAATGAACCTACTTTCCGTCTTATTTGGATAGTTAAAGACGGGGTTGACCTCGACCTCGCACGAGTAAACTTGAATAATCCCGATGAGCAATGCAAATTATTAATTGAAAATAGTCGTTTTCAAGCGTGCTGTCGTGAAACTAGAACGGCACAGCGAGATAAAAGGATGGGAGATGGCTATTCTTTCATTTTAGCCAGAGGGACAAAACGTCGGCGTTTTAGCGCGTTATATCATCTGAAACAATTGTTGAAAAACTGAAATGTTGAAAAATTGAATAAATGCAGTTTTAATAGAAATTTATCAACTTTCATTTTGTGTACAATTGCAATTTCGATGAAGTTTTCGAGACAAATTAAGGAAAACTCTAAAAAACGTGCGAAACTATTTTTGTTTGCAATGTTTTTGTTAAACATTGCGCAAATATGAAATTCTCTTGAGATTACAAACCTCCAATTCTAATTCAACACCTCAAAAACATATAGAAGCGGTGCGAAATGAACTTCCAGACGTATTTTCTACATCGGTTCCTTTTGTCCACCATTTGACTAGACTATTTCTCCTCAAATATTCTCTACAGGGAACATAATGAAATTTTCCGATCGAGTGAAGTTTGCGATCGAGTGAAGTTTGCGACCTATGAATACGGGGAGATGGCATGATGTCACAAACGTCTAGCCACCTCCGCCATATTGGTGAGTCCAGAGAGATAGCACAGACAAACCGCGTGTGATTGCTCTGTGGCTTGTAGCTTAGCTCTGTTCCCAGTTGTGTTGTGGATCGTTTAATATTTAAAGCTTGTTTCAGAATAGTTAGCTTTTTGTAATAGTTCATTATTAGTGTGGCTAACGGCTGTACAAACCGTACGGAAAAACAGGAAATTACTTTCCACGCGTAAGCAGCTACACCGTGTAATTTGGGAAATTTAGTAACTTTGTAAGTTATTCGTGAATTTTGTCTTAAAGACTTCCTGCAGATCCAAAGCGGAGAGTATTGTGAATTAGAGCTGTACGAAGAGACAATTGGCAGCCTAGCATTACAGTAGGTTACGTTCGGCTCATTTCCAAGAACACGATTTCGATAGAACTTCTTTATTGTGTGTACGTTTGCGGGAATTCGCAGTTCCATCAAAGACGGCCTACATTCTCCAATCTCACAAGCAGCTAATGACGTATTTTTAGGCCTGTAGTAACAGAAGGTATTGGTTTGACAGACGTGTTTTGGATCCACCAATACGGCAAAAAACTTCACTTACTGAATACGGCAGAGGTTGGTAACGGCACCTCCATGTATTTATAGCTCTATGGTGGTATACATAGGTTGCTCCATATGTATACGGAATTGGCAATACTGGTGTTCCTAGGCAACATCTGTATCGTAAAATGTGTCCTTTTTTGTGGTTATCAATATCCAAAGGTTTGTGCGTTACGGACGTGGATTGTATTGGTCTGTAATTTGAAAATTCCTTGTCGGTCAAGGAATGGAGTTGACTCGGGAACATTTCCAGGCAATGATTTTCTACTATTTTCGGAGTGGATTAAATCTACAACAGTGCATAGAACAACTAATTTCGACTTTTGATGATGCAGAACCATCAAAACAACTGTATATCACTGGTTTAGTGAATTCAATCGTGGTCGTCATTCCCTCACAGACGATTGTAAGGAAGGTCGTCCAAAATCAGCTGTAGTGCACGAAAGCATCAATGCTGTTCACGAACTCATTATGCAAGATCGCCTTGTGACATATCACGAAGTGCAGACATCCTTGGGTATTTGTATAACAACCATCCATACAATTCTCCATGAACATTAACTAATATTAATGGTAGGTAATAAAAATGTGAACAAAACCTTTACTTGTCCTGAATTAGCAAATTTAAAATTAAATGAAAAAAACGTGAAGTCACTCGGAAGCCCCCATGTTAAATTGTGGTTCCTTTATGGGACATTTTCTCAGAAACTATTATTGCTATCTTCTTCAAATTTTTTCCTCAAATTATCTACCCACTACTAACTACTACACACAAATTTGGGTCACACACCACCACAGAATTAAAACAATAGTCATCCATTGTTTAATCTTACCTTTAAGTCCAAAATGTGTGTTCCTTGTTCGTGATCGATAGAAAATACACCTGGAAATACTTTCTGGACAAATTCGGGTGGCATGTCGTTTATATCAACAACCTGTAAAAACCATAGGCATAATTTCAATAAAGAGTAACTCTTAACAGTAGTAACAATTTCGAAAAAAGCACCATGGGCAAGACATCGATTAATCATGGGTTAACATTTTTATCCTTCGGCGTGTAAACAAAGAAGGGTAATGTGGTTGGCTGTGTGTTTGATCGTTTCCATCAACGACTCAAAATCTTTATCGATATTGATTTGAAAATTCAGAATTACTCCTTATTGTCCCGGGTGCATTCTAGGTTACGTGTTTAGTTTCTAATTTAAAAAAAATATCTTATTTAGAGAAAATTCCAAATGCGTTACGGGTTGTATACCATCAGGGGAAATTTTGCTTACTTCCCCATCTTCAGTGGAAACAATTGAAAAGAAACATTTTTTTATAAAAAAGAAACGGGTATAAAATAAATATAGCTAGTCATCTATCTATCACTAATTAATTAGCTAGTGCTGAAAATCCACGACGTGGGACTTTACCCTAGAACCTTTCGAAGTCGCTGCAGAGACAGCAGCAGCAGTAGCATAGTGTTCGGACCCGCAAGGTCTGCCATGCGAGCGTCCCCAGGTAAAAGAGTTTATTTTCAGGCTGATGGTTTTGCGATTGTAAGAATTGCGAGCGTAAGGTTTTGTGATTGTCCATGTAGTAATCATTGACTATGAATTTGTTAAAGAATATTTTTATTATTTAAGATGCTAACACTACTTGTTTAATATAAACTTTTATAATGGGAGCCCGGGTAAATGTTTTGTAGGCGGGCTCGCACTCATTGCGTTATGCCACTGAGTGACAGAACTGAGTTTGAACTAAAACCAGTTGGCGATAGTTATTGGTAATAGAGATTGAGCGGTAGTCTGATGTTAGTGATCGATCTTTTCCTATCTTAAGAATTGGGATGATGGTTGATTCTCACTGTATTTTTGCAATGGTGTGCTCGTTCCAGATCTTGTTTAAAAGTCATTAGGTTAAAAAAGTTCCAGATCTTGTTTAAAAGTCATTAGGCACATTAGGTTAAAAAATAAATGGAGGAAATAATTTATAAGATTTTGAAACTTATAGGTTTCTTTGAGGGCGAGGTTTCTGGGAGTGTATTAAAGAAAACAAGTAGAAATGTTCCCTCCCTTGGAAAATGTGCATCATCAATTCATCCTCATCCCCCTAAAAATTCCAAACCATGCAATTTGTACCCAACAATTTACGCTAAAGTTTCGAGACATTTGTTCATAAAGATGAAAGTTTTAGAAAGTGCCAAAAATTGTTGTCATGGAAACAGATGCTGCTGAATTTTGTTGAAATAATTAGATTGTTTTACGAAGGAATGCATGTTGCAATCAAAAATATTCTTGTTTATAAAGTGAGTTTCAAATGACATGGCCTACAGACATCCCTGTTTTCAAGCAGTTAAATGATGATGTATTTGCATCTCGCAGACCCGATTTTTATAGAACTTTTTCTGAGATTCCCTTTTTAGATTTGTTAAAATTTGCTACAAACATCTCTATTTGGGGTCCACATAACGTTCCCAAAGAAGTGTTTTGTTTTCTGACTAGAGTAAAATATACGTGGTCTCTGACAACAATTTGAAACGTTCTCATTCTCAGAATTGAAACTGTTAACTACAGATAAACAGTACAGATAAACTCACAGTACTCATATACAACTAAAATACTGGTATATTCTAAATGAAAATCTATAAACCCCTTTATCAACTGTTTGCACGAAAACTTAATGCATATATTTATGCTATTCTAAAACGGTACTATGCATCAACCAAATCATTTTGCAATAAAAATGCTTTTCCTCTCATGTGTCGATCATTAATTGTGCTGCCTGTAACATTTCCACTCACAAATTCATATTATTTCTCTTATCCGCTGCAGCGGAGTATTCGAGAGGCCGAGCACGGTGGGACAAGTACTACTGCCGGAGCGGGTAAAATAGTGCTCTGACTTATACTGAAAAATAATGTAATATGATGTTATCGCGAAGCTGTCGCGTTCTCTTACCTCGACAGTGACATCAAGAATAGCATTTCCATAGAAGTTATTAGATGGCGGTTGTTCTTCAGCATGTGTTGCTCCAACTCTGATCTTGTGCTCAGTAACATTTTCGTAGTCTAATATTTTCTGAAGAGACAGAACTCCAGTTTTTTTGTCCAAGACGAAGTACTCGGCGTCTCCCCCTAAAACAATATTATTATATGCATATGCATATATTGCTTAGAGTTTTATTTGAAGGTTAATACTTATGTGAGTGACAGTTACAAGAAAGGAATTTGAGTAGTGGTTGTTCATGTTAAGGAAACCGCGTGTCCCTTTCTCTCGTACCTAACTAAATATGCTACATTAGCACATGCTTTCTCGCATTATTTGAAACGGATCCACAATATTATGCTACTACATGAAACTGAAAAAGTGTTTCCACAAAGCAAATATTTTCTCCACGTAGACTCGAACTAGAATCTATGGAATTAAGTCGCCATTCGCTTTACCGTAGCATCACGCAGTTGCCCGCGTCACTTGAGCCAACGCTTACAAATCTAATTGTTTCTGCCATTATTTTCAACACGCAATTATCGAATATTCAGAAAGTTCACAAAAAAAACTGCATCATTCTCTTAAGCGCCCTTTGTTTTATAAGTGAAAAATAAAAAAAATACAGCGGTTTTTGAGATTTTTTCTTAATCTTCTTCACTTCCTAAAAAGAGCAAATATTGTAATCGTGCACCGAAAAACGGGAATTTTTGACACAAAACGCATTGCCGGGCCCTGGTAACGAAAATGTGGATAAATATTGTTCCTATTCTACATAGTAAATTACTTTCTTTAACGTGTTGGGGAGTCAGAATCTGTTTCTTGTGGGTCGTTGATACTGAAAAAAAACAATTTCATTTGTAATAGTAGGAAACGATTGCTGCTCCTATCGAAATGAATGTAGATATGCAATGCAGGCACTTTTTTGAATTGGTTGAATTGGACGTTTTCAAGTACTAGATGAGAAATTAGTAGCGCAGAGAAGCTAAAGTTAGTAGCGCTGAAAATGCAAATTTCAATATTAAGTAGCCAGAAAGTATGTACTGCTGAACACCACTAGTTTCATTGTCTCATTTTTTGTATCTTACTGAAGTACTAATAACTATCGTTGATGCTACTTAAAATATATTTTAAAAATTGAAGATAGAGATTGTTTTCTAAGTCTGTTGTAAAAAATCAGCTCTTTAAAGAAAGCCATGTATTTGTTTTTGAAGAAAAGTGTAGATTTCACGTAATTTGTTTTTGAAATAAATGCAAAGCAATTTATAGAAAAACCATTTTCTCCAAAACCGTTCAAATTTTTTTCCACGATAGAAGGAGAGACGCTTGATAGAATGGCACTGGTCTAATATTCGTTGAACTCTGAATTTTCAAAATTGCAAATTTAGAAATGTTGCGTTTTTTTTAAATTGTTCCAATGTGTGTGCAGCTACTAATTAGTATTTAATGTATATCGAGAAAATTATGAATCAAAATTATTGGGCGGTCCATTAGGTAGTTGTTTGGTTTCGTGAATTAAATTTTTATTCGTTCAAATACGCATTTTCAGAGCTTTCCTGGAGTTCGGCACTAGCGCAAGCTGTGGTTATCGCCAACCTTCACATTTCTCTTTAATTGATTTTTCCACTTTTTTGATACGAGGGCCTCGCAATACTTACTTTTTGGCGAAAAAACCGCACCACACTTTTACTACAGCTTTGCAATACTTTCTCTTTACTCCGTGAGTACGTTGTAAGGCGATAAAAAATGTGTTCTGACGTATACCCGACAAAATTCTCAACCTATCAGAGAAGGCGCTCATCATTATCGGTATGGTCTTTCACGAGATTATCCCGAATAATGACACACCAGTGAAGACCGACAAAAAATTTAAAAACAAATAAATCTGTTTTAAAATTATGTAAATGGTAATATGAGCTTATAAAAGGCAGTAATTTTGGAATCTTAGACGGAAACTTCAATTTTAAGCATTTAAAAGGTAATACTCACCAATGATATAATAGTAGATAGGCTGTCTTTCTTCTAATTCTAGAAGTTCCTCGTCCAAATTTCGCGCCTCGGGGAGAGGCCAAGTTTCAGTGAGGCCAGTTTGATTCTCTGTAAAATAAGATAATTTTTTTAGTGTGATATTTGCTCGATTTCCTTTTTTCACTATCTCCTAATTACACTTCTTTTTATTTTGTATATTTCTCTTCCTCGCTTTTTTACAATAACGTATGTCATTTGTTGCGTAAGTAGAACATGAATAATTCATGGCAATACAGTTTCTTATTCTAAACAATAATTCACAGGAGAATCTTCATGATAATAATCGTTTTGTTTTTTAAATGAAAAAAAATTATGAGTAATTGTCTCTTTTGAATTAATTGATAAAGTAATTCAAACAACACTTAATAAAAATTTGAAGTTACTTAGAAGATTATTTAACTTTTCCAAATTATATTTTAAAATTTTCTAAGCTTTTGGATAGAGGGTAAGCAAATTTGTCAATATGCTTACCAGTAAAACGGGCGAATGTTTCTCGTTCAGAGAATGCTGGAGTAGAACCAGTATCGATCACATATATAGCAATATCAATTGGAGAAGTTGATCGGCCATCGCCTAAACCTGGCCTATCGTGGGCTTGTAGAGTTACCTAAAAAATACACAAACTGAACCATGTCCTTTCTGCTGACGTAGGTTGTATCGTTACTCTCCAGCCATTACACTTGGCAACAGCCAAATAGTTTTACAATGTAAATGTATCTGAAAACTTTTGTGTCCCAAATTACGAACGTCGCATTAGAAATTGTATAACTGGTTTCATTCACAGCATTCAGAAGAAAGTTTTACTTTCTTCCTACGTAAACTCTCAATTACTTTGGTGGACAATCATTGGAGTTGTGCAGGAGAAAAATTAAAAGATCATTCATCTTTTAAAATTGAGTACTTTTAAAATCTAAATCAGAATCTAAAACTTAATCTCGCTTTCCAATCATCAGTTGAAAACCCTGTACGTAATTGTAAGTCTCTAAGTAAACTGGTCAACGTAACTCATACAACTAAACAAATGCTGAGATGGCCCCTTGTTTTGCTTCTGGACATAAATGTAACTTCATTATCTGTGCACGTCTTCTAGAATTCGTTACTCAAATTATCGTTTACAGGTTGCGGCAGGAACTATTATTCCTTGACGAAGGACATGATGGAGAAGAGTCCAAAAAGGAATTGCTGATTTATCCTTGGAAATAAATTTTATTACATCGAAGCGTTTTTTTTTTTTTGTTTTTTTTTAATTCAATACTCATGTAGTATACGGCTTAGTGTAGGGATCACAGAATTTTGAAAACGTGCACATTATTTACTTCTCCCCATAGTACGTCATACACAGTCACAAACTGTTTTTTACGTAAATAAATACACTAAATTTTGCTGTAAAGGGTGGTTTTGTCTTGTGGAAAAACCTAATTCTAATTAGACGAGGCGGAAGATGCGCACGAGTACGGAAAACTTTGAGACGCGGTTTCTCTTTTGATTCTTTATTATGACATTTTAGTACTATGTAAATATAAATCTGCGGGATGCCAGAAATGTTGTGCTTGGTCTTATCTTGAGAAACAACACAAGATTATGAATTATAAGAATGTTGACGCAATTATCTCTGTAATTCCCGGTCCGATCTTTTTGTTTGCGTTTTTAAATGAAAGAGAGTTTTAAAAAACTTTAAAAAACCTTTTACTTCCTCGCCCTTACTTCATAAGATGAGAAAGTATCGTAATTTGGCGCCTGAAACGGAAAATTTTCAACAGGAAAATTATAATTCCCGGGCCGCAGCAACGATAAAATGGATAATTCTTGTTCCTGCATCCAGTAAATTACTTCCTCTAACACAGTGTGTTGCCAGAATCCGTGCTTACTGGGTCCTTGATATCTTGATTCCAATATTCGTTCCTTCGTCCCTCTGTCCATCAGTCCGTTCGACCGGCCAGCCATCTGTCTCAGATCTTAGCTATCGCCAAAACCGTTCAGACGATTTTTACCAACATTTATATTCTTCAACCGAAGGGAAGGAATTCGAGGCTCTCTGAGTTTGAAACAGATATTTGATTTTTAGAGATACTTTACATAAAGTCTCAAAATCATTTTTCAAATTTTCTCAAAAATGGCTCCAAAATTTGGATGGCGTAAAGAAAGATGTAGATCTAATTTTCGATGAAATTCCTCATTTTTCGAAAATTGTTCAAAATGTTTTTCGCAGTCTTCTTACAACTACAGTATTGAAGACAGAGATTTGATTCCTTAATAAAATCTGTTCTTTAAAGGCATCTTAAAATATGATCGTGTAAATTGTTTCAGAAATATGAGTAGTCAGGTAATTTTGCGTGAAATATAACAATTTTTAAACCATTATTTTTTCAGATACGGCTCTAATTCTTTTCTTTGAAGTTCTCTTCTTCTCTATCAAAGAGCGGTAAAAAAGTGGTGGTCTCATTTCCGGTGAAGACTTTGTATTTTCGAACGTTAACATTTCAAAACAACAAAACTGGAGATAGAGACTTTTGCCATTCAATCTTTAAATTTAAAAAATACCACGCATTCAAAAACACGAGTAGTTTTGGCTTAATTTCTGCTCGATGTTAATGCAAATTATAAAAAGCAATTGTACTCACAAATGTAAATAAGTTCAAAAACGTCTCTATTGTAAATATTAACAACATAATAAACAGGAAAAAATTATACACGTTTAAATTTGAAACAATAAAAGAATAATCCAGAATGACATTAATGGTAGACCTATGTAATTCAACCCATTTAGCTCTTTCACTACAAAAAGTTTAAAGAGAAAAATTCTAGCCGTTTTTGAGAAAAGGGATTAGAGCGTTACTGAATATGTGCAATTTGGAGTTCATTTTCACAGAAAAATGTTATTTTCCGTGAACTTTATAAGGCGACGACTTCATTATTTGAAGTACATGTTCTCATAAATTAATCAATTAACACATCGCATGTAATGCAAATGCTAACAACGTGAGACAAAATTTGTTAATTTTAAAAAATGTTAAGAAAAGAGCAATACGGCGTTTTCTTCATATACCGTACATTTAGTAGCTCTATCCCAACAAAAAGTTTGAAAAAGAATTTAGAGCAGTTTTTGAGAAAATGTTTTAATATTTTTTAATTTTGTCCATATTGCTGCTATTTTGAATGGTCTCATATTGCCCACTCAAAATTACGCCAAAATGTCTATCACTTAAAAAAATGCATGCATTTAATTAAAGAATAATTGACAAGAACAAATTTTATTTGAAACAATTTTGTTCACAACAGCAAAGCTGTCCAAAATTAAAATTTCTTGAAGTCATAAATAAGAACGAGGAAATAGTATTTACAATAAAACATATAATAATTTATAAATAGAAGTGAGGGCGTTTTTCAATAGAAACAGAGTTTATCAACATTTTGTTGCCAGAGCCCGTCAATAATTTTTCTGTTGAAAATTCGCGTCGCACGATTACAATTAGTTTTCTTACGTTCGTAAAGCGAGAAAGTAATATAGCAGGAGTTGCGCCAGTAGGGTATATTTGTCTCAATGATAATACATACGTACATGTTGTATGCAATTACATACAATTACATACAATTCATTAAAAAAACGAGTCGTTTCCTCCTAATTTGGGCTTGATATTATTGCAATTTATAAAAAAAAATGTTCTCAAGGACCGCTTCAAACTATTTTGTTATTTTCCACAGATAGAAGAAGGGATGTTTAAAAGAAATTCGCAGGTCTCATTTTCGTTGAACTCTCTGAATCTTCGAAAATTGCAAATTTAGAAGGCGTGAAAATATATGCACATGCGTGAAAACAGCACATGCGGGAAAAATGTGCTGTTTTAGAACGACTAGTTATTGTCGTATTATCCATATTTTTTATATATTTATGTACTGTCAAATTTTTTGAGGCTTTCAATGATGTTTTCTTGGTGTGTTTTTGTAAAATATAATTTTCAAGGTCTACCGGATAAATTGAAATAATGAGCATGACAAAATGGTTGCTAAGGAGTGCTACGTTGTAACTCGCCTCAGGGAGAGATTTACCGGAGGAGGGGGCTCACTGATGTCACTGCAGTGCCTAAATGCAGAGCAGTACCCTAAACGAACCACAGACCGCGCGCGATCTTTCCTTCCTCTTCCTTGTCGAATCCTCACCTCTTACTTACACACATTGCACTATCACACATGCGGGAGACCAGTCGGGAGCTTAGAGCTTGTCACGGCTGGGGCGATGCCCGGTTTGTGATAGATACCTGGTTAGGGAAAAACCACACTAGTCGACGGGCAGATTGGTGCCGAATCTTCTCAACCTGTCGGAGATCATCACCACCTCCAGAGGAACAAAATGCACTACTCTTACGGGAATTAGCAGTTGACGCGTCCGGAATCATTAATTAATCAATTATTCAATCAGGGAGAGATTTCGTCGTAGGGACAAAAGTAAAAACCATCGCTTCCATCGGCGCCTACGGTTCGCGCGCAGATGCTTCTTTGAGATGTAGGACCTCTGAAATGCGTCTGACGCCCGGGTGTCCCCCATCAAACGTACACGACGTATAACGACTTGCCGGAGAGAAACACGGTTATGTTTCAAGTGATCCACAACATTCGAGAAGCTTCACCGCGAATGCCAACTCCTCGTCTCAAGCACTCTTTACAGAAGCACGTCTAGCTGGTTGACAGTCGACAGGAGAGCGACTGGTGTCGAATACGATGGCGCGGAAAGCACAGCGGACTACCCTGTCCTCACTTGCCGGGTGAACTTTACGTTTTGAGTCAAGGCAGTAGACTGTAGATATCCAGGACAGTCAGCTGTCACTGTGGAAACGCGAATGCGCCGTCCAAAAGACAGTTGTGTGTGATCCTGTGCTTGTGGCACTGCGTTTTAATGGCATTGTCTGTGGTTCCCAAGTATTATCGAAAACAAATTGGTTTAATGAAAATATTTTCATTCGCACTAGTTATACTTCTATAAAAATAGGAAAATATTTGTAGAAATCGCCAAGTAGTAGAGAAGAGAAATTTTTCGATTTCGGATAGAAAGATTTTCGAAGAAGTAGGAATATTTTTAGGGGTGAAATCCCCCTGTAAAGTGCAGTTAGGAATGTTAAATAACCATAATGTGGACTGTGATTGATTAACAGAGAAACGTTTGCCAATAAGTTGAGGTTAGATCAATATGCGGTTTATATCGGTGGTAAACAAGTAAATATTTGAAACGAATAATTGTTTTCACTTGAAATGACAATTAATAGCAAATTTTTAGTAGTCAAAATCCATGTTTTGTGTTCGTTTGGTACCCAAAATCGATTGGCGACACATCTGCTTATTTGTCTGCCCGTCCATTGTCAATGCTAGCGTTCAAACTGTTCAAACTAAACTATTCAGGAAATGAATATTTTGATTTTTGGACGTACGATTGGACGTATGATTTTTGGAAGTCTCAACGGATTCAAAACCTTCTAAAAATGGCTCCAAAATGTTTTTATTTAACTTTGTCCTAAGATAGCACATAAAACGCGGAAAAGAATACGCATGTCTTATTTTCGTTGTAATCCTTGATATTTTGAAATTACAAAATTTCAATATTTTCAGCGTTTCCTGCAACTATAATAATGAAGATAGGAATGTTTTACTTCATGAAAGCCGTTTATCAGAAACTCCAGTAACATCAGGATAATTTTTTTTATATATTGTAACCGCTTGTCATCGGCTACACTCATGACAAAAGAAATATTGAAGTGACAATACCCGACATCTTGCCCTACAAATAGTTCCTAGAGTAGGAAGAGATGGCGTTACCTAGAAACAAATTTCTGAACGTACTTTCGCCCTAGCCAATCAGAACTTTTGTAGAAATGCGAATGTGGCATGAGGCTTGACTCGGACGAGATTGTCTTTCTTTCCGGATCGAGACGCTGAAGTGATTAGATGGGTACTATTCCACCACACAACCGACGAGGACACGTGGAAAATACCAGAAATGAAGCTTTATTAAAAGGTAATTGTCTAAGTATTTTTCATGGGATTAATCACTGTGATATGTCAAGATTACGTAAAATTCGATAGGAATATTAAACAAGTAATGCAACGAATGTAAGAATAACAGTGGTAGTGGACTAAAATGAATTTATAAAACCACGTAGCTACATTCGTTGCTGGAATATAGAAGAGATTTTTGTAACATAGGACGTGTTTCTGTTTCTTTGTTACAGCTTTTTCAGTTTTAGTTTTGAGCAGTTACTTATTCTACTTTTATTCTATTTCATTTTTATTTATGGGATTTCATTTCGAAAATTCTATTGGAGAATTTTGATAATTCCGAAAAGCATAGTTTATTCAACAACTGGCTCAACTTTCACTAAAACAAAGTTATAATTTGGAGTTTTGGACTCGCATTCTAACGCGACCATCACCTTCGTGTAAGCTGTGGTTTAACTGGGCTGTCAACGAGGAGAAGGCGTACGGAAATACTCCGATTCCATCGCGGTAGGCAGCGCACGAACCGTTGCAGGACAACGACGACCTTGGGGCGTGAACGTCGCTTGACAGCCGTCTACTCAGCGCGGGACCAGCTTGGAGAATTCGCCGGTCGTGAGTCACAGAAAAGCAGAAAGAATATTTACTAAATTGCAGCTTGGAAAACTTTCAAGATAGAATTATGATTGCACAAATTAAAACGTTGTAATATGAGCTTCCCTCAATAACAGACATTGATCGGACAAGTTTTACTAAATATTAGTCTTGATAACCAGTAAATTTATTTTTGCAGTCGTAAGAGAAATCAGATCTAAATAATTTTTATGTTTATTGATAAAAGTCGTCCTTGTGATAATTCTTTATCTAAATTCATACATAATTGACTTGATGTTATTTGAAATCATTTAAGAGGAATTGTCTATGTAAAAGGTTTTGAACATGAATGAAAGCTGTTAAATTGTTTCTGGTAAAACGTTATTTCATGAACAGTCAAGAGACTTTGTAAAACAGAATTTTGCACTGCGAGGTCTCGCAGAAGCTGAATATTAAGTGTAAATATTGAGTGTAGTATTATTTAAGATTGAAAAGGTATTAGTGAATTTTGGTATATTGTTTGTATGATTTTTTACAGGATGGTTATTTAAATTGTGAATTGTGGTTTCATTAAGAGATAATTTGTTTGAGAAGTGTACATATGTATTTACTGTTTGTTTCGTGTAAGTGTAGATCAGAGTCACTAGTATTCTACAGAAAACTGCAGTTTAGGTAGGGAGTTAGCTACCATTGTGTAATCAAAAGGAAAAGTAATCACGTAGGAGAATATGTGAACGTGAGTGTACGAAGAATCATATTGGAAAGAATATATGTTACTTGTTCTTTAAAACTATGAAATTGTGTTTGTTAAATGAATATTAGTTAGCAAAGACGAACCCACCACCGATAGGGAATTATCCACAATTTGAGGTCTTCCCAGGTTTGTGTGACGGTGTAATCACACGTCACAAAACAAGTAAATAACAGATTTACTTCTGTAATTCGGCGTACTACGAAATAGTTAGGTAGATACGTGACGGTTACAATATTGGGGTGGTTTTTTACAAATTCTGCGTGAAGCATAAGCAATTTTGAAACAATTTTAAACAATTATTCTCTCAAAATGGCTCAAATGTTTCCTGATGCCCCAATTTCCTTACAACCTGTCACTGCTGGGAGAGATTGCATTACAACCTTCGACCATGCACTCGAGGTAAAAATGGAGTAAATATATAGCAACTAGTGACAGATGCAGCAGGAAAACATTCGTGTAGTTACTTGCAAAAGATAAACATACTGCACCATAATGTTCAATACCTCTCAAATGAAACTGAGTTTATCGAGGCAACTCTTCAGAGCGATTTAAATCAAATGGATGTTCTTTGCTTTACAGAACATTGGTTATCTCCTAATGAACTTAGCATTTTCCAAATTCCAAGCTTTTACCTCGCAGCCTTTTATTGCAGAGAGAATCACATAAAGATCCTACATATGGTGTTTCTTGTATTTACGTTAGAAATAATATTGATTCAATCTCCTTGACGAAATTAAATGTGTATTCCATGGAAAATGTTTTTGAAATTTCTGTTGTACATCTTATTTCGCTAAAAGTGATACTACTTTGCATTTACAGGCCTCCAACAAAGAGAACTGTATATTATATTTTGTTCTTAGAAAAACTGGAGATAACACTTAATCAAGTCAGCAATCGCTCTTGTGAATCCATAGTTGTATGCCGAAATTTTAACATAGATTTTCTGGTCGAATCTCGCGAGAAGCAATTTCTCAATTTAATTAATTGCTTCGATTTAGATCACACAAAATTCAATAAAAGCAATCGATCAAATTATAATTAACAAAACTACTACTCGGTATGAATTTGAAACAAAAGATTTAGAATACAGTGACCAGGAACACTGACACAATACACGTATGACTAGATTGATTACTAAAAGTAAAATAAAATTATTCATTGATTACTTGACACAGGAGTCGTAGGACGCAGTTTATAATATTGTTGATAGAAACTATAAGTATAATTTTTTTCAAGACTTTCATTTCATTTTAACACCTGCTTTCTTCCTCAAAAAAGAAAATTAAATATTTCACGGAAAAGCAACTCTTGGATAACACAAGGGACATCATGTAAAAACAAGCGAATTCTTTCTTTAATTTCTAAACATCATAACGTATCTCAACATTTCCTCCTATACTTTAAAAAATACAAACCATTGTTAAGAAAAGTCATAAGGCAGGCTAAAATCATGAAACACGATCAGGATATTTTGAACTCAAATAACAAAATAAAAGTAATGTGGAATATAAAAAAGACTAAATCAACTAGAAACCTTTGTAGAGAATTTTGTATTAAAATATAACGATAGAAATGTGACCGACCCGGCAACAGTGGCTCGTCTCTTTAATCAATACTTTTCGAGAATTGCTGCTGATATCACTATGACATTAGTTACACTATAACTTTAAAATAAAAATCAGATTTTTCAAAGATTCCTTGGACCCCGTCACACCACCCACACCCGTCTACCTCCAGAAACTTTTTTTTATTTTGATATTTTCGTTAACACTATTTTATCTGATAGAAAAACACATTTTTACTTTCGCGTATACAGGGTAATATACGTAGTATTGAGAAATTTACGTAATGCTGCGCCCATCTCGATCAGGTTTTTCGTCCAGTTTCCCTGATCCATTGAGCAAATGCTGAGATGGCCCCTTGTTTTGCTTCTGGACATAAATGTAACTTCATTTTCTGTGCACGTCTTCTAGAATTCAGTGGGAAATACAATTATTCAAATTATCGTTTCCATGTTGTCGCGGCAGGAAGTAATACGAGTCAAAATTTATTGCTTATTTATCCTTGAAAATAGATTTTATTACATGGGAGTTTTTTTTTTTTTCCCAAAATTTATTGCTTATTTATCCTGGTGTAGGGATCACAGAATTTTGAAAATGTGCACACAATTCACTTTTCCCCATAGGACGTCATACGCAGTTTTTAACTGTTTTTTTGACGTAAAATAAATAAATAAATAAATAAACAAAATCAATTTTAAGATTTTAACGGAAATACACGTTTCGGTGTGCCCTGATACCGAAAGAGTGTGCCTTTTTTAAACGTCCGTTCCTCTGTGATCATTTCTAGCACCTAAACCATACAAGTATTTTTTCTAAAATTGATATTCACCCTGTCGATCTGGCTCGACTGGAGGCGCTGTGATTTTGAAAAACTTTCATAAAAATTTGGGGGTACTTTACATGAAGCCCCCGGATATATTTTAAATTTTCTTAAAAACGGCCCCAAAGTTTTTCTTTAAATTTCTTCTAAAAATAGAGTAAAATACCTTATAAAAGTAATATATGTCCGATTTTCACGGACAGAGTATTTGACTTTAACTCTGAAATTTCGGAAATTTCAAACGTTTGAATTTTCTTCTGTGTCATCCCACAACTACAAAATTGAAAATAGAGATTGTTCTTACAAATGAAATTTGTTGTTCCTAATTAGTTCTTTCACTAAGGTCAGATGCATTTTTTTGAAAATTTTAGTCGTTTTCGCGCAGTATGTGCAATTTTAAAAATTACAAAAACATTATTTTCTCAAAAACGGCTTCAAATTTGTTCATTAAATTTTTGGTAGTAATAGTGCTAAATGCACTGTATAAGATGACATAAACGCCATAATGCTCTATTCTTTTGTTATAACAAACATTACAAAACTAATTTTTTGACTTGTGTCTCACGTCGTTAATATTGATATTAGCAGCAATTTGTTCACATTAGTGTATGAGTACATGTGCTTTAAATAATGTCATATAAATACATAAAAAAAAAGGTTTTCCGGCTTCGTTTAGAGCTTCTACTGAACCGATTGTAGTATTTTTTTCCCTTTAAATGGAAGAATGTGATTCCTAGATGTGTTATCTGATATTGTTCGTCCTCATTCACCAACATTTACGCTGTAAATTAATTAATTATTCTTTAATAGTACGTTTATGAACAGTCAATTGTTTTCTTCCAAGGGGTGGCAGTTCCAAAGTCGATATATGAGTCGATGGATGCGAGTCCACGCTGTTTCATGGTGGCACTGCTTGATGTTTTGTTTTGACTGTTGAGATTTGTTTACAATTCGTCAAAGTTTTGTTTCAGTGTAATAAATGCATTGTGGTGTTGACAGTTTGCATGTACTTTAGAAATAATATCCGTCAGTAGCGCTCTTTCTTTTGTGTCATTTGATGTCGATATTGCATTGCTACCTGGTCATAGGCCAAACGTGTTCAAAATTTTGGGAACTCCACAACACAGAATATCTCCGTTATATCCTGAAGATCCAAACAATGCATATATTGTGAACTTAGTCTGGGCACAGTATTTTACATTTATCTCAGATCTCACCGTCAAATTTTGGTGGGTTCTAACTAGTGTCATGTAAAGATTCTCGAAACCTCAACGGTAATGTGTTAAAATGAGCTCAAAATACTGCATTTTCAGAAACGCACAAAAACTTTTTTCTCAAAGGCTCTAATTGCTCCAAATGTTTTCTTCAATTTTTTTCAACGGGTAGTGGTAATTGCACTGTTTAAAATGACAAAGTTCATTTTGGGGAATTCTTTTGTTTTTTCACAACTTACACAAAGGAATTTTTTGTTGTTGAAACACGTTGTTTGTTGTTGTTGTTGTCTCACGCCATTAATATGCATATCTCCAGTGATTTGTAAACTCTATTGCATTTTTGAGTTAAAGTATCTCAAATGACATAAATGAAGTTTAAAAAAACTCAAAAATTCTCTGTGAAAAAAAAAAAGCTTCAAGTTTTGCATTTACAGTAACGCTTACATGTCATTTTCTTAAAAGCGGCTTAAAATTTTTCATTTAAAATTGACATGGATGACAAGGTTTTACTTTCCTTTAATATTGTTAAAGTAATACTATTCGGAAACCGATAAATTGAAAACAGGTAAAAAATGTACGGTGACGATAGATGGAGCTGGCAAGAGAATGGAGCAAGACCTTAAAGTCAGTCCACACTAAGGAAATTAGACAACTTTACTACGAGAGAGTCTGTGCCGTTCTGAAGCACCACTACTTTAATATTTTCTCAGCGCTAAATTCAAACTCAAAAACGTTTTTGAAAACAAATCACTGTAAGAGAACCCTGGAACAACGTGAAAAAATCTCTAAACTTCCTCTCCAAACACTAATTGTTGCGATTTTTCAGATATTTACTTTCTTGCTACCGCTTACGCAGTAGAAATAAAGTTATGTAATGCTGCGTGAAAAAAACAGTTGCTAAATTTAGAAAAAAACGAACAGGTGGTGTCAGAATCCATGTGGGTCCTTGATACGGAAAATAGATTGACGACAAAATGTCTGTTTTATGTGAATAAAACTGGCGCCTAAACCATGTGTAGGATTTTTCCCAAATTGAAGAGAGCATACAATATGTATTATATTAAACCATTTTACACAACATCATTAGTATATTTTCACTTTCTCCCTTTTTCAAAAATTGGAAACGCGCGGATTTTGGTCTCTAACACTCTGTATTTTCACGATAGAACTGCCGGATCACAGAAAAGTTGGTGTCGGTGCCTTTTTAGAATCCTTGTTTCGCAGCGTAGAGTAATTTATACTTTGTTTACGATCCGCTAAAGAAAATCGTTCTTCTACACGGACAATGCCAGTTTGCCGACAACGCTCCCGTAGATTGCAAGGAATGCTAAAAAACACATGATTTGTATCGCACCGCGGATCCACGAAATGTTGTTTCGTGAGAAACACCTATTTTTCGGCATTTGAAATATTTAAGAACGCTAGGAAAATTGTAATGGAAATAATTTATTTGATCATAATATACTTTAATTCGAGTGTTATGACTCGTGATTTTAAGCACCAAACTGTCAAATTTCTAAGTAAATAACGTTTAAAAGCAATATAATTGAAAGAAGATTAATGAGTACGAGATATTCATAGTAACGCTGAACATTATCTCGTGCGTTTTATATTACGGAACAAACGTTCATCAATTCATTAATGTATTCGCTCAACTTATTAAAATTGTTGTTCATTATATCAATTTATATTTTATTAAATTTTTATTTTAAATAATATATTGTGACATACCAATATGTGAGAAATAATATGGTACAATATTTATTATATACAGCGTAAATTATAAGGATAAATATAGATGAATATGCCAGCATAGCAACGGTAAGCCAGCCCGTCGTCAAGATCAACAATCTTCATGCAGTGACAATCGTGGAGACGGTAGTTCATTTTGTAAGCAATTTAGGGATTCGCTAGGCACGGAAATACATCAAGTTTTGTCTGTAAATAAACAATCGAAAAGATGAAGCGAATATTGAAGGATTGAAAGAATATGATAGGCATTCATTCTGACTGATGCCGTGGTGTTGAACGGATCGTGGACAATTAATGTTAGGAGTTTTTTGGGGGGGACTTGTAAGCATTTACTGGGGAGTAGATATTGGTAGAACTTTGAATTTGAATGCTAAGTGTGGACAGTTAAACTTTAAATATTTCAAGTGAACGAGTTAGAAGGACATTGGGGGCTTAGGCGAATTTATCAGTAACTGGACTGGAATGCTAACAGCAGATAGTTTGTTGATCGTTGAGTATTCAGTATACGCGTGGGATGAACTTGAATTCGTAAATTGGCGAACGACTTAGACTTTATTAACTTCGGAAACAGTGATGAACGGTGATTGAAGTGTGCTTCTGCAAGAAAAGAAGAGAGAAGATGGTATCTGCACCTGAGGACAGCGACGTCGGAGAAAAAAGATGGTACGAGGCACCGTCGTCCAAGAGCGCGCGAAGACGAATATTACATTATAAGGTTGGAACAGGTCATGACCAAAGGTTTTTATATTGTGTAGAATTATTAAGTACCAAAATTGTTTAATAAATTTTCATGTTTTGTGAAATGAATACATGATTCTCATTGAGCCAATTCTAATAACGACGTAGCAAGATTGAAATATATTTGCTTTTCAGATTCCTCGACCACTCAGTATAGATGGCAGATCGGATAATCATCTATTAGCAGACAAGAGTGATTATTTCTATGAAACCCGTCGACCCAGGTAGCCGGAAACTAATTTATTTATAATTAGAGTTGAAGGTTGACTTGTATGATAGTATTAGCGTAATCTTTTCCTGGCGCCCATCTATACAAATTCGGAACATATTACGTTGGAATAACATAAAATAATATTAGAAAGCCGAAGATAGAGTCAGAATTAAAATAAGTAAATCATTAATGTATTCAGTATATTTCAATATTTTCATTTATTAAATTTTTTATCAAAATACAAAAAAATCGTTTATGATACAAATTGGAAGATCCGAGAAATTAAATGTTTTAAAAAACTTGTCCCAACATTGGAGGGGGGGAGTTGCCCTCACTTGCCCCCCTCCCCGGATCCCAACTCTGCAGAGAGTAGAAATACCTTTCTGGAATGATGGAACATTATGTACCCATCTTTCTCTTTGCCAATTGCACGTGGAGTCCCTCAAGGATCGATTTTAGACCCTATCCTCTTTCTACTATACGTAAACGATGTGCCCTCGACGATTCGACACGGAATAACAGTTCTCTTTGCAGATGATACGAATATTCTTTACAATACAGAAACCAGTAACAGTAAATAGTACAATATATAATATGTTTTAAATTGGTTTCGAAATAAAAAAAAATAATAGTAAAAGAAAAGTAAACGCTTTTCATGCCGTTTTCCATTTCAAATAAACAATTCTGTACTCCACTGAAAATGAACGGTGTACCATTGACTGATGTTAAGACAACAAAATTTTTAGGTTTCCGAATCTCAAATGGAACGTCCATTTAAATGAATTGAACACAAAATTAAGTTCATTATGCTACGCGTCCTGAATTCTTTCAAATTCAGTCAACCTTCATACTGCTCGTTGAGTGTATTTTGCGTTTGCTTACTCCTGCCTGAGATATGGCATACTATTCTGGGGAAATATATTTCTTAGCTCCCAGACTTTAAGATTACCAAAAAGAATTGTACGAATAAAATAACCAAACCTACGCGATTCTTGTAAGCCTCTCTTTATTATTCTAAGAATTTTACCATTACTTTGACTCTTGATTTACGAATCAGAAGCTTTGTCAAAATTGACTATTTAAGGGCGGAAATATATTTTCAGAAAACGCCGATGTTTATAAATATAACACTTGATGTAGTAATCATATTCATCAGGTGACAGTATCAACAGCTCATGACAAAAAATTCACACGCAATACATGTACATTATTTTACAACACTTTCCCAGATGACATTAAACGATTAAAATCGATAGAAAAGTTTAAATCTCAAGTAAAATCGTTTCTGCTGAATAACTGTTTCTATACAATTAGAGACTATACTGAACATCAAAACGAAACGTGACAAAAAATTCACATGCAATACATGTACATTATTTTACAACACTTTCCCAGATGACATTAAACGACTAAAATCGTTAACATCAAAACGAAACTAACATTAATTTTAAAAGTGATATTCAATGTATTATTTACAATATGGACTGTATAATTCTAAACAACATGTAACAAGTATTGCACTGCAGCTTTCGGGTCAATGACCCCCATCTCGATCAGGTTTTTCGTCCAGTTACCCTGATGCATTGAGCAAATGCTGAGATGGCCCCTTGTTTTGCTTCTGGACGCAAATGCAACTTCATTATCTGTGCACTTCTAAAATTCACTGGGAAATATAGTTATTCAAATTATCGTTCTGCATGATGTCGTTGCAGGAAATATTATTCCTTGACTAAAGACACAATGAGGGATCAGAGCCCAAATTAATTGCTGATTAACCTTTGAAAATATATTTTATTACATTGAAATGAATATTTTTGTTAACAAACCTTGCAAAAAACGCTTAATTTCTTTCCGTATTTAAAATTCAAGTAGTATATGGCTTAGGGTTGGGATAACAGAATTTTTGAAAACGTTCAATGAATTCATTTCTCCCCATAGGACGTCACACGCAGTTTATAGCTGTTTTTGATGGAAAATAAACAAGTATATAAAAACTTCTAAAGGAAGCGTTCTAGGGCCTTAAAAATTAAAATTTTGTGGCCATGGACCTCAAAGAAACATTTTTTACACCATAATATGTAGAATGAGATATTCTTGGACATTCGATTAAAATTTTTGCCTGTTCGGAACTTATCGATACTACCAATACCACATATAGATGGAGGAATACAAAATATATTTCTCAATGAGGGCTTGGTGCTGATGCCCATCATTGTGATGTCACGCATAGAAGTCTCAGATTGCTCCATCTTTTTTTTTAAAAAAAAAAACATTTGTTGCGTCAACTCACGACGCAACGCGTCTCCTAATCCCTTCTTGGGCGTTGAGCGCTATTGGAGTAATCCTCCGTTACTTTCAACGTATAATTTGGAGTAATCCTCCGTTACGGTAGATATTTACTATAGATGTTTCTGTCCGTCACGTCTCGTCGAAGTCTGTTGTCAAGAGGACCGCCAGGTAGCATCTCCGCGTACGCGCCTCCTGCTACGCGCTCCTGCGTCACTACCTAGCGGCCAGAATTGGGAAGGAATAAAGATAGGGGAAGGATATAGGACACTTCACACGGGTTGGGCTAGCCCATCTTATATTTACGCTTTCTGTGTACACCGTGATTTGTGCGGATAGAAGAAGTTTATTTGCATAATTATTAATTGAAGATTCGCTCTCACAGCAACAACTAGATGTACTATTAATTATTCCTTGATATCGACGAATATTGTTTCTAATGCGTGTAGTGCAACCATTCATTTAACGTTTGGCCGTGGTCTACAAGTGCTGTGTACCATATTGTGGAGGAACTACGATGGGAACGGACCACAAGTTCATATGTTTCAGTTTCACGATACCCTCACGAAAAATTAGGGTGGGGTTTAACATCCGAAAGTTCATATGTTTCAGTTTCACGATACCCTCACGAAAAATTAGGGTGGGGTTTAACATCCGAAAGTTCTCGCAGGAGTACGCAAGTTTGATTTACTTCTATTCGTATAATTGAGAGTAATTTTACTTACCGGAAATTGTTTCTTTTCTTCCGGAATTTCCGGAATCTTTAACACGAGCCTGAATATATGTGGCTCTTCTTCGATCAAGCCAAATACTTCTTCTGGATCTGGAAAATAACATTAAATATTGTAAATTTTAACACAAGCTTCAAGTGATAGTAGAGCTCAAAGAGTAAAGCAGTTTTAATACGGAACATGACAGCAGAACAATATAATGTGTATGGCACAATTAATAAGAAATATACAAAGACATTGAGAAAGGACTTAATATTTAATTATTAAATTACATGTTTATTTATTCATTTTCAATATTTACTCGTCCATCTTGCAATTTTCGCAATTAATAGAAATTTCCATTTTGGTGTGGGTCAACGATCTTAACTAGTGCCTATAATAAATAAGTATTAATAAATAAACGTATAAGTTGGGAAATATTTACTGGAATAAGAACAGACATTTCATGTCGTCTTGAAACCTGACGAATGACATCGATTACACAGAGAGAGAGAGAGAGAGAGAGAGAGAGAGACGGAGAGGGGGAGAGAAGGAGATAGGGAGAGAGGAGACATGGAGAGAGAGGGAGAGAAACGGAGAGAGGGAGAGAGAGGGAGAGAGAGGGAGAGAGCAAGGGAGAAAGAGGGGGATGAAGGACCCAACGTCTGTCGGGTTCTGCTAGTAAACTATAACGATCAGTAACACGTTTAGAAGCCCCCTTAAAAATTGTTTGCACCGTTAATACACTTTCAAAAGATAATACATAATAGTAACAATAAAAATTTATTTAACACAGAACCATGCATATATTACAATACAAAAATAAGTGGTATTTTTATTAGCACAAATCATGCGTGGCATGGTCATATTTAAACTCCAAATCAAAGTGACTTAATTTATAGTATGATATTCGTACAATTAGTTTTTATTTTATATTCCTTTTGGTAGATAATTCAATTCACGGCCGATAACTCTTTCTTTCAAAACGCACTTAATATTTCCAATGAATTCTAGTGTATTTATAATATATAATATTTTGCAACAATGTATTTTTACGTGAAAAATTTATGAACTTGTAATCTTATCAATGTTGATTACGCATAACCACCTTTGTGTCCATCCTCTCCGAGTCTGCCATTCGCACACTACCTGGCGCTTCAGTTAAATACAATTCCCAATCCTAGCTTCATTGTTGCTGGGCGTTGTTGTACGAGGCTGAGGAGGGAGTCAGCACACACGTAGGTTAAAATAGGCTTGTAGCTCGAAAACATGCAGTCGGTAAAAAGCTTGCACAATACATCATCAACTGCAGTCCTACGCAGTCTCCTGACAAAAATCCATCCCTTCCACCTTCCTTACGTTCTCCACCCCCAACCCTTATTCGAACCCTCTTAGCTCCTCCTCTGAACCCACGCACGTTTCTCTCATTCCCAATATCAATTCATCTACACCTGATGCCCCAATTTCCTTACAACCTGCCACTGCTGGGACAGGTTGCATTACAACCTTCGATCATGCACTCGAGGTAAAAATGGAGTAAATATATAGCAACTACTGACAGATGCAGCAGGAAAACATTCGTGTAGTTACTTGCAAAAGATAAACATACTGCACCATAATGTTCAATACCTCTCAAATGAAACTGAGTTTATCGAGGCAACTCTTCAGAGCGATTTAAATCAAACGGATGTTCTTTGTTTTACAGAACATTGGTTATCTCCTAATGAACTTAGCATTTTCCAAATTCCAAGCTTTTACCTCGCAGCCTTTTATTGCAGAGAGAATCACATAAAGATCCTACATATGGTGTTTCTTGTATTTACGTTAGAAATAATATTGATTCAATCTCCTGACGAAATTAAATGTGTATTCCATGGAAAATGTTTTGAAATTTCTGTTGTACATCTTATTTCGCTAAAAGTGATACTACTTTGCATCTACAGGCCTCCAACAAAGAGAACTGTATATTATATTTTGTTCTTAGAAAAACTGGAGATAACACTTAATCAAGTCAGCAATCGCTCTTGTGAATCCATAGTTGTATGCCGAAATTTTAACATAGATTTTCTGGTCGAATCTCGCGAGAAAGCACAGTTTCTCAATTTAATTAATTGCTTCGATTTAGATCACACAAAATTCAATAAAAGCAATCGATCAAATTATAATTAACAAAACTACTACTCGGTATGAATTTGAAACAAAAGATTTAGAATACAGTGACCAGGAACACTGACACAATACACGTATGATTAGATTGATTACTAAAAGTAAAATAAAATTATTCATTGATTACTTGACACAGGAGTCGTAGGACGCAGTTTATAATATTGTTGATAGAAACTATAAGTATAATTTTTTTCAAGACTTTCATTTCATTTAACACCTGCTTTCTTCTTCAAAAAAGAAAATTAAATATTTCACGGAAAAGCAACTCTTGGATAACACAAGGGACATCATGTAAAAACAAGCGAATTCTTTCTTTAATTTCTAAACATCATAACGTATCTCAACATTTCCTCCTATACTTTAAAAAATACAAACCATTGTTAAGAAAAGTCATAAGACAGGCTAAAATAATGGAACACGATCGGGATATTTTGAACTCAAATAACAAAATAAAAGCAATGTGAAATATAGTAAAAAATACGACCAAATCAACTAGAAATCTTAGAGAATGTTGTTAAACATATGTCTATATTCTCTGAATATTGAAAGCTAATAATAGCCAGAATTTCCTCATATGCGTAGGGCGAAAAGTCTTCCGTAAATTGTAAGTTCCTGAGATTGGCATACCTGCTCAGTGGTCACCCTTCTGTTTCGTTGTTTTAATCACTTTGAATACTGTTCATGCCTGACCGACAAGTGGAAAAGAACACTGTCTGAGCGAATTGGAGGAAGATTGCTTTCCATAGCGAAATTCGAGAGAAAACGAAAAAATTCCTCCCAATGTAACACAGAACAGTGACATAATAGAAAGTTTTCAAATATTTTCCAATGCTTGTTTCTCTCTAATTTTTATTTCTTCAATTGAATGAGCCAACGGTAGGATAAACCTTAGATTATTCGATTTCTTAACAAAAAGATCAGAAGTTTGGTTCTCTCTGACTTTGTATAAAGCTTCATATTGTATTTTAACAGAAGTTAACAGTTATTATTTCCAGCCCTGGGATTAAGTATTCTTTTCCCCATAGCACGTCATACTCAGTTTTTAACTGTTTTTTGACGTAAAATAAATAAATAAAATAAATAAATAAATAAAAGTAATTCACAAAAGCTATTCGCTGGTTGCAATGTTTTCAGCATAATTTTATATCACGTTATGATACTTATTTAGATGCAGATTATTGGGACAAGTACATACAAAACTAATAATGATACAATGAAATTACAGCATAATAGAATTCTGAGAGCTGCATTATTTAGGTACTCAATAATAAAATGATAACACTGTTGAAGAAAAAAATTCAAAAGATATTTCCAAGCGGCAAGGTCTTTTGTAATCGTTTGCTTTGATGTTGCCCTAAAATGAAATAATGTTTCTGGAAATAAGACGAGACCCATTCAGAATGCATTTCTATTGTTCAGAAAGTGCAAACAATTAAACAAAATATAGTACTGTAGAGATAAGGGGCTTCTTTTATAAATACTAATACGACCAAAGGCTGAATTTATCATTCCTCTTACAGTTTCAATTTCATTTGCCCATGGCTGGATGTAGATACTGTGGGTGTCCAAGTGCAAAATTCTTTTGAACACGCCTTCAAAAAAATATTTAATTAACTAAAAAACACTTATTATGACAGAATAAATCCTTGTACAAATACAGATGTAAATAAACAAATTGCTTAAGAAAATAATATTTATTTTTAAAAAATTGGGCATGGGAGTCCTAAGACTTCTTATTTTGCAAGTAGGGAAATCCAGCTCTGCATTTACTTATACCTTAAATGGTTGGTAATAACACCAACACAGAAATATTTTATCATTTCTACATATTTGATACCTCTAAAAAGTTCATAGAGCCGTTGACCTATGCTTAAGGTTGCTGCTTTGAGACCTGTGTAAGGTATATTGCAACTGTGATGTAGGAGGCAATGACATCTACTGTGTACCTCGCATAATAAAAGAAAATATGAATCTTTTTCGAATAATTAATCATTTGAATAATCAAATAAATAGGTATTCATTGTTCAGGAGCAAAAGTCAAAAATCTTACATACAGCTCAATACGAAATAATAATGCTGCACTGAAGATATAAAAATTCTATAAACTCTGAAGATCGCCTATTTGCTCATAGAGAGTGATATCAAAGTGATTTATTGAGAATTTTAATTGAATTGAGCATTTCATTCAGATTGCACAAACCATTCATTACATTTCAGCTGTGCTGAATATCTGGTTAATATCTTAGGCAATATTTTCCAGGAAAGAGGATCTTTTAATTGCGCTCAGAAAACTCAGAGGAATGTAAGAGCTCTTGCCGGACTTGTCAGTCACTTTGAATGAAGAACGCGCGCGGTGTTGCCGAGCTGCGCGTTATCGTCCCGACCCTCTAGGAACTGCGCGAGCGTCTGCCTTTGGTCTGATTAAGTCTTATATCTCCCACTTGAAACGCTAAATGTCCTTCAAATTGCGCATATTGATTCTTCGATATGCTAACTACCTAAGGAACAGTTTTTATAAACAATTTCAACAGTTATTTTTCTCACAATTTTAAAATTTCAGGTCGGATCTGTCACGTCGCCAAAACAGCCCATGTTAAAACGACAAACTACGGTCTAAATACGCGAAAACTTGACGGTGAAAACCACTCGACCAGAACATAGAACAACCTCTCATGTCGTGATTATTACAATAAAAAAGGCATGTTCAAAATAACACGTATCTCGCTCTAACCACCTTAAACAACGATCTCAGAGAGTGGAAATACCTTACAGGAATGATGGAACATTATGTACACACCTTTCCAACTCTTCGCCTATTGCACGTAGAGTTCCTCAAGGATCAATTTTAGGCCATATTCTCATCTTACTGTACGTAAACGATATGCCCTCGACGATTCGAAACGGAAGAACAGTTCTCTTGGCGGATCATACGAACATTCTTTGCAATAAAGAAACCGTAAATAGTACAATATGATATGTTTCAAATTGGTTCTGAATTAACAAATTAATAGTAAATTAAAAGAAAACGGGTTTAATGCAGTTTTCCATTTCTAATAAACAATTCTGTGCTCAACTGACAAGGGACGGGTTGTACCATTGACTGACGTTAAGGCAACACAATTTTTAGGTCTCTCAATTCAGTCAAACCTTAAATGGAACGTCCATTTAAATGAATTAAACACAAAATTAAGTTCATTATGCTACGCGTTCAGAATTCTTTGAAATTCGGTCAGTAGCTCGTCGTGTATATTTCGCGAATGTTCATTCCCGCCTGAGATATGGAATAATTTTCTGGGGAAATAAACTCCTAGACTTTTAGATTACAAAAAAGAATTGTACGAATAAAATACTCAAATCCTACCCACGTAATTCTTGTAAGCCACTCATTAATAATCTAGGAAATTGTACCATTACCTTGTCTGTTGTTTTACGCATCAGTGCTTTTTGTCAAAAATGACTTGCTTAAGGGCGGGTATTTTCAGAATACGCAGATGTACAATAACACTCGACGTAGAAATCATATTCATCAGGTGACAGTATCAACATCTCATTACAAAAGATGCACATGCAATACTTGTACATTATTTTACAACACTTTGCAAGAGGACATTAAACGATTAAATTCGATAGAAAAATTTAAATCCCAAATGAAATCATTTCTGCTGCATAAATATTTCTATACAATTAGAGACCATACTGGGCATCACAAGGAAAGTAACATTAATTTTAAAAGTGATATTTAATGCATTATTTACCATTTGGACCATATAAATGTGAACAACCTGTAACAAGTATTGTACCGCAGCCTCCGGGACAATGACCCCCATTTCGATTAGGTTTTTCGTCCAGTTTCTCTGATGCATTGAGCAAATGTTGAGATGGTCCCTTGTTTTGCTTCTGGGCATAAATATAACTTCATTATCTGTGCACGTGTTCTAGAATTCAGTGGGAAATTGTTTACATCAGAGATTTTTTCTTTCCTTTTTTCTGTATTCAAAGTTCAAGCAGTATATGGTTTGGTGTTGGGACACAGAATTTTGAAAACGTGCAGAAAATTCACTTCTCGCCATAGCACGTCATACAGTTTTAAACTGTTTTTGACGTAAAATAAATAAATAAATATACTATGTATATTACTTTGTATATACGTACATACACGAGAAAATAACTAGCTACAGAATGACGCAGACTTTCTGGTAGTAATGTTTTCTAATTTCCTTGGTGATGACTGGGTTTACGGTCTCGCCCCATGCTCTTGCCAGCTGCCATCTATCGGTACCCAAATTACATTTTTTTCTCTACATTTCGGTTTCATAATAGTAGAACTGAAATATTACTTCAAGAATATTAAAATAAGAAAAAGCTAGTCCTAAATAGAAATTTTTATTGTAAAATTTGAAGCCTTTTTAAGAAAATGGTGATAAAGCATTACTGTAAATGCTGAATTTGAAGCTCATTTTCACATGAATCTATTGAGTTTTCGAAGAGCTTTATAGGATGTCACTGGAAGTACTTGCACTCACCATCGATGCAGATGTGTATATTAAGGGCGAGAAAAAAATTACATTTGTGTAATTTAAAAAAAAAAGAATACACCAAAATGAACTTTACTTCATATTAAACATTACATTCAACGCTTTATATTGAAATAGTTTAAAGAAAAACATTCGATCCATTATTGAAAAAATGGCTTTAAATCATTTCTGAAAATGTATTTTGAGCTCATTTTAACAGATAACTGTTAATTTTTCGAGAAACTATATATGACATTAATTAAAGCACATGTTCTCATCAATATATTAATGTGAAGAAATTGTCTCAAAAGTAAATATCACCGACGTGAGAGGCAAGAAAAAAATACTTTTTTGCAATTTAACAAAATAAAAGAATAAAGCAATATGGCGTTTAAATAATCGTATAGAATACACTTGACACTATCCTTACCAAACATTTAAAGAAAGAATTTGGAGAAAATCGTATTTTTGTTATTTTTTAAAATTGCAAATATTGCGCGTACTATTGCACAAAAACTACTAAAATTTTCAAAAAACTCTACATGACCTTAATGAAAGAATTATTTATGGACAACAAATTTAAATTGATGGAAAAATCTCAGTCTTAAATTTTATAATTGTAGGAAGACGCCGAAAAAATCATGCTTTTGGAATTTTCGAAAATTTGGATTTAACCGAGAAAATCAGACCTATGACACCTTTATAAGTGTATTTTACTTTATTCCTACAAAAAATGTAAAGAAAATATTTGGATCTGTTTTTGAGACTGAGACAATGTCCAGGGGGCTTCATGTAAAGTACCCCGAAATTTTAAAGAACCTTTTTAAAAATTTTCAAAGCTGCAACTAGAGCCAGGGACAAGGGTTTTTTTCAATTTTGAAAAAAATTCCAAGGCATGGTTTAGGCGCTAGTAATTTTCACAGACGGAGGAACGGAGGTCGGACGTTTCAAACGGGTGGTCGGTTGTTTAAAAAAACAAAAACTTTTTTCTGTATCAGGAAACCCCAAAACGGGTATTTCCGTTGAAATCTGGAAATCGACTTTCCGCAGAAGTACGTAACTTTCTCTATACTACGTATATTACTCCGTATATTTACAAACATACGAGATATATGTGTACTCTGTGTATGTATACGAGAAAGCAAAAATTGGAGCTGTATTTTAAAAATTCTTATTTTTGATATTTTTTAATACTGCCCATAATTCATAGAAAATAGCGCCAATGTTAATACAATTTTCACAAATGTCTTCATGACGTTAATAATAGAGATAACTTTGCAGAACAAATTTCATTTGAAACAATCTCTATAATTAATGTAATTGTAGGAAGACGCCGAAAAAAATTCTAAAATTTCGCAATTATCGAAATTTTAGACTAATCAGTGGAAATTGGAGCTATGCTTCCTTAATAAGAGTATTTTTCTCTTTTTTTCAAAAAATTAAAGAAAAATTGCGCCATATTTTGAGGATGTACCAAGGGCTATCGAAATTAAGAGTGTTTTTCAAAATAGCAAAGCTTCGAATGAGGCCAGATCGATAGGAGTAAATATACTCCGTGTTTCGAGGGAATGTATAATAGGATAGCTCCGTAGATGGAAGGATTTTTCGATAAGTAGCTAATGATAGTCGCGCGTTTGTGTTTCATACGAAGCAATAGGGAGAGTGGCGACCGCGTATTGATTTTATGGGAAATATAAAATCATATTAATACCAAATCATTGAGGACAGAGAAGGCGAGAATTGTAATACGAAGGATTCCATGGACAACAGTCGGTCGGTCGAGAAGCCATCAAAGAAGATATAATAGTGAGCTTACGAACTATACTCAAACCCGTACGATGTTTTAATGTTCTACATAGAAAACGTGTGTGTGTATATATATATATATATATATATATATATATATATATATATATATATATATATTATCTAACCACTGTTTATATATGTAAACACATACATAGTGTTATATATGTGTTTATATATTTCATTACATTTTTGTTTTATTATATTTGTGTTAAATTTTTATTGTTGAGAAAGGCTGATAATTTATATTAACTGCCATCAATCTAATAATTGGTTTCAATCAATAGAATTTCCAGTAATCGTGATTCTGTATAGAACTACACGTTCACATGCAATAGTATAATGTTGTACGTCGAACCCACGATGGAATTGAAAGTACATTTAATAAGTTAGTGTTAACATTGAGAGAATTTCTGAGCGTAGCAGGGCAACGGTAGAAATAACAATATTAACAATAGCAGTGGAAGTAATCCCGTTCCTAATAGTACATGTTTGTGGTCAATAGTATGCAGATTAGCAATATTAAAAGTAATCGAAGAGACGAAAAGTATTTCAGAATAGAACGTATAGGAAAGTAAAAGTTCTTGCTTTAACAACAGGTGAGAAAGCATTTAGCATGTAATTTATGAAAAAAATACTTCTTGTCAATTGCATCCTTTCTGCATCTTGCGATTCAATAAGTAAATGTATTTTATTTTAGTATCATGTCATCAAGCTACGGTCAAATATTCACGAAAATACGGGAATTTATTGAAAATATATAATGAGAAGACTAAAGATAGGAGTACATACCCGTCAATATGAGGTCGACTTGACCATTCGGAGTGCTCGGGTCATCTTTATCGTCTGTTTTAAAGTTTTCAATTTCTTTGCCAGTATTATCTAGCAGTGGTTTTCCGTTGTTGGGATCTTGATTCTAAAGAAAAAAATATAACTCTTGTAGTTGATTAGAGTGAAAGATACCCATAGTATTTGAAGTAAATGAAAGGAATCAGTGGCGGCCGATACAAAATTTTATTGGTGGTGCCAGTTAGTGATGCGACATCGATGTTACCAATTATCCATGTTCAAAATTAAAACATCGATCAATACCCATCTATATTTTTAAACATCGATGCGATGTTTTAAAATTGGTTTACTAATCTCTAAAATAAAATTTGTGGGCAGCAAAATTTAATTTTACAGTGACATTGTTAATTAATGTATAATGAATATTAAACTGCAAACAAACCAAAAATAATTCGAACAAATCAAAATACTCAGCTTGAATGCCTGAGAGCTCACAGTAATCTCAACAGGTCACAGCTTCTGAGTTCAGTGAAGAAGTGAACGGGAAGAAAAGGGGGAGTCTTACGCTCACGGCGTACGCGCCTCTCAATGTGCGAAACACAATGACATACGAAATACCAGATCATCGGGGTCATCCGGAGCGAGAGATAGTCTTCTCAATGAAGATAGTGCCACTAGTGCATTCTATAGAACAGTACGTGAACTGCTGTGCCATTTCGATTATGGCACCGTCTCATCCATAAGAGATGCATACAAACTAATATAGCGTTAAATGCGCAGAGACGGCGCCAATTCGTAGGTGGCTCAGGGGTTGAGAAAGCGACCAGCAGATAGCACTGCATCCTGGGCGTTTGAAGAGAGAATTGATAGAGCATCCAAGAACTAAACGCTCGTTCAAATGAATTACTATAAAGAATTTGTTTTTGAAGAAACGATATTTTACATACGTATTTATGGTGAAAATTTTCTTGTTTTTCCTTTTTGTTGGTGGAGCCATGGCACACTGGCACTACCCTACAAGCCGCCACTGAGAGGAATGAAGAATAGAATACTAAATATGAAACAGAAATAAGAGGGTTTGGTAATCCCACATATCGCTATGTCTTTGTATTGTGTTCTGATTTGAGTCACTCACTGTGACGCAAGATCAAATTCCATAATACAAGAATATAAATAACAATACCAAGAGACATGAAACACTACAATAACAGAAAGTGGACCAACATAACTACTGATGTTTTACACATATTCAGCAATGTATGAACTCACTCTCCTTAGGCGAATTACAGTCCCGCTGGCCGGATATTCTATTGTAGGGTGATTCAGATTTTCACCCACCACTTTCAGCTCATATAGCCCCTCACCGGGTTCAGATCCCTCACCGATAGGTCCCTTGTCATTCGCCTGTGAACATTAGAGACACACATTGCGTAGAAATCAAATGTCAAACATAGACTGAAAATTCAATTACTACATTATAATAAATTTCATCGCTCATAAAAAACATATCAATGTTTTCTGAATTAATGGAATGAGGTCTAGCAAATATAAGATACGTTGAACAATAAATACTGCAGGATTACATAAAAGATTAATTGTGTCACCAAGGCAGTGGCTCTTCATTTTCTGTGAAAAATAATCTCCGCTTGTTATAAAAGAAAGCACACCCTCTATTAAGTAATTAATTCCTTTTTGATTACGAAGTACATTCGGAGAAGACCAAAGAAAGAGAAAGAAAGAAACAGAGAAAAAGGAAGAAAGAAATAAGTAATACATCAAAACCGACGACGAAATTATGAGGAAATTATACTATTTGGGGTTCCGTAAAAGGTTTTTGTCAAAACGTCTTTCAGTCTGTGATCAACACAAAACCGCTCACAGGACTTTCACTGCAGTTGAAGTTCCTTGAATCCGGGACCGCTCCAGAAACTGAGAACACGAGTATGAAAACGTATAAAATGGATGTTTTAATTAACAAAGTTCTCATGATATTTTCAATATTTTCTCCATAATAACCACAATTTTATATTCTGAAATAAGTGTGTGTGTATATATATATATATATATATATATATATATATATATATATATATATATATATATATATATATATTCCTACATAATAAATCTATAATCCTCTATAATAAATCTTGTCCGTTTTGTGGGTACTTCATACTGAAAAATTGATTGACGGCAAAATGTCTGACTGTACGTCCGTCTAGCGCCTAAACTGTTCAGCCGATTTTCTCCAAAATTGATATTCCCCAAACTTTCGGGCTGGTGTCGCGGTCCCTTGAATTTGAATTCGTGGTGTTTATTAATTTAATTATTTTTATTTAGTTAATTAATATAAATGAATTAATTTATTTCATTAATTTTGGGGGTACTATCCATGAAGCGATTAGACATTTTCAAAATTTTCCAAAAATTTGTCCAAATTATTTGATTCAATTTTGTTGTCGGTTAGCGTAATAAACGGATAAGAGAATGGGGCAGATCTCATTTTATCTGACATTCCACACTTTTTGAAAATTGCAAAAGTACAAAATGTTTTCGGAGTGAACAAAATTTTGAAGTCTATAACTAAAATATTGAAGATATTAAATCTGTAATATCTCCAATAAAATCTGTTCTAGAAATACATATTTTGAAATAAGGTCAGATACAAGTTTTTGGGAAATTTGAGCAGTTTTCTTGTAATTTTGTTTAAAATATAGGCCATTTCATATTTTTTAATTTTCGTCTAAGAAACGGTACCAACTTTACTTTGTATTTTCGAAAATTGTACTTTATGTTTTTGAAACATTTTCTGCGTCTTCCTAAAACTACAGTACATAATGTACACACTTTCTTTACACTTCAAAACTTTCGTTTCAAAACTCCGTTTCATGAAAATTCAAAACTTTGCTGTGAAAATGAACTCAAAATTCAGCATTTTCAGAAAAGTACGAATGTCACTTTCTAGAAAACGGCTTCACATTTTTTCTTTACACTTTTTGCACGGTTACTGCTAAGTAGCCTGAATAATATGACATTAGAGTCATTTTGATGTTTTCAAAAATACACAAATGTAAATTTTGTACTTATGTATCTCACATCGTTTATATTTACATTATGGATATTGTTCATACATTACTGCATTTGAGGTGTTCCAAACGATTTTCGATGAATTTTATGGAAAATTAAAGTTTTCTCTGAAAATGAGTTCAAAATTATGCATTTTCAGAAACGCACAAACAACGTTTTCTCAAAAAAAGGCAACAAACTTTTCAAAGAAAATTTGTATTTATGACCAGGTTTTACTTTTCTACAACAATCTTTAAGTGATAGTTCAGTTCAACCATTAGAGGACCAAAAAATGGAGAAAATGTGAAAAAGTGACCTTTAGGCGGCAATAGGTGACAGTTGGGAGGAGGATGGGACCCAACCGAAAAGCTAGACCTGACTGAAGATATAAGTAAAACTAAATATTACAAGAAAGCCTAAAGTACCACTAGTTTCAACATAATATTTTTAGTTTTAGATTTTCTATTTTGTCCAAGTCCTTGGCCTTCAGCCTCCATCCTGATTCAGGTTTTCTAGGTTTACGCAAATGCTTAAGGCATACGCCGGGATGAAACCAAGTTATTTCCCAAAACTGAAACGAAATTTCCTGCCCCCCCTCATGTTCTATGTCGTATGTAAAATAATGTCAATATTTAACATTGTTAGGAGGAATAGCAGGTCTCACGGATGATCCTCGTCATCAATTTAAGACTATATTATTATTATTATTATTATTATTATTTCCCAATTTCTGTAGATACACACTGATGCCATTTCCACAGCGCGCAATCCATACATGTCCTTCAATTCAACAGCCAGGGGTTGGTATTTCCTCTTTTTCTCAGCAACAGTTGTTACAAGCCGGTCATCTGTAGGAACTGCAACATCAATGATGCATGATGTTTTAGATATTTTATCAAACAGAACAATATCCGGTCTATTTGCTTCCACTGTTCGGTCAGTGAAGATTACACTATCCCACAGAATTCGAGCTCGATCATTGCTGATTATTTTCTCAGGTTTGCACTTATAATATGGTTGTTCACTGTCTACGAGGTCGTATCTTTTGGCAAGGGCTTGGTGGATTACTTTGGCGACGCACTTGTGTCTCTTAAGGTATTCTGTTAGTGCTAATGCGGGCATCCACAGCATATATGCTGGATTGATTCGTTGGTGGATTTACATAGGCGACATCGGCTATCAATTTGCTGACCCATGATGAATTTTTTATAAGCTCTGGTTTTTACTACTTGGTCTTCAATGGAGAAAAGAAATCCTTCCGTCTCACTGAAGAGGCCCCCGGTTCGAAGCCACTCCACTGAGTTTTGATTATCAATGTTCTCCGAAGTTAGTTGCAAAAAATCTACCATGAACTTTCTAGATAGACTTTGCTAGATATTCACGCGGTCTTGATGCTTCAGGTAATCAAACTCTTTACTTGGTTGTGCCAGACATAATGGGATCATCTTTCTATCTTGATCACTGATAGCATTGTGAACAGACGGGTTGATAGAGAGAAAGTACCGAAGCAGCTTTTCTTCTTGCTGTCGGCACAGTGTCTCCAAGTTAAGGAGTCCTCTTCCTGCACTAGCACGAGGTAAGTACAGCCTGTGCACTGAACTCTGAGGGTGGTGCAGTCGATGCCTTGTAAGTGCAGTTCTTATTTTCCTGTCGAAAGTCTGCAAGGATGTTTCTGTCCATTTTATTACACCAAATGTGTAAGTTGCCCAAGTATAAATAGCAGATATTTTGCTTCTTGAATTGATCCACGTTTTGCAGATTTTATTTACTCTCGATAGCACGTTCTGTACAATTTTGTTCCTAACGTCTGAATCATAAATTCCCAGCAATTGCAGCATTCCCAAATATTTGTAGGAGTCTTCTGTGCCGATATTTTTAATAATTGTGTCACCAGATATTTGCATAAACTCTTGACAAGTTCGAGCTCGTTGTGTAAGTGATCTCTATTAGAAGCATATAGTTTGAGATCATCCATGTAGAGCTGGTGAGAGATACGAACATCAGGGTTTTTCTTCAATAAGTACCCATATCCTGATTGTTTGAGCATTCTGCTCAAAAGGGGTGAGTGCTATGCAAAACCATAGCGGGCTTAGGCTGTCCCTTGAAAGATTCCACGACGAATTGCAATATCTTCCGTCACGTAACAGCAGGTTCCCTTCTTAATCTGCAAATGAGTTTTCCATTCGGACATGCAGTTCTTCAAGAAAACGATCAGTCCTCGATCGATTTTATACAATTCGAGTACTCTTAAAAGCCATGAGTGAGGTACCGAATCAAATGCTTTTTTGTAATCCATCCAGCCTACAGAAAGATTGCGCTGGTTCCTCCGTACTTGCTGCGTAATTACACTATCAATCAATAATAATTCCTTGCATCCCATACTTCCCTTGCGACACCCATTCTGTTCAGGAGCCAAAATGTGCTGGTCGACTAAATGACTGTACATTCTTGAAGAGATTATCGAAGTTAATTTTATATAGTGTTGATAGGCAAGTGATCGGTCGATATTTTTTTGGCTGGGATCTATCACCAGCTTTGGGCATAGTTCTGCCTGTCGTAACAGGTACTTTGGGAATATAGTTGGATCTAGCAAAACTTCATTGAACAGCCGAGTCAGGCATGGGTGTGAGGCAGTGAAATACATCCACAATACATTTCGGATGCCATCTGAACCTGGTGACTTCCAATTCTGTGTTCTCTGTACTGCTGTTTTGATATCAGCAAGGGAAATTTCAAAGGGAGGCATCTCGTCGATGTTAAGACAAACTTCTATTTCCTTCTGCAGCCAGTAGGCTCCTTCATCGTGTTGCTTTGGTTTAGCCCAGATATCAGTCCAATACTGAACCAGGGATTTGCTACTCGGAAATTGCCCTTCATGGTCTTCATTGTTATTCTGCAGCAGTCTATAAAATTTCTTCTTGCAAAAAAGGGCTGTTATGGCGTCTCTTTGCTGCTTCATCATAACACCTAATTCTTGCACCGAGTGCAGCTATTCTCTGTTTCAGACGTTCCTTTCATCTTTCAATCTCTTATCCAGTTGTTGTTGTTGTTATTATTATTATTATTATTATTATTATTATTATTATTATTATTATTATCATTATTATTATTATTCCTCTAATCCACGACTGGGTACTGGGTAGGTTGATTATAAAATCTACTCCGGGTCGCAACCAGCTTCCTGAGGCGCAAATCTAGGAACTATCAGTGCCTTTACTTTGCGCAAAATGTGAGCTGTACCAAATAAAGCAATTTATTGCACTTCCCAGTCTTTTGAATGATCAGGGAGTTTAGCCAAATTTTTGCGGAACAAATCCCAGAGCTCCGATAACTACAGGACGAGTTCAGAACAGGACTGCAGAACATGTCTCCGTCCCCTATAATACTCCCTGCGAATTCTCTCTTTTATTGAGTCGTTCGAGATGGTTTCATATTCTTCAATATTTGTAAGTTCCCTTGGCTCAAGATCTTGACGCACATTGTGCATATCAATATCAATATTCTCTGACGTCATTTTGCCACCCTTTAAGTTGATTTTTGCACACTTGTCAAGAACAAAGTTATTGCAGATGACATTGCTCAAATTATTGTTGATAGCATTTGGCAGAGAACTGCTTCATTCTTAGCAAACAAATCTAGACTAACCATGTAAAACGATTGTGATACTGGTATTTCATCACTACAGATCTCGTAACCAAACTCAGCGGGCGACAACTGTCTCGATAGTGTGATCAAACGAACTCAAAACAGAAGGATTAGCGAATCTCCTTGAAAAATTCCCCTGTTAATCTGAATACTTTTTGTTTCTACTAATTCCTTTCCGTTGTGTATTAGTAACCTGGTTCTCCACGCCTTCACATTAGCCTTGCAAAACTCAATAAGTCTACGATGAAATCAATATATCTCCAGGGTCTTCAAAATCCAATCGCGCGGTACACTGTCAAAGACCTTCTGGTAGCCAATCCAAGCCATGCTTAAATTACGTTTTCGTTTCCTTACATCATTCAAGATTATTTATTTTGTAGCAAGATTTCTTTAGAGCCATAGGAACCTTTTGTGACATCCATTCTGTTCGACTGGCAACATATGGTTCTTCTGTAGGTGTGACATTTTGTTAGCTATGGTTCTAGATATAACTTTATACAATACTACTGCAAGTGACTGGCCTGTAGTTCTTCGCCAAAGAACTGTCTCCTGCTTTGGGTAGCAAATAACTGATGCTGCATGTGAGCCATTCCGGGAGATTCTTTGGCTTCCCTAAAATGTTATTAACAGCTAGATAAGGATGTAACGATATTAATTTCTTTATCCAATAAATCAGAATCTTATCAACCCTGAGGGATTTTAGTGTTTTCCATATTGTTAATTGCTTGGAAGAGGTTCCCTTTCGACAATTCGTGAGCATGTTCCACTGTTTTCACGAGACCATCAACTTCAGACTGGATCCAAGATGCGTCATTGTTGTTGGATCTAATTTCTTTGCAAATTCCTGCCCAAAATGTTTGGACGTCATCTTTTGAAGGTGGGGCAGCAGTGCCATTCGGTATTTGAGTCAGATTGCGATAGAATCTCTTCGCGTCTGTTTCAAACAACTGATTATGTACACTGAAATCTTCTCTACGTGTGCATCGTCTAATTCGTTGAGCCTATTGTTGAATTTTTAGCGTCTTAGCTACCATTAGTCTTGTTTTGTCATTTTAAATTTGGTACTTTTGTTCAATATGGAGTATTTTTCGTTGAACTTTAGAGGCGTGCCTTGATTTAGAAAATGCCTTGGCTAAAAGTGATATTTCACACAGAGTATCGGCTATCCGATTCATAATTCTTTTCGCCTATGAGAGTACGAAGCTGCTTGCTCTGTGTGGTTGCCGGCCGTCGGTGTTCTTGGCTGGCCTCAAAATTATCTGATATTTCCAGTTGTATACACGATGTGATTGATTTCAACAATATCTAGAACTCTACTTGGGGTTTGCACAACGTCATTTAAGACAGAATTTGCTGTCTCTATCACTGTCATTGCTTTGGCATTTTCGTAAATTCTCCTAAACGGTGCATGAGATTCGAACGGAAGTAGACGAACTCGTTCTATCTAGCTTCCAAGGAGGTTCAGCATCATGTCCTTATTGTGTGATTGATGGCCAGTTGAATTTTAACCACTGAAGGATGTTTCACTGAGAAGAGATGAGCCTTTGAGAGGTCCGTTTCAGGGATATTAGATGGGTCTAAATGTTCATGTGGATAATTCGATCCGAGAACATACTCCGCATTTCTCTGAATGTCCGCAACTTGTTATGCTGTTAACTTTCCACTACTGAGTATGGATCGTCGTCGACTGGCAAGATTTTTGAATGGAGGATAGGTCTCATATCTGTGTTCCGCTCTCTCCATATTCTAAAAACTTCTATCCTCATTTTTCGCTTTTGTGAGGTAAAAACATCACATCGTCTTGTTTAATTAGTCTCTTTTCCATGTCTGATGATGGCTTCGAGCTATTGCCGACTCTGTGTCCCGAAGACTAACATCCGTGGGATAGCCAGATGTCAACAGCTCAGTTTCTGAGCAGGAATGGGATGTATGTAGAACAAGGCAGTTAAAATTCATTTCATTTATTGTAATATCCATTTTGCTAATTGGTTTTAAGTGAAATTTGGCAGGAAGCAAGTTCACAGTTTACAGATCACTCTTAACCCATGGGTTATTTCCTGTTATCCGTTATTGCGACCCACTGTGGCCTCGGGACTTCCCCCTCCCGCAAGGCCCTGCAAGGATTTCTCCGATCGCCAGTGGGCAATACTACACCCTACGGGATTTTCACTGACAGCTGAAGGCAGCCTCTTTCGCTGATGCACGGTTCGGGCCCCACTCTAATCGGTGACCTGGTGTGCCAACTCAGTTTCTTTCCTGTACCCTCCGTAGGTCGATAAAATGAAGTCGAAAGGTTCATGGCCCTTCCCTCCCAACTTACTTCCCACTCTCCTCTGGAGTACTTCTTCGTCCGACCCCTCAACCTCAACCTATTCAGCATGAGAGGTCCTACCAGCAGCTAGGCTACAGCAGACATAACTCTCAGGCTCATGGGGGACACAAGATCCACCACCACAAGGTCGTGTACTCTTAAGGTGGAATTGTTGTTTATAATTTTTTATTATTATTATTATTATTATTATTATTATTATTATTAATGATACATGATATTTAGGACGCAATGTGATTGCGTTTGATATTCTAAAAGTACATTGCACCAATGTTTCCTCTTCATCACTAACGTACGCTTTATTATTATAAGTTCTATGTCCTCTGTGGGACATGAATATTTATTTACAGAGCCATCTGCAGTACGAAAATGTTATTTCTTGAGGCGGGAAATTCCAAATACATCATTTGCACCAACACAACAATAGGTATAATTACGATAATTGCTAACAGTGCCAATCATCTCACTAACATTTTAAATTTCAATCCAAAAGCTAATACCATCTTTTATCAGTAAATTTAGGTAATTTTTTATTAATTTGAAAATTGTTTTTCAACAAATGAATATTATATTATTCGAATTAATTGTCATTTTTATTACAAATAACTCATTTACGGAATGTTACACTAATACCATTGTAATGATCCATAATCCCTCGGAACAGTTTTGGGTTTAAAGTGTATAAACTTGGCAGGAAAATATCAAGATTTAGATTTGAAAAGACAAAAGACGGCGATATCGCGCATAAATAATTTTATTACATTAAACAAATGAGTGTTAGAAAATGGAAATAGACATTACCACTCAATTATACATAATTTTCTGAACTAGTAGAAGGTGGAATCCTGAAAATCAAGTCAGAGGTTCAGGAGATTTGGACAGAATTGGAATTGTATTTTTGGTGATTAAACTGGAATACGAGTACGATTTGCTCTTACACGCTGCTAATTGTAAACTGCAATAAAAAAATTTGCCGCGGACGGGTTAGTTTAAAATACCCAGGTTCGAACCTCAGAAATTAAAGTCTTGGAAGCTCCCTGCGCAAGGAAGAGACACTATACCTCCTGAACCAAATGCCGTAATAATACATACTCTAAACTAAAAGTTGCTCTATACCGTTCTAAACTGTCATATATAATAAAAAATTTGCAGCAGACCAGTTAGGTTAAAATACACAGGTTCGAATCCCAGAATTTAAACTCTAGGAAACCCCCAAAAAAGACACGATACCTCCTGAACTAATAGCCTTAACAATTCAGACTCTATGCCAAAATTTGCTCCTAAACGTTGCTAACTGTAATCTGCAATAAAAAATGTGTCGCGGACCGGTTAATTTAAAATACCGAGGTTCGAATCCCAGAAATTAAAATCTTGGAAGCTCCCTGACCAAGGAAAAGACACGATACCTCCTTAAACAAGAGTCGTAATAATACATAGGTCTGTGGATGTGGTCAGTCTGTGGATGACCGTCGCGGTGTAAGCATCGTCCCTTGGCGCTCCGAGCTAGGCAGCAGATAGTTTCTTTTGCAGGTAGCCACCGTTATAACTTTCGCAGTCAACGATCGCCTGACGCTGTAGAAGCCCGAAAAGATAAGTATATTTTGCTGTACTTTACCATTCAGTGAAATTATATTGCATCTTTCTTCTTGAGTTTCATTTGTATTCTTACTTATTCTTACTCTTACTTGATCTGAGATCCGCTCTACTGTTCTTTTAGTTTTCTACTCCTCAACCACCCTCCACGAAACTTCTCTCCTAGTGTCTTTTTCTGATCTGACTTTCTGCTTAATTACTTCACTTAAGATGACGAAGAGCAACAAGAACGCATCTAGTGCCAATATTTATCTTGAAACCAAAATTACGGAGCAAGTGAATGAGGCACTGGATAAGGCAGTAACTTCGCCTACTTTCTTACGCTCTTTGGCATCTGTACTAACTGAACTGGGAGCAAAGCAATTGAAAGACTCAATGAATTTCAATGCTAATCTTGTGGCAGGTTTAGAGAAAAAAACTGGCTGAACGTGACCGTGAGATTTCAAATCTCAAATCTCAGTTAGAAGAAAAGACAGACCAGCTCGAGATGTACTCACGCCGAAACTGCTTGCGGATATTCGGCGTGAAAGAAAATGATAATGAAGACAGCGACAAGCTGGTCATCGAAGAAGTCGCCAAAAAGATAAGTGTTAACTTAACCTTGCAAGATATTGATAGGAGCCATCGCATAGGTCGACAAGTACCCGAATAAAACAGGCCAATTATTGTTAAATTTATTAGTTATAGGAAACGGAGTGAAATGTTTCGCTCGAAACGGCTGCTGAAGCATTCTGGTATCACGTGAGGATCTCACGAAATCGCGCCTGGTTTTGCTACAAGCTGCCATCGACCGCTTCGGCCTCAAGAACGTGTGGACAGAAGACGGCACCATCGTCATCAAACGTGGTAATAGTCGTGCCCGGGTGCAAACCAGGGACCAGCTGGAGGCAGTTCAAGCTTAGCGTAAGAGCGCCCCCACCCATCCACCTCCCCACTCCACACCCTCTTCACAACCACTTCGGATATTTCCGAGAATTCTCCTTCCTCTCGTCTTCTGCGAACGCCTTCAAACCCTCAGTTAATGCTACCTACACTCTTTCCCTCACATCCTGTAAATCCTTTACCTGTGGGTGACCGACACCTTTCTCCGACGGTACAAGCGTCTGATGCTAGAAATAAGCCTAATCCTCGCTCTTTCTGTCTGCACGTTGCACACTTAAATGCTCAGTCTCTGCCCTGCTATTTCGATGAAGTAACGGATATAATATCTAAACACCGTTTTCATGCGCTTCTTTTAAGCGAAACCTGGTTGAAAAATTCTTTCGATTCCGCGCTAGTAGCAATTCCAGGGTACCGCTTGATAAGAGCTGATCGAAAAGCCAGTGTCGCCGCACATGGTGGAGGTGGAGGTATATACATTCGCGACGATCTTAGACATAAACTTGTACTCTCTTCAACAAATACGGATTGCCATCGAAGTGAATATCTTTTTATCGAAGTCGGACTTTTAGGAAAAAATGTCTCTTGACTGTCATATATTTACCTCCTAAGTCAGGCAGCATAGATATGTTGGACGAAACCTTTGCATCTGTGATCCATTCTTATGAACATATTATTGTAATGGGTGACTTTAACCATAACTTATTAAAAGCCTCTCCTTCTGCAGAGCAGTTTACGCGCTTTTTCGACAGCATGTGCCTCGAAATCTTACCTCTAGCACCTACACACCACTCAAAGAGCACGGAAACTTGGATCGATCATATAATAGTGTCTAATAAAAACAAAGTTCGAAATCACGGTCAATTTCAGTTCCGGATTTCAAAACACGATCTAATTTATCTCGTTTACAATCTGAAATGTCCTAAATACACACCGCACTTAATCAAATACCGCGATTTTTCAAAATTCGATAAACAAGCATTTAATGTAGATGGATTGACACTTCCATGGCACCTTGTCCACGAAGAAGAATCGCTGGAAGCTAAAGTGGCGATTTTCAGTAACTTAATAATACAACTCTATGACCGGCACGCGCCTTTAAAAATATCACGCGTAACTCGTCCTCCTGCACCATGGTTAACTGATGTGAATTTTTAATTTAATGAAAGATCGAGATGCAGTGCATGCTATTTTCCGGAAAACTAAATGCGAACTATTTAAAAAACAGTACCAAATGCCAAATTTAGTTACGCAGAAATGCCGCAACGCTAAAATAAAATATTACCACACCACCTTTGGCAGAGTCCGCGACTCGAAAACGATTTGGAAAAATTTGAAAAATCTAAGAATAGGTAAAGCTCCTCCCCAAATTGAAATGAATATTTCCCTAGAATCTCTAAATCATAATTTTGTAAGTAACGTTCCTTCATTTGACTGTAACTTGGAAGAGTCAATCCCTCGCGATTCTCCAAAACTCAGAAACAAAATTCAACGACGAATTTTTCTTTTCATCGTGAAATGAGGATATAATAAAATAGTTCAAAGTCTCAAATCGAATTCTTCAGGTACCGATGATATAAATGCCAAACTGCTAAAAATAGCCTAGATGTGACTCTATCCAATCATTACCGAAATAGTAAATTTCTCTCTAATGAGCGGACAATATCCTTTATCTTGAAAAGTGCGCTCGTGCATCCTATTCCCAAGACAGCATCAACCAGAAACCCTATTGAATACCGCCCAATTAGCATCCTCCGACTATTTCTAAAGTACTCGAAAAGTCGTCCGTAAGCAAACTGAACTGTATCTCCAAAACCAATCACTTTTAAACGATCAGCAATCAGGTTTCCGTTCCGGCAGGAATACTGGTACTGCGCTACTGAATGTTATTGAAGATGCGAGAACAGCTATAGGTCACAGTAATATAACTATGTTAATTCTTCTGGATTCCAGCAAAGCGTTCGACTCAGTAGATCTCGACATCTTACTTGCAAAACTAAAAATCATGGATTTGCACAGCCTACGCGTACATGGTTTCTTAACTATTTAACTTCCAGAACCCAAAGAGTGGTGTCCGGTAGTCGCAGCTCAAGGGCCTCAAAACTTAACTGCGAAGTTGCCCAAGGCACTGTATTAGGACCACTAGTATTCTTAATGTATGTAAACGATGTGGAAAATGCACTTAAATATTGCAGTCATCAAATGTACGCGGATGATCTTCAGATATATCTAAGTGGCCACCCGTCTGAACTCTTCTCACTCGCGCATAAAATTAACGAAGATTTGATAAACTTAAACAAATGGGCAGCGTTATTAGGCCTACAATTAAACCTAAATAAATCACAGTGCATGATTATCAGTTCAAAAGCACTGTGAATAAAATATCATCTTCTACCCTGCCTAAAATTTATATAAATGACACCGTTCTACCTTGGTGTTCCAAGTCAAGAACCTAGAGTGTTTATTGACAACACCCTCAGCTGGAACTCGCAAGTAGATTCAACCTGCCGTAAAGTTTTTGCCGCAATGCATTCGCTGAAACGCCTGCGAACGCTTTTACCAATTAGTACACGTGAGACACTCATTAAATCACTTATTATGCCACATTTTGACTATTGCGACTTTCTTCTGACAAACATGACATCTAAATTATAACGTAAACTTCAAGTAGCACAGAACGCATGCGTACGGTTTATTTTTGATCTAAGAAAATGCGACCATGTATCGCACTTTTTTTGACTCACTTCGTATGCTTACTCTAGACAAAAGACGGTTACTTCACTCTCTACTTCTTCTCTATAAAATTTTACACGGTTCTCATGTAATAAGTAATTTCAATCCTCTGAAATTAAACCGAGCTCGTAGTTCAGCTCTGCTCTGTGTACCACGTCACAGCACGAATTCTTTCAGTAAATCTTTCACCATTACAGCTATCCGAGCCTGGAATAAACTACCAGCGAGTCTAAAACATTCGAATACTTTCCGTAAATTCAAAAACGAATTAAATACGAAGGTATAAACGAATTAAATACGAAGGTATAACGACATATAGAATGGTATTAATGTCCTCTTCATACTCCAGACTTTTCCCACTACCAAGTACCCGGTCACCTCCCCCCTAAACGCCGCACTTTCCTCACTCTTTAAATTCAAAATTCCACCCCATACCTCACTACTCTATTCTCATTTTTCACTCCCTCTCACTCCATCTAAATTATTAACAACCCATATTTTCTGTGCATCCTAATAAAACTGTTCAAATAAATATTTAAAAGAGATTAGCCACGCTCCAAATAAATGCTAAAATACTTACAGCTATTTTTGTACTGTCATCATTGTCATATCTACAATATAGGTCTTAATAATAATTACAATTAATGTTTATATCCTATTGTACTTTTACATTGTTTCTTAATACTGTTAATATTATATTATAAATTACTGGTACTATTAACTTAGAGCCTATTGTGCTTCTCTGCTGTTACAAATGTTTGTATATTTATGTAAAGTGCTAATGTATAGCAAACGTAACATTTCTGTACCGCTTCTGGATAAATTTTACTTTTCCACCTACTTCTTCCTCCTTTTCTTCGCTTTTTCTTCCTTCCTTTCCTTCAGTCTTCCATTTATGTCATTACGACCCTTTCCCTAAACGCCTCATCTTTTCACCTTCACTACTATCCATACCATATTCTTCTATATTAATGTTCGGCCATAAGCCGCCATCCTGATTGAGGTTTTTCTGGGTTTACTCAATTGCTTAAGGCGTACGCCGGGATGGCCCCTTGCTTTGCACTCCCAGTCATAAATGTACAGTTTGTCCCTCTTTAGTCTCTCTCCTTTCTTCTTTCTCGTCTCGTATTTTCTACTTCATTTTCATTTATGATTCCCTTCACTCATTTTCTCTTCTCTTCCATTTCTATATCATAATGCTGTTGGGTCCTAAGCCGTCATCCTGATTGAGGTTTTCTGGGTTTACTCAATCGCTTAAGGCGTATGCCGGGATGGGCCCTAGTTTTGCACTCCCAGACGTAAATGTACAGATTTCCCTCCCCTCTTATATGTTACTACTCTGTATAAATGTAAACTCAGTGGTTAGGCGGAAGAGCAGGCCCTATGGCCTGAGCCTCGCCATTAACAAAGACATTATTATTATTATTATTATTATTATTATTATTATTATTATTATTACATACTCTATGCTAACATTTGTTCTATGCCGTTCCAAACTGTAATCTGTAATAAACAAATTTTGCCGCAGACCGGTTAGTTTAAAATACCCAGGTTCGAACCCCAGAAATTAAAGTCTTGGAAGCTCCCTGCGCAAGGAAAAGACACGATACCTTCTGAACCAAAAGCCGTAATAATACATACTCTATGCTAACATTTGCTCTATTCCGTTCCAAACGGTAATCTGTAATAAAAAAAATTGCCGCGTTCCGGTTAGTTTAAAATACCCAGGTTCGAACCCCAGAATTTAAACTCTTGGAAGCCCCCTCCGCGAAGAAAAGGCACTATACCTCCTGAACTATTAGCCCTAACAATTCATACTCTCTACCAAAACTTGCTCCTAAGAATTGCTAATTGTAATCTGCAATAAGAAAATTTGCCGCGGACCGGTAAGTTTAAAATACCCACGTTCGAACCCCAGAATTTAAACTCTTGGAAGCCCCCTCCGCGAAAAAATGGCACTGTACCTCCTGAACTATTAGCCCTAACAATTCATACTCTCTGCCAAAACTTGCTCCTAAGAATTGCTAATTGTAATCTGCAATAAGAAAATTTGCCGCGGATCGGTTAGTTTAAAATACGCAGGTTCGAATCCCAGAAATTAAAGTCCTGGAAGCTCCCTGCGCAAGGAAAAGAAACGTTTTCTCCTGAACCAATAGCCGTAACAATTCATACTCTATGCCACAATTTGCCCTTACCTGTTGGAAACAGTAATCTGCAATTAAATAATTTGCCGCGGACCGGTTAGTTTAAAATACCGAGTTTCGAACCCCAGAAATTTAAGTCTTGGAAGCTCCCTGCGCAAAGAAAAGACACGTTTCCTCCTGAACCAATGGCCGTAAAAAATTCATTCATATATATACTGACACACCAGATTGTAACTAATATGTAATTCAGCAAATTTCATTAAAATAACACCTTATTAGCAAAAAAGACGTTTGTTGCCATGCTACCTGAGTGCAATATATAAACTATGCCCATTAGTTTAAAAGCGGACGATAAATAGCTTCTGTGGTTTCGCTTACGAAGAAAGATAAACAAACGTACGAGAATTAAAAGGTAAACAAACTTATTTCCGGATCTTTATAATTTTTATTTGCGATGTATTCTGTCCATTCTGGATTCTTTAGGACAGTTCTCCAACTGTCTGTTTTTTTACCCTGACTTGTACGGATGTACAATTTTTCAGTGATACATTTTTAAAAAATCTCTTCTGGTATTGTTAGTGTAAAATATTCTTCATTGCTACTTGTATTACAAGAGCTCTCTGAACTTTCTGCAGATTTTCGTGAGACGGTGATGGACCAATGAATTGGGTTTTATATCGAACCTATTATTCGTCATGTACGAATGCAATGTCGTTGGCTTAATTTTCCCCCCAATGCTATTTGAAATCGTTCCCAAACATAATTAGTAGCTGTTACAATTTTTCCTAAGTATATACTTATATATACTTATTATATACTCTATATTTAATACTTATAAACTATTAGTTCATGATCTAAATTGTGAAGGTTTCCCCTGTTTCTTATACATTGTTCTTCTAAAATACCTTAAACAATCACATGAAATGTTTCGCCACAAGGTACATGTCCACTCACAGCCACGCGGGAACAGCTCGTGAAACTGCTATTCAGCAGTTATAGTTGTCGTAACAATTTCAGGCAATTGAACCGTTATTGTTTAAATATTGCAAGTGAGGATTAGACAAAATACCTGGGAAAGCTGGACATTGTTTCTCTCAAGCTGCCGGGGAAAATCCGTAGGCCCAAGGAATCCCAACTCTTCGGGACTCAAAACAGGAAGTATGCCAATGCTGTCTAAAACCTAAGGTTTGGAAATGCCTTTCTTTTTATACATCTTTGTTAATAATAGAAACAAAGTGTATGTACCTTTTCGTCTAAATAAACAGTTAATGACTCATTGGCTACTGACATGTAAATAACAATAAAACAAGCACTGTGAGGTGTTATTTGAACTACCATACTTATAACATTTATAAACAATATTTATAGTTTTTCTCCCATATTTTCCTTGGAAACACCACGTGAAAAAAATTACCAAACTCATGACAAAGTTCTGACCGTTCACAAGGAATAAGAATTATTTTAGTTGGTATTTAACCTCAAAATAATCGGAAACCACCAGAATCTCTTGCTTTAACCCTTCAACATGGGGTGCCGTCCACAGATGTACCGGGGCTTTTAACTTCTACCTGCGGGATGCTATCTGAAGACGTCATGACGCACCTTTTCCGCGTGCGAGATGTCCTGACACGGTGTGGCCTTTTCTCTCCTCGGCGAGGGGGCCGAGCGAATGCAACCGCATTCGTTTAGGAATTTGGCGAAGGGAGTTTCTCTTCATGTAACGGGCCCGCCAGGGCAGCTACTCGACCTAGCTAGAATATGCCTTGTGTCGAAAATCCACCACCCTCGGGACTCGAAGCCTAGGACCTCCCGATAAGAAACTCTGCCGTGTAAATAGTTCTTTCCTCTGAGACATCTCAACGGAAAAAATCACAATGAATTTCCCCCAAATACCTGTACGATTATACTGAAATACCGGTATTTTCGTATGAAACTACCGGTATTTTGATGAGAGGATACCGGTATATTATTAAAGGTTTTTCCGGTGTAGACGTCGAATGAAGGTAAAATACCTCTACAAATACTGGTATTGGACGTTTTATACCGGTATTTTTAAAGGTATTTTGAATAAAGGTATAATAGAGGTAAAGGTATTTCTATTCCGGTATAAATACTTTTACCGCTATTATTTCGGTATTCGGTCCAACAGATTATTAATAGACACAATTATATACATTGTTTAAGAACATTTCTTCTTAAATTTCAAATATATTTTAAAATATTTGCATTATTAACGAATAATAATAAATAAGTGTAAAAACATAAAACTACTAATCTATTCAGAATGATACGAAAAATTCTGAAAATTCTCTAATTCCAAGAAACTCATTATAAACATTTCTCGGACACGCCACGCAAAAATACACATTTTATTTACGAAAACATACATATATACAAAATATAGCCCTGAAAACCTTACAGGACCGACCTACCTCTACCTAGACCAGTAAAAGATTTGGCACATAACTACACTTGCCGGTCTCTCATCTGAATGGCAGGATATATCATCAAATAATTTAATTCATCATTTACCATTGTATACAACACGCGAGCACTTTAGAACAACGAAGATCCTGGTTTTTAACTTTTATCGTATCGTCGTTCCAACTCACTCCTTTCATTGTTTCTAACTCGAAGGTTGACATATCCAATGCTGCGAGCGCAGGGAAACTAGAAGCGAATGAAATCATCTGATTATATCACGGTCTGATTAGTGTTGTCTTTAATTGCACGTTTTACTTGTACTTCTCTCTGCTGCATCTTGTCGCGCCGCTATCCCGCCCCCGTGGCGGTCCCCGCCGCTCATGGCTCGGGCAGTGGCTTGCACGCCCGGCGGTACTCGATGGGGATCAGGCCGTTCTGGGTGGTGTGGTAGTAGTAGCAGGCGGCGCTGCCGTTTATGGCTTCGGCAATGACCCGCTCGCGCAGACTCTTTACTGCTTGTTCCGCGCAAGACGGGTGAGGGCCGCCGCACTGCTCTCGCACCACTCCCCCAGGACTCCCACCACTACGGGCAGGAACTCGACCCCCCGGAAGTTCCTCTGCAGGAGCACAGGTACGATCTCGCAGTACTTGGCGGCCTTTTCAGCATATTTGTCTTCCAGGGCCCTTGGGTAGGCCACTGTGACCGACACTTCCACGCAGAGCGCCGTGTAAGAGCGAGGCGGGCTGCCACTCCGAAATCGAGCTGAGATCAGCGTCATATCCGTTGCCGGCGACAGGTCGACCCATGCGGCACGTCCGGCGTATCGTATTCCTTTCAATGTACACAACGACTGATAAGTGGATGTTAATCGACTCCCCTGCGGTGAAGGAGCACGCTGTCTCCTGTTCTACCGCAGTGACCTGACCCAAGAGCTTGTGAAGAAAATTATTTAATTATATCATGAATAACCAATTTTCACAATAATACTTTAATTTTTCGTTTATTGCTATATATTCATTTTGACCTTGACGCGTCTGTACGTTGCCTCCATTTTACAACAGTTTCATTAGGCAACAATCGGAACAAAACATTTATTAATAAGTTTACCAATGTATCCCAGAATGAGGAAATTATAAACTTCCCTTGTTTACATGAAATTAAAATCCAATCGCCGATTTGTCAGATGCACAAATTTCTCTATCATTAATTCATTAAAGTTGCTGGTTTTTTGAAGTTGCTATTCTATTGATAGCATTGTTATGTTGTCATTGTATTTCTAAGAAGAGTTTCTATCCGCTTCGTTGTTGAAATCGAGTGTTAGGCTTCTGATGTGGGAAGAATCAAAGAAGTTTACAGACTTCTGGAAAAATTTCTTTTATTTCATTTTGTAGCATTACTTGAAATAATGGTACCGCTCCTGTTGCATTTCTAAATTCCCTTCTTTTGTACATAACTTGCAACTCGAAACTCCAACTGATAACTTATTGCAGAAAATAATATTTTGTGCTAATTATTTGGAAAAAAAAATAATAGTAATAATTTTAAGGAAAGGTGTGTTTTATATATATATATATATATATATATATATATATATATATATATATATAATATACATATACATATACACAATGTATACTTGTATATATAACATATACTTGTTTTCCTACTTCGTTCCCCAGGTAATGGATGTCCGCTCTGCCGCGTTCGAACAGAAATCAACTCTCCCTCTCAATCTCTATGTCTCATTACCTCTCTCTTTATCTCTATCTCTCCCTCCCTCTCTCTCTCTCTCCCTCTCCAATTGAGTATAAATTGTTACAGCTATTGGTTCAGGAGGAAACGTATCTTTTCCTTGCGCAGGGAGATTCCAAGAGTTTGGGGTTCGAACCTAAGTATTTTAAACTAATCGGTCAGTGGCAATTTTTTTTATTACATATTACAGATTATTTCGGGGGTTCGAACCTGGGTATTTTGTTCTAACCGGTCAGCGGTAATTTGTCTTGTTACAGATTACAGTTTGGAATGGTATAGAGCAAATGTTAGCATAGAGTATGAATTGTTAAGGCGAATAATTAGGGAGGTATCGTGACTTTTCGCGGAGGGGCTTCCAAGAGTTTAAAGTCTGTGGTTCGAACCTGAGTATTTTAAACTAACCGGTCCGCAGCAAATTTTTTTAATGCAGATTACAATTAGCAACATTTAGGAGCAAATTTTGGCATAGCGTATGAATTATTACGGCTATTACATTGGGAGGTATCGTGCCTTTTCCTCGCGGAGGGGGCTTCCAAGAGTTAAAATTCTGGGGTTCGAACCTGGGTATTTTAAAATAAACGGTTTGCGGCAAATTCTTTTATTGCAGATTACAATTAGCAACATTTAGGAAAAAGTTTGGCATAGAGTATGAATTCTTAAGGCTAATAGTTCAGGAGGTATCGTGCCTTTTTCTTCGCGGAGGGGGCTTCCAAGAGTTTAAATTCTGCGGTTCGAACCTGGGTATTGTAAACTAACCGATCCGCGGCAATTGTTTTTATAACAGATTACAGTTTGCAACGATTAAGGGCAAATTTTGGCGTAGAGTATGAATCGTTACGGCTATTGGTCTGGGACGAAACGTGTCTTGTCCATCTTGAGGGCGGTCGCCATAGGAACGTAGGTATTATTTTTGTTTTTTTGTAAATATCTTTTGAAAAAATTGATATATCAGTATGATTTCTTCACTATACGTTTATAAATATAAAGTGGCAAATTTGGAGTACTGTTTGGTGTGTATGCTTACATTATTAGCGGATTTAGATGTGTGGTCCTGCTAACTTCCAATGGAAGTTAGCAGGACCATCGACTTTTTTGAGAAAATGACCCGCGGCAAAATTTTTGTTTTCACATCTTAAGAACGGCAAAAAAGCGGCAAATTATGAGCTATACAGTTTTATGATTGGGTGAAATGGTCCTGCTAACTTCCAGGACGTCATCTATTCAAATGAGGTCAACATTACTAATAAATACAATTTGGTGCCACCCATGGCATTATTTATTCTCGTCAAAGTTAATTTTCTAAATAAGAAATTGTTTTTTGCGGTACTTGGGTGATCTTTCGTCATTCAGTAATATTCTTTAGAAAATAGGAAATAAAGAAGGATAAATATCATAAAAAATTAGGTAATTAGAAATACAAACTTACCTTCAACGTCAGCGAATAAACTCCCCAGAGGCCTCTGAACGACCGCGTAGAAAGTACAGCGCACCTGTATGTATACTCCCCAGTGGTGCCCACCGGAGTCTTCACTGTTTGTACTTTGAAGATGCCATCAGGTCGTTCCGGCTTACTGGTAACCTTTGGAACTGCATCACATTCGATTTCCCCGTTCAGACCTTCGTCCTCATCCGTCACATCCACCTCGAAGAATCTATACCCATCCTGCAACATGCCATAATTCACTCACAGTAGTCCAAATTGGAGATAAGTCATTAATTGCCGATCCGATGGCCGAGATCGTTAAGGCAGTAGTGTCGTAGCGATCTCGGACCGAAGGGTGGCGGGTTCGAGTTCTGCCTCGGGCATGGTTGTATTTGTGTTCGTTCTTTCACCCCGAATCATCGCCATATCTTCATAAGTACCATACTGTTAACTTCAAGAGTGGTTGCAAATGGCCTAGATGTTGATTCGACCTTAAATAATACTCCACAAATGTCATTATTTACGAAGAATACAAAGAAATATAAGCCGTTATTTATCACAAGGAAAATAAATTTAAATTGAAAACTACTAAATTTAAATGGAAAAAAAACTAACACATTCGTTTTTTTCCCATTTGCTGCGGAAGTTCAGAGTGCGATACTCCCAAAATCATATTTTGCATCATTAAACATTTGTCAAATTCGCAAGGACTCACGTTAGGTACCCACCAACCGCCTGCACCTTACCACACTAGGAAACAGTGTACAAATTCTGCACCATTACAATAAATGCGAACACTGTCACAATAAATAATACACGTATGAGTAGATTATTTACTAAAAGTAAAATAATAATTCATTGATTACTTGATTGATTCATTCATTGATTGGTTGATTGATTCATTGAATACTGCAGGAGTCATGGGACGCGGTTTACAATACTGTTGATACGAACGATAAATATACTTTTTTCAACCCTTTCATTTCATTTTAACACTTGCTTTCCTCTTCAAAAAGAAAATTAAATATTTCACGGAAAAGCAATTCTTGGAGAACACAAGGGATTAAGACATCATATAAAAACGAATTCTTTCTTTCAATTTTAAGCTTCATAATGCATTTCAAGACTTCCTCTTCTAGTTTAAAGAATACAAATTATTCTTAAGAAAAGTCATAAGGAAGGCTAAAATCATTTAACATGATCAGGATATTTTGAAATCAAACAAAAGCAACGTAGAATATAGTAAAAAATCGATTAAATCAACTAGAAAACTTGTAGAGAATGTTGTTTTAAAAGATAACGATAGAGATGTGAACGATCTGAAAACAATGGCTAGTCTCTTTATCCAATACTTTTCGAGAATTGTTTCCGATCTCACTAAGGGTCTTCAGCTGCAAAATTCAACATCAGATGTTCCCCCAAAATTTTTGACACGACATCCTTTTTGAAATTCCAGAAAATAAAATAACGGAACAAAAAAAATATTGGCCGGTTTAGAAAAATTTTCATTTTTTTAAAGGACTTTCCCGGGGGTATACCCCCGTTAACCATTTTTAATGCACCCTATACACCCGAATTTTTTTAGATTTTTTAAAACCGGGTGATTAGATCCCTTTTTAAAAAGGAAAAAAAATTTCAGAATTATCGCCCAATTTCTTTTTAATCATCTTTTTCAAAAACAAATGAGAGAATTTTTACGTTTACGGAAAGCTCTCAGTAAACAGGACACGTTTTCAGATTGCCAACATTGATTTCGAAAATAAATATCAATGGAAACAGTCTTATTTCTTTTCTTAAAGATGTCACCTCATCCAGCGATCAAAACGAAGTACCTATTACAATATTTTTTAGATCTTTCAAAAGCTTTTGACGTAACTCATAACATTTTACTTTCAAAATTATCTTCGAAGGAATCCGTGATATTGCTCTAAATTTTTTATGTTCGTAATTTAAATAACGATTTCAGAGACCTTTTTGGAGAGAAGGAACATTATGTAAAAACCTCGATTTTTTAATTTGGGGCCGATCCCGCGGGGATTTTTTTTTCCTATTTCCCTTTCCCGCTATATTTAAAAGATATGTCCGAGATTCGAAAGGGAAGAAAGTTTTTTTGAGGACGACTATACCATAGGGCATGAGGACGACTAAAATAGGATATTCCAATATCAAAAAGCCTGGGACAGATCAGATGTTTCAAATTGTTTTCCCTAAAAAAATTAAAAGGGAAATAAAAAAAAAACGGTTTCAATGTAGTTTCATTTCAAATAAAAAAGTTCTGTACCCAGTAAAAAATTTAAAGGGGTGTCATTGACTGATTTAAAGTAAAAAATATTAGGTTCCCCAATGAAATTTATGACATTTTTGAACATTTCTAATTCACATTTTATTGCACATTTTCTAGTATTCAATGGAAAATATAGTATTCAAATTATCGTTCTCCATTCTGTCGCGGCAGGAAGTATTATTTCTTCACGAAGGACAAGATGAGGGATAACAGTCCAAATCTATAGCTGATTTACGTTTGAAAATAGATTTCATTACATCGGAGCGAATGTTTTGTTCACAATTCTGGCAAAAAACGCTCATGACTTTCTGTATTCAAATTCAACAAGTATGTGGTTTAGGATAGGTATCAGAGAATTAGGAAAAGGTACAGAGAATTCACTTCTCCCAGTAGCACGTCACACAGAGTTTTTAACGCTTTTTGACGTAAAGTAAATAAATAAAAAATACTTGTGGATTTTTGTGCCCCCTTTTTTCTCCGCTGAACAAGCGCTTGGCTCGTGAACGCGATCAATCCTTCCCAAAGGCCACAAACAAAACATAAATAATTTTGAAAACAGAAAGATGCCCCCCGCGTCCTCTTCCCGCGTCGCTTCCATTATTTGGCAACATTACAAACGTGTCTTCATGCCACCAGAATAAAGAATGAACGACATGAAACAATATTTTTGGGTTTTTTCTTGAAATGGATATGTTGTACATTTTTGTTGTTACCTTCTACAACTCTTCGTTTTGTAGGATGTAATCTGAAGGGTCCAGCTGGTTATTATTACAGTATCTCATCGGTGGTCGAAGTTACGCGGTTTTCAGCCACATTTCAAAATTGTGTTAATCAAACAACATGTCAAAGATATTGTTTTTTAACGTAGTATTGTGTATAAGAATAACAGACTTGTGAGAATTTATTTTAATTATAACAAATGAATACTACTTTTATATTCAAATTGACATAAAACTAAATAATTTTCAAAGATACCACATTTGATGGAACATGCAACAGAATGTCCCAGACTAGGCGAAAAAAATATCACTGGTATCATAATCAATATGTTCGAGACATTTTCTATATTATCGCTACTGCTTACTTAGTAGGGACTGTAGATAAAGTATTGTAACGAATATTGCGTCACCGGCCGGCACCACCACGAACTACCTGTACGCACGGATTGCCATTGCCGGCGCCACCGGGCTGCCTTTAGCACGGGTTGCGTCATCTGCCGGCGGGTTTCCCGCAGTAGATTATTCCAGAACGTTCGCGGGTCCGGAAGTCTCGACGGTACTCGCCGAGTATAAATACGCGGCGGCCGGCGACCGCAAGTCAGTCTTAAGTCTGCAGTGGAAGCTGAACTGTGAAGTGTGTGCATCGCGGTGAATAGCAGTGAAGTGATTGTGCAATGACGTGAACCGTGGTCAGTGCATCGTACTGTGGTCAGTGACGTGAACCGTCGTCAGTGCATCGAACTGTGGTTAGTGTAGTGGACTGTGACCAGTGCATTGAACTGTGATCAGTGCAGTGAACTGTGGCCAGTGCTTAGGACTGTGCGAGTGTGTAAGAGAAGAGTAGTGTAAATAAATAATCAAGAAAAGTGTAGTGTAAATAAATAATCAAGTGTTTTCAGTGATTGTGTTAAGAAACAAAAATAGACGTTTTTGTTAAAATAATACCAGACTTTTAATTCACCACCTAGAAACGTAACAATTGGTGTCAGGTGTGGAGTATAACGAGTGGTGAATTAAAACTTTATTCAAGATGAGTTTCACAAACGTTTTACGGGATCTGAAACTGACGGAGTTGAAGGAGTTAGAAGAGAGGAAACAAGACACTTCCGCAACGAAAGCAATATTACAAGAACGTCTTGCTAACGCAATGAAGGCAGCAGGCAAGTATGCAGAGAATTTTCTCTTCGAGACAACGGGGAACCTTTCAGACCTATCCAAAATATTGGAAGGAAAGTTAACTGAAAATTCCAGAATACTAGAAGAAAAACTAGCAGAAAATTCCAAACTTTTGAAAGAGGAATTGACAGAAAATTACCTAGTTTTGTAAGAAAAGCTGGAACAGAAAATAATGCATAATACTAAACTGATGCGAGAAGAAATCGAAAAGAAGAAAGATGAGAAAATTTTGAAGAATGAGGAAAAATTACTGAATCTGTTAGAAGAAAAGCTGAAGCTGTCGCAGCTGAAGCAGAGAAGCTGAAGCAGGAAAATCGAATATAAACATCGTACAGGAACCACTGGAAATGGCACGAGTGGCCACCATACGGGCCGGGAAAAAGAAGAAATGGAAGAGAAAATTCAGAAGAAAGATGAGAAAATTTTGAAGAATGAGGAAAACCACCTACCTTTGATGGCACTTCTTCATGGTCGAATTATTTGAAACAATTCAAGGCTGCTGCAAGCGTAAATGGCTGGTCGCAACAAATTGTCCTACGGGCCCTGATTTTGGCTTTGCGTGGTAACGCCGTCGATATTCTAGAGACAATACCGACCGATGAACAGTCAAACTTCGAGCAAATTGTCAAGAGACTCGAAACACGGTACGGGCAGGCGCACCTAGAAGACATATATTTTACCCAGCTAAGGAATCGTTTTCCCAGAAGCCTGAGAGAGCTTAAAAGAACTCGAAGCTGATATTTTTCGTCTGGTGCGCCTTTCAGACCCTGATGCTTCAGAAAGTTTCCTGCAACGCACAGCCGTCCGGTGCTTTATTGAAGCGCTCTATGATGCAGAAACACAACAAGCATTAAGACTGGCAAGACAGAAAACCTTAGCTGACGCATTAAGTCAAGCACTAGACTTCCAGGTAGAAAAAAGAGCATCGAAACGTGACGGACGAGTGCGAGAATTGCAAACCGGTGTCGATATGACGAAAAATATTTGGAGGCAATGGTGGAGAGGTTGGTCGACTCACGCATTTCTAGTGGCAAAAGGCAACGACCTTGATGTTGGAATTGTGGAGAATTAGGGCACGTGAAAAGTCGATGTGACCGTCTACTGAAGCAACAAGGAGAGCAGCAGTCTGTTGGTAAACCCAGCAGCCAGCAGGGAAACTAAAGCAGGTTGATGGAAGGGGCATCCATTGACCTGTCAAACAAGAGCCCCACCTTACGAAATACACATCTATAAACATCTCACTACGCCCCGTCAAGATTACGTCGTCAGCCGTAATCACATTCACGGCAATGTTGTTACGTGAATGTAGAACAACCTCAACTTCGTTGAGTCTCAGCACACCGAGTCGTAAATCCAGCTGACACCCATATGTCGTCATAATATCCATTCCTAAAATTTCTTCTTCTTCTATGTCAGCGACCAGCAGACGATGACTGTAAGGTGGGGCTCTTGTTTGACAGGTCAATGGATGTGCTACTGGGAGAAGTGAATTCTCTGTACCTTTTCCTAATTCTCTGATACCTATCCTAAACCACATACTTGTTGAATTTGAATACAGAAAGTCATGAGCGTTTTTTGCCAGAATTGTGAACAAAACATTCGCTCCGATGTAATGAAATCTATTTTCAAACGTAAATCAGCTATAGATTTGGACTGTTATCCCTCATCTTGTCCTTCGTGAAGAAATAATACTTCCTGCCGCGACAGAATGGAGAACGATAATTTGAATACTATATTTTCCATTGAATACTAGAAAATGTGCAATATGTGCAATACTAGAAAATGTTCAATAAAATGTGCAATATCAATTCATTGGGAGACCTAATATGTTGTTACTTTAACATCAGTCAATGACACACCGTTAATTTTTACTGGAGTACAGAACTGTTTATTTGAAATGGAAAACTACATTGAAACCGTTTTCTTTTTATTTACCTTTAATTTCTTATTGCGAAACTAATTTGAAACATCTGATACTGTACCATTTACGGTTTCTTTATTGCATATTGGAATAGTCCTATATTTAGTCGTCCTCATGTCCTATGGTATAGTCGTCCTCAAAGAGAACTGTTCTTCCCTTTCGAATCGTCAAGGACATATCGTTTAAATATAGCTGGAAGAGAATAGCGTTTAAAACCGATCCCTGCGGTACTCGACGCCCAATTGGCCAAGAAATGGACCCGACACAATTTTATACGTGGTGCAAGTTGCCGAAATTAAAAGTCGTCTGGATGGGATGAAAAATGCTACAGCTCGAGGACCACATAAGATAAAAGTAAGCAATAGATCTTCAAGAGCAAAAGTTGAAAAATTGTTCCTATTGTACATCCAAATTTTATACACTGGTTTTGTGCCTTCTGGGTGGAAAGCAAATTGAACCATCCTTATACCAAAAGAGGGTAAGGATAATAAGTTTGTCACTAACTATCGTTCCATCACAATTAGTTCCCTGTTGTGCAGAATCTTTTGGGGCATTATGGAGAAACGCATTCGATCCGTGGTGAAGTTCAATCAACGCCAAAAAGGGTTTATTCCTGAACCCTGGCTGTTTCGCCCAACGTTCAAATTCTTCACGAAGCAGTCAGTGACATGAAAAAAGTAGAGGGTGGTGTCGGCGCTGTGTTAGACGTATCTAAAGCATTTGACACTGTTCCTCACGCGGCAATTCGGTGGGCTCTGTTCTGGGATCCCCGACGCCTTTACCAATTTGGTAATTGACTTTTACGTCGACGTTTCCACAGTCATTGAATTGAATTGAATTTGCCTTATTTTACGTGGCGAGACTCAGGCCATGAGGCCTGCTATTCCGTCTGACCACGGAAATTTCGCTACTCACTTTCACCAATCATGGGAGAAAGAAGTATTTTGGGAAAGGTTTCTGCTATTCCGTCTGACCACGGAAACAGGCCATGAGGCCTCCGAAGGAAGGCGTCAAGGTTTTTTCGCCCTTAAAAAATCCACGGCTTCGATCGGGTTTGAACCCGCAAACTTGGGTATAGCAGTCCGACACGCTAACCGCTACACCATCGCCGCCGCCGAGTCAGTCAGCACCTCTCGAAAGATATTGAGGTGCCAATTCGTAGAGGAGTAAAACAGGGGGACCCCTTGTCCCCACTCGTTTTTAACCCCATTATGGAGTGCTTGCTTGAGAAATTGGATAATATGATACCCGCTATTGGAAAGAAGTATATCCGTAACTTACTTGGCTATCCGGGAGACACCGCGTCCATGGCACATGTGCCACCTGTGGCACCTGTGCCTGGACGGGGTCTCGGATAACAATAAGTTCCAACCGGCCGGAAGCCTACGCTCTCACGAGTGTATCCGTATTAGCATTTGCTGATCTGGTGCTGTTAGCAAAAGATGCCCCAGGAGCTCAAGAATTTGTTGATATTGTGGTGGAATATCTTGGGGTCCTCGGAATGATATTATCCGTCGCGAAGTGTTCATCATTCCAAATTACAACCCTTGAACGATCCTGGTTCATTGAAGGCTCTTGTCTGGAAAGGTTGGGGGAGAGAATTCCTGTGGTCCGTGATGATCATACCCTAACATACTTGGAAGTGAATTACTATATCTGGAACGGCTTCCCATGTAAATCATCCATATCGAATTTGATGAAAGCAGTGACGAGGCTACAGAAGGCGCATTTAAAGCCAACTCAGAAATTGGCATTTCTCCACTCCTACATAATGCCAGATTACCTCTACCAATTAGTTTTATCGATGCCATCTATGTCGATGCTCAGGGAAGCGGACTGTCAAATCAGAGTGGCAGTCAAACAGTTCCCACACTTGCATATGAGTACTGCAGATTACTTATTTTACCTGGTCAAGAGAGATGGAGGACCAGGATTGCTGCGACTCGTCCAACACGTTCCTAGGGTAGCGCAGAACCTAGGGTTACGACTAGAAAAATCTGAAGATCCCATTTGCAGAAGACTGAACTCCTGTCCGAGTTTCTACCAACGGACATTTAAAACCTCCAAAGCATTGAGACTCAACTGGCCCTATACCGAACAAGATTTATGAGCTTATAAGAAGAAATGCGTCGATGACGGGGTAGCCGCCTGGGAGAAGCTGGAATCCCAAGGGAGAGCGGATAAGGCACATATAAACGATCCGATTGGAAATGCCTTTTTGAAAGACTACAATCTTCTGAAACGGCGAAATCTTCGGCGAACGGCGCCTCGGCGCTGGGGACGTGACGATCCCGTCCTGTGCGACCCCCCGGGGCTTTCTGCTGCTCTGGCCGCGGCGGCGCGCGCTGGCGATGCTTCGGGGTAGCCTGGCCTCCATGCTCCTCCGTCTCTCCTTCCGCTGCGTTCCCGTACCAATCTTCTCGGCCGATAAGTGCCTCGGCCTCGCCTCTGTGCCCGTTTTCCTTCCCCAACACAAATGCTTCTCTGGCGGTGTTTTTGGGAGTGGTTATCGCCTTGGCTTCGCTTCAGTGATGTGACGTAGCGGCGATGCAAAATTTTCGGGTTTTCGCCGGAAAAGAGTCCCATTCAACACTCGCGGAATTCACGTAACTCGTTCCCACTGATACACGTTCTTCCGTCGTTTTCATCAACAAAAGAGTACAATGATCGTTCTATTCATTCCGGATGAAATTATCTCGTTTGAAGCTCGCTGCTAGAGACTCGCGGATCGGTTTCTCTTCCCTGAGCGTCACTTATACCGGTTTTTACACGATTTGTGAGGCGCGTTCCGCAGCGATCCGTCATCCTCCGAGATTTTTCTGATACTCTTCGAATTTTCAAGGGAAAGAATTTCTTTCCGCTGGCTTCCACGTTTTTCGAATACCGGCCAATCACAAGACCTCTTTCCCCAAGTTTATCTTTCTAATTTCCCATTCGTGGTCATGGTTCCCCCTCGACGGGGCCCGCGGCCGACGTCAGAGAGTGACGTGGTTGTCGCGCCGTGTTCAAATTAGCGGACCGCCAAGATGGCATTTTGGGAATTCTTGTATATGGCCCGGTGCGTTACCAGGGCGCATATTCGAGCTCGCCTCAATAATATATATATATATATATATATATATATATATATATATATTGAGTACGGTATTATATATATATATATATATATATATATATATTGTATACGGTCATTTCCAAATTGAAGAATCTTCAGTCAATCTGGCTCTAGTTGAAGCTTTGAGATTTTGAGAAACATTCTTTAAAATTTGGGGGTACTTTACACAAAGCCCCCCGGACATTTTCATTTTTTTTAAAAAACGGCTTCAAACTTTATCTTTAAATTTCTTGTAAGGATAGAGTAAAATGTAATAGATATAAATGTGGCATAGGTTCGATTTTCACCGTTAACTCTGAATTTTCTAAAATTGCGAAGTTTGGATTTTTCCGGCGTCTTTCTACAATTACAAAATTGAAGATAGCGATTGTTTCGGAAATGTTAGTAGTTTTTGTGCAATAGTGTAGGCAATATTTGCAATTTTAAAAATTACAAAAACAAGATTTTCTCAATAACAGCTCCACATTTTTTCATTAACTTTTTGGTAGGGTCAGTGCCAAAGTAACCCTATACATAAACATAACATAAACGCCATTCCTCTATTCTTTTGTTTTTCAAAAATTTTAAATATGAAATTTTTTGACTTCTCTCTCACGTCGGTAATATTTACATTAAAGGCAATTTCTTCACATTATTATATTTATGAGTACATATGCTTTAAATAATGTCAAATAAAGTTTCTGGAAAACTCAACCGTTTTCTGTACAAATGAGCTCAAAATTCCGCATTATCAGAAATAAACCTTTTAAAAGGCCCCAATTTTTTTTTTTTTCGAAATTTTTTTTTCGAAAACTAAATTTTTTGGAATTAATCCCTTTTTTAATTTTTTTTGATTTTACTCTTCTTTAATATTCTTGAAGTAATATTTGGTTCGACCGCCGAAAAGTTAAGAAAACGTCAAGAAAATGTACTTTCGGTGATGATAGATAGCAGCTGGCCAGAGAATGGAGGAAGACCTTAAAGCCAGTCCACGCCAAGGAAACTAGAAAAAATTGGTACGAGAATGTCTGAGCCATTCTGTAACACCACTAATTTCTTTAAATTACTTGTAGGAATAGAGCAAAATACACTTTGTTCTATTTCTTTGGATTTTCAAAAATTGCACAAATGTAAGTTTATAAATACCCCTCACGCCCTGGTGGTGAAGTAGTGACATAGGTCAGATTTTTATGTTTAACTCTGAATTTTCGATCTTCCTACAACTATAAAATTGAAGACAGATTATTACTTCAAATAAAATTTGTTGTCCATAAATATTTCATTCATTAAGGTTATGTAGATTTTTGAATATTTTAGTACTTTTCGTGCAATAGTGCGTACAAAAGCTGCGATTTTAAAAAATAACAATGACCAGGTTTTCTCAAAAACGGCTCCAAATTTTTCCTTTAAAGTTTTCGAATGGTTAGTGCCAAACTAATCCTATGCGATGACCTAAACACCTCCACGCCACAAACGCCCTTGGCGTCATTGTTGGCTTTAGAGGCTGGCCGCACTAACCGCGGGCACCCGGCGCTCCCACCGCTGGCCATCCTCACCGCCACCTCCCCAACCCCGGCTGCCGCCAACGCCTTCCCCGAAGGGCCGGTAGCCTCTACCCCCAAAACGGCACTCGCCGACAGGTCGGCGTCTCTGCCGCGACAAAAATCTCCCCGGCTGCCCCGAGTATTGAACGTAACCCCACTGCCTTCGGCAGGGGGTTGCAGTCGGTATATATAGGTGCTCATGGAGCAACAATTCTGCCTTCGGCAAGCCTACTACATCTAACGCAGACGGACTTTCAGTCCGTACGTGAGTTCTGGCTGACCAATGCGAGCCAGATTCCATGCTGTGCTCCCATTGAGGCGCTACATCCGCTCCTCACCGTCGACGGGCCTTGTGGGAGCGTGCATTCATTTGCGCCCCGCTAGTGCAACGCCGCAGGCACACCGCCCGGCACACCCCCCGGCGGCACACCCCCGCAGGCAGACCCCCGCGGCACACCGCCGGGCACACCGCCCAGGCCCGCCGGGGCACACCGCCGCAGGCCACCGCCCGGCACACCGCCGGGCACACCCCCCAGGGCACACCGCCCCCAGGCACACCCCCGAGGCACCCCCGCCGCAGGCACACCGCCTCACATCTCCAGCAACACTTCCTGTTGCCCTTCAAACAGTGGTCCGTGAAAGGCGTGTGGAACAGTTCGTGACTGTGGTTCTGGAACGAGTCGCCTAACGGACAACCCCTTTCCCTCCCGGTGTTTTTTATGGCCCATATTGGAAACCCATTGTAATATTTACATTAGGGGCAATTTCTTCCATTTTTCTAAAGTTGTGTGCTTTTTGCCTAAAAAAGTTTCTCAAAAACTAAACAGTTTGTATTTTGAACTTGTGGACACGGTGAAGGAAAGTGCCCGCCTGTAGGGACAAAATAAACTTCTGCAAGAAAATTAAAAATGTTACGTGATGGGATATTAAAGTTCTGACTCTGTTTTCGCCGCCCAGTATCATGGGGCTCAAAAAAGATCCTAGGCCTTGCATTTATTACGGGAAAATTTTAAACCAAGTCATTAAAAGAATTTTTCCCCACTCCCTGTTTAAAAAGGGAATAAAAACTGTAGACAAAATCATATCAACTTGTGATCGAGAAAAAGGTTTTTAAAATAAAGGCTGAGGGAAAAGGGGCGCAATGATACGCTATTTTCTGCTCTAAATTGGGGCATTACAAACCCCGGCGCATGCCTTTTGGGACCAAAAATGCTCCTTTCGTTTGTAGCAAATTGATGTCGGCTTTTTAAAAAATTGTACGATTTTCCTTTTTATATGGCGACATTGCCATTTTTGTATCACGTGGTCAGATAAATACCCCCCAAAATAGTTTTCGAATATTGAGAGGGGAAATTACATGTTCAAGCTAAAGCAAACCCTCACGGAACTGTAATGTTCTTAGGGTATGAGATGGGCAACCCCTAAAGAAAATGAAAAAAAAACGTCCGCGCAATAAAAATACCCGCGGTCTACTAAAAAAAGGAGATTGCAAAATTTTTTGGGACTAATTTCTTTATGGGCGATTTGTCCCCAGGTTCTCAAGAAACTGGTTCTCGGTTTATTACGGAAAACCCCAAAGGAAAAAAAATTTGCATGGGCGCAAGAAGCAATCTTTTTTAGAATTTGCGAAACTTTTCATGTTGAATTCACGCCCAGTTTAAAGGAATTTTTTGATGCAGGGGACGAGTCAGCGGGGGGGGGGGGATTGATTGGATTGATAATAAATGAGCACCAGTAAGTGTCTGAGATTGCAGAGGGACGTACGTCCCTCGGCAACGCGAATGTAAGACAATCTGTGCGGACAGAGTGAATCAGTGCTAAATTGATCAAAGAAACCCATGTGCTGTAAAAGGGTTATTTTTTTTTTTTCTTTCTGGGGCGAAAGTGGGTCCCCAAAAAAGACTTGCAAAAATTTAAAAATTTGGGAAAACACAAAGTCTTGAAAATTATATTCGATCACAAGAAGAAAATGTGTATATAGTAATTATCGAAGAATTTAAAGAGTGTGAATAATTGTTGTAAACTGTTGGATTGAGTGTATAATGTATTTTTGTTGTGTTATGTGGAAGTATTGTATATTTTTCATTTGTCTGTTGCTTTGAATTGGTAACGAAAAAATGTGAAATCGCTGGGAGTGAATTCATGGCTACCACATCATAGGAGTAGAGAGTATTATACGATTAATGTATATTAAGATATTGTGGCGTTCAGGGTAAAATACACAGACGAGGGATTAAATTTAAACAGCAGGTTTTTTTAAATTTACCCCGTAGTCAAAATAACCAATGCACTGATACAATTAACAAACTAAAAAAACCGACTGCCAGGAAAATATTTACAACGGCCACCACATTCCCATACTCCCAAATTTTTTCCCCGTGCGTAGTCCCGCCTGCCCTGGCCTACTACATGTCTCATAGCCCGAAAACGCCGGCCCCTTTGCCCGCCTCCCTTCGCCCTCACGAACGACCTTGCCCCCTGTCTCCAGGATCAAAAAGGAAGAGCTATTTTTCTCCGGCCAAAAATAGCCCTCGCGACCTGCCCCCCGCCCCCAGCCTCCCCCCTGGCATGCGCACCCGTCAGAAAACCCCTGCGTCAAGTTTTGCCTTTGTTACGCACCCGGGGCCCACCCGTCGGTGCCCACGCTAGTTTTAGCGACACGGCGCTACAATATTATAGTATATATATATATATATATATTATATATATATTAAGATAGACTATATTATTAAGATAATTGTAATTTAAAACCCAAAATTTAAATTATTTTGACAACGCAGTAGATCGGGTAGGTTAGTAGGGCCTGTAAAAACTTTTAAAATGAGATTGTGTATCAGCTAGGTAAGATGCAGTTGTGAACCGTGTAAGCCAACCGGCCTAGGGTTAATGTTGTAGAATTTTCGTCTGTGTTGTTTTTTTGGAAAAAAAATTCCGGGGGGTAGTATGTAGGAGTTTGGGTGTCGTCGCACAAGCGAGTTTTTTCCAACGGGGGGGGGCCGCGTGACGTAGGCAGACGTTTGGGCGTCCACGTGCCAGATTTTGTTAAGGGGGGGCAGGATGGACGGAGAGGAAAGCCCAAAGGGGGTAGCGGGACGGGCGCGGAGTTTCCCCGGACGCCCGCGACTTTCCCTTTGGCCCTTTTTTTGCTCGAGTTCCAGCGGTTGGGGACGGCTGAAAGCCGGTGCCAGAAGCCGGGATGGGTGGGGGCCCGCGAGCGTTGATAGGGACGGAAATATACTTGCCGAATGTAGGAGACCGTAAGAGTCACTAAACGGATGCGGCTTTTCCCGCCCTCAATTTATGCCCCAATCGAGGAGTGGGGGGGTAGCCGCAGAAATTGATTACCCCTAGTAGGGGGATAAATTTTTTTATTAATTTTAAATTGTAAATCGGTTTAATCGGGTAAACAGATTTAATAAACCAGCAATAATTTAAACCCACTTTCGTTTGAGTTTATTGCAACCGCATGACGCCACAGTATCATGGCGCAGTTCTGAGGCAAGCCCGGGAGACGGGCGGGGGCCCACCACTCCCGACGTCGCCTCCCCCCAAGGACCGGAAAACCAGGGAGGCGGTTATCGCCCGAGCGGGGGAGCCGGGAACGAGTCAACAACCAGTCGCAGGGAAGGAGTCATGCCGCGGACAATGTGACGTGCTGCTACCCGGGGGCGTTCGGGCGCCAGCCGAGAGTCTACCGTCAAGCGCCGACTGTTGGGCGTTGGGAGTTGGGGGCCGGTCAGCCTCTGAGGATAAGCCGAAGCCGAGAGGCCGCTGTAACGGAGGCGACGAGAGGCATTGGACGACCCTCAAGGAGGATAAGCATAAGCTGTTCCTGGGTCCGCACGGGAACTTGCTATAGAAGGATTTTCCGAAGAATGAGCCAAAGGGACAGCTAGTGGAAGGTTCTGTGGTTGTCGTGTCCTTGAGCCCATTAGACTTATTTCTTGCATTTGTTCGTTTGCAGTTAGTTAACTTGTAAATGGCTTCGAAGCTTCCTTTTGTGATGCCCTCGTCTGAAAAAAATTTCGTGCGCCAAGAGAAGTAATTGAAATTGGAAGTGCAGTGTTATGGCTCTTCTGTAAAAATTATTTTTCTAAAAAAATTTACATTGAATTTCTTTTTGTGGATAAATTTTGGCATTTTAAAATCGAGACAATGTGAATGCCCCCCGGTGCAGCCGGCTATTGTGTGTTGTGTTGAGCCGTGATTAAATTTTTATTTACATTCAGGGGAGTTTTCTTTTATTGATTGTGAGAGCATGTTATGAGATTTTCCACGTACGAAATTAAAATTTAAATATTTCACTGACTTGCGTACGTGCATATACCTAAGCACTCTTATGTCACTCTTAGGTTAGAAACTCTTAGACTTCTGCACAGGGATGTTTTCACAGGAGCCTTAAACACCTTACGAAGAGACATGGCTGAACAGCTGTCGCAGCGGAGGGATACCTATCTGAATTCTATGCGATGTTCACTTGTTTAGCGAACTGTCACTTTGTCATTCTTCGGAAAACCCTTCTTAACAGTGGCGGCTCAGTGGAAGTGGGCGAGTGGTCCGACCACATATTAGACAACCCGACCTGGGGGCGTGGCCTGCGACATCGCAGCGGAGGGATACCTTTCTTTGCGACAGGAAGGGGGGCAAAAGGAAAACACCCACCGTTACATTCAGCATTTTTGGTTTTAAGTTGACTCGGAAAGCATTTCAGGTTGAAAGACTTATTTGGTGAAAAAGAATCGTTTAGGTGATGTGCAGCTTTTATTGACTAAACATAACAATCATTGGTTCCATTAGTGTAGTGAATTTTTATTCCGAGAGGTGTAAATGTTCCTCCCCCACTGAATTGTGATATCTAGCGCACACCTACACGATGATTTGCGGCATATTTTCCTTTCCAGGAATATCCTCAGTGGGGTACTGCCCTATCCTCAGTGGCGGCACAAACACTACGCTCCTGACTGGTCTCTCGACATGTATGAAAATCAAGTGCTTGCAAGTGTGTGTGTATATATTGTGACTGTACTTACCTTCGTTTCCAAATTAGGGATTCAAAAATGCCGGGCTACTTACCACACATTAATTTTGCATAATATGCTGTAGTCGAGAATCATCAAAGACAAAGAATGTTCTGGGGAGCGCCTTTTCTAGGATGATTTTTGGTTTTTTTTTGTCACTTTTTATTGGATTCATTAGGCATCAATTTTCTCGTTAAATTTTTATTAATTCATAAAAGGGCAAGAATGTTTAATAAATTAGGACCCTCACATGATCGAATAATAATAATAATAATAATAATAATTAATAAAAATAATAATAATAATAATATAACTATCATTACTATTGATTAATGCTCCCCGAATACCCATTTTTTTCGGGCCCTTTTCTAAACATTAATAATAAACAAATTCTGTCTCCGCCCGTTTTATTCTCAGACTAATTTTGCCCCACCACTAAGCAATGGCAAAAACTGCCCCCCATTGAACATCTATAATCAGTTATCATTATCCCCTTTTTCCCCCCCAAAGTTAACGCGTGTATGACTGCAATGTCAGTTCCCCCTCCATATTACGAACTTCTTACTTATCTGTTATGCTTTTACTCCCGCCGTGGGGAAAAGCGCAGATCAAAAGTCCGAAGCCGCCGGGGATGGTACCCATCGCCGTCGGCCGCCTTTTTTTCCCCCCGCTGCCGCCGTGCGTTATCAATTTTTGCTTTGATCATTCACTTAGAATATGATACAATTTTTTTCTCTGGCGATTCACTGGTTCGGGATCGTTATTTTCTCTACACGGTATTAATTTATGGTCCGCATACATCACCACACCACGTGCTTTCACTTTACCTTATAATTTCCGTCCACTGGCGTTCTTAACACAATAACGTCCAATCTTCTATTATTGACCGATATTCCAAGCATTCGTCTATGCATGTAATAGTATATCCACCCCCCGCAGTCGATTTCTCGTTTACCATCTCCCTTTCCAGCGTTACACACGTCCCCTCACCCGCCATTCGTTCTCCTTTCTTCATGCCGGGCCCCCCGGCCGTGACTGTTCTTGGGCCCCCCGGGAAACTTCCCGTAAACCCTTAGCGGCCCCTTCCCCCCCTAATTCGAATTGGCGAACTCTATCCTTTTTTTATATGACGGTCAGATGACCGTTAGGTCATAACATATATTGTGACGTCGCTCCCCCTCCAAGCTCTACTTGCTCCGTAAGTGGAGGGATTTGGGGGGGAGTGATAAAACATTTTTTATATCCGTCCCGTTGAATCGGCCCCCGTCTGCAAAAACACCTCCCTATGCAATAAAAGTCCAGGATGAGTGCTTTTTTGTGAAAAAGAATAACATGCTTTTATATATTTGAAACACGCGACAAAACCAACAGCAAAAAAACATAACGAAAATGATGCTTGATTGCACCAGATTTTATTTCTCCGGCCGGGGAGGGGGCTGGTGGAAAAGCGGGTGGGCTTGGGCCCCCTGGCGACGCGGTGGCGGCCAGTGCGCGCAGCCTCTCTGTGGGGGCTCCGTGGAGGGCGCATCCGGATGACGCGGCGCCCCGATGGGTAGGCGGCCACTAGATGCATCGGGGGGTATCCGGGGGCATCGGCACACGGCCGGGCCCTCGAGGACGGAGCCTCTCAGCGTGCCTGCGCCTGCCGGGGGGAGAACTCCCCGAGGTGGCGCCTCGTAGGCTTTGCCGCAGGTGCGTCGGGGCGATGCGCCGACACAGCATGAGAAAACAGTCGCGCGGTAGTCGCAAGGCGTCCTCCAACTGCCGGCTGGGGGGATCGCGATCGCGTAGCCTGTCGCGGTCTCTGGTGAAGTGTCGTGGACGGCCATCCAGACCTTGGTCTCGCAGCGCCACTCACGTCGTTCGCGCGGTAGTCGCAAGGGGATGCTAAATTCGTGGTGGCCCGGGGAACCCCCGGGCCCCCCCAATGGGCCCCATGGCGCGTCGACCGGGCAGGATTGGGCGAAGGGGCTTTCAAGTACCTGGGGTCCCCCTTTAAAATCCGACGAAAACAGCCCCCCCCGGTCAGATGGCTCCCGGGACGGCGTTCCCCCCTCGGGGCTGGAAAGGATTGGGGAGACGGGATGGGGGCCCCGAGCCACCTGGGCCTTACTCCAGGTGACCCCCAGTTGGGCTCTCGGCGTTGTCATGGCAGTGGCCCGATATTTTGGACAAAGAGGAGGGGAAATTTTTCCCCCCGGGGTGAGTGCGCATCGTCGGATCCCCACTAGCCAAAGGGAGGGGTTTCCCGAGGGACAGGGCGGCCCCATCCAGGCATTTGGGGGAAAGGGTTTCTGTTTTTCTCCCTCTCTCCTTCTCCTCCCCCATCTCCTTTCTCCCCCCTCCTCCTCTGTCTCTGTTTTTGTCTGTCTGTCTCTCTCTCTCTCCAACTGCCCGGCTGATGACCCCTTGCTCCCCTTTCCCAACCCGTTTCAAACTTTGCCTAAAATATCATATGCCATTCCAAACTTTAGCCAATGAAATTGTCTAATTCTGAGCTTTGGGGTCTTGGATAGGTTATCAGTCATATTACACACTGGGTTGATTTAAAATTAAATATATTTTCCTCTTTCAAAAAAATTGCAAATATTATCCTGGATTATATACCATGACTTTTCACATTTGTCTCACCCAAAAAACTTGTTTCCAAAAAAAGTGAAAACATGAAATCCTTCTAATTGCGGGGATTCTAATTCCCGATCACCATACACTTACTTAATTACTGATATCAAACTCAAAAATTTTTACAAATGTGGGAGTTTGATAATTATTAACATGTGATTTCAATCACTGATAACCCCACTTACTTTAAATACAAGTGATACCAAACCCCAGAATTGGTTTTACAATATAGTGGAGGCTTTATAATTATTAACATAAGGCCTGACCAAAACCTTTCATACCTCTGGGAAATAAAGACCTAATTTAACAAAATTTCGTCCACTGTTCAACATGCAAAAACTAAAACTCTCATTTACAATGAAAACAACTGAGATGAATCTTCAACCACTTTCTCCACATTCTAAAAAAAGCAACCCTTTTAAAGCAATCAGTCAGCATACAATTGTTTTTTTTGTGGTCTATTCTTCCATTCTTTACCCTTGTGGTGCACCAATAATGTCCCGGAAAAGCTCTCCAGAGGTTTGTGAAATTTCGCTGCCGCAATCCTTATATCTCAAAGTCAACTGGCTTGATCCGTCTCATTATTTTCCACAAAAAAACTGGCATAGAGCAAAGGAAAAGTCTACACGGGGACGATGTTAGAACCTGGTAGGGAAGTCCCGAATGTTCTTCCGGTTCCGGGTAAGGCCTTTTTCTCAGACACCTCCAGACGCCTCTACCCTTCCCTAACCCAAAAAACCTCTTGCTCTTCATGAAGCACCCCCACTAGGCAAATGAGGACTCTGAATTTTTTTCACAAAGTTTAAATGCAGCCCGTCATAAGTGCAACTGGGGTTTTATTGTGACTTTGTACGGTCACTATATATAGTGATATATTGAAACGCATCGCGTTTATATAGATATATTGGAACGCATCGCGTTTCTAAACAGAAATTCCGGGGCCCGATTAAATTTCGCGGTAGCTTGGGGTGTCGCTGCCCCTTGGAAGAAGTCAGGGAAAGCGGCGAGCGAGAAGAGGTGCAAACAGCACGAGAAGACGGGCAGTGCGAAAAAACTCTAGGAGACGGAACGGGGGGTGTATTTTGTGGTTTTGGGGAAAGAATTAAAATTTGGGGGATGGATCCGGCCCATGGAAAATGAAAGTGAGAATGATGGGGGGTGAGCAGGGAAAATCTAAAATATAATTGGAATTTAAGCAAAGGACTGGGAGTTCTGAGATCGTCGGAGACGGTTAATCACGTGGGGATGCAACCGGGAAAAAATCCCAAAAAAACTGCAGACAGTATTATTGGAGAGGCGTCCACGAAGCAGGTGCGGGTTGGTGGATGAAGGGAGAACATCAATAATGCCGGATGGAACAGGCAGTGGATAACGGCCGAAAGCATGTGGTGATCCGAGAGAAAAACAACAGCGGCTCCCGGCCCCGGGGAAAGGCGAGAAAGCCGAGCGAGGGGTCCCCGGGGGCCTCCCCGCGCGAGGTACGTGGCCCGGCGCCGATCCAAAATCAGGTTTTTTGGTGTTGACAGTCTTTTTGGGAAAAGGAAATGGGAGTGATTCATTAAATTTATTCAAAAGTGAAAAGACGCATATTGTTATGTAGAGTGTGAAACAAAGTATTTTATGTTCTTTGGATTATAATTTGTATTTCCACTGTATATGAACAAATACCCAGTGCCCATTCACGAAAAGGTGACCTGTCCTCCCAGCTTACCTTAAAATCACTTATATATATAAGATGTATAACAAGAAAGAGGAAGGAAAGATCACGCGAGGTCCCTTACCCGTTTGTTACGGTACTGATCCTCCATTCGCTTTTGGTATTGACTATATTCGGTATTCATCAGAGTAACCGAGAAAAAAGCAGAGCAGCCGGCCGTTAGACTGATCCTTCAGATGATATCGGGATTCGACCTAGCTATGTAGCTCGTGCCAAAAATCACCAACCATCGGGGTACCAACTATAGGACCACTTGTTCAGAGGCTTTGCAAAGTCAGTGGCAATACTGACTTTATTTATTCATTTATTTATTTAGTAAAAAACAGACAAAAACTGTATGTGAAGTATGGGGGAGAAAATCATCTGCGCACGCTTTCTTGAGTTTCATAATCCCTTCCAAACAATTTAAATTTTAATAGTTAAAAAGATGAAAAAATAATAGTAATAAATAATAATAACAATAATAATAATAAATTTTAAAAAGCGAGAGATTAGCATTTCAAAAACTAGATATTTTCGTTTCCGAATTATAGAAAACTTATTTGTAACGGTAAACAAACGAACATATTTGATTTTTTTATATTTCTAACAAAATAGAAAGTCACACTAAACTCTACTATCACTACAAGCAAACGAAAGCTCAACAATACGTGCGCATAGTGAAGCTACATTTACGTCCAGAAGCAAATGAAGGAGCCATCTCAGCATTTGCTCAATGGATCAGGGAAACTGGACAAAAACCCGATCGAGATGGGGGTCATTGACCCAGAAACCGAAGTACATTACTTGTTACAGGCATATTAAGTCTTTTTTTAAAATTACACAATGCAAATGTAAACTAATTCATTTACTATATCATAGTTTTGTTTATTCTTTTTCAGTATGGTCTCTAATTGTTTAGAAACAGTTTTGCAGCAGAAAAGATTTTACTTTTAACTTAAATTTGTGTACCAATTTTAATTGTTTAACTTCATCTGGCAATGCGATGAAAAGAGAAGTACATGTATTGTAAGTGGATTTCCTGTAGTGAACTGTTTATACTGACACTTGATGAACATGATTTCTACGTCGAGTGTTGTAACTATAAATATCAGTATTACATGAAAATATGTGCCCACCGTTAAGTAAGTCAATTTTCACAAATACTACAGATTCGTAAATAAATAGGGAAGGCAATGGTAAGATTCCAAGCTCAATGAAAAGAGTCTTGCAGGGATCATATGGACGGCATTTGTTCGTTATTCGGATAATTTTCTTTTGCAATCTAAATGTCTGGGCACTAAAGGATGAGCTTCCCCAGAATATTATTCCATATCTTAGGCGGGAAGGTCCATTTGCAAAATACACGGGACGAGCAGTATGAAGACTGACAGAATTAGAAAGAATTCTGAATGCGTAACATAATGAACTTAATTTAGTGTTTAATTCTGTTACATGTACATTCCATTTGAGGTTTGACTGAATTGAAAGACCTAGAAATTTTGTTATCTTAACATCATACGTCGTTCATTTTCAATGGAGCATACGATTGTCGATTTGAAACGCAAAATTGCATTGAGACACTTTTTCCTTCGTTAACTATTAATTTGTTATTACAAATCCAATTTAAAAAATTTTTATTGTTTTTTTTGCAAAGAACATTCGTGTCCGAAAAAGAACTGTTCTTCCATTTTTAATAGATGAGGGCAGGTCGTTTTCATACAACAGAAAGAGGATAGGTCCTAAGATCGAACTTTGTTGGACCCCATGTTCAATTGGCAAAGAATTGGAAAGATAAGTAAATAATGTTCTTTCGTACCAGTACGGTATTTCTACTCTTTGAGATCGATGTTTAAGGTACGATGTTATCCAATCTAGAGCAATGCCACGAATTCCATAAAAAGGTAATTATTAGAGCAAGTTTAATTTTAATAACGTCAAAATTTTGAAAGATCTAAAAATCCCGATGGGTTCCATTTTGGTTCTTTGATGAAGGAAGATCTTTAAAGGAAAAAAAAAATAAAGATTTTGATTTTCAAAAACCGTTTTTGGAATCTGAAAACGTTCGTTTTTTTTAAAAATTTTTCATTCAGTATAGAAAACCCTTTTAATTTTTGAAAAACTACAAAGAAAAGTGGCCGGTAATTTTGAATTTAATTTTTTTTTTTAAAAGTGGCTTGATTTTGCTGTTTTAAAAAAATCTGAAATATTCCGGGCAAAGGAAGCATTGAAAATGTGAGTTAATGGGTGTATAATCGGGGCACGTTTTTTAAACAACAACCCAAAATTTATCTTTCCCGCTGAATTTTATTTTTAGTTTCTGACTATTCTAGGATTTTTTTGGAAAAAATTTCGAAAACATCGTGCCGAAATTTTTTGAGTACATATGATGTTCAAGTTTGTGATTTTAGTTCCTTCGTGGATCAAGCATTTCAGAAAATGTTGGTGGGAAAAGATTCGCAACTTTTTTTGGGTGCTTGTTTTTTTTATCCTTTAAAACAAATTCTCTGAAATATCTAATGACGTGGGGGTATTATTTGATATTCCAATTCTTTAGTTTTGTTTCTGCATTCAAAATATCCTATTATTTTTATTATTTTTGCCTGAACTATTATTTTCCCTTTAAATTTTTTTTTATTCTCAAAATAGACGTGAAAAACCCGGGTGATACGTTATGATGTTTAGAAAAAAGTAAGGTACGTTTGTTTTGATGTTCTAAATTTTGTGTGATCCCAAATATTACTTTTTCGTAAAATGTTTAATTCTCTCTTTTTAATAGAAAAGCACGCGTTAAAGTGAAATGAAAGCTTTGAGAAAAATAAGTTATATTTTTCATTTGTGTCAATAGTGTTATAAACTGCTTCGCATGATTCCTTCAGCAAATAATCCGTAAATAATTTTAAGTTAACTTTAGTAAATGCTCGGCACATGCGTGTTTTATTTATTGTGTCAGTATTGATGTTATTAGTAATTGAAGAATTTGTGCATCGTGGTCACTGAAACCTAGATTATTCGTTATTATTTCATATTTAGTTGTAGTTTTGTTAATTATGATTTGATCTATTGCTGATTGTGATTTAAGTGTGTTCCGTGTAGGTACGTTCATTGTAATATCTACATTAAAGGAATGACTTAAATTGAGAAACTGCTCTTTTTCGTGGGATTCACTCAGAAAATCAAGATTGAATATTGAAATCTCCACATACAACAATGGATTTAAACGAGAGATTACTAATTTTGTTCAGAGTTATCTCTAGATTTTCTAAGAAATTGAAATAATCGAATGCTCGCTTTGTTGGGGGTCTGTAGATGCAAAGTAAGATAATTTTTAGCGTAAAATTTTGATAATTTTCAGCGTTTTACTCAGAGCGACTCTGAGTAAAACTCAGTCGCTAGGTCGTTGAGAGGACGAGAAAAATAACATGCTTCTCAAAGTAATGGAAACTTTTATAGGGATCATTGGAAAGAGAACTTGTGGTGCTACAGAATGGGACAGACATTTTCGTAGTAAAGTGTACAAATTTCATAGGTGTGGACTGGCTTCACGCCCTTGCCCCATTCTTTGCCAGTTCGCCATCCAGAGTAAATTATTTAGAAATTTTTTCAACTTTTCGGTTTCCTAATGGGAGAACCGAAATATTTCTTTAAGAATATTAATAAAGAGGAAAATGTCGTCCTACATGGCAATTTTCACTGACAAATTTAGAGCCCTTTTTGACAAAATGGCGTTTAAGCGATATTGTAAATGCGAACTTCCTTTTTCACAGAAATCTATTGAGTTTTCGAAAAACTTCATTTGAAGTAATTTTAAGCACATTTACTTATAAATGCAAAACTGTATACAAATACATGGAAATTTGCATATTAATGGCGTGAGAGATATTTCAAAAAGTGTAATATTTGAGGAATTTTTGAAAAAAAAGGCAACAACAACAAAAGAATACACCAAAGTGTTTTACTCCATTCTTACAGGAAATTTAAAGAAAAAAGTTGGAGCCGTTTTTGAGAAAATTTTGACAATGTCCGGGGGTCTTCTTGTCAAGTACCCCCAAATTTTAAAGAAGGTTTTTCAAAATCCCAAAGCTTCATCTAGAGCCAGAAGGACAGGGGTTTCTTAAATTTGAATAAAAAATCCTATGCACGGTTCAGGAGCTAGTAGTGTTTACAGACGACCGGACGTACAGACACGCAGACGGGCGGAGATACAGGCAGACGAACGTACAGACAGACGGACGGACAGGCAGACATACATACAGATAGATAGACATATATATTGTGACAGACCGGCGATTCGGTCCTGCTCTACAGTAAATTTATATAAGGGTACAGGTGTTCTTTCTCGCGAATGGGCTCTGGGTGCATGCACAAACATTGGAAAGCAGCCTTTTAATGTAAAAACATTGAAAGCTTTGTTTCAAGACAAGATAATGGACATTACACAAAATATCGTTTCATTAAATGTTTAGAATGTTATATTAATAATAGCTTAGCATAAATGAAGTTTTCATAACACTGACAAGTATGATTGATTTTCCTATTAAATACGTAAATAGCGCTAATGAACACTTTTTCTTCCCGTGTTAAATTTACACTTTATACTGTAAATGGGAGCTCCCTTTGTATGTACTGATACATAATCACCTCGTTATTTCAACACTTATTCATTCCCTTTACAAAACAATACATGCCCTTCCAAAATATCCTTTCTGTTCTCCACATCAATTATCGTATTTGTTACTACATGGCATACCCCCTCATCTAATTCTCACAATCGTCTGCTCCCTTTCCTAACTCACTTGATTATATTACTACATAATAATAAGTCCCTTCTAATAACAGTCTTACAGATTTTGTTGCGAATGAAATTCCTTCGAGCTCACCGACTCCGAATGCGCCGGCGCGATGTAACGAGTCGGGGCCGCTTCGCCCACCACGTGGCCGTGGCACCGGCTCCCGCCGCCGTCGAATTCCCACGCCGCGCCGCAGTCCTGCTCTGCCGCGCACGGCGATGTCCACTCGCCGACAGATCAGCAACGGTTATAATTTCCAGCTCTTCCAAATCCGTTGATTAGGACCACCGACAATGTCTCGCTATTTTCATTTCACTCATGCTATCTTCGCCACACACGTGTCCACACACTCACGTCTTGCCTCGTCCCACGCCACTACCGTCCGGTCAATCTTTACTGTTCGTCACTTCACTCGATATCAATTAATAGTTAGCACTGTTTCTCATTGTCATATATATATATACATAGTGACGTCATGGGATTAGACAACCCCGTAACGCCACCATCAGCTACGAAAAGAAGCCCACGAAAAGAGAGGAGTAGGGTACGCGGCGGAGCGATGGCTGGTAAACGCGCCATCTACCCACAGCTTTTCGAACTCTGACGCCCGAACTATTGCAAAATGTTTTTCTGGGAGGTCACGAAGAGAGGAGAATATTCACCCCTCCAAAATTTCCCCAGGTGCGAGTACCATAAGTATCGCGGCGCGTCTCGGAGGAACCCTCTTTGATTGCAGCAGCGACGCGACTAGACTGAGTTTTCTTCGATTGCAGCAGCGACGGTGACTAGACTGAGTTCTGAAGGCGATTGTAACTTGATAGCATAGGGTTTATTTTAACTTGGGAGTTAGCTTGAGAAGCGTATCTTCGAAGTGAGGTATTAAAAGTGGAGTGCACAAGCATTCATCACATTCACAATATTTGAGAGAGCAAGCGAAGTGATTGTTTTACTCCGAAATAATTTCAAATTTGTAAAATTCGCGCAGAAGGACATTAACTAAATCCAGCATCTCATATTGCACGCTGAGACCAAACATGCCCAAAGTGGGAGGTAGGGAGCTTTAAAGCATAACTTCAGCTACATTAATTATTCGAGTCTGGAAGCGCGAACGAGCTTGTACGAGGCGCGGTAGAAGAAGGACGACCACAGGAAGAGCGAAGCGTAGGTGAGAAAGATTTGGACTGGAACGAGAATCGTACGAGTCCGGAACGGGAGAAGGGTGTGGAAATTGGAGACTTGGTGGAGTTCGAGGGAAGGAGACTGGGAACGCCGTGGGACAGCAAGCGGAGAAGAGTGGCGACGCGGGACGAGCGGCAGAAAATCTCCAAGGTTACCTACAGGCGAGCGATGCGAAGCTATTGAGGTAAATGAAATGGTAACTTTTATGCGGCGATCAGTTGGGGAAAGAGAATAGCCGTAAATGCACGACAATTCGTGTTAAAAGTGGGTGAAAAGTCCAGAATAGGTGGGAGAAGAATTCCGAACGATGTGAGTGGCAGTTTCAAGTTCTTTTACTGCACGTGTCACTAAGTTCATTCAAAGAGGCCATACCTTGTACAGTTTTACTTAAATAATTCATGATTTTCTCATGTTGTACAGTTGATGTTATCTGGAAAAGTTATAGTATATTGTATTGTGTTAAAGTAATTGTTCTGTGATATGTATAGGGGTCAGATTTAGGTAACGTGTATGTTACGTTTTATTGTTTCTTTTTTCTCTTTAAAGTTCAGTGTTTATTGTATTGTGTTAAAGTAATTGTTCTGTGATATGTATAGGGGTCAGATTTAGGTACGTGTATGTGTTATAGTGAGTGCGAAGCCCAAGGCTACACTCAGAACAATTCCCTTAAAACAAGTGTAAAATTCATTTTAAAACTCGTGCACGGAAAAACTAGAGGTTAAAAGAGTAAAATAATGGGGTAGATGAAAATTCAGAAAGAAAAATGAGCAAATTGTAAATTGTAGTTGGTGAAAGTGTGTTCAGGCAGTCGAGGTGACGCCGATTTTTTTTTCTTTTGCCTTCTTTTTTTTTTCAGTTACCAACTACTTAAAGTGCATTATTCTGCTATAAAATTGCGTCACTGTAATTGTTTTCATTGAATATATGTTCATTTTATTCGTATTTTATCTGATTCATTGTGTCAAGGGTTCAGACCCTTCTCATACCCAAAAGATCCTGAGAATTTTAAGCTCGCTTCACGAGCATTCATTCTATCACGCCCACACCACGTGTGGAAGGTAGTAGGTGGTATATGTAGGTAAGGTAGTATGTATATATATATATATATATATATAATATATATATATATATATACTACCATTATGGTATATTTGGTATGTTATATTATGGTATGGTATGTTATATTATTACATATATACCATATGTACTACCATTACATATGTATATATATATACATACATATGTATATATATATACACATATATAACGTGTTAGAAGATTTTTCTTTTTAATTTAGCAACTCGATTTGTCCACTTTTATGTCGTCAGGGCCGGGCAATGAAATTTTTTTGTGCCGAAAATCCTCCATTTTTTCGCGCAGCATTACATAACTTTCTATACACTATGTATATTTTTCCGTAAATAGAAGTATATGAGAAAGTAAAAAGATCCTTTGTAAAGAGAAGTAACAGAAATTTATAGTATGTATCTACAATTGTTACTATGTAGGTGCATTTGCAGAAAAGACAAAAGAGCAGAATATTTAAAAAGTTGGAAGCAGAGGAAAACTAAAGGGAGTAATAGAATAGGACGGTATATTTCTGTACGACCGGAAAACGCGAAGGCGCACTGCACGCCGGTGTCAATAAGATGAACTCTTCATTCGGCTGCGAGTTGTTTGGACTTCACAGTTGAAAAAACTTTCACCGCATTGCCCAATGTTCCTACGAAAACTCGAATAACTCCTGTCGCGAAAAACAGATTTCTAGGGTAGACATACGGACGGAACGAACTGGCGGTCAGACGTTTTGCCGTCAACAAAAATTTCGGAATCAAGGACCCTTTCAGAACGTAAATTTTGACTACACATTGTCTCAGACAATGTATTTTTATTATATATTGACACAAGATTTATCCTTTTTTCGATGTTAGGGTCTCATAAAAATACGTTTTCTGACACAAATGGCCCGTTTGTGCGCAGTATTACATTATTTTCTCTATAGGTTGTATGCAAGAAAAAAAATGTACTGTATATGCTTAAAAGAAGATATGAATTTTAGTATGCCATTATCAAAGTAACTCAAAATATACAAATATTTTTTATTTACTCACATCTTCAGGTAGAGTTTCTGAAGTCGACCATGATTCCCCAGTATTTTGAAATTGAGGACCATGGTCGTTAATATCCTCCAAATTCAATGTTATCGTTACAGTCGGTCCAGAATTGCTTTTCCCTGTTGGTACAAAAGAAACGGAAATAAAAAAAAGTGTAACAACTTATAACATTGTGGATGGTGAAATGATGTAATTTTAAAAATACAATGATAAAAATTGGATTAACGGCATGTTAGTCAGTGCATTTAGCAGTACACGTATTAAAAGAATTAAAAAATTGGAGCCGTTTTTAAGAAAATGGCGTTTCAGTGTTTTTGAAAAGATGTAATTTTGAGTTCAATTTCACGGAGACATTTTGAATTTTCAAGAAACGTCGATAGATATCATTTGAAGCACTCATAAATTCAATATATTATAAAACCTGTCCATGCAAATATTAAAGAAGTGAGAGATATTAAAAAATGGTTATTGAATGAAAAATAAGAATATAGAAAAATGTCAATTGTTGTACCTTATACAGTGCATATATCACTACCCAAAAAATTAAAAAAGTTGGAGCCGCTTTTGATAAAATCTTGTTTTAATTTTTCTTAATTGCCCATATTTCACTCCAAATTGCTAACAAAACTATTTCAAAAAAATGTTTTTGGTACTAATTAAAGAATTGACACGAAAAAAATCAATTGAAGAAAAAGTCACTATTTTCAGTATTGTATTTTTTTTGGAAGAAGTCGAAAAGAAATAAAACTTCAGTAATTTTCAGTCACAACTTCTGTTAATTTGAGAGTTAACATTGAAAACCGAACCAACGCGTTTTTAAATTTGCAATTTTCGAAAATTCAACGAAAGGGAGAGTTCATCGAAAATGAGACGTGGCTTCTTTTAAGCATCCCTTGTCAGTGGAAAAAATTAAACAACAAATTTGGAACGATTTTTGACAAAATAGTTTTTATGATTTGCATTATCTTCAGAAATTACGAAAAAACTACTCTTTTTTCGAAAACTTGATCATAATCTTTTTTAAAATCTAATTTTTTGAAACTGATTTCATTTAAGACAAAAATCTCCATCTTCAATATTGTACGGCGTCATACATGCAAAAGGAGCGAACTTTTCATCTAACTGTTAACATCAATGTGTACACAAAGTACATAATTCTGACATTTACATTCTGTCAAATATAATCCACTGGGCCTGTTACCCTGAACACAGGTTAGCATGTATGAGTTCGAGACGGAGACCGCTTATCTTCTACATCTTTCACGAAACAAAACACCGAGAAAGAGACAAATTTGTACCACTAACAGATAAGATGAGTGTTTTTGAAAGATATTTCTGCATCCGGGAATTCCTTCTTCTGCAGCCTTTATTAAAGGTACTTGAGAGTAAATCCAAAGAGCTACCAGACCAGCTATGTGGAAAAATTTGTAGTTTCGATTTCTGACTCTTACTCGCAGGAAATGATATTTCTCTGTAATGAATATTCTGTTTACTATATGCGAAAAACTATTGTAACCGAGTCTCGTGACATGTCATATTTTCTTTTGTAGCGGGTTCTCTTAAAACGAGATTTTCTGTGATGGTGGGCCCGGATGTTTATGACATAAAAATGTTAGAAATAAGCAAGCATTTATGACCCAAAAATTATGAAAATATGACCATAAATACGATAGAGAAATTTTAGTTGCATTTCCGAAACCTTCTAAACCTTGCCAGTGTGTATGTACAATGTTACAATTATGTAAAAAATATATTTTTAAAATCCAGCACATTCACAGCTCACCTCTTCTCTTTTGGCACCCCGTGAAGACAATTCTTTACAGAAGCGGTTGACCTAGGCACCAAACCTGACAAATCTAAACGAACACTTCTGTCGGTGCAAGTTTTTTTTTATTTTGGACCATTTAATCTGCATTCTCTTCTCACACAGACCATCCCAGGCCTGTACAAATTATTTATTTTAAATTATATATTTACATATTTAATCTTTTACCCTAGTGGCACAGTGCTGTCAGACGACGCCGCTTCCCAGTATCCGCAACAATCGCGTCACATTACTACGAGATCATCATACAACTTATTTATTTGATAATATTGTAATATCAATATCTTGTCCAAATTTCTAAATTAAATAATCTCACACGCCCTTCTTTATCACAAAGAAGCTTGATTTACAATAATTGTAAATCTACTTCGGCGAATTGCCTTCGGCTCATTCAAGTTCACGATAACTTTGATATGTGCGTCTGAAAACATTTTACTTTGTAAATGAGACATTTATTTGCATCGTTCTAAGGGAACTTATCCTCTCGAACCTCCCCTGTTGTACGAGAATGTCCGAGGCAGCTTGCTGCTGGATGCACTATTCACATCATTACCTTGATGTTAGTTTTCTGAGTGCTGCCTCTGTTTCCTGCGAATATAACGTGTACCGCGTACTGCGACACACCAACTGATTCATCACTGTGATGGAGGAGCTCCCCCCCGTGCAACGGATGTACAGTATGGTGTAATTGTTAAGTGGATTAAATCTAATCATGCATTTAGCGGGTTTGATACAGAATCATCTATGATTTGGTCTGTGTTAACTGCAGTCTACTTTAAATCACTTGGTAACATTAATGACAGAGTTTCATACTCTGCTGATTTCATACTCACTATCCAATATTCTTAATTATCAAGAACAATAACCATGCTTATTTGCAAATTAATTCACTATTGTGACGTTTGTTACAATTCACTTGATTCTAATTATAATTTTTTAAACAAGTTTCATTGTCTATAAATCTCTCGCCACGATAGCTCCCATTAGGAATTCAGAACTATTTTTAGATTATCCAAAGGCGCTCACCTCGCCTTATTGCAAAGCAGGTGATGATCCTTCGAACATAAACTTCAATCCTGCGTTGTCAAGGTAAATAGTGCGGCAAGCAAATCTACTAGCTATAATACATGGCTCCCCGCATCAGCTTGCCCCTCTAACTTCCTTCGCATCTGGTGCGTTCAGCGCTTACTTTTTCTCCTTGTATATAGCTATCCCCCTAAATCACACATATTTTTTAGGAAATACACACAACAATTACATAGATACAACAATCGTAAGAAAATATACAACAACTAAGAGATCAATATTTCTTCTTGATTGTCAATATATGTTTACAAATAAAAGTATCCAAAGTTTTTTATGACAATCATTTATTCAGTAATATCACAACGTTTGTAACTCGTTTTGTTTATCTTCAGTGCTAAACTAATGGGCACAGAAACTTATTTATATCAATTAGTGTAATTACTAGAATAGTTCACAAACATACAATTGTCTCAAAAGTATAATTATTGAGTAAAATTATTCAAAATCAACATATCTACTACAAAAGACTACTCTCTTTTGTAGTAGATATGTTTGATTTTGAGATAATTTTACTCAATAGACACTAATTGATATGTAGAATAAGTTTCTGTGTCCCATTAGTTTAGCACCTGCAGATGTAACAAAACGAGTTACGAAACGTTGTGAAATTACTGAATAAATGATTGTCATAAAAAACTTTGGATACATTTATTTGTAAACAACTAAGAGATTTGAAAATATCTTTCAGACATCTAACACAATGAATAAAAATACGAAATGTCACAAATATTCGGGCCCTAGTGTTGAGAATGAAAATCCTTTTGGAATAAGCAACTAAATCACAATCACATTTTAAACATTTCTAATGTATGGTTTTATGCTGTCTTTTCTAAATGATGGGAACTTACACAATATTTCATCCTCGTAATTATCTCGGGAGAAAACTTCTATCACGAATGTTGGAGTTTCTTCACGATCCATGTCAGAACCATCCTTCGCCCATAGGCAACAAGAAGCTAAAGTTTTGCACGGGCTCTTCATTTCGAAAAGATCGTTGGATTTTCCATCAAGGAAGTAAGTGATGGTATGGAAATTCTCTGAAATGAAAACAAAAAGGGATGAGTCACATTCAGACCAATAAAAATTACATCTTGAATTTAAATTTAAGATTAAATCTAGAAAAAAAAACAGTGCGATAGTTCAAATTTTAAAGAGGCAGGAATCCGGGATCACGTCCTTCGATCCTCATAATTGTCACATTGAATCTTATTTTTTCATGTTTTGTAATTATATATATATATATATATATATATATATATATATATATATATATACCGGGTGATCAGTTTACAATGCAATCCACGGCAGGGGGAGCGAATTGCACTGGCAACTATGTTTGAGCGGGTCGGATAGCGAACAACAAGCGAACCTCACAAAAACTGTTCAAAATGCCCTCCATTTGCTAACAAATAAGCATTAATTGGCTTCAGAACATTTGGTATAACCAGATGTAAAGTTTCTTCGTCAATCATGCGAATCGCTTCCTTGATGTTTCTTTGCAGCTCTTTGAGATTAGCAGGCTTGTTCGCATAAATGTTACTTTTGAGGCATCCCCAAAGATAAAAATCCGGTGAGACAAAGCAGGCCAACGAGGGTACCACAAACCCGTGACATTATTGTTTAAAAAAAAAACTATTCCAGAAAGTGCATTGTCGACTTGGCAGTATGTGATTTCGCTCCATCTTGCTAAAACCCAAAAGTCTCTCACCCTTTTCTATGGAATACAAAATTTCTCAATATATTCTGATGCGTATCCGCCGTTAATGTTTCTTCGAAAAACAACAACTCAATTTATCTGCGTCGATTAATGGCACCCCGTACTCCAATCTTATTTTAATGCAATGGTCTCTCTACTGTTTCCTATGTTCTCTCGGTACCCCGGAGTCTACTGTTTAGCTGGTTCCATCCATCCACGTGAAACCAAGCCTCATCACTAAAAACACTATCAAGTGCCTCAAGACCTTCGCTAACAATTCACCGTTGCCAATTACAGTAATTCATGCAGTCAGCCCGATAGGGAACTTTAACTTTTCAAATGTCCGCTGTTTGAATGCACGTATTTTCAATTATTTTTTTTTGTGACACAGTGCGCACTTCCATGCGAAAGATTACACTGATGATGAATCTTCCTTAATTATGTTTTCAGGGAATAAACATCCCGAACTTCTAGTTTTTGCTGCGTGAGAATTGTGTTCCGGCGATTGCGTTTCCGATCGAACACGCCCCTTGTCTCACCATAGCACTTCACCAACAGAAATAGGGTACTGTTGTTCGGAAAAGACTCAGATGAAAATTTTTCACCGAAAGCTGCCTGGCACAATTTAGAAGATTGCGTTCGGAAATACTCCTGCACCACAAATCTGCGTAGCTCTAAGCTGAGGAGCATCGTTCGTTAAGGCTAAATGTATCGACACTAGTTCAATTTGTCGCCACCACGTGGCAGCACCAAAATAAGCAAAATTTACTTGACTGATAATGTCTAAAAAAAGGGTCCGATTTTCGATCTGTAAACGGCATTGAACTCCTTTCTAATATAGAATTTACGCTACGAAGCCGTTTTTTCAAAAAATATTTCCAAAAAAGTGTTTTATTTTTCTCATAGTTCCTGGAAGAAATTTAAAAAATGTGGGCTTATAGCGCGATGACGACGTGCTTCCTGAATCCAACGCCTTGTCAATCATGCAAATCGGATGAATAGGAGCGGCGTAAAGTGAAATTTGGAAAACGCCTCCCCCTCCCGCTCCACGCCGTTGCGTCACCCGACCCTTGTGAGCCCTCCCTCGACGAGGCCGAACGGCCAAACCCGGCAGCCTGCGGCACGGGAGGAGACCGTGCTCTCAGGCAGGCAAGCCGGGCAGTCGGTTTATGCTTTCGTCCCTTTCAATCTCAATATATTTTGCTCCACATATCAAAATAGTGATGCTGTAACACGACCAAACGGTCTCGCATCATCTGTAATAGTCGTATAAAACTATATATCTGCCTTGCTACGCCCACTCGCAACTCGGTATCTGCTGTGCTCTGGCAGATACCATCCGCCCTACAGTAGTAGGGAACCACTCTGCCGTGCCGAACTCATCGGCGCACCTCTTGCACACAGCTCTCCGCGCCAGCCCGACCGGATTAGTTTTCGCAGTCTTGCTGCGACAAAACCAAGACAATGTTACCCACGCGTGGATTCGCCGCGTTGCTTTATAAAGAGCCGAACCACGTAACCTCGTAAATCATCTGCCCTCCGCGCTGCCCTGGGACGCTGGCTCACCGTGCGCGACACCCTGGCGCCGGTTACCTCCCCCAACTAGAAGCCCCCGTGGTCCGGTGTGGCGCTCATTGTTCGGATGGCTATTTTTAGCTACCTACCTGCCCATACCTTGCAAGCACTTCTCTGAGCACGAAGTCACGCCCATGACGCTGCAATATATATACAGGTGGCCGGGGAAGAACGTGGAAACTTTCAAAATAAGCTATTAATAATTAATTTAATTAAATGTAAATTTTTGCATAGAAACCATATTTTCGAACCCACTTTTGAATGCTTTTTGCGGTTCAGCCATTCGGAATATCCAAGTAGTTTATTAGACAAAATCTGCTTAAAATTGTCTTAAGAGCTGTTTTTTGAAGTTTCGACGTTTCCTTCCCGGACACCTTGTGTCCTATAGTAGGCCCTGAGAGAGACTACGTATGAAAGCCATTTGAATTACAGTGCAAATAAGGGTGCGTTCAAGGCGGTAGTGTCGGCTGACCAGAGGGATAGGGGAGGCATCCCTTACGTCACGCAGGAGAAAAGGAGGAGAGGTAGTGACTGATCAGTGGACATCGTGAAAAGACGTTCTTCTGATTTTGGTAGCGGAGCGGAAAGGTTTTTCTGATTTCGATAGAGGAGACAATAGGACGTGTGCTCTACTAGGTAGTGGACGTACGAGTAGTATATAGTAGCAAGTTATTCGACATGCAGTCGTTCAGATTGTTAGAGGAAGCCGTGTTTTAGAAAGCACTAAACGAGTGAACTGTGAGAACATTTGTTACACAGGTGATAGAACTCAACTTGCGTCGAATTGTGAGTAATCAGAACGAGCATAGTATCACTTAACTGAACTGGCTGAGGCAACGCTCGCATATTTTCTAAGCAGCAGTATATCCAGTTATTTGCTTGGGAACATACTTATTTACGGCGAGAATAGCTACTCTTGTGAACTACCATAGTTTCATTTCATTAGCGCACGAACTGTAACCATAATAGTTCACGAACCCTAAACTCGTGATATAAAAGCGCTTAGGAGGTGTGTTGGTGCTACGAAGACCTGGAGGATTAAAGAGAGGAGGCGACCGGAGGAAGACGGGAGACGGAAGAAGGTGAGATTACGTGCTGAGGGATGACGCAAGGTCACCGACCTTGCGCCCGCGGCAGTGGTGCAATAGGGGGGGGGGCGTGCGGGTGAGCCTCCGCCGATCGTTCGCTGGTGCGGAGAGAAGCCTCAGAACACTACAGAATGCTAAGAATACAGATTGCAAGATTTTGTTTCTGGGCGTCGAGTGAGAAGTGGTAAAGCGAATTTCTATTTCACAAAGTTTGTAAAAACAGAACTAAAAAGGAAATAAACGTAAGAAGTGTTTAGTGTAATTGAATAGGCCTTTCAGAATCAAATTAACGAACCAAGAGAAAGAAATAGCACTATACTTTTGTATTTTAAATTGAAAAGGTTTTGAAAGAAAAATTAGGATCTTTTGGAAAAGGAATTCAATAAACTGCTTAATGATTAAAAGGGAATGTGTTTTCTAAATGCTGTATTGAAGAAAGTCAATGAGGTTTATTGTGTGGAATTGCAATTTAATTCAGAGTAAAAGCACTACTAGTGAAAATTGCGTATGGGATCCCATTTTATGAATTATTGGGAAAGATTTTCACAGATCGATTTTCCTGAGGTAATAGAAACGGGGTTAAATAAGCGAATGTATTATGTTATATTTGTTTTTTCATTTGAGGATTGAATAAATCCGAATTTTACCAGAATTGTGCTATCGTTTACTTCACATGCGATCTCCATCCCAAGCTTCTCCCTACCAAGACCTCTGCGCCTTTCAGGTTCCTCAAATAAAATATTTATGATTAATGTGATGAAGTAGCCTTACATATTATATATATATATATATATATATATATATATATATATATATATATATATATATAATATGTAAGACATATTCAGATACCTCCAGGAAATAATGAGAAAATAATCTGAAACGAACTCAAGTACAGTTCTCACTTCAGGGAAGAAACGAGGAAGATGAACAAGAAAATATCAAATTCCAATTAAGGTTCGCGTGTGTTCGAGTTTAAACATGGCACGATGATGACGTAGTCTCTCGACGCAGAAGGAATACATCAGGCGAAAACAACGTCAACCAATTCAAAAATTAGCCTAACGACACGAAGAAACAAGAAATCGCTATTCGCCGGTCACGAAAAAAGATAAAACGGGTAGGGGTGAGCGAACTACGGTACGGTTACCATCGAGAGGAATTCGAGCGAGCGTCGTTTCCTCAATTTACTGCGTGTGCCATTGTCGAAGGGAATGAAATGTGTTGAAATTGGCCAACCTGACACACTATCGCAAATGTTAATTGCGGAACTGCCTATCCAATCTCAGTCATAAGGATATTAAGGTACGGCGAGGTAGTATTAAAGATCATTACCTACATAGTCGCTTGGATTGCTTTTCAGATCAGCTAATCTGGCTTCCAGCTAATCCTGGTAGTCGAAGTGAAGAGCAAAGGCTGCAATTTAATTATTTATTTAAAAGGAACAATCCAAGATATTCGAACAATGGAAGAGAGGCAGCAACGAAAATGAGATACACGTATTATGACTGGGTATTGTTGGAACATGCAGTGAGACTGCTATGGTACGAGTATTTCTCACTCCAAAAAAATCTACTTAAAAAATGTTTTGGGTGTTTTGTGAATGTTTAAAACATTTTTATGAGAAATTATGTAATTTACAGTTATTTACTTAACATATTTTATTTTATAGGAACAAATTTATATTATTTTACAACAAATTAACATCAGTAAAGTAAATATTTTATTTTGGCATGCCATTGATGCTCCCAAGTTCTAGCATACACAATGTGGAAATGGGGTATACGATAACAATTCTGTATTTATTAAAGCTGATATGAAGTTGAAACAAAAAATTTAGGATACATGACCACGATGCAAAATTTCCCTTATAAAAGGGTGGGTCACTGAAAAATAAATAATACACTATATGTTGTTTACTAAAAAATAAAATTAAATTATTCATTGATTACTTGATGGGAGTCATAAACGGTTTATAATACTGCTGATACAAACGCAAATATAATTTTTTTTCAACTCTTTCATTTCATTTTTAAAACTTGATTTCCCCTTCAAAAAAAAAACTAAATATTTCACAAAAACAATTTTTATAACAAGGGTTAGGGGATCTTGAAAAACAAGCGAATTCTTTCTTTCATTTTTAAACTCGCGTATCTCAAGATTTCCTTTTTCTTTTAAAAAACAAAACATTTTACGAAAAATCAAAAGGCAGGCTAAAATCGAAAACGTCAGGATATTTTGAACTCAAATAATAAAACTAAACAAATTTGGGAAAATAATAAAAATACTACCCAAAACAACTAGAAAACCCGAGAGAATTTGTTTTAAAATATAACATAAATGTGAACGATCCGGAACAGGGCTAGTCTCTTTAACCAAACTTTTTGAGTTTCCGCCATCTCACTAAGGGTCTTCAGGCACAAAAATTTAAAAACAGACAGTTCACCCAAAATTGTAGACACAATGTTCGTTTCCGAAATTTCTTCCTATGAAATTCTCAAAATAATCGGTAAACTATCACAAGAAAAGGAACATTAATTTTAACAATGATACATAATGCATTCTTTACCATTTGGACTGTATAAATAAGTATAATCAACTTGTAACAACTATTGTACTACATCTTCCGGGTCGATGACCCCCATCTCGATCAGGTTTTTCGTCCAGTTTCCCTGATCCATTGAGCAAATGCTGAGATGGCCCCTTGTTTTGCTTCTGGACATAAATGTAACTTCATTTTCTGTGCACGTCTTCTAGAATTCAGTGGGAAATACAATTATTTAAATTATCGTTTCCATGTTGTCGCGGCAAAAAAAAAATTTTTTTTTTTTTTAAAATTTTTTAAAGGGTTTTTTTTTTTTCTCCCTTTCAAAATTCAAAATTTATTGCTTGTTTATCCTTGAAAATAGATTTTATTACATGGGAGTTTTTTTGTTTTTTTTCTCCCTTTCAAAAATTCAAAAATTAAGTAGTATTAGACTTAGTGTAGGGATCACAGAATTTTGAAAATGTGCACACAATTCACTTTTCCCCATAGCACGTCATACGCAGTTTTTAACTGTTTTTACGTAAAATAAAATAAAAAAAAAATAAACTAAAAAATAAATATTCGTCCGGTTTAGATGAATTCCCGGATTCTTTGTTAAAGACTTGTGCGTATGCCATTATACACCCGTTAACTCACATATTTAATGCATCTTTATGCACTGGAACGTTTCCACATATTTTCAAAACAGCTAAAATTAAGCCGCTTTTCAAAAAAGGCAACAAAAATGAAATTCAAAATTATCGGCCCATTTCTCTTCTATCAGTCTTTTCAAAAATATTAGAGAGACTTTTTTTACATACGAATGGAAACCTTTCTCACTAAACACGACGCGCTTTCAGATTGCCAACATGGATTTAGGAAATCAAAATCAACGGAAACAGCTATATTTTCTTTTCTTAAAGATGTCGCCTCATCATTGGATCAAAACGAGGCACCTATTGGATTATTTTTAGATCTCTCAAAAGCTTTTGACGTCATTGATCATGGCATTTTACTTTCAAAATTACCTTCATATGGAATTCGTGGTATTGCTCTAGATTGGTTATGTTCGTACCTTAAACAACGATCTCAGGGAGTTGAAATACCTTACTGGAATGATGGAACATTACGTACGCACCTTTCCGACTCTTTGCCCGTTGCAGTGGAGTTCCTCAAGGATCGATTTTAGGCCCTATTCTGTTCCTACTTTACGTAAACGATATGCCCTCGTCGATTCGAAACGGAAGAACGGTTCTCTTTGCGGATGATACGAACATCCTTTGCAATAAAGAAACAGTAAATAGTGCAATATCAGATGTTTCAAATTGGTTCCGAAATAACAAATTAATAGAGAACGAAAAGAAAACGGTTTTAATGCAGTTTTCCATTTCAAATAAACAATTCTGTGCCCCATTGAAAATGAACAGTGTACCATTGACTGATGTTAAGGCAACAAAATTTTTAGGTCTCTCAATTCAGTCAAACCTTAAATAGAACGTCCATTTAAGTGAATTGAACACAAAATTAAGTTCATTATGCTACGCGTTCAGAATTCTTGCAAATTCAGTCAGCCTTCATAGTGCTCGTTGTGTATACTTCGCGAATGTTCATTCCCGTCTGAGATATGGCATAATATTCTGGGGAAATACATCCTATAGCTCCCAGACTTTTAACGAATTGTACGAATAATAACCAAATCCCACCCACGTGATTCATGTACGCCTCTCTTCATTAATCTAGGAATTCTACCATTACCATTCTACTTACTTCTTATTTACGAATCAGTGGTTTTTGTAAAAAATGACTTGCTCAAGGGCGGGAATATATTTTCAGAAAATGCCGAAGTCTATTACTATAACACTCGACGTAGAAATCATATTCATCAGGTGACAGTATCAACAGCTTATTACAAAAAATTCACATACAATACATGTACATTATTTTACAACACCTTGCCAGATGACATTAAACGATTAAATTCAATAGAAAAGTTTAAATCCCAAGTGAAATCGTTTCTGCTGCATAACTGTTTCTATACAATTAGAGACTATACTGAGCATCACAAGAAAAGTAACATTAATTTTACCAATGATACATAATGCATTATTTACCATTTGAACTGTATAAATGAGTATAAACAACCTGTAACAACTATTGTACTACAGCTTCCGGGTCAATGACCCCCATCTCGATCAGGTTTTTCGTCCAGTTTCCCTGATCCATTGAGCAAATGCTGAGATGGCCTCTTGTTTTGCTTCTGGACATAAATGTAACTTCATTTTCTGTGCACGTCTTCTACAATTCAGTGGGAAATACAATTATTCAAATTATCGTTTCCATGTTGTCGCGGCAGGAAGTAATAAGAGCCAAAATTTATTGCTTATTTATCCTTGAAAATAGATTTTATTACATGGGAGTTTTTTTGTTTTTTTTCTCCCTTGCAAAATTTAAAATTTATTGCTTATTTATTTTGAAAATAGATTTTACTACATGGGAGTTTTTGTTTTTTCTCCCTTTCCAAATTCAAAATTTAAGTGTATTTGGTGTAGGGTTTTAATATTTACGGAGTTTAACTGTTTTTTTGACGTAAAAATAAATTTTAAAAAATGCATTTTTTTGAATCAGTGACATTGTAATACCCAGGAAAAAGTTTCAAATATGAGGCACCAATAGCTACGTTGACTAGAATAACAGGTTTAGTTGTATAGGTCATTACAACACTCAAGATTTCTGAGTTTCATTTTTGAGTGAATTTATAAGGAAATATAAAATAGTAACCGGTTAGGGTTTTAAAACTTACATTTTCCCTAAATGGAACAACTTACCAGAATAGTCTTCATCTTCTCCCTGAATGCAACTAAGAAGTTGAGGTCCGGGTTCATGTTCTCTAAATGAAGTAGTATTCCTATAACCATCTGGTTCTATTACATCAGGTAATTCGTCGTTTTCATCTTGGATATGTACAGTAATCTGCAGAAATATTAGTAAGAATTGCATCAAATTCAAAATTTGATCAAAATTTATATTAGAAACCAACCAGAAATTTTATTTGGCATTAGAGTGAAAGTATATCTTTCCTAAAAACACAATCTGATTACGCACTGATCTGATCACAATTACTGTGTGACATACTACTTTGCTTGAAAATCTTATCACACATTTTACTAAAAATACAATCTTATTGAAATATTTAACTCTGAAAAATTATTTTTTATACTAATGAGTGCAATTCATTAAGTAAATTGATGTATCACTATAATTTTAAATGATATTTAGTATTTAAATAACTCAATAAACTACATTTTCACATCGCAAACTAATGTACTTCCAAAACTTACAAGTTTTGGAAGTACTTTTCTATAACTCGTGACGTCGTGGGAACACAATCACAGACACGAGCTTAAGATATTTACAGATTTATTAATAAGTATTTACAAATAGTTTGATCAGTTATTTACCGCTCTGATAGACCCTATCCCCGATCGCAAGAGCGATCCTTAAATGATGCAATATCTGCCCGACTCATGGCCTTCAGCGAGCTTACGCACACAGCTTAGAGCCCCGGTGACCTCGGTCACCCGCGGACAAAAATGTTCCACAGCGGCGTCCCAACACATGGGTTGCCCTACGAGCATAGCTCGTCTCCGCACCGCCCTGGGCGCAAGTTTTGTGTCTTCGCATGAGGTTTTTACTCAGTTCCAAAACCCATCCCCGCGCTTTGCGCTCTCGCTTATATACCTTTCAGACCATGTGACACGCAACGTCATCTTGCTTTCGCACGGCACTTCATGCCACGTGAGTGTCACGCTGCCACACATTTTGGGCATCTCTTTCCATTGATTTCTGGAAGTTCTCAAAATACCTCGAGCTGTTTGACCGAAATAAACAGGAGGAACGTGAGGAACAGGTAGAGCGATAAAAGTGATCGTAGTGTGTTGAGGGAGAGGAGAGAGGGATAACAAGGGAAAGCGAGGAACAGATAGACCGGAATAAACAGGAGGAAAATGAGAAACAGAGACAGTGCAAAATAAGCGATCGGAGCGGGTTGAGAGAGAGGAAGAGGCGAACAGCAAAGTTTTGGAAGTACATTAGTTTGCGATGTGAAAATGTAGTTTATTGAGTTATTTAAATACTAAATACCATTTAAAATTATAGTGATACTTCAATGTACTTAATGAATTGCACTCATTCGTATTATAAAATAGTTTTTCAGAGTTAAATATTTCAATAAGATTGTATTTTTAGTAAATAAACTGGAGGAAAGTGGAGGACAGGTAGACCGATAAAAGCGTTCGAAGCATGTTGAGAGGGAATAAAAGAGGAGGAGAGCGAAAAGCGAAAACGGATGGGTGCTGTATAAGCGGGGCGCGCGGTAAGGGGAAAAAACCCATGGCCGGCCGGACTGGATGTGTCTAGGAGACAGGAGAGGATTGTGATAAATGTTGCCCGAACAACGGCGAGTAAATCAGCTAGTTTTGCAATATTACTTCACGATGATCAATAATAATAATAATAATAATAATAATAATAATAATAATAATAATAATAATAATAATAATAATAGAAAGTATGTACTGTTTATGTGACACTAGTTTTTCTATATTTAGTAATAATCATGTCACATATATTTTTAGACTTACTTCTTCAGTGGTTACAAATTTTGAATCAGATGCAGATATATTATATTTGTATATTATTGTTTTCCATTTATCACAGTCAACAGGAGTGCTCGTAGTTGTCAACACTCCAGTGTCTGGGTTGATAACTATTCGAGGGTCGTCTTTGGCTGCCACGAGCTCGGGCGGGAAAGTAGGTCTGAAAAAATATTGTACTTCAATTCATATGGTATTGTAAACGATATTGAACTTCGGATATATTTAAAATTAGTTTATATTGAAACATATCATATTTTAATTACAATCAGCATGGTATCTCCATGGCATCGCGGCCACAATGCCAAAACTGCTCCCATTAGAATCGGGGGATACACAGAAACCAACCAAATAAATGTTAGAACAAAATGGTTACGTCGACGCATTAACATAAAAAAATTGGACATATCAATGTTATTCTACTATTTTTTGTAGGAATGGAATGAAGATGGGGATAAAAATGTCTCCGAAACATTGCCTTTTTTGTGAATACATAATGCTAAATTCGCCATTTTCCTATCTTTTTGAGAGGAAAATTATTTTCATGAATTTTATATTTTCATGTGAAAATTGTTAATCGTCGCGAATTGATGGATGTACGCTGCAGATTGCAAGTTAATGTTTAATGTAACAATGATACCGAATAAATTAAGACAAATCAATGATTATTTGTAAACATATGTAGCTACGTTATATATGTATATAACAATTTGAGAAATAAATTATTTTCCTAAAACTGAATTCTTTGCGCGACCTAATATTTAATTTGCAGTTTAAATGTACACATCTCAATGACATTGTCACTTTTATCTCATTAACAATAACGCAAATATACCTAACATTTAAATCTAGTCACATTACACTCACGAAATGACAATTTTATAAAAATTGAATACTGTTACAGAAAATATTGTAAAATAAAGTATTTCTAGAACGTTTTAATTAAGACGGTAGTTTAGTTTTCTTTCCTGTAACATTTACATTCATGGGATTGTGTTTTATACAAAAATTCCTACATTTTTTCACATTATTTAACTATTTCGTCCTATAATCGTTTACGGTAAATGAGCCTTTTAGAATACCATAGAAGACCATAACCTCTTTTCATACATGATGATATAGAAAGGAGCACATTTCAAATATCCGCCGTCAATGAGCGACAATAGCTCATAGACACATACGACACTGAGTACACATACTAAATTCTAAGTTTTAAGCTTTTACCTATTAATTTCATTCAGTGCTTACAGTGGCGCTGTGGTTTGTTTATAAGAAAATGGTAACAAAACGCGAAAGGTTGTTTTGGGTGCTGCAGTAAGCAAAGAGTAAATCTATTGTTTCTGTGCAGCAAGCATTCCATGGCAAATTTAACAAAGAGCCCCCTCGTCATAAACAGATTTACAAATCATACAAGAACTTTGTAGAAGGTTGCATATGCAAATTGAAAAATACTGATGACCCTTGCACTTCAGATGAAAATGTTGAGCATATCCGATCGGCTTACGAACATTGCACTACAAAATCCCCAAGAACAGGAAGCAAACTTCAAATTCAGCAACCAACGGTATGGTGTGTGCTTAAAAAACGTCGGTGTCAGAAGCCGTATAAGTTGAAATTACTTCAGGCACAGCGTCCAGGATATCATCCAAAAAGATCAGAATTTGTCATTGCAATGTTGGAAGACATGGTAGATGACACTTCCGGAAAGACTAATTTTTCATATCTCTATTGCGACAAGTCGCACGTGCGACCCTTCTGTCACGCCAATTTACTACCCAACGCAGGCGCCCCCTTCGCCGCCCAAACGTGCGCGCGTTGCCCCGCGCACAAAGGTTTCGCAGGCGTGCAAAGACCCCCGTGAGCCGCTTCTCGAGATGGGAAGCGCCCTTTTTTCACCTCTCCACCGCATGCTTTGTCCCAGGCGATCTTCGGGTTGAGTACCGGAACAGTCACATTAGGGAAGTCGGTGGCACTTCGCCTGTTAATTCCTAAGGGCGCAGCTTAAATTATGAGCAGACAGCGGACACTGCTTCGCTTTCTCAGATATCATCACGTGCACATGGTTCCATCATTTTTTCATTTTTTCTATGCATTTGCCCATCTCCATTCAATTGAAATAACAGTTACTAACTGGAGATGTTTAAGAAACTCGTAATTGCAAAGTTTATTTAAAAACTCCCTATTTGTCAATAAACGTGTGCCCGTCACTTGAGACGGGTAACACCTTATAAAATTGTATCTCTGAGTATTATTAAAATAGTGAATAGACGTAATACATTCCTTCGACCCAGAGCACCTAAACTCTAAGGTTCTCAATGCCGGAGCAGAATGGTAGGTAAGATGCACGCTTGGCGCCCATTAAATAAATTTAGCTTGTGTGCCCTGTCATTCGTCAATTCCCGGTGAACTCCGCGTGCGACGGTAAACCCCTTGTCTGTAGTGGCTACTCACCGGGTCATTACACTTGTAAAGTAAATCTCTACAATGTCAGAATTTGGAGAATGGACTGTCATCGAACATGCAAGAGATTCTCCAAAACTGAATGTGTTTAGCGCAATTAGTATCATCAACGTTTATGAATCTTTTTTGATTGAGAGAACTTTTACTAGAATTACGTATCTAGACATGCTCCAGAATTGCTTGTTTCCACAAATTCAAAAAGATCGGGTTGGTTTTTCCTTCGGGCAAGACGGCGCTTCACTTTGCTTTCACTACGAGGTAGGCTGAGTGTGAACAGCACAATTTCAAAACGATGGATTCGAAGACATGGGGAACATGTTCTTTGTAAGTGGCCTCTCAGGTCACCAGATCTGACGCGCTGAGATTTTTATCTCTGGGGGTTCATAAAAGACAAAGTGTATGTACCACCTAAACCTGCTTCTCTTGAAGATAATCGAGATCGAATTGTTACAGCAGTGATCTCAATAACCGGCGACCAGATAATTCATGCGTGGCAAGAAATGGACTATCGATTCCAGATTTGTAACGCAACAAATCGGGCTCTTGTTGAATGTACAAAATAAAACTCTGAATATTCCTCTATCGAATGATGTGTCGTATGCGTCTCTATTGTTGTTCATTGGTGATAGACATTTGAAACATGCTCTTTCTTCTTGAATCACCCTCTATAGAAATTTTGTTAGAAAATGTGGAGCCTTTATTGCGAAATTTTGGTTTGAGCGTTTCTGAAAATGCTGAATTTAGAGAGTTTATTTACAGGCACAAAACTGTTTAGAAATTCCCAGGAACTTCATTCAAGTACTCGTGTGTGAAAATGCATTAAGTTATAAAATGCACATGTAAAGTAAATATTAACGACGTGCGAGCTATTTAAAACTATAAGAGCTACAACTCCTCGTAGCAATTTTTTATAATTTCCTTGTGTGGACTGGCATTAAGGCCTTGCTCCGCCGGCCCGGTGGCCGAGATCGCTAAGGCAGTAGTGTCGTAGTGATCTCGGACCGAAGGGTCGCGGGTTCGAGTCCCGCCTTGGACATGGTTGTATTTGTGTTCGCCCTTTTCACCCTTATCATCAATCACCATATCGTTTCATCCACATAGTTACCATACCGTTAACAGCAATAGTGGTCGCTAATGACCTTAGATGTTGAAGCGACCTTAAATAAACCAATTTAAAAAAATAGATATTTCACATATCGAATACACATTTTAGATTCCGCTCCGAGCAGTCGACCTGTGCGCACCTCTGAGCGCAGCTGCTCTCGGTAGCAGTAACCATTCATAGTGTAAGGTGTATTAGACAAAAGTGATTAACTCTACATCAACTTTCAACAACGCTGGCCTCAGCCATCGCCAATGCCTTAGCATTAGTTTATCCAACCGTCGGCCAAATGGAGGTCGCGGAAGGTGACGGCCGCGATTTTACAGCTCTATACGCTCCAGCGTATCAACCAATGCCAACTCAACAAGCGCAGCCTCATCCTCAAGGTGCAGTGACAATATTAGTGTAAACTCCGTTCCAGACCCCCAAGTGAACAGTGGCAAACGCGGAAACAGTGACCCCATCCAAAACCCCAATCAATCCAAAAAAGTACTGTCCAACACTATTACCAGCTACGCTATTCCTACAGAGAATAGATTCAGCAGTCTAGCTAGTCCCGATGAAGTTACAAACGCTACCGACCCCCCTATACCGGAAAATGTTAGAATCCCACCCATCAACATCAGCAATATTACAAACATTATGGAACTAAATCAGGAAATCAAGGCCCAAATCTCTGCGCAATTCACCGTAACATTCAACAATAACAAAGCCAAAGTGAACTTCCAAAAACATTCACCCCTCCATCAACCAAGAGGAAATATATAACGACCTGAAGGAACAATACTCTTCCTAAACAGTATCACCAGACTACATAAAGATAACCAGCCCATCCAGTGGTAGCCGCAGAGTTTTCCGGTGAACAATCGATTGAATTAATCCTCCAACCAGCCAAATCTGCAACTTAAAAGTTAAGTTGAAAAGACGAAAAACAAATGGAATAATTCAGTGCCTTCGTTGTATAGACTTTGGACATTATAAAAATAATTGTTACAAACAAATCGCCTGTATACATTGTGCCGAGAATCACTACTCAGTAAATTGCCACAGACTGAACCAACCTCCGAAATGCAGAAACTGCGATGGGACTCGCCGTGCGGGTATCCGTACGAATGAATGCCAATGCTTTAAAATATATCGGAAAAATAAAACTAGAATGCCCCAAACCCCTCGTAAAATTTGAGAACCAACAAATCAACTCCACCCCCACGGGCACCCACCGCCACCCCACCTCAAAACGCCCGCCATTTCCCTAGACTCCATGAACTGCTAACATACCAAATTTCACCCATGAATCAGCATTTAATCGTCCGCCAATAATATCCCACCATATGTCCCAAACCATAATCCACATACTAGTCTCCCTCAAAATAACTTTCTGAACACACCATTCATTCATAATATTATCAATCACATAATAACCCATATAATCAACATCATAAATTCAGTCATCCCAACTATTATTCAAAACATACAACAAACAATTACTTCTAATTTTAGTTTTTCCAATGGCTCAAAATAATACAAATCATAAATTAATCCTAATGAACTGGAACGCATGTGGCATCAGCAATAAAAAAAACGAACTCCATTTCTTTCTATTCTTTCTCAACATTTTCAAACCTCAGTTATTTTTAGAGGTGCTCGGTGAGTCCCCTCGTCAATTGTAGTTTAGAGTTAGTATATAAGAATTAGATATAAGTCAACTTTACAAATGAAGAGTTTCTTGTAAACTGAACTTTGTAACACAATCCTATACAAAATAAAAATTAAAAAAAAAAGGCCTTGCTCCATTCTCTGGAATGCTGCCATCTATCGTCATCGAAGGTACATTTTCTTGACATTTTCTCAACTTTTCGATTTCTTAATAGTTGAACCGAAATATGAATTCAAAAATATTAAAGAAGAGTAAAAGCTCGTCCAAACGGAATTTTTTTTTGACCCTTTTGAAGCCGTTTTTAAGAAAATTACTATTAAGCATTACTGTAAATGCGAAATTGGAAGACCATTTTCACAGGAATCTATTGGGCTTTCGAAAAACTGCATTTGAAGTCATTTCAAGCACTTCTACTAACAAATGTAGAAATGTATACAAATTGACGGCAATGTACATATTAACGGCGTGAGAGATATTTAAAAATATTACATTTGTGTAATTTTTTAAAAAACAAAAGAATACACCAAAATAAACTCAACGTCATATTAAACAGTTCAATTAGCACTACTCATTGGAAAAATTTGAAGACAAAATTTGGAGCCATTTTTGAGAAAATGGCGTTTGAGCGTTTCGGAAAATGCGGAATTTAGATTCCGAAATTTTACGTGAAGTTTTTGATTTTGATTTTAGATTTAGATTTTAGATAATTCTTTTGATGTGAAGTGAATTTTAAATTCACTTAATTTTCACAGAAAACTATTGAGTTTTCGAGAAACTTTATTTGACATTATTTAAAGAACATGTAGTCATAAATCTAATAAAGGGAAGAGATTTCTCTAGTGTAAATATTTTCGACGTGAGAGACAAGTCAAAGAAATTAAAAATGAACAATAGATGTTTATTTTTTTTTTTTTAAAAATTAAAATTCATGCACTATTCCGAAAACTACAAAAATTATAGAAAAAATCTATATGACCTTAATGAAAGAGATATTTACCGACAAAAAATTTCATCGGTAGGAAAGGTCACCATCTTCAATTTTCTACTTGTAGGATGACGCTGAAAAAAATTCAAACTTTTGCAATTTTCGAAACTTAAGAGTTAACCGTGGAAATCGTTGTATAAGTGTTTTTTACCCTATTCTTTCAAAAAACGTTTAAAAAATTGGGAGCCGTTTTTCAGAAAATTTTGAAAATGTCCGGGGGGCTACATGTAAAGAACCCCCAAATTTTAAAGAAATTTTTCAAAATTTCAAAGCTTCAACTAGAGCCAGATGGACAGAGGTTTGTTCAATTTGGAAAATATTGTACGTGTGGTTTAGGGGCAAGGTTTGTTCACAAACGACAGACGGACGGACGGATTTATTTATTTATTTATTTATTTATTTATTTTTATTTAATTTATTTATTTATTTATTTATTTATTTATTTATTTATTTATTTATTTATTTATTTATTTATTTATTTATTTATTTATTTATTTATTTATTTATTTATTTATTTATTTATTTATTTATTTATTTATTTATTTATTTATTTATTTATTTATTTATTTATTTATTTATTTATTTATTTATTTATTTTACGTCAAAAAAAGTTAAAAACTGCGTATGACGTGCTATGGGGAAAAGTGAATTGTGTGCACATTTTCAAAATTCTGTGATCCCTACACTAAGTCATATACTACTTCAATTTTGAATTTTGAAAGGGAGAAAAAAAACAAAAACTCCCATGTAGTAAAATCTATTTTCAAGGATAAATAAGCATTAAATTATGAATTTTGAAAGGGAGAAAAAAAACAAAAAAAACTCCCATGTAATAAAATCTATTTTCAAGGATAAATAAGCAATAAATTTTGGCTCTTATTACTTCCTGCCGCGACAACATGGAAACGATAATTTGAATAATTGTATTTCCCACTGAATTCTAGAAGACGTGCACAGAAAATGAAGTTACATTTATGTCCAGAAGCAAAACAAGGGGCCATCTCAGCATTTGCTCAATGGATCAGGGAAACTGGACGAAAAACCTGATCGAGATGGGGATCATTGACCCGGAAGCTGTAGTACAATAGTTGTTACAGGTTGTTTATATTCATTTATACAGTCCAAATGGTAAATAATGCATTATGTATCATTAGTAAAATTAATGTTACTTTTCTTGTGATGCTCAGTATAGTCTCTAATTGTATAGAAACAGTTATGCAGCAGAAACGATTTCACTTGGGATTTAAACTTTTCTATTGAGGTTAATCGTTTAATGTCATCTGGCAAAGTGTTGTAAAATAATGTACATGTATTGTATGTGAATTTTTTGTAATGAGCTGTTGATACTGTCACCTGGTGAATATGATTTCTACGTCGAGTGTTATAGTAATAGACTTCGGCATTTTCTGAAAATATATTTGCTCAAGCAAGTCATTTTTTTAGAAAAAACACTCGTAAATAAAAAGACACGGTAATGGTAGAATTCCTAGATTAATGAAGAGAGGCTTACATGAATCACGTGGGTGGGATTTGATTATTATTCGTACAATTCGTTTTTGTAATCTAAAAGTCTGGGAGCTATAAGATGTGTTTCCCAGAATATTATGCCATATCTCAGGCGGGAATGAACATTTGCGAAGTATACACAACGAGCACTATGAAGGCTGACTGAATTTGCAAGAATTCTGAACGCGTAGCATAATGAACTTAATTTTGTGTTCAATTCATTTAAATGGACGTTCCATTTAAGGTTTGACTGAATTGAGAGACCTAAAAATTTTGTTGCCTTAACATCAGTCAATGGTACACTGTTCATTTTCAATGGAGCACAGAATTGTTTATTTGAAATGTAAAACTGCATTAAAACCGTTTTCTTTTCGTTTACTATTAATTTGTTATTTCGGAACCAATTTGAAACATCTGATATTGCACTATTTACTGTTTCTTTATTGCAAAGGATGTTCGTATCATACGCAAAGAGAACCGTTTTCCGTTTCGAATCGTCGAGGGCATATCGTTTACGTAAAGTAGGAACAGAATAGGGCCTAAAATCGATCCTTGAGGAACTCCACATGCACCGGGCAAGGAGTCGGAAAGGTGCGTACGTAATGTTCCATCATTCCAGTAAGGTATTTCAACTCTCTGAGATCGTTGTTTAAGGTACGAACATAACCAATCTAGAGCAATACCACGTATTCCATATGAAGGTAATTTGGAAAGTAAAATGTCATGATCAATGACGTCAAAAGCTTTTGAGAGATCTAAAAATAATCCAATAGGTGCCTCGTTTTGATCCAATGATGAGGCGACATCTTTAAGAAAAGAAAATATAACTGTTTCCGTTGATTTTGATTTTCTAAATCCATGTTGGCAATCTGATGGATGGACATGTATGTCCATCCATCCGTCCGTCTGTCGTTTGTGGCGGACGGGCAGACCGGCGGACGGACAGACCGACAGACAGACGGAGGAACGTTTTGAAAAAAATCACTTTTTCGGTATCAGGGGACCACAATACGTCCATTTCCTTGAAATTTCGAAATCTATTATCTGTAGCATTACATAACTTTTTCTATATTACGTATATTACTCTGTATATACGTATGTATAAAAAAAAGTAAAAATAACAAAAACTAGATTTTCTCGTAAACGGCTCAATTTTGTTCTTTAAATTTTACGTTGGGATAGTACCAAATGCACCCTATTCGATGACATAAACACCATATCGCTCTTTTGTTGTTGTTTTTATTACATAAATGTAACTTTTTGACTCGTCTCTCACATCGGAAATATTTATACTAGAGGTGATTTCTTCGCTTTATTAGATTTATGAGTACATGTGCTTTAAATATCAAATGAAGTTTTTCGAAAACTTAATAGAGTCCTGTGAAAAGAGCTTCAAATTTAGCATTTACAGTAATGCTTAATCGCAATTTTCTGAAAATGTTTCCATTAAAATTGCTATTTAGGACGACGTTGTAGCCTTCTTTAATATTCTTAAAATATAATATTGAATTAGGACGGAAAAATTCATTTATAAAAATCTCTATCTTCAATAAATTTGTTGCGTGAGGCGTCCAAACATTTTAAAAAAGTTTGGTTTCCAAAAATTCAGATGTAATGTTGAAAATAGAATCTGTGTCATCAATTTATAAAATACTGCGGCAAAAAGTTGCGATTTTTCGATACAAAAACTCGTATTGTGGACAGAAGTGGATAAATCCTCTTCTAAAATGTGTTTTTTTACGTTCGTCGTCTGTGAAGAACACTAGCGCCTAAACTATGAGTAGAATGTTTTTCAAACTGAATACTACCCAGTCGATTCTTCTCTCCCAGTCTACTCTTCCGAAGCTCAGCGATTTTAAATAACTTTCTTTACTTCTGGGGTGTACTTTACAGGAAGCCATTGCGACATTTTTAAAAGTTTCTCAAAAACGTCTTCAATTCTTTTCTTTAAATTTCTTGTAAAAGTAGAGTAAAATACACGTATAAATGTGGCATAGGTCCGATTTTTACTATTAATAATGTATTTTTAAAATTTCAAAAGTTTGATATTTTTCGGGGTCTTCCTACAATTACAAAATGGAAAATACGGGTTTTTCCTCGAAATGAGTTTGTTCGCCATAATTAGTTCGGTCATTAATCTCTTGAACATTTTTTGAACATTTTATTAGTTTTCGCGCAATATTGAGTGAAATAGGTGGAATATAAAAATATAACAAAAACAAGAATTTTTCAAAAATGGATCATAATTTTTCTTTCAACTCTTTGCAGGAATAGTGCTAAACGTGATGTATAAGGTGACTTAAACGACATTTTTCTCAATTCTTTTGTTGTTATTTTTTAAATTACACAACTCTAAATTTTGAAATCTCTTTCATGTTTTTAATATCTACATTATAAGCGATTTGTATACATTATTACATTTATGATTACATTTACTTCAAAGGATGTCTAATAAAATTTCTCGAGAACTCAAAATTTTCAGTAAAAATGAGTTTGATATTGTGCATTTTCAGAAATGCTCAAACGCCATTTTCTCAAAAGTTGATCCATATTTTTCTCTAAATTTTTGAACAGATAGTGCTATATGGACTAAACAACATGACATCAATTCCGTTTTGATGTGTTCTTTTGTTTTTTTAATACACTGATGTATTTTTTTTAAATATCTCTAATGCCGTTACTATTGACATTACCAGCAATTTGTACACATTGCATATGTGAGTCAAAGTGCTTCACATTATTTCCAATGAAGTTTCTCTGAAACACGAAAGTTTTCTATGAAAAAAATTCAAATTTCTTATTTACTGTAATGCTTGAATGATATTTTCCTTACGCTGTGTTACTCTTCAATATGCCACTCGTCAAATTGCTAGAGGACGCAATATTACTCTTCAATAATATTCTTAAAGTCATGTATCATATCTACCATCAGGGACCAACAAATTGAGAAAATGTGGAACTAGTGCTGCTACAGAATGGTACAGGCTTTCTCGTAGTATTTAGGTTCCTTATTTCTTCTGAGCAGACTACACCGCCCAAAATACATTTTTTGAAGTTTTCTCATTTTTACATTTTTTAATGGTAGATTCGAAATATTACGTTTCGAATATTACAGAAGAGTACATCCTCGTGTTATATGGAAATATTTGATGAAAAATCTTGTACAGTTTTTAATAAAAATCGCTTAAGCTCAAATGTATATGAGAAATTTGAAGCTCTTTATTACGGGTACCTATTGAGTTTTCGAAGATCGCTGTAAATGTCCATATTAACGGCGTGAGAGGTATTAATACATATTTTACACATACAATACATAAAACATTACATTTATGTATTTTTTGGAAAAGCAATATAATATAGCAAAATGAGTTATATGCCGTATTAAATAGTGTAATTAACACTATTTGTAAGAAAAAATTGAAGAAAAAATTAGGAGCCATTTTTTGAGAAAAAGGCGTTTGAGCGTTTTTGAAAATCCGAAATTTTGAGCTCGTTTACACAGAAAACTTTTGAGTTTTTGAGATATTTTATACGACATTATTTGAAGCTCTTGAACTCTTAAATGCAATAATGTGAACAAATTGACGCTAATGTAAATTAACAACGAGAAAGGCTAATATTAACAACGAGAAAGGCTAGTAAAAAAATACATTTTTGCAATTCTTCCAAAAACAAAAGAGAGCAATATGGCGTTTATTTCTTCTCGTAGAGTACATTTAACACTAGCCGCATCAAAAGTTTAAAGAAAACATTTGGGGAGGTTTTTGAGAAAATCTTGTGTTGTTTTAAATTGCATCATTTGTACGCAATACTGCGTGAAAACTACTCAAATTTTCAAAAACGTGTGCATGAATTTAATGAAAGAACTAATTACGTACAAGAAATTTATTTTGAAGGGAAAATCTGTACCTTCAGTATTGTAGGAAGACGCCAAAAAAATCCAATATTTTGCAATTTTCGAAAATTCAGTCAACAGTGAACTACGTGACTTTTATAAACGTATCTTACTCAACTCTTACAAGAAATTTCAAGAAAGCCTTTTGAGCTATTTTTCAGAAAATTTGGGAAATGTCCCTGTGGCTAGTTCAGACCAAAGAAATTACAAAATTATCTAATAAGAAAAAGTCTCTGCTATTCTGTAGCACCACTAGTTAAAAAGTTAAAAGCGCATTTTCGCATTGTATGCCCTTCCATTCAAATTTCCGAGTGCTTCTCCTATAACAAGTTGAAACTAGCTGTTGCTGCTATTTCTAACTGCTTGCCTACATTATACTACAACATGAACCTACCCAAGTGTTTTCAAGCAGCAAACAGCGGGGTCGGTTGCCGAATTCGTTTACTACGCTCCGAGAAATCACGAAAGTTAAGCAATTTCGAGAGGAAAAAAATTGGAACAGTGTTTGTGATAACATTCTTTTTATAATTTGCTATAATTTCAAGCAGAAATTACGTGAAAACTATTCATTTTTTCAAATAATTGTCCAAAACCTTTCTTAATTAACTGTTGTCTTGGAACAGAATTTTTTTAAAGCAAAAAATGTTATCTTCAATTTTTAAATGTTAACTTTTTGCACTTTTCGAAAATACGGAGACTTCGCCGAAAATGGGAAAAAGTCTTTACTTACTTGACATTTTTATCAATTACCAGCGATTGTCTTAAATAAAAAGTATATTTTTGTGATTTTATTGAATAATAATGGTGATGATGATGTATAATAATAATAATAATAATAATAATAATAATAATAATAATAATAATAATAATAATAATAATAATAACAACAACAACAACAACAACAACAACAACTCACTCTATTGAGTAGGTGATCTTGCTATTCTCTGGGCTGTCTGCGTCAGTGGCGATAAGAGAACCAATGAGGCGACCGGGATCTGCATTTTCAGTCACTATGAACTTTTCTCGGTCCGCTTCATCCTCGAATACCGGTGCATTATCGTTTATGTCTCCGACAATTACAGTTAAGATTGCTGAAATGAGAAAACTTGTGATAATGCAGATACAATTAAATACCTGATGCTCTCCACTCCACTGAACACAAAGGATTCTGTAATACACTATTTCTATACGTGTGAAACGGAAAGCATTGCATAGCCCGAACCCCCCCCACACACACACACACACAAAAGTACACTTTTTGTATTCCAACATTATAAATGACTATTACAAGAAATCGTTCATTAAATGACTTCTTACGGCACACATTGCGACGTATTTTCCATTCGTGGCACGATTGCGTCATCACACTTTCAGTCGATCGCCGCGAGAGAATCGTGTGGAGGTAGTAGTAAACTTATTTATTTATTTATTTATTTATTTATTTACGTCAAAAACAGTTAAAAACTGTGTATGACGTGCTATGGGGAGAAGTGAATACTGTGCACGTTTTCCAAATCCTGCGATCCAAATTCTGCAAGACATATACTACTTGAATTTTTAGAAAAAAGAAAAAAGACCGCTTTGATGTAATAAAATCTATTTCCAAGAACAAATCAGCAATAAATTTTGGTCTCTTATCCATCATATCCTTCGTCAAGGAATAATACTTTCTGCCGTCAAGGAATAATACTGATCAGTCGATACGCGATTTTTCACTGAAATGTCAAATACCCGTGATATCCCCATAAAATTGTCTCCATAAATTAACGTTGATTCACTTATAAATTAAATTTATCATACTGTTATACAAACAATAACTTACGCAACTCGTGTATATTGTTTGGTTGCATTCGTACAAATTTGAAAACTTGCTCCTAACGACACTCGTTTTTAAAACAAGTACTCGTATAATAAAGCGTAACATTATAAACTAGTTGTATAACAAAGTCTCAAAAGTTAGGAGAAAAGTCTGAGTGCACAGTGTATGATATCTTTGGAGTTAAATACCTAAATAATTCCTTTATTTATTTAACTCTGTGTGATATAATGGTACTGTTTGTGTAACATATTACTTAGAGAACATTTGCTGAAAGTTTATTTAAAAAATATATTTTTAATTAATTAAAATGATAATTTACACTAGCTACGAGCGTCAATTCTCTATAAATTTTACTATTCAGGGTATTATTAGAGATGGTAGAGTGATACACTGTGTACAATATTCATGGTATATGCCACATGAAATATTTCACAACTTATAATTAGGCCTGCGATAAAAAATACAAGGAAATTGGTAGCTGAACTTTATATATTGTTTGATGTCGATATCAAAAAAGTTACGAAATATTTCTATCATATCACGTTTACTTGAAAAATTCAGTATAACTTCGATTTTTCTAAATATTTACCATAATCTGTTTTGGAGCGTTGGATTTCTTCCCTCCCTGCCTAACCATCATTTTACCGTGGCAAAACCTACAGAAACCTCTTCTGTGTCACTTCCCGTCGCTATCTCTACCAATAGCGTCGCGCGAATGCATAAATCATATCCGAATCGGCAGTCAGTTCGTCTGAATTCTTCTTTCGTGTGTAGTGTCGTGCGTGCGCTGATAGTCTTATTTTACGTGGCGAGACTTGGGTCAGCAGGCCCGCTCTTCCGTCTGACCACGCAAATTTCGCTGCGCTCTTCCACCATCTCGCGGACAAAGAAGGTATCATCTCGGGCGACGAAACAGGCGATTAGATGCTTCTTTTAGTCTTGGGAATATTTTACATGCAGTAGATCTACTACATGGGACAGACGCCTGTACTTTCTCTCCGAAGGAAGGCATATCGATGGAGTTGAACCCGCAAACTTGGGTAGAACAGCCTGATACCCTAACCTTATACACTTACATCGAACCCGCTATAAGTGGAAACTGCATCACATAAACAATTCCAACAGTTGCTTTTCTCTGTGCGTTTCGTGAAACATGGGTTCGAGTTCAAGAGGTGAAAATTTTCCAGATGATTTATGTTACATAACTCACGTACTAATACGTGTACTAATACGCGTAATAATACGTAGTCTTATTAAAAATTGCACGAGGAGCATTACAGACTATGTACTAGTAAGACAACCTTTTCTTGCGTATTTTGGCATGAAACTCTGAGACCAGGAAAATTGTGGGCTCCTCGTAAAGTTTGTGTGCAGTGTCTCAATGATCTACGCTTCTGGCTCAAAGGAAAGAAGCCTGCTGTACGATTTGGAATTCAATTTGCCTAAACAAGAATCGATTATTTTGACATAGATTTACATGGATAAAATGCAACCAATGTTGCTAGATAGTACATGCAAAATTCTTCCAGAGAATTCATTTTAAAATAGGATTTTAGCAAAAATATCAATATCAATATTACAGAAAACGTTGATGTGATGGAAAAAATTTGAGGCCATTTTCATTATCAGCACACCAAATCACATAAAAATCACCGAAAACTTCTCTTGTATTTTTCAAAAAATTCAATTTTACAGGCCTGTGTTATTGCTGATGGTCAGAAGTAAGCTAGAGTTTGCACTCGAGGATTTCAGTCGCAAAGGGCTCTAAGTGCCGTTCACGATAGAGAACGATAAGAGCCTTATCACTTTCTTTTAATTGTAGTAGAATGGAATGAAATTATATTCCACAATCTTCTGACTGCCTTTGGGATTTAATTCAATATCTTTGCCCAGTTTTATTTTGGATTGTCCCCTCCTTTATTATTCTGCTCAGTCTGGCCTCTCCCTCCATGAAAGATGATGTCAAGGGTTTACTTCTTTGCAAAATGCTAAATTTGTGCAAAATTTACAAATGGACATTAAAGAGGAATGAAATAATTTATTAAGGTGAGTTCATTTGTACTTGGTTCATAATTATTATAACACAGTATATCAATTTTTTTACTTAAAATTTATAAGTTAAAGAAATTATAATTTACTTCAGTTAATTTGTTCTATTTAAAACCTACAAGTTTGAAAAACATTAAATTTACATCATAAGAATGAGCTAAATATATTCAAAATAGACTCCTGAAGAAGAGGAAGCTGTTCGAAACGTCGAGATACTGTAATGTTTCAGAAAGTTTAACAATACATCTCAATAAAATTCTAAATTTAAATTATGGTCTTTTATTAATCGTTTGGTATTCAATAAATGCAATATATAGGGTGAGTCACGTAAATTTAGCACCTCCTGTAATTTATGAACGCTTGAATCTATGGTAATGCAGTTTTCACAGAAATGCATGAAGGAAAGGTGCTTGTTTATAAATTATTTCCATTTTATCTCTGGTATTTTACAATATTTCCATTTTATCACATATTTTTCGCTCTAAAACACGAAACATCGATTGTGTTGGCTGTAGCAACTCGCATTAAGAAACGACGCCATAAACAATCATTCTATCTATGAACTTTACGATATAATGGAAATTTAGTATTTTTACTATAAAACCACTTAATAACCAGTGATGCTACAACAGCAAGTACTTTCTCTCCCATACTTACGCGAAAAGTACTCAAATTTTCGAAAAAGTGTACATGACCTTATTTCAAAATCTGACTTTAAGGAACATATTTCGCTAAGAGAAAAAAAATGTATCTTTAATATTTTAGAAGTAGGTAGCAATTTTCGAAAAATCAGTTTTCAACCAAAACGAGACTTGCACCATTCTTTTAAACGTCATTCACATTAACCAACAACAAAATATAATAAAAAACAATAGGGCCATTTTTTTGAAAATTTGGAAAATGTCCAAGGGATTTTATGTAAAGAACCCCCCAAAATGCAAATATCGGTTTCAAATTCCAGGGGCCGCGACATCAGCTGGCGATTGAGGATTATCAGTCATGGAGAAAATCTGATGAACGGTTTAACGGTAGAACGAGCGTTGTTGACAGAGAGACACAGACAGAGACAGACACAGACACAGACAGAGACAGAAACAGACATAGACAGACACAGACAGAGTCAGACACAGACAGAACGACTAACGGGCAGACAGATGTTTTGCCGTCATTCGATTTTTGAGAGCTATTTCTGAGAAAAGGTTCAAAATGTTCCAAGGGCTTTAAGTAAAGTGCCCCCAATATTTAAAGAAAATTCTTCAAAAGGGTAGAGTTTCGAGTCGAGCTAGATGGATCGGTAAATATTCATTTCGGAAAAAATTGAAACGAAAAGTTTAGGCGCCAGTGTTTATCACAGACGGCCGGCCGGATGTTTTGAAAAAAGGGAAAAAGAAAGAAAGAAAGAAAAAACACCCATTTGGTATCAGGGGACCTCAAAACGTGAATTTGCGTTGTATTCCCGAAATAGATTTTCCGCATTATTACAACTTTCTCTATACTACTTGTATTACTCCGTATATACCTAGTGTACGAGAAAATAAAACGCTTTTCCTGGTAGGAATTTGCATGTTTATGACATATTGTAATATTGCGTAGCAGTTAAAAATAATGCGAGTTGTACGTGTTGATGTAGCACCACAATTTGAGATTTATATAACAACACGGCCAGAAACATAGATAAGAACATACCACTACTTCTCTCATTGTGTAGATAGTCTGGATGAGTGCCTTCATCTATGACAGTTATTTGTAGTCTCAACGTATCAAACACTTCCCAATCAAATTCCTCGCTATTGGCAATCACCAAGTAAGTTGTCCATTGTCCATCTTCAAATGTTGGTTCTGACAGTTTGACTGAGCTGTAAAAGTGAAGAAAATAGATAATGTGATCAAAGAAAATAAAATATTTGAATTGATATTAAGCATGTATAAACTCTATAATAATCCCCAAGACAAATGTTCTAGATTTACGTGACCTGCAGTGAATGTGAGAATGACACTTAATTAAATCCTTTTGAATGAAGTCGTATTTGAGAAAACTACATAAAGAAATGTTGCTTCCTTTTATGAACTGGTACTTTTAAACAAATCAAGATTTTTACAGAACATACTGTGACGTACTAGGAAAGAATAACTCAGACGACTGTTTCTGCTTGATATTTACAATATATTCACAATTAATGTATAAATATTATAATACAAAATTTAACCCCTTGGCAACCATTCAATTCTCTTAGCCGCGAAACCCCGCGACCGTCTCTAGGCCTAGCCCAGAACCACTGCTCGGAAGCAGCAAAAAGCAACGCGAGGTGCGAAGCTGTCGGACATAGAGTCCCGTAACCACAGAAGTTACATGGCCAGTCGCCAAACCGATCTTCGACCTGAAGATCACGTGCTAAGATTGCACTGGAGATACCTCTCGTCTTTCGACACTGCGTATCCCGCGAGGCGCATGTCGGCGCAGCCTTAAGTATCCGTCGGCTCGTCCCCACTCTACAAGCGGCGGGCGTCATTCGGCTCTCTGGCCAGCCCTTCCAGGGCTGCAACCGACATCACTCGCGCCCACGCGCGTCCTTTCCTCCCAGATATTTGCGTACCGGGGTTTTCCGGCCGGCGTGGCTACGCCGCCTTTTACCCCCATTCCACCTCCGACTTAGGAGCTGGTTTCCCCGAAGCGGCCTGCCGCAGCGGCGCCGTACCCCGCGACGCCACAATACATAGATCAATACGTAATAGACATTACATATGTACTGAAGCCTTTCATTCTAATTTACCTAAAATTATAATACAAACGAAATTGAGTGCGGAAATCATCTTCAGACACCTCTAAATACAATTAAATTACACCTCTAAATACAAAAGAATAGAGCAATATGGTGTTTATGTCATCGGTCAGGGTGCAGTTGGTACTATCTTTACCAAAAGTTGAAAGAAAAAAATTTGAGCCGTTTGTGAGAAAATCTTGTTTTTGTTTTTTCGTAAAATTGCAAATATTGCATGTAATATTGCACGAAAACTACTAAAATTTTCAAAATCTACATGACCTTAATGAAAGATGTTTATGGACAACAAATTTCATTGTTGAAATCCCAATCTTCAATTTTATGGTTGTAGGATTGTCAGTATTAATTATCAGTAGACCCCGAAAAAAATCAAACATTTGCAAATTTCGAAAATTCAGAGTTAATCGTGGAAATCGGGCCTATGATACTATTATAAGTGTATTTTACTCTGTTCTTACAAGAAATTTAAAGAAAAAAATGGAGTTGATTTTGAGAAAAGTTTGAAAAGGTCCGGTGACTTCATGTAAAGTACCCCAAATTTTAAAGAATGCTTTTCAAAATTTCAAAGCTTCAACTAGAGTTAGATGGACAGGGGTTTCGCAATTTGGAAAAGATCGTACGTGTGGTTTACGCTCTAGGTCTGTTCACATCGGACGGACGGACGGTCGGACGGTCGAACGAACTGAACGTTTGGATGGACGGACGGGGGGGGACGGCGGAAGGGCGGACGGAATGGACGGGCGGGAAGGGGGACGGAATGGACGGGCGGGAAGGACGGACGGAATGGACGGACGGGAAGGAAGGACGGACGGACAGACGTTTTGAAAAAAGCAATTTTTCGTTATGATGGGACTCTAAAACGTTTATTTCCGTTGAAATCTCGAAATAAATTTTCCGCAGCATTATATAACTTTCTCTATACTACGAATATTACCCCCGTATATACGTATGTATACAAGAAAGTGAAAAGGGAAAATACGCCTGAAGATGTATTTAGTGCGTGAAAATAGGCAAAAAAGACAAAATAAAACTTCCTGAAAATGTTTCTTTTTCAGAATTCATGCAAATATATTAAAACATTTAAATAATTTCATTCGACATTTAGTGGTACTAAAACAGCACGTACTTTCCCCCTCGTATTTTGGCGTTAAATTACGCGAAAAATACTAAAATTTTCAAAAAATTGTACAGGACTTTTTTTTTAAGGAACAGATTTCATGATGGGAAAAAATACTATCTTTAATATTTTAGTAGTAAAAAGTCTCGGGAAAATTTTGAACTTTTACAATTTAAAAAAAATTAGAGTTTTCAACGAGCATGAGACCTGCATCATTTCTCTAAACGTTCTTAACACTATCCAACAATAAAATTTAATCATAAACGATGGAGTCTTTTTTTTTTAATTTGGAAAATATCCCATGGTTTCATGTTAAGTACCCCCCAAAATAATATCGGTTTCAAATTTAAGATACCACGACATCAGCAAGATCGATTGAGGAATATCAATTTTGGAGAAAATTAACTGAACAGTTTAGCCGCTAGTGTTGTTCATAGACAATGGACAGTCAGACAGATGGACAGACGTTTTGCCGTCATTCGATATTATGGTATCAAGGACACACAAAATGTGGATTCTGGCTATACCATGTGCGGGAGGATTTTACTCTAAATTTAACAATTGGATGGATCCAGTTTTTCGTTACCAGGGCCCTGTAATAAGACTTTTTCTGCCGAAAATTTACCATTCTTCTGTGCAGCATTACATATTTTTTCTCTACTCCGTAGCGAGTTAGTAAAAATACATACTTTTCTATACAGTCCATGTCAGGTAATAGATTACTTTCTTTAATAATTATAAATATTCACTCTATTAAGCAACTATTCCTCTAAAAAGCCACTTTTGTTGAAGATAGCAACAATAGTTGCCTAGTTCAAGTTTCACTACTTGCGTACTTTTACCATTCCCTCACCACTGACTATTTTCATATGTCCAGGAATCAACAAGAGTAATGCCTTTTAGAGGGTTCTTGGGTTTGATGCCGAACTCACGCCCTGGACGAAAATCACTGTTGACGAATGGCTGCCATGGAAGGCTTCGATAAATAACTTTATTTCCAATGTTTGATTAAATATAAATGGTGAGGAATGAATAAAAAGAAATTGCATTGTTTCCAATAATGATGGAAACAAATTACAAATAGAAAGAAACTACATAGTCATACAAAAGGTATTACAGTTTCCAACAATCCTTTTCACTGGCTGTGCATAGTATTATTATATACGAACTATGTATTAAGTGCAATTATTTACGAATCAAAATTACGAACAGGGTACACCTTGACAAATTAAGAGTAGAGATCACATTTACAGTTTTTGTAGTAGGTCATTTCAGCAATTTCACAGCTGTGAGTGACCTACAAGATTTGGGTGAACACTTTTCATTCAATTTTTAATTAATGGTCTGATAATGGTGGAATGGTCTGATTGTGCATAAACAATTGAAGGACTTTACCTACTGTTCTGACCATGAGCCGCCACTGCTGAAATGTGACAATGTCGTGCGACGGGTTCCAAAAATAAATTACATATTGTAACGAATATTGCGTCATCTGCCGGTGCCACCACGAACTACCTGTATGCGCGGATTGCGACATCTGCCGGCGGCCTCTGAACTAGATGGTCTCAGAGTGTTCGCGGGGCGTATCGCAAAATAAATTCGTAGAATAGCGTATAGAAAATTCTTGACGACGCTCGCCGAGTATAAACATGCGGCGTATAAATACGCAGTATAAATACAAGTCTGAAGTGGAGGCTGAGCTATGAAGTGTGTGCATCGCGTTGAATAGCAGTACAGTGTTGAATAGCAGAGCAGTGACGTGAACCGTGGCCAGCGCCGCGAACTGTGGTCAGTGCAGTGGGCTGTGGTCAGTGCTTCGAACAGTGGTCAGTTGTTAGGATTGTGCGACAGTGCAAGAGAAGCGAACAGTGAAAATAAATACTCAAGAGAAGTGTAGTGTAAATAAATAATCAAGAGAACTGTAGTGTAAATAAATAATCAAGAGATGTATAATGTAAATAAATAATCAAGGGAAGTTCAGTGTAAATAAATAACCAGGAGAAGTGTTGTGTAAATAAATAATCAAGAGAAGTAAGCCATATAAAAAATAATCAAGTGAAGACTATCTGTACATAAATCAAGTGTTTTCAGTGATTGTGTTAAAAAAACAAAATACACGTTTTTGTTAAAATAATACCAGAGTTTTAATTCATCACCTAGAATCGTAATAATATGAATAATTTTCGCCAAATCAATTTTTCATGAACATGACGATTATATAATACATTTTAATGCATGAAATTATACTGAAACAAAAAGTTTAAAGAAAAATTTTTAGAAAATATACTTTAGATTCTTTTGAAAAATTGAAACGATTTGTTAAATTAAATTTTAAAAAAATAATTTAGTTAAACAATTGAAATTTTGTAAATTTCAAAATTTAAGAGGTTTTGATAAAAAAATTACTATATTTATAAGTATATCTTATTCTATTCGGGCAAGAATTAAAGAAATTTGGAACAACTTTTGAAAACATTTTGAAAATGTTCTACGAACTATATTTTAAGAAATTCCTCACAGAACTACGAGCTCATTTTGATTGATCGAAGAATGTCCCTTTCGTAGAAAATCCTGTGAATGGTTTTCGCATTTATGTTGGTCACGGACAATCGGACGGTTAGAAACTCTTAGAAATAACACTTTTTGTGTTTTTGGTTCCCCCAAAATGTGTATTTCCCTAAAAATTTCGACATATATTTTTACGACACAACATAAATTTCTCTATTAAATCTAAAAAGTAATAAAACCCGTTCATAAAATGCAACACTGGAGGTGAGTGAAAATTTTCCATTTTGCCTTCTTTTAAACAGTATCCATAACTTTTCAAGTAATATTCTATTGGGTTTAACGGAATATTTTTGGTTGCTTGAAATGGAAGCAATATAAGTTACAACTTACGTCTTATATAAAGTGTTGTCGTCTATTTCAATGCCTTGCGTGTAACCTGAGGAGTACTCCCAATCTATTTCAAATCTTAGATTTGCTTCGGTGTCAGGGTCAGTGGCCGTTATGTCGTAAGACGCTCTTTCCCCTACATCATCATGCTCATTAACCGCAAAGCGGTTAGGAGGCTGAAAAAGCAATTAGTTTGTAAACTTGTTTTAATTAGTAAACATTACAAATTATAATAATGAAGAATAATTGCTTGAAATATCAGATATGATGGAAAATCACTTCTAGGTACAGTCATAAAATCTAATACGTTTAAAAATTAGTTACTTAAAATTACGTTAAGACTCTACACCACAATACACCTTCACACAATTTAGTGAGAATTATCAGCACGTGAAGGATTTTGAAAAATGCCTAAATGTGAGTGTGCATGAAATCAATTGGCATCAAGGTGAGTGTGCATTCAATCGTCTGTTTTTTATCAACACATAAATTTTAGTTGACACAATTAAAATCCGGCCGCGTATTATTTACTTATGAATTAATTGCAGTTTTGTTTGAAGTTGAAACTTACCATTATTAAAGTAGGCTGTTCATCGTTTATATCAATTAGCGTAATAATCACTTGACAGAAATCTTTAAAATTACCGGTGTCCGTCGCTACAACCTACACACAAGAGAAAAAAGATCTACTATTAATAATTGTTATTTTATATTGTAAATTACATACTTAATAAATAAATCATTGGAAAATAAAACTTTACCCTCCGGTCATGTTTAATTCGTCATACTTGAGGTGAAAAGATCAGTAAGACTCACTTTTAATTTTTGATTGTACATAGCAAGGAAAATGAACCCGTTTTATTGAAATAGGGGTAACCCGCCCAAATACGAAATCCAATTCTCATATTAATAGTTCAAACCCTGAGTATTTTAACTGAATTCTATTTTTTAATACTAAATTTAAGGTTTTTACTATTTCAAACTTCCTTTTATTATCAGTAATAAATCCTATCTGTCCTCTAGGGAACCGCGCATTTTAGTGACACTGAAGGGGCCACTCGATACAATTGTGTGGTATTTTCGATTGTTTCCGAAATTGTTTTTTTCTGTTACACTCGTCAATGCTCACTGTGAACACGGAAGTCAACAGCTTGTGTATCAGAGCCGGGTTCATTGTGTTCCTGCAAATCGCACGTACGTTGGTTGGTTGTGATTCTGGGCGCGTCAACTACTGAGGTCATTAGACCCTTAAGTGGAGAGCATGTTTTTCATCGGGAGGTGGCGGTGATCTTCCCCCGCTGGATGGTGAGATACGGCGCCGACCTACCGTCGGCTAGCGGGATTTCTCTTAACCAGGTATTCAGTGGGGCACCGAACCAGCCGGGACAAACTCCAAGCTTCCGACCGGTCTCCCGGTATGTGTAGTAGTGTAGAGCATGTTAGAGTGTATGTAAGTACGGGGTGAGAATAGGTCAAGGAAGAGGAAGAAAAGCTCGCACGCGGTCCATGGCCGGTTTGTTAGGGTACTGCTCCGACATTCGCCTGGTATTGATCGGAGAAATCACGGAAAACAACCGATCAGAGCAGCCGGCCGCTAGAATTCTCCTCCACACAGCGACTGAATTCGACCTAGCTGACAAGCTGGTGTCGAAAATCTTGCCACTGCCGGGAATCCAACCTACAACCTCTCGGTCAAAGTCGCACATACGTGCGCGCTGCCCGCCCGTATGGGTATCTTAAAATGTTCTGCCTCGATCTTATCTCTTCAGGGTTGTCCTTCCCTGTCGTTTGTATTTTTTTATATTTTATATCCTTTTTTCGTTTATTTGTTTTTACAAAATAATTTTGTACTATTGTATAATGTGTATGTTCTTCGTAATAAATCTGTGATTTGGTTTATTTCACTAATTTATTGCGAATTTAGTTGCACATTATAAGAATGTTAGTGTCTTTACAATTCAGCTCCCAACTTTTACCTAATCCCCATCGTTGTACATCACTAGCACGCGTCGAGACCAAGAATATTTAATCCTTCTGCGTTCGCAGCTCTCGAGTTCCGAAGCGTGTGATTGCCCGGGCCTGTGAGCGGCGCAGACATGCTGCACAAACGTGTAAGATCGATTGCTGCCCCTCCACCTCAATTTGCGAAACCGAATAGTACCGCTAGACGTAGCTCCTTTAGCACCACCTTTTACAGCATTGGTTTTTAATTGACCTCCGTCAAGCTGGAACCCCCACTATATGGAAATTTAAAAGCAACTAGCCTATAATTTTGTGCTAATTTTGTACCAAAATAAAATTTTAATTGTTTACTGCTTAGCGAGACGTTCAATCCGACAAAAAATTATTTCTCACGCTCTTTCATCAGTTTATGTTATTTCAGTCTGAGATGAATCGTGAACTCACTCACTGACGCAATAATGCCTACTGTGGCGAAAAGGGAAATTATGAAGGGAATTCATACATGGTGAAAACAGATTTCTGTACATCGATAAGAGCAAGAAAAGCAACACCGTCAAAGAAAATAATGTTTTTGCATGTCTAGCTGTAAATTCATTCACCACAGATGAGTCAGTATTAAATAGTAAGCTCTATTCTCAACAATCGTCTTCCACATTTAACAAGATAGGCTCTAACATTCATCAACGGTAGGCATAAACATTCATCCTGCTTTTTTCAAATATTACACAAAATGTGTTCGTTCCACAATAATTTTTAGAGTAGTAATGAAAATGTTTACGGTTGAAAAGGATCACATAGAGCCATTCACAAACGAAAGGTCCAATTGGCATACATACCTGAAAAATTATTTCCGTTTGTCTTTCATAGTCGAATGCATTTGCGGATTTAGATGTAATTCGACCTTCTTCATCAACTTCCATTAATGTATTTGTTATAGTGTAGCTGGAATATTCAATTTCTTTTTAAAGTTGTGATTTTTTTCTTATATAGGTGAATTCATCCATATCAATACATATTCAGTAAGAACACATCATTCTTCACGTACCGTATAATGTCGTTCTCGTCCGGATCATTAGCTATCGTGTGCACTACAAGGTGGCCTTCGGGTTGATTTTCCTCAAATTTCACCTTGTATTCTTCTTTCTCGAACTTTGGGGGCTCATCAATCAAATCTAAAAGTTCAATTCTCAGTACAGCCTTTGATGTGTGCGACTTGTCTGCTTCTTCCTCCGCTATTATCTGTAAACAATAAAAAATTCATTAACAACTAGAACAAATGGTGAAATTTTTACATTTTGTTATTTTAACCTTCCTGCACAAACGCGCAAGAGTGATTACATCTTTACTTGAGATCATCAACGATTTTTTGAAAATACCAACACTTCATGTAATTTTTTAGTTCAAAATTTAAAATTTGAATTTATCGCGCTTCTTTTCCTGAAAAAAGACTTTCACGCGATAGCTAAAAGGTAGTTTGGATACCATTTGCAACATTATAAGAATGTTACGTGTCCGTTGCAGATAAAAAGATAACTTGTTGTTGTATAACTGATTGTTGTAATAATGTGGTAAATAAGGCTCGGATTCTGATGACGTCAAAATTATTTGAAAATGATCTATAAAGTGACTTGAAAATAAGAAAAAATGATCTATAAAATTACTTAATATAAGGAGAAAATAACCTTTTCTTACACTAAAAAATTCCTATGAATATGATTGATCGATTGATTGATTTTTTCCTGTTTCCGGGACGTCAACGACTTTGGTCATTAGTCCCGTTAGTGTAGTGCATGCTTTTCTCAGGAGATGGCGGTGATCTTCCCCCGCTGCATGGCGAGATCCGGCGCAGACCTACCGTGAGCTAGTGGGGTTTCCCCCTAACCAGAACTCTCCCACCAACGGGGCACCGCCCCAGCTGAGACAAGCTCTAAGCTCCCGGAATATGTGGTAGTGTAGTGCATGTTAGTGTGTGTGTGTGTGTAAAGGGAGAGGATAGGACAAGGAAGAGGAAGGAAAGATCGCGCGCAGTCCGTGGCCCGTTTGGTAGGGTACCGCTCCGGCATTCGCCTGATGTTGGTCGAAGAAACCACGGAAAACTACCGATCAGAGCAGCCGGCCGCTAGAATTCTCCTCCAGATAGCGACTGAATTCGACCTAGCTGAAAACCTAGTGTCGAATATCCTGCCGCCGTCAGGACTCGAACCTATGACCTCCCGGCTAGAGGCGCTGCAATGGCCTCAGTTGATGCACTGAGCTACCGCTCCTAGTCCTATGAATATGTTTATTTATGCAATTAATTTTGCAATTTTACATAAAATGTATTGATATAAAAATATAATTAAAGCAGTAACAATCGTTTCACGTAATGAACCTTGAAAAATAATTTCTTTATAATCCACTTCCTCCCTATTTGATTAATATATCAGATTAATAGATTCAGAATTCTTTCTAATTCTGCCAGCCTTCATGCAGCTCGTTGCGTGTATTTTACAAATGTACATTCCCGCCTGAGATATGGCATAATATTCTGGGGAAGCTCATCCTTTAGTGCCCAGACATTTAGATTGCAAAAGAAAATTATCCGAATAATGAAAAAATGCCATTCACGTGATCCCTGCAAGCCTCTTTTCATTGAATTTGGAAACGTACCATTGCCTTCCCTATTTATTTACGAATCTGTAGTATTTGTCAAAACTGACTTACTTAACGGTGGGCACATATTTTCATGTAATTCTGATATTTATAGTTACAACACTCGACGTAGAAATCATGTTCAAGTGTCAGTATCAACAGCTCACTACAAGAAATCCACACACAATATATTGTGACCGTCCGTTTTCTTAGACTTCGAAAACGTGTCACATCCGACCTAAGAGAGCGAGGGCAACGAGTATTTTGAACGCGCGCCAACGCAGATGAATATTAGGAATGCTAACTAGAAATTAGAACAAGAGAGACCGCCACCATAGACCGAGGGCGAGTCCGGTAGTCAGATGAAAGAACAATTTCTTTCTGAGGGTAGCAGCTGAACTGGGCGGATGTATTGAAAACGGCACGCCAGGAATTGATATTGCAGTGGACTTCAGATTTGCAACTTATAGGAAAACTCTTCAGGAAGATAAGAAGAGGTAATGATTCTATTATAAATTGATTTAAACGTAATCTTAGAAGATAATAAGAAACGTTATGAATTTATAATGGGAGAATTAGGGAGAGGAGTTTTGAATAGATGGCAGTAATTAATAGATTGCATTCATTTCTCTTTCCAGTTTTTTCCTGATATATATATATATATATATATATATATATATATATATATATATATATATAGAGAGAGAGAGAGAGAGAGAGAGAGAGAGAGAGAGAGAGTTTCATTTTTTTGTGAAAGTAATGTTAAGTCAGAAGTACTAATTTTGATTTTCAATGTGTTTTTTCTTTCATTTTTGTATAAATTAATACTTTAACGGTTCTTCGAATTTCTGAAAGTGTGTGTGTGTTAAAAAAATTGGGTTGTAAAGAAGAGTAGGAAATTGTGTATCGAGTTATTAGTGTGTGTGTGGGTTTTTTCTTACAGACAGTCAAGAGTATTCTGTATTTGATTTTTTCTGTGTGCCATTTTATGTATCTGTCATAGCAGCAAATATTTCTAGAATATATTCTGAATTAAGTGAAAAGTGATTCTCACTCGAGTTGTGTGTAATTTTGCATCCAATCAAAAACGATCTTCACGGCCCTGCCCCCCCTTATTTTTTTAAATTTATTGTGTCCACACTGGGACGTCTACACTGAGCTAGTCGACCATCGGGTGAATTGTGTTCGCCACCCCCCAAAGACGTCTCAGGTCGGGTGCTGGCCTTACGGCTTGTACCGGACGGAACTGTGGCTCGAAATATGTACTTTACTTTACAGCGCATTGCCAGATGAAATTAAACAATTAAATTGGTACACAAATTTAAGTTAAAAGTAAAATTGTTTCTGCTGCAAAACTGTTTCTAGACACTTAGTGACTATTCTAAAAAAATGTTTACTTTAACAAAACAATGATATAGTATAATGAATATGTTTACATTTGGATTGTGTAATTTAAAAAAAAGACTTAATATGCCTGTAACAAGTAATGTACTTCAGCTTCTGGGTCAATGACCCCCATCTCGATCGGGTTTTTGTCTTCTCAGCTCTGCGCGAAGGCAGGTGGGTTTGCCTTGCCTGGAGCGAGTACCTAGGCCGTTGAGGCTTTACCAAGCTAACAGGCAAGGGAGCTCGACCCGCAGGGGGGGAGCGAAAACTCCCGAAGGCGGACGGACTTTCCCTGCTCCATTGAGCAAATGCTGAGATGGCTCCTTCATTTGCTTCTGGACGTAAATGTAGCTTCACTATGCGCACGTTTTGTTCAGCCTTCCTTTTGCTTGTAGTAGTTGTAGAGCTGAGGGTGAGTTTCTATTTTGTTAGCAATATAAAAAAATCAAATATGTTCGTTCGTTTACCGTTACAAATAATTCTATAATTCGGAAACGAAAATATATGGCTTTTTAAATGTTAATATCTCGCTTTTTAAAATTGTTGTTGTTATTATTATTATTATTATTATTATTATTATATTATATTTTTAAGTCTCTCGCCTAGCGTGATGCCATACAGCCGAACGGTGAATTCAGGTGATGTTATATCAATAAAACTTTCCTCACGATGCGTGCAGTACTCAGTTGTTGTTTTCAAGAAAGCATGCGCAGATAATTTTCTCTCCCATACGTCACATACAGTTTTTTACTAAATAAATAAAATGACAATAAATGACTAAAAAACTCTTCATTCCATCACCTATATGTCGTGATAAACATTCATTTACAAGTTAACTACATCTAGAATGCACCAGTGAAAAAATGATACCCCATCAGGTTGCGAGCCCTGATCATAAATGTTTCAAAGAAAATTCGCGCAGGCCGCAATTTTCCATTCAAACAATGGAATAAATATTTTACGTTTACAAATCATGCCAACTACATTAAATTAGGGAATACATCAAATCTCTTTCCAAAAATCAAAAGTTACGTAAAGAAATATTACATCCTCTATAAATTCCATAACAATCCAGAATTAAGGTACATTATACCCAAAACATGTAAAAAATTTAAATATTCTTTAATAACTTTTTCATATATTTATTGAATAAATATGGCTACAACGAAAACAAAAGCATTAAGGGGAAAAAATTGAAAATTTATTTTGGGTACAGAAGTAGGCCCTGAGCTGCGACATCATTACTTTAGAAATACTATCTCTTTTGCTTCAATTCTTTTTTCTCGTGATAACAGATGATTTGAACTTGTGCCTCAACCAAAACAATACTTGTACCATTAGTTTTTATACATTTTTAACAGACTTTTTCATAGAAAAATAAAATTTTCGCTATAAAATAATTAGTTTAAATGATTAGTTTTAGTTCCTGCATTAGCTATATATTTTAGAATTATAACAAAAAATAATCAGATAATTATCTTACATAGAACCGGAGTTACGATGTTTGAAGTTTCTAATGACAGCCAAAAAGTCAACTTTCGGGGAAATGGCTTTAAAGAAAGCTCTAGGGTTATAGATTATGCCATCTTTTTCTATGTCTACATCTCGAATTAACTGTCTTCCTCTTAAATATCTTCTATTATTTTCTGATGTCGGTTTCTTGCTTTTTTGGGGGGTGAACCGCGCCCCCTTTCGAAAAATGGGGCGTGGTTCCCCTAACGCAAGGTCACAGAAATATCCAAATAAAAAAAAAGCGAAAGATCGTAGAATAAAATGGGTTTCGCCATGTTAAAGCGAATATACAAAGGTGCTGATTCTGTTAAATTACAAAAAAAAAAAAAATCCTGAGATTTTCCCTTACTTTTGGGATATAGTATACCATAAAATGGAATCACATATTTTAAAATTATAACAGTAACTGTCAAATATAGTGTATTACCGTAAGATCAATGAATCTCCAGTCGGTATCCTCATAATCCAAGAGTGATGGATCCAATGCTGAAATCGTGAGTGTTACTTTTTGGTACCCTGACGAAGGAATCAGGAGGAAGTTGTGGCTCCAAAAATTTTCTTCCAGCGTTAGATGAAAGGTGCCATTGTCTGCCTAAAAGTTAAAAAAAATGCACAGAAAAATATGAATATTAACATACACACATATACCACCATACACACATATATGGTGTTCAAGTTACTAAGATCGCATCATAAAACCGTTTTATCCACTTTTCGTATGTCTAAATTTAATCATAACAAAACTGAGGTCAGTTTCATTGAAGAAAGGCCGGGCGCACATTGAGGCAAATGTGGCGCCCACATCCCAGCCACTAGTCGCGACCAGAGGCTGCGGACACCTTTCTCCATTCCTTTTAAGGTGATCAGAAAAATACGCGTTCTTTAACATGCCTTTTTTATTTGTATTGATCAAAAGATGAGAGGTTCTTCTATGTTCTGGTAGAGTTTGAATCAATTTTACAGTCTAGTTTTCGAGTAATGTGATTGCAAAGTTCTGTCTTTTTAACTTTTATCTGCATGAATTATTTTTTAAAGCATTTCAATACACCATTTAAAAATATATTAAATTCTTTCTCAACATTTTGAAATGCACATGGTGACACATTTTAGGATGTGATGGAAAACAACACGAAGTTCTAATTGCATTTCTGCAATATTTTAAGGAAAAAGTTTGAACATCACGCTTCGTACAACGTGCCCATGCGGGAAAAAGATTTGTGCATTCCAATGGAAGATTTATTTAAAATTTTAAGTCTAAATCAATCCAAAGGGACGTTCTCGCGCTTTCTAGATGGTAGGGATGATAACGCGCCTAGCGCGCTTAATTGAAATCGAGCGACAAGTCCTAGGTGTTGACACATAGACGGCCAAAATTAATTCAACTTTGACGCCGTACTTGGAAATCTATCATTTATAACAGTTCCTTGGCGCTAATTAATAGCAAAGAGTATGCATTTTAAACGTCCCGCGTTGGACTTAAATTTTTTTTTTTCTAAAGACGGCGGGCTGGCTTCCAGAGAGAAAGGCAAAGCCGTCTTTCGTACGAAACTCTTTGGAAGGACAAACGGCTTTGAAAAGTTGAACTGTTTTCATAGACGCTCGCGAGATCACGCCAGATATGGAGCCCTCATTGTCGGCATTTCTCAGAATCAAATACATTTCTTAATAGGCGCCATCAGACTCAATTGTTGGAGAATTTTCAGCCGAGCATTTTCACAAAAGATCGCCTCGCCAGTTACAAGGAGTAGTAGTAATTCACATTCTGGCTGCATTGAAAAAAAATTTTTGACTGTTTGTAGCGGGGGCTACCAGATTTTGTGGAAAGAGGGTTTGCCGCGAAAACCAGCTGAAATTATATGCGCATGAATCACAACAGTAAGCAATCTTCTGTTCGCCTAAGACAAGGTAACATTGACAACTTCAATATTCAATAATTTTTACACTGAGATAAACTAATAGTTCTTAAATAACCGTCTTTCAGAATTTTCCCTTGTGGCAAGCTAGGAAGTTCGCTTCGTGGGCAACCCCATTCATCATTCTGTGGCTCTTTAAAAACTCTGCTGAAGCAATTTTGCAGCCTCAACACTAGTTAATGGGGATGGGCATGGTGGAAATACGATGGAATGGGCGATTTAATTGCGATTAGTACAACAATCGATTATTTTGTACTATTAATCGAAAAATTGAAACGATTATTTTTACACTTAATGAACACATCGATTATTTTTTCCGATTTTTAGATCGATTATTTTAATTCAAATATTATTGTTCAAGACAAGCAAAATATGAAAGTACATCTCTCCCCTTGAATTTCAGTACTGGAATTCCAGTTCTGCTCATCTCTCTCCAACTGCAAAACATAATAAGAGACAAACATACACCATTAATTTCATGTTAGTAAAAGTAATAAAATGAAAGAGACAGAATTGCCATTGTCCTAAAATCATCTTCAACTGAGTTCATCGTTAGATTACAATTATTGGTGTTACTGTATCTAGAAATTCTACCACCATTTTCCTTTTAACCTGAGGTGCAGCCGTTTTAATGAGTATGTGTGGAATGAATATAAGATATTTAAGTAAAGAATAAACAAATATTAATTAAATCCTGCCGTGCTTCTAAAAACTACTAAATGATTAATTAATTTACAAATTTTACTTATTTTACACATTATTTAAAAATAATTAATTTAATTAATTTAATTATTCTTTAATTATCGCCCATCCCTACTAGGTAAGTGCAATTAAGCGACAGCGACAACATGCAGATCAACACTCTAGCGGCAGGACTGAGAATGACTCAAAAGTCGTGCCGAATTCCATCTTGGAGATACTACCCTCAGCCGCCACCTTAGAAAAACCTAAGTATGTACTTCGGTTTTTATAGCATGGTACGTGAAGACCTGTCTTCACAATGAAATACGGCACGGCTTTTCGCATGTTTCTCGGTCGTGTCACTAGAGGTCGCTTAATCTGCAGCACTGTTTGATTCAGTTGCGACTATGCTACATATAGCGGCACGACCGAGAAAAATGCAAAAATGACCCATCATGAAGACAGGCCCTCACAGTCATGTTTCGCACATGAGTTTTATTTGTGATATGAAAAAGTATGTGCTACGACACCCGAGAAGCCATCGTCAACATCCATTGAAAACCTGCTAGCTTTAGTATCTAGCTTTAAGTAAAATTTATGTAATATATAAGACACGATATCAATGGTTGGTGCACTTTTAATACATTCCGCACCTTTAAAAAGGTTTTGAAGGTTAAAAAGGTTAAGAAATTTTGGCCATTATTAGCGATCACTGTAAAAAATTATTTTTATGTCTATAATGCTACCTTCTATAAATTTTCTCTTACTAATTGCGGAACAGCTCTCCTTTATATTCAATCTTATGCCTCATTTTTCATCATGTCTATTTCAAAACTCATCATAAGTGTCTATTTCGTTTATGTCGGTCTCACAACACCCCCTTGTCTCGCAAATAAATATTTCTGAATGTAATATGAACTCTGTCTACCAGGGAATATCTTACTCGAACCACCTTAAATTAGAGCCCCGTAAACTTGGCCACTGCTGTCGCCGCGTCCGGCCACAATCTGCAAGTGGCCGGGCCTAACTACTTGACGCCGCCACATGTGACGACCAACACGCTCACTGACCGACAGTCACCGGCTTCTCAGCCTTGCTGCGTCATCCCATCAATGAACACGTGTGTGATGAAGACATTCGACTCTCCGAAGATATTACCATCGTTATCGAGTCCTTCTCTTTGGGACTTACACTCAGACGTATATAGAGATAGGTGTAAGAAGAGTCAAGCATAGTGTAACACAATCATTTAATCAAACTGTAATTCAAATCATCAATTAATCAAACTGTAACACAAATTCACCAAAACTTTTGCAGAAAACACAGGAAATGAAGCATAAAGAAAATACAGTGCGCCAAGAAAATCTCTCCCGAGTGGCACTTTGCTGTTGAGAGTGCCAGTAACAGAAATTATGTTGGTATCACGAGTTGAAGCCTATAACAAAATAAAACAAATTGTATACTCACAACAAGTATAACAGATGCTGTAAATGTCATCTTCACTTGTTTCCCAGTGATCTGGTTGCTACCAACATAAATGCAATTTATAATACGAGGCCCTGGCTTGGCTTGGTGCGGAGAGACTTTTCTGGGGCACGTTACAATATATCCTTGATATATTTCATTTTATTTTGATTTTGTAATGTTGCATTACAGTTATTAAATGTTCTAAATTGATTGATGGCAGAGAGGAAGATGTGGCGAATATAGTTGAGATGAGCTACAGTGGCGCGACTAGTTACTGATGCTGGCGATAGTGACCAACGACTTGTGGCCTCCACAAATGGCGAGTGTGCGCACAGCCTAAGTACTAATAGAACACGTGTTCTAATAAAGTTGGGGAAGTAAAGGAATCTCTTGATGTATCCAACGTAATGGAGACGGAAGTTACCAAATAGTTCACCCACAGCACGAATACAGCCCAAGACGTTGATCGATTCTCTTACAGCTCGTCTTGGCGCACTCGACCCAGAGGCAAAAATTATGCTTAACCTATTTAAAAAAAAGTGAAGCATGTATCAGATGTTTGGAGGAAATCCAGAACAATCCTGGAACTGAAAGAGTTGGAAAATGATAACCCGGTTTACTGGCGACTAGCAGTCCTGATGGCAACAATGTACTCGTTGTACATGGAGCTGCAGGTTACCAGAAGGGCTCTCGGCCTTTCGACAACGCACTGGAGCAGAATTTCCTTCTCGAAAGAGAATTTCAGCATCCCTGAGTGGACAAATCTAATGTGTCTCACTGCAGTAGACGTAGCGAACGCCTTCGGGACACCGACACGCACAGCACTCGACGCAGCTATTGCCGGGAGAATGTTAATCCAGTGCTTACAGATATTGTTCGTTGATTAGTGTTTTCGAGCGCGTCAACTGCTAGAGTCATTAGTCCCTTAAGAGTAGTACATGCTTGTATCGGTGGCGGGGGTCATTCCCCACTGGATGGCGATATCCGGCGCTGACCAACTCCACAGCCAGCGGGTTTTTTCCAGTAGTGGAGAACCGCTACAAAAGGAAGCTCCCGACTGGTCTCCCGACATGTGTGGTAGTGTAGTGTACGTAAGTGGGAAGTATGTAGTGACGATAGAACACGGAAGAGGAAGGAGAATTCAAGCCTACCAGCTGTTGCATTCGACCCAACTATCAAACTAATGTCGAAAATCCTGCCAGCGTCGGGACTCGAACCCTGCGAACTCCAAGTCAGAGACACTGCAATAACACTAATTGATGCCCTGAGCCATCTATGATGGCTTTAGGAACGTTGTGACTGATATTGTGAACAGTATGCAGGTCATCATGATAGGGGGTCTCATCGAGCCAAATTCCTCTCAAATGTAACGCAGACAAGGGTGCTCTCTCAGAAAGCTCTCTTCGACTGTAATAGACCCATTCATACGGACGACTAAAGCCACTGTGGCTCCCCACCATTTTTCGCGTAAAGAAACTTGATGGAGCCCATGGGTGACTGCTCATCCTAGGACAGCCTGAAGCAGCGAAAACACACAGCGGAATTCTTTACAGGCGGTAGCGCCTGGCCCATGATGGTAGAAGGGGAAAGGCCCAATCCTTGTGACGGCCCGTGAGGTTCGTCCAATTTAGACGCGGATGGGTCTAAAAGAACAACAGAAAACGCTTGATGTATCCACTCCATAGCTTTATGACCTCTAGAAGTTCGATGCCCTCTGTCAGGCCGTACAGTCATCCACGGTATTTCCCCTCTGAATGGGGAGTTTCATCAAAAGCATGCTCGATCAGCTCGTCAAGACGGTTAGAGCCAACATGGGGCAATTCCTCTCAGTCCCTCATGGTGCTTGGACGACGAATCAGTATGTGGCAAGGGTCGAGGGAAGCTTCGGGCTCTTAGAAATTAAAGGAAAAGAGGACATTTGTACGGTGGTCAAATGTGCGAATAAGCTATTTACCATCAACCATGGGATGAAAAGTGAGAGAACCATGGGCGACTTGATAGACAAGGGGTCGCAATGACAAAGGGTAAGCTTGGGGGAACGATAACATACACCTATTTATTAAAAGACACTCCAAACACACATCCAGCCCTGCGTGCGTCGTTCTTCACCTTGGATGGACAAATAACGAGAAGGCTCCGCGCCGAATGTCTCCCCAGCCCCAGAAGATGTTGAGAACCTCATCTGTATAACACTTCTGAAAGAGACCCTTGTTAAATCTGTCCGCCGCCGAAGTCGACGAGCACTTGTTGAAGGTTAGACCTCCGTGGCGAGAGATGAGGGTGATGACGTACAGGAGGCAGGCGGGGAGTGAAACGGTGGAGCAGAGGGAGAAAAGATCCCCACTGAGTTTGACGGTCATGCTGACCTGCTGCTCGGCGACCTCCTGAACGTTGATAACGCCACAACGCATGCTCCCTCCGGAGAGCAGTCTCGCGAGAAACCGATCCATCTTATGTAGCGGTCGGCATTGCCCCAGGACGATTACACCAGCATCTCTGGACGGGTGACAGATCTCCCACTTGTCTCCTCTTGGTAGCTTCTTCCCGATGCGACAAGCGTGGGAAGCCCGAATGGGCTGACAGCGGGTGCGGTAGTCCCACGTTTCTTAGGTATACATTTTTCTCGCCACCTGACGCGACGGCGCCCATTTCGATGGAAGGAAAACTTCAGGGCGCAGCTTTCACTTACACAGGAAGCAAATGCCGGCGACGTTACGAGCCAAATAACTGTTTGAGTTCGCCACCACTTATCAGTTGTTTGCGACGCTGTTTCAACCGGCATAGCCAAAGCTCTGGAGGCTGCGAAAACATCTAAAGGAGAATTTGGAACCACCCTAAAAGTTGTTGGCAAATCTTCATTCTTCCTGAGGTGGGCATTGAATTCGACGATCCGGAAAGGTGGCTCAGGGTATCAACTGATGTCACAGCAGTGCCTCTGACCGCGAGTTCCTAGATAGTGGCAAGATTTTCGACACCAGCTTGTCAGCTAGGTCGAATCTCTCGCTGCCCAGAGGAGAATTGTGGCGATCTGCTGGTCTGATCGATAGTTTACTGTGGTTTCTCCGGACAACACCAAGCGAATGCCGGAGCAGTATTCTAACAAACGGGCCACGAACCGCAAGCAATCTTTCCATCCCAATCCTTACCGCTTACACACAGTACACTACCGCACATACCTGGAGACCAATCGGGAGCTTAAATCTTAACCCGACCGAGGCGGTGCCCCGCTGGAGGAAGATAGCTGGTCGGAAAGACCACTGCCACCTCCCGAGAGAAAAACATATACTACACTTATAGGACTAATGACCATAGCAGTTGATGCACCCGGAATCACTAACATTCATGAATTCAAGGTCTCCCGATCTGTAAGTTCATTCAGGTGGCGCCTCATTTCCTACCGTCCATCAACCCCATCAGCCTCGTCAGCAATGCAATCAACGCTGCTGTTGTACGTGAGAAGTAAACCCCCACGTTCGTCCTCTGAAATGATCGCCCACGGCATACCAGATGGCGTCTTCTCATTCGACGATCTGGCGGCTGTGGCTAAGCTATGTCAATGATGTCGCCAAATCGATTAGATGAATCCTATCGTTGAATTTTACTTAGTGGGAATCAACTATTTAATGACACCGCTTAATCGATGCAAAATTCAGCAGCAATCATTTGAGCAACTGCCAGGATTCTGCCCGTGAAATTAGCTAGATACAATCTGTGATGCAAAAATACACTTTTTTCTGAACTATGTAAATTTTTACATTTCCTTTAATTTAATGACGAACACTACATCAATGTGCAAGTTTGCATGCAATTAATGTAGTAATGATTTAACAGAAAAGAAAATAAAGAGCGTAACTCACCAGGTCGGGATCGTCAACGGTGAAATTTCTGTCCGTGAAGGGTTGCTCTTCTGGAAACTCTATATATTCAATCATTTTAGGTTCCAATAGAGGGAGATTGTCATTCAAATCGTTGAGCATCACCACGATATCGTTCGATGTACTCATTGCTTCGAAGTTTGGAAACTCTGGTGGTGGTACTTCCGTAGCCACAACAACGAATTTATAGATTTCCCGTTGCAACAAGTCCCTGTTTATTGGTTCTCCGGTCAAGATTCCAGATTCTCTACTTATATGGAAATATAATGTATATTCTGCAACAAATGTCAAAATATAGTTTTACATTTAGATTTGTATAGTCAAAATGTAGTAATGTCAAAATTTAGTTTTACATGAAGAGTAAACAAACTTCTGTAGAATTTAAAGGGAAAGGAAATGTTTTTTTGGGTGAGCAACTTTGCAGAGGACATGAAAGTATAAATTGGAATGATACTTTTTAATGATATAATACATTTATAATTAAACAAAAAATATAAGAATTAATAAACACTTAATAAAAAGTACAACATTTTTTGGCTAACTGGAATTATGCCGTTAATCATTCGTACTAACCAATTACACTAGAAATTATTTTGTTATTAACCACTTATAAATTTTCCCGTAAACTAATTTGGTTCTAACATTACTCCTTTCTTAATGCTGATAATTACCTTACGTTCATAGCTTCCCACCCCTGGTACATGCCATCGTTCTAAAATTATTAGGTATCTTATGATACCTTTCAATTCTTTTGTTTACAACACAAATTTGCTAATAGTAATTATGTATTAAATTTAATATATATATATATATATATATATATATATATATATATATATATAGTGACCGTCCGTTTTCTTTAACTACGAAAACGTGTCACATGATCGACCAAGAGCGAGAAAGGAGCAGTTCAAACGCGCGCCAACGCGGAAGAATATGAAAGAATGTTAACTGAAAATTAAGTCAATAGAGAACGTGACAATAGATCGTGCGAGACCGGTAGTCAGACGGAAAAGAAAGTTCTTTCTGAGGCTAGCAGCGGAACTGTTCAGACGTACTGACGACACGCCAGGGATTCCTATTGCAGCGGACTTCATAAAGCGTCTTTTATAAAACTCTTCAGGAAGATAAGAAAAGGTAAATATCCCTTTATTAATTTGAACGTAATCTCAAGAGAAAGATTCTGAATAATAGACGTTGTGAATTTATGAAAGGAGAATGAAGGGAGAGGAGTTTTGAACATGTGGCAGTAAATTAATAGTTGCATTCATTTCTCTTTTTTCTAGTTTTTTTTTAATTTTTGGTCTTTTGATTATTTGCTCCCTTAAAGCTTGTGTGCTCGTATGGTTATTAACCGTCAGAATTGAAAGTAAATTAAAATTTATATGAGAGTACGAAAGAACATTAACATTGTACGAGACGGAGAACACGTTTCTGGTGGGTGGCTGAATTTCGACCGGGAAAGCGAGAGGTTCTGCAGAGAGGGCTCCGCACTGTTCTCAAACCGCAGCTCCCGCGCTTCAAGGCCAACAACCCCAGCAGGCGCAACGGATTTTCTGACGCAGCCGAGAAGCAAAAGTAAGGTCGTGCCAAATGAACAGTTTCTATATTGAAAGGAGTAATTCGTTTGTAAACGGAAAGTTTATTCTAAATTCTTTACGTAGAAAGAGGGGAGAGTAAAGTATTTGTTCTACAAAAAGATAGAGAAAGTACCAGGACATTCATTTCCTATTTCTAACACGAGAAGAAAGAATCAATCGTTTTTTTAAGGATTTGAAAACGTAAAATTTGTAAATTAGTGAATAAGATTGTAAGAGACGAATGCCTGTAAATTATTATCTGAATTCTTAGAGAGGGAATTTCATTTAATAGCAATGTTAATGCAGAATTACTAGTGTTGATTTTCAATTTGTTTTCTTTTGTATAAAGTAAATTTTTCTTTTAACAATTCTCAGTATTTCTGAAAGATGTCCATTGAAAGTTTGTATTATAATTGAAAGCAAGAAGCGGTGTATTTAGTCAATAGAGTGTGTGTGTGTTTTCTTACAGCCAGTTATAGTTATTGTATATTGAATTTCTTGAGTGCCATTTCATGTAATTGTCGCCACAGCTATTTTTATAGAATATACTAAAATAAGTGAAAAGTGATTCTAACTCGAGTTTTAGTAATTTTGCATCCAATCCAAAACGTTCTTCAGGCCCCTGCCCCCTATTATTTTTTTTATTTATTGTGTGTCCACACTGGGACGTCTCACTCAGCTAGCTGACCATCCGGCGAATTGTGTTCGCCACCCCCTAGACGTTTCAGGTCGGGAGCGGGCCTTACGGCTTGAAACCGACGAGAGTGGATCGCAATATATATATACAATATATGGGCGTGTTACAATATATATATATATATATATATATATATATATATATATACATATATATAACACGCCCACCTATAAATATATATGTAACACGCCCACCTACCACCTTCCAGCCGGTGGCGATAGAGCGTGAAAGGTCTGAACTCTTGACACAATGAATTAGCTAAAATTCTGGTAAAATGAGCATATATTCAGTGAGAAAGAAAAGATTACACAGTGGCACAAATATACAATAAAGTATGCACTTTGCGTAGATGGTCACTGCAAAGAAAACAGAAGACAAAACAAAAAGAACACAACCACAAAATGTATAGGCGTCACCTCGACTGCCTGAATACTTCAATAGTTACTATTCACAATTCTTTTGATTCTACCTCTTTCTGAATTATTTTTGTGTACCTCATTCAACTCTTGCTATTCTTAAGGGTTCTCCGTGCACGGCCCTTTAAATGATACTCTACAATTATTCTATCATTGACGGTTCACAGGTGTCAGCCTTAAGCTGCACATCTACTACAATACTGTGAACTCAAACAAAAGAACAAACGTGACATACACGTTACTTAAATTGGACCCTTTACAAATTATAACAACTAATTATCCCCTGACATAATACAATGAAAGCATGACTTTCAAATAAGATAACTTTTACACTACATGAATAATCGTAATTCACTCTAGGAAAACTGTACAAGGTATGGCATTCGAACGAATCTACTAGTGGTACGGTGAATGAAATCTAAACTGCCGCTCATACGTTCGGAATATTTCTCCCAGTTTCTTATTTGTAACTTTCACCTATTTTTAGGACGCTTCACCTGGTATTTTAAAGCTACACGATTTCCCAACAGATTGCCGCATAGAAGTTGCCAGTTCTTTACCTCGACATCTCCTTCCCGCTTGCCATCAGTTAACCTTGGGGTTTTCGGTCGCTCGCCGTCCTCTCCGCGCCACTTGACTGGTTCGATGTTCCACGGTTATACCACTTCCTTCTCCCGCCACTCGTCCAATTCCAGACCCTTCTCTTGATCTCTGGCTCGAATCATCCACGTATTTGGTTCAAGTCCTCCTCGCCTACGCTTGGGTCTTCACTGGAATCGTCCTTCTTCTGCGTGCCGCGTACCCGTTGTTCGCGCTTTCAGCTTTGAATAACTAACGTTATTGAATTGGATACTTCTAGCACTCGGCCGACATACCACACTTTGAGCGTGCGTGGTCGTGGCGTACAAAGTTAAATGCTGGATTTCGTTTAGAGTCCTTCTGCGCGAGTCTATTTCAAGCCACGAGCTGAACTCGTGGCTCATTGCAAAGTCGCAAGCCTTTCACCACTGAGATCCGGGTTCGATTCCCGTCGAATCTCATGTGAAATTTGTTCCAACAAAACGAGTTCGGCTTCTTCTCAAGGGCTAATCCAACCCCTGTTAAGTGTCCTAAACCCTACCCCTATCCTTATTCCTTCCTAATTCTGGCCGCTGGGTAGTGAATCTGGAGCGCGCGGTAGGAGGCGCGTACGCGGAGATGCTACCTGGCGGTCCTCTTGACAACCAACTACGACGAGACGCGACAGACAATGTTAACGGAGGTTTACTCCATAAAACAAGCGCAGTAATGGGAGGATTACTCCGAAAAGCGCAAAGCGCTCAATGCTCCCCAAGGGGCTTGGAGACGCGTTGCGTCGAAGTAGACGCAACAAATTAAAAAAGGTATGAAACTATTTCAGATTCAAGCAATCACATCGCTTGCTTTCTCGCGTAATGTTAGTGCTAACACTGAACATGCACTTCACTTCTGAATTCTATCACATTTATTAACGCGTTTCTCAAATCAGTTTTAACTAAGCAAGTTAAAATATACTCGTGCTCTAACCAGTGACTATCGCCGAAGAATTAGGTTGAGTCGCAGTCGCTGTCGAAATCGAAAGAGAGTTCTCCCGAAGCGCGTCGCGGTATTTATGTGACTCCGCCTGGGGAACTTTCTGGAGGGGTGAATTTTTTCCTCCTTCGCGTCCTCTCAAGAAAATATTATCCGTAACTTCGGACATCGGAGTGCGAAAATCTGCGGGTAGATGTCGCTTTCTCGGACCATCGCTCCGCCGCGTACCCTATTTCTCTGTGTTCTGGGCTTTTCTCGTGGCTTATGGTGCCGTTACGGGTTTGTATAATCCCGTTCCGTCACTATATATATATATTTATATATATATATATATATATATATATATATATATATATATATATATATAGAGAGAGAGAGAGAGAGAGAGACAGAGAGAGAAAGAGAGGAACACAGACAGGGAACACCCTTCTTGAATTAATGGTAGGTAAGAGAAGAGAGAAAGAGACAGAGAACACCGTTCTTGAATTAATGGTAGGTAAGTGGACACATGGTTTTAAGAAAATTACTTACTCAGTATTCAGATTGGCTAATAACATGAACTTCTAAAATATCACCATCCCTAATATTGTTATGTAAATACTGGATACCTTTGTTGCTGGCCATTACGGTCTCGTACGGACGTCGAGTCCCTCGGGTGCGTTCGCCTCGGATCGCCCTCGTTCTGGGCGCGAAGGGTAACGTTTCATCGCACCGCACTCCCCAGTGCTCGTGGGCGTGCTTGCGCCATGGCGGTGTCGTACACTGCCCCGCGATGACGCTACGGTTGTAATAAATTCGTCCATTGCACATTTGTCCATTGCACGTCCATTGCACATTGCACATGTCCATTGCCATTTGCTCTTCGTCGCCACTACTTTTCCCCTTCTTTAATTGTTATAGGGCAACATATTGTCCTACGAGACATGGCCTTTGTAAATAGTGGATGCGTGTTGCCACAGGTATGTCTGATAGGTATGTTCTCCTTAATATCGTTCACACGGCATTGTGCACTATATCAATATGTTTCATTTTAACACCTTGCCATTAGCAATTATTGAGTATTGAATTATATGCCATAAAGGGAAAGAATAATCCTGCAGCTCGGGATCAAGACAATTCTTTTTTTACCACGTGGAAGCCATCGGTCTCTATATTCAGTCTCACACATCTATAATTAATGTCATTCAGAACTTGCACCATCAAATTTCCCTTCTAACTTCTACCCAACTCATAGTTCCGTCCTTCAGTTTCTGCGTGTCTCTCTTCTGCGTCTCTGTTTATCTTCTGCGTCTCAATTTCTGCGTTTTCTCGAGAGACCTCGCCCTCACCGGGACCGAGCAGCACGGCGCAAAGGCGACGCGGGACGAGGCTATGCCTGACCTCGTCGTCTAGCTGCGCTTCTGCGGTGAAATCCGTGGTCTCAGCGTAGTGGTGGACCGGGCGGCTGGCTCCTCCCAAAGTAGCTGGTCTCGGTGCTCGTCTCCGTCGATTCTCGAATGCGGTCTGGCACCAAAATATTCAGCAGATTTTTCGTCTAGTCGAGGGCGCTCACCAAGAGTTGCCAGTTTGTGATTCAGGTCGTGGTACTCGACCTTCACGGAGATATGGTTAGGGTGACTCGTTCTGAGCACGCGGTGTGTGTCGCCCCTCACGAAACGTACAAAATGGGGGTTGGTGCTTTGTACCGTTTGAAGGAACTCGCCGCTCACTCGAATACTGCTTCCGGTCGTTCGTGACATAGTTCTCCTCCGATTACATACTGATTTCATACTGAATACTGATTACATACAGAGAACACCGTTCTTGAATTAATGGTAGGTAAGTGGGCACACGATTTTAAGAAAATTACTTACTCAGAATTCATGTGTCATTCAAGAAAGTCGTGTTAGTTACACTATTTATAAATCAAGAACGGCTGTACGGATTTGGTGAGCAGGAAGCTTAGAGCCAGGAGACGGACATAGGATACTGTTTATCCCGTTCGACAGCGTTCCTGTGTGAGAACGCACGTTTTTGCACGTTTTCGCGTGATTTCGCGGGTTTTCGCACCTTTTCGGGGGTTTTCGCACGTTTTCATGCGTTTTCGCACATTTTCACGCGTTTTCGTATGTTTTCGCGCGTTCTGCAACGGAGAACAAGCAAGCAATCAAGCAAAGATACAAATGAAGCTAACAAAAGCGTGTTAAAAAGTGAAGTATAATTAACAATGCCCCGACCAAGACGATCGAATCTTTCCCAACAAAGCCGTAATGCAAGAAGGATACCAAACATTGCTAATGAAAGGACTGAAGAAGAACAAGAAATTGCACGTGAAGAGCGCCGCGTTAGTATGGCTCGAATTCGTGCTTCTCAATCACAAGAGCAACGTGAGGCAGCCCGTGAAACGGTTCGGTTGGCAATGCAAAATCGTCGAGCGCAAACAGAGGTCAACAAATAGATAATTTTCGAAGCAGAACAAGAAATTCATCAAGTGCTGATTTGATCGAGCAGCGTTTCGATACGATTGCAGCAATGATTGCACCCTAGCGTTTACATTGGGCCAATGAACATTGTTTGCGAGTATTGTGGTGCATTAAAGTTTTCCGGACAATTTCCGTACATTCTCCGACCGACAATTGGCGAAGCATCTCAAAACCCACCCTAAATGGTTGATTAACCGTGCTAATTGGTAACAATACCAGCACACCATAAATAATAATGTCGACAACCTTCCTAAACCGGACTCGTCTCCACCTCCTCATATAAATAAAACAGTTCAGACTTCACTAATATGTTGACATTAGCGGCTAGTTCATCCATCCCTCTAAGTTCTGGAATAATAAGGAAACACCAGGTTCCTTGGTGGAATGAGGAATGTACTGCGGCCATCAGGAAAAGAAAAGATATTTCCGAAAATACAAGAAGAATAAAACAATTGAAAACGGAAACCTAGGGCCAAAGCCCGCTTACTATTAAAAACAACAAGACCAATCCTGGAATAATTTTACATCTTCAATAACTAGACAAACCCCCTCCTCTTTTTTATGACAAAAAATCAAGTCCATTAGTGGCGCACCGATGAACTCCACCCCAATCATGGTAATGAACTTAAACGGTAATAAATACTCACAACCTCAAGACATCAGCAATTTACTTGCTGTATCCTTTGCTAAGAATTCCAGCAACTGCAACTATGATCCAGAGCTTTTTAAAACTCTTGAAACGAAATTTTTAAGACCTTATTTCTTCTTGGTAGGTTCTAACGATGACCATTATAACAGAATTTTCAACTTGGACGAACTTCTGTATGTGTTAAAGAAAAGTAACAACTCGGCTCCGGGCCCTGACAACGTCCCCAACAGTTTTCTTAAAAACCTACCAGTGAATGCCCTGGAACATCATCTTCAGATATATATAATGTTATATGGTCAACTCAAACCTTTCCGGACCAATGAAAAGAAGCTATAGTTATACCTATTCTTAAGCTTAATAAGGACAGATGCAATCCATCTAGTTTTCGCCCCATATCTTTAACATGAAATCTTTGTAAGCTTCTTGAGAAGATAGTATGCAACCGTTTAAGATGGTTACTAGAATCAAAAAGCCTCTTGTCCCCTTTCCAAAGTGGATTCAGAACTTTTCGCTCCACCAATGACTACTTAGTCGGAATTGATTCAGAAATATGTGATGCCCTTAGCATGCACCACCATGCGATGGTCGTTTCGCTTGATCTCGAGAAGGCCTACGAAATGGTTCAAAAATCCAGACTTCTATCTATCATTTCTACATTGCCATTCAAGGGGAATATGTTTGCTTTCATAAAGAACTTCATTGAACACAGATTTCTCCAGGTCCGTATTCAAGATAAGACGTCACAGCACGTTCAGATGTCAAATGGCCTTCTTCAAGTATCAGTATTAAGTGTTTATAACTCAGTTATACTGTTTGGTTTTTATTTTGTAGATACAAGGACAGATTCACCATCGAATTGGATCATTACAACTTCTCGAAGATGCACAGCATACATTTTTACAAATATACTTCATGGGCAACATGGAAGAACAACTTGATCGACGTCGAGAGATCAATGCAAGAATGAAGCCAGCAATTCTTCAAGATTTGCAGCAACTACTTCATGAACATCACGCGTTGGTCAGGTTGTTTAAGAGTGCTTTAGAACGCATGCCAAATGATGACTACAAAGTTGTGATCAGAGCAGATAAACGAACACACTGGAACACACGAACGTACATTTAACGCCCCAACAATAGGCGAAGTTGCCATCCTGATTGTTGGTGAACACTTGGAAACACGTGATATTGTGCTTATACGTCGGGATACTGGGCAGCTGCAACAAATATCTGAAACACATCGTTCATTTGACGCGTTGCTATACCCGCTGATGTTTTGGCAAGGAGAAGATGGTTATAATTTTAATATCAAAATGATAAATCCATTCAATGGTGAGTATCAATATCAGAGTTTATTTTATTTCATTTATTTGGAAAACAAATGGACTTAAAATAATACATATTAAAAAATGTATAATAAATTGTACAAATGAATTAATTAAAGAAATTAGCTAAAATATTACTTATCTGTGATGATTCGCCAAAATGCTGACAGCTATTTGCTGCGGTTTCGTCGATTGTTTCAGCAGTATTGCGTCGACATGTATGTCAAAATAGAGACGGAGCGTTTAACTTTCATTTGGTTGAACCAAGCCAAACTGCGTTCTGAGGAGTATATCCATTTACGTGATGCAGTTAGTACTGAAGGAAATGCAGCTAATATTGGTCGATTAACTATTCTGCCGGTGACGTACATTGGTAGACCACGTCATATGCATGAATATACGCAAGATGCAATGACATATGTTCGTCATTACGGTCGGCCAGATCTCTTCATTACTTTTACCTGCAATCCAAAATGGATAGAAATTGTTCAATTGCTGCTTCCCGGACAAACATCAAGTGATAGACATGACATCACAGCACGTATATTTAGGCAAAAAATGCGGTCCGTGATGAACTTCATTGTTAAAGAACGCGTCTTTGCAGGTACTCGATGCTGGATGTATTCAATCGAATGGGAAAAGCGAGGCCTGCCGCACGCACACATTATTTGGTTAGTGGAAAGGATTCAACCAGACCAAATAGATGATATCATATGTGCCGAGATTCCCGATCATGAATCCGATCCAGGCCTACATAATGTTGTTATTACAAATATGATTCATGGACCGTGTGATGCCATCAATCCCCAGTCACCTTGCATGGTCGATGGAAAGTGCTCCAAACGATATCCACGGAAAATAACGGCGGAGACCGCCCCTGGCAACGATGGTTATCCATTGTATCGGCGTCGATCATCAGATGACAACGGTCGAACTATCACAACAAAAATGACAAGAATGGATTTCGTTTTCGACAACAGTTGGATTGTTCCATATTCGCCACTTATTTCCAAAACGTTCAAGACACATTGCAACGTTGAGTACTGCAATTCAGTAAAGTCCATAAAATACATTTGCAAATATGTCACGAAAGGCAGTGATATGGCGTTTTTGGATTGCAAACCTCCAATACCAACGATGAAATTGCACGCTATCAAGTTGGTCGTTATGCGAACTGTAATGAAGTGATTTGGCGTATATTCGCATTCCCTATTCACGAACGTCATCCTACTGTTCTGCATTTGGCGGTGCATCTGGAGAGTGACCAACGAGTATATTTCACGACTTCGAATGTTATCAACGTGCTGAAACACCTCCAGCGACTACATTGACCAGTTTCTTTGCGATCTGCCAAAGCGATCCGTTTGCACGAACTTTGCTTTACTCGGAGATGCCACGTTATTACACTTGGAATGCTTCATTGAAGAATTTTCAAAGACGGAAGCAAGGCGATGCGGTTCCTGGGTATCCGGATGTGCGTTCTACTGATGCTCTTGGTCGTATGTATACAGTTCATCCAAAGAATGATGAATGTTTCTATTTGCGGTTGTTGTTGGTAAATGTGCGTGGGCCAACGTCATTTGAGACACTACGGACTGTTAATGGTGTAATATTCCCAACATATCGTGCTGCATGTGAAGAACTCAACTTATTAGAAAACGATACCCATTGGGATACGACAATCGTTGAAGCTATTATCTCTGCATCTCCAAGTCAGATATGCACATTATTCGCTATCATAATTTCGACATGCTTTCCATCAAACCCATGTAACCTTTGGCACAAATACAAGGATAATATGTCAGAAGATATTTTACATCAAATTCGTATCAGTTCCAGAAATCACGATCTTGAGATGAATGAGGAGATACATAATAGGCTTTACTCTTGATCGAAGATATGTGTTACCTCATGTGCGGTAGTTTATTAGTGGTTAGGAATGCAGCCCCAAACGTGAATGAATGGCGCATTTAAAAAATTTTTTAGAAAAAAAAGGAAGTTTATGATACATTAAGGAAGGTAATTGATGATGGAAATGGTGGTTTATATTTCCTAGGTGCCCCTGGTGGAACTGGTAAAACATTTCGCCAAACACTGCCAGTAATTCCAAGGTCTATGGCTGCCGACGATATAAACGCTTGCCTCAAATCGTCGAATCTATGGCGCTATGTGAAGAAACTGCAGCTGACAACAAACATGTTGTATTTATTAATGATACATCTGCTGAAGATTTCTCTGAGCAATTGCTGACGTTTTTCCACCTCCGTAAAGTTAGAATCGCAAAGTTTTCAAAAATTATTGAAACTAGACTCAAAATTTGTCGCTTTTTTGTCGCTAATTTGTTACGCAAAAATAAAATTTGTCGCTCTTCATTGGACCCTGGTATTAAGATTCGGCTAACTTGATATCAAGTTAGCACGCAAACGCAAGAAAACCAACTAATTACAGACATAAATAAAAAATAACACCATAGGAATTTGTCGCTTTTTTGTCGCTCCAGGCTTTACAAAAAACCAATTTTGTCGCTCTTCAAATATTAACGAAAATGCATTTTTTTCGCAAACGCGATGCCAACTTGATATCAAGTTAGCATCGCAAACGCAAGAAAACCAACTAATTACAGACATAAATAAAAAATAACACCATAGGAATTTGTCGCTTTTTTGTCGCTCCAGACTTTACAAAAAACCAATTTTGTCGCTCTTCAAATATTAACGAAAATGCATTTTTTCGCAAACGCGATGACAACTTGATATCAAGTTAGCATCGCAAACGCAAGAAAACAACAAATTTCAGACACAAATAAAAAATAACACCATAGGAATTGGTCTCTTGTTTGTTGCTCAAGAGTTCCCCAAAAATTTGTTTCTTTTCTGTAAATACCGGAAATGCGAAATTTTACAATTGGATATTATAAAGACCGACAAGTTCTGAAATATTAAAAAGTATGTCTATATGGCTGTTATGTCATTATATGCATTTCAATAATCCGCATTAACTAAATACGGTAACAAGGGCCCACAGTTCGTGATATCTCATTGTAAAACGTCTAAGGCGAAGTATATTACACATATTGGAACAGAATATATCCAATTTTTCTTTTGCATGTATCCACTACATCAGTTTTCCTGTAAAAACAATTCCATTCTTTTACCGCACCATAACGTAACTTTCTGTACACTACGCATTTTAATTCGTATGGCATGGTAATTCGTATGGTATACGTACTCTCTCTATGGTACGTACATGAGAAAATAATACGGTAGAAGAATTAGATTTCAAATCATAGTACCCCGTATCACCGTTTCATTATTGTGGATAAATTAATGTTTCGAATTAACGAAACGTTTTTTAAAAGCAACGAATCAATTCGGCATCGCAAGCCTGAACTTTATAGAAATCTGGAAATTGCAACGTTTTTGTTAGACTTCTAACGGCAATTTGAAGTTGCTATTATTGAGTATTGTAGTCCAATAATTAAACATTACTGACCGTAAATAAATTTAATTATACCAAAATCCATTGCCGAATTGAAAGCGAACCTCAAATTAGAAGTAATTTTTAGTCATTTAATTCGTTATTACATAGCATTCTTCAAATTCGAATCTGAAGGGTAAATCTTAACGCCCGGCCTTTCGAGACGGATGTCATTTACAAAGCTTTAGTGACACCTGCCCTGGCGAATATAGACAAGGCTTGCCGGAGATTAGCTCACTGGCGGATGGAAGGCTCGGAAAAACCCACAAGAAGAATGTCACAGCCGGAAAGACGGAGGGAGAGGGTGGTCTGACGCCCCCATGTTTTGGAATTTCCTGGAAGCTCTTAATATATTTTACATTCTTTAGTTGCCATTTGCTAAGCACAAGCGTCTCCATTATTTGAAAGTTCATTCTTCTCTATAGGAACATCCAGTCCTCTTTCGGTACTTAGAATTCAATGCCAGGAACATTTGTCAAGTTGGTGCCCGCACTTCTCTGATATTCAAACTAAAATATTCTATAATATTTTTACCAATTACTGTAAGTACTAATTTCATATCGCAATAAAAAATTGTACTACATTATCAACAATGAAAAAACCTCGTGAAAAAGTAGGGGAGGCAACTTCACGTAAACCTGACACTGCGATTGCTAAAAATTTAAAATTGTAATAATGCCACAATTATGTACTTATTTTGTACCGTGATGTGAATTACTTTATGAAATATTAAAAACAAGTGCAAACGTAGTTTCTACAATAGTGCACTAATTACGTATTAATTTCCTACCGAAATAGTTTTTTACTTAATTCTAAGCAAATAAGAAAGGAGTAATGCCAGATAAAGGTACAGGAGCATCTCATGTTAAAAATCTCATGTTGCAACCACAAATACGATACAATGCGAACGAAATTATTCATTAACTTTTTATCAAAATAAAATGCTTTTTTAAACTGATGCATACAATTTTTATTTTTTTGCTACTGCATATGCAGTATAGAGGAAGTATATTCTAGGAATGGTTCATGGTTGTTGATCATTTCATTAAAAAAGTTTCTTAGTTCGCCAACGTTTTGGAACTTTATTGTTCCTTCATCAGGGCTTGCTAAGGATGAATATTTAAGAAATTATTAAGTGAAAAAGAGTATTATTTGCTATGATTATTAGAAAAAGAGAAAATATAGCCGTCTAAAACTAGTAGGCCTAGAAACCAATCTCACAAAACCAAACCAACCCAAAAAAAGTTATTATTTGCTATGATTATTAGAAAAATGCTCTATTCCTGAATTTAGGCTCAGTGAATTTCCAAAATTGCCGATTTCCAAATCTGGAAAGTACAAATTCGCAAACTAGGAAGACAACAAAGAACTTAGTTTTAAACTCTAAGAAAAAATATTCCGGCATCTATATTCCAAAAATTAGGGCTCTACAAATAGAAACAGTTAACATGCGTTCTTATGGAAGGAAAGGATGGTTTGATTAACAGTAAGTAAATATTTATATTAGAAGATTTTGAAATAAGTACTTCTGTTTCATTGAATAAAAGGTAAGTACTGGATTTTAGTTGATTGTTTATCCACCTTGATTGTCTAAAAGTGAAACGAAAGACGAATCATCTCTGGTTTTAAGAGTATTTTATTTATGCATTATATTAGTTTTCTGTACTATATTTTATATATATATATATATATATATTGTGACGCAACGCTTTATCAAACGGACGGCGGCGGCGTGGGTAGGGGCCGTCCGCGGTTGGTCATCGAGATGCAATAATAATAATAATAATAATAATAATATTGATAATTTAAATTTCCTTAATAGGAAATCGAGGACTAAAGGAGGGTTCTTGTCTGCGTTGCTCCACACCTTTCCCACGAAAAAGAAAAGAAAGTGCAATGTTACGAAAAACAAACAATGACATTTAATGAAAACTGTAGTACACAGACATCTGCAAGTTTCTAAACAAACACAAAGCAACAGCACAGAAATAATGTCACAACAGTGTACAATTGTCTGGCTGCCTGTACCCAAATACAAGAACAAAAAACAGGCAAATCAACAAAGTAGTACTGTTTCTAGAACTATTCTGAGAATTATAACCATTTAACATCCTTTTAAAACAAATGGAAAATCAAATTATTAACTTTGAACAAATGATTAAGTCCCTTGGAATTAATATTACCATTCCAATTAATTTATACAACACTTATGTTCCTTCACTTCAAAACAATTGAGATTTATACATTCATCATCACGATTCCCTCATTTCAATAATAAATTCACATCCAATCACGGTCAACACACAGCAATAGAACTTTGATTTCCAATGTAAACTCTAGAATAACATTCCATACTATGATCAACACACATTAATAGAAATTTAATTTACAAGATAAACTTTAGAATAAACATCCTACACCATTTCTCCAGAAATTGTATAAAAAAATATTCATGACTGACAAAGTTTTCTTATACCTTTTGATAAATACTCAAGAGAGTAGGGTGTATCATTACCCAAAGTTTTAATGATAATACTAGTTCATTACCATACAAGTAATCATTGCAACATTTTCTTTCTCTTTATCCTGCATGGTCACATAGCATTCCTGCTACATGCAAATTCTACCTGCCATGAAATCACACCATATTAATTATGATCAGAAGGAAATCATGAACAAACATTGTAATGAGACGTTACAGACAGCAGTAAAAATAACTGACTGTCCTCCCACTGAGCTAATATTTTTCAGAATCTGTGGTATTAGACAATCTCCACTAAGATACTACATAACCACAGAAATTGCAAAGTCTCACTCCCAAATTGACCAAAATTAACAACTCTTGACATATTCCTTATCTAAATGATAATATTGGTTCATTGCCATACAAGTAATCATTGCAACATTTTCCTTCCACTTTATCCTGCATGATCACATAGCAATCCTGTTACATGCTAATTTTACATGCATGGAAATTACACCATACAAATTGTAATCAGAAGAAATTCATGAATAAACATTTTTCTGAACGTTATGGCAGTAGAAATAGCAGTGTAACTGTCCTCCTTCCTCTCAGCTATTTTTTCACAATCTGTGATATTGGACAATCTTCAATAAAATATTGCACTACCTAGAGAAACTGCAGAATCTCACCCCCCAACTTGACAGAAATTAACAACTCTTGATACATTCCTTATAGTAAGAAACTTGCAATATAAGTTACAAATAGAAAGCACATAATTGTCAACAGTACCAGTTAATGAAAGTGAAAGTTCACCTTTCTTCGAGCTCTTTTCGGTTCACAATCCACATATGCATATTGGTGAATGAAAATTGATAAATTAATATGCATAAATTCATTTATCAGTCTCTTTAAGTCCTCAAATTAAAATAATGCAACAGAACATCTTGTATTTAAAAGAATATTACACATCCGGCAAAAGAACAGTCAGAATAAGTCACTTGCCACTTCAAATGCCAGGACTCTCACCTACAATACTTTCACAATTCCAAATTGGACAACCGTTAATTAAATGCTTTATTAGCACTCACATTAATCAAGTAGGACTCCAGTTCACGTAGATTCCCATTCTCCTATCCAGTTACCTTTGCATGCCTCCGTCCCTTCATCTTCCAACGCACCTCGAACACTATATCACCTCTCTTCGTGCATTAAAAGTTCCACAACAAATTCAAGTACCTTAATTTTTCATGTTACCTCCTCTCATGTTTTGCGGTGGCGAGCTACATCCCATATACCACCAACACGCTCTGCTCCACACTCCCGACTCTACCACTCCATTCTCTCCGGTCGCTTGCTCACATCATAAAGACCGGAGCTTTTTCGGGCGCACGCAAAGCCTCGACACTGTCCTTTACCCCAGCAAACTCTGCTTGGAACCCTCGAAACTTAAGGCCCCCGGCATGGAGCGCGCATTTCAAACTACTCCGCTGCTCGCCTCCCTCGCAGCCAGGCATCGCTGTAGCCCATACTTGGACGGGGCGTTATAATATATATATATATATATATATATATATATATATTATAACACGCCCACCTACTACCTTCCAGCCGGTGGCGATGAAGCGTGAAACTATGAATGCTCGTGAAGCGAGCTTTGAATTCTCAGGAAGCAGAATCTTTCGGGTATGAGAAAGGTCTGAACCCTTGACACAATGAATTATATAAAATTCTGGTAAAATGAGCATATATTCAGTAAAACAAATTACACAGTGGCACAAATATACAATAAGTATGTACTTTACGTAGATGGTCACTGCAAAGAAAACAGAAACAAAAAGAACAGAAATAACACAACCATAAGAGAATGTATAGGCGTCACCTTGACTGCCTGATTACTTCAATACGCACTATTTACAATACTTTTGCTTTGACCTCCTTCTCAATTACTTCGTGTACCTCATTTAACTTTTGTTAATCTAAAGTTTTCTCCGTGCACGGCCCTTTAAGTGATACTCTACAATTATTCTTTTATAGACTTCACAGAGGTCAGCCTTGAGCTGCGCATTTATTACAACGCTGTTAACTCTAGCACAAGAATAAACGTGACACACACGTTACTAAATCGTACCCTTTAAAAATTATAGCAACTGATTATTCCTGACATCATACAATGGAAACAATACTTTCAATAAGATTACTTTTACATTACATGAACAATTATAATTTACTTTAGAAAAGTTGTACAAGGTATGGCATTCAACGAATTTACTGGTGCGTACAGCGAATGAAATCAAAACTGCCGCTCATACGTTCGAAATATTTCCCCAGTAACTATTTGGAACTTTCAGCTATTTTAGGACGCTACGCCTGGTGTTTAAAGCTACACAGTTTCCCAACAAATTGTCGCATAGAAGTTGCCTGTTCTTTACCTCGACATTTCCTTCCCGCTCGCCGTCAGTTAACCTTGGGGTGTTCGGTCGCTCGCAGTCCTCGCCACGTCACTTGACTGGTTCGACGTCCCGCGGTGACCTCTTCTTTCGCTCGATCTCAGGATGCCGCCACACGTCCAAATTCCAAACCTTTCTCTCGTCCTCGGGCTCGTACCGTCCACGAATTGGTCCAAGTCTTTCTCGCCTACGCTTGAGTGTTGGAGTCGTCCTTCTGCCGCCTGCCGCGTACCCGTTGCTCGCGCTTCCAGTTTTAAATAACTAACGTGCTTGAATTGACTACTTCTAGCACTCGGCCAACATACCACACTTTGAGCGTGCGTGGTCGTGGCGTACAAAATTAAATACTGGATTTCATTCAGAGTCCTTCTGCGCGAATTTACTTCGATGATGAAACTATTTCAAGTTCTAGCAGTCACAACGCTTGCTTACTCGCGTAATGTTAGTGCAAATGCTGTACATGCACTTTGCTTCTGAATTCTATCTTTTTAAAAGCTTTACTTAAGCAAGTAAAATTATACTCCTGCACTAACCAATTACTACCGCTGAAGAATTTAGTTGAGTCGCCGTCGCTGTCAAAGTCGTAAGAGAGCTCTACCAAAGTGCGTCACGGTATTTATGCGACTCCGCCTGGGGGAAAATTTCTGGAGGGGTGAATTTTCTCCTCCTTCGCGCCCTCTCGAGAAAATATTATCCGCTAACTTTGGACATCGGAGTGCGAAAACCTGCGGGTAGATGTCGCCTTCTCGGACCATCGCTCCGCCGCGTACCCTATTTCTTAGTTCTCTGGTCTTTTCTAGTGGCTTATGGTGGCGTTACGGGTTCGGATAACCCCGTGACGTCACAATATATATATATATATATATATATATATATAATACCTATAATAATACATTTGAATTTCATTATCAATTCATTTATTCAATGAACATTTCTAATAGAATTGTGAGTGAGTTATTTTATGAAATCTACTAACAAAATTGTAAAGAAAAGAGGAGTGAAGATTGTGAATTTTGGCTGACGGAAAAGCTGTCCTTGTAAGAAGCAAGTAAGAAAGAACTTTTCATTGAGCTTTCTACCTGCAGCGTCCTGCAACCCTTTTAATCCCGCAATGCTACCTGTCGCGCACGAAGCGACACCCCCCCCCGCCCCCTCGGCTGGGCGAATGAACTCAGGTGACGTCAAGTACTGTGCTCTGGAAAAACCTTGTGTTGTTCATTGTGGCGGCGGATCCGATGGACAAAAGGCGGCGTTTCTCCACCCCATCGTGTACTGCATTTTTCACACGAAATCTTGAGAACCTTGACGTGCCAATCTACCAACAAATTATTGCGTCTTTCCACCCTCGCACGATATTTCAAATATTTTTTGATTACTTAAAAATATTCGTCAATGGTGCATTAAAGGGTGGTGCATCTTTGAAAGTGCATGAAAGTGAAAGGTCTTACGTTCTCGCATTTTGAAAGTAGAGAAACACGTGTGTATCGTTTTTGTTGGCTTTTCTCAGTCATTCACATTTTAAATACTGAATTTGACATAAATACACATATTTTTGACGTTTTCTTAATGTTTCACATCCATAACGAACCAAAACGAGACAATCGGAATATAATAATATGCCGCGGAAGCCTACGACTTCATAATAATATGCCATTACACTTTGCACCTCATAATTATGGAGAGCATGTTAATAATGTCATGTTTTTCCTTTTCAATTTAGAACAATGCCATTTAGAATAGAAATGCATTTTATATTATGGCAAAAGGAAATTTTTATATACATTTTTATAAAATTTTACCGTTCCCATCTTTTTTTAATGAATTTTTTTTGCTGTTTCATCGACCTTAATTTCATTTTAATGGTGCTTGCTTGAAATAATATTTACGACAAATATTATCCACAGAATTTCTAAGTAGCCTATTCCATTTCTTCGCTCCGAAATTGTAATGTCAGCCATTGTATGTGCCACTTAACAGCACCAATGTCGGTTCAGCCGATTTCGGGGTAACTAAAGCGAAATATTTTCTGGTAAAGAACAGTCCAAACCGGAAGTTTGAAAGTTGACTTCATTTGAACGAAACCTGGATACATAGTAATATATCCAACAGCTTGAGTTGATCGTCCGAACTGTTTTGATAACATTTTTTACGTCGTTTTCTTTGCTTTTATGGCTTATTAAAACATTTTAAGAGCATTGTATTGATTATTTTTGGTGATACTTTAGGTCAACAAAATACGCCCCTGATAATAACTATTGGACTCTAGCAAGAACTGAGATACTATTGATACAAGTTTTGAAATTTATTATAAAACAATTAGTTTAAGACGGGAAATGAAACCAACCTATACGATAATTTTCGGCAGACGTCACAACAGTTACAGTAGGATCTTCGTTTATTTGTCAGAAATTTGTCGCAATACATCTCTGAGTTGTATTTTATTGACTAAATATATCATTGAATAATGCTTATTGTTCAATTTTCATCTATAAATTTAAGTATTACGTAGTTAGGCTGAAGGGCGGACCTGATAACCCAAGTCTCCCCACATAAATAGTAATTATTATTATTTTTATTACTACTACTATTATTATTAATATTATTATTAAACAAAATTTGTTTTTGTAAAGTCTGGAGCGACAAAAAGCGACAAATTCCTATGGTGTTATTTTTTATTTATGTCTGTAATTAGTTGGTTTTCTTGCGTTTGCGATGCTAATTTGATATCAAGTTGGCATCGCGTTTGCGAAAAAATGCATTTTCGTTAATATTTGAAGAGCGACAAAATTGGTTTTTTGTGAAGTCTGAAGCGACAAAAAAGCGACAAATTCCTATGGTGTTATTTTTTATTTATGTCTGTAATTAGTTGCTTTTCTTAAGTTTGCGATGCTAACTTGATATCAAGTTAGCCGAATCTTAATACCAGGGTCAAATGAAGAGCGACAAATTTTATTTTTGCGTAACAAATTAGCGACAAAAAAGCGACAAATTTTGAGCCTAGTTTCAATAATTTTTGAAAACTTTGCGATTCTAACTTTATGGAGGTCGTTTTTCCCATGGTCAATTATATGTGGCATGTTAACGGGTCGGAAGATCATCTGCGTTGTTTGTTTTTGCGCCTGATAATAAAACGAAAACTGTCGTGTATCACAAAGTACTTAACTGAAGAGTGCAACCTATGCACCAAAATACAGGAACAATAATGAATGATTAATCTACTTAATCTTTTATTTGTATTTTCTAATAAACAATTTAACTTAATAAATTCCAAAATCTGCTTATTTATTGCATTTGACAACCGGTCCCTATGATTACAGCTTTGTATTTCTCTCTTAAACAAAAATCAATTCCAAAAAAAGCGCTCTGCTACGTAATAGCTTTTTGAATTATCTATTTAATATCAGAGCCTTTTTTGTAATTCTTCTTTGTTTGAGAGAAAAACACAAATCTGCAATTGCTTTATTATCACGAGTGCAACAAGGATAGTACAGTTTCTCACAGTGAGTGCGACGCGAGAAAAAGATGGGACCGGCTGTTAAGGCGGAACAGAGTTCGCCAGGTCAGCTAGTAGAGTATATAGAGTATTTTCAGGCCCACTTATCTATTACAGGAAAAAAACAGATATAAAATTATAGTTGTTGGCACATCGGCAGCCAAAATTAATTGAAATTGGCCGTACTTGGAAATCCATTATTTATAACAATTCCTTGGCGCTAACAGCAAAGATCATGCATTTTAAACGTCCCGCGTCGAACTTACAATATTTTTTTCTCCAAAACGGCGGGTTAGCTCCAGAGAGAAAGACAAATACATATTTCGTAGGAAACTCTTTGAAAGGACAAACAGTTGAAGAGTTGAACTGTTTCCATAGACGCTCGCGAGATCGCGCCAGATACTGGAGACACTGGCGAGTTGTCAATATTCCGAGAATTAAACGTCTTTCCAAGTGAAGGCGCAATAGAATCGCATTAAAAAGGTGGCCGTAACAGCTTCGCGGCGACTCGCCTCGCTCGAGTAAAAAAACCGTTAAGATGCACGTATATATGCTACCAACTATCAATTTAATTATGAAGGGTTGGTATTGCGACCTCAGCTGAGAGTTATTGGCGCGCATGCTGGCTCCCATTGTCGGGACTTCGAGGAAATACAACGACTATATTCATATGACGTCACGAGAGGCAATTGTTGGAATTTTTCAGCCGAGCGTTTGCTCAAAAGTTCGCCTCGTCAGTAAAAAGCCGCAGTAATTCACATCTTGGTGGCACTGAAGAAATTACATTTTTTACTGGTGGTAGCTGCGTGTGCTTGGGCGCCTAAAACCTGATAGTGAGCTGGAATTGTGTGTTGCGCGAATTATAACAGAAAACAATCCTCCGTTCGTCTAAAGAAACATTGACAAGGTAGCACTGACAACTTCTTCAATTATCAACAATTTTCACGCTGAGATAAACAAATAGTTTTCAAATAATTGTCCTTCAGAATTTTCCCTTGTGGCAAGCTAGTAAGTTGTGGTCACGCTTTGTGAGCAACCCAATCCAGCATTCTGTGGCTGTCCCAGACAATTTACTGAAGCTATTTTGCAGACTCCACCAATAATAATACAGAAAAATTCCTGAGATACACATTTCTTGAATATGAGAAAATACCTGAGTTAATTGAGCTAGTCGAGATAAAAGTATTGTAAGAGAATGTAGTTGTATCATTACACTTACCAAACCCATCGTCAGGAAATTCCAGATGGTACACAATGGGCCAGTTTAGACCATAATCACCATCTATGGCTCTTATTTCTTCAGTCTGCAAAAGAAAATTCTAACGCTATAGGCATAAATTTGTTTAAATGCTTATTGCTCAATAATCATAAGCTCTCCAAAAGAATAACTATCATTTTCTTTATTACGAACAGTACACAGCAGATTCACAGACGAACATCCCAAAATAGCGTAAACTTCTAGCAATCATATACGATATCGATACGATATATTTCGCGTATCATACTGAAACTAACGCTTTGTTAACTTATGATGAAAGAAAATATAATGTAGTCTAACATTTTGCACACCATTATGAGAAATACAAATGCGGGAACTACGGAATAAACAGTAGTGGAGTCGAAATGCGTCATTGTAAAATTGAAATTATATAACATTTTCGGAAATGAAGACTATTGCATAAAAGGTGTACTAATTATTTCGTTGCCTACGTAGTGTACGGATATCTGGAAACTACCGTGACAAAATAATTAAATTAACTGCTACACCATTACAGACACTGCGGCGTTTGCAACGGAGCTGGGATATGCCACGTATTCTTATTAGCGGTGAAAATGTCGAAATATGTGTCTCGCAAGTCACATATTAGAATATTTAATTAACATCAAACGTTTTATGCGTACTATGGTTCTTGCCTAAGAAAATCTAGTTTTTATTTATTTATTGACAAAAAAGTAAACAACTGTGCGTGAAGAACAATAGAAAGAAGTGCAACTGGGGAGAACATAAAATACGGTTTAATTCAAAGTGCTGTCTCCAGCAGTGTAATATTGAGTACTGATAAAAAGGCAAGAAATTAACAGAACCTGTCGAATGGAAATCAAATTTTAATCTTTAGCACAACTTCAGTGTGAACTTGTGTCTTGTGCTTTAGAGAGTTACAGAAATGATATTCGATTTCAATTTACACGCATTTGATAGACGATCATCTGGAATCCCCCATCTCGATCAGGTTTTTCGTCCAGTTTCCCTGATCCATTGAGCAAATGCTGAGATGGCCCCTTGTTTTGCTTCTGGACATAAATGTAACTTCATTTTCTGTGCACGTCTTCTAGTATTCAGTGGGAAATACAATGATTCAAATTATCGTTTCCTTGTTGTCGCGGCAGGAAGTAATAAGAGCCAAAATTTATTGCTTATTTATCTTTGACAATAGTTTTATTGGGTTTTTTTGTTTTTTTTCCTTTAAAATTAAAATTTTTTTTTTTTTAATAGATTTTATTGCATGGGAGTTTTTGTTTTTTTTTTCTCCCTTTCAAAAATTCAAGGTTTAAGTAGTATATGAGTAAGTGTAGGGATCACCGAATTTTGAAAATGTGCACACAATTCACTTTTCCCCATAGCACGTCATACGCAGTTTTTAACTGTTTTTCTGACGTAAAATAAATAAATAATTATGGAACGAGGTTCCGTCCGTACGCCCTTCCATCCGTCCGTTCGACTCAACATCTGTCTGTCTCTTCACCCGTCCGTACGTCCGTGCGTCCACATGTACATCAACTCAATCCATCTGCCTGTAAATCTGTACCTGTCCCCGTCAGCGTCAGTACCCGTCAGTGCATCCGCCTAACCGCCATCTGCCCATATACAAAAGGTTTACAATATACAAAAATTATATTTTTTTGATTTTTGAAAAATCAAAAGAATAAAGAAATATGATGTTTATGTTATCCTATACGGTACATTTGGCACTAACTTTACTAAAAATTAGAAGAAAAAATTTGGAGCCCTTTTTGAGAAAATCTTGTTTTGTTATTTCCTAAAATGGCATATATTACACGCACTATTGCACGAAAACTACTAAAATGTTCGCAAAAATCTACATGACCTTAATGAAAGAACTATTTACTAACAACAAATTTCATTTGAATGAAAAATCTCTGTCTTCAATTTTATAGTTGTAGGTAGACGCCGAAAAAATTCAAACATTTGTAATTTCCGAAAATTCGGAGATAACACTGAAAATCGGACCTATGGTGCCTTTATAAGGGTATTTTACTCTGTTCTTACAATAAATGTAAAGAAAAATTTGAAACAGGTTTTGAGAAAATTTTGGAAATGTTGAAAAATTTACTTCATGTACCCCAAATTTTAATGAATGTTTTTCAAAATCTCAAAGCTACAGCGAGATGGACAGGAGTCTCTTCATTTAAAAAAAAAAGATCGCACGAATAGTTTAGGCGCGAGTAGTTTTTCACAGACGGACGGGCGTTTTGAAAAAAAACAACACTTTTTTGGTAACAGATGACCCCAAAATTCCATGTATTTCCGTTGAATCTCGAAATCAATTTTCCGCAGCATTACATAATTTCCTCTATACTATGAATATTACTTCCGTATATACATATGTATACGAGAAAGTAATTAGAGATGCTACAAATGGCACAGACTTTCTCGTAGTAAAGTTTTCTAATTTCCTTGGTGCGGATTTTCTTTGCGGCGTTGCCACTTCATCTTGCCTGCTGCCAACTATCGTCGCTTAAAGTAATTGTTTTTTGACATTTTCTCAACTTTTCGGGTACTTAATAGAAGAAACGAAATATTACTTCAAGAATAATAAAGAAGAGTAAAACCTCGTCATAAATAGAAATTTTCAGCGAAAAAATTTAAGCAGTTTTTAAGAAAATAGCAATTTAGCATTACTGTAAATGGTAAATTTGAAGCTCTTTTCTACAGAAATCTATTGAGTTTTCGAAAAACTTCATTTGAAGCACTTTAACTCACAAATCTAATAATGTATACAAATTGATGGATATGTGAATATTAACGGCGTGAGAAATATTTCAAAAAAATTATATTTGTGTAATTATTGAAAAACAAAATAATACACCAAAATGAACTTTATGTCATATTAAACAATGCAATTAGCACCTGCCGTTGGAATAGTGTAAAGAAAAAATTTGGAGCCGTTTTTGAGTAAATGATGTTTGCAGGTTTCTGTAGATGAGGAAATTTGGCATCGTTTTTACAGAAACGTTTTGAGTTTTCGAGAAACTTTACAATACATCATTTAAAGGATATGTACTATTAAATGCAATGGTCTGAAGAAATCATCGCTAATGTAAATATTAACGTCGTGAGAGAATTGTTAACAAAATTACATTTTTGTAATTTTTTAAAATTAAAAGAATATACCAATGTGGCGTTCACGGTATCTGATATCGTGAACATTTACACATTTAGCACTATCCCTACCAAAAGTTTAAAGAACAAATCTGGAACCGATGTTGAGAAAATCTTGTTTTTGCATTTTTTTAAAATTGCACGTTCTTCACTCGATATTTCGCCGAAACTACTTCAAGTTTTAAAAAAAGGGGACCTTAATGCAAGAACAAATTAGAGACAACAAATTTCAATTGAAGGACAAATCTCTAACTTCAACGCTGTAATTGTAAGAAGTTGCCGAAAAAGAGCATGGTTTTACAATTTCCGAAAATTCAGAGTTAACCCTGAAAATGGAACCTATGCCATCTTTATAAATGTAATTAACTATTTTCTTAAAGAAACTTAAAGAAAAAACATTTCGAAAAATTCTACATGACCTTAATGAAAATAAATATTTATTAACAACAAATTTCATTTTAAGGAAAAATCTTCAATTTTATAGTTGTAGGTAGACGCCGAAAAAAATTCAAACTTCTGCAAATTTAAAAAAATCAGAGATAACCTTGAAAAGTCGTCTATGCTACCTTCATAGGTGTATTTTACTCTAGTACTACAAGAAATTTAAAGAAAAAATTTATAGCTATTTTTGAGAAAATTTTGAAATCTCCTAGGACTTTATATAAAGTTCCCTCAAAAATTAATGAATGTTTTTAAAAATCGCAGAGCTTGGACTCACGCAAAAACGATAGGGCTTTCTTCAGTTTGAAAAGAAAAAGCCCTACGCATGGTTAAGGCGCTAGGTTTGTTCACATATACTGGACGGACCATAGAGGTAGTACTATTCTATACTAGAGTGTGCAACAGCGCTAGTGTGCTGTTGCGAATTGAAGTGGAAGATGTCAGCCATTTTTAATTATGGCAAGACGCGGCGTTTGCATTTGAGGAACATAGGATACTGTTAGTTGTGTTATGCTTTCCTGTGTTTTTTCGTGTTAATTTTCCAGAAGGAAAATAGTGGTATCTTGTGCCGTTTTCGTGTGTACAAACAGATACTAGAACGGCTGTGACATAACTTTTTACAGATAAATCTTATTATTTCAATTGACTAACCTATACTTACTAATGCTTACTTGTACATTACTTTCATGAATGTAATGTTCTTTTTTATTTGAACTTCTTATTTATTTATCCCATCCTGCAACTAAATTATACTAGGTTCAAATGGTAACGAATTGACCTTCTACAAGAGTGATGCATTTACTTTTAGTACTTGTTTATTCTATTAAAACAATGCAAAATCAGTGAATAGAAATATATAGTCAATAAGAAAATTTGTAAGCAAGTCATTTTATGCACAGAACTGTTCACAGTGAAAATATTTTAAAGATCATTTAATTCAGTCTCTAGTTGTATACTTAGTATGTTTTCCATCTTGGGATACACCCCCACTAAATCTTTAGGGAACACACTACAAAACAATAATGTCATAGAAGAGCATATAAAAAGAACGATGTAAGGTAATTTTCCTCCAATATATTCCTTTCAGTTTATGGGAAATGAAAATCATTTGTTCAGTATACTTGTTCAATTATTTGGTATCATGATGCCTGTATGTGAATCAAAATGTGTACTAATTCATTTGTCATGCTATGATTCTTATATTTTTGTTGAAATTACATGTCTTACTGTAATTTACTATTTGAATGATATTTTGGTTTTGTGCTTTTGGCTGTTTAAAATCACAGCAGTTCTTCTCATTTTAACTATTATTTATAAAAGGTGAATAGTTGTAGAACATGGGATCCAAAGGGACTGGCCTACCAAAAAAATAATATAATTCAAATATCACACCAGGACTGGAGGTTCTAGCCCAGGACTGCCGCGCAATATTAAAAATAGTTAACAAAAATTAATGTTGTTTACGTTTACAATAAATATAGGCCCGCTCGTTCGAGTAGTTTACTACTTCAGTATTGGTAGGAGAAACCACGAGAAACTACTGATCCAATCAGAAATGAAGGCGGCTGAATTCGACCAGATATAGCTAGTGTCGAAAATTCGCCACTGTTGGGACTCGAATCCTAGAATTTCACGGTCGAAGTCACTGCAAAGAGAGCGGCAATACTGCCTATGAGCTCAGTTCAGAAGGTATATTTACGTAAAGATAATGACTTTAATTCAAACTCCCGCGCAATTTTGCCATACAAATGGCGTCTGGCTGCTGCTTCTATTTGCCAGCGCCATTTCGTAAGACGGCTTACCCGATGGTAGGGACTTGGGACGGACGGACGGACACAAACTACAATTTTAACGTAAATGGCTTAACATAAAAACACTTGAATATATGCATTTGAAAATGAATGGCGACTCTTCACAGATGCTTCAAAAGCATGTTTCAAAGCCGTTTTGTCACATAATGGTAATCATAATTCCTTCATTTCCAATTGCTCAAAACATGCACTTAAAAGAGTTTTATAACAGCATGGCATACCTATTAAATAGTATCAACTACAATTCGTTAATGCGAAAGATATGCGAGGACCTAAAAGTGATCGCTATTCTTTCGGGAATGCGGCTGGGATACACAAAATACTCCTACTTTTTATGTGAATGTGACAGTCGAGCCAGATCCAAAATAACAATGTTCGTGATAGACCGGTAAAACGTCTCGAAGCGGGGTGTTCTGTAAAATTCTTGTTGAATCTTGCAAAATTTACCACCCAGCCTTGCACACCAAGCTGGAGTAATGAACTTTGTCAGAACAGAAGTGGTAGAGCGTTCCAATAGCTGAAAGATAAGTTTCCAAATCTCAGGGAAACAAAAATTAAAGAGGATATATGTTGGTCCCACTCACGGCTATTGATTAGAGATACATAATTCAATGCGGTCTTAAAAGGAAAAAGAAGATTCCTGGAAATGCCCTCAGTAGAGATAAGATGGGTGCTCTTAGTGAAATCATCCCTAACAAATTTCTCATTTATTTATTTATTTAATCAAAAACAGTAAAAAAAAAACTGTATGTGACGTATGGGGGAGAAAATCATCTACGCACGCTTTCTTGAGTTTCAGAATCCCTTCCCAACAATGTAACTATTAATAGTTGAAAGTAATAATAATAAAAATAATAGTAATAATAATAATAATTATGATCATTTTTACAAAACACATATAATCAGTACTGTCATTTTTACTTACAAAAGCGAGAGATAAACACTTCAAAATTTAGATATTTTCGTTTCCGAGTTATAGAAAACTTATTTGAAACGATAAACAAACTGCAAATTTGATTTTTCTGTATTGCTAACAAAATAAAACTCACCCAAAGCTCTATTACCACTACAAGCAAAAGGAAAGCTCAACAAAACGTGCGCATAGTGAAGCTACTTACGTCCAGAAGCAAATCAAGGGGGCCATCTCAGCATTTGCTCAATGGATCAGGGAAACTGGACAAAAACCCGATCGAGTTGGGGATTTTTAAAATTTGAGGAAAATTTGATGCTTATTTTTTCCTCATTTGAGTAAATGTGATGCTTTGCTTCTTACGCATAACTTTTATTGGCAAAGGACATTGGTAACAGTGACAGTGACATTGGTAACAGTGACATTGGTAAAAGTGACATGGAACTTTGTGAGCAACTGCATTCACAAGGACTGATAACATATTTGTTGTCCTGAAGACTGTCAATAGATTGTGTAGAAAGTATGTTTTCACAAGTCCGTGGATCAGGTGACAGACATCCCACTCACTTAAATTTAGGCATATGTTCAAATTAATAAGTGTCGAACAATATTCTCATGTATCGCACTCCTCAAATTACAATATTAATGGTGATGCTGATGATGAGTATTATTTCAAGTTTTTTTTTCAAATACAAATATCTTGGAGAAAAACAACATTAAATGTTTGTTAATTTAATAATTAGGGTCACTTGAATGCGTTGAAATTAGCAGGGTTGTATCAAGTGGATGAATTGTGCACTTCACTGCTTCGTGTGTCAAAGAAAATACTGTGCGATACATGCATTCTTCATTTTTTCGTGCATGAGCTGAGCAGATAAATTACCCCATGAATGGAAATCTCTTATTAATAAAGGTAATTTACTGCATCCATCAGAAAGTACTTCAATGTGATAAAACATGCAGTACTAATTCTCCAAGCACACAACAAAAATCTTCTGTGCGCAGAAAATATAGAGGAGAACCTGCTTAAGGGGAAAAGGACATCCCTATCTTGGCGGCGTTTCGCCGTAACCCGTTTCCGAATTTCTAATAACATGGGCACCAGGAAAAAGGTTACGATAATATTTTAACTCTTATTACTCTGATAAAAACTAAATATTATCCCGCTAGCTGGGTCGATGGGTCACGTCAGAAATAATCGCTATTATCTATTAATAGCCCATTACCCGATCTGACATCTATACAGAATGGCGAGGAATCTGAAAACAGAGATTATTTGATCTAGCTACTTATTAGCTTGAATTATCCAATGAAAATCATTTATCGTTCTTTCAAGAGAAACGTAACGTTTATTTCCTATCAATGTAGCAAATTAAAATGTGAAAAAATTTACATTGAGAAACCTTCTTAGTCATAACCTGGTTCGAACCTTATACGGCGATTCTGGTCTTCGCGTGCTCTTGCTGGATGCCACCTCGAAGAAACGCCTTCCCTTCTTTCTTGAGGTTCCGAAGTCCAATTACCACGAATCTCCTTCTCTTCTTTAAATACGAACACTGCCGATTCACCGTTTCGCACCACTCAAATATTTGTTCTAGCTTCACTATGTTATGTCTGAGGCCCGTTCTCTCCGAATAAATATCCAGTGCTTTTATGATTACACAGCAAAAATAATTCTCAGTTCTATCTTCCGTTTATAGCAAGAAAATATGCAAAGTCCGGTATCGTTCGTGAACCGCATACATTTATAAGTTCAGGAATGATTAGAGTTCACTCGCGAAAATTTCCAAGTCTTATTTTGATGCACAGCAAAATATTCAGAACTCGACACGTTCCACAAATCTTAGAAGTATCACAAGTTCACTTCTGGTTCTGCCACGAAAATGTTCAGAGCCCGAATATGTCCCTCAAGTCCGATTCTTGCTCTACCACACGAAAATATTTCAAAGTCTGAACACGTACTGTAGACCCCCGAAATTTACAAGTCCTAAGATGCACAAATCAATCTATTGGCGAGCGAACTGCTCACCGTCACGACATGCGACATAATGAATTTTATCGTCCCTTTTAAAACCCACAATGCCTCACCTTCTCTCTTGTTTCGACAAAATGCACCAAACTTCCGTTTTAATAGCCAGTCGACGCTTCTTCAACCAATCCACAAATCTCTTATATTTCCTCCTACTCACGCCGTCACCTCCCCGGTCAGATGAATGTTTGTTTTTCCTGACAACAACCACGACGTCTTTACTAAGGCGCCATATTGCTTATTATTTGCCCCAACCATTTCGCCCATTTACGACAAATATTATGTAATAAAACATGTCCCCATATTCGTATGTCACAACATATTTCAAAAACTATTTTACTCACAGGATTGATTTTTTTATATTGAACATTTAAACATTTGTTAATGTAAATCAGCTCAAAAATCTGATATACAATCATTCGTTTTTGAACAGGATTTTTTATTAAATTATGAAAAAGTACACATTTTTGTTATAATATTTTTACATTTAAATAGCCAATTTTTGGTACTTTTGTTGCTTATTGTGATTTAACAAACAATGTATATAGTTTTATAAAAATTAAGCATATACTACTATATTTCCCGGAGATAAATGTTCCTAAATTTTAAAAACAAGAAATTGAGTAAATCGACTTCAAAATTTCGGTGCTAAACTTTGTATGTTCTCCATTACTCTGTGCATTCCTGTTCCATATTGGGTCATCAGGAACCTCATAATTATTTCCTTTTCTTTTAGCTTAATGATTCTTTTTCCGTTTCTGTTTTAGGATATGATTTATTTATTTTTTCGCATTTACACATCGTTTGGCAATGGAAGATATATTTTGTATTTTTTTCAACAGACGTTCTCTATTATTTCATCATTACAATTGGGTTTTATTTACACAACAATACTTTTCTTCTATTTGTATTTACTTCTATATTCGTACAGCTATTTACAATACAACTACAACAATGCCATTATTTATATGATTATTCACAACAATAGGCGTTTTAGAATAAACAAAGGGAACACGCTAGACGTAAACTAACAGTGCAGCCAAGAACTACAAACAATATCTCGAAGTTCGCAAAAATGAAAAAAATTATATTTTTGCTCATTCTACATTCCTCCAAGAGTTATGCTCACACTTTAAATGCCCTGCCTACTGTATGGTTCTATTAAATATTATTTTTAGGGATTAAAACGTAGTAAAACATGCATAAACTATATATAAGCATGTTCAGGGGAAGACAGAATAAAATGGGGCAAATTATGAAAAATATTTTTTTTCGATTTTTTCGTGTCATTCTCCCCTTAAACTCGGTTTAAGCAGTTTGAATGCAAATATTCATACCTTATGCAATCATGGTTTGAATGAAATTATTATTTCTAAATACCTGTTTTTATATAAAATGTTAGCATATTTTTTAGATGACTTTAACACAACACATAACCATGACAACGGTTGGCAGTAAAAGTTCTTTTAAGAGGACATCAGCTGACAGTTACAACTAAATTAATTATTGTACAACTGTATCATTCTTCATTCCTACATCTTTGATACCCCTTCATATACATTTAATTGGATTATTCATGCATAAAAAAATGTGTATCACAACTTTTTATCGCCCTTTTCAATTAATTAATAATTTGATTTCTCAAATTCCTCTTTATAACTTGATTTGGGGTTCTAAATGTGTTATCACAGGGAAAGATGTTCGATTTTTAGGAAACATTTGTGATATCAATGAGCATCTAACAAATATAAATTACAGAGTTAATATTCTGAATAAATTTAGTTCAAATTTAATAGATTCTTTCATTTTTGAGCAATATGTTCGTGAAGAAAGTCGCCGGGGAGAATATTTATACTGTCATCCATATGATTCATTGAAAATTACTTTAGAGAGTGATACCAAGTGTTGAATTTATGTACGAGTGCACATTTGTTACGCAGAAAATGTAAAGTGGTATCTGGCGTCGATGAAACTGAGTTACTTTTTGAAACGCCCAGCAATTTTTAGTCGCAAAATGGCGGGTCCATAAGGAACATGGACGTCAGGACATGGCGTCCTGAACTATCGATAATGAACTTGTAGTGAGATGGGGCAAAATGGGAGTTGAACGTGTAAAACAATGTTTATAAGATAAATCTTAATCTAAGAAACTATTTTTATTTTACATACCCATCTTGTCTTCTCGGAAACAGTCACGGAAGGTACGATCACTTCCCATCGCGGAGGCTCGTCGGGTATATCGTCGACATCAACCACAAACTGAACGACTCGCTCCTGGGAAAAGCCTCCTTCTAAGAAATCGTTTGGCCCAACTTGTCCATCATCCTAAAAACAGAGTTTTTGTTAATAGTCATGGTATTTTTAAAACAGGAAATCAGTAGAATATCAATGGCAATAGCTGTAAATAATAATAATAATTAATAATAATCATTAGTCATTTTTCTACAATCCTTTAATCCAAATAATTTCATTTACAAAATTTGTTCCATAATAATGAGGACTAATCAACATCTACACGTACTACGTTCGCACATTCTACATTACGTATTACAGTTGCATTAAAATACATGTGCATTTACATTTATAATACATTTACAATTTTGGATTTGCTGTTGTGCGGATTGATTCTGACTTTCCAAGTCTGGGTCCACACCACGTATTTATCTACTCCGATGGAACGTCGTAGTAGAAAATATTAAAAAAATGTGGGAATCGGCTGATCATGTGGGTACTCCTACATTAATAGGATGACGTTTGTCATAATGTAATATTTATTTTAACTACGAATTCCCTCTTAAATATGACACTTCTTATGATTTCAATGACATATTTTGAGGTTCCCAATTGATGCATTATGTACACTAGTCTTGTGCGACAAGCTTTTTCTCATGGCTCATTCCTTAGGAATGGTGAACCGCAAGCTATGTCTTTTATTGATCTAGGTTAGAATTGGAAAGCTTTTCTTTAAAACCAACTGGAATGGAGGTATGTCTTTTGAGCCTGTTTAAAGAGTTCAGGATAAACTTTTCAAAACTGTTGGGATATGCACAAGTCCCAAGCAATAAGCCTCGGAATCATGCTAGACTACGATTGATTGATTGATTGCGTTTAAGGGCGCTTCAACGGCTAAGGTCATTTGAATTGAATTGAATTGAATTTGCCTTATTTTACGTGGCAAGATATTTGCGCCCGTGTCAAATTATTTTAAGACCAATGCACAATATTGCAGTGCCAAGCTAACAAAAAATTAAAATATTTAAATAAAAAGCAAAATAAAACTGAAAAAGGACGTATCCTAATAAAAAGGTTTGGCAGAAAACGCGTTTTTTTTTAATCTCGGGCTGAAAGCCAATAATTGGCATTATCATCTTCTCTCAGATAAGGCTGTACAAGCCAGTCTCTCGCAAAAAGCCAAAAAGCTTGCAGAGAGAAGTTTCGTCATTCCCAAGAATCTCCGGCAGGGAGCTAGCAAGGTCATGCCTTCGACGGTTCTCTCTTATCTTAACACAGTGTAAGAGAACATGCTCCACGGTAAGATCTATTTTGCAGTATTCGCATACAGGGGGTGGGTCCCCGTGGAGGAGATAACCGTGGGAGAAATGGCAGTGACCGATCCGGAGGCGCGTTAAAATGATCTCCTCTCGCCGAGCATCACGAGATGAGGAAGACCAAGGATTTATGGAATCCTTGATTCTCGTGAGCTTAAAATCTGAGTTATGCCACTCTATTTACCATTCACTGCGGATAGAGCGTTTCATAAAGAGCTTAATGTCTTCCGTGGGGACTGTGAAGATGTCTAATTCTCTTTTCTTCGAGGCAGACTTTGCCGCCTGGTCAGCTATTTTATTTCCTCTTATTCCCATGTGTCCAGGGACCCAACAAAATACTAAAATATAGTGGCTGACCAATAGATGATGGATGTGGAGTTGGATGGTCATTGTCAGTGGGTCACAAGACGAGAAGGAAGAAATGGATTCAAGAGAGCTTTCGGAATCACTGCAGATCACTACTTTCTTTAATGCCATCGATTCAGCAAATTTAAGTGCCTCCAAGAGCGCATACTTCTCTGCGGTATAGACGCTACACGAAGAGTCTCATGGCAACCTTATTCGGAAACCTAAAAATTATTGTTCGGAAGTGTAATTTGAAAAGAGTTTTAGATATTTTCATGCGGACAAAAAGGTGGTAACAAACGGGTGAATGGATTCGTAAGTAATGGGGAATAATTTACAGGTAAAAGCGACGCGAACATTAATCTTACGCGGTTGCACTTTTGAACAATGGTCGTAGACATTTTGTGTTGCAGTGTTTACAACACGAAGCTTAGCGTACTCGGACAGTAAAAGGAAATACAAACAGAGTATTTTCATTTTTGTTCGCGTAACGAAACAGTGTCTCTTCGCCGCGGGAACTTTAATTATATTTATTTGCATTTGTGCTACGAACAGTGTTTCTTTGCCGCGGAACTTTAAATATTTTATTTTCATTCGTGTATGAACAGTGTTTCCTCGCCACGGGAACTTTAAATGTAGTTAAAACTTTGCGTTTCATCGCAAAACGTTTCGTAGTGTTTTTTTAAACTATGTGAGTTCGTGGTATATATGGTCCTGGGAACTGGTGGAAGCTGAGACGGTAGTATCGCCGTACACGGGAAGTGTACGAATCGGTGGACGCATGATATGCGCCGCATGTCGCAGTGTTCATCAGGTATCAGGGAAGTGATGCATGGATATTTTTTTATTTGAGAACTTCAAAGACATCTGTCGAAGACCAAGTTCTGTTAATTCATTATAGAATAAGAGGGTCAACAATTTCAAACGACAGAATGCGCATTCGGTGTGGATGAATGTATTTATCTATGTAATTTTCAGTGTGAATGGTCATTATTTTTTTGTGTGTTTTAATATGAAGGGTATTATTTGTTTGGTATGTTTTGTTTTGTGGGCCATCAGAGGGCACTATATATATATATATATATATATATATATATATATATATATATATATATATATATATATATTGTAATGATTTGCAACAACCCCAGAACGCGCAAGTCCCGAAAGCAAAATTTTATTTCATCAGATAGACATTAAACTACAGACAGAAGAAACAATAGACGACGACACGGACATATAATTTTCAGAAATTAGCGGAAAACGCGAAAAGCATGAAAGGGCAATATAAACAATGGTTAGAACAGAATTTCAGGAAAAATCTAAAGCGAAAATCAGGAAAATCGAACCGCGAGTTACGAATATACAAGAAACGGTACAAATTGTATGCAGAATTTTTAAAAACGTATACAATGGAACCCATTGTTGTGATATCAAAAGAATCAAAGAAACCAGTTTTCATAAATATCTCGAGAACACTTTGATAAAATGACTTCAAACTTTCTGGAATTGTAGAGTATAATATTAGGATCACGACAAAATCAGCCACGGCACGGGAAAATTAACACAGGACCTAGATAAATTGAATATTAGGATTTATTACGTGAGGGATTAGTGAAAACAAACGACGCACCGCCTGACGTAGTGGAGTGACGTCATCATGGATGAATAACACGAAAATAATTATTTTAAAGAAAGAAAAAGAAGGGGAAGAAATATAACGATGTGACATTTCTTAACTAAAGAATAGACAATTTATGAAACCAGTAATGATACGCAAGACGCCCGTAAAACGTAGGACTATGAACATATTACGATATGTTTTTGCAGTGTTTAAGTTTTGCAGCTGATTGAGTTAAGTTTTTGCAGTGTTACGATATGTTTTGCAGCTGTTTTATAAAAAGTTTCCAGCTTCTGGACCAACAATGCCAAATGGAGGATAGATCAGTGTGAGTTGAGCTCTCGCAGCGTACGCATGACCCGTATTAGAGTGAAAGGAAAATCGGAATGTTTGCGTAATTAGTTTATGAAAGTTTATGCTGGAACGCTATCAAGTAGATGACATTTTTTAATATCGTAGAGATGGAGTTTAAATTATCTGCGAGCAATTTCGTGGACTAAATTGCAAAAACGGTAATTCGCGTAAGTTAGGACGCGAAAACGATCGAACATTTTATGATACTTGATGAGTTCGTGCGAGGTGCATCGTACAGTTTTGAACGGGAACTTTGATAGTGATTCATGGATTTCAAGAACTGGTAGCGGCTGATTGGATGGAATTGGGTACACGAGCTGTGTTCAAAAACATTGGTCGACAACGGGCGATGGCAGTGTGTCGCCCCATATTAGCAGCACCAGGAAAGTCGCATGAACAAATATATATCTATATTTTTATTTGAAAGGTAAAGAGGGGGAATGAATTTTTAAGATTCCGTCGAAGACCAAGCCGTGCTGATTAAGTTAAGAGTAATAACAGTATAAAGTCACGACATAATGCGCATTCCGGTATGAATGTTTACTTTGTTTGTTTTTTAAGTATGAATGACGTTTTGTATTTGTTTATATTTCAAATCCAGGGTATTTATGTCATGGTGTAAAATTTTGCATGCCATAACAGGGGCAATTTATATAAAAGGGGTGTCAAATAGCTGCCTTAACACCTGGTTAATTGAAAGAAAAAGCAAATAAATGAATGAACGCTCATTACGGTTCATGTATACCTGGATTATGTGTGGTGTTTTGTATTTAGCTAGAAACTGACCCATTATATATATATATATATATATATATATATATATATATATATATATATGTCATTTTGAAATATCAGGGGAAAAGAAACAGTCAACAGAACTGAAATAAATTGAAACGAACACATTCGGGTTCATCAGTAAACCATTAAAGAATGTGTTGTGATTCATGTAGTTAGACGCAGACCCGCACGCGCGCGCACAGATACCTCGTTTGAAGCCCTGTATAGGGCAGTCACATATTCACGCCCAGAAAGAATTAGAAGTTGTATAAAATTAGCTAGCGAACGGGCGAGTGCAAGGGCTCAAGTAGGTTGAAAAGGAAGTGTGTATTTTGGTGACAAGGCGCCCATTTGTGTTTAAAGATACATAGAAATAATAAGTTAGTGATTATTTGTCAGTCCAAGTTAGGAGTGTGTGTACGTATTTATGATATTAGTAGTATAGCCGTGTAGCAAGCAGAGCACGTGAATCTATTGCATCGGCAGCCCAACGCGCGGGTAAGATAGGTAGCAACAGTGGAAGAGTTTTAGACATTATATATCTCTATCTCTCTCTCTCTCTCTCTCTCTCTCTCTATATATATATATATATATATATATATATATATATATATATATATATATATATATATATAAATTTGACAATATCGCTTATGCCAAATTGGTTAATAGCACATTAAAAGAAATCAAAATAAATAAAGGGCTAAGACAGGGGTGTGGCACCACCTCTCTTCAAAATATATCGAGGAGAAGCTCTGAAATATTGGAAGATAAAATGTGAAAGGATGGGAATAAAATTAAATGACGATATGCTATATTCACTAAATTGTGCAGGTGACCAAGTGATATTCGTAGAGGATGAAGACGATGCACATGATATGTTAAGGAAATGAAATGAGGAATATGGAAAATGGGGCTTGAAAATCAATTTCAAGAAGACAGAGTACATGGTGGTAGGAGGGCCAGGAAAAGATTTAGAAATGGAAGATGGCTCGGTTGTTAAGTGTTGTCAGCCGTATAGGTATTTAGGAGCAATTTTAACAGATCAAGGGGGCAGTGAAGATGAAATTAAACATCGCATTCGGCAAGGAAAATTTTCTATTCGGTAATTGCATTCAATAATTTGGAATAAAAATATTTCTAATAAAGTGAAAATTGGAATGTATAAAGCAATTGTGGAAAGTATATCACTGTATGGTGTTGAGTTGTGGGTGATCTCAGAAAGTAATGAGAAAAAGTTAAAGGTTATGGACATGGAGTTTTGGAGACGCAGATGTAGCGTAACGCTGGAAAGAATCAGGAATGAAAATATAAAGCAGCAAATGGGTGTCATTTCGGACATAAAGGATGCAATAGAAGGGAGAAGGTTAAAATGGTATGGCCATCTTAGAAGAATGCCGGAGGAAAGATGGCCATTAAGAACTTGGAGATGGCAGATGCCAATGCACAGAAAGAGAGGTAGACCAAGACTCACATGGTATGATGGTGTGAGACCAAGAGGACTCACATCGAAGATGATGATTGGCAAGATAGAAGATGTACGCTTGGTTGCGAGAAGAAGAAGAAGAAGAAGAAGAAAACTGTTGGACAATGAGAAGTCGAGAAATATATGCCAATACCTTTTGGGTGTATAGGATCTTTACTAGTTTTAACTATTGTAGGATTATTGCTTTCTTCTATTTGATTGTGTTCGAGGGAGACGTTTATAGAAGGATTTTCCTAAGGATGAGCCAAAGAGTCAGTTCGCGTAACAAGTGAACATCATATGTAATTCAAAGAAGTATCCCTCCGCCGCGACAGCTGTTCAGCCACGCCCCTTCGTAAAGTGCTAAGGGCTCCTGTGAAAACATCCCTATGCAGAAGAGTTTTGCTGACGTATATCACGTACGCCAGTCCGGGAAATATTTAAATTTAATTACCTATGAGGAAAATCTCTCAACACGTTCTCACAATCAGTAAAAGAAAACTGCCACGAATGTAAATAGAAAGAAAAATGATTTTAAGCCGGAAACACGTGCACCGGTATGCATCTCGCATTCAAGTCTCGGTTTAAAATAAACATAATATTTATCACACAAAAAGTAAATTTAATGTAATGTTTATAGAAAAAAAGAATTTTTACAGAAGAGCACATGCGAAGCACTTCCTAATTTCAGTTATTTCTCGCGGCGCACGATATTTTTGTCGGCCGAGGACATCACAAAAGGAAGCGTCGAAGTCATTTAGAAGTTAGCCAACTGCAAACGAACGAATGCAGGGAGGGAGTCTGATGGGCTCGAGGGCACAACGACCATAGAACCTTCAGTTATGTTGCCAGCACTAGCTGTCACTTTGGCTCATCCTTAGGAAAATCGTTCTATAACAGTGGATCAAAAATGACATGTAAAATGTATTACTGCCAGGTAATAGTAATTGTAACGAAGAGATCTAGTCGGTGTTTTATTATTCTTACAAGCTTGATTATTTTCAGTTAATATTCATCCGCCTTGTTATTAGCCGATATCTTACGTTATTTTAGGATTTCATTAGGACAAGATTTTCGAAAGGTTGGTTTAGAATTTAAAATAATAATAATAATATTTTTTTATTTATTTTACGTCAAAAAACAGTTAAAAACTGCGTATGACGTGCTATGGGGAAAAGTGAATTGTGTGCACATTTTCAAAAATCTGTGATCCCTACACTAAGTCATATACTACTTCAATTTTGAATTTTTGAAAGGGAGAAAAAAACAAAAACTCCCACGTAATAAAGTCTATTTTCAAGGATAAATAAGCAATAAATTTTGAATTTTGAAAGGGAGAAAATAAAACAAAAAAACTCCCATTACTAATTGTTTTATTGCTTTGGTGAGATTATATCTACAATGGTTTCTTGGGATGGTATATTTAAGTGTATTTGTAGTTCCCTCATCAGTTTGGTGAATTTTTCAGTTAGAAACTCTACTCAATGAGGTGTCACAGACTTTGGACATCTGTGACCATGACACTACCTATTCAATGTAAAAGATAACAGCGATTTAATCACACCCAGGCAAATAGTCATTTATCCCCACGCTGTGTTTATTGTACAGAATCTTATCATTATTCCAAATGTCCTAATCCCAAAAGTTATATTCCAACTTGTGCATATTGTTTTCAAATTCACACCTAATTTTGAAGGTTGTAAATATTATAAAGGTTTTCTACAAATTTTCATTTTCATCACTCTGATAAAACTTCATTACAAAAGAATACTCCTCCTCTCCATTAAATAATATAAATTTTTCTTCATTATTCCACCCTTCTTCCCCAACAAATATCAATTTCTTTCAATATTCCAATACTAAGAAAACCAATACATCATTATTATACTCAAAAGTATACTAATACTCCACATTCTCATATTACTAAACTCCCATTACAAATAAATGACCATTCCCATGATTAATAACATAGTACTTTACTTTAAATTAATTAAAACATCCATATTTTTTACTTCCATAAAAAATTGATATCGCTTGCCTTAGCGAAACACATTTGATTCCAAATGAAAAAATATATTTCTGGTTCGAAAATTTACCGTAATCGTTTATCTAATAACGTTTCTGGTGATGTTGCAATTCTAATGAAAAAGAACATCAACAAACATATTTCCTTTGTGTGGAAATCTAGAATGTATTGCATTACAAATCAATATAAATAACAAACTTTGATATATGTACGCGTAGGCTTCCGCGGCTCGAGTCGATGACTTCTTCTTCGCTGTCCGGGTGACGCCGCGTAGTGGGCTGAGAGGCCGACGTTTCGCCTGACATGTCGCAGGCTTCATCAGGGTATGACTTTGATATATATACAAACTTTGATATATATTCCGCATAAAACCCCAAAATAAAATCTTTCTCTTCCCCCAAAAATAAAAAATGAATTAACATCATCCACTGTTGTTCCGTGACGTCAACATTAGGTTAAAAAAGACCAAAGAAGTGAACCTCTTTGCTCAAATAAAAGCATAGCATTCCCGTCGACCACGAGGAAATCTGTTGATTTCTTCTGTATCCTGACCAATCAACACAACTTGCCTGTACATCTGCATCGGAAAACGTATGTTCGAAGTGACCTTTATTCATGTAACTGCACACCAGTACGAGAGAAGCGATGCTTTTCTGTGTGCTTAATAGCATAATTATGTTGGTATTTAAAAAATACTTGAAGTGAGTGCTACAACCCGCGACCTCGCCAAAGCGTGTCATGACGCAGAAGTGATATTCGAAGTTGTTAAACGTATTGGGTTAATAAGAAAATAAATTAATTGATTATTAAGGGCCATGAATTAGTTTTGGAAGCATATTTTGAATTAAAGATTGAATTTGAGGAATGAGTGAAGTAACTATCTGTTGTACCATGTTATTAATCAAATGGGAATGGTCATTTATTTGTAATGGGAGTTTAGTAAAATGAGAATATGAAGGTATGAAGACCGGAGAACAATCGGTTAAAATGATAATGGGACATATTACCAAGAAATAATTCCCTATAGCTTTGTGTCGAGAATGATTCTTAAAAACGTGCAGACAAAATTGTTCAGAACACGTAGATTTTAATGCCGATGTTTCTTTTCGCCTGCCCTGGGACATTCTGCATACAGAGCGGACATCGGAAGAAAATGATGAAGCGAAAATTAACACTCTGAATGGGATGTAAAAGAACGATACACTTTCATCGCGAGTGGATGAAGCTGATATTTAAAAATTTTTGCTCCATTTGGGCAAAAGTAAATCCATGGAAATGCCGTTTGTTCCACATTCAAACCTACGAAGCCTGTCAAAAAAGGTTCTTCACCCCATGCACTCTCCGCATCACTCCTCTGTCACTAGATAGGCTGCGGCCCGTTCTTATTTGAATTTGGGCAGAGAGAATTATGGGTATGTCCGTCTCATTGCGCCCAACTTTTGTGCCAATAGCGTCGAAGGGCGCAAAGGCGCTGTGCGCGAAAGTGCAGCGATCTATAGGCCACCCCCAGAAATTCCTGAGGTTATTTTTAACTGTGTCCAAAAGTTTTGAAGTTTCCGTTCATAAAAATCGTTTCACGTTGAGGCCCGCACAGTATGTTTTCAGAATGCAAGATTGTGATGGAAAATGCCGCATATTCTGCGTTGTTGGGTTCCTAATTGTCATAACAACCAAACAGAAGACGCGGAAGGTATAAGGCTAACATTGCAGTGCGTTCCAAACAGTAAGTAATATTATGTTATACGAGGTGCGGCTAGAAAAAAACGGGATTTTTAGTGTAACTCTTTTTATTTTGTTTCCTTTACAACTTTTACCATCATCTTCAATATCTCCACTATCCCTATACTTTTCCATTTGAATTTTCCACAGTTCAAAACAGCGTTTGATGTCATTTTCTGTGTTTCATAGTCTCCGTCGCTTTTTGCTTCACAGCTTCCACAGTCTCGAATCTGGTCCCCTTCAACACTTCCTTCACTTTTGGGAACAAAAAATCACACGGAGCTAGGTCTGGTGAGTAGGGTGGATGATCCAACACAGGGATCCTATGCTTGGCCAAAAATGTCTTAACCACCAGCGCAGTGTGGGCTGGGGAAGATCCTGATGAAGAATACACGATTTGTTCTTCCACAACTCTGGTCACTTTCTTCGCACTCGGTCACGGAGGGTGGCCAAAACCCCAAGGTAGTATTCTTTATTCACGGTTTGACCTTCAGGAACCCAATTTACACACAGAATTCCATGGATGTCAAAAAAACAATCATCATGGCCTTGAATTTTGATTTGGACATTCGAGCTTTCTTCTTTCGTGGTGAATTCGTACTCTTCCAGTGCATTGATTGTCGCTTAGTCTCTGGGTCACAGGTAAAAGACCATGATTCGTCACACGTAATAACTCTTTCCAACAGTTCAGGATCTTCCCTAATGTTTTTTAAGATGTCAGAACAGATTCCCATTCGTGACTCCTTTTGTTCCGTCGTGAGGATTCTTGGCACCATTTTGGAACACACTTTTCTCATATTAAAATTATCATGTAATATTTGCCGAACCGATTCTTTGTCAATTCCCACAATCTCGACAACTGCACGGATACTCAATCGGCGATCTTGACGGATTACTTTGCCATTTTCTCGATGTTTTCATCCGTCTTGAGGTTGAAGGACGTCCTGGGCGCGGATCATCTTCAATTTCTTCTCTCCCTTCTTAGAAACGCTCACACCATTCAAAAGCACGTGTACGTGACATACATTCTTCCCTATACACTTGTTGTAAGAGAGAATAAATCTCTGTTGCGGATTTACCCAGTTTCACTAAAAATTTCACGTTGACACGTTGCTCAATTAAGACGCCTACCATTTTTCCGACGAGCGGCATACACACGGTCCAACAGGAACGAAGGCTGAGACCCGACTGAGCAAGCTAAGCTCGTCCAACTGGCAGGAATGTGGAGGGGGGGATGTCAGGCGACTCGGCAATATGGCGTTTGACCTTGAGGCTCGCACGGTTTATCTCACAGAAAACCAGTTCTGTTTTTTTCTAGCCGCACTTCGTATGTTGTTTCGTTAAGATTGGCTTCATATTATTATGATAATGAGTGTTATTTCCTTTATTTTTAATATAGTCTTATTATTTTTGTGACATCATCATTAAATTGAATATTTATTTTGTACATTAATGCACATAATACAAATTTTATTATAGGTGCAGCAAATATCAGCTGGCTGTTTAGGATCAAGTTAGGATCTGCCTTGTCGGTGGAGGACATTATTAAAGAAGAATGTGTGCGTTGAGCTTTTCATTCCAGTAATGTAATGTTGACTGCAAGAAATGGCAGCGTGGAATGCGGTTCCCTGTGAATTAATTTTATAAACCATTCATTTTCGATTACTCGCATGACCTGGTGAGTTTAGAAATCTTATTTTTTTTGAAGTTGAGACACAGCACTACACATCTTGATATTCTATAACATCATTGTTTATATTTCAGGCACCTCCCGATTTGCTGAAAAAGACTGGAAAACAAGTTTGAAGTGCCGTTTGTTGCAGATGATATATCATACAATATTGTCAATTTTGGTAATTTTTTAATATTTCTGTGTAGTAATTTCAAGGGATATGTCCTTGTATAGTGTGTTGATCATTGTTCACATCATTACGGTCCGTTCAGGACAGGAAGTAATTTTTTGCCAGAGGTTAGAACTGTCAAAAAGATGTTGGAAATTTGCTTGCATGTAAATTAACTTCTAGATGTAATGGGGCAGGCCATGAAATATGTATTTCAAACAGCCCCTATTGTTAACTTTCATCTGCTTTTAATTAAGCTTTCTATAGACTAAATTTTCATCACAAAATTATGTGTATAAATAATACTCTAGAAAATGATGTTTTAAATATGAACTTTTCTTGCATTCTGGCTATATAAATACACTGATATGCAAACATTCTCCATTTGGTAATATTACCAGAACATAGGGAGTAAAATGGCTCAAGCCAAGTTAGCCAATGTTTGTGAAATTAATGAAATCTTTGTCCTTTTAATCACGATAATGACCCCTTAAATTAGTTTGGCGTCATTGAGTCAAAAAATATTCAAAAATTGAACAGACAATACAAGAAAATATTTTCTTAGTAATTGAAAAACTGTTCAATACCTGTATCAAATGGTGAGTAATTCGAATTTTATGATCTATCTTTGGATTCTTATCCACCATGCGTTGAGCGACTAGCTATGCTTTTGGACAAATATATAGCCTGAAATATTGGAATTTAAGTGAAACCTACTAAGTCCAAAAACTCTGCTTTGGGATAAATGAAGTTGAAGTAGAAGGTCATTTTTTTACTTAGTTCATTACATGTACTAGATAGGAGGGAAAACCTATTTCTTTTAACGCAGTTTAATATGTAATGCTGCTTTTTTGAGGAAAGCAAGCAAAAAAGATGTGCAGATGCAAGTTTCTTGTTTATTTATAAAACTTATCAATAATATTCGTTTATATTATACCTTTATTGCAATTTTGATAATAGGCTAAAATTTCACATGTGTTGATAGCTGGCATGCCATTTTGATAATGATATAATATTAAAGAAATAATGGTCACTACACACACATGTAGTTATATTTAGACAATTTTCTAAATTCATGGTTTCAATATTTAGTCAATGGCAAAGTAAAATAATCTGCATATATTATTTGCTTACGCTTACTTTGTAAAAATGTATTAAGCTGTTTGTATTGTGTATGACTATATTTACACAATTTAGATATAAATATTGTGTTTATGAAATAACTTTTTATTTTGCACTCGCTGGACTACAATTCCATTCACTGACTTAGAATTCCTAATCCTAATATTTTTTGGCTTCTAAATTGCCTAGCGAAGTTGTTTTACCTAAAATATATGTTATTACATTTGACGCCCTTTTGAAAATAGCTCCGTAATGTAATTTTAAATGTACCGGTCATCACGCGCCACCTCCATTGGCAGATCGCCCTTCGTCGCTATTGGCTCAAAATTGGGCGCAATATGGCTGCTTCCCCCCTCCATGAAAATTAGAGATTTGAATAAGGGTGTTGGAATTAACGTTGAGTGGCGTCTCTTATAGTAAACTCTCTGGGCGGGATGGTCTACTTCTTCTTTCAGAACTTTTTTTTTCTCCACTTGCTACGAAAGAATTTCATTTACTAAACTTGTTTTTTCTAACGTGGCAGCTAATGTTAGTATCTTCAAGATGGAATTCGGCATGACTATTTGAGTCATTCTCAGTCCTGCCGCATGATCGCAACAGCATCATGCAGTGTTGCAGATCAAGCAACTCTAGTAGCAGGACAGAGAATGACTCAAAACGTTGTGCAGAATTCCATCGTGGAAATACTACTCTCAGCCGCCTCGTTAGAAAAACCCAAGTATATACTTCAGTTTATCGTTGCGTATGAGAGCCTGTCTTCGCGATACGAGTAGAATATGGCATGGCTTTTTGCGTCTTTCTCGGTCGTGCCGCTAGATGTCACTTGATCTGCAGCACTGCTTGATATGGTCACGATTATGCGATATGTAGTGGCACGACCGAGAAAGTAGCAAAAACTATGCCATATTCCATCATGAAGGCAGGCTCTCACGCACCATTTTATAAAAACTGAAGTATAAATCCAGTACTATGCTCGCACTTCTTCTTGATCCTCGACCGGGAGCTCAGTGCATGTCTGAGTCACTGCAGTGCTGATGTCACTGCAACGCCTCTGACCGGGAGGTCCTGGGTTCGAGTCCTGACGGCAGCAGGATTTTCGACACTAGCTTTTCAGCTAGGTCGAATTCTGTCGCTTTCTGGAGAAGAAGTCTAGCGGCCGGCTGCTCGGATCGGTAGTTTTCCGTGGTTTCTCCGATCAACACCAGGCGAATACCGGAGCAGAACCCTAACAAACGGGCCACGGACCGCGCGCGATCTGTCCTTCCTCTTCCTTGTCCTATCCTCTACCCTTACACACACACTTACACTAACATGCACTACACTATCGCATATTCCGGGAGACCAGTCAGGTGCTTAGAGCTTGTCTCGGTTTAGGCGGTACCCCGCTGGTGGGAGAGTCCTGGTAAGGGGGAAACCCCACTAGCCGACGGTAGGTTGGAGCCGGATTTTGCCATCCAGCGGGGGAAGTTCACCGTCACCCGAGGAAAGAACATGCGCTACACTAACGGGACTAATGACCAAAGCAGTTAACATGCCAGGAAACACGAAAAAATCAATCAAAAAGCTTGATCCTCGAGCTCCCTAGTCCTCGCTCAGCCCGGCATAGCACGGTAGAAAATATGAGCTCCACTCGGAACGTCACGACTCTGTTTGCAGTGCTGCCCACCTTCTTTCTTTCCAATGAGGACTTCCTAGTTTTCGGTCTCTCTTTCTATCGACCTGTTCGTACCATATTCCTTCTTGTTACTCAATTATTTCTATAACTATTCATTCTTTCTTCAGAATTTTAAAAAAAATCTTCCGTTGTTTCTCATAGCTATCTACTCCAAGACGAGTTATTACTCCGAGTTTTCTGTCAATAAAGTTGACAGCCCTGCACTGCCGTGACGTAGACAGAGCCGGCCTCTCCTCGCACCCCCTGCTGTGGAGTATCAAGAAAAATTGCGCGATTAGTACATCAGTAGTTTCTGCGTCCATATCACTTTGAGTATTATTTTCATCACTTGCAGCAGGATCATTTACGGCACGTGGAGAAGGATATGCACCTTGAAAAAATGACGAGGAGAATTATGATTGTTATTTTGCCATCCCTGCTCTTGAGAACCAAGGGGAGTAGGGCGAAAATATCTCAAATACTAAAAGAAAGACGATTTGACAACAGGTCAGTCATGGTGGATGCAATGCGCTTTCCGTAGGAAGTGCAGTACTTTCGGTTGCAAATGAAACGTACGCCTGCATTCAAGAAATTGGTTTGTGTAGTCCCAAATAAGGGGCTAAAATTATCAACTCAAAAATATTCAGAAAAATGCTCGTTATGCTCCGGATAATCCGTAAGAACGTTTTAATCCAAGACGTAAATAATTATATTTTCAAATATGTGTTGATATTCATGAGATTTTTGTTTATTAGTGATCGTCCGCGTAATTGCTAGCATTCATATGATACATTTTTATATTTTCTTGACACATAATTGTTATTTCGTTCTCTTTATGCAGTTTATTATACTGAAATATTGCATTATTAATATTGATATAACCAAAAACATGAAAAATGAAGTTATATGCAAAAGTTACCCTTTATCAACCAAATTATAAAATACGCAAAGAAATGTTCAAATAATGAAAACTATGCAAAATTATTTTGAATTTAAAATTTCAACTTCAAAATATATTTCGATATTTTTTAAGTTGGAAAAGTTTTTGAATTACGATCATATTTTCATGGAAGTCCTGTTTCTCGTAAGATCAACGTTCTTCTCAAAAATAAAATAGTGCTTTTTAAATAATAAATCTTACCTGAGCAGTAATCACCAGAGAGTGCAAACGGAATGTTTCATAGTCCAATTTACTGTCCACGTGCAAGATGAACGTGGCTGTTTTACAGCCTTGTGTCTGTCCGCCAGATAGACGAAAGCTGAATTTTTTATCCTGTAAATAATACAGAGTATTAATAACTTATTCAACATTGCATTAAATACGTGGATTCATGGATGCACAAAACATGGATTCTAGGTTCAGAATGTGTTAGAGAATGTAGTTTGCTACAATTTGCAACAAAGATTATCCACTTTTTCGGTGTCAGGGACCTAGAATACGAATTTTTGTTGGAAAATTACAGTTGTTTGCCGCATAAATACATAACTTCCTCTATATTTCATAATTTTGTAATTCATGAGAAAATAAAACTTAAGGTCATTTTTCAGTTTGAAAATGTTGCAGGGCCTTTTTGTAAAGTATAGAAAGATTCGTTTCAAATTATCAAAGTCCTGAGCGCGGTCACAACGATTTGTGAATATCTCTTTTGTTGAAAATCGTATAAGCGATTTAGGTGTTGTAAGAACAGACAGACACGTGGGCAGGCAGTCGTTTCGCCGAAAACTTTTTCGGTGCCATGGTCCCGAAAAATGTTAATTCTTCTACGTATTCGTGTATTATATCTTGCTATTGTAGAGAAAATTAAAAAAATATGTATGGAGATATTTTCTGAACTATGATGATGCTATCATGTGGAACGAAAAGTGGGAAAATATTGATAAGTGAAATGAATCTTTGGATTATATGGATTTAAGTTGATAAGATACGCCATTTTATACATCTAAAACTGAGGTAGTCTAGTTTGGCTTGCCTCCTTCAGCCACAGTAGGAGTATTGAACAGTGTATTTAATTTTTTTTTAATATGGGTATTTAGAAAACCCCATGTATATTCTTCGGTTTTTATGGCCTGGTGCGTGAGAGCCTGCCTTCATGATGGAATATGGCATATTTTTTGGAAGCCTACGACTTCACGAAATATGGCATAGTTTTTGCGACTTTCTCGGTCGTGTCACTACATGTCGCATAATCGCCTATCCATCTAAAACCGAGTCCCACTACATGTCGCATTATCCATCTAAAATCGAGGTAGTGAAGTTTAGCTTGTCTCCTTCGGCCACACTAGGAGTATTGAACGGTTTTTAGCACTTAAAGATGCGTCACAACTTGTTAAAAGAGAATCCAGGTTTATCGATAAGATAATAAACGAATTTGGACATCGCCAAAGACGACTTCGGCTTCTGTCTACAGAATGATTATAATACTTAAGTTGAAACAATGGTACTTTATGTCTTACGACCATTTAAATAGTAATTATTTTTCATACCTTGTTTATCACACAAAGGGAAATTGAACAAAAATTTCTATTTCAAATTATTTAAAAAATATTTACAGTAATTACAACTAAGACAACTGTGTACGTTATGCCTATAATATTAATGTTTATTTACACGTACTAAATATTAACTCGCAACTTACGAACACGTAATGAAATGTACCTTAATAAAAATTTTATCCCATGTTTTTTCATAAATTGTCATTGCAATTATTCGTTTATTAAATGAACAATTTTATAATACAATGAAATTAATTATCTTGGTAAAGTTTTCGCAAAACTGTTTTTGAAAGAAATAGTTTCGTTTCCAGTGATATAGTGAAACCATTGCATTTGTTTTTTATTAGGAAAAAATGAGAATTATCGTGTCATTTACCAAAATTCCACAATATAATCGTATAATTATCGTACAATTATATCGTCAAATCCCAAGTTCATTTTGCATAATTATGATCTACCGAATTTGTTCCCCATCGTCAGTATGTATCTTTTATTCCTTTTTGAAAGTAGAGAAACCATTGCATTACTTACAAATACAATACAAAATCTTCTTAAAAGTACATAGAGAAATTCTTTAAAACGAAGAATGCCTGAATTAGACGTAGATAGATTGTCTACAAACACTAAGCGAAAACAGAACTAACAGAAATTAGAACACGCTTTTATTCTTATGCAGACAACTCAAGAATTGCTAATGTCTGTGTCCGCAGACATTTAACTCAAAACTGTCTGTGACTAGCATTGCCATGTACGCAGCACCCGACAGCGGGAAATTTCAAAACTATAACTATTAAAAATTAACTATTAACAATGAAAGTATGAGTAAAAATTAAGTAGTTCTCTAGGGTTAGCACTACACTTTTTTGTTACTAGATGTTTTCTGCCTATTAAATAAAGTGCATTCTCTCCGCATTCATTGCACAACAAAGCAAGGGTCTTTCTGCACTGGAAAGGAAATTACTGTGCTGTTATTTATGAGATCACCACTGGTTTCGACCAGATATTGGCCGTTCCTTTAGGTGACCGTTTAATTGAATTGAAGAAATTTTTTATGAAATATATGTTCTCATTAACAAAGTAAATAAAACAGATGTTGTCTGGTATCAATTTTATTTTCAACATCTATTTTATTTACTTTGAATTAATAAGGTATCTACATCACCAACACTCTAATTAATTCTCATTAACATTTATAAATACCATAAATGACAACGTACAATATAAACAAGGTATTAATGATCATTTGCCTCCTCTCGACTAATATCAAAACATCTTCACTTATCACTTTCTCTTAGTATAAACACACACTTTACGTCCACGCCGAATCAATCAAACTAGAATTGAAGATGCAATTATTTCCTGTTTAAGAATATAATTAATGAATAACCTTTGGATCGGATTCGCGCACGGAATATGCGCAGTGAGTCCTTAACAGATTTCCACCAAAGGAAAGAACGAATTTGCAACAAATAATTAAAATTGTCATCCAAACTTGTTTGGACGGTTATAAGTACTACCCCAGCGGCCAGATAGGTTACAAGTCCAGGAGGGGGGCTTTGTACGAAAGGTACAGGAAGTGTCGCTGTAATCCCTGCTAATCATGCCATTAGTTTAGCAGCGCGTCACCAGAGGATAACGTCTGAGATCTACTACTGATTTCGTCAATGTCCAGAATTATTACGAAATTCATTGGAGTTTGAGTTAGAATTGTCCCTGTGTGAACATTTAAAAGCAAGCCGTAACTGAAGTGGTAAAGAATGTCAATGTTCATGCATTGCTCTTTGTCCGTGTTATATACAAAGTGGCAAAAAAATCATGGTGAGTTTCAGTGTTTAATAATTGAGGTAGGTTGAGAGAATAAAAAGTAAAATAATATACAGTAAAGAATATACAATAATGTAAAATGTACCATGAACAACAACATACAGATATCGTGTACAATCTAAACAACGTCTTCTTTTACAGAAATTTGTGACAACTGAATTGTTTGACGAAATGAGTGTCACAATTGTCAAAACAGATTACGAATGCCAAGAGATTAAGTACTCACTCACCCCAATGAAAAAAAATACAGCAAAAAGGTAAGTAAAGTAAAGGTAAGTAAAGTAAATAATTCTCTAACTATTAGGGCAGTTGTTCATTAGGACTCTCCATTTTACTTTTTACACAGTTCTTAGGTTCAAAATGGTAAAATGGAAAATGTGTATATGTTTTCAGTCCATCCAGTAAAATGTTTTCTTGAATATGCGAAGGAATTTTGAACAGTGGTGTGTAATTTAGGAATGATCAATTTACATAGTAAGAAAGATGTTTGCATATCAATGGCTGTTGTACTTTTTCTTCTATATTTGAAGAAGTTTATAATGAAAGAATGATCTTTATTTATTAAGACTAATCTGTGCTGTAGTTTTGCATGTCAATTGCTCCCAATAATTGAATTCATCCATACTTTTCTATAAAAAATAGGCAGAAATTCATTTAACTAACAAAAAGTTTGTCTGAGCAAATAAATCTGGGAGTTCTTGGTTTCTATTATTCAGCTCTCCTGTATAAATTGGAAAAATAGAAAGTAATTTATTCTTTATGAATACAATAGAAGGAAAAATATAAAAATAGGATAAGTTTTACAACGTAATAATTTATTGATAGTGTTGGAATATTATATAAAACTCCACAAGAATTATATATGTGAGTCTACAAGTATTTTATTTTGTAGTTTAGATTTGTTTATTGCTTTTAGTTATAAAGTGAATGTTTAGAATCTGGAACTTTAAATAAGAAAACTGTAATTGTGGAAAAGTGGGCGAGGTAATCTGGAAATGTTCAAATCGGGGTCAGGAGAAGACAGCTATCGTGGCGTGGCCGGGCAGAGCATGGCAAGGAGTAGGGTGGAGAACGGATACAATGGAAGAGATAGAGGTAGGTCCCGCCGCAGGACATGAAAAGTTTGAATTCCTCTTCTTTTATAATAATTTACAATAATAAATGACCGAGCAGCGCCGGGTACTTCAGCTAGTTATCATTAAAAAGTCGAGCGCCCTTCTTCATTGAAACATGGAATTGAATTCATTGAAACACGGCGTTTCTCTGGATATCTTCCTCGCAAGTGAAAACGGATAATTCGCAACTCAACTTGCTGTGCATGAAAACTGCAAGCAACGAAAAGAAAGGCTGGATTATCGTTTTATAGTTCTTTACCAGAGAATGGTACACAGGTGTCCTTGAACGAGTAACATGTGAAATATTTCGAAACATTGACAATGCAGTCTGAGAGATAAGATTACAGTTGAACTATTCGATTAACAGGATATTCTTACTCTTTCAAGCGAAAGTTTATCATCTCCTGCCGTATGAGCAAAGATAAAATAACAGATTGATTAAAGATTGGCAGCTCTGACTAAAAACTCAAAGTTCACCTTATTTAAAAGAACAAAAACTTTTCAAATTATAAAATCGTACATTTACTTTCATGTAACCTTTTTATTTGCATTTTTACGTTACACATTTACCTTTTTTATTTACATTGTCAGAAATTCACTATAAATTACACAAAGATTAGGCGAAAAGATGCACGTTATCAAAAAGTATACATGATATTATTTGAAGATTGAACATTGATGAACAATTATTTACAAAATAAATGTAGGTATTTTAATAAGTATATGTAAGAGGAGATCCTAAAAATTGTAAACTGTAAAATTGTAAAGTTTGAAAATTTAGATGTGTTCATGTATAATATTATTTTCGTAATTTTTGAACCCTCTACTTGAGAAAAAACTAAAATAAAATCTGGAGCCTATTTTAAAATAAAATTTAAAATAACCTTGGCGCTTTTTGTAACGTATCGTCGAAAATTATAATAACCCTTTAAAAAAGAAGGGACAAAAAGTACGAGTAATTCTTTTTCGATTCAGACACTAGTATCGTATATACAAACTTATTGACAGTCACAAACGTACAGATGGAAAAGCAGGGAGGCAGGTGGACGAACAGACGGAGAGATAAACGAGTGTGAAAGGCGGGAGGTGCAGACGGACAGGGGGACAGACAGTCAATCACAAAACACGCCTAACCATAGTACCCACAAAGCATACCGATCGACTGGTCGTCTTCATTATAATCTTCAAGGTCTAGACCTAACTGCCTGATCGGGTTCGATGGTCCACCGTTTTCTTGGTCATCCAATATATCGTTTTCCAGTAGGTCGTTATTTCCATGCCTTTTTAGGAATGAGCTTCTCCTACATTCTATATAGATATTAGGTCAAAACGGTTCAAAACGGAAGAACAGTTCTCTTTGCAGATGATACGAACATCCTTTGCAATAAAGAAACCGTAAATAGTACAATATCAGATGTTTCAAATTGGTTCCGAAATAACAAATTAATAGTAAACGAAAAGAAAACGGTTTTAATGCAGTTTTCCATTTCAAATAAACAATTCTGTGCTCCATTGAAAATGAACAGTGTACCATTGACTGATGTTAAGGCAACAAAATTTTTAGGTCTCTCAATTCAGTCAAACCTTAAATGGAACGTCCATTTAAATGAATTGAACACACAATTAAGTTCTTTATGCTACGCGTTCAGAATTCTTAAATTGTGTACCATGACTGATGTTAAGGCAACAAAATTTTTAGTTCTCTCAATTCAGTCAAACCTTAAATATGGCATAATATTCTGGGAAATACATCTTATAGCTCCCAGACTTTTAGATTACAAAAACGAATTGTACGAATAATAACCAAATCCCACCCACGTGATTCATGTAAGCCTCTCTTCATTAATCTAGGAATTCTACCATTACCGTGTCTTTTATTTACGAATCAGTGGTTTTGTAAAAATGACTTGCTCAAGGGCGGGAATATTTTTCAGAAAATGCAGAAGTCTATTACTATAACACTCGACGTAGAAATCATATTCATCAGGGGCAGTATCAACAGCTCATTACAAAAAATTCACATACAATACATGTACATTATTTTACAACACTTTGCCAGATAACATTAAACGATTAAATTCAATAGAAAAGTTTAAATCCCAAGTGAAATCGTTTCTGCTGCATAACTGTTTCTATACAATTAGAGACTATACTGAGCATAACAAGAAAAGTAACATTAATTTTAACAATGATACATAATGCATTATTTACCATTTGAACTGTATAAATGAGTATAAACAACCTGTAACAACTATTGTACTACAGCTTCCGGGTCAATGACCCCATCTCGATCAGATTTTTGTCCAGTTTCCTGATCCATTGAGCAAATGCTGAGATGGCCCCTTGTTTTGCTTCTGGACATAAATGTAACTTCATTTTCTGTGCACGTCTTCTAGAATTCAGTGGGAAATACAATTATTCAAATTATCGTTTCCATGTTGTCGCGGCAGGAAGTAATAAGAGCCAAAATTTATTGCTTATTTATCCTTGAAAATAGATTTTATTACATGGAGTTTTTTGTTTTTTTTCTCCCTTTCAAAATTTCAAAATTCAAAATTTATTGCTTGTTTATCCTTGAACATAGATTTTATTGCATGGGAGTTTTTTTTTCTCCCTTTCAAAAATTCAAAATTTAAGTAGTATATGAGTAAGTGTAGGGATCACAGAATTTTGAAAATGTGCACACAATTCACTTTTCCCCATAGCACGTCATACGCAGTTTTTAACTGTTTTTTCTGACGTAAAATAAATAAATAAATAAATAGGTCCAATTTCTTTTGTACTTTTCGATTTGATCAAGGACTGATACGACTTTTAACTCTTTTCGAATATCTTGATTTCTTTCGTGATCAGGTTTTGTACAAATTTTTACTAACCTCAGAAATTTCATTTCTGACGCCTGTATTACGTTCATTTCTCTTTGTTTCAAAACCCAGCATTCGCTACCGTATAGCAAGGTTCATTTTGCCTTTGTCATTTTAACTGTGTTTCTTATCGGATTTTCTTCCTAAGGGTTCTTCTGTAATGTCTATGGTTCTACACATTAGCTGGAACCGTGAGAGATTTTTTTGTGTATGTCTCTGTCATAGGTATACGATATATCGTCTCCCAGATAATTAAAATTGCTTGTTTCAGTGCCTTGTTTTCTACTACTAACCTAGATCCCACTGGGTCCTTGCCACAAAACGCCATAATTTTGGTTTTAGACGTGGATATTTCACAGTTACAATAACTAGCTATTTTTCTGAGCTTGTAGATACTGAGCTGAAGTTCACCTTCTGTTTCGGCAATCAAAACTTAACTGTCAGCATATATGAGCTGAAGTTCATCTTCTGATTCGTCAATCAAAACTTGATCGTCTGCATATATGATGTAATTTATAAAACAGCTTTCTTCAATCTCAATATTACAAGAGGCATACATTTCCACTCATTCAGCATTTCATCTGTATATAGATTAAACAGAGTTGCTGATAAGCAACAACTCTGACAAATTCCAAGGTTTACATTCAGAAAAGTTTTGCCGCTTTTGAAACCAGATTCGATACATATTATTGTTTCAGCATTCAAGCTTTGATATGAGCTCTTGCACATAATCAATAAAGGCTGTGTTTGTTTCACGATTGTATTCTCTCGTTTCTATAAGAATTTTCAATGTAATGTAATTCAATGTAAATTCTATGTATTTTCAATGTAGGTATCTGGAGAAGATTGTACTCTTCTAAATCCGTTTTGTTGTTCACTGATTAGGGTGTCAGCAATTGATTTTATTCTTTTGGAGAATATTATAGTTTATACTTTACAATCAGCAGTTAGTATACGTATGAATAGCTTCTGCATAGATTATAAAGTGCAAAAGTCTCGATATCAAAGCTCGGCCAGCATATTTCAATAATTCAATATTTATATTATTTTCCTGCAACGTTTCTATTTCTACTCATCTTCAATGCACATTCTAATTCTTTCATACTTACAGGATCTATGTTTTCTTGCATGTCATTTTCTTGGATGTCTCCTTTGTTCTCTACATCACACCATAGTACTTTATAGTACTGTAACCAAAATTGTTTTAATAAACTTTTTGAGAGTTGCGTCTTTCTCCTCTTCATTAAGATGTTTCAATACTTTGTATGAAAATTCTTGTCGTCCATGTTCATTATCTTCAATACAACTTTTGTAATAATCCCAGCTTTGCCGATAAGCTTCTCTAATGCTGAGATGGCCCCTTGTTTTGCTTCTGAACATAAATGTAGCTTCAGTATGCGCACGTTTTGTTGCACTCTTTTGCTTGCAGTGGTAGGAGTAGAGCTGAGATTGAGTTATTACATTGTTAGAAATGTGCAATTCGTTTATCAAATAATTTTTCTATAATTCGGGAACGAAAATGTCTAGTTTTTCAAATGTTGCTACTCTCACACTTTTTAAAGTATTAATAATAATTATTATAATATTATATATACAAATATAATAATAATAATAATAATAATTATTATTATTATTATTATTATTATTATTTTGACTTTCATTCATCTCTTTAAACTATTATCGTTGAAATGTTGGTAGTACTCAAGAAAACGTCCGCAGATAAACTTCTCTCCCATACGTCATATACAATTTTTACTGTTTTTTACCAAATGAACCAAATCAAATTAATCATTTTCTTTGATTTTGCACATTTTCTTTTATAATCAAAATTAAAAATTTGTTTTCTTGTGAGGGAGTCTGGAGAATTTTCTTATAGACATTCTTCTTTTCTTTAACATTGTCTTCGATATCCTCTGTCCATCCTATGTATATTTTTTAAACTTTCAGCCAAGAGCTTCTTCTGCTGCCAACTGCACAGATCTTTTTGTAATTGCCAATTCTTCTTCTATCTTAACGCTTGGTAAATTCATTGTTAAATAATGATTAATACGTTTTTTATACAAAATGATATATTCTCATCTTTGAATAAGGTAAAATCGTCGCCAAAAACTATCGCTATCAACTGCTCATAAAAAACTATCCTGCAAATATCCTGCATATTACATTGACCATTTGAACTAAATCTTATTGAACTTAAGAAAAATGAAATAGCTGTTAATTTAAATCATTCAGGGGATACAGGCCTATAACACCCCTATTTCCCCAGAACTTTTCAATTATCAGTAGATCGTTTGCGGATGCACGTTTTCTTTTCTCCAGAATTAAATTATCTAATTTTCAAATCACGCTTGTAGGTACATTTATTTTTAATTCAACTACTTTATGTTGTAAAATAGTTGGGGGTAAGAGTTCGAGAGCTCAAGAAAACGTGTCCAAGTTGTTGTTCTCCTCCATATAATAAATACAATATTTCGATAAAATAATAATTAAATAAAGAATAAAAGAGAAAGAAAGAAAGAAAGAAAAAAGAGAAAAAACGAAAGAGAGAGCAATAAAAAATGTTAATATTTTATAAGCATAGAGGCAATATGTCCTCTATGATATAAGAATATTACTTCCTATTCACTCACCCTACTTATGAGACAAAAAACCTTTCATTATGGGTGAGAGTAGAAAACATTTGTGAGTACTTACATCCACCGACATCCTCGCGTAACATGCTCCTCCATCAGGATCAGTCACTACAAATTCGCAATTAGTGGGGCCCGTATACTCTTCCTAGAAAGCAAAAATAATAATAATAATAATAATAATAATAATAATAATAATAATAATAATAAATTAGGCATGCGCATAATAACAAAAGTCGTTTCATAATTATACATTAGTAAAAATACTGATGTTACTCAGATAAAACAAAAGGTTTTCAGGTTCTTAAAACAGGAAAACAAAAATTTAGAGCTGTGATAATATAATGCGAATATCAAATTCTAATGATGCCAAGTCCATTTAAAAACGTAAATCTGTATGCGAGAAAGTAACTAATGGTTCTAAAACAGCACGAACTTTCTCGCCCGTTCTTTCATGCAAAATTACCCGAAAAGTACTCAAATTTTCGAAAAAATTGTATATGACTTTACTTAAAAATCTATTATTAAATAATAGAGTTCATTTGGGGGGAATCTTTATCTATAATATTTTAGTTGCAGGAAGAATTCGAAAAAATTATGAACTGTTCCAGTTTTCGAAAAATAAGGATTGTCAACAACCACGAGACATGCACCATTTTCGTAAACGTCTTTCACACTATCCAACAACAAAATTTAATCAAAAGCGATGGAGCCATTTTCTAGAAAATTTGGAAAATACCCCAGGGGCTTCATGTAAAGTACCCCCAAATTTAAAATATCGGTTTCAAATTCAAGGGGTTGCAACATCAGCCAGATCGATTGGGGAATATCAATGTTAGAGAAATTCTGCTGAACGGTTTAGCGGCTAGCGGTGTTCACAGACGGGCGGACGGACGGACAGACGGACGGACGGACAGACGGACAGACGGACAGACGGACGGACGGACGGACGGACGGACGGACGGACGGACGGACGGACGGACGAACGAACGGACGGACGGAAAGACGGTCGGTCGGATGGTTGGGACGGTCGGACAGACGTTTTGCCGAGATTCGATTTTTCGGGATCAAGGATCCACAAAACATGAATCCTAGCTATACCACGTAATAGTTTTTTTTCTAAATTTAGCTACTAAATTTATCCACTTTTTTGTAACCAGGGCCCTGTAATAAGAATTTTTTCTGCCGAAAATTCGCTGTATATTCGCGCAGCATTACATAACTTTCTCTTAGTGATGTGTTTATTCTGTAAAAATATAAAATAAATCCTTAATTTTCAAAAACCTTTGTTTAATTTCCAGCTTACAAAATTTTACACAAAATTTTAATGTTAAAAAAATCTTCGTCACGATAAAAGCCTCATCGCAACCAAACAAAAAACTAATGCGCGGTGATCTATTCACAGGGACCAGCGGTTGAATACGAGCTTTATGAAAACAATTTTTACCTTGGTGAACAAAACAGTATTTTTCCTTATTTTTTAATCCATTCCATATTGATTCCAACTCCATATTGATACATTATTGATTTGTTAGTCATCAAATGGGGCGTATGGTGATGCAATTTGCTCATGGCTAATCACGGACAACGTGTAGAATTCGTTGACTAAGCACACAGATATGAACTGCAAAGACACTCCAACGCTTGGCCTCCACGAAATGAAACTGGGGAAAGCATCAACTCAAATTGCGCACCCACAAATAGCCAAAAAGCAAATATTTTAATGAATCAACAATTAAGCATAACTCGACATTAATAGAAACTGCAGGGGACTATTATGTCCATCTAAACCACAACACATTACTTCACACTGACGCTATCGAAACTAGTGGTGCAAATGGGCGTAATCAGAACGTACTTTTACGCCCGTATGTTCACGCAAAATCACGCGAAATAACTCAAATTTTCGAAAAATTGTACATGATCTTATTTCAATATATACCTTTAAGAAACCCATTTCATTAAGGAACTAGTGGTGCTACAGAATGGCACAGACTTTCTGGAAGTATAGTTTTCTAATTTCCTTGGTCTGCTTTTAATGTTTTGCTCCATTCATTGGCCAGCTGCTATCTATCGTCGCCCATAGTACGTTTTTATTTTTTTTTATTTTTCTCAACTTTTTGCTTTCGTAGTAGTACAACCAACATATTACTTCAATAAAATTAAAGAATTGTAAAAACTCGTTCTAAATAGAAATTATCATTGTAACATTTTAAGCGGTTTTTAAAAAAATGTCGATTAAGCATTATTCTATATGCGAAATTTGAAACTCTTTTTCGCAGGAATCTATTGAGATTTCGAAAATTATCATTTGAAGCCCACTCCCAATTGTAATAATTCATACAAATCGATGAAAATGTCCATAATAACGGAGCGAGAGGAATTAAAAAAAAGTGTAATTTTAGAAAAAACAAATGAATACTCCAAAATTAACTTAACGTCATATTAAACAGCGCACATAGCACTATCGGAATAATATGAATAAAAAATTTGGAGCAATTTTTGAGAAAATGGCGTTTGAGCGTTTCGGAAAATGCGGAATTTTGTGCTCATTTGTACAGAAAACGGTTGAGTTTTCAAGAATCTTTATTTGACATTATTTAAAGCACATGTACTCATCAATACAATCATGTAGAGAAATTTTGTTTAATGTAAATATTACCGACCGAAGAGACAAGTATAAAAATTCATATTTAAAAGTTTTGAAAAAACAAAAGAATAGAGCGTGATATGGCGTTTATACCATGGCATAGGGTTCGTTTGGCACTAACCCTACCAAAAATTTAGAGAAAAAATTTGGAGCCTTTTTGAGAAAATCTGTTTTTTGTAATTTTTTAAAATTGCAAATATCGCATGCACTATTGCACGAAAGTGATTAAAATTTCCGAAACAATATACATGACCTTATTGAAATAACTATTTATACACAACAAATTTCATTTGAAGGAAAAATCTGTCTTCAATTTTGTAATTGTAGGAAAACGCCGAAAAAAATGCAAACTTTTACAATTTTCGAAAATTTAGAGTTAACCGTGAAAATCGGACATATGCCACCTTTTTAAATATATTTTACTCCATTCTTACACGAAATTTTATGAAAAATTTGGAGTCTTTTTTGAGAAAATTTTGGAAATGTCCGGGAGACTTCACGTAAAGTACCCCCAAATTTTAAAGAATGTGCCTCAAAATTTCAAAGCTTCCACTAGAGCCAGATCGACATAGGATTCTTCAATTTGGAAAAGATCGTACGTGTTATTTAGACGCTAGCATTGTTCACGGACAGACAGACAGACAGACGGACGGACGGACGGACGGACGGACGGACAGACAGACAGACGGACGGACAGACGGACAGACGGATGGACGGACAGACAGACAGACGGACGGACGGACGGACGGACGGACGGACGGACGGACGGACGGACGACGGACGGACGGACGGACGGACGGACGGACGGACGGACGGACGGACGGACGGTTGGAAATAATTGATACAATTATTGTGAGAAGTTTTCGTTATCGTTTACAATTCCTCAAGGTTGTGTTTCAGGAGTAATATTTGCATTTTGGTACTGTGTTCGCATGTATTTGTTTTCGTAGTGTATTTTGAATAGAACATTCGAACAATAGATTTTGTTAGTTCGGTTTTACTGAAGTAGTGAAATTGTGCAGAGGTTATGTCGCGTTCCGAAGTAATTTCGTTTTTCTGTTGGGTGAAATGTCAGTTTTGTTCTGCTTTGTACTTCCATGTGAGAGAAATTCTGCAAACCAGTTTACTTTGTGTTGCTTAATAGGCAAAATAAGTTTGTCTTCTAACAATATGTCAAAAGAATAAAATAAGCTATTTATAGGTGATGACCCACCAAAAAACTTTAGAAATAATATACGTCAATATAATTATACACTGACCTCTGTATCATTCAGTGCTGATATTTCATTGCCACCTGGTCATGGGACACATATGTTCAATTGTGTAAGTGCTAATTAATCAAACTTAATTGATTTTGTGCTGCATGATACCTAATCATCCTACCCATGAAAGTGAATAAATACAGATTCAAAACTAAGCCAGTAATAATTCAGAAATTAGCTCCTTCTTCCTATTTAAGAATTTGCTTTGTGAACATTAGTCTGGGCCAAGTATTTTACATTTATTTCTAAATTCTGCATTTAGCTAAAGCACTAGAGCTTAAATGATTTTTCTTAAAAACGCTTTCAAATTTTTAAACGAACATTTCTGTATAGGACGAGGTTTTACTCTGCTTTAGTATTTTAAAATTAATATTTTGAATCTTCCAAAATTGAGAAAACTTAAAAAAAAGGTTTTTTGTGCGGCGATATATGGCAGTTGGTAAGAGAATGGAGCAAGCCCATAATGCTAGCCCACACCAAGGAAATTAGAAAACTTTACTACGAGAAAGTCTGTCTCATTCTGTAACATCACCAGTTTTTTTCGTAATTAAGCAACTGGATTTATCAACTTTTTAGTTACCAGGGCCCAGTGAAAGAGTTTTTCTGCCGAAAATATGCAGTTTTTTCGGGCAGCATTACATAATTTTCTCTCCACTGCGTAAGCGGTAGCGAGAAAGTAAAAATGACTGTGATCGTTACATGACCAAGCAGTTAAAAGCTATCTTACATTTTTTAATTGTCAGTTATAAGCTGACTGCTTTGCGGTATCGAGCAACAATCCAAGTGGCATTAGAAATTTGCTTTATATACTGATTTAATTAATAAACGGAGATTAATAAAAAGTACTTCTTCGTATACACCCCTCTAAAGTCCTACTTTGACGAGCATTCCCGCAGAATGCACATCCAGCGTACACGAGATCAGCCTAATAAGAAGTTTTTTTCTCAAAGAATGAAGATTTGCAATGCAATTTCCATAGAACAGGTGAAATTGTGACTTTCATGACTTTTCATGAGTCATAGAAGGCTATGCATAATTGATCCACAGTGCATTATGTTGTGATTCAAGGTATACGATGGTATTGCACAATTGTGTATTACATTTTAAAATATTTACAAACCAAGAAAATACGGTACATTCACAAAAGTAAAGAAATTAAAGGTAGCTTTTGTGAATTAAAAATAAAAAAGAATGTTAAATAACTACTTTCTTCTAGGATTTTCAAAATAAGATAAAAAATACAACAGCCTTTCTTATTAAAAAATAAACAATATTTTTTCAATTGTCCATCATAATTTTAAATTTTTTTACAAATAAATATTAAACATTGTATTAATATTGATAATACGTATTATTTGTACTAATAAATAGAAAGATGACTCTGTTATACTTTTAATGAAATGGAAGAGTCTATTTCGTTAACAATTATTTCTGACCAGGCACAGAATTGCGTGAAGTATAATAGGGCTAATATTTAAGACGCATAACGAAATTTAAAACCTTACCTCCACCAAGCACTCCGAAGGGCTAGTAATAATAGGCGCATTGTCGTTTACATTCACCAGTTCCACAGTGACAATACCAATAGAACTAGTTGCAGTAGGTTCGCTCAATCTGACGACAAATCGTTCTTCGCCTCCTTCAAAGTCTCCGGGTTCAGTGGCTTGCAAGAAAATCGGATTTAAAGAGGAGTCATCCCTTTCAATTTTTATGCCCAAGGCTCCTCCTCCGGAAATTATTTTTGGTACTTCCTCACCTGTAACACATAATAACAAACAGTGCTTCAGTTTCAAAATTTTAGGTCCCGGAATGCGTCTCAAATTAAATATTTAAAAGAAATAGTTTTATATTTTTAATATAACTTAATAATTATAAATCATACTTAATAACAATTAGTACAAAGGTGGATTGATAAGTCTGATAAAAAATAAAAAGAGTTTTGCCCCCCAAAAATTACTTTTCAACATAAATTCCCAGTAGCTGAATACATTTGTGTCAGCGATATTACACTTATTTTATTCCCTCCGAAAAAAATGTGTCTAACAGCTAAGTACTCATTTACAGCACACATTACCCCTTTATTTAACGAAATTTTTCCAAGACACATTTTGACGATACGAAAAAGTGAAAGTCACTTTGTGTTAAATCTGGGGAATAGGGAGAATGGGAAACAATTTCGAAGCCTACCTCGTGCACTTCTGCCATCGCAACAACTGACGTGTGAGCAGATGCATTGTCCTGGTGGAGAAGCATTTTTTTACGCGCCATTCTTGGTCGCTTCAACGCAAAATGGAATCGGTCCAATAATGTTGAAACATAAGAGACCGTCACTATCATTCCCTTCTGTAAATAGTCAACCTTGATTATTCTCAGTGGGAGCCAAAAAGCCGTTGCCATCACTTTCCCAACTGACAAAACTCTGTTTGCTTTCTTCGGGGCTCTTTCACTCTCGCAAACCCACTGTTTCGACTGCCGTTTTATCTCGTGCATGTAGTGGTGGATCCACGTTTTGTCTACAGATACAGAACGCTGCAACTGCTCCAAACAGTATCGTGCAATGCTCCTTGTGCATTTTTGGTCCGAAGTCAACAGTCGGGGCACTCATCTGACACTTAGCTTCATGTGCAGAATTTTAAGCAGGATAATCCATACCCGTTCATATGAAATATTCACAATGTCAGAAATATCACGCACTGTCACCCGGCGGTCTGCCATTACGATATTGTGGGTGATATCCACCAATTCTTGAGAACTTCAGTCAGTCATCCCGGACGATCTACATCTTCAGTGAGCGTACGGCCACTGGTTTAAATTAATTAATCCAGTAATAAATAGTCTTAAGTACTGATGTCCCCATGAACCTCTTTCAGTTCAGATTGTACCTGGATCACAGCTCACTTGGTTAAATTGAAATGTTTTATTACCGCATGAAACTAATCTTTCTCCAGTTTTGCACTTTTTGTTACCACAGCCAATTAAGACGGCCGCCAACAAACAGCTGCGCATTGTATTTGTAAGTAAATTTTAACAGAGCCATTTAAAGAACCACTCCTAGCAACAATTACGCCAGATAATAAAATTTCCCACGTTTTCATGGAAATTTACCAGACTTATCAATCCACATAGGTAACAGTAGTAACACTACATCTGTGTCAATATAATAATAATAAAATAATAATAATAATAATAATAATAATAATAATAATAATAATAATAATAACAATCACAACAGCAACACAACAGCAACAGCAAGTTGGCAAGTGTTTCTCTCCTGCATTTTTTCTTCCATTTTTTCTTTGTTACGTCTACATTGATGCAACGCATCTCTAAGTCCCTTGAGGGGCATTGAGCGCTTTGCGCTGGGGAGTAATCCTTCGTTAAATCAGTGCTCTTGCGGAGTAATTCTCCATTAATATTGTCATAGTATGGCCCGTCGTATTCACTTGTCAAAGAAGACTAGGTAGCATCTACCACTACGCGCCTCCTACTACGCGCTCCTGAGTCACTACCCAGGGGCCAGAATTGGGATAAGAATAAGGAGAGGGGTGGGGTTTAGGACACTTCACAGGGGTTGGACTAGCTCTTGTGAAGCAGCCAAACTCGCTTTGTTGGAACAAATTTCACATGAGATTCGACAACAATCGAACCTGGACCTCCTTGGTGAAAGGGTAAACTACATCTCTCTGTGCCACGAGATGACTTTTTCTTTTCTATTTCATGAACCCGAGGCACCGGAAAGGTGCGTCAAGCTGGAACAGCCAAGTTAGCACACCACAACAAAATATGTCAAATCATTTATTTCTAATTAATTGACAATTAATTGCCACAATTTGGAATTAATTGCCACGTATTTTGGGGCGAAAACGTGAGTGGGCTGAATTGATGCGACGCCAGCACATACATACGTTAAATTCGAGTCATAGCTCGACGAAAACCCTCAAATAATTTATTGCTAATTAATTGACAATTAATTTCCACGTATTTTCGGGGCGAAAACGCGAGAGAGCTGACTTGACGCGACGCCAGCAAACACACAAGTTAAATTCGAGTCTAGCTTGACGGAAACCTTCAAATGATATATTGCTAACTAATTGCGAATTAATTGCCACAATTTGGAATTAATTGCCATGTATTTTCGGGCCAGAAACGGGTGTGAGCTTGCATGACGCGACACCGAAAATACAGGAAATATTCGAAAATATACGAACATAGAACCAATGAGCACAATCAAATAAAACCAAGATTATAATATAACAGACAATTGATACTAATTTATTACTCTAAACAGAAATTAATTGCTCTTACCATTTATGAAATAATTTTAAAAACCTCATATATGCAACCACGTACAATATTCGAATAGGAAATTGGAGAATACCAATGAGTAAAAAGAACTAAAACTTATTAAATACACATTCCATACTAATTTATTACCCCAATGATACATGTATAAACGTTGGCACGTGTTAAATAAACATTGTTAAAAACTAAATCAGAGTTATCCAACCATGACAGATATTCAAATTCGAAAATTGAGAGAACCAACGTGCCTAATCGAATAAAATCAACAAGATAGTGTAATGAATATTGCGTCACCGGCCGGCACCACCACGAACTACCTGTACGCGTGGATTGCGTCATTTGCCGGCGCCACCACGAGCTGCCTGTGAGCGCGGGTTGCGTCATCTGTCGCGGTTCCTGCAGTAGATTATTCCAGAACGTTCGCGGGGTCCGAAAAGTTCTCGACGGTACTCGGCGAGTTTAAATACGCGGCGGCCGGCGACCGCGAGTCAGTCGTAAGTCCGCAGTGGAAGCTGAACTATGAAGTGTGTGCATCACGGTGAGTAGCAGTGCAGTGATTGTGCTCAGTGACGTGAACCCTGGTCAGTGCATCGAACTGTGGTTAGTGCTTAGGACTGTGCGACAGTGTAAGAGAAGAGTAGTGTAAATAAATAATCAAGAGAAATGCAGTGTAAATAAATAAAGAGAAGTGTAGTGTAAATAAATAATCAAGTGTTTTCAGTGATTGTGTTAAGAAACAAAATAAACGTTTTGTTAAAATAATACCAGAGTTTTAGTTCACCACCTAGAATCGTAACAATAGTTTAACAGATATTTGATACTAATTTATTATTCAAATCAGAAATTAATTGCTGTTGCCATTTATAAAGTAACTATTTTTTTTTAATTCATATATGCAACCACATACAACATTCGAGTAAGAAAGTCAGCAATATATGTCATTAGTTGCAGAGACTATCCGACGTTTTGCATTTCCATTCCGACGTTTTGGTGTTCCGCGCTTGCCGAAAACAGTGTGTTCTGTGTAGTGAATCCACACAAATTACATCGAACGATTAATAGGAGGGGTAGATATATGTAAATACGCCATTTTTCATAATTACATGAGTGCAAGTAAAAACCGTGCAAATTATATATTTCCAAACATTGCTTACAAAGCTACGATAAGAGATGACACGGAGAAAACACAAAGGTGTCTGGGCTTATTCAGAGATTTTCCTGTAACCAGACATAAAAAATTATTCACTAAGACTCCGTACAACTGTATCTCTTGGTATCTCTTTAAAACTTCTTGAAATCGCATGTAAATTAAACAATATTTTTTTAAGAAGACTATAGCATAATACCGTCAGGCTTGTAGGACAAACGCGTTAGTTCAATATTGCCCTCTGTTCCTTCCCATATAGACAATAGTGCATTAGTTTCATAAGCGGCTATTTTCCATGTAACATTCGTATTAGGATTCTCTGCTTCCAGGAAAAAAGGTTTGGGCCATTCTGGAGCAGCAGCAGCACAATTGGCCCAGAAGAACAGGAGCGCTCCTGAAAAGAATTAAACAAGCATTTTAATTTCATTGCCAGTTTAATATTATTTAAAACCAAATATCGACTTCAAACTAAGTTATGGAATTTTTGTTGTAGCTTCAGACTCCTTTGTCAAGTAGTGAATTCCGTATCCATTCGTGATAGACGATGCTAGTATTATTGCATTTTTATTCTAATGCTAATTAATTTCCATGTACCATTAACCTTTACAAAAATAATACTAAACATATTCGAAAATATTTTTTCTTTCCATGTGTGTATTTACTTGTATTTACACAATAACTTTATTTCATTTAGGCCAATATACAATAATTAATTTATTTCACATATCATATATCAAATCATATACATACCATATATCAATCCATGAACGTGTTGAGTAGAATGGTCCATGACTATGAATAATCATCGCTTGACATTAATTAACGAAACGAATGGATAAAGAGGGCTAATTGCAAGAGGGTTAATTGCACTAATTGCATGAGTGGTATGTTCAAGAAAACGACCGACGATAGGAGCGAGTTTTCTTATTTACCATCAGTGCAATTATACCCATTTATCTACATGTTACGGTCAATATTTTTGGTTTCCATATAAGAATAATTTAAATTTTGAAAAATTCAAGCACATCTTTAACATCCGAGGCAAACATTTGATGACGCTGTATTGCTTCTGAAAAAGGCCTATTTTAGTGGGCCATGCAATGTGTACGTATGCTTACTGTAATGACTTACAGGAAAAATAAATGTGTGAAATGGAAGACAAATATACTTATAGCGGATGAAATATTAGAAGAAGCTGACAAAGCCATTAAAACATTACTTCAAAAGGACACGTTAAGACAGATATGAGAGAGAATACATGTATAAACATTGGAAAGAAAAAAAAGTAACTTCTCTCACAGTTTTGCTGGTGTACTTTCTAGAATAGGTAAACACAACTGACGTTTATATTTTTTACATTTGTAATGCTATGACCAAATGTTTTTTATGTAAAACATTTAATTTATTCATGTTAAATATTTTAAGTTGTTCCATTAATCAGCTGGCTTAACGTATATTTCATAAATTTAATTATATTCATTCATTGTTTATGGTTAATGTTTGGGTATAGTGTGTTTATAGTTAACCCTGGGATCTAAAGGCACCGAGCTCCTGTACGAAGGAATAAAAGGCAATGACCAACTACAACTGACGATGACTAATTAAATTAAAGGAGGATTACTCCAAAATCGTTCTACGCCAGTAATGGCTGTAAAACACAAAACGTTATGAATTGTAACAGCACGTGTAAAAAAGTGCTTTACGAGTGGCATTAATCAAGGCCACACATCGTTCATGTTCCTTGGTTATATGACATTTCCCACAATATGTTTATTGGAAGGAAGTCATAATCTTCGATCCCTCTAAGGGTCCTAGAGGTTTGGAATATTTATTTTGAGACACTGTCTGAAATACGCTGCAGAAAAATGACGGTTTTGTACAATTTCTAAGCAACCAGCGACACAAAACTGAAAATGTACTAATACTTCTACTGCATATGTAATTACTAATTATTCCCAGACCCCCATCACAAACATTTACGACGTAAAACACGAGTTCTCAGAGGACGGCGACTCTCATCAGCTGCCATCTGAAGGACCCTTAAGGACATATTTTTACATATTCTCAATTTTTCGATTCCCTAATGGTAGAAATGAAATATGACTTAAATAATATTATAGAAGAGTTAAACATGATTCAATATATTTAAGTTTTGTTGAAATATTTGGAACGATTTTTGAGAAAATGTCATTTGAGCATTTCTTAAAATGTGCATATTTTCACAGAAAACTAAGTTTTTCATAAACTTCGTTAACAATCATTGGAAGCATTTCTACCCACAATTGCAATAATACAAAAATAACCTCCGTAATAAAAATTTTAACGACGAGAAATATTTAAAAAAGTATGTGTAATTGTTGAAAAAACAAAATAATATTGCAAAATGACGATTATATTACCTTGTAAAGTACATTTAGCACAATCAATACAAAAACTTTTAAGGACAAATTTGAAGCAATTTTTAAGAAATTTTGTTTTTTGTATTTTATAACATTGCTATTTCACGCGAAAATTGTCAAAATTTTGTCCATGGTTTAATTTAAGGACTAATTGCGGAAAATTAATTTTATTGTAAGGAAGAAACTTTGTATAGTGTGTTTTTACGAAAACGTCGAAAACACCAAACTTTGGTAGTTTAAAGTGAACATTCAAAATCGGACCTATACCTTCTTTGTACATGTATTTCATTCTATTCTTACAAGAAATTTAAAGAAAAAATTTGAAGACGTTTTCACGAAAATTTTGAAACTGTCCCAGGGACATCATGTTAATTCCTTCAAAATTAAAAAAGTTTTTCGAAATTAAAATCTTCGAGTCAGGCCAGATTGAGTGGAGAATATACATTTTGGAAAAAATCCTACGAACGGTTAGGCACGAGCGTTGTTCACAAACGAACAAACAGACAGAGACAGACAGGAACAGACACGGACATACAGAGACAGACAGGGACAGACATGCAGAGAGAAACAGTGATAGAGAGAGACAGAGAGACAGACAGATAGACATATACAGACACACTGACCTTTTTAAAAAACGTATTTTGAAGGAGACCCTAAAACGTGTATTCCAGCTCTCTCTTTCCACCTCTCGCTTTTTCCATACCTACCTTTTTCCTCTCTCCTTTTCCATCTCATTTCCCCTTTCCTCATTCCTCCTCTTTTCTCTTTCCTCCTACTTTCCTTCTTCTCTTTTCCCTCTTCTCTCTTTTCTTTCTAGTAGAAAGTTTCTCACCATTCATAAATACATTGATTTATGCGCACGTTCTCGTCTTGGCGGAATGAAAATATATTAGGGAGTGCCACAGACTCAACAGAAGTTGGCCAAAGTTTGAGACAAGACTGTTCCACCGACAACGCCCCTAAATTTAGTTTGGCATGAATGAATGTCAAAATAACTGGTCTGATGACTGAGAACATGTTTATGGTTTCCGTTTCCCATTGCGTATTTTAATAATTGAACTTTTCAGAGCTGATGATGAGTGATGAAAAAATAAACGTCAATCGAGATGCGAAAAAATTAGTTTTAAAATTACACTAGACATGAGATTTTGTTAAAATTATTTAGTTGTAAAAGAGAAAATCAAAACTCGTGTTTTTAATTGTTAATGCATATACGAATATCTTATAATCATCTCCTATTTACCGCTATTTTACAATTAGAATATCTATCAAGAACTAAGATTTACAAATATACAAGGAAAACTGAGTTCCTGGCATTTATGTTTATCAATCAATCTTCAAGTATTTTATCGATTGTCTTATCTTAAACATGATAAATCTCGAGTGTTAGTTTCCAATATAAATTAACAAGCTATTAATTTTATTTTGTGAAAGAGATACGTAAATGTTCTATTGAATATACATGGCGCAATATTGCACAACATATCCATTGAAGTACATGACTGCACAGTAATTGTTTTACTTTAAACCGCACTTGCTTCTTCCTCGCTCTTAAATAGTTTTTTTTGCTTTATTACTTTATCGTTACTGATTACGCAGTAGAGACAAAGTTATGTAATGTTGCTGAATAAAAGGAATTGTCGACAAAAACTTCTTAAGCCTGGTAACGAAAAATATATAAATCCAGTTGCTAAATTCAGAAAAAATCCTCCTGCACGTAGCGTAAACAGAATGAATCTTTTGTGCGCCCTTGATACCGAAAAATTGACGACAAAATGTATTTTCATCTATCAACAACGCTAGTGTAGCCGATTTTCAACGTTGACCATTTCCAATCGATCTGGGTGATGTTGCGGCTCCTTGGATTTGAACACGACATTTTAATTTTAGAAGGTACTTTACATGAAGTCTCACGGACATTTCCAAAATTTAAAAAAAATGGCTGCATCATTTTTTAGTAAATTTTGTTGTTGCACAGTGTGAACGACGTTTAAGAGAATGGTGCAGACCTCATGTTCGCCGAAAACTGATTTTTCGAAAATTGCAAAAGTTCACTTTTTTCGCATCTTTCAAAACTAAAATATTGAAGATAAAGGTTATTTCGTAGATGAAATGTATTGATTAGAAACAAATCTTTAAATAATATCAAGGTCAATTTTTAGAAAACGGAATATTTTTATTGGGTATTTTTTCGTGAAATGTAGGCACATTTAAAAACCATTTTCAACAATTTTCTCAGAAACTGTTTCAAATTTTGCCTCTATTTTTTTCCTCGCATGTAGCAAAGATGTGTAATGATAGTGGTGATGGTTCTTTACTGGAGTTACTTTTTGCAGACTAACTTCAATCAGGATTTTTTGCACTTGACAGTCCCCTCACATCGTTCACCATCTTATACTTCTTTAAAACGCCCAATCTCCCACATCAACTAAACACCATGGTCAATATCGAACACAGACGTACTTGACAATCTTGATAAAAGCTAAAAGACCCGTCCCGACGTCGTCAAAGCTATCTCACATAAAACGACTGACTAAAAAAAGTCACAGACTTAATTAGAAAACTGTTTAAAGACTGCATCACAAACTCTTACTTCCCATCTTCTGAAAAACGTCCTAAATAAAAATGATTCCCAAACCTCATAAACCCTTACACAATCCTGACAGCTACAGTTTTATCAGCCTCCTTCCAATTATCAGCAAAATCTCTGAACGTAAACGGAAACGTTCGGAAACTAACACCCGTCGTACACAAACAACTTAGATCATTACAATGCGGCTTTCGAGCAGACAGATATACTGGACTACAAACGCTACTCCTTACTGTCGACATTACAACGCGACTTCTGGAAGGAATGAGACATCCGGTACCAGCAATCTTCCATGACTTCACACACTTCGACACAGTCAGTCACTTTTCACTCATCTACAAAATCATCCCTCATATCGTACACTTTCTTTCACTTCTCAAGAACTACTTGAACGACTGCACTTTTAACGTAAACTATCTCAACTCTTCTTCCTTCTTCAGATCTGCCATCGCAGGTGTCTCGCAAGGAGCTCTCTTTCCACCAATCTCCCAAGGACCCTCTTTTCACTCACACCAACACTCTACACCAAGGACCCTCTTTTCACTCTACACCAACACTCTACACCAAGGACCCTCTTTTCACTCTACACCAACACTCTACACCAAGGACCCTCTTTTCACTCTACACCAACGACCTACCTACCTCCTCAAAGACTAACGAGTACAATCTACGCTGGCGACTCTGCACAGACAGTGGCAAAACATATACTACCCCTCTCAGTACAACTACTACAACAGGACCTAGACACCATAACTAACAGTGCAAAAGACAATAATCTGCTGCTAAACCCCATAAACAGCAACAGCACCAGTACAATAACAGTACAGCAACAGGGAAAACACGTTCAAAACCCACCCGACTCAACCCCCACTTACCTTAGACAACACCACTATCAATTGGACCAACGACACCTTGGACACCTTGGCATAACTCTCGACTGCAAGCTTTGATGGAACAAACACGTAGACATCATTACACAAAACCAAATAGACGAACTAACTCGTTGACACCCGTACTGACGTATCCACTCACACCGACAGAGACAAAACTGTACATTTACAAAACTGCACATTAAACCGATCCTGACTTACAACTGAGCGACCTGGACAATAACAAACAAATCTAACTATCAGAAACTAATAAAAACAGAAAACCAATTCTTACTAATACTATTTAGAGCCTCTCCAATGACGAACTACAACAAACTCCGACACACACTTAAAATCACTCCCATTAACTAGAACACACATGGCACAGCACGAAAAGACGTTGACAGTGCACTACAGAAAACTAACTTCACTGCCTTCCTCCAAATTCGACATCGCCAGCAAGTTATGTAAAATCAAACTCTCCACATAAAGATTTTTCACTACCCTTTTGATAATCTAAAGCTTTCTCCGCCTAGCACTTAATTACACCACTCACTCACCGCTACTGGCCACAAAACTCTGTCACAAACTCATCCCTAACACAACAACCCCTCTAAATTCTCTCTACCGACCCCCTCTTCTCCCCCTCCCTTCCTTCTCCGAAAACGTAGGGGGCGAGAGATTCCCCCCCCTCCCACTCCCCTTTTCCATTTGCTGTACGCACCAGCGTCACTCATCCTAACCGGAATGAGCTTAAATTCAGGCTCAGATAAACCATCACCAGCCAGAGACTACCTGACTTCCCCGTATTGTTGATATCGACAGTTTGCCCGGCTACTCTGAAACGGCAAAGGAGGTGGGATGAAACCATGTCTGATATCAGACCGTACTATGCATAACGCAATGAAATAGATGATTTTGAATTTCTAAATTTTTACTAGAAAAAATTCCTTAAAACTAAACGTCACCTATCTTTACATTAACGGGCGTGCTAACCCCAGCAGGACGAGTGCGCTAGGCACATAATGTTCTCCCCTGACATGTTGTCAGAATCCACTTCTGGTGGGTTCTTGATATCGAAAAATCGATTGACAGAAAAACGTGCCCATTAGTCTATGAACAACGCTACCGGCGAAACCATAAACAGAATGTTCTCCAAATTGATTATCCCCGATCGATCGAGCCTCTTTGAAACGGTTATTTAATATGTTGGGGGAACTTTACATGAAGGCTCAACAATTCCAAAATTTTCTAAAATGTGGGTTTAATTTTTTTCTTTCACTTGTATCCTCAGATATAGCCACAGATGTATAAAGAAATGTTGTATGACGTAATTTGAAAATTGCAAAAATTCAAAATTTGTGCGTCTTCCTACAACTACAACTTTGAGGGTAGCAATTTTTTCCTTAATGAAATCTCTTTATTAAAATTGATCTTTTTTTTCATGAAATATACGCAATTTTTAAATTTTAAACAATCATTTTCTCCAAAGGGCTTCAATTTCAAAAAACGTTTTCTCACGTATGTAGCAAATAACGGTAAAATACGTTGAACTGGGCCAATTTCCGGAGAACTCTCAGTTTTTTAGAAAATTTCAGAAAAAATGAAAAAACAAAACACGCTTATCCCGCGCTTCGTTTGACGCGCTGTCATTTCGCGAAATAGCGAAAACGGCGCTTTCAAATTATTCAAATTCTTCTGTTGACGGTCGTGATGATCGTGTGACGTAGATCTTAGTTACTTAGAAGTCGTTAGACGTAGTCTTACGAAATGGAATAGATTTAAGCAAGTTTAACAGATTGAACTTAGAACTAAAAAATACTCTTCTTTTACTTTAAGAAGTTTTGATCGCTGGTAATTACATCCAAAAATTAGAACCTCATTTGGATGTAATGAAAGCAAGCTTATGTGAAATTATTCTTGCTTTACTATATAATGTGCTGCCAATACTGAAACGGTTAAATTTATTCATGTTTGTTTCATTTGTAAAAGTAAGAAATGACTACTGCTCCTAATAATTGAAGTGAATGCAGATATGCATCATAGGCGCTTCGTTTAAATTGGACTTTAATCAAATTATAGCTGAGATGTTATTAGGCTTAAATGCAATACACCAATATTACGTAACTGTTTCCAGTAATGCGAGAAAGTTTGTGATGTTCTAGTATCTATAATTAATTAATTTAAAGCACAAACCACCGTCGTTCTTACCAAAACCTAGTCTTTTTCAAAAAATTATACATGCCCAATTTTGTAATTATGAAATGTTAACTTTCTGCAACTTTAGAAAATATAGAATTTAATCGATTTTTCAGTATGCCATGGCAATAAGAGTTTTCAGTTGAAAATTCGATGTTTTCTGGCCCGTGATTACAAAGGCTTTCTCTTCTTACAAAGTAGGGCGAGGAAGGTAAAATTGGAGTCAATAAGAAAATTTTGGAAATGATTCAGGGGACTTCCGTAAAGTACCCGAAAAATTTAAAGAATGTTTTTCAAAATTGCACATCTTTGAGCCGGGCCAGATCAACCCCGTAAAATTAATTTTGGAAAAAAATTCTACTAATCTATGGACTGACAGAGACAGGTACAGACACAGAGACACAGAGAGTCGGTGATAAATCGTCAGAGAACGGACTTTAAAAAACACATTTTTGGTATCAGGGGACGCCAAAATGTGCATTTCCGTTGAAATATCGAAATCGATATTCCGCAGCATTACATAACTTTTTCAATAACTCCTATATTACTCCGTCTATACGTACGAATACGAGAAAGTTTAAGCAATATAACACGACGAAATTCGATAATAAGTCTGGTATAATAAATAATAATAGAGGATAATAAATAAAGCCTGGTGCATTTTTCTCACAAATAATTGTGCATCTTTCAATTTTCTTCTAGATAACCTACACAACGTGAACTTTGTTCTTTGTGTGTAATATGCTGCGAACAGATAACAGTTTTTGACAATTATCGGCCCAAAACTCTGTGTGCTACTGCTGTAAATAGAATTACTTCAACAGATTTAAGACGACCAACATACGTTTGCAAATTATGGTATTTAAGTAGATAATTACAACACATATTATAATAAAATCTAACTCGGTAACGGTGTGTTTTAGGCCCTTAAAACCACGTTTTCGTGTCCCTACATGCTCATGAATTTAGTGTGTCAGATGAAATCTATGGGGTCACGAGTTTTGTCGATTACTGTGGTCTAAGATAACTATGATTCTTTAAAAATAAATTTTGTACTCTCGATCGCCTCCACATTAGTAGAACAGTACCTCCAAGAAACGCCCTGCGAGAACGCATTGCGGTAAACGGAGACTCTGCTTCAGCTGCGAAGAAACGTCAGCGAGGCGGTGACTGTGACGACTTACTCCGGTCTGTCCGTGGCAGCCCCGATAACGCAGGCTGGCTTTTGTAGCTGATAACACATACTGCAAAGCGAGCTCATATCTTGATGGAGATCCTGATAACGCAGATCAAGCATGGTGTGTTATCCACATGTCAAGCCGTTTTGACAGTATCGGTTTCATCTGAAGACAATAACACCTACATGAATGACATTTTCCTTGACTAAGAATTTGAACGATCTACAACAGTCAAACAGAAGCAATTTCTACTCAGAAGCAGCTCTCATAACTTTTATTTGAGAGCCGTTTCTTAATATATCTTAATTATTTATTTTAAAAGTAATTGACATTTTACCGGATGCGCTGGCGAATGTAGTTGGATTGTTCTTCAAGCTTCGCAGTACGAGAAATGATAGATTTTTGACCTGATCGCGAATTTTTGTGACCAGTGAAGCACGTCTGTAGCTAGGTCGAACGACGTCACAAACTATACTGCAACGGTGAGAATTTGGTTGTAAGTCCTTAACGTGCCGTCTTTGACGAATCAACTTCAGACGCCGCGGAATCGGAGAACGGAGGCGAAGAACGACAAAGATGGCGAAAACTTGCGGGAACAACGGCAATCCTATACCGTAGTTTGAATGTGCAGGGTCTAATTTTCGTGCGTTTGTTCGAAGTTTGTTTCAGTGAAGAGACTGGTTTAGAACACAATATGTACCAAAATAAAAATCATTCCGACTGAGTTAAACTAGAATCCAGCAGGAATGTATAGAAGAGAATTTAATCTTCCTCACTGACAGGCTATTCTTTGAACATTACACTATCGTAGGGATACAACCACGCATATCTTCTCAATCTTTGACTTCATTCATAGCACCTTTACATTTCTATTCCATCAAAGTTTCATATCACGCAAATTACTTCTTTCTGTAGTGCAAAGTGTTTTTTTACTGAGTAAAAGTCGTGACTGAAAGATAAAAGATCAACTTTACCCTAAGGGAAAATTGGTAGTAATCAGTGGCGGCTCGTGGAAATACTATTAGGGTGTGCAACACCTCTCCTCTCTCCCTTCCTCCCCCCCTCTCTCTCACACACACACACAGACACACGTGCCCATACATACAGGCATACATTACAAGCATACACGTATTCATTAACATAAATAATGACAATTAGAAACAAGGTATCTTATGAAGTTTGATAACATGTCGAATAGTTCCTTTTATCACCAACGAGGGTTGACCGCATTTCTTTTCACATTCGTTTCGACTTCGCTCGGCAAGGACCCCTTCGAAATATTTACTACTTGTGTTGTCTTACCGCATGATTCGGCACTTCCAGAACGTTTTCAAAGGGTGTCAAGAAACACATTGATTCGAAACTTTTTTGCTCACACTTTTGCTATGGAGTATTTTCTATAAACTCGCTGTACAAATTTAAGCTTAAAAGTACAAGTTTCTATACCCAAATCTAAAAAAAATCTGGATAGTTTGCCGTCTACATTGACTGACGAAACACAAAGTCTCTGTCGCTTCAGTAAATGCTGTTTTTTCTCAGCAATTTTGTCTGTGACTTTTTCATTGATGTTATTTTAATATTTTTGACGCCATTCATTGCCAGTTGTACACTTCACAGAAAAACGAACTCTTACTTCGGTTTTTCAAAACGCATTAAAAGTAGCCTCCTACATACGTTTACACAATACCCCGGCTGCTCGCTCGCATTTCCAGAGCGTGCTCTACCCTGCTGTCACGAAGTGCTTTGGCCGCGGACTGACAATCGCAGTTTCCGAACGGCGCGTGTTTTGAAATACCATGTTTCGGAAACGCTCTGAGAAGTCTTGTGTTCTCCTCATGTTAATAAATGTTTAAGAAACATTGCACCGCAGTTATTTGGGTGTGCACATGCGAACGTGCGAATACCCACGAGCTGCCACTGGTAGTAATTATAATTCTAAACTTCTCAATGTAACATTAATTTTAAAAAAATGTGTAAACAAGGTGAGGGAACGTGGGCAATCCTTTTCCGTTGTTTGAATATGCATGGTCTAATTTCGTGTCATTGGATTATTTTTCATTTCGTACGTTTGTTCGTTTGTTTTAGTGAAGATACGGGTTCAAGAACACAAGACTGTACACAAAGAAATAAATAATCATTCCAGCTGAATTCAACTAGAATCCAGCATTGTTGCTGCCTCTGCGCCGGCTTTGACCGGTATGTCCTAGGATTCGCGTCCTGCCGGAGGAGGATTTTCGACACTAGCTATTTAGCAAAATTTCTCCTCCAGACAGGCACTGAATTCGATGTAATTATTTAACTAGATTGAATTCAGTGGCTTTCTGGAGTACTTTAGCTGTCGATTTCTGATCTGATTAGTTTTCCGGGGTTTGTTCGGTCAATATGAAGCGAACGCCGGAGCAATACCCTCACAAACGGGCCACGGACCAAGCGAAATCAGTCCTTCCACTTCGTTGTTCTCTTACACTCACACTCACGCTTATACTTACATTCAGTGCTTGATATAAAATATTGTAGGCCCAGGAACGCGCCCCAAATTAATTATTAATGTAATAGAAATAGTTATATATTTATAATATAATTATTAAATTATAACCCAAAATTAATAGCAATTAGTAACAGTGATAGCACTGCTGGTATGTTAATATAAATTTAAAAAAAAAAAATAATAATAATAATAAAATTAGTAATAATAACGATAATAATAGGAATAATAATATTAATAATAATAATAATAATAATAATAATAATAATAATAATAATAATAAACCAGACAGATACTTTAAAAATTTGTTGAGGCAGTTTTCAGGGAGATAGCCTAAGTCCGCTCTGGTTTTGCCTAGCATTGAACCCTTTGAGTAGGAAGTTGAATGCTTCCTGCTATGGTTATGCTTTGAAGAACCCTAAGAAGATCATTTCCCACCAATTATATATGGATGATCTCAAGCTCTATGCTAAAGGGTCAGAACAACTTCGCAGCATGCTGACATTAGTAGAAAGCTTCAGCAGCTCTGTTTGTATGGATCTTGGTTTGGAGAAGTGCGCAGTTGTTCACGTGAAGAGAGGTAGCGTCCAGAATACAGAAAATGAACCTTATTTGATGGAAGATTTGAGAATTCAAGAACTCTTCAATGGCGATGAATAGTTGATGGCGATGATAAGTATCTGGGCCTCCAGCAGCTCCTAGGAACTGCAGATGAAAAAATAAGAAAACAAGTGGAAAGAAAGGTTCTCTCTCGTGTGACGAAACTCTGCAAGTCCTGTATTAATTCGAGAAACAAATTTACAGGAATTAACACCTGGGCTCTTTCTGTCTGGGCTCTCCGTAGACTGTTAAGTCTTGAAGTTATGTGCCGCCAGCAAGAAAAACAGCTCAGAAATTATTTCATCAACAACGAATCCATGACGGCTATTTGTGCACAAGATCACGGCTATACACCTCTGAAGCTGCTCCAGGAAGATCACAATCCAAGAGTTCCGAAACCTGTGGACCGAATTGAGCAGTGGAGATCAAAGGAACTCCATGGCAGGTTTGCTACTGCTCTTCAAAGTAACTCCATGGATGTGAAGAGATCGACTAAATGGTTGAGAACCGCTGGGCTTTATGGCGAGACGGAAGGATTTGTACTGGCCATTCAAGATCAGGTAGTAGCCACTAATAACTACAGGCGATATATTATGAAAGAGAACATCAGTGACAAGTGTCGCCTGTGTAAGAAGGCCACCGAATCTATTCAACATATCTGCAGTGGATGCTCTCAGTTGGCACAAACAGATTATTTGCAACGTCATAATAATGTAGACAAAATCATCCACCAAGCTCTTGGCAAAAGATCGGACCTGATATAGGAAAGCCTGCCTTACTACAAATATCTACCAGAACAAGTTTTGTCTAATGAGAGAACAAAAATTTTGTGGGATACTCCCTTTGTGACAGATAAAACATTGAAATCAAATAAGCCTGATATTGTCGTATTCGACAAAACTACTCGTAGGGCAATAATAATAGATATCGCAGTGTCACTAGATTATAATCTGCTGACAACTATTGCAGAAAAGAAAAGAAAGTATCAGCCACTCTCAATTGAACTGAAAAACGTGTACAAACTAATAGAGGTAGATATTGTACCCGTAGTTATTTCAACTAAGGGGCTTGTGGCTGAAGATTGGAGGATTGTGAAAGAAAAACTCCAGCTAAATGAGTGGCATGCAGAAGGCCGTGTTGCTGGCAACCACCAACATTGTGCGCAAGGTTCTCTCCCTAAATCATTGAAGCGGGACCTGAGTGCACTGGAGCAAGAACTTCTCACCATCTGTCTCACCATATGTGTTGACGTTCTGTCCTTGAGTTATACTTGAAAACTCCGGAAGAGCGTGAAATTTTGAAATATAATAATAATAATAATAATAATAATAATAATAATAATAATAATAGGAATAAAAAAGTAGGATTTACAATGATATTTCATCGCTTTTGAACTAATAATTTTGTTGCATTTGTAGGAATGATACAGTTACGTGGAATATTATTTAATTTCGTGTTAACGATAGTCGCAATAAAAATCGAAGATATTAAGTGTTTGTTCTCTGCTCTGTTTTCCTAATTTAATCCTGAGGTACTGGAACACCGTTCCGTCGTGTTCCCCAAGACATCAAGCCCTGCTTACACTTACATGCACTTCAATGTCACCCGTGTCGGAAGACCAATAAATTTTGTCCCGTCTGAGACGGTGCCCCTCTGGGGGAGATACCTAGACACCTACGTTTTGTAGGAATAGTACTCTAAGAGATGACATAAACGCCATACAGCTCTATTCTTTTTTTTCTTTCAAAAATTGCAAAAATGTAATTTGTTTCACTAGCCTCTCATTTTGTTAATAGTTTCGTAAGCAACGTTTTGTTCACATTAATGCATTAAGAACTACATGTGCTTTAAATTATGTCTATAAAGTTTCTCGAAAACTCAAGTTTTCTGTGAAAACGAGCTGAAAATTCCGCATTTTCACAAATGCTCAAACGCCATTTTTTAAAAACGGCTTCAATTTTTTTCTTTAAGCTTTTCGTACGTACCAGTGCTAACAGCAGAATTTAAAACGAAATAAATATAGTTTTGCTGTTTTCTTTTGTTTGTTTGTTTTTCAAAAAATCAATCGGCCCCATCCATTCAATTTTTTCGTTACATAATTTTACATATTTGGTACTATATTACATATTTTACATATATTGGTATTTTCGCAAAATATTTTTTATTATATTAATTTTTTCAATTTCATTATGTATTATTTTATTATTATATTTTTTATGAAAAGAAATATTTTTTAAAAAATCGGCATGTTTTCCGACATTATTACTGCGCGCTTGTCTCCTCCAGGTACCCAATGTGAAGACGCGTGATGTTCTCACAGTCCCGCCCGTCTGCTTCATTTATCTCAGGGATGGAAAGTGCGCGACAGGGACTGTTCCGACTCATCTTTAGGTTTTTTTATTTTTTTATTATGTTTTATTATTTGATTGTTTTTGTACATAGATCAGTTCTTATAAAACTACACATATGCAGTGATGGCTTAACTTATAACACTTAACCTAACCTAACTCTAATACAGTGGTTGAGGAAAACATGATGGCACCTCGTAGATATTATTCCAGGTTTGAAAATAGGTTACAAAATATGTGGAATGGATATTTATTTTTGATGCGAGTGGGATGAGTGGGGTTTTTACAGAGGTTGAACGAGGATAATGTTTGAAGGTGAATATTAGAGAAGAATTTATGGGATATGTAAGTAATGTGGAGAATGATGAGGTCGAGGTTGAATTCATTATGTAATTGATGATTTGATATGAACCAGGGTGCATTAGTGATGGTACGTAGGAATTGGTTCTGTACTATTTGAATTTTGTTGATGTTTGTTTTTGCAGCATTAATCCATACTGGACAGGCATAGAGAAGAGTCGGTCTGATTATTGTTTTATAGAGTATTGTTGCTGTTTTGCATGGGAGGTATTTATTCCTATTAATTAGTGATTTTAGTTGTTTGTTTTTAGTTTGAATTATTTTGGTGTCTATGTGTTGTTTCCAATTCAGTCTGGTGTCCAAGTGCAGTCCTAAATATTTAATGGGTTTATTTGGGGGGTACCATGGGATGGGTTCGTTATTTAACGTTGGTGGAGTGTATGGCCTTGAAGAAAAAAATTTTGCTGCCGTTTTGTTTGGGTTTAGTTTTATTTTTAATTTGGATGACCAACTGTACATTAGGTTTAGATATAATTGTATGTTGTTTTTAATGTTAATTAGAGAGTGATTGGAGAATGTAAGGGTGTCGTCTGCAAACTGAGCTGTTTTTACTGTTGGATGTTGGGGGATGTCTGCTACATAGAGATTGAACAGTGTGGGTGAGAGGGGGGGGATCCTTGAGGTAATCCTGCTTTGAATAACCTGGAATTTGAATGATGGTTGTTAATTGTTACTGCAAAGGTTCTGTTGGATAAATAGTTTTCGATTATTGAGGTGATATACTGTGGAATGCCGATTTTCTTTAATTTGTAAATTAGTGCCTGGTGCCATACTCTATCGAATGCCTGAGATATGTCAAGTGATATGAGTATTGAATGATGTTTTTTCTGAAATGCTGAAACCAAATTTTGGAAGGCTTTTGTTAATTGCGGGTTTTTTCAGACGTTGAAGTATTATTTTTTCGAAGATTTTAGACAGAGATGGTAGAAGGCTTATTGGGCTATAGCTGTCGGTGTTTGCTGCATTTTTATTTGGTTTCGGAACGGGATGAATGATAGCATGCTTCCAAGTGAATAGAAAGTGATTTGTTGTAAAAGCATCAATTGTAAATGTTTGTTAAGTATGCTATTGCGGGGGCAGGTAAGTGTTTTAGAATTGAATTATTCATATTATCATGACCTGGCGCTTTTTTTATCTGGAGAGAGTTAATGATTTGTTTTATTTCTTTAGGGTTTGTAAAATGGATTTTGTAGTGAGGGCCATAGATTGGTTTATTGATTGAATTCTTGTGTTGTGATCCGGGTGCGGTTTTGCTTGGTTGAGGGTGAAAGTCGACTCAAATTAATTGGATATTTCCTCAGCCTTGTCGGTTGGGGTGAATAACTTACCTCTTGGTGAGTTGATAGGTGGAATAATTAATTTTCTTTTAAGTATTTGTTTTGTGAAGTTCCAAATAGAATAGTTTTGTGTCGTTAATGATTGTATCTTGTTTTGGAATTTCATATTTGTATAATTTTTTATTGATTACTTAACAATATTAGTTAATATGTTAAGTTCTCTTTTTATTTGTGGGTTTTTAGTTACGTTCCAAAGTCTTCTGATCTTGTTTTTTTATATTTATTATATTTCTAATTTCTGCCAGCAGAGGTGAATGTCTGATGCCGTTATGGGTATACGTATTTTTGGGTTGAGTTTCTGTTATTGCTGTATGTATTATGGTTGTACAGAGAAAGGGAAGAAGTGGCCAGGAAGGGAGGGGGTTGCTTTCGCGGACTGAACGAGACCTTCTCTGTACAAGGTTACGCCGCGCCGGGCCGAGAGCTCCTCGGACGGGGAGAGAGGGAGGGCGCTGGTTGAGGGAAGAAGCGGGGGTTGCCAGAATTCAACTCACTCACATTGCACATGCTATTTAATATTAAATTTACACTATTTACACTTGTTACGTGAGGCGGTGTGCCTGCGGTGGTGTGCCTGAGGCGGTGTGCCTGCGGTGGTGCGGTGTTCCGGCTGACCAACGCGAGCCAGATTCTGTGTTGTGCTCCCATAAGGCGCTGCATCCGCGCCCTACCGTCGACGGACCTTGTGGGAGCGCGCATTCATTTGCACTCCGGCAGTGCAACGCCTTGGGCACACCGCCTCACGCACCCCACCTCAGGCACACCGCCTCAGGCACACGGAAATCTTGCGTGAGTGGGGGCGGCAAGTGTCCTCGGTTCTCAGCAGCTTGCGTAATGGTTATGTTTGTCACAAACTGGGGTAGGGTGGCTGCCGTCCGGGCCGCCGGGGAGGGTTCCGCTCGCCTGTCAGCGAACCCGTTAGGTGTCGAAAGCCAGGCCGGACCGGACCACCACAACGCTGAGGCCGTCAGGTCTGGAAGAGAAATCCCGCGAGAGAGGAAATCTGCTGGATTTTCCTTTGACGGGACATGAAACCAACTGAAATTAGCAGTTAATTCTTGAATCTCCGCGACGCGGAGAGAAACAAATACAATACGTTTTGCAGGTGGCGTTTTTATCCAGGCGCAAACAGTTGTAGAATTTGTATAGAGAATTTGCACAGAATTAATTTTGCGTTTCAATGAACCTACCGCTTTTGTTACAAATCGCGATAGTGTAACGGCAGCGCATAATTCGAGTTGAGCAATAGGGCGTGGGCGCAGCGGCGCCACACGAGACTTAGCACAAAGTAAAGTAGTGACACAAGTACTTGAGGTGACAGTCCTAACGTAAATACAAGCGGCGTAGGCCCTTTGAGGGGCATCCGCAAACCCATGATGCTCTATGGACTGCAAACTTGGCACGGTGCATACACACCTAGGTACCGAGATGGTTACCGCTTCTGCGAGTTGGTAAATCATAGTTTTGAACTTACAATTTATGTCTTGTGGTACTAGCTCGTCCCACTGAAGATTAGTTTTCTATAACTCTTGCAATAAGATTTTGTCCGGGATTACTAGCGGTGCTACAATGCCTAGGGGGTCGAAAATTGAAGAAATGCACGCTAGAATTTGTCATTTCGAAAAATTTTGAATTTCTTGAAAATTTTCAAGATTGCAAGTGAGCTTGAGAGTGTCGTGGAATGCATCCCACGCCAATCCCAGTGCATGGGTGGTAGATTCCTCCGAGCACGCTAACACAGATTTAGACTGTTGTTCCCTAATTTCTACTGGAATTTCAGCGAGAACATTAGGATCGTTGCTCTGCCATTTACGTAAGGGAAAATCTCCTTTATTCAGAACATTTACTAGTGAATTTACAACCTCTAATGCCTCTTGTGTCGTATCAGCTCCGGTAAGCAAGTTACCGACGTACAACTGTGATGTAATGATTTCCTGAATGCGCGGAAGATGGGATGCTTCATCTACAGCTAATTGTTTCAAAGTGCGCACCGCAATGAAGGGTGCACTGGCGATAACATACGTGTTGGTTTTAAGCTGATACCCTTGGACTGGTTGCTGTGGCTCCGGACACCAAAAAATCCGTTGACAATCATAAAACTTAGAGTACAGCTGAATCTGGCGATACATCTTAGCAATGTCTGCAGAGAGAGCGACAATATTAGTGCGAAACCGTAAAGTTAAAGATAAAATATCCGGTTGAATTGTTGCGCCGACAGACAGTGCATCATTCAAGGAATAACCTGTAGAGGTCTTTGAACTCGCATTGAACACAACTCGTAATCGTGACGTACTGGAATTGGGATTCACCACACTATGGTGTGGTATATAATAAACAAAGGAATTCACCTGATATTGTGGAGCTTTTTGCATGTGGCCCATGCTTATGTACTCCTGCATAAATCCCCTATATTGCGTTGCAAGGACATTATTCTTTGCAAGGTTTGATTCGAGGGCGTAAAATTGAGATGAAGCACGCGATCGTCGAGCTTCGGTGCGTCTTCTTTGAAAGGCAGGGCTACAATATACCGTCCGTCTGGAGAGCGCAACGTTGTTTCTGTATACACCTTTTCGCAATATTGTTCCTCGGGGTTAATGGAACATTAGTTGGCACCTCTTCCAGTTGCCAGAATTTCTGCAGTTGCTGTGAGACCCTCTCTATTGAAATATGTGAAATTAGATATTGCTGCGCACTCATGCATGTCTGCAGGGGTTAACGGCAGGTTTCCGGACACTAACCATCCCAGTTCGGTGTTCTGGAAAATTGGCATTCCTTTTTCTAAAAAAATTTGCCCGTTAACATAATTTCTGCGGCGATGGCAGCGCCGAGTAAAATGTCAATTGATTTTTTGACAGTGAAACGCGGATCTGCAAGCGGAAGATTCGGTGGAACTTTCCACTCTCCGCAAGCGAATGAGGCTGGCGGAAGGTCTGTGGTGATGGCAGGCATTACAATGAACGCTTCTTGACAGTGACATTTAGTTACACACGAAGCTATTACGAGCGATGCAGTGTGTTGCGAGCTCGTAGTACCTATACCCACAGTTTGTATTTCAATCGTTCCGCTGTACTTGCTATGTCAAGCTGCTTGATTAGCGCATCTGAAACTAAATTACAATTTGAACCACTGTCCACCACGGCAGTGCATGAGTGAAGGTTACCGCATCGATCGCTTACAAGAATTTCAGCTGTTGGTAATATATATGGTGTAAGACGGCTCGAAAAAATATTTACATTCGCACTAAACGAATTTACGTGCGCCAATGGCTGAGATGGCACAGCGTTGGAGCTGTTAGAATTGGTTTCAAGAACTCTCCCGGGCAAATCGGCGACACTATTTTGAGCACCCCTGGAATTCCAGAATTCCTGTGAACGCCCGCCGGCTGCACTCTGGGTGCAGGTACTGTGGCCGGATGGACCCGAGACAAAAGCTGGCGAAAAGTTTCCTCCTTCACAGATCGGGGGCGGGGGATATCGGCTGCACGGAGCAGTGAAAGGAGAGTTTGCTAGCGCCGGCGATTGGGCATTGCAGACCGCAACGTTCATTTTCGACTCAAAGAACCTGTTATGTACGCAAAAAGACACAAGTCAACAATAACAATTTATTGATCAAGCTTTTTACAGTAGTGATCTCGTGAACCAAAATCCAGAAGCGTAGTCCGTTGTACAATGCCACTGTGTCCAAAATCCAGTAGAAGCCCCAAGATGCGCGCACAGTCGTCCAAAATACCAGGAGAGAGAGAGAGAGAGAGAGAGAGAGAGAGAGAGAGAGAGAGAGAGAGAGAGAAACCAATTACTTTGCCGAGTTCGCACTAGTTACACTATACACGGGGTCGCTGCTGGATCGCACTTCAGAACTGTCTGTTCCCCTGGCCGGCGCGACCGGTTAAGAAGCACGCCGCGCTGATCCGCTCGCCAGCCGCTCCCGTCCTATTGGCCGGCCTTCGCGCCGGTTTGTGGCCCTGCTGCCTTCGGTAGCCTGTGTCCCGCGGTGCCGATTTGGCGCGTGATACGCATCCTCGTATATCGCCGCAACCCATGTAACAATGTGTGATGATTGGCATTGCACTGACGACATGTGAATGAGGAACAATTATGCGATTTTGAATATTTCTTAAGACAGTTATGGCACAGCCGTTGTTGACGAACGTGGGAAAACCTTGCCTCCAGTGATGATTCGCGGAACTTCTAGCACTGATGAAGCAAGTGCGCGCTAGCACAAAATGAACATTTGCTTCCGGTATTGTTGGTCGCATTGTTAGATGGTCCATGCCAATTACGGGGTGCGGCTTGTTTGAGTTCAGGGCGCGGCTTACTGTTTTGGGCAGGCGTACCGGCACTGTTAATGGCAGCGATTTCGTACTGCCTTTCACAAATATTGTAAAAATCCCTCAGTTGTGGATTTTTTGTCTAACGGCGCGTTTCATTCCCATTCTTGTACCACGGCGGGTGGACAATGCGCAAGAATGCGATGAAGAATGAGTAATTCACTCAAAGGAACTTCTAAAAGTAAATTATCAAGAGCTATGGCATGAGTTTGGTAATGGTCAACAAATTGTCGCCATGTTTGTGGATTAGTTGAATCCAACACAGGAGGTCATTCTAATGCGGTGATGTGAGAGGTTGCTATCAAACGAGGATTTTCATATCGCGAATTTAAAGCTTGCCACGCCAATGAGAAGCTATTAGGCACACTGGGAAATTGTAAAACAAGTTGTTTACATTCTGAAGGAACGGCTTGGACCAAATAGTGTAATTTTTCAAGATCTGTCGCATTTTTATTTTCGATTATTAGCTCAGCGAAAAGTTCTTCTTTCGATGGTGACTTTGAGGTTGCAAATTTGATTTATGTTGAGAATTGTTTCCTGTGGTTCGTTACCGTTGAACTCGGTCGCTATTACAGGAATGGGGTGGTTGTCCTTCTAAAGACGTGTGATTTTAACAATGGATGGGTGTCTTTGTTTTAAATCTTGCATGATTTCACTCACAGTTAAGGAAAGGTGTACATTTTTAAATACTACCGAAAAGTTTTTGTTTGCTGGGTCTTTGAAGGAGTGGAACCTTCTATTAGTGTTTTAAGTATTTTATGATATTGCGAAAATCTTCAGCTGGGCCGGGATTTATTTTCACTTTTTTATTTTTTGTTCACTATGAAGTTTTTAGATACGTTGTTTTTAATTTCAATGACGAAAGAATTGATTTTGTTATCTCAAAAATGAAAATTGGGGATATTTTGGAGGTTGTAATGGACTGTGAAGATTGATCAGAAGTTAGGTATTTGAAGCGGATGTCTGGGGGGGAAGAGTCGGCTTCCTTGGAGGCTAATTCTGAAAATCTATTGCCTATTGGGACATTGTAAGAGGATTGCAAGTCAAAAATCTCTTTTTCGTTATTGAAGTTTTGGGCTACGTAGCCTACGTGAACTCCGGAACCGTCTGTAGTGGTGCACTGTTTAACACTGTTGAATAACTTTTGTCATTGTCACTGACATTGGCACTTGCACTGTGTTTTTTGTTATCGCTATGGGTAGCGTCCTCGCCTACTGACCTTTTCCTTTGGTGAATGTTGGCGTCTCCCTCATGCTGGCTGCCTAAGGTTAAAAGGGTTGTACCTTGCGATGGATCTTGATAACACGAAGTTTCTGATGTAGATGATTCCATGACTGTATCCTCGTATGTAGCACTTTCACTGTGTGAGGTAGGTAAATTGATGAAGTTACTCTTTCCTTAATTGCATCGAATGCCATTGGTGGAATTTTATGCAAAAAAGGGGGTTTTGGCGGAACCAGTATTTTCACTATTTGAAAAACTTAATATTAGAAGCACTAGAAATATAAACTGGTTGGTCGGTTTCGGGCGGGCCCGTACCAACAGTAGTGTTCCAACTATTACGAGCGCTCTGCGATGTGAACGGTTCGGTGGTCGGGACTGGAATGGACTCATCTTTAGGTGTGAAAAGTATCACTCACGCCGCGATTCGTGACCTTTAACCTTAATTTTGGAGAAACATTGGCGATCGCCGACGTTTAACATTCAATGAGTGTTTCACTGCAGTGATGTTTGCTGCTGGTCGTAGATATCGCTAGTTTGTCTTGTATTGCGTCTGGTCTTGCTGCAAAACTACAGTCATGAATAGCCATAGATAAAGCTTTTACTACCGATGTTAAAGTTCTATGGTGCAAAGTGTACATTAATTTATGCTCTCCAAATGCTTTTTAAGACGTTTGTATTATTTTTAAAAATTGTTTAGAACTTCTTTATCAATGTAATGTGTTACGTAAATGTGTTTTACGATAAGTTATTTTAATATTACATATTATATCTGATTTCACATATTTATTACATATTCTTACTGTTTTAATTACATATTTATGTACGTATTTTGACGTTTCATACTACATATTTTTCCGGTCACTTATAAGACGCAACTTCGTTCACGGATTCGCGTTGTAGTTTCTTGTATTTTCGCGGTAATTAAGCAATTGCTTCACGCAATTGGTGATCATCAGAACAAGATATATTCTCAAAATTGTCTCAACATTAGGAAACGCGTCCTGCACCTGTTTTTCAATTATCAATGTGCACATTAAATGTTCACGGCTTCAATATTTGTCTTTTTCTGTTGCTCAACCCCAAGATTTTCGTCGACATCGTCATTGTAAATCTGATTTAACAATCTTGCTTGTTCCATCAATTGATCTGACTCCAATTGCTCGAGTCTAGCCAGAAAATCAAAACGCGTAGAAACCAATTCATACGCGTCAGTGATCCAACGACACTAAAAATTGGTCAAACACGGGAAGGTAATTTTCAACCTAAACTTTTTGAGGCGGTGAAAGATCCACTTCTGGTGCGTGTTCGTAGTCCAATGGGATTAAGCAAACATTTCGGTGACGTTTCCTGGAGATCTCGTACTCTGAAGTCCCAGCTTTTTCCCTTCCTGATTCCTCATAGTGTGAAAAATTGTCGCGTTTTTTTCTCGATGAAAACTTTGAGCGACTTAAGAGCAGCAACTGCGGTATTCAAATAGAGCCAGTAATTTTGGAGAAATTTGTTTGTTGCGTTTACTCTGTTCAATACGTCGTTCTAAAGTACAGCATAGATGCCAATTTCTAATTTGCACATTTGATTATGAAAACTTTACATTAGACTCGAGTTTTGGAATGTTGCTCACTATCTTCATATATCAACAGCAGCGTTTGTTTTATTTCGGAATACTATCTATATTATTAATGTTTTACGATGTAATATTATTTCAAGGAATGCTAAAAAATCGAAAACTTGCTAAAAAAAATAATGAAGAAAACGACACCAATACATTTATAATTATTTGGTATTATATATTTTTAATGATATCAAATAAATTTATAGTCCAAATATTATCTAAAAATTTAAAAAATTTTAATTTGTTAATATATTACTTTCTCGTTAAATTAAATTCAAATTATAATTATATGATTTACTATTATGATTTATTATTCATATGTGAAATACTATTATGTGACAAATAAAATGAAATAACAAAATAATTAATCAAACAAATTATAATTCGATTTGATTCTGGAACTACTTCATACGGCCCTGAAATATCATCGTGTTCTCTCTTTTTAACCTATGTTCTATCTCCTTTGTTTTGCTCCGCCCTAAAGTAGAGAGGGACACTGATATGAGTTAAGGAAGTTGATATTATGTAGAGTTTTAAAGGCTTGACATCAGATATAAATTATTTGAACTTCTATTTGACATTATATAAATATTGTGTAAGAATAAAATATTTCCTGCTTGTGAAAGTAAAAAAAAAATAATAAAAATGTTGCACAAAATGACGCAAAAACTATGAATTTGTTTCCATATTCAAAAAAATCATCGTATGGTTTTGTTAAAAGCCAAAATTTATTTCAATATATCAATTGGTCGGGGCCCGTGGGCTACCGCCCACTCTGCCCATCCTTAAATCCGGCCCCGCGAGGACATGAAGCTCAAATTTTGCTGCTGTGTCTTGGGAAGATTAAGAATTCATTGTTTAGATGTTTACTTCACTGTTTTAATTTTAAATGAATTCAATTTTGATTATTCGTCTGATTATTTCATTTTCCAGTAGTGTTTAATTTTTGTAACGATGTAAAACTTGTGAAAATGTAATCAAGAAACCAAAGAAATATACCAGCCTAACGTTTTGACCTAGGATCTTCCAGCTGATAACGTCGCTGATTATGAGTGACTTCAGAAGCAGATAACATTAAGATATTTCAAGCGCGTAAGATTACAATTCTACTGCAATGCTTAAAGAATATAAAATGCAATACATCGAGAAAGAGAACTTGCTTTTTTCGTTCGTTTTTAATGAAATTGAAAAGAACTTTAGAAAATCGAATAATATAGAAGTTACTTATTTGTCGTATTTCCAAAATGTACATTTAACGAAATTCTAATAACTCTCCAATTACTATGCCAAGTGGCAGGGATGGATCCTGAAAGCATTTCAGAGGGGAGCACTGTCAGTTTGTCATCCATAATTATTTTTGAAATATTTTTTAGTTGTTAGCTTGAAAAATTTACGAGTATATTCATAATAGGAATACTGTTTTGGATGTGATTAGATCTACATGTGATAATTATTTTGAATAAATTGAGTAAAATTAAAAAAAATACTGGCTTTGGGAGGAGGGAGCAATACCCACTGCCCCTCCCTCCGCGGCTACGTACAACCAATACCCACGTTACCATAAGCTTACCTACCTTATCTTATACGATGCAGATTTGTGAACTTTTGATATGGTACACACACGAACCAACATTGATGAACGTAAAATGTCATTGAGAAATTTGACAAATATTTTATGACAAGAAAGATACTTTATGATATTTTCAAGATTTTACGACAAGATCGAAAACTAAAAAGTCCATTCTCATACAAATTGAATTGCATTATTTACTTCCTTTATTATCACAGGAAGAGAGCAGAGAAAGAAGATTAGAAGAGTAAATTAAGATATTTAGTTCGTATTTGCCTTCGAGAATACAATTTGGATACTTCTGAAAATTATTCATTAAATTTCAATGTATTATCTACGCTTGTCCTTTGTGGCGTCGCGCATCGCTTCCTTGCGAGCCGTGCCGGGAAAACCGTCCTCCCCCATCCTTAAGCCGGATGCGGGGTTGGGGGCGGTTGGCAAGCGCTGTGCACGCTGACGCGCGCCGAGCTGAAGACGCGCTGAATAGGCCAGGGGATGGGGCAGGAAACTCTCCAAATATAACTATAGAGAAAGGTTAATGCGAGTCGTGGACTATGTCGCAAGACTCCTAGAGGAGGCTGGTCGTCGAGCCTTCCTGACGCCCGCCGGCATGGGAGCGCCGAGGGGGCGAGCCTCCGGGTACTTACGGCTGCATCAACTGCGCCCACGCGGGATATGTAGAGGGTCGAAAGGCCGAGTGATATCTACAGTGCTATCCTAGCACGTGGTCTTCGAGGCGAAGAGCGGTTTGGCGTCAGGCCATGTTATAACGATAGTTGAGGGACTCTGCGTCCGACAACTTCGCACCGCGCGTTGCTAGCCTGCTTTAAAGCAGTGGTGCTGGGCTGGGCCTAGGGACGGTCGCGGGGGTTTCGCGGCTAAGGGATTGGAAGGGTTGCTGGAGATTTTTATTTTGTAAATTATTGTGTAAATAAAGTTATATATTTCTTTTAAAAACAGTCGTCTGTGTTATTTATTTCCAGTACGTCACACCATGTCGGTGACGTATCTCCGGTTTAGTCTATAAGACATCCTCGAGTCTACTCAACGGATAATTTCCAATGAATTGTAGGACAAGATACTTTTTTTGGAAAAACCTTCTATGTCCTAACAAACTGATGAATAACACACTCAAAATCAACTTGGACGCGCATACATAAAAAAGCATCAACTGCGCCCTAAAAGTATTAGGTTATACGAAACCATTTCGCTCGCGTGTTTGTGGTTTGCCGTTGGTACTGGCATCGGTTTCACTGATGTTTTGATTGATTGATTTGTTTCCGGGCACGTCTATTGCTATGGCCAGTAGTTTCATTAGTAACTATTGTTAGCGAATGTTTTATCCCCTGAATTGGCGGGTTCCCCCTCCCCGCTGAGTGGAGAGATCCGGCGCCGACCTACACGACGGCTTGCGGAGTTCCCCTCCAGATATCTCCCTCATTGGGGGCAACGCCCCCGCCGGGGCAAACTCTGGTCTCTCTACGTGTGGTAATGTAGTACGTGTAAGCGTAAGTGCATGCTTGATGGGAGAGGGTAGGGCTGGGTGGAGGAACGAAAGATCGTGTGCGGACCAGTAGCGGTAGCTCAGTGCATCAACTGATGTCACTGCAGCGCCTGCTGGTTAAGGGAAACCCCACTAGCCGGCGGTAGGTCGGCGCCGGATCTCGCCATCCAGCGGGGGAAGATCACCGCTATCTCCCGAGAAAAAACATGCACTACACTAACGGGACTAATGACCGAAGCAGTTGACGCGCCCGGAAACACGAAAAAATCAATCAATCAATCGTGTGCGGTCCGTGACACGTTTGCTCCGGCATTCGCCTGGACTGATCTGCTCCGGCATTTGCCTGGTATTGATCGGAGAAACCAGGGATTAGAGCACTCGGCCTCTAGAATTCTCCGGCGAATAGATCCTGCAGCCATCTCAGGATCTCCCGGCCGGACTTACTTCCGAGACAGGGCCAATGCTGACTCTGCTAAATCATCCGAGTATCCAACCGGTAACGGTAGCTCAGTGCATCAACTGATGTCACTGCAGCGCTTCTATCCGGGAGGTCCTAGGTTCGAGTCCTGATGGCGGCAGGGTTTTCGACACTAACTTTTCAGCTAGGTCGAATTCAGTCGCTGTCTGGAGGAGAATTCTAGCGACCGGCTGCTCTGATCGGTAGTTTTCCGCGGTTTCTCCGATCAAAGCCAGGCGAATGCCGGAGCAGTACCCTACCAAACGGGCCACAGACCGCGCGCGATCTTTCCTTTCTCTTCCTTGTCCTTTCCTCTCCTCTTACACACACACTTACACTAACATGCACTACACTACCACATATTCCGGGAGACCGGTCGGGTGCTTAGAGCTTGTCCCGACTGGGGCGGTGCCCCGCTGGTGGGAGAGTCCTGGTTAGGGGGAAACCTCACTAGCCGACGGTAGGTCGGTGCCGGATCTCGCCATCCAGCGGGGGAAGATCACCGCCATCTCCCGAGAAAAAATGCACTACACTAGCACATGCACATACGGGTACATACATAGTACGGTAGCATACATAGTACACATGCACTAACGGGACTAATGACCGATGCAGCTGACGCGCCCGGAAACACGAAAAAATCAATCAATCAACCGAGTATCCACCTAAGTTTTGTTCGCCGGCGTGTTTTCCCTCGTTTGATTGCTATAATGTTTCTGCAATTCTTTACAGTTCTACTCGAAATTTCTCAAAAACTACTTCTTTTAAATGGTGTACTTGAGATGATTTGAATATCTGATTTTCAGGAAGACTTTCCATTAGCCCTACAGTGCTGCGGTCGAAATCGTAACGCAAGTGATTTCTGTGATTACAACAGTAGTTCATTTAAAAAATAATTTTATTAACATTGTTGTGACTAAAGACGATTTTCATGCACTATCAATTGCTGAAATATACACAGATTTTTATGTTCAGTTCAAAATATGTTCTTATACAATTGTGGGTTACTGAATGATAACTGGGCTAGTGTAAAATACGTTGTGATAGTCAAAATTCACAAATGTTGATATTTTATAAGGTACACACATGGATCATTTGAAACAGGGAAACCAAACCACTAATCACGAACTTCTAACTACAAACTATTTAAAATTATGAACGCAAAATGTAGCTTCTCCATTCACTGTGAACGTTCACTTACATTTCTCCACTATTTGCCCTTTACCGGTTTCTCTTGAAGCAATTTAAATGCTGATGTAAGTATAGTGCTAGCCAGCTAAAAGACCAGCTTACGTGACAACGTTTGAAAAAAAAACAAGTATCGGATGAGAATATTTATCGGATATTTAACGTATATGAGAACAACTCGATTTAGGGTAGTTTCGTTTCGATTTGTGTTGGTAAAAGTTACTGCCAACTTCCACACAACTATATATTACAGTTGTGACATTTACGTAAGAATGACCTTTTTTTAAATTTAAGTTTGCAACAATAAATTGACTACTTCTGTAGATTCCGCCAACAATAAAAGCCATTCTTGTGAAGTATGCTGTGCCAATTTGCTATTTTTGCTAGTGATTTGGTTTTAGCGGTTTGCTGTTTTTTTGTAAATCTGCTTTTAACTGTTTCGTGCTAGGAGTTTTTGCTTTTTATTTATTATTTTCCATTTTTTTCATCGGTAATCGTAGTGAAGTTAGTTGTTATAGTTTTAGTAGTGAATGTTACCAAGTTCCGATGTACCAATTTTATTATAGTCATTATTAATTTTTGTGAAAATTATTTATTAATAATTAGAAAATAATGGATAGCTCAACTACAACAGCGCCTGTACATGTTAGTATTTCGCCGTTAAGAATGATGCGCTTTCAGTTTCCTCCAAAAGTGGATTGTAAAGGGTACCCCCGGATAAGTTGGTAAAATGTTCACCTAAACCAAATGATTTATGAGTGGTTACATTATAATTCTAACAGAAAAGTAATATATTGAAAGGTTTCTTAGCCCCCGTCCCACCACCCACACCCAAAAACATGTCACACCCAAAACCACACCAAAAACGTGTTTTTTATTTTATTTTTTTTCACAAACGCAACACTATTTTATCCGACTTTAAAAAATACCATAAATAAGAAAACAATTATACTATCAGAAAAATAATGTTTTGATATTTTCTCAGACCCAAATTCAAACAAAACAATTGAAAAAAATAACAAAAAATAATTTTGTGTCTTAGAACCATGGAACAGGCTCGAAAAGGCTCAAAGCTGACTCTTAAAACACAAATTGTGCATTTTCTTCCAGATTTTTTCGACAATTGGCTTGCAGTTAAAAAACAAAAAACATTTTCCCGCCTTTAAATCACCTTGACTTTAAATATACTTTGAAAATGACTGCAACAGTTCTGTGCATTTATTTTAGTGTTGACTATACCTTTGTGTAGTAGTAGTTGTATACTTGAAGCGTCCAGTAACATTTTGATTTTGGAATTTAGTTACAAATTATCATTTTAAAAATCTTTCTAAAATCCTCTCCCCGAGCCCGAAAACGACTCTAACAAATAGGAAGCAGATCGCGGGCACTTCGCGTCGCATAGCCTCACCACAGGTTCACTGTCAATGTCACGTGGCTCTCCTCTCTAAGGACTAAACAACACACCCAAATAATACGGCAAGTTTGCTCCCACGCCACAGACTAACTCGTACCACTATTCATTATTCAACAACTCGCTAGTCAACGACGACTATGAAACTGCTACGACTAATGTTCGCTACTACTGATCAGAACTTCTCACAGAACTAACAGACGAAGAGACACAAAATGCAACTCATTTACGAACTTAGACATCAGCCAACACGGTCAGAAATTTCTGCATTACTTTGAATGTAAACGTACATTAAAGTAATTTTCATGTACGTAAATTAAATGTAATGTACACGTACAGTTATTTTAATGTACTGTACACTACATTTAATATACGGTACAATTAAATTTAATGTACACAAGAAGTTAAGTTAACAGCCGTACATTAAATCACATTGATTTTAATTTAACCATTAAATTTAATGTAGTGTGATGAACCCAACCGCCGCCACGGCAACACACGCATGCACGCAATGCGCGCAGCTCGCGGTCTGGGTACCTCACAAAAGGGGGGGGGGAAATACCGTCACACCGAAGTGCGTCGGTAATCAGCTGACAGGTGTGCGCGTTAAATTTATCAATGAAGGGCGCCAAACGGGCACTTACCTGTCAACTGGCACCGGCATTCGAGAACCTCAAGGGGGTAGGCACTCTTGAATGAGGGCATGCACGGGGTTTGCTATTACTACCACTACTTTACAATAATCACAAAGTTTTGTAACTTTAAGTGTCAATCACCTGAATGGCAAGAACACATTTATTGCATTTGATTCTATAATACAATTTGGGTAAGAATTCCCCTTAAACTAAATTATATGTTATTTACATTAAATGACACCTTTCCTATTTTTACTGTCTTTGGAATGATTACAAAATGAAAGTCTTTCGTTCACCTCTTTCGATGATTGCACAATCCGTAGTCGTCCCCGAAGCAGTCGCTGTCGCGAGCCGCACCACGGCAAGGCGCAGCCAACCGGAAGCAGCAGTGCGTGCGGTGCTAGTGCTCCTGGCTCCGATCGGTGATTATTGGAGGAAGTCGTCTGACGCCACCCACTCCTCACCAGGCCAGCCTCAATGACTCGGCTGCACAATCATTCCTTCCGGAGACGCCGGCCCGTTGAAATCGGAATAAATTCCTGATTGTCTTTTTATACTGGGCGGCCTGCACTATGTTGGTCGACCCCCAAGTCACTGCTCCCACTACTTCTCATCAACACTGCAGTCTCAATTCTGTGTCGTTCTCTCGCCTTCTATCCGTCTTCTGCCAAAAATCCGCTGCTCTCGAGCTTCCTGCGTCGCATCCCCACCCTTTTTCCAAGTTTCGCCCATCGCTCCTTCACGTGATTGGGATTTTGAATATTATTGGCCGAAATCTTAGTTTCCGAAATATTCGACGCGAGTCGGAAGCCGATAGGTATTTTCAAATTAACCTCATTTTCTGGGCGCCTGATTGGTGGTCTTTGTTGTGCGTGTGTAAACCGGAGATGAACAAAGCAGTCCTTTCTGCTGTCTTCGTGACGCTTATATGGGTCCTACGGGATAACTTCAACAGTAGCCGGGATCTCTATAATTTGCTTGTTCCGGTGCCTAGCCGTGCACGTGGACTGGCCGCCGGTTGCCTGAAAGGCTGTCCCCGGGAGACAATTGCACCCTAATCGTAAATCTTTTGAGTCTCCTGGCACGCGTTCGCGCGTCTTGCGCTGAGCCGTGTCAAATCAGGGACCTTCCTAATCGGCGTGACAGAGGGGGAAGTTTTGGGTCCGGCGACTAGCAATGACCTCATTGCAGTAGGAGTACATTATCTCCCTTTAACGTACAAGTAACATTAAAATTAATATACAGTCGTATATTAAATATACATTAAATTTAATGCAATTTCCGTCAGTGTACAACTGTGCTCCACTCAGACGCAATGGTCGCACCGCTATTGTCGACTCAGTACTCGCTCCACTAGGCAGACAGCCCGCGAACGAGTCGACTGTTCCTGCCTCGCCTATCAAGGGTTTGTCAATCAACCAGCGGGGCCAACAGACCGCTAGCTCTAAATTGGGGCCATTCGCGTGCATCAGCCACCACCTGACCGAATTTACGGAAAACTCCGCACCCAGCTCCAGTCAACAGAGTCCGCGCCCATTTCAGTTCGCATCGCCGAATTGCCTAGAGCCAACATCAGCTCTGTGGCATCCACACACTCAGCTGTCTGATTTGGGTTGGTGCTTGCAGTGTAACAAACTGTAAGTAAAGTGAATTTCAAGAAAGAAGAGCGTTTATAAACTTTATAAACTTGCATTGGTCCCCTGAATATTACTCATTACAACCAGTTATTTGTATATATGCAAACATTAAATTACAATTCATTTATCATTGAATACTGACTTCCATTCATCGTAAAGGCAAACAATCCCTTAGAACTCGTTCTGATCCCGTGTGTAGTTGCACTCGCAGCACGGCACCTCCTGACGTGTTACATCTGCTACAGATACGTTGAAACTTATATGTTAACAATCGCATTAATCACACAATCGCAAATAATAAAATACATCTATAATGTACATTTTAAAGTGGAAAATATTTAAAAAATTAAATTAGTGTAGTTTATGAAAAATAAAAAGAATACAGCAAAATGGTGTTTATGTGTATATCTCATACACATACAAACTCTCTACAAAGTCTACTCTACACTCTACACTCTACTCTCTACCTAGTCTCTATGAACATTTAGCACTATTCGTACAAAAAGTTTGAAGAAAAAATTTGAATGATTTTTAAGAAAATCTTGTTTTGAAGATTGCCAATAGCTTCAATTTAAATTGCTCGAAGCTATTTCAATCAATTGAAATTACTTGAAAACTATTAAAATTTTCAAAAATGTACCTTTATTGAAACAACTAATTATGGAGAACGAATTACATTTAAAGAAGAAATCGCCATTTCCAATACTGTAGTTGTTGGAAGACGCCGAAAAAATTCAATATTTTGTAATTTTCGAAAATTTAGAGTTAACAGAGAAAACAAGACATATACCATCATCACAAGTGTATTTAACTCTATCGGTATAAGAAACTTAAAGAAAACAATTAGAGTAATTTTGACGAAATTTTTTTAACTGTCCAAGGGTTTCATGAAAAACAAACGGGGTTTCTTCAAAAATTTTGAAGAATGTTTTTCAAACTCTCAGCTTCGAATCGGGCTGCATTCATATCGATCGGTGAATATTCATTTTCGAAAAACAAACGAACGAATAGTTCAGGCGCCATTGTTCACAAACGGATAGGCGAACGGATGTTTTGGGAAAAAAAAACTTTTTCGGTATCAAGAACCCACAATTCGTGAAATCTGAATATATAAAGTGTTAGAGGGAGTAATTTACTACTTATTAGAACAGGGTTTATCCTTTTTTCTGTGTAAGGGCCCCACAATACGAGCTTTATTTCCAAAAAGCATTGTTTTCTGTCGCAGAAATATCGGACTTTCTCTACAATACGTGTATTACTCCGAATATACGTACGTAAACGAGAAAGTAACTAGAGATGCTACAGAATGGCACAGGCTTTCTCGTAGCAAATTTTTCTAATTTCCTTGGTGTGGACTGGCTTTGAGGTCTTGCTCCATTCTCTGGCCAGCTACCATCTATCGTCAGCCAAAATACGTTTTTTTTACATTTTCTCAACTTTTCAGTTTCCTAATAATAGAACCGTAATGTTACTTCAATAATATTAAAGAAAAGTAAAAGTTCATACTAAATAGAAATTTTCATTGAAAAATTTGAAGCCGTTTTTAAGAAAATTGCGATTAAATATTACTGTAAATGCGAAATTTGAAGCTCTTTTCCTGATAGATTCCTGTGGGAACCTATTGAGTTTTTGAAAAACTTCATTTAAAGTAATTTGAAGCACTCCCACTCACAAATGCAATAATATATACAAATCGACGGAAATGTGCATATTAACGGCCTGAGATTTTTAAAATATTATATTTGTGATTTTTTAAACAAAAGAATACACCGTAATGAACTTAACGTCATATTCATTCATATCGATCAGTGAATATTCATTTTCAGTGAAACAGTGCCATTATCACTATCCGTTGGAAAAGTTTGAAGAAAAAATTTGGAGACACTTTTAAGCAAATGGCGTTTGAGCGTTTCTGAAAATGCATAATTTTGAGCTCACTTTAACACAAAACTATTGAGTTTTCGAGAAATTTTATATGACATTATTTAAAGCACATGAACTAATCAGTAAAATAACGTTAAGAAAAGGCCTCTAATATAAATATTACGGACGTGTGAGACTAGTCAAAAAAATTACATTTTTTTTTTTTTTTAGGGTTCGTTTGGCACTAACTCTACCACAAATTTAAAGAATCATTTGTAGTCTTTTTGAAAAAAATCTTGTATTGCTATTTTTAAAATTGCAAATATTGCACGCACTATTGCACGAAAACTACTAATATTTCCAAAACATCTGCATGACCTTAATGAAAGAACTATTTATGGACAACAAGTTTCATTTGAAGGAAAATTCGCTGTCTTCGATTTTATAATTGTAGGAAGACGCCGAAAAAATTCAAACTTGTGCAATTTTTGAAAATTCAGCGTTAACCGTGAAAATTGGTCCCATGCCTCCTTTATAAATGTATTTTACTGTATTCTTACAATAAATTTAAATAACAAATCTGGAACAGTTTTTAAGAAAATTATGAAAATGTCCGGGGTGCTCCCAAATTTCAAAGAATGTTTTTCAAAATTTCAAAGCTTCATCTAAAGCCAGATCGACAGGGGGCTCTTCAAATTCGAAAATATCGAACTAATGGTTCAGGTACTAGTAGTGTTCACAGACAGACGGGCAGACAGAAACGTTTTGCTTTCAATTGGTTTTTCGGCATCAAGGTCCCATCAAACAGGTATTCCGGCTAGACCACGTGTTAGAGATTTTTCTCTTTATTAGCAACTGGATTTATCCACATTCTTGTTATCAGAGCCCGGGATTAAATTTTTTTTCTGCCGAAAATTTGCCGTTTTTTCACGCAGCATTACGTAACTTTCTCTATACCAATAAAATTCAGCCCGGAAGAAATCTTTGACTTTCTCTATACCCACTAATATACGGACGTATATAATTGGAGTTATTTTTGAGAAAATTTCGAAAATATTGACGCTTCATGTAACGTACCCCCCAAAAACCAAAATAACCGTTTCAGACTAGCATATCCTCGAATTCCTTCTGATCGATCGGATAATATCGATTTTGGAGAAAATCGTCTGAACGGTTTTAGCGCTAGCGTTGACCACAAACGATTTGGGTTAATCTTCCGGTTTCAAGAACCTACGAAACATGGATTCTAACTAGACTACGTGTCTGAGGAAGTAATTTACTGCATGTAGGAAGCAGATACATTTTCGGTACCAGGATCAGACAATATGAGATTTTGTCGGATCACAGCTTTTGGCCGGCGATTGAAATACGTTCTCTTTACAACTTACTTAACAAGGCGAGAAAGTAATAAATAATCTTCAATTTCTGAAAATGAATAATAATTCGAGAATATATGTGCTGTTGTAGTACCAATTCTATCTGATTATTTTACCTTGTCTGTTATAAATTTAAATTTTCCCTTGGTCGGCTACATGGATTCACATTTTTACATTAATCTACCCCCAGAAAATTGCTCCGTACCTACCTCCAAATGGTAGATACACTACTACTAACGGTAGATAACGTATTTTGAATCGCCTTAATTTATTCAATATGCCCATAAAGTTTCTGCCATCTAGTACTTTAGTGGACAGTTTTGTTTATTGTTGAGAATGTTTGCGGATCGGTAGTGTGGTAACGTCGGTATCTCGTGGTGCCAGACCGACAGTCCAGCTTTATTCATTTTTGGTTATTCCACGTATGTGGTGCAGCCCAAACATTTCTTTGCATTTTCTGGTAAAAAAAGCAGAAAACTTACCTTGTACCCAAGTAACCATTGTCTCTCTTCAAAGTAATCGCGTCCAGCAGGTATGCAACTATTACAGTGATTGTCACATTTTTGCGAGCGCTTCTGTAAGACCGAAGGCTGAAGGGTATTGAAGGTGGTCAGAGCGAGATACGTGTTATGTTTAACATGCCCTTTTTATTGCATTAAAAGATGAAAGGTTCTTCTACATTCTGGTGGAGTTTGAATCGATTTCCCATCTAGTTTTCCAGTAATAACACCGTTTGTCGTTTTAACGTGGGCTTATATGGTGACCTGACAGAGCTGACCTAAAAATCTTCGGAAGAGACAAAACGCCACCCTTTAAAGCTGATATTCATTTTAGGAAAAAGTATAAGAAGCTGGGTCAGAGTAACAGTAGTACTAGAAAAACGTTTCTTCCAGTTCTACAAGCAGCTCCACCTGAATTCTTAGGTTTCGTTGAATGGTGAGGACAAACTTTGCAGCAATTCGTCTCAAGGACTGAAACACGCGAACCATCCAAACAACAAAGTATTTCACTTCTTCTCTTGGATTATTTGCCTTCTGTTTTCGCCGATTATTTCACGCACTTGCGACCTATTTTATACAGTATTGAGAATGTTGGTTGACACGAAAGCTAGTCACTCACCCACCACAGGTTCTCTGGCCTTTAAAACGTCTGAATCTCTCCAAACACTAAGCCATCTTCAACATTACCCTCTGTTCAGCATGTTGTGGGTTTTAGTAGCTCGAAACAAAAAACTTCAAGGAAATCCCTTGCTCTTTAGCTTCAGAAATTTGAAATTTGCAGAAGCACAGTTTCACCATAGACTAAAGAGGTATAGACGGCTCACTGCGGGCAGCCGAGAGGGTACCCAGCAATGGTGTCCCATTCAGAGATGGCGCCACCGTCGAATTTTTAGTTGCTCAGAAAGTGGTGTCCGAGTAGAGTGCGCACGGGTCGCCCATTTGCCCCCACTACCGATTTCTCCCCTCCAGTACCCTGTCGCGGCATTTTCAAATCATTGAAACTGTTACTGTCGCAAGATCTTTCTACGGCATTTACAGCTAGGGAGCACATGACGGGGTGTTGCCCTACGCATAAGCACGCGAAACCTACCCCTTCACTGAACCAATTAACTGCATTCCAAAATGACGTGATCCTGTTACCATATTTATTATAATCATGCGAGCACTTCTCTAATTCATTCATTGCAAGTTTGTAAATACAAAATTATTTATCATATAGTGGTGAAGAGTTCAGCATTGCTCAAGCATTTATTAAGCAGATTCATCTATTAGATAGGAGAAAGAATGAATTCGACTATAGCTTATAATTCTAGAAATACAATTGAGGCGTTGTTTTGCCGAAGCTCTTTATTTTGGCAGAAAGCTTTTCCGGTCGCATTGCGGCCACTTCAGTGTACAAAAATAATAACAGTATATCTAAATTGAAAAATAAAAGTTTATCTACTACAGAATATTATTATCATTCAAAAATTAAATTTAAGCAAAATAGAAAAATTGGAATATAAAACGTGAAAATAGAAACATAATTTTGAATAAAGAATACATGAATTAACAAATGTACAGTGTAACATAATTGTTAAAGAAGCTATAAAGTGCGATAACTGTTAAAGGAAGAAATTTTTTTGAAATGACATCAATATTATTCTACAGTAAAGTGAAAATGAAACAATGCGAAAAAAATAAATTCGAAACAATATGGATTCTGACGCGGCTAGGAGCCTCGGATCAGGCAACACATCGAAGATCAAGGGCATTGCACGTTATTGAAAAGAAAGCTCTCAATGGAGAGGGGAGAATGTTTTTGTTTTTTTTTTTTTTTAAGAAACGGCCATTAAGGAAGGCCCGGCCGGGTGGTGGATAAGAGGCGGGCGGAGGGGTTAATGTGCCTGGGATGCCAGCTTCCGGAGGGGTGAGAGAGAAGGAATTTGTTCGTTCAAAATAGTGTGCTGGGGATTGTTTAATAAATTATGATGTGTATGGCTTCTAATGGAAGTCTGTCAGTGTACCTGTTTTCAATTTCCAAAATTTTGACTTCACTGTCTGCATTAAATGAGTGTTCTTGTTCCAAGAGGTGGCTAGCAAAGTGTGATTGTGTTCTTTTGTGTGTATGAGCTTGTACGTGTTCTTTGATTCTTTGTTTAAGGGATATTTCATTCAGGACAATAATTGCGCATTACAACTGCCACAGGAAATGGAGTATACCACCACTGCCACAAGAAATGGAGTCTAGTAGTACAAAAGTTCGGTAAACAACCGCTTTTTTTACTATCAAACACTTTTAAACAAAACGTTTCTAATGCAGGATATCGCAACAAGATACACTCACCTAGAAGAACGTGTTTATATATCCTCAATCTTCAGTATTTAGTTCCGAAAGTTTGCATTATTTACAAGATACCACTTATAAATCATTATGAACACTCTTTATTAGTACAAAATCCCGTGAATTAAACGCTTCGTTAATTTCATATAGGGAGGGCACCGGGGAGTACCGACAAGAAAAGTCGAAACATTGAAGATGAACACAAAATAAAATCGCCAGATATAAACTCAATTTTCAAAATGTGATAAATTTACAATAGTTTCATGACTATCGATATTGCGAACAGTGTTTCTGATATCCGGAAATATTTGAAGTATCGTTTTCCATGTGCTTACAGCAGAAAGTCTTCAAGGTTTCATCACGAAAGGGATAACAGTGAAAATGTGTAGCTGATTTGCCTTTGCAAATAGTGTTTTATTAAACTGGAGTGAATTTTCTTATTAATTCTAGCCAAAAATGCACATTTCATTTGTATGCAAAATTCAAATTCTACATGGCTTAGGTATCCGAGAATTTCAAAACACTTGCACACACATACACTCTTCCCATAGCATAACACACAGAGTTTAATTGATTTGGTTTGTAACAATGAAATAAATTTTTGCACCTACATCAACAAGTAGCACAAACAGCATATGTGTGTGTGTGTGTGTGTGTGTGTGTGTGTGTGTGTGTGTGTGTGCGCGCGTGTGTGTGTGTGAGGGGAGGTATATTGTGTAGCCGACTTCTTACAAAAACTTTCTATTAGAAAAAATTTCAATTGGAATAATGAACGACTCGTTTCTATAGAAAATTAGTAAAAAGTTTTTATGATGAATGGCATCTCTAGCCGATTACGTATTCTGAAGGGAGTTAACTCCATGAGGGGTCCCTCCCCCCTCGGTGCGATACTGGCTTGAACATAAAATATTTCGATTATTTAACCACTTCTGATACAATTCTTCTTCACATTTAAGGAAAAAGTCTTTGTCTTTTGAAAACAAGCCAGAGACTTTGCCAGTGCTGCTTGTCCTGAGCGGCGATCACACTGGAAACCCATTCGTAGCTGAGTAGCGTAGTCCTGTCAAATGGTGCTCAAAAAGGCCAAATAGCGGAAAGTTTTGGTGTAGTTTTGATATTTGGTTCCTATGTGTTTTTGGGTCGCTGAGCATGAATATCAGGTTTCTCAACAAACATTTTGCCAGGAAATACATTTTTTAAACAAAAAAAGTGAAAAACTTACACCTTTTTTCAGTTTTTTTAAATAACTCAAAAGCCGTCCATTTTTCGTAATTAATGGTCCAATATGAAATAAAAGAAGGTAAAATTAGCTACATTACGATTTTTTCCAATAAATTTAGCCGTAAAAGCACCACGAATTTTGATGATACATGCGAAAACACATGAAAAAAGGGAATTATCCCACTTTATCTCAATGTAACTGAAAAACTACCATTTTTTTATATTAACCTGATATGAAAATAAAGAGAATAAAATTATCCACATTTTATGTCGACTAGGTTTCCTTCTGGGATCAATGATATTGCTGTTGGTGCGTAAAATATGCCTGGATGTTTTTACAGAAACGGCACGCCACTCCCTCTCTCACTAACTCCTATGTGTAATTTACATCCAATGAATTTATATAAAAATAAATATGGCGCCTTGTGAATCTGTTTACATTTTATTTGGAAAAAGAAAAGTAAGTAATTAATAATGAGAAAAAGAAAATTAATGTTTTGGGAAACGATGGACTGCATCTTCCCCGAGACGGTCAGGATTCAAAATTAACGCCAAAAAAAAAAAAAAAAAACAGTTAGAACTGCGTATGACGTGCTATGGGGAAAAGTGAATTATGTGAAAATTTTCAAAATTTTGTGATCCCTACACTAAGTCACATACTATTTGAATTTTGAAAAAAAGGGGGGAAAAAAGAAAAAAAATTGGTAAATAAAAAATGGTAAATAATTCATTAAAATATCACTGTTAAAATTAATGTTACTTTCCTTGTGGTGATCAGTATAGTCTCTAATTGTATAGAAACAGTTATGCAGCAGAAACGATTTCACTTTTGATTTAAACTTTTCTATCGAATTTAATCGTTTAATGTCGTCTTGCAAAGTGTTGTAAAATAATGTACATGTATTGTATGTGAATTTTTTGTAATGAGCTGTTGATACTGTCACCTTTCTACGTCGAGTGTTATAGCATAGACTAAAGAGGCTTTTGAGTTATTTTGAAAAAACTGACAAAAGGTGTGGTATTTACGAACCTGATATTCGTGTTCAGCGACCCCACAAAATATGGGAACCAAATATCAAAACTACACCAAAGCTTTCTCTTATTTTCTACCATTCGACTAGACTGGAGGCAAATGCTGGTCTTCGTTCGTCAGGAAGACCCGCCCTTTCGTGTCCCTCTGCACCGCGTGATATTTCCTACAAATACCCCCACCAACAGTCAGTCCTGTTCTTCACTTCACACTTCGCGACGTTGGCGCTTTCTATCAGCGGACGGGAAACTATTCAAAGGAGGTAGCTCGAAACAAGCCTCATGAGCCCTCTATATACATCTTTACTCTATGGTAGCACATTGCAACACAAACAGCGATAACTCTTAAGTAATAACCCTGCCCAATGCGACAGAATTTTGTAGAGTAGTAAACAGAGAGTATACTAAGTTTGGTAGTAAATGGAAGAAGCACCCAGAGGCATCTAGTGGCGGAATCTTGAACTGCTTTTAGATTGAGTGGAATATTCGAATTCTGGGATATTTGGGGGTGGCGCCTCGTATTCTGTGTACTGCCAAATACGTAACGTGGTGGAATAACTGACGCTTTGACTTTATCTCTCAATCAATAACCGTGTATTTAGGCAATCCATCCCACACATCTTTAAGTGTTCACATTTTGAAGCATTTGCAATTGAAATTAATTTTGCTATGCAGAGAAGGGAATTTGATCTTCCTCACTGACGGGCAATTCTTTGAACGTTCCACTATCCTATAGATAAAACTATGCATATCTTCTCAAACTCTGACTTCATGCATTGCACCTTTTCATTACCATTCAATCAAAATTTTCTAATCAAGCAAATTGGTACTTCTGTTGGGCAAATTGTTTTACCATTGAGTAGAAGTTGTGACAGAAAGGCAAAACAGCAACCTTACCCTAAACGAAAATTGGAAATAATTACTATTCCAACTTTTCCAAGCATTAATGGAATAAGTGTAAAGAAGAGCACTGATTGTACTTTTCCTTTCAGCATCATAGTTTGTATATTTAGCTTCATAGATGAAGCACTTTGGAAGATATGTGGTAGAATTCTTAACTTCATTTTATCATTCACAAGATATAGAAGATTGTTTACACTAACGAATCTTCGATGGCTGATCAGGCACTTTGATGTTTCAATAATTCGCACGTGGTCCTTTGAAAGCTCTGACAAAAATGAAATGCATTGACTTGGTAAAAAAGATTTGTACTCTTCTCCAAGATTAGGCATAACATGAATATTATCCCTTATCTCAAATCTTAAGAAGTCTATTTTTGTATCATTTTCTATTGTTACAAATTTATACATAATTAAGGACTAGAGGTCAGACATATAGGTACAAACATTTGATAATTTAGGTGCTAAAATAGGTCCCAAAAATATTAAAAATAGATGCATGTTTAGATGCAAAACAAAAAAAATAGTGCATATTTAAGTACAAATATATTACCTACATGATTTTAAACTATAACACGACAAATCTGCATGAACTGTTGAGGTAAAATGGGTAAGTTACATATTAACTACTCTTTTTAAAGAGATTCACAACATTAATGTTCTTTGTCATCAGGTTCAGATCATCACCGTTCTGTGTTGTTCCAATTTCTGAAGAGCAAATTCTTCTAAACTTTTCTTTGCCTCTGTGAAAATTCGCCACTGGTCAGCGGCCACCAGATGCCCCTCCTTTAGCAAGTTATTAGATGCCCTAAGGGCTTCTACTTCTGCTACTTCTGATATTCTATGCAACACAATTCAACAACTCTATGCAGTGCGATGGGCTACAGGATTTGCTTCAAAGATGTCCTTGAGTTAACGATGAGGTAAATGCGATTGAGCCCTTAGTTAAGACATCAGTTGAGAAAACATCAGATTTGCAATCAGAAGTGCACAAATGTTAGATGTGAAATAGCAACATAATAAATACATCAGAACTGAACAGTGTTCGTTTTCATGCACCTTTGACATTGGCAAGATTTCCGATCAAAAGGATAGCTCTTTTGCGATACATCGTAATAAACAATGGGTCTCCTTTGCTTTTCTTCTCCTGATATAAAAAATAAAGGCAGGTTATTTCACAAAGTATAGCAAGGTGCACAATTTGCACATTGTTTAATTTAACTGTAAACAATATATTATATCGTGTAATGTGTACATTCAAAATCTGTGTTTTTGTGAGCAAAGATTGGGAAATAGAGACAGAAGGTCTATTTAGGTGCTGTGGGGGGATTTAGACGCAAATTAGATGCACAGCAAGTTTCTGAAATGCTTTCTATTGGGTTATATAATATTTTAGAATGAAAATATGAAAGCTCCCAATGCACTTTGTCTGTAAGTGCTTCACCTAAAAATCCAGTCCTTACTAATGACTTTCAAGCTTTTGAGCTATACATGGGCCACAAGAGAAATAGATCTTACCCAAAAAATTTCATTTTCCAGATTGCAACTTTGCAATAATTGTTCAATGCTCCTCTTCTTTTCAATTAACATATGTGGATGTGTCAATAACAATTTTGATTCTGTTACAACCCTTCATTAATTCTGGAAAAGTACTGCAACCACTCACACTCACAAAACATCAGTCCAGTCGTAGGAAAAGCATACTCTTCTCACCAACTTTCCACAGGAATAACTCCCCAGTCTTATCTTGCCCCTCCAACAATCAGGTATGTCAGGGACAGTAAAAAAGAAAAGAAAAGAAAACCATTTTCAAACAAAACATATAATGGCTTAAGTTAAAATTTGTTCAGGGAGTTATGCTCTACCAGAGGTACAATGAAAGCAATGAACTGCCAAAAGTAATAACAATTTTTATATCTCAATTGCTGCTTCAACATTCATTGCATAGATATTATAATACCAAAACCTTCTACTTCACACAAGAGAGACATGCAAAACTTGCAACAATACCATACAAACAAAAGAAAATGTGCCTTTTGGACATAATATAAAAACAATTTGATGTCAATGCGAAAACAAAGACGAGGAAATTTATTTTCAACTGTAAACATAGATACACAGATATACAATGAATGGCAAACAATTATAGGTACAAGTACATGTGTAATCTTCAAGTCTGCAAGAAAATTGGAGCCCATCAATGCGCCAATGAGTTACTGGATGAATTTTCTTTTAACTATTTTTCCATTGCCTCCACTATTCCTGCAAACATTGTGAGAAACAAGAGATCATTAAAAATATTAACTTTCTTTACATAAATTCCTAAGCTCAATTTTTTTTTACTACACACTCAACAATTTTGTTTCATTTCTTTACAAGTGCTTTGTACACTACACGTCAACTAATTTAACATTTATATAACAATTAACTTAATATTAAATTTTAGCATTTACTTACATTTATCAATTTATATCCCTTCACCTCTGTTTCTCAATTTTTTTGAGTATCCACTACTTTGGGGGTTGTCCATAAATTACATAAAAATGTGGAGAATTTTGTTTACACTAATTTTCATCGTTCAAAGTATATTCAGTAAGTATATATGGTGTATCTAAGGATTATCCCCCTCCCCCCATTTAAAGATTTCACTTTCATGCAATTATTACTAGTAACAAAATTTGCGTTAATGTTATTATTTTTGCGTAATCAAGTCACAAATACATATCATGTAGCAAAGTTGTAAAGCAAGTTTGAATTTACTGTAAATTAATTTTGTACTTGTGATGTCTTTGTTTCTGTGATTGATTGATACTTCTGGGCACTTCAACTGCTGTGATCATTAGTCCTGTAGTTAAAGTTTAAGCCTGAGAGGAAACAGCGTTCTTCCCCTTCTAGATGGAGAGATCCAATGCTGACCTACATGTTGGTTTGTGGGAATTTCCCCTTCCAGGAATTTTCCTCTATGGGGTACCACCCCAGTCAGGTCAAGCTCTAAGCTCCCAACATGAGTGGTAGAGAAGTGCATGAAAGTATTTTTATGTAAGGGAAGAAAAATGAAGAAGAGAAGATCAGTTCTTAGCCTTTTTATTAGGGTACTTTCCCGGTATACATCTGATAGTGATTGGAGAAATCCTGGAAAACTACCAGTCAGAGCAGACGGTCTCTGGAATTCTTCTCTGGATAGTGACTGAATTCAATTTAGCTATAAAGCTAGTGTAAAAAATCTATCGCTGCTTGGTCTCAAACCTACCTGGTCAGAGCCACTGCACAGACAATGGTAATGGCTCTTAGCTAACTCAGTCGGTTTTGTTTGTTGCGATGAAATTAAGAGCTGTCAATGAGGTATGTATTCTTTTGTCAGTTTACTTTGTTTTATACTTTTGTTGTTTTTTATACTTGTTTGTATGTAATTGTTATGATTAATTTTAAGTTTGTTTTTTATTTTAAAACATTTTTTTAAACCATTAAAATGATCATTAAATCATTTCAATTATTTTTATCTGTTTTAAAAGTTGAAAAAATAAATACGTAAATATATTAAAAAAATTAAAAATAGGTGGGCTTTTATGACCTGACCAAAATTTAATCAAACCATCCCTCTCACGTAATTTGAGCTTCAAGCCCTCCTCAATAACCCCCAACAACCTCCACCCCATTTATAAAAACTAGAAGTAAATTATATTACTTTTAAAACAATTTGCATTAATTTTTTTTTTGTATATCTTAAAATTAAATACTTATATTAAAATTTATATATAAAAAATATATTAAAATTTATAATAATTAATGAACTTTAATACTTGATATATAAATTAAAAACTGAAACATTCTTTCACACTCATAAGTCTAAAACTCTTAAACGTTGACAATGACTCCCAAGGGTAAAAGTGAATTTTGCTTGGCCAACAGGTGCCAGACATGAAGTTAAATACAGAATTTTGAAAGGTCATAACAGTCTGATCTCTTGCATTTTCATCCAACTTCTAAAAAGACTCAACTGAAAATGTTTAAAACATTTCTTTTATCCTGCAATAGAGAAAAAATATTATTGGAAAAACTTGATGAAATATTTACGTCAAAAGTAAAATATTTATTTAAATGCAGATTTGTGCCCTAATTATCATCCACTCAAATAGTCTATTGGTAAAATGTCATGTGGAAGTACAATCTTGAACAAGAAACAATCATACAAGCACACATGTGTGTAATTTTAGAGCACAATTTTAAACTCTTTATAAAATTACTTTATTGAAATACTGAAATAACAATAATATATGCTTGGGAGGGGAATGGTTAGAATTTGCTGAACAAGCTAGAACAAGATAGTCATACCACTGCTAACAGCACACAGCTGATTTTCACCATCAGCTGCCACTGGTCAAATGTATATTAAATGATCTGAAAACTTTTGTTTCAATTAGTGGTAAAAATGTAAAGGACATACGTAAAAGAACCACAAAAATGATTGCTATGTTAACAATATTTGGATGTAAAATGTGAAACATGAGTAAGAAGCATTTCCACCACACTGTGAGTAGCACGGAGGTATTCTTGATAATCATGGTCTTAAATGGAAGTCATTTGAAAAGTATTTGATACCGAGGCTGCTGACAGTCTAAATTGCACAAAAAATGTGTAATGATTTGCGATTATTGCGCTAACTTGGTGTTCCAGAGAATAAAGATTTTTTCATAAAATGTTAAGATTTATATTCAAAAAGACAGAAGACGGCAGCGCCACGCGCAAACATTTTTTCTAAATTAACCGAATGCGCGGAAGAAAGTCATATTTAACTTAAACATTCAATAAAGCATAATATTTAGAATTGTTAGAAAGAACAATCAGCAAAATCGGGCAAGGGGGTCACAAAATTTCGAAGTAACTTGTAATCGTACATTTCAAGTTAAAAAGCGTGAACATGGAGACCATTGTTGTTAGGGAAAAGTTGAGGAAGAATATAGTTTCCAATAAATATTACGAAAATGCCTGAAGGGATCGGGCTGAAACTTTATAGAACGACGAGGGGAAATTTATGAACGTTTTCGAGACTAATCACGATTTTGGGAAACATCTAGAAAGCTAATTAAAATTAAATGTAGAAAAGTATAATTACAATACATAGTAAAACAAGAGGCGCATCGTAGTGACGTCTCGACGTCATATCGAACTAAAAATGGTTGTATTTAATGAAATAAGACAATGAAAGGAGAAATAGATAGTACAGTAATTACCAGAGAAATGATAGACAGTATTGAGAACCGGTGACAAGACCTAAGAACGCTTCAAACCAGAAAATTAAGAAACATTCTGTAATCTTGTTTGTGGTCACGGGCGAGCGATCGGCTCTTGTCCGAGAAAAAATCTATATAAGACATTGGACATCAATGCCAAGGTAGAGACGAGGAAAAAGTGCAGTGTTGTGTGGTTAGTGAAGACGCTAGCTCCGTGTTAGCGTAGTGTAATATTTTTAAAAATTATTGTTCGGAAGTGGACTTTTAAAACATTTTAGATATTTTGATGCGGACGAAAAGGTTACAGGATGGCCAGCGATCTGGGTTTTTGGAATTCAAGGTTTTTTCCCGGTTTTCCAGGTCTGAGAATATAAATTTTCCAGGTTCTTTTTCGCACATTACAACACATTCTTACCTTCTACCGCTTACGCGCTAAACAGAAAGTTACGTAATATTACGGGGGAAAGCAGCGAATTTTCGGTCGAAAAACTCTTATTGCCAGGCCCTGAAAACGAAAAAGTGGATAAATCCAGTTGCTAAATTTAGGGGGGGGCGGAATCTAACACGTGGTGTAGAATCCACGTTTTGTAGGTCCTTGATACCGAAAACTGTTGACGGCAAAACGTCCGACCGTCTGTCCAGTGAACAACGCTAGCGGCTAAAGCGTTTAGTCGATATTCTTCAAAATTCATATTCCTTAATCGCTCTGGCGATTACATTGAATGACCCTTATCTTTGAATCCAATATTTTAATTTGAGGGGGGAGGGGGCAACACACATACATGACCCCCCTGGGACCTTTTCAAGGAAATGGCTCCAACGTTTTTGATTAAATTTTGTTTTGGATAGTGTGAAGGCAATTTATGAGAACGGTGTAGATCTCATATTCGTTGAAAACCAAGGTTTTTTCGAAAATTGCATATTTTTTTCGGTGTCTTCCTACAATTACAATTATGACAAGAGATTTTTCCTTTAATAAAATCTGTTCCCGAAAGCTAGATTTTGAAATCAGATGATGTACAATCTTTCGAAAATTTTAGTAGTTTTCGCCTAATTTTGTATAAATATAGGCAATTTTTAATTTTTAAACAATTTTTTCTCAAAAACGGCATAAACAATTTTGATTCAGCATATAGAACTTTTAAGACTGCAGGTGTCATGTTCGCAGAAAATTCTGATTTTGAAAACTGGAAAAATTCTAAATTTTTTCGCCATTTTTCTATACTTACAATTATGAGATTTTGACTTTGTCGCGCTTAAGAAGAGAAAGTTATGGAATGTGACGAAAAATGGTGAATTTTCGTCAGAAAAAGTCTTATTATAGGGCCCTGGTAACGATAATGTGGTTAAATCCAATTGCTAAATACAGAAAAAATCCTCTAACTAAATCCTCTAGTCAGATTCCGTGTTTTATGGGTCTTTGATACCGAAAAATCGATTGACGGCAAAACATCTGTCTGTGAACAACGCTAGCGGCTAAACCGTTCAGCCGATTTTCTCCAATGTTGCACATATTCCCCAATCTATCTGGTTGATGTCGCATCCTCTTGAACCGATATTTTAATTTTGGAGGTTTTTTTTTTACATTAAGCACCTCGGACATTTTCAAAATAGCGCCATCGATTTTTATTAAATTTTGTTGTTGAAGTCTAAAAGACGTTTAAGAGAATGGCGCAGGTTTCATACTGCTTGAAAACTCTGATTTTTCGAAAACTGAAAATTTTCAAAACGTTTTCAGCGTCTTCCCACAACTACAATTATGAAGATACATTTTTTCTTAATGAAATGTGTTCATCAAAAACAGATCTTCAAATAAGGCCATGTTAAATTTTTCGAAAATATGAGTATTTTTTTAAATGGGTGTCAAACTTAATCGGCCGCTCTGAAAATCCTGCGTCTCCTGATAGCTATTTTAAAAATGTGTTGAGGCAGTTGGATGCCACGTAACTTAGAATGTGTATATTATTTTATATTTTTTGTTCGTGTTATACAAGGGAGCTTTTGTTATACGTTTACAAATTAATCTTTTAGAAATTATTTACAACTCATTCGAAATAAATATGAAATAAGGATTGCTAGTCTTCAATCGCCCGTCCCCAATTTACGCAATTGGGTGATACGTAAGTTACAATTTGTATATTATTTGATATTTCATTTTTATTATTATTATTATTATTATTATTATTATTATTACATTATATTTATTATTTATATTACATTTGTGTTATTCCATTTTAAATTGCGTCCTTTGTGTTAAATGTGAAAACGAATAGATGAGCGACCATTGAAACTATTTAAATTCCATATCTAATGGCGAGAAAGTACGTGCTGTTTTAGCACCACTCCTTTTCTTGGTAAAATGTGTTCATCAAAATCATCTTAACATATAATTTCATGTTCTATTTTTCGCAAATTTGAGTATTTTTTGCGAAACATGGGTCAAACATTGACATTTTTTAAACATTTTTTCTTAAAAAATGGCAAAATTATTTTTGATTAAATTTTGACCTTAAGGTCTCATGTTGGTTGATATACTCGGTTTTTGGAAAAATGAAAAAAATGTTCTGGTCTTTTATAACTTCAATTGTAAAGATATATTTTTTTAATGAAATGTATTCATCAAAAACAGATCTTCAAATAAATTCATGATAGATTTTTCGACAATATGAGTGCTTTTTGTGTAATTTGACATCAAACATGGTCGCGCGTTTCGAATGTCCTGGGCTTCGTACATAATTTGCGACGCTTTTGGAAGCTATTGCTTTACTTATAAAATAAAGTAGATTGATGGAAGGTCATAAAGTTAACTTCGAACTAACAAATTACTTCTTTACTTCAAGAAATTTTGATCGCTAATTATGGTGTGTTTCATATGTAAAAGTTTGAAATGACTACTGTTCCTGGCTATCAAAATAAACGCTGGCATGCATCACAGGCGCTTCGTTTGATTGGTTGGGTTTGGATTATATTAGCATTATTTCTAATACTTTACATGAAAGAAAAATTGAAAAAATTGAGTACCATAAATTTGTACCAACATTTACTTATTTTCATATTACTACCTGCGCTGCCTTGAAGAACAATGCAACGAAGGAAATTGGTTCTACTCGTATTTCCTGGTGCACCACCTCTTCAAGATCACCGCATGTTCATTTTCTTCGTGCTCCCTGTCAATTCGGGCACTGTCACTCATAATCTCCGTATAGACTATAAGGAAACAGCTTTGATTGCGCTCTTCTACAAAAGAAGTTAAAATTCTCTTTGAGAATGAAAGAGACGTGATCCATGGACGTGATAAATGGTCGTTTCGATCGAAAAATAGCAATGTGGTGTCGCCTAAGTCATCAGAAAGGAGAGACGACAATAACCGAAATTCAGCGAGTGAGAAGTTTGTTCCGCAAATAACTCGTGTAACTCACGGGCACCCTAACCTACGTTACACCTACACAAGGGGTAATGTTTGAAGTAGTGTTATGCACGAGTCAAGAACTTCGCGATCCTCAAGCAAACATGTGACACTTCTCATACATACTTCGATTTTAACACTCGCCGTTATCATGTACTGAATTGAATTCTGCACTTTACTGAATACGATGCCGTAAATTAATTTGTGCTAAACAATCTGAAAATAAGGAAAAATCTAGATTTTCAAATAAAATTCCCGTTTTTTTTTCGTTTTTTTTTTTCAGGCTGTTTCAAATTCCAGTTTTTTTCCCGGTTTTCAAGGATTCCAGGTTCGCTGGCCACCCTAGGTTATAACTAGATATCGGATGTTTTGGGAAATGCCTACTTTTTCCTAGCGAACTTATTTAAAGGCTGATAATATATGTGCACGAATCATGACAGATGATGACGTATGACAAAATTTTATAATGCTTATTTTTGCTTTTTTTTTGCATAAATGCCTTTTTTTGTTTAAATGCCTTTTTAGGACTTTTTTTGGATGGACTTAAATGCCTTTTGGACTTTATTGCTTTTTATATATTATTTTTATAAACAACGCTGTGTCAGAAAATAGGTCATGGTCCAATGTGACGAATGAATACGAAACCTTCAGTTCACGTCTTTATATTTTAAAATAAGAGAGAATTCCTAAAAGTATACCAATAGATTTTTCTCCATTTCCCTATTTCCTAAATACCAGCTATGATCTGAGAACGTGGTCGATTGACTTTAGGAAGCATGTAATACGATGCAGTGAGAATGCTGACTTGTTTCCTCAAGAGAAAGAGAATTTGTCACCAGTGGGCGGCCAATATCTCGACCGTGGACAGCTCATCCTCCACGGCCCTTCTCCCTTCTTGGGCTAGCGAGAATGACTCACATCTCCTGCGAAAAATGAGAGAGAGAACGCTAATTTGACCGATAGAATGCTGACTGATCGCTTCCGAGAACAAACGATAGAGCGTCTTTCGTTTCGCTTGTGTGGTTATTTGATCGCTTCCGCTGAAGATTCCGTTCAGTAGCAGTTGCACTGTAGCAAGAGTTGGTTGTGTGTACGATAGTTTAGGTATTTTTAAAACTACAATGCCGAAACAGAAGCAAAGTAAAGCTTCACTACTTCGTCAGTGGGTGACGGAATATTCTTGCTACACCACCGCTGGTAGCATTATACTATGCCGTATTTGTGATAAAACGGTAAGTTTTGAATTTTAATTTATATTATTTTTCCTTTAAATTTTTCAAAGAAGGAAAATGTTTATCTTTACCCGATAAAACTATTCGTTTTAAAATTATTGGTATTATCCATGAATTAGTTGCAAGATGTTTGTTTCTAGATATCTTCAGAAAAGAAATACCACCTTTCGCAGCATGAAAAGACCAACATTCATCAAGCTAACATCAAAATACAACAGAAGAGCTGTCGACAGACGTTTCTGACTGAATCTTCCACATCGAGCAAACAGTCAGTTTTTCTACGACATGTGTCAGGCTTTGGTGAGTGCCAACATCCCATGGAACGCCATTGAAAACCCAGTATTTAAATCTTTCTTGGAAAAGTATTGTAAACAGGCGATACCATCAAAATCAACTCTGCGAAAAAATTATTTGGATTCTGTGTATCAAGCTGCACTAACAGATATTCGTACCGACATAGGTGACCATTGCATTTGGCTCTCGGTTGATGAAACGACGGACCCGTTAGGGCGATACGTTGCTCACTTGATTGTCGGGAAACTGAGCGGGCATGACGCGGGTGCTCCCCATCTCTTGTGCTCGAAGTCACTGGAGAAAACAAATTCTGAAACAATTGCTTATTTTGCAAATACAGGGTTAAAACTCTTATATCCCAATGGCATTGAAGATCAGAAGGTACTTATACTTCTCATAGACGCAGCGCCTTATATGAATTCTGCGCCGGGAAGCTTTTGAAACCCTTCTATCCTAATCTAACCCATTTGACATGTCTTGTTCATGGTCTGCACTGTGTCGCAGAAGAGGTTAGAAAAATGTTTCCTTCAGTAAATAAACTGATTTCGTCAGTCAAAAAGATTTTCTTAAAATCTCCCACAAGAATTATTTTTTTTCGACAGAAGTTGCCAGAAACACCTCTGCCGCCCGAACCTATAGTAACTCGATGGGGCACTTGGTTGAGGGCAGTGGAATATTACAGTAAATATTTTGAACAAATTGCAGAAGCCGTGAACGAACTCTCTGATGATGATACACAGTCTATACAAAACGCCAAATTTGTGCTCGAGAATAGAGATCTTAAAGGTAATCTTGCATATGTAAGTTCCAACTTTGTATTCCTTGCGGATGTAATTGAAAAACTAGAAACTAGAGATTTGACTTTTGTAATTCCATGTCAATATTTGTGTCAGCAGTAGAGCAGTTAGAAAAAGTTCCAAGTAATCAAGGAAAACAAATAAGCGAAAAAGTTAAAAATGTTTTGAAAAAAAATCCTGGATATGCCAACTTATGTTGGCGAAATTTTAAGTGGAAATAAATGTAAACTACCAGAAGGTTTCAGTGTTGCTAATGTTTCAGTTCTAAAATATATGCCAGTCATATCAGTAGATGTTGAGAGATCCTTCTCTGCATTCAAACTGCTTTTATCTCCCAAACGTCACAAATTTGAAATTGAGAACCTTGAAAAATTACTAGTGATATATTGTAATGCAAACTATTGTAAGAAAATGTAAAAGAGTTGTAAATATGTAAATCTTGTTTTATATGAAAATGAATGTACTTGTTTTGTGTATTTAAGTTTACAGAATAATATAGAAAAAATATAAACAATTATTCATTTTATTGTGTAACATATGATAGTGCTTTTTTCTTCTTATTTTTGACATTTTCAGTGCCTTTTTAGGCGCCTAAAAGACGTTTTTTAGTGCCTAAACATCCGATGTCTAGTTATAACCAACGGGTGAATGAATTCGTAAGGGCGAATAATTTACGGGTAAAAGCGACGCGAACATTAATTTTACGCGGTGGCACTTTTGGACGATGGTCGCGGACATTTTGTCGCAGTGTTTACAACACAAGGTTTAGCGTGTTCCAGACAGTACGAGCTAATACGAACAGATTATTTTATTTTGGTTCGCGTAACAAAACAGTCTCTCTTCACCGCGGGAACTTTAAATGTAGTGGAAACTTTGTGTTTCATCGCAAAACGTTTTGTAGTGGTTTTCTTAACCATGTGAGTCGTGGTATATATGGTCTGGGAACTGGTGGAAGCTGAGGCGGTACCATTGCCGACGGCGACGCGTGATATGGCCGCATGTTGCAGAGTTCATCCGGTATCAGGGAAGTGATCCATGGATATTTTCTTTTTTTTTTTTTATTTATCTGGCAAATTCAAAAGCATTTGTCGAAGACCAAGTCCTGTTGATTTATTATAGAATAAGAGGGTCAACAATCTAAAAGACAGAATTCCACAGCGCATTCGGTGTGGATGAATATATTTTTGCATATAATTTTGTATTATGTGATTTTCAGTGTGAATGGACATATTTATTCTTTTTTTGTGTTTTAATGTTAAGGGTATTGTTTGTTTGCGATGTTTTGTTTTGTGCGCCGTCAGAGCATCATTGTACATATATTTGTCATTTTGAAACATCGGAGGAAAAGAAACAGTCCACAAAAGTAGCAAATAAATTGAGATGAATGCTTTCGGGTTCATCAATAACCATTAGATAATGTGTTGTGATTAAGGTAGTTAGATGCTGATCCACGCGCGCGTTGCACGAGTACCACGTTTCGGTCCCTGTACAAGGACCATCACAAGTTCACGCCCGCATAAATTGTTAGAATTTTGAAAGGTTAGCTAGTAAACGGGCATATTAAGGTATAAAATAGAGGGAATAGCCGAGTTTATTATATCTGAGCCCAACGAGGGGTAAGAATAAGAGAGTTTATTATATTGGCAGCCCAACGGGTGGGGCTCGAATGAGGGGGAGGAGAGGAGGTTAACTTTATTACAAATGTAATAATGATATAATATCAAGAGATGGAGCTGACGTAAATGCAAGTAAATTTGCACAAGAAAAAATTACAATTAAATTGCTTATTTGGATGTGAAAAGATGAGAAGTAACACACAAGTGAGGTGGCATGTTTGCAGCTGACTTTTAGAAAAACGTTAAAGGGGGCATGGAATGGTAGTGACATGGATACTATGGTACCTGCAGGAATATGAAAACATTTTTTAAAATGGGAACTAAGATGACAGAATTGCGTTGTTGCATCACTTGCACATTAGCCATGCAAATGATGCTTGTGTGGTACATTTAAAATTTCCAGAATTTAAGAAATTAATTTTTATTTTACATACCCATTCTGTCTTTTCATTAACAGTAACAGAAGATCACTTCCCATCCTGGATGTTAGATATATCGTCAACATCAACCACAAACTGAATGACTTGCTCCTGGTAAAAATTTCCTGCTAAAAATTCGTTTGGTCCAACTTGTCCATCATCCTGAAAACAGATTTTTTGCTAAAAATCATGACATTTTTTAAAAAGGAAGACAGCAAAATAATAATAATAATAATAATAATAATAATAATAATAGAAATAATATTTATTAATATTATTATTTATCATTATTTCATTACACAGCAGACATCTTAATTTTCTACAATCTAAATTAATATACAATCATATACAATTACAGTTGCATTACATTTATATTACAATACTAGTGCATTTACATTTACAATTTTGGTTTTGTTGCTTTGTATTAATTCTAACCTCCCAACTCTGGGTCCACCCCACATACTTACCCACTCCAATAGAATAAAATATTAAATAATGTGGGAAAGAGCTGATAAATGTGATAAGAGACACCTATATTAACAGGATACATTTTTGATGATGTACTGTTTATTTTAATTATGAATTCTCTGTTTAAGTTGAAACTTATTATGATTTCAATGAGGTATTTTGGGGTCCCCAACTGAAGCTACATCATACTCTAGGCTTGTTTGGTATGGTTCATATCTAGGAATTTGAGCCGTGAACAGTCTCTTATGGATCTTAGCAATTGGTGAGAGGTAGGATCCTTTTGTTTAAAACCATTTAGAATCGCTTTTGAGTCTGTTAAAAGAGTTCAGGATAAAATTCTCACAAATTTTGCGAAATGTAGAGTCAAAGCTTATTTGCCTACACTTTTTTGGTGTAAGGGATCGTTACTACATTTAACTATTGGTAGGATTATTGCCTTCTTCTGCTTCATGAGATAGTATTGAAGTAGTGATGTAGCAGTGTAAATCACTCTTAATCTCACTTTTACATTTTTGTTTAACATTTTATGCTGAAATTGCCAATTCCATCTATCTCACAGGAGTTTTTGATTTCCAGGTGATTTATTATAGCCGCTGCTGCTGATGGACTATGGATTTAGTAGATGGCACTGTGTGGATATACTGGGTTAAATGGTCCTTGATTTGGTTTTGTAATCTTTCTTTTTTGGTTTTATAATGTCTTAATTGTTGACAGCGTTCTTTGTAACTGAATGCAAATGAAAAGTTTTTCAGTAGTTGAGCAATAGCACATAATTTTAACAAGTAGATCTAGTCAGTATTTTATTATTGTTGCAAGCATGATTAGTTTCAGTTTAATATCTATCTGTCTTATCTGCCAAAATCTTCTTGATTTTATTCCTTATTTTAGGATTTGATTAGGATAAGTATTCTGGAAGGGATAGGTTTTGATTTAGATTTGAGGGTTATTACTATGAATTATTTTATTGCTTTGGTGAGATTATTTCTGCATTGGTTTCTTGAGATAGTTTGTTTAGGAGTGTATTTGTAGTTCTCACTCATCAGTTTGGTGAATTTTTCACAATTAGCAACCCTTCCAATAATATGTCAGAAACTTTGACATCATCGGTGAAAGACATTTTATCACTGAGTAGTGGTTTGAATCTAGTTCTAGCAGAATGATGTGATAGAGCAGAGAGTTTATATCTTTGGATAATGTGAAATGTCTGAGAATATATAAGGGTTTAAATGGGTATCTACTTAGTTCAATTGGAGCCAATTTATTTTCTTACTGCTTGGAAATTCCGATTTTCAGAGTTTTGTACATTTTTATTTCTAAAACATAACATTTGGGCATACAACTTCTCACTCTTGTAACTTACTACTGGTTAATTTACAGAATTTAATACTTATATTTCTAACATATACACCTACTCAATTTATATACAATACACAATTTTACCATTCTTAATTTATTCTTTGATCTAGAGGTATATCTACGGTATGGTGCACATGGCACATGCCATGCACTCTGAAAAGGTGTGCTATGCACAAAGGGTAGAGTATACCTGCTAAAAAAAATAACAACAACCTTAATTTGAAGTATTCTGACAGGGGCGCAAATTCTATGCTTGTCATGGGTGCCTAAATACCTAAATACGCCTCTGCGTAGATCTAGATACACTCTATACATGATACAAAAATTATATTTGTATTCATGGAATGAAAATTTTCAAATTTAAATGTACATTATTAAAGTTAATATCTATTTTCATTGAGGTTTTAAGACATCTTGTGGATATCATGAACATATTCTCTTGGAATTTCATGTTTTCTCCATTGTAAATTTTATGCTGCAAAGAGAGGATGGAAGAAGTGTAACAAAATTGCCACAGTTCACTCTTATATGTTCATTTAGGAGCTCTGTTTGAAGTTCTCTTTGAATATATGTGTTCGAGATGAACCTAGGAGCTTTTGCACACTTTCGTTAAAATTTGTTCTGTACAATCTGAAGTTTTTCAGTGTTGGTTTTTGCTGTGATATGCCAGACTCAAATGGCATATGGAAGTGATGGCCTACTAATGGATTTAAATATTAAAATGACACATTCCAAATTTAAGGCTGAGCAGTTTATTAAAGTCTTGATATTTTGGAATATGTTGCATTTGTTATTACTTCAATGTTCTTCTTTCAAATTCACTTGCTATCTATGTGTACCCCTAAGATATTTCACTGGTGTATCAGATCAAACCCGTGGAATGATTGTAGATTCAAAAATATTCACAAAGTGTTCATTATTTTCCGAATGATCTGTAATATCATTTGAATCCAAGCAGTAAATAATGACATTTTCATTATTTTCAAATATGTGTTGATTTTCTTGAGTTTTTGTTTATTAATGGTTGTCCTCATAATTAGCCAACCATTCATGTGATATACTTTTCTATTTTCTAGACAATTGTTATTTCATTCTCTTTGTGAAGTTTATTATACAGAAAGATTGCATTACTAATATTGATATTACAAAAAATATAAAAGATGAAGTTATATGCAAAAGTTACTCCTTATCAAAGTATAAAATTTCATTAAAACAATGCCAAATTATTTTGAATTTAAAATTTTAACATTAAAAAACCGTCACAAAATTAGATTTTTTTGTTGTTGTTTTTTTCGTTGGAAAAGTTTTTGAATTGCAATCACGTTTACTTAGAAGTCCCGCAGTTTTCTTAAAAGATCAACATACTTCTGGAAAATAAAATAGTGCTTTTTAAATAATAAATCTTACCTCAGCAGTAATTACCAGAGACTGAAAATGGAATGTTTCATAGTCCAATTTACTGTCCACATGCAAGATGAATGTGGCTGTTTTACAGCCTTCTTCCTGTCTTCCAGATAGATGAAAGCTGAATTTTTTATCCTGTAAATAATGCTAAGTATTAATAATTTATTCAATAAAAACCAACATTGCACAAAAATTGAAAGAGCAATTCAAAGTGAAATTGATTCTATATTATGTTGCAGCAAGGTTGATATTTTCAATGATAAGAATCACATGTGAACTTAATAATATTTTGGAGATTGTCGTTCCAAAAGTACATGTGGAGATTGTTGTTTAAAAAATATTGGTAATAATCCAGACAGACAATTCCCTTACTCAGAATATCAAAATTCGCAACCCGCTTGGTATTTCTCGTATACATGTGTATCAAGGAGCAAAACACGTAGTAGATAGAAAGTTATGTAATGATGGGGAAAATTGACATTGAGATTTTAATGGAAAATACATGTTTGGAGGTCCTCTGTCTCCACAAAAGTGTGTTTGAGGCAGCCACTAGATAAAGCGGTTACTTTAAGGACTACAAAACTCTATTATTTTATCACGTTAATATTAATGGAACACTTTGTGGTGTTCTTGAAAGACCATGAAGGAACAGAATCAGGTAGATTAAAAGTTGTAGTTGATGTACCAGCTACATTACAGTATTTTTGTCATTTGTCACAATTCTTCCGGATATCTCAATTTTATTCTAAACTAGCTGACCCGGCGAACTTTGTACCGCCATATATATTTTGTTCGTGAATATTTTCGAAAACCCTGAAAGAGGTGTTTTGCTATTTATGCCCGCCTCGGCTTCACACCCAGGGGGGGAGTCGCGGACTAAGGAAATATAACACTTCCGGTAAATTTAAATCAGTCGTATTAACAATAATTACATATATTGACACGTTTGATGCATCGAAAGGGATAAACCCGTCAAATGATAAAGTAACAGAAATGTTGCACGTTACGTACTTCATGACAAAAAATTGGACAAAATCTTCCGTTTGGGTCAATCCATTTTAAGTGCTCCAGAATTTAATAAATTGGTCGCTCGACCATCTCGAAAAAATTCATATTTTGTACTTAAATTTCCTTATGTTTTGGCTGTTCAAAACATCTTTGATTTATTGTATCAGGTTTAGAAATTGCGGTCATTTTGTTTTAAACATTTTTGTGTATTAAAAACGTGTGCACCTGCCATTATACACCCATTAACTCACATTTTCAATCCTTCCTTGTGCACAGGAATATTTCCAGATACTTTCAAAACAGCAAAAATTAAGCCACTTTTTAAAAAAGGAAACAAAAATGAAATTGAAAATTACCGGCCAATTTCTCTTTTGTCAGTTTTCTCAAAAATATTAGAGAGGCTTTTCTATACGCGAATGGAAACCTTTCTCAGGAAAAACGAAGCGTTTTCAGACTCACAACACGGTTTCAGGAAATCAAAATCTACGGAAACTGCCATTTTTTCTTTCCTTAAAAATGTTGCTTCATCAATGAACCAAAATGAAGAACCCATTGGGATATTTTTAGATCTTTCGAAAGCTTTTGACGTTATTAACCATAACATCTTGCTCTCAAAATTACCTTTTTATGGAATTCGAGGTATTGCCCTAGATTGGATAACCTCGTACCTTAAACATCGATCTCAACGAGTACAAATACCGTACTGGCACGAAAGGACATTATTTACTTATCTCTCCAATTCTTTGCCAATTGAACATGGGGTCCCACAAGGTTCGATCTTAGGTCCTATCCTCTTTCTGTTGTACGTAAACGATATGCCCTCATCTATTAAAAATGGAAGAACAGTTCTCTTTGCCGATGACACGAATGTTCTTTACAAAAAAGAAACAATAAATAGTACAATTTCAGAAGTTTCAAATTGGTTTTGTAATAACAAATTAATAGTTAACGAAGGAAAAACTGTCTCAATGCAATTTTGCGCTTCAAATCGGCAGTCGTATGCTCCATTGAAAATGAACAATATGCAATTATCTGATGTTAAGGTAACAAAATTTCTAGGTCTCTCAATTCAATCAAACCTCAAATGGAATGTACATATAACAGAATTAAACACTAAATTAAGCTCATTATGTTATGCATTCAGAATTCTTTCTAATTCTGTCAGCCTTCATGCAGCTCGTTGCGTGTATTTTGCAAATGTACATTCCGCCTCAGATATGGCATAATATTCTGGGGAAGCTCATCCTTTAGTTCCCAGACATTTAGATTGCAAAAGAAAATTATCCGAATAATGAAAAAATCCCATCCACATGATCCGTGCAAGCCTCTTTTCATTGAGCTTGGAATTTTACCATTGCCTTGCCTATTTATTTATGAGTCTGTAGTATCTGTCAAAACTGACTTACTTAACGGTGGGAACTTATTTTCATGTAATACTGATATTTATAGTTATAACACTCGACGTAGAAATAATGTTCATCAAGTGTCAGTATCAACAGCTCACTACAAGAAATCCACATACAATACATGTACGTTACTTTACAACTCATTGCCAGATGAAATTAAACAATTAAAGTTGGTACACAAATTTAAGTTGTCGCATGACCGTCGTCCAGTCGTCGCATGACCGTCGTCGAGTGAGGACGTGCCGGAGCGCAGGTAGCAAAACGAGGCTTATAGCAGGTGTCTGGTGAGCGGCGAGTTCTGAAGCTACAGTGAATTCCAGCAGCTTATTTTTAGGCAAGTAAACTTTCTTTTACTCTCTTCTCCCAGTTTTACTATCTCTGATATCACAATATCTTACTTCTGTATCTCCGGAATTGTGTTATTCTCAAATTTTTGTTAAATTTATTTCTCTTGTCTATTGATTTTATCCCGTCTCACTTCTTGTCCGTTTCTGATAATATATCTTTCTTTCTCTTATTTAGTTAATTTTTTTTCTACTCTACCGTTGTTTCCCTCCGGTCTATCTTGTTGCCTTGAACCTAGTGTTTTTGCTCGTTTAAAAAAATTTTTTTAAGTTTTTTATTTATTTTCATTTTTATAATACTCTTGTTGTCCGTGTTTTCTCGTCATGGGTCAAGCTGCAAAAAACCTCCTCGAGAACAAGAATTTCATCGCTCAAGTGAGCGAATCTGTTGCTGCCCGCATAACGGAGAGCGTCCAAGAGATTAATCAGGGTCTCATCGAGGCGCTTCGGGACGAGTCTCGAAACTTCGGGAGACCATCGAGCAGCAGAACCGCGTCATTGACGAGCAACGCCAGGAGATCGCAGCGCTAAGGACGGCCCACATGGACAAAATGGACGAGCTGGAACAATATCAGCGGAGAAATTCTCTCCGCTTTTTTGGAATCAGTGAGTCGAACAACGAAAATACCGATACTAAAGTTATAGAGTTGGCTAAGGATATTGGTGTCAGTGTTACTCTTGACGACATTGATAGGAGCCATAGAATAGGACCTAAGACTGATGGCAAGTGCCGCCCTATTATAGTGAAATTAGTATCGTATAGGAAAAGGGCTGAAATATTTAAAAATAAAAGAAAACTTGCAGGTAGTGGAAAAGTTATACGAGAGGATTTAACCTCACGTAGGTTAGAAATATTGAGAAAATGTATTTCAAAATTTCAGCTTAAAAATGTGTGGTCCTTTGATGGAGCAATATATGTAAATACCACACAAGGGAAAAGACGCATCACCAGAATGTGTGAAGTTGACTCGCTACCTGTAAATGGCGCGTAACCTTAGAATCTGTTTTCAGAAGTCTCTCTTATACTTAGATTATTGTTTATTATTTAATTTTACTTGTAATATATTAATTTTAATTTCTTTCTGCCTGTAAAGTACACACTTTCAAATACTATGTCAGAAATTTGGCAACCTGATGACGAAGTCTTGCCGGAAACCGCGCCCCTGGACATACCTACCTGGGACATTGGCCCCTGTCCGGCGTTAAGCTTGCTACCTACCCCTCGAAGCCCTGCTACACTTTCTGATCTCAACGCGTCCATTTCGCACTTTCCTCGTGACTTGTCTGTCTTTCACATTAACGCGCAATCTCTAAAGAAACATCACGCAGAAATTTGTCATGTTCTCTCTGAAGCTAGCTCACACGTATTATTAATTAGTGAAACTTGGTTGAAATCTACTGCGCCGTCTGATCTTGTGTCTATCTCTAAATATAAACTCATACGAAATGATAGAAATATAATAAAAATTAATTTAAAAGAGAAATCCGGTGGGGGTGTTGCTATGTTTGTGCGTGATGATATAAATTGTAAAATAATAAAAACATCTACTAGTAACTCGCCGAACTTGGAATACATGTTTGTTGATAAATAGGATTTTTCAGAATTTACAGATAAGTATCAAGATATTATTGTAATGGGGGATTTTAATTGCGACTTAAAAAATCCCATCACAAAATCTGCCACTAACTTTATTCATACTTTCAATTCGTATAATTTGCAAATATTAAAATTGAATCCTACTCATAGCTCATCTAAAGCAGAATCGTGGATTGATCACTTGATTGTCTCAGATATTTCCAAAGTATTACTACATGGTCAAGTTCCTGTTCCGGGTATTTCAAACCATGATTTACTCTTTGTTGTATATTCGGCTAAATGTACTAAATACAAAAACAAAACAATCAATTACCGTGATTACAAAAACTTAGATTTTACAGCATTTCAAGTAGACAGTGAACATGCACCTTGGCACCAAGTTTATCAACAATACTCATTAGACTCGAAAGTAAATATGTTCAATGAAATCATAACGAATCTTTTTAACAAGCACGCTCCATGGAAAACTTCTCGTGTCACGCGGCCTGCTGCTCCATGGCTTACATATGAGATAAAAGTTCATATGAAAGATAGAAACTCCGCATATAACCGTTTTAAAATTACTAAAACCGATGAAAATGAAAAGGAGTATAAAAACTTAGAAATTTCGTAAAACAACAAATCAGAAACGCTAAGATTCGTTATTATCATAATCTTTTCCAAACAAATTCCAGTACGAAGGGAGTATGGAACACTTTGAAAAACTTAGGAATTTGCAAACGTAAATCAAATGACAGTTCATTAGAAATTTCCCTAGATGACCTAAATGACTATTTCGCTTCCGCTGCACATAAAATAGACCCTATTATTAAAGAGAAGACACTTTACTCTCTGGAATCACATGCACCTCGCACCTCGCTGTGACGATAGTTTCTATTTCAACAATGTTGACTGCCAAGAAGTCGAAAAAATTGTGAAGGCACTCAAATCAAATTCAAAAGGCTCGGATGATATAACGGCAAAGCAATTAAAATTGGTTTTAAAAGATGCTCTTTCAGCGCTTACTCACATAATAAACTTTTCTTTAACAACCGGATATTTTCCCCAATTGTGGAAACTAGCTTACATTCGTCCCCTCCCGAAATGTTTAAATTCGTTATATCTTTGTGATTATCGACCTATCAGCATATTACCAACATTATCCAAAGTCCTCGAAAAAGTTGTAATAAATAAATAAACCGTGCGCCATTTTTCGCGTTTGTAGACATTTACTCTTTTCGAAATTATTCACCTCTGGGTTGTCCTATCATTCTAGAATAAAAAATAATGGATTCAGCATACTCTGGCCTACAAATAGAAATATTACTTCCCTACCTTCTATCTTGTTATTTGAGAAATATTTGCAACCAAATCTATGGAAAGCGAATGCCCCAAGTTTGATTTTCAGAGAGTAATTTCTCACGGAAGGAATAGAATCTTAGCCATATTTTTTCTGTGCTTTTACACATAACAGTACAGTTACTTTTTGAAAAATATCATTGCAAATACCCCTTGAAAACTACACCCTCTTAAAAATCGGAATTTTGGATTTTTTTCCAAATTTTTAACTATTATCTCTGTTGGGGGATCAGATAAAAATCTGAAAATGACACACATACTAGGTATAGGCTGTCCTTGTTTCCGACTTGTTTCCGGAATTTTTTGTAATACGCATTCCATGTAAAATATTTTGGCATTTCCGAGTAAAGCAATGTTCTTGCAAATGGATCGCTTGCGTATAACTCGAAGAAGCTTGTCAGCGTTGTAGCTGATGGTCGTTCAACTCTTTGCGCTGCGTTTTCTGCAGTGAAATAAACTCGTTGTCCATTCTCCAGCTGGACAGCTAAATGGACTGTAGTCCATCCTATAAATCCATGGATTTCCATTACCAGGGCACGGCAATAAATGTTTTTCTGCCGAAAATTTTTCGGTGCATGATTTACATAACTTTCTCTTCGTACGAAGTATGGACGAGAAAGTAAAAAGTACGTTGTCCTCAGACCATGTAAAATATCAAACATAATACATTTTTCTTGTTTTATAACAAGGATAAATGCACTTTCAACCCTGTTGAGATTAATGCAATTGGAAAAATTCCTAAATTTATTGCCAAATACTTTCAATTTTCAAAATATGAAAAATATTCTTGACATTCGCTCGGGAGAACATCAGCTACGATGTTATCTGACAATGGTGCTGATTTTACCCTCCTCAGGGGTAATGGAGGACGGAAATCCTTAAATATTGAAGAATCATTCATAGAAATGTACATCTGTATAAATAAAAATGAATCGCCGAAATGTATGTAAGCGCATAACTTCCGAACGACTGCACCAAATTGGAAAAAAAATTTTTATAATTCTTGTGTTTGTGTGTGTGTGTGTGTGTGTGTGTGTGTGTGTGTGTGTGTTGTCAGGGCAAGGCTTGTATAAAAGAAAATTTTTAAAAAATCGATGAGAAAATTTTTAAAAATCTCATAAGATGAAAAGTGAGTGAGTGAATGATGGTTACCCCCTGTATCGTCATCGCTCTGTAGAAGATAACGGGTTGTCAACAACAGCTAGATTGTTCCGTATTCGCCGCTGCTTTCCAAAACATTGAGCGCTTTGCAATGTTCAGTACTGCGATTGGTCAAGTCAATTAAATATGTTTGCAAGTAAGTCACGAAAAGAAACGCCATGGCGTATTTGGTATTGAAATAATAACGATGAAAATTCACAATATCGAACGGGAAGATATGTTAGTAGCTATGAGGTGGTTTGGAGAATCTTTTCATCTTCTATGCATCGACGTCATCCCACCGTATATGTGCAGTTGCTAAGTATAGGAAAAAATGTCTAAGTCGTGGTGTACCCAGAATCCATGTTTTGTTGGTCCTTCATACTGAAAAATCGATTCACGGCAAAATGTCTGTCTGTCCCTCTGTGGTCAACCCTAGGGCCTAAGCTGTTCCGCTGATTTTCTCCAAAATTGATATTCCTAATCGATCTGGCTGATGTCGAGGTTCCTGGAATTTGAAACTAACATTTTAATTTTTTGGCGGGGCGGGTACATTATATGAAACCCCTCGGACATTTTCAAAATTTTTGTTTAAATTTGGTTGTCGGGTAGGCTTAAGAGCAGGTATTTTCGTCAAAATTCTTGATTTTTCGATAATTGCAAAAATTCGAATTTTTTCGGCATCTTCTTACAACTATAATATTGAAAATATAGATTTTTTCCTCAATAGAATATGTTCCTTAAAGGCAAATCTTGAAATAAGGTTATGTTCAATTTTTCAAAAATAAGTGTAGTTTTTGTGTAATTTTGTGCGATATATGTGTCAAAACACTCCAAATTTCTTCTTTATTTTTTCTCATACGTAATAAGCGGCTGTAAAAAATATGGCGCTAGTCCCATCTTCGGCTATCACTCCTTTTTTTTCAAAAAGTTGCAACATTTCAAAACTATAAAAATGAACATTGAGATTTTGGCCTCAGACAGTCTGTTGTAAAAAAATACGCCCTCTAAAAAGGTTATGTTCAATTTTTATGAAAATCGAGAAGATTTTGCGTAATTTGTGTTTGAAATTTACTCAATTTCTAAAAATAATTATTTTCTCAAAACCGCTTGAATTTTTGTACGCGGATTGAAGAAGGGACGCTTAAAAGAATGGAACACAAGTCTCATTTTCGTTGAACTCTCCGTATTTTCGAAAATTGCGAGTACTTGACATTAAAAGGAAGGTAAAAAAATTTTAAAAAATTTAAAAAAATAAAAATTAGAAGAAATTAGTTTTCGTGAAATTTCCGCTTGAAGTTAATGAAATACATTCAGGTGTAATTATTAATTAAAATTATAAGAATGAACGACGCCTGACTCCCTAAACAAATAATAAATTATGTACCGGCTGACAGAAGAAGAGTTGGAAGACCGAAGACTCAGTGGATTGATGATATCAACGTTGAAGAGGACGGATCAGGCCTTCAGACCTAATCCATCATGTTGAAGAAGATATTCAGATGTCCCACCAACTACGAAAAAAATCTAGGAGAACAAGAATCAAAAGGAAATGACAAATAATTTAATTTTAGTTATAATTTACTACTGGAAATCCCAATATTAATTATATTTTTACTCTATTCCAGAATTTGTATTCTCAATTGATGTATTTTTTTTCAAGCAATCCGTACGAAAAATTTGAAGAAAAAATGTGGAGACGTTTTTGGGAAATTGGTGTTTTGAGCGTTTCTGAAAATGGAGAAATTTGAGCTCGTTTTCACAGAAAGCGTGAGAGTTTTCGAGAAATTTTATATGAATTTATTTAAAGCACATGTAATCATGAATATAATAATGTGAACAAATTACCGCTAATTAACGATATGAAAAACAAGTTCAAAAAATACATTCTTGTAATTTTTCCAAAATACGAAGAATAGAGCAATATGGCGTTTATGTCATCTTTTAGAACACATTTAGCATTATCCCTACTAAAAGTTTAAAGAAAAAATATGGGGCCGTTTTCGAGAAAAATCTTGTTATATTCTTATTAAAATCTTGAAATTCTTGTTATTTTGAATATTGCACACAATGCATGCAATATTACGCGAAAACTACTACAATTTTCAAAAATATGTTCATGACCTTAATGAAAGAACTAACTAGGAAGAAAAAAAAATTTACATGAAAGAAAAATCTCTCTCTTCGATTTTGTAGTTGTAGGAATTCACACTGAAATTTTCGAAATTCAGCGTTAATCCTGAAAATCGGACCTATACCACCTTTCTAAGTGTATTTTACTCTATTCTTACAAGAAATTTAATGAAAAAATGTTGGAATCAATTTTGAGAAAATTTTGAAAATGTCCCGGGGCTTCATGTAAAGTATCCCCAAATTTTAAAGAATGATTTTCAAAATCTCAAAGCTTCTACTCCAGCCAGATAAACGGAATTCTTCAATCTGGAAAAAATTCCTACGTATTGTTTAGGTGCTAGTGATGTTCACGAACGGACAGACACACAGACGTTTTGGCGTCAATTGACTTTTTGGTATGAAGGACCCACAAAACAGGGATTCTGACTACCCTACGTGTTAGAGGATTTTTTCTTAATTTAGCAACAGGATTTATCCACTTTTTCGTGGGACAGACGGACAGAGGGACAAACGGACAGGCAGACAGACGAACAGATGGACAGACGGACAAAGGGACAGACGGACAGAGAGACAGACGGACAGATTGACAGGGAGATGGGCGGATCTAGGAATAGACTCAATGGCTTACTACAAGAAACCCATCTAAAACGTCTGCGTTGTGTTAGGGCAATTGACTGATAACTTTATGCAATTAAAATCAAAACATACAGTTACATGCAGAGTAAATATTTTTAATCAGTGCTCTACAACGGTTTCTATGCTATTGTAGTCTGTACGAACCATTAAAAAGGAACACAATATTTATTTTAGTAATTATTTAACGTCAGTTACCATTTGTACTGAATAATTCTAAATAAGCCTCTAACAAGTTTTCCACTACAGCTTCTAGACAAATAACACTATGTTGATAAGATATTTGTTCTAATTGTCCTTGATTCTTTGAGCAAAAGCAATGCTGACCCCTTGTTTTGTGTCTGGGCATAATCATTTCTTCAATATGAGCACGTTTTATTGAGATCTCTGTTTTGCTACCAGCAGGTAGAGTAGGTACGGTGGAATACACTGAAATTAAATCTCCACGTGGATTACTCAATAGAGAATCAATAATAAATTACGCCAAACCATAGTACCCACATAGCACACCAATCAACTGCTCGTAAAAAATACAGCAAGCTATATTTAACCAATTGAACTGAATCTTATGGATATAAGGAAAACGAAATAGCTGTTAATTTAATTCATTTGGGGTATAAAAGGCCTATTCCATTACAGCCCTCTTTCATCAGAACGTTTCAATAAGCAGTAGTTCAATTATCTTTAAAGAGTCTAATTTTCAAATCACGCTTGTAGGTACTTTTATTTTTAATTCATCTACTATGTAGAGTGGGATGAAGGGGATGAGAGTTCGAGAGCTCAAGAAAATGTGTGCAAGTTATTCTTCTCCACCATATATCACATGTTTTTTGATAAATAAATATTGAAATAAAGGAAGAGAAAATAACAAACATGTTTGTAGCAATCTCTTCTCTATGCTTTAAGGGTAATTCTTCCTCTTCATTCATTCTACTTACGAGTCAAAAAATCTTTCTTTATGGGTGAGGATAGAAAACATTTGTGAGTACTTACATCCACCAACATCCTCGCGTAACATGCTCCTCCGTCAGGATCAGTCACTACAAATTCGCAGTTAGTGGGGCCCGTATACTCTTCCTAGAAAGCAAAAAACCAAATCACAAATTATGCGCGCGATTATTAACATGAGTCATTCAGAATTATACATTTGTAAAAATATTGACGGCACTGTGTACACACTAATAAGAGGTCTGTTTTCAAGTTCTTAAAACAGGAAAAAAATTCGCAGCTCTGATAATGTGATGCGAATATCAAATTCTAATCATGCGAAGTGCATTTAAAAACGAAAATCTATAGGTCGGAAATTAAAAAGTTTTTTTTGCGTTTCCGAAACATACAATTTGACGCTCATTTTCACCCAAAACTTTCGAGGTTTTGAAAACCACCGTAAGAAATTATTTGAAGCAATTGAACTTACAAATACGACAATTTAAAAGAAATACTCATTGTGTAAATACTGACGTGAGATGTATTTAAAAAGATACATTTGAAAAAACGATTTCGGGAATTCTGCGGTAACTTAGTACTAAATATACAGATGTCCGGAAACTCCCGTTACAAAAAAAAATCCTAAATTCCGTGTTGAATTTCATGAAGAAAGGTAGATCCAGAAATGCGGACGAAGCTAGTGAGGAAAACATCGTTTGCCGCACATTACAGTACTTGAAGATTTAACAAGAGCTTTGTTTGTACTACTAACATTTAATTAATTAACTCTACTTAAAATGTATTTTGGTTCTAAATTATAACAACAGTAAGCAGCGGCGTGACAATGAATACTGAATACGAACCAAGCATTATGTAAATTAACAAAACTGCTGAAACGCTCGAATTATTTTTTGCATATCTTCAGGGTGAAGAAATGACTTTTGCTTTAGATAGCCGCAAACGAGAAACTATAGTCCCCTGCAGTTTCTATCCTTTATGTCATGGCTAATAGTGTGTTGGAGCTAAAATGTTATGTACATTAAAATATTGTGTGTGTTGATTATTTCTGGGCGCGCAGCTCGAATTGAGGCTTTTGCAAGTTCATTGTGAGGAGCTCCAGCTAAAGGTAGTCTGCTCACATAACCCAATAAATGATTGAATTACCGTGTAGCTTTTCATTCACAAGGATGTGAATGAAATTAGATGGAAGATTACCTTCTAAGAAAATAAATATGTTTGAGGGAACAGTGAGTATTTAATGAGCTTTCTTAAAACAACCTAGCAAATTATTCTCGATTTAGAGATAATCCTGAGGGCTGATATCATGCACTTTGTTTCCGCAAGCAATGCGCAATGCATTTCGATTGTAGCTGTTTTTGCTGAACAGCAACATCGAAGTCGCGACAAATGTCCTCGAGCATATATAGAGTTTTCGCAGATGAATGTGTATTCTGGACTTCGTTTTCCTGTTCTGATGTCTAGGCAAACGCACGGCTGTGCTCCGAAACAGACAAAATTCGTGAAACCAGAACAAGAAATTGAGGCGGTTTGGGAAAATTTCTGTTCGTTTGGCTGTTTCTCTTCCGTTGTAGGTTATTTTTAAGCGAACAGAGAAGTATTGTCAAGTTCAAATGTCTATCTCCGCCGAGATATAACGCAACCGAGCAGAAGACTAACGCACGGCGACATAGTGCGACAACGACCGGCAGTGACACGGTTATAATGCGCTAGAGTGAGTCTCATGAAAACGAGTTTTTTATTTTTATTTTATTTTACGTCAAAAAAAGTTAAAACTGCGTATGACGTGCTATGGGGAGAAGTGAATTCTGTGCCCAATTTCAAAATTCTTTGGTACCTACACTAACATTACTACTTGAATTTTGAATAAAAAGAAAAGAAAAAACGCTCCCTTGTAATAAAATCTATTTTCAAGGATAAATAAGCAATACATTTTGGGCTCTTATTCATGATGTCCTTCGTCAAGGAAATAATACTTCCGGCCGCGACGACATGGAAACGATAATTTGAATAACTGTATTTCCCACTGAATTCTAGAAGACGTGCACAGATAATGAAGTTACATTTATGTCCTGAAGCAAAACAAGGGGCCATCTCAGCATTTGCTCAATGGATCAGGGAAACTGGACGAAAAACCTGATCGAGATGGGGGTCATTGACCCAGAAGCTGCGATACAATACTTGTTACATATTATTTTGAATTATACAGTCTAATGGTAAATAATAAAATATTAAATCTCACTGTTAAAATTAATATGACTTTCGTTGTGATGTTCAGTATAGTTTCTAATTGTATAGAAACAGTTATGCAGCAGAAACGATTTCACGTTGGATTTAAACTTTTTAATTGAATTTAATCGTTTAATGTCATCTGGAAAAGTGTTGTAAAATAATGTACATGTATTGTATATGATTTTTTTGTAATGAGCTGTTGATACTATCACCTGATGAATATGATTTCTACGTCGAGTTTTATAGTAATAGACTTCGGCATTTTCTGAAAATATATTCCCGCCCAAGTCATTTTTGACAAAAACCACTGATTCGTAAATCAAGAGAAAAGGTAATGGTAAAATTCCTAGATTAATGAAGAGAGCTTTCCAAGAATCACGTGGGTGGGATCTGGTTATTATTCGTACAATTCGTTTTTGTGATCTAAAAGTCTGGGAGGTATAAGATGTATTTCCCCAGAATATTATGCCATATTTCAGGCGAGAATTAACATTCGCGAAGTATACACAACGAGCAGTATGAAGGCTGACTGAATTTGCAAGAATTCTGAACGCGTAGTACAATGAACTTAATTTTGCGTTCAAATATATATATATATATATATATATATATATATATATATATATATATATATATCGTATAAATCATATTTTATGAGATTACTTTGTTGCTTTTGTCCTAAATACAAGTTGATGCTGCCATTCAGCTTACAAAAGCGAGTAGATTACACCTGGAGGCTCACTTTCTCCCTTTTTTCGAGAAACAGAGAACCTGCAATTCAGCAGCTTCTTCATTAAAATCTCTCCCGAAGGCTTTACACAAGCACCAAGTGGCGGCATGCATGACGGTAACAGCGATGATGCTGGCGGCAATCTATAGATTTTGAATGACAACGGCAACTAAGACGATGACGAGAAGAATGACACTGAAAACAGATGACGAGAACGGCGGCCTGAAGAACGGGGGGGGGGGCAACGATGGTGACGACGACGTTTATGATGTCTGTTGTGAGAACGATGACGTTTATGACGACAATGATGAACACGATGACTTTTATGATGACTGTGGCAAGGACGACGACAGTTATGATGACTGGTGAGGGCGACCTCGACGTTGTTGATTTGGTTTTTTTTGGTGACGTCGACGACGTTGGTTATTGTGATGACGTCGGCGATGTTCGAAAAGACTTGTGAAGACGCTGATGTTGACTGTGTCGATGATGACTTGTGTTGAAAACTGTGACGAAAGGATGACGTTCTGACTGCGGCGGTGGTAACTGTGATTACGATCTGTGGCGTCAAGAGCATCAGAAACGACGACCGCCCGACGGCAGCAGCACGAAGCGGAAAACGCTGCGTCGTGAGTGCGGTCTCGCTGTGTCACTTGTCTGCGGGGCACACGCGAGCGGGCGTCGTGCGTCTTGCGGTCTTCCCCGCCGCTGGGCGGTGGCGCTCACTGGCAACGTGGCTCGCCGGTCCACGCCCACGCCTCTGCGCGGTTTGGGATGTCGCTACGGGTTGGCTTGTTTTCGTTTTTTGCACCGCTTTTCATAATGAACTACTAATTTTGAGTTTACATAATCTCTTTTTAAAACACCAGGTCCATCATCTATTCTAAAAATATTTTCTATAATCAGCAATGAGTCGCGGGTGAGAATTTGTTAAATGACGGATTATGAAAGAATGTTGGATGAGGACAACAATGATATTGTTGAATGGTTCGTAGTGTTAAAAACCAATCATTCAAAAATGTATTGGGAACTATGTATTCTATGAAAATTTATTCTTACAAATCATGAAACATTAATTACTTGTGGCAGACACTCGAAAATTGTTCAGTTTAGATACGTGCCGTACGTTAATTTTATTGAGAATTCTAAACTTACAGATTAATGTCTTAAAATGTTATATGAAAATTTATTCTTACAAATCATGAAACATTAATTACTTGTGGCAGACACTCGAAAATTGTTGGCAGACACTCGTTAATTTTATTGAGAATTGTAAACTTACAGATTAATGTCTTAAAATGTTATATGAAAATTTATTCTTACAAATCATGAAACATTAATTACTTGTGGCAGACACTCGAAAATTGTTCAGTTTAGATACGTGCCGTACGTTAATTTTATTGAGAATTGTAAACTCACAGATTAATGTCTTAAAATGTTATAACGAAATTGCATTAATCCATTTAAGATTGAATTCTGACTTGATGTATCAAGCACATTTCTGCGCATCTTCATTCTTAGTGTGTTACAGCTGTAGCAATATTAAAAAAGTACATTATTAATTATTGTAACATTATTAAAAAAGTGGGAGAGCCCCAAAGTGGTAGGGGAAATCTGCATCCAGATGCCCGTCGATACCCAGGCCATCCTAAAACTCCTAAAGCCAAAATTAACTAAAAACTTGAGAGGCACGGTCACTCCGGCTTTTTTCACACTTAAACCGGCCTGTATAAAAGATCACCAGACGATTATTCTCGAGCTGGAAAAAATGCAGAGCATGAACCGGCATGCACAATACTTCTTCCGCCGGGCCACAGAAGAGCGCCGGCACAAACTCGTAATAAGAGGTTTAGAGGGCGGGGCAGATCCCAACTCCCTTAAGGAGGAGATCGAATCTCACGGCGTGACAGTACATTTCATTTCTGAAATGAAGCGACCACGCATAGACCTTGAAGGCAAAAAAGTGTTCGATCCGCTAGGTCTGTACTTAGTGGAAGTCAACTTTGCCCAGATCAACAGGGTCAAAACCATCCAGGCGCTGCAGAACCTCCTCATCAGATGGGAGGAGTACAAGGGGGCTGGGCGCGCCCCGCACTGCAAGCGGTGCCAGATGTGGGGCCACTCGCAGAGCGGGTGCCGCCGAGAGCCCGTCTGTTTGTTCTGCGGCAATGGCCACAGTTTTGACGATTGCCCCCGCAGCGGTGAGCCCAAATGCGCCAACTGCGGTGAGGCGCACGTCGCAACATACGGCGAGTGCCCCGCGCTGCACGCTTACCGAGAAGCGCGCGCACGTCAACTGCAGGGAGCACGCAATGCACGCTCCGCCGCCGCCGCGCTCCGCCGGCAGAATAACCTCACACACACACACACACACACACACACACACACACACACACACACACACACGAGAGCTTGTTACTCAGATGCTTGCGGTATCCTCCCTTTCGGGAGCTCATCCGCGCACTCATTAAATTGTTTTTGCTTTTCGCTTTTTAACTCGCTATCGGTTTTCCCGATTTGGAGTTCCGTAGTTAAATGTGATTATTTCTCGTGCGCTTTTTGTGCACTTTGTCGCTTCTGTTTGTTTCAATGTAGCTGCTCCCAAACAGTTGTCATTTCCCGTTTCACGGACGGTCCCCGGTTTCACTTTTTTCTTTATTTATTTATTTATTTATTTATTTATTTATTTATTTATTTATTTATTTATTTATTTAACTTCCAATATTTGTACATTTAAGTTCTGTTCTACCTTATTTCCTATTCTTATTTATTCTAGTCTTACTTGCTAGTTACATGAGTTCTTATTTCTATGTGTTTTTCTATGCTAATCTAATCTAAGGTTTTGTAAAGTAGAGTTTATGTCTAGTGTACAAATTTATTTATATACTACGTTTATAACTAACTAGGATTAGGATTTAAGTAGGTGTTAGGTATTAGGATTAAGAAAATAACACACGGCGTTAAAAAACCTTGTAAATATCTAGGAATTAAGTAGGAAATAAGATCTAACACAAGTTACAACTTAGATGTAAGAAAAACCATGTATCAAACAAACTAAATTCTGTATCAATCAAAACAAAATCACATGAGAAAAAAGACACCGGTAGCGTGTGCGAAACGGGAAATGACTAAAAACTCAAAAAGGGAGCAGCCAAACCAAAACTGCAAAGAGCACAAATCAAAACACAGCGGGCGCCCAACATGAGACATTCATAGGGCGCCCGAAAAGACTTTGGAAAAGTACAACAAATAGAAAATCAAATCGGAAGAGCTCCACACCGGAGCAGGCCGAAGGAGACTGTTCATCACTACGGTGACCACACCTGCGCACAACAGCGCTGAGGAAGACCACGACAAGATGGTCGAAACGTCGGCAACACAGCCTTCGACGCGGCGTCACCTGGACAGCCAAGATCATTTACATGACTATGGCCGCGGAAGCCTACGACTTCACTCAATGTACAATGTGCAATATATAGATATCGTATACAATTTATACAACGTCTTCTTTTACTGAAAGTTGTGATAACTGAATTGTTTGACGAAACGAGTGTCACAATTGTCAAAACAGATTACGAATGCCAAGAGATGGACAGTCTACTAAAATTTTGAATCGGCTGCTCAGAGGGAAGATGGACTCGCTGAAGTACTCACTCGCCCCACTGAAAATAATACTGCAAGAAGGGGAGGAATGTGAAGAATTCTCTAAGTAGTAGGGCAGCTGTTCATTAGGACTCTCAATGTGACTATTTACACAGTTCTTAGGTTCAAAATGGGAAAATGGAAAATGTGTATATGTTCTCAGTCCATCCAGTAAAATTTTTTCTTCAATATGCGAAAGAAGTTTGAACAGTGAGGTGTAATTTATGAATGATCATTTACATATTAACACTAATCTGTAAAGTTGTTTTGCATATCAATTGCTCCCAATGAATGAGTTCATTCATATTTTTCTACGAAAAATCAGCAAAAATTAATTTGTCCAAAAATATTTTTGTCTAAGCAAATAATATCTGAGAGTCTTTAGTTTCTATTATTCATATTTCAGGATCCATAATCTTTATCACTTGAGATAAAATAATGATATCGTTTTGTTATGTGACTCGGTGCATTGTCAATTTATTATACACACATAATGTCATTTGGTGGATCTTAGTTTTTTAATGTATCAGTCGTATATAATTATTTACCTAAAAATATTTTAACTACACATTACTAGCACATAGGACATATTATATATATATATATATATATATATATATATATATATATATATATATATATATAATATATATAATAAAAAGGTAATTATGTTTCAGAATAGATACAAGTAATTTCATTTATTTTTATGATTATATTCATCAATTACGTTATGACATCTAAACTATTACTCCGGATCTACCGTACTACCGTACCAGTGCATGAACTTCCGCATGTTACACACAGCTTAAAACAGTAAGTCCCTTCAAGGTCACGAGTTGACAGATCAATTTCAAAACTTTCTTTATGAATACAATAGAAGAAAAAATATAAAAATAGGATACGTTTTACAACGTGACAATTTATTGATAGTGTTGGAATATTGTATAAAACTCCACAAAAATTATACATGTTAGTCTACAGGTATTTTATTTTGTAGTTTAGATTTGTTTATTGTTTTTAGTTATGAAGTGAATGTTTAGAATCTGGAACTACAAATAATAAAAATGTAATTATTTGTAGAAAAGTGAGCGAGGTAATCTGGAAATTTCCAAATGGAGGTTAAGAGAAGACAGCTATCGTGACGTGGCCGGGCAGAGCATGGCAGGGAGTAGGGCGGAGAAGGGATACAATGGAAGAGATAGAGGTAGGTCCCGCGCAGGGCATGAAAATATTGAATTCCTCTTCCTGTATAATAATTTACAGTAATAAATGCCCGAGCAACGCCAGGTACTTTAGCTAGTCTATATACTTAAAAAAAATTAAGTATTCTGCCATGGCTTCGTTTAGAGCTTCTACTGAACCGATTGTAGTATTTTTTCTTTTAAATGAAAGAATGTGATCGCTAGATGTGTTATCAGATATTGTTTGTGTTGATTCACCAACATTAACGGTGTAAATTAATTAATTAAATCATTCTTTAATAGTACGCTTATCAATAGTCTATATATATATATATATATATATATATATATATATTAGTCGATAGATGTGAGTGCACGCTGCTTCGTGGTGGCGCTGCTTGATGTTTTGTTTTGATTGTTGAGATTGGTTTACAATTCAAGTTTTTTTTATTGGTTTATTTAAGGTCGCTTCAACATCTAAGGTCATTAGCGACCACTATTGCTGTTAACGGTATGGTAACTATGTGGATGAAACGATATGGTGATTGATGATTAGGGGTGAAAGGACGAACACAAGTACAACCATGCCCGAGGCGGGACTCGAACCAGCGACCCTTCGGTCCGAGATCACTACGACACTACTGCCTTAGCGATCTCGGCCACCGGGCCGGCTCGTCAAGGTTTTGTTTCAGTGTAATAATCGCATTGTGGCTTTGACAGTTTATTGATTCAGTGGTGAGGTGTAGTTGACATCTACATAATTGGAATGATTGAAGGCGTTGTCATTGTCAACAATATTATTTATTTTACAAATAGCAGCTTTCGATGGCTTAGCCATCATTATCAGTTTTCTGCTGTCTGGGAGCCACAAACGGACTGAGTCCGTTATGGCTCCCAGACCGGCCGGCTTTTGACAGTTTGCATGAATTTGCTTTTGTGGTGTATTTTGTAGAGAACATTCGGACAGTGGGTTTTGCTTGGTTGTACTGAAGTAGCGAAGTTGTTCACAGGTTATGTCGAATTCCGAATCGTTGCCCTCGCGCCCCAAAAGACGCAAACGGACATTAAGTGGACGCAGGGAAATAGAAAGTCAGCGTAGGTGTCATGTTAGTGAGTTGTGGAAATTCTGATTGGATGTTGTTGATGTTCTTATAAGAAGAAATAAAAGAGGTCATCTTCGTCAACATATCAGCTTTATTAAGATAGCCGGCTTTCGACGGCTTTGCCGTCATCGTCAGTCTCGCTGCTGTCGGCAAAGGCACAGTCGCTCGACTTTTGCTACGGAATGGGCTGACTTAGCCGAGTTCTGCCTCACGTCTACTTTCTTCCAGTACCGGGGACAACTCTATGGCCAAGCGGAAGGGGCGGCCATGGGCTCTCCTCTCTCACCGGTGGTGGCGAACCTATTCATGGAAGCCTTTGAAACGGAAGCACTAGAGAATGCCCCGCTAAAACCTACACTTTGGCTCCGGTACGTGGACGACACGCTAGTAGTGTGGCCCCACGGTCCTCACACACTAGCTGATTTCCTCCAGCACCTCAACAACACACACCGCAAGATCAAGTTCACCATGGAGATAGAAAAAGAGGGAAAACTGCCTTTCCTGGACGTGCTGTTGAGTCGTAAAGCCAATGGAAGACTGGGACACAGTGTTTATCGGAAACCAACTCACACCAACCGCTACCTGCACGCCGGTTCTCACCATCACCCGGCAACGAAACGAGGGGTCCTGAAAACTCTCGCCATCAGAGCCATTAGGGTATGTGACAAGGAATCGTTAGACTCCGAAATAGAGCTCTTAAAAACACATTTCGAGCTAATGGATATAGTGCCAACGCTGCCAACCAAGCTGTACGGCAGGCAACGACCACCTCTAGCACTGCTGATATCACCACATCTAATGATGATGATTCCAATCGCAGGACGGCCATTTTACCGTATATACGAGGGGTTACTGATAAAATTGGAAAGCTTTTGAGCCGCTTCGACATCAAGACCGCCTACAAAGCTCCTACAAAACTCGGACAAAACCTCGTACGTGTGAAAGATCGCATACCGCCTCTCATGTCATCAGGGGTATATGAGATCCCATGCAGCTGCGGCAGCAGTTACATCGGCGAGACAGGACGGACCATAGAGGAACGGCTCCGAGAGCATATCCGCCCCTACAAGTACAACTACACTGAAAAGTGGGCCGTATGGTCACACTGAAAAGTCGGCCACGCATGGGAAACTGGCCATGCCATTTTATTTGATGACACCCGCCTCCTAGCCAGAGAAGACCGCTGGGGAACGAGAAGAGTAAAAGAGAGTATAGAAATTATTAAACATCCCCAAAATCTAAACGCTGATAAAGGCCTACGTCTGCATGACGCCTGGAAACATCTTTTTCACCTGACCGAGACCCGGCACGGGGCCCCCAGCTCCATGCCGTCCGATCACGCGCGGTGCGCCTCCCCCACCCCGCCCGGGGAGCCCTTTCCCTGATTGGCCGTTGCATTCTCTCCGCATTGGCCTATCAGCGGACGGAGAGAAACTGCATATAAACCCGTGGGCAGCTCACCTCCGCGCAGTACTACGCCCTGAGGAAGGTCGCAGAATGGCGACCGAAACGTTGGCACCTGTGCCCTGGACGCGGCGTCTCCCGAATAGCCAAGTTAATTATTACGAGCTGATCTTACTGTCGACCGTCGCGGTTCTGTCCGTTCCACCCGTTCAACCCGTTGATTGGTTCAGCTCAGCAAAGTGCGCGATTTCCAATTTTCTAAGATCTCCGTAGCAACGTACTCTCATTAAGTGAACTGACTATTCGTATTTTTCACGCTACAAATTTAATTTTATAACCTACACAATTCTTTAACCAACGCATTTTTTTCACCAAGTGGTCCGCGACGTGGTACCGCACGTCGCTACCCGACGGATCCAACGTGCTACGTTCGCGAGGGCCTTCCGGCCCTCGCTCTCGAGACCTGGTTCGCGCCTCCGCTGTCGCTCCGGCGCTCACGCTGTATTATATACCTCCCTCACTTTTAAGAGAATTTACTTTGAAGGGAACACTCACTTTTACGAAAATTCATACCTTCCATCTCAGTAGACATACAAACCTATTTGAAGAAGACTTGAAATGCAAAAATACGCACAATTCCACGCCAACAAATTACCAGGTAACTTCTCATATAACATTGAACATAAATAATTCAGTTGTTTTAGTGAACCGCGCAACTATAAACATAGAAATCGCGAGAAATAATGAATCATAAAAGGAACCAAAGGAACCGTACCATACCGTTGGCAGTTTTTACACTGTAGAGGGATAAATCTGTTTGTTTTTGGTTGAACTTTTATAACGCAATGAAAAAGTTTATCAAGATTTAAAATGTTTTTGACTTGAGGTGAGTTATTTAGGTCGACTGCACAAGTTTGTAGAGGTATTGATCTATCGTAGAGGCGACGCACTTGGTGAACAGCATAACCAAGACGATAAAGTTCATTTTAAATGTCAAGATCACTTAAGGAAACAGGAATATCTTTAAACATTACTTGAAATTTTGATTTTCCAGGATCTTGATATGTATAGAACTGTATTGTGACATACCAATATGGGGACATGGTTTATTACAGAAATTTGTCGTAAATGGGCGAAATGGTTGGGGTAAATAATAGGCAATATGGCGCCTTAGTAACGACATCGTGGTTGTTTTCAGGATAAACAAACATTCATCTGACCGTGGAGGTGGCGGCGTGAGTAGGAGGAAATATAAGAGATTTGTGGATTGGTTGAAGAAGCGTCGACTGATTATTAATACGGAAGTTGGGGCATTTTGTCGAAATAAAAGAAAGGCGAGGCATTGTGGGTTTTAAAAGGGAGGATAAAATTCATTCGGTCGCATGTCGTGACGGTGAGCAGTTTGCTCGCGAATAGATTAATTTGTGCATGTTAGACTTATAAAAATTTCGGGGGTCTACAATACGTGTTGGGACTTTAAATATTTTCGTGTGGTAGAGCAAGAATCGGACTTGAGGGACATATTCGGACTCTGAATATTTTCGTGGCAGAACCAGAAGTGTTGGAACGTGTCGAGTTCCGAATATTTTGCTGTGCATCAAAATAATTGGAAATTTTCGCGAGTGAACTCTAATCATTCTTGAACTTATAAATGTATGCGGTTCACAAACGATACCGGACTTTGCATATTTTTTGCTATAAACGGAAGATAGAACTGAGAGATTTGTTTTGCGGTGTAATCATAAAAGCACTGGATATTTATACGGTGAGAACGGGCATCAGACATAATATAGTGGAGCTGGAACAAATATTTGAGTGGTGCGAAGCGGTGAATCGGCGGTGTTCGTTTTTAAAGAAGAGAAGGAGATTCGTGGTAATTGGACTTCGGAACCTCAAGAAAGAAGGGAAGGCGTTTCTTCGAGGTGGCATCCAGCAAGAGCACGCGAAGACCAGAATCGCCGTATAAGGTTCGAACCAGGTTATGACTAAGAAGGTTTCTCAATGTAAATTTTTTCACATTTTAATTTGCTACATTGATAGGAAATAAACGTTACGTTTCTCTTGAAAGAACGATAAATGATTTTCATTGGGATAATTCAAGCTAATAAGTAGCTAGATCAAATAATCTCTGTTTTCAGATTCCTCGCCATTCTGTATAGATGTCAGATCGGGTAATTGGCTATTAATAGATAATAGCGATTATTTCTGACGTGACCCATCGACCCAGCTAGCGGGATAATATTCAGTTTTTTATCAGAGTAATAATAGTTAAAATATTATCGTAACCTTTTTCTGGCGCCCATGTTATTAGAAATTTGGAAACGGGTTACGACGATTCGCCCAATAATTGTAGCAGTTAGGGGTATGTTTCAGTATATTAGAATTTTCACAAAATTGTCTAAAATTTCTATGATCATCAATGTTAGTGAAGTAAATTTGGATTTCATTTATCTAGATTTTGTTGAATATTCATTTTTAACCACCTTTGCAATTCTGTATTAATAATTGATAGTTCTTACCAATCACTGTGATGGGAGAATTGAAGCAGTAGAAGATGGAGTACTTGTTTCTGGTATGTTGATAGAACTTCGTATCTTGAGTAAGTTGGAAAATTATATATGGAAGAAGTAGGTCTGGAACGTTGGGTTGGATTTCCGCAGGATCTTGAGGATGTTGACGTCGTATATTGTTGAATATATCTGTAAGGACTGGTTGGGTTTGATAAATTATTTAAGGGATATTGTTTGAAATTGAATTTCATTTGGACACATAACAATTTTAGTCTTTCACTCGACTCCCCTAAGGGAGAAGCGTAAATAATAATATTAATTACGCCTCCTTTGGTAAGTTTTACCTGAATCCTCTGAAATGAAGTTGTAGATAGCTTTTGTATATAAATTTGGCGATGTTAGAATACTTTTAGCTCAAATTTATAACTTAAAATGCAGGAATATATTCCGTATGCACCGTTATCTAAGCACGGCCACCTGAAGTTTCTGGGTCCTTGATAGCGAAAAATCCAACAACGGCAAAACGTCTGTCTCTCCGTCCACCTGTGAACAACACTAGCGGATAAACCGTTCAGCCAATTTTCTTCAAAATCGATATTCCTCAATCGATGTGGCTGATGCCGCGGCCCCTAATTTGAAACCGATATTTTAATTTTGGCTGGTACTTTACATGAAGACCTTGGGACATTTTCCAAATTTTCAAAAAAATGGCGCCATCGCTTTTGATTAAATTTTGTTGTTGGATAGTGTAAACGACGTTTGAGAGAACTGTGCAGGTCTCATGTTCGTTAAAAACCTTGATTTTTCGAAAATTGTAAAAATTTCAAATCTTTTTCGGAGTTATCCTACAGCTAAAATATTAAAGAAAGAGATTTTTTTCCTTATTGAAATATGTTTCTTAGAGATAGAGATTGAAATAAGGTCATGTACAATATTTCGAAAACTTATTTTCGAAAGGTATTTTCCGCGTAATTTTGCGTGAAAATACGCCGGAGAAAATACGTGCTGTTTTAGCTTAATTTTCCTTCGAGTTCCTGGATATGTAACAAAACCACAGACACCTCTTACTTGACTAGAGACTGCATAGATCGGCCATAGCTATCAGCCATTTATTTCCATTTGTGTGAGCATTTTAATTAGATATATATAATTTCTTTGTATTTTAATATAATGATCGATTTTTCGTTAGTGAGTAATGACATGACATCGCATTACTACTACGCAGAGTTACCCCTGGACATGGTGTAATGTTTGAAACTGGTTTATGAAGAGTGATTTACTCACGACAGCATGAGTAGTTTTAAAATAGCAAGCGAATTCTTTGTTTTTGAGGCTACTCCCAAAATTAGCTTTTCAAGAGATTTAATACATTTAAAGTTAATACATATTTTGACAAAATTGGGCATGTCTACGCATGTAAGTGTGTGCCCCCTTTCCACCAGAGTGCATATTCAACTTAGATGAGATCAGCCTAACGAAAAGTTATTTTCCAAACGGTTGGAAAAGATTTGTAATGCTTACGGGTCAAATTGTGACCTTTAAGATTTCATGAGTAATCAACGAAGCACTACGTTGCGATCAGAACATATACGAGGGCTTTGCACAATTTGGCATTAAAAGCACCTTACAAAATATTTACGAATTAAAGAGGCATATCATGTAAAGTAGGGAAAATTAATATTAATTTTGAGAATTAAAAATAAAAAACAATGATAGTTAGGTACTTTCCTTTAGGATTTTCAAAAAACTATTTAAAAAATAACAGCCACAAATAAACATTTTTCGTTACCAGGACCCTGAAATGAGTTTTTCTGGCAAAAATTCGCCCCTTTTCGCGCAGCATTACGTAAATATCTCTCTACTTCGCAAGCGGTAGCTAGAAAGTAAAAATCACAGTGGTCGCTATATGGCCATGCAGTTAAAAAGCAACCTTAAATTTACGAAAAAATTGTCAGAGATAAGCTGACAGCTTTGCAGTACCAAGCAGCTATCCAAGTGGCATTCGATAATTGTTTTTGTATTGTTTTAATTAATAAAGGGATATGAATAAAAACGACTTTTTCGTATACTCTCTTCTAAAACTCTACTTTGCGAAGCATTCCCGCAGTATGCATATTTAGCATAGGTGAGATCAGCGTAACGAGAAGTTATTTCCCTAAGGATGAAGATTTGCAATGCAACTTCTATAGAACGAGACAAATTGTGCCTTTAATGACTTTCATGAGTGATCCACAGTGCAATATGTTGTAATCCAAGGTATAAGATGGATTGCACAATTTTTCATTACTTTTTAAAAAGTTTTAAAATATTTACGAACTAAGAACGTATGGTATGTGACGAATAGTACGAAAAATAAAGGTAGAACATAATGTTGTGAATTTAACATAAAATATAATGATAAATAACTACTTTCCTTTAGAATTTTCAAAAAAAAAAGATGAAAAGCCTTCCTTGTTAAAAAATGAAAAAATACTTTTTTCAATGGTGAAACTAATTCATAGCTTTAACCCTGTCTTGACGCAAATGATAGTATCTTAGAAGTAAATATTAAACATAGTATTAATATTAATAATAGGAAATATTGGTATTAAAAATATGAAAAATTACTCTGTTGTACTTGTCCTTTTAATGGAAGGGTCTATTTCGTTAATAATTTTTTCTGAGCAGTTAAAAAAGTGCGTGAACTAAACCGTAAAATACGGTTAAGGTTGAAGAGGCGATACGAAATTAAAATTGTTACCTGCACCAAGCACGATGAAGGACTATTGATAATAGGCGCATTGTCGTTCACATTCACCAGTTCCACAATGACAAGACCAATAAAACTTGTTGCAGTAGGTTCGCTCAATCTGACGACTAATCGTTCTTCGCCTGCTTCGTAGTCTCCGGGTTCAGTGGCTTGCAAGAAAATCGGATTTAAAGAGGAGTCATCCCTTTCAATTTTTATGCCCAAGGCTCCTCCTCCGGAAATTATTTTTGGTACATCCTCACCTGTAACACAATAACAAACAGCACTTGATTTACAAAAAAATTTCGATTAGTTAACTAATATGCTCATTAATTTAATGAAAAATCGTTGATTATCACTATGTTAATAGCACGCGTGCTATTAAAATTCCACCGTGCAATTAAAACAATACACCTACTAATCAGAATTCAGAAGAGAGCCAAATCGTCGAATTAAGTTACTATAACACAGACGTAACCAAGGCATTTGCAGTTGGCCATGAAACATGAACAAAACTGTACATCACAGTTTACGTACCTACAACTACATATAAATAACGAATGAATAAAACAAAATTGGGGAAGTAAACGTTTAGCTAGCTGACTCATGAACAACATAAAATATTTAACGTGAATAAATTAAATGTTTTACTTGCAAAACATTTGGTATTAGATTTAAGATTGTAAAAAATGTAAACGTCAGTTGTGTTTATCAGTTCTAAAAAGGATGCTACAGCAAAAGCTGTGTCAGAAGTGACTAGTTGTTTTCCCCAATATTTATTTATGTTACATGCCCCCTCATACATGTCTTTACTTTTCATGGGAAGTAATGTTTTCACAACTTTCCAAGCTTCTAATATTTTATCCGCAATATGTTCAGTAACTTCCATTTGCAAATATTTCATGAAAACAATAAATATGCAAAACCCACTAAAATAGATTCTTTTTCAGAAACAATGCTACGTCATGAAATGCATGATCGGTAGAAAAGACGTGCTTAAATTACTTCAAATTTGAATTATTCGTAAATGGAAAAAATATTGAACGTAGCATGTGTATAAAGAGGTATACCTGTACTCATGTTACATAAGAAAACTCGCTCCTATCGTCGCTCGTTTTCTTGAACTTACCATACCATTCATGCATACCCCTCGTTATTGTGACATACCGATATGTCACGTTAAAATAAACTAACATTTATTTGTAGACAATATGGTGGAACATGCATTACGAAATATCACGAGAGCTAGAGCTTAGCAACGACCGTGAATAAACAATGTAGTTTTTGTTTTTTCTAAATGCATTAACAGATGGCTTGGTGCCGAAAGTAGAAAATTTGGGATTGGGCGAAGAAGTTTAGACGATCAAAAGGTCAGCTACACCAAAATATAACAAACGTATGGATTGGCTGGGTGAGAGAAGGACGGTCAAATGTTATGAAAAAAATGAAGGTAGTTTAATACGAAGTCTTCGAGAGATGAATCATGCAGGAAGATTTGATTCTGCTCGGCAACGCGCTTCTGAACTCATCGTAGGTTCGTGAGAGGGAACGAGTACAATCTAGATAGAATTGGGTTATGAGTGAAATTTTAAGGACAGTGAATGATATTGCAGATATTTTCATGTGGAAGCAATATTGATGTATAAATTGGAACTTTGTCGGGAGTGGTAATCGAGTTCGGGACTATGTCATAGGACGTAATCGGGACTGATAATTTTGATAGTTTGAGACCAGCTTGGATAGGGGCAGAAGAGGATTTCGTGGAACTTTGGACTACGGCAAGCTCGCAAGATATTTCGACTGAGAAGTCTACGAGGGACATCAACGAAGAAAAGATAAGTTAACCGCGGTATAAATTGTAAATTGAAAGATATCTTGATCAAAGGCCTAAAAATTGTAATTTCATTAAATTGTTTGATAAAAAGGTAAAAATAAAATTTGTTAAATTTTATTCTTTAGAAAAGAAAGTGATCTTTCATTTAGTCAATCCAAACAGAAATGAACTAGGAATAGAATCATTCTATTTCAGATTCCCAGCTGCGCTGTATAGTCGGTGGATCCTATAATCCATGATAAAGGTAATAAGGATTATAATATATCGTGACCCATTGACCCAGCAAGCCGGACGCTCAGATCTTTGGCAGATATTAATGTAGAGAGAGGGAAATTTTGTATATCTCATTATATAATGCCACTCATTTTATACACTCATTTCCTTAATTACTATTAGGACCCGGAATGCATCTCAAATTAATTACTTTTATATTTTTTTATTTAATAGGTAATTATTACAGCCAAATTAGAAAACGTGATGCAATGTGGCTAGGCCGAAGGCCTTTAAGCCATTACAATATCTACGATTACTTATATATATTGAAACGCACCGCGTTTCTGAACATAGACGCGGGTGCCAGCATGGTTTGGGCAGCGCGGTGGAGACGGCCGTCCGGACGGACTCGGCCGAGCGGGATAGTGTCCCGCGGTGGGCGAGATGAGGCGAGCGCGAAATACGAGACTTCGACAGTTGAGGAGTGGATCGTGGGAACGGCGGCAGTCGGGAGGAAGCAGCCAGAAGGGAGAGTCGGTGTGGAAGAGGTAATGGACGGTAGTGCGGAAAAGCTAATGATGGCGGCGGTGAAATATAGTTGATAGGAATCCGATGACATCGAGCAGAAATCGAAGCGTAGGACAATGATAAACAGCGAGAACTATTAAGTGATTTCGAGTTAAGTGATGTACAGTAAAGATTAAACGGCGTGAGGTGAGGAAAGTGATGAGTGAATAGACACGTGTGCGACAAAGGCAGCGTGAGTGAAACGAACATAGCGATACAGCATCGGCGGGCTTAACAAACGAATTTGGAATAATTGGAAACAAGGACGGCTGCGGATCTGGCGGCGAGTGGACATCGTCGTGCCCGGCGAAGCACGACTACTGCGTGGGATTTGCATCGGCGGCGGGGACAAGCGCCGTGGCCACGTGGCGGGCGAGACAGCCCCGGCTCGTCACATCGCGCCGGCGCATTCGGAGTTGGTGAGCTCGAAGGAATTCCAGACGCTGCAAAACCAGTAAGACTGTTACTAGAAGAAACTCATTATTAGGCGGTAAAAGAATCCCGTGATTTGGAAAGGGGGTAGACGATTGTGAGAGGGGATATTAGCTGAGGGAATTTCCCATGTAATAATAAATAATCTAATTTGATGTGAAGAATAGAAAGGGTGTTTGGAAGAGTGCACATTGTCTGTAAATAGTTTAAGTATTGAAATAACGGGGTGATTGTAAATCAATGCATGCAAAGGGAGCTCCCAATTACAGTATGAAGTGTAAAGTTAAAGCAGAAAGAAAGTGTTCATTAGCAATATTTACGTAGTTAGTAAGAAAATTGTTCATGTTTATTAGTATCATGAGAAAGTTATCAATGCTGACCATTATTTTGTTTACTTTCTACACATCCAATGGAACGATGTTTTTGTAATATCTATTATCTTTCCTGGGAATAAATCATTCTGTGTTTTTACATTAAAAGTAATTGTTTCATTGTTGGTGCATGCACTCAGAGCCCATTCGCAAGAAAGAATACCTGATCCCTTTTACAAATTTACTGTAGAACAGGACCGAATCGCCGGTCCGGTTATTATATATATATATATATATATATATATATATATATATATATATATATATATATATATAATTATAAATGGTGCCTCTAAATGAATATAGGAATAATAATAATAATAATAATAATAATAATAATAATTTTTTTAATTTTAAATTTTAAAAAATTGGGTTCATAATGATATTTTATCGTTTTAATTAATAATTTGATTACATTAAAAATGATACAGTTAAGTAGAAAAGTATTTAATTTGGAATTTACTTGAAGAAGTTTGTCGTACTAAAAATCGAAGTAGACTTGTGTTTGTCCTCTGCTTTCGGTTGTTGTTGTTTTTTTTTTCTATTATTTTCGCGAGGTACCGGAACGCCATTCTGCTAACAAATATTATATACTAGGTGGAAATATTTTCAATCAAATGCAACATGCCTCCCGCACTAAACTTTTCAACGATTAATTTTGTGTTGGCGGTATTAACAATAGGGATTTGAATGAGAAGCATTGAATAAAGAATGCTTGGGCTAATTAAAAATTTTAAGCATTTTTATGTTACAGTGAGCATATTAGTAAAGAAAAATCTCCCAAATTCAATCCTTGCAATAGATAGGTCAATCAAAAGACAGTCAAGTAATGCCTCAGATTGAGGAAACTGTACTTAAACACTTTTACCTTTTCATTATTTCACTAGTTTGCGAAGCAGATAAAAATATCAGTCAGAAACGTTATAAGTGGCGGGGACTGTCCAACGTTTTGGATTTCCATTTGCGTTCCGCGCTGGCCGAAAACAGTATCTAAGTATTGTGTAGTGAATCCAAACAAAGCACAATTTCCTAACGGTTTACAGTAGGGGGAGTTAGATGTAAAAACTCCATTTTAATAATTACATGTGTGCGAATAAAGCAGCACAAATTACATTTCCCAACTTTTCTTACAATGCTACAAGCAGAGGTGTCATAGAGAAAACGAGCACATTGAGAGATTGTCGTATGCCCAGACAAGAAATCTTTCACTAAGGCTCCATACAATTGTAGCCCTTGGTATCTCTTTAAAATCTCTTGAAATTGCATGGAACTTTAACAATATTTTATTATGAAGAGAATGGAATAATACCATCAGGTTTGTATGACAAACGCGTTAGTTCAATGTTGCCCTCTGTTCCTTCCCATATAGACAATAGTGCATTAGTTTCGTATGGAGATGGTTTCCATGTAACATTCGCATTAGGATTCTCTGCTTCCAAGAAAAAAGGTAAGGGCCATTCTGGAGCAGCAGCAGCACAATTGGCCCAGAAGAACAGGACCGCTCCTGAAAAAAATTAAACAAGCATTTTAATTTCATTGTCAGTTTCATATTATTTGAAACTAAAGATCGACTTCAAATCAAATTATGGCATTTTTATTGTTGCTTCGGAACCCTATGTCAAGTAATTAATTGCAGAATTAATCTGCGATAGGCTAGTAAGTATTATTGCATTTTTATTCTAATATTAATTAATTTCCATGTATCATTACACACTAGAAAAATAATAATAGACATATTCGAAAATATGTTTTTTCTTTTCAGGGTATAGATTCATTATGAAATGAAGTTATTTTATTTAAGCCAATATATGAAAACAAATTTATTTTACAAAAATTATAAAATTTAAAAAAGAGTTGCAAAAATTTCTTATACATTCTCATACTAATTAGTTCATAGCACACAAAATGGTATATACTTTATTTTGATGCGGTTGCGTAAAATAATAATTTAATATACTTAATATTAATATTAAAATATATTAATAATAAAAAATAGTTGTGCTACAAAATGGAACAGACTATTTTTCCATTCATTTGAGACGTTGACAGATTGCAGACCCATCTCGCTTAAAGATTTGGGTGCAGCTGGGTTCGAAACCCAGCCCAAGCAAATTGTTCTGCTAATTGGAAACAATTTTGCGGGTTAAACTAGTATTATTCATTTGTTATTTTGTGATTTCGGGCGCGTAAGCTGATATGGCAATTATTCCCGTATGTTGAGTTCATGTTGTATCCCAGGAGGTGGCGGTGTTTCTCTGAAACGGGAGATCCGGCGCCGACTTCCAGACCTGCTTGCAGGTTTTCCCTCCTCCAGGAGACACTGCTCACCCGGGGGTCTCTATGCTCTCGACAAAATGCAAATTCAGGTTGGGATTTGCTTTGGATAATATTTTTAAAAAACTTTTTTTTTAGATCGCTTTTCAACATTTAGGTCATATAGCGACCACTTTAATTTTTAAACTGTAGAGGAAACAGTAGGGAGAACACGTATGGACAACTCAAACGTTCATGCCCGAGGCGGGATTCGAACCCGGCCTCTGGCCCGAGACCGTTACGGTACTACTGCCTTAACGATCTTGGACATCGGATTGGCTTCAAATAACTTTACTCACTATTTAATTCACTTAAAACGGGGTTTCCATTTTTTTTTATTCCGTAGACCACTCGCGAATTGGTTCCAAAACCAAATGTTTACACTCTAGCGTAGCATAACAGAAGCCAAGGGTAAAATTTCCCCAATTAGAAGTGACGGAACACACTGGTGAAAGCAAGATGTATAAAAATGCCAGGTGAGATTAACAACTGTTAGGTGAAATGTTACACTGACTGAGAGGTATTGGAACGTTACCCTAATATTGAATTTTTAAAAACTAATCTACTTCAACCCCGTTTCTAGCTGATTACACAGACCAATTCACTTTCAAAGGAGTTATTGTAAAGTGGAAAATTTTGAAACAAAAAATAGTTTTATGTATCCAAGACGAAAATTAACGATTTTAAAAGAATGTTTACCAACTGAAGCGGAGCGCAGCGGAGCCAAGGTTGCTAAATTGCTGAGGCCAATTTCATTTATTTTCGGTCAAAGTTGTATAGAATTATTTTCCGTATATTCATCTCCCAACTTTAAATTTAAGTTTTTAGAGAGACCTTAAAACCATCCGTTTTCGTTGCATAAATACAAATGTTCTTCTGCAAACAGTTTTGTTTAAATTGACTAGAATTTCGTAATCATGATAATCGTCCGCCAAAATACATTCTCGACCTTGACCGTAAGAAGTGAACTTTGCAGCTGATAAATGTTCCACAAAGTAGGCTTTAGAGGAGACAATTTCAAAAAATAGTTTTCATTCACATATCTTTGTTAATTAAAACAGTAAAAAATTCAAATCTCTAATATCACTTGGATTGCTGCTTGATACAGCAAAGCGATTAGCTTATCTCTGAGAAGTTTAAGATCGAGATTCCTGAAAAACAGTAGCGAATACTTTTCCAAGTTATTAGTACAATTAGAAATTACAAAAGAATACAAGCATTCGCCAAAATGTAGTTTACACCTTGAATTTCTAACGCAACTCTCAATAGCACACATCTCAACTACTCCCACTTACTTCCTCTTCACTACTACGTTTTTAATATTCATTAGCGTTCTATCGTAACTTCCCTATGAATCACCTTCACATCAGCTCCACCTATTCGAAGATTACGTATGAATCCCTGCCCTCCGTCTCCCATGTAGATGATATCCCATTTGCATCCTCTTCCTGACATTCAATTCTTTAAAATATATTTTTAGTTAGTAACTTTAGTAGAATGTGATAAAGTTATTACAACAATAGGTACGGCTAAATCACGATTTAACAGTAAATACTCACTTGGAATTGTGGGCACATTGTGTTGCGTCAATGCTCGCAGCGGGTGTTAAAATAAGTTCATCTGCTGCTTTTCGAAAATATGCATAATACTATCAGTCTTCGCATAATTTTGCGCGAAATACAAGCAGTTTTTAAATGTTTTAAAATAACTTTTATCTCTAGACACCATTTTTTCTTTATATTTTTCCCGCCTATGTATAGAGGATCGATAAAAAATTAGGTGCTACATCCATTTTCGACAAACTCTCTGTATTTTTGAAAATTGCAAAAAGTTAATATTTCAAAACTACAAAATTTGAAGATAGAGATTTTTTCCTTACACAAAGTCTGTTCCAAAAAAGCAGCTCTTTAAAAAAATCAAATACTGTTAAAAGAAGAGATTTTTCGAGTAATTTGGGCTTAAAATTAATGTAATTTATAATTTTTTTTTCAAAACACGCTCCAAAATTTGTAAATGAAAAAAAGAATGGCGCAAATCTCATTTTAGTAGAATTTTCGGAATTTTGGAAAATTGCCAAATTAGAAGTAATGCGAGAAAAGTTGTGCTGTTGTGACTCCTCCAGCTTAAATCTTCATTTATGTCCCTGTAACACCACTCTTCTCACAAAGCCTGAACAAACTACTAAGACAAAGATATAGAGAGCATTTCTGTCGTCATCAGCCTTCTTACTCCATTTAATTGTGTTTACTGATGGCCATACAAGTTCTTCTATCCGCAGCGTAGATGACACGAATAGCCACAATACTCCTTGAGAACTTAAAGGATGTAATTCCTCCATCCTTTGTACATCTAATACAAAATGTACTGCTTACCTCATCACCTTCGTTTTTCCTATTTGCTCTTTCCAAATACCTCGTCTATTTAGTGTATCAATTCATTATAGATTGTAACTCTTGGCCTCATGCACATTTGACCTCCAGTGGTTTTCACCGTTATCCAACAATATCCACCCCATTTACATTTTCTAATGCCTTTTATAGTATTTTTACAACTTACCTTTTTGTAGGAGTGAAAGTAACATACAACCTCCTTGACCAACCCACTTTCAATGTTCATTTCATCTGCCTCATCCTCCTGATCTCTTACTATCACTGTCCTTAATATAGTTCTTTATTAACCGTCTACTCCTGTAGATTATTCCTAATATCTTCAATACTCAATACAACATTGATTCTAAGAAGCTTCACGGAATTCCTTCGAATGCTTTTCACCGGGAGGTCCTAGGTTCGAGTCCCGACGGCGGCACGATTTTCGACACTAGCTTTTCAGCTAGGTCGTATTCAGCCGCTATCTGGAGGAGAATTCTAGCGACCGACTGCTCTCATCGGCAGTTTTTCGTGGTTTTTCCGATCAACACCAGGCGAATGATGGAGTAGTACCCTAACAAACGGGTCACGGACAGCGCGCAATCTTTCTTTCCTCATCCTTGTCCTATCCTCACCTCCAACACACGCACTTACACTAACATACACTACACTATCACATATGCTGGGAGTTCGGTCGGGAACTTGGAACTTGTCCCAGCAGGGCGGTGCCCCGCTGGTGGGAGATACCTGGTTGGAAAAACCCCATTAGTCGACGGTAGGTCGGTGCCAGATTTGGTCATCCAGCGAGGGAAGACCACCACCACCTCCCAAGCAAAAACACGCGCTACACTTACGGGGCTAATGACCTCAGTAGTTGACGCGCCCAAAATCACCAACAATTAATCAATCAATCAATTACTCAATTAATCCGTCCACCCGTCTGTCCGACCATACGACTACGTCCTTCTGGGAACAACGCTAGAGTCTAAATAGAAGGTAGGATTTTTGACAAAAATATTATTCCCCAATCGATTTCGCTAGTGTCGCTTGGTTTTTCCGTGTTTCCGGGCGCGTCAACTGCTCTGGTCATTAGTCCCGTTAGTGTAGTGTATGTTTTTTCTCGGGAGATGGCGGTGATCTTCCCCCGCTGGGTGGCGAGATCCGGCGCCGACCTACCGTCGGCTAGTAGGGTATTCCCCTAACCAGGACTCTCCCACCAACGGGGCACCGCCCCAGTCGGGACCAGCTCTAAGCTCCCGACCGGCCTCCCGGAACATGTGATAGTGTGGTGCATGTTAGTGTAAGTGTGTGTGTTAGAGGAGAGGATAGGACAAGGAGGAGGAAGGACAGATCGCGCGCGGTCCGTGGCCCGTTTGGTAGGGTACTGCTTCGGCATTCGCCTGGTGTTGATCGGAGAAACCACGGAAAACTACCGATCAGAGCAGCCGGCCGCTAGAATTCTTGTCCAGACAGCAGCTGAATTCGACCTAGCTGGAAAGCTAGTGTCGAAAATCCTGCCGCCGTCAGGACTCGAACCTAGGACTTCCCGGTTAGAGGCGCTGCAGTGATATCAGTTGATGCTAGTGGCTACCGCTACTGGTGCTAGTGTCGCGGCTCCTTACATTGCAAATGGATATTTTGATTTTTGAGGGTACTTTAAATGAACCCCCAATATTTTCAAAAATTTGTCAAAACGGTCTCAAATTTTTCTTTAAAGAAAAACGCTTAGAAAAATGGCTTATGTCTTATTTTCGTTAAATTCTCTGAAATATCGAAAACAGCAAAAGTCCAAAATATTTTCGGCAATATTGAATTTAGAAAATTTTTATTCAAATGAAATTCGTTCTCTATAACTAGTTCTTTAATTAATGTTATATTAATTTATTCAAAATATTAGTTGTTATCGTGCAATTTTGAGAGAAATATGAGGAATTATAAAAACAAGTTTTTCTCTTTATCTTCAAACGTTGTTGGGATAGTGCTAAAAGCACCGGATAAAATAATATCAACGCCATTTTCATGTATTCTCTTGATTTTTGAAAAATTTCACAAATATTTTCTTTTAAATGTCTCTCACGTCGTAAACCAGGGGCGCTTTTTTACTTTCTTCGCTTCCTTCGTAAGGAGAGTAAGTATTGTAATCTCGTTCATGTATGTAATAAATGACTTCCTCTAACTTGATGTGTAGTCAGAATCTAAATTGTTTGTGTCAGTGATACCGAAAAATCAACTGACGGCAAAACAACTGTCAGTCTCTCTGTCTACACGTCTGTGATCATCGCTATCGTCTAAATCGTTCAGACGATTTTCTCCAAAATGGATATTCCCCGATCGATTTAAATAAACTCTAGGCCCTCTGAGTTTGAAACGGATATTTTAATTTTGGAGGTACTTTACATAAACCCTCAACATTTTCAACATTTTCTCAAAAGTGACTCAAATTTTTTAGATTAAACTTAGTCTTGGGGTGGCATATGGGTGCAAAGAAAATGGTGTACATAGGTCTCATTTTTGTTGAAATCCCTTATTTTTCGAAAATTTCAAAAATTATTCGGTGTCTTCCTACAACTACAATATTGAAGATAAAGCTTTTTTCTGAATGAAATCTGGTACTTACAGATCTTAAAATATAGTCATGTATAAATTTTCGAAAATATGAGTAGTTTCTATACATATGAATATTTTTCGTGAAATATATGCAATTTTAATTTTTTTCTCAAAAACGGCAACAAAAAAAATATATATTGTCCTCAAAGTTTCTCGTCGTATGTATTATAGGACGGTAAAACAATTGGTGGTAGACTCATTTCCGGAGAAATTTCTGTATTTTCTAAAATTGTAAAAACTTAACATTTCAAAACTACCAACTTGTAGATACAGATTTTGGCCTTAAACATAATATGTTGGAAGCAATAATTTCTTTAAAATAGGTCATATATTTTTTAAACGAGTAGTTTTCGCGTAATTTATGCTTAAAATGAATGCAATTAAAAAAGAAGACTTTCTCAGAAACCGCTGCGAATTTTTTCTTCAGTTCATTACGGATAGAACAAGGAACGCTTATAAGTATGGCACAAGTCTCATTTTCGTTTTAGATTCTGAATTGCAAAAAAATCGTTAATAAGATTTTCTCGAAAACTGCTCCACCTTTTTTCATTACTTTTTTTATCCATTAGAGACATGCTTGACAAAAAATGCTTGCTTGAAATGAAATATGACAAGACATAGACTTTCGTCAAAACCTTAGGAATGTCGAAAACTGCAAAAGTTGAGTTGGTTTTTCCTCGTGTCTACTCTGTGTAGTACTTCACAAAATGAGAACTTTAAATCATTTTTTGTACATTTTTTTGCGAAATTAGTAATTTTAGCGATATCATAATATTATGTTTCCGTTTCTGTCCATTGAATTCCTTGACAACACTTCTGATGTCTAAATACAGTTTATTAGTTGAATGTGGCGTCGCCGACGCTGAGAACTGTTTTAAAAGTATTTTCATGTGATGAAAATTTCTTTCATACTTCATTTCTTTCTTCCCTAAACTCCCAACATCCAATGGCCATGTATATTACCTCCATACGGGATATTAACTGGTAATGTTGCCATTTTAAAATTATAATGGCCGTAAAATTATTTGCAGGAATAAATAATGCGAATAATTATAATTTAACACAGCTATAGTTTATTTAGGTCATATTCTTACACAGCTATTTAGTTCATATTCTTCAAATTGAATGTTACAAGGCAATTTGCAAATTTATTATAAAAAATACCCTTGAAATACTTCGAATCTTAGTAATCCTGCCGCTTGATTTTCATTTCATATTGCTGGTTTGTAAACAATCAGGGTGCCAACCTCATGGAAGAAAATTATGGTGCCGCGGACTGAAAATATCCTCGGTCTTGGGGTTTAATCAACGCCACCTACATAGATCTACTTAGGCGGTATCGGTTTAATTCTCCATCTACTCTCTAAGATCGCAGCGCTAAAACACGCAAAAGCACGTTTTTGGAAATTTCTTTGAATCTTCAGGTCGGATCCAAAAACAATTTATTAGTTCCCCATCAGGAGACCGAGACCCGTCGAATGCCGCCTCATATGTCTCAAATGGTGCACGGGAAGTGGTCTAGCCGCGAGTGACGAAACCGCACATCCGAACATCCGCACACTCAGGAGTTACTCAAATACTATATAGGGATTTATGGTTTGTATCTGCGCCTTCCGCAAGAGCTGCGAAATTTTAAATTGCTTATTTTAATTATGAACTTTTCCGTGCTCCTGATGAGTGATGAACAAATATACATCAAGGCAGTCATGCTAAAAAGCAGACAAGAAATATTACTTTAACTATTTAGTTGTAAAAAAGAGAATTCAAATTGGAATTTTTAAGAATTAACACATCTTCGAAACTCTTTTAATCATCCCCCTTTTACCTCTATTTTTAAATTAAAATATACATCAAGAAAAAAGGTTTAAAAATAAACGAGAAAGGAAAAATGAGTCTCTAGCATTTATATTTATGAATTCATCTTCATTCATGTATTTATCGATTCTCTTATGATAAATCATGATAAATCCCGAGAGTTTCCAATACAATCATAGATTGTTTTATAAAAGTAAAATAAAATTATTCATTGATTACTTGATGCAGGAGTCTGTTTTTGAATTTTGTGCCTGAAGACCCTTAGTGAGATCGGCAGCTCGGAAAGTATTGGTTAAAGAGATTAGCCACTGTTGCCGGATCGTTCACATTTATATCATGGGAAGCGGTTTATAATACTGTTGATACAAACGACAAATATAATTATTTTTTTTAACTCTTTCATTTCATTTTAACACTTGCTTTCCTCTTCAAATAATAAAATTAAATGTTTCATGGAAAGCAATTCTTGGATAACACAAGGGATTAGGACATCTTGTAAAAACAAGCGAATTCTTTCTTTCATTTCTAAACGTCATGACATATCTCAAGATTTCCTCACCTACTTTAAAAAATACAAATCATTGTTAAGAAAAGTCATAAAGCAGGCTAAAATCATGAAAAACGATCAGGATATTTTGAACTCAAATAACAAAACGAAAGCAAAGTGGAATATAATAAAAAATACGATGAAATCAACTAGAAACCTAGTAGAGAATGGTGTTTTAAAATATAACATATAAATGTGAACGATCGGGCAACAGTGACTAGCCTCTTTAACCACTACTTTTCGAGAATTGCTGCCGATCACACTCAGGGTCTTCAGCCACAAAATTCAATAATAGACAGTTCACCCAAAATTTTAGACACGATGTTCGTTTCCGAAACTTCTTCCTATGAAATTCTCAAAATAATCGGTAAAGTAAAAAATAAATATTCGTCCGGTTTAGATGAATTCCCGGATTCTTTGTTAAAGATTTACAAGATTAAAGGAGTAAAAACATAGTAAAAAATTACTAATTTTAAAATGAAATAAATGACAAAGACTGTGTCACACAAACGACGCAAAATTAGTGTATAAAAAGCATGTTAAAAATCGTCCCCTTCACGCAGATTAGATTCATAAATCCATATTCTTTTATAAAGTTTAAAGAGTTTGCGGAGGACCATGGCCAGCATAGTCGACAGTAATGCCTTCCTCGGCTCTTTCATTATCGCAGGGCATTGAAGCATGCTTTGCGGTAAGGTCTGTTCTTCATTTGTGGGGGATCGGGGGTGGGTAACTGCGCAAAATGCCCGTGCGAGAAGGGACAGTGCCCGATCCGAAGGTGAATAACAATTCTTGCCTCGATCTTAGAGCCACGGGATGACCACGACAAGGGTTTTATGATTCTTGTGAATTTGAAAAGAGCTCTGCCACTCTGTTTCCACTCAAAATGAAACGTTCGATAAAACTCTTAATAGTAAAAGCAGATATTACTATAAAGATGTCTTTCTGGCTTCCTCGAGACCAACTTTTCTACTTAGTCAGCGGTCTTATCTCCACTTATCCCCACGTGTCCAGGGACACAGGAAAAATTTTCGAATTTCGCCTCGGACATAGATGTGTGTGTTCGTGTTGTCCTAACGTATTCTCCCTACAGTAAACCCCAAGATAAACAATCACAGTGGTCGTTATATTACCTGGAAGTTAAAAAGATACATTAAAAATCAACAAAACAAATCAACAAATCAAACATCAACAAAACAAACAACTTCCAATTGTCAAAGAAAATTTCACATATTTGAGTTCGGACTTTATATAATCGTTGCCTAATAAAACCTAAGGACTTTATTTCCCTGGGCAAAATAGTATTTAAAAAAGGGAAATTTATTTAATCCAAAATGAATTTTTCATATATTGTCAGCTAATTCGATTATTATTTATAACTTAATATTTCAACTCTCTCAGATATTTCCTACAATATTGCAATGATATTCATTGTAGCCAATACCTATTTTATTCACACTTTCTCTATTTCGTTGGTGAAATATACATATTTATTTCGAACTGAGTACCACTGAATTTATAAATGTTCTTTCATTACAATATTTCCATAGTTTTTGAGCTGAGGAGCAGTGACGGAAAAGAATTGGCCTAATATTGAGTTGAGACTTCATTCAATATCTATCTATCTATCTATCTATCTATCTATCTATCTATCTATCTATCTATCTATCTATCTATCTATCTATCTATCTATCTATCTATCTATCTATCCATCTATCTATCTATCAATCAATTTTTAAAAAATAAGGTATTCTGCCATGGCTTCGTTTAGAGCTTCTTCTGAACCGATTGTTGTATTTTTTCCTTTAAATGAAAGAATGTGATCCCTAGATGTGTTATCAGATATTGTTTGTGTTGATTCACCAACATTTACGGTGTAAATTAATTAATTAAACCATTCTTTAATAGTACGCTTATCAATAGTCAATTGTTTTCTTCCAAAGGGTGGCTGTTTCAAAATACAATATATGAAACAATAAATTCGAGTCCATGCTACTTCATGGTGGCGCTGCTTGATGTTTTGTTTTGATTGTTGAGATTTGTTTACAATTCGTCGAGGTTTTGTTTCAGTGTAATAATTGCATTGTGGCTTTGACAGTTTGCATGTATTTGCTTTTGTGGTGCATTTTGTAGAGAACATTCGGACAGTGGGTTTTGCTTGGTTGTACTGAAGTAGCGAAGTTGTTCACAGGTTATGTCGAATTCCGAATCGTTGCCCTCGCGCCTCAAAAGACGCAAACGTGGAAAGAGAAAGTCAGCGTAGGTGTTATGATAGTGAGATCATTTCGTTTTTTGCTGGGTCGTTGTCTATAAAATGTCAGTTTTGTTTTGCTTTGTCCTTCTCATGCGAGAGAAATTCTGCAAACGAGTTTACTCTGTGTTGCTTAAATGGGAAAATAAGTTACGAGCATTTGTTTGTAGGAGATGATGACACAGCAAAAAACTTTAGAAATAAAATCCGTCAGTACAATAGTGCTCTTTCTTTTGTGTCATTTGGTGTATTATTGCAATATGTGTGTCATATTGCATTGCCACCTAGTCTTGGGTCATAAGAGTTCTAACTTTTGGGAACTTCACACCACAGAATATCTTTGCTGTACCCTGAAGATCCAACATGCAACATATTGTGAATATTAGTCTGGGCACAGTACTTTACATTTATCTCAGATCTCACCGTCAAATTTTGACGGGTTCTCACTAGTTTTATTGTATTTTACATTATCGATTGCGCAGCATACTACAGAAACAATTATATCAAGTAAAAATGGTATTTAGGGGTTTTGAAGGAAAATTAGGCTTTTGAAATCCTGAACTCCAAAAAATAATTTTTCCAAAAGACTCTGCGAACATGTATTTATTTTTGACTGGTTGTAGGAAAAAGACCTCCTGTGTTTGCAAGGTATCGCAAAAAAATTAAAATGTTACTGACTTCTAAATCTATGTATTCTATTTCAAAATTGATATTATACTAGCAAGTTGATTGGGATTCTGAATTCAATGAGAATCCAATATTTCTGGGGGGGTATGTTACATTATGCTCATATTGCATTATTGAAACTTTCTGAAAACAAACTCTTTTTTTTTACTTTACACTCTTCATTCGAATACACTATACCGTTATTACAAATACTGTATAAATGTCACATTTTATTAATATAAAATTAAATTAAAAAATTGTATAAATGTTTTCCAAATTTGGAAAATTGCTTTGCAGTGAAAGCATAAAAATTTTCCGTTAACGCATAATCTAAATTTTCTCAAGCAATTTGATCAATTGTACTTTTTTCCTAAGGAGTAGAGAAAGTTACGTAATGCTGCGCGAAACAACGGCGAATTTTCTGCAGAAAAACGCATATTATATGGCCCTTGTGACGAAAAAATGGATAAATTGAGAAAAAAAATCCTCCAATCGTGGTGTAGCCAGAATCCATGTTTTCTGGGTGGTTGATCGTGAAAAATCGATTGACGGCAAAACGTCTGTCCGTCCGTCCGTCCCTGAACAACGCTAGCGGCTAAACCGTTCAGCCGATTTTCACCAAAATTGATACTCCCCAATTGATCTGGCTGATGTCGCAGCCCGTTGAATTTAAAACCGATATTCAATTTGGGGGGTACTTTACATGAAGCCCCTGGGATATTTTTGAAATGTTCAAACAAATGGCTCCATCATTTTTTATTACATTTTGTTGTTGGATAATGGGAAGTGCGTTTAAGATAATAGTGCAGGTCTCATGTTCGTTGAAAACTGATTTTTTGAAAATCGCAAAAGATCAAAATTATTTCGAAGTCTTTCTACAACTAACATATTAAAATTTGAGATTTTCTCCCTTGATGAAATCTATTCCTTAAAGATAAGATTTTTAAATAAGATCATGTATAATTTTTCGAAAATTTTAGTATTTTCCGCGTAAGTTTCCGTGAAACTACGGGTGAGAAAGTACGCGCTGTTTTAGTACTACTAGTATTTTTTAAAAATGCCCTGCTTCTGGACATTAGGCTCTTCTCGAATAATTGCAAGTCCCTTTCCAGTTTTATTATGACAATGTGGAACTGAAGTACGCATGAGGAAAAGTAAAAATCTTGTTTATTAAAATATAATTATATTATATTAATATTATATATTATTCCCTATATTATATATTTTTATATTATAACTAATTATATTTATATTATAACTATATTATATTTAAACTTAAAAAGGATCGATTTCTGAAAACGAAGAAAATATATTGAAAGGATTATGTTCCATTTATCATAGGTTTTATTATATTTAACTACTTTTCTAAGTGACAACTGAAAGAGAAACGCTTTAGCCGAATGGGTAACGTCATAAGTACCCTGTCGGCTTGCTAACGTTGTGAGTTCGAATCCAGGAGGTGAGTTTTTTCTTATGTTTTGGTGTGGTTTCAGTAGTAATATGTCCAATATTTTGTAATTAATAATATTTTTTTAAAAGTCTTAGGTGTCTTAAAAAGGGCCGGTTTTGTCGTCCATCAGTACGACGACCAGAAGCCTCCGTTCTGTACTATCTGATCGAGGCGCTGGTGGTCCTATTTTCGACGAACTCTATATATTTTTGAAAATTAAAAAAAGTTAACTTTTCAAAACTACAAAATTGAAAATAGACATCTTACTGGTTGAAAACTCTTTTCCAAATTCATGTAATAGTATAATATTGCGGATCAGTGAAAAATTAGAGAAGAAAGTATGTGCTGTTGTAGTACAACTACTTCGTTGTTTTCATTATAAGCATTATAATTTCTTTAAGAAGCAATCAATCAACTATTTGCAGATAATTAAAATATTGTTAGCATTATATCAATCAATTTTAGGTTACAAGTTTTCATGAATAACGAATGCAAATTTGACCGGCAATTCTCTTAGTTGTGTTAATTGGTTTTAAAAATTACGTGGTTTTTTGCTTAATACTGTGACATACCCATTTGTCACATTAAAATAAATTAACATTTATTTGTAGACAATATGGTGGAACATGCATTACGAAATATCACGAGAGCTAGAGCATAGCAACGACCGTGAATAAACAAGGTAGTTTTTGTTTTTTCTAAATGCATTAAGAGATGGGTTGATGCCGAAAGTAGAAACTTGGGGATTGGGCGGAGAAGTTTAGACGGTCAAATGTTATGAAAAAATGAAGGTAGTTTAATACGAAGTCTTCGAGGATGAATCATGCAGGAAGATTTCATTCTGCTCTGAAACGCGCTTCTGAACTGTTCGTAGATATTTTCATGTGGAAGCAATATTGAAGTATAAATTGGAACTTTGTCGGGAGTGGTAATCAAGTTCGGGACTATGTCATAGGACGTAATCGGGACTGGTAATTTTGATAGTTTGAGACCAGCTTGGATAGGGCAGAAGAGGATTTCGTTGGAACTTTGGACTACGGCAAGATCGCAAGATATTTCGACTGAGAAGTCTACGAGGGACATCAACGAAGAAAAGATAAGTTAACCGCGGTGTAAAATTGTAAATTGAAAGAGATCATGATCAAAGGCCTAACTTAAATTCATTAAATTGTTTGATAAAAAGTAAAAATAAACTTTGTTAAATTTTGTTCTATAGAAAAGAAAGTGATTTTTCATTTAGTCAATCCGAACAGAAATGAACTAGGAATAGAATCATTCTATTTCAGATTCCCAGCTGCGCTGTATAGTCGGCGGATCCTATAATCCATTACAGAGGTAATAAGGATTATAATTATATCGTGACCCATTGACCCAGCAAGCCGGACGTAAGATCTTTGGAGGTAATAAGGATTATAATTATATCGTGAGTGGGGGGCAAGATAAGCACTTCGCAGGATAGAAGCTACTTCGCAAGCCCTCCACAATAGGCATACGAATCGAAATATTTCTAACTAGAATCGATTATAGAATAGTATCGCGCTGATGATTCTGCATTCTTATCAAGAATGTGAGTTTGCTGTAACCTGGAGTAAATGTAGTATGTCATAAGAACAATAAATTTCAAGATAAAATTCATTCTACAATACCCCTCAACGGTGCTATAAGGTACCTCTGTGATAGCTCCGTTGATTAAACCCGTAGTAGACATCGGGTTATAGATCGGAGGTACGGAGGATAGAGTTCTGCGCGATGCCATTTTTTTCTTCTGTTCCACGTTCTGTTTTAACTAAGTCTGAAAATTACAAGATAAGAATGTTTAACGGAAAATACTTGTATTTATTTGTTCCTTATAAGATCTTTGCTGAACGTTTATACTATATAATGTGTAATTATTTTGCAGGAGTTTTATCCCGCTTTATTACAAATATTTATACAAATGAGTATTTATTTATATTTAGTTAATAAGAATTTAACCTAACCTCGCTTTCAATTAAGATAGCGTGTTGACATACATTTTGCATTCACTTCCAAAAACGTTTGTCACCACTATGTCAGTGTTTATGGGAAATGAAATATGAGGAAATGTTCATCCCGTTCGTTAGTGATATCCATATTGTGACCTGATAACCGTATTAATTGAGTACTAAAGATGTAATTCCCTTCGGACAGGAATCAAACCCGCATCGTTCGATTTACGACCAGTTGCTCTGACCACTGAGCTTCCGAGACAATGCGTTTTACAGGGGGGTTCTTGGGCTCGTGTATTCCCCACGCATTTGATATTTGTCACCATTCTGTCATCATTTACGAAAGTCCAAATATGTGGGGAAGGTTGAACCTTTAAGTAATTGATATCAAAGTTGTGACCTCTACACAACGTTGTGCCCAGATTATGACAAATTACTCGTTTTTTCTTGATTAGATAAATACATTCATATTTTGCAATATGAATCATTTGTATAAAAAATAAACTCACTTTAAATTGACAGTCAGTAATGCAGAAAATTCTCAGTACTGTTTTTTTGTATCTCACTTTTTGGAACTGCTGTAATAAGCTTAGATGGATTGTGAACTATGATAATTCGGCATCTCAGCACAAAACAAAATTTGTACTATATTTTTACTTTCTCGTATATCCACGAATATACGGAATAATATACATAGTATAGAGAAAGTTATGTAATACAGCGGAAAATCGATTTCGCCATTTTAACGGTCACACGTTTTGGAGTCGAAAAAGTGGTTTTATATAAACCGTCCGTCCGTCCGTCTGTGAACACTACTAGCGCCTAAACCACACGTACTATCCTTTCCAAATTGAACAAACCCCTGTTTTTCTGGCTGTAGTTGAAGCTCGGAAATTTTGAAAAATCTTTTAAATTTGGGGATACTTTACATAAAGCTTTCGGACATTTTCAAAATTTTCTCAAAAACGGCTCCAAATTTTCTTGTAAGAATAGAGTAAAATACACTTAGAATGATAACAAAGGTCCAATTTTCACGGTTGAATTTGAATTTTCAAAAATTGCAAAAGTTTGAACTTTTTGGGGCGTCATCCTACAACTACAAAATTGAAAACAGAGATTTTTCTTTCAAATGAAATTTGTTGTCCATAATTCGTTCTTGCATAACAGGCATGTAGGCTTTTTTGAAATGTTGGCATTTTTCGTGCAAAAGTACGAGCAATATTTACAATTTTAAAGAATGGTTTGAAATGCAAAACTCCATTGAAACCGTTTTTCTTTTCTTAACTATTAAAACGTTTCGAAACCGATTTTATTATTTCTTTCGTTGTAAGGAACATTCCTGTCTTCAGCAAGCAAAACTCAACAAGTATCACTCGTCAACACATCCTAATCTGAAAAACATTGTATAGGTGACTGCGCGGAGTGTCGTCCTGTAGTTAAGGTGCTACGGTGCTTGCTTGAGAAACTGGAGGACTCAAGTTCAGGTCCTGGCCTATTCATGCAATTTTTTATTTTTGAAAATGTGTGATATTTTAATTAATACTTTTCCTTCTCAATAATTTAAGGTATGCATTTGCAGTTGTCGTTTGAGAGTTTTCAAAATCTAATGAAGTGGTAATAGTGTAACATTTGTTATATACGAGTAATAAGAAAACATTACCAATAACACGAGAAAATAAGAGCTTATTTTTATTGAAATGTGAGTAGATGAACAAAGAGATAATAACTGCGTAATGATAGGTGATTTTTCTTGAAGTCAATAAATGTTTCTTAGATGCAGCAACTTACTTACTTACTTACTTTACTTACTTGCTTTACTTACTTGCAGCAAATGAATTCTGAATGTCGGACCGAGTCGAAACTTGTTTTTTGGCCCAATGTTATCACGTTTAATAATCTCACCTTGGGCAGAGGCGATAAGTGTTGAGCGTCAGGCTAGAACCGAAGCGCCTGCTAGCAAAAATTACATAGTACTGAACTGAAACATTCTTAAGTAGAATTAACCATTTTATAGTGCCGCGTAGATTTCTTTACTTTCTTATTGTCTCCTAGAGGTAATTTATTTAATATTTTAAATTGCAGAAGTGCGGAAAAGCAATGAGTTTGAAGACAAAATTCGTAAGATTCTTAATTGACTGCGTTCACGGAAATACGTACGTATGTCTGTGTTGGTAGCGAAATCGCTTAGGTGCGTGGCTTCACAATAGAGGAACGCGTGTTCAAATCCGGTATGATATCAGCGGTTTTTTACTTGACGAGCAATGAAATTCAGTTCTTAATAACGATGTCGAGAATGTTCTGAGCATTCTTTTTCTTTGCAAGAAGACACCATTACAGAACTGCGGAAAGAATTGGACGTACTTTCGATATGGTTGCTTACCAGATCATTCACTACTCCATATTTTCCTCTTCATAGGCCGCTTTTGGTTTTTGCATTACTACGTTCGTTTCCTTCCCAATCCCTAATACGAGTATTACGTCCTTTGTAATTAATGTTATTTATTTGTGTCTCTCTGCTCTTTTCTCAATTTCTCTAGCTGAAATGTTTTCTTTGCTTTAAAAAGTTAAGAAATGCTTACACTTCGCTACTACCAAAATATAAGGAACTAGTGCTACAGAATGGGACAGACTTTCTCATAGCAAATGTTTATAATTTCCTTTCTGTGGACTGGTTTTAAGGTTCTGCTCCGTTCTCTTGCCAGCTGCCATCTATCGCCGCACAAAATACATTATTTGACATTTTCTCATTTTTTCGGTTCCAAATAGTAGAATCGAAATATTATTTCGAGAATATTGAAGAAGACTAAAATCTTGACCTAAATAGCTATTTTCATTGAAAAATTTGGAGCCGTTGTTAAAAAATGGCGTTAAGCGTTACTGTAAATGCGAAATTTGAAGCTCTTTTTAACAGGAATCTATTGAGTTTTCAAAAAACTTCCTCTTAAGTCATTTGAAGCACTTCTACTCACAAGTTAAATAATGTATACAAATATATTCAAATGTGCATATTAACGGCATGAAAAATAATTCAAAAAATTACATTCGTGTAATTTTTTAAAAAACAGTTTTGTTGTATTCTTATACAACAAAATGAACTTTACGTCATATTAAACAGTACAATTCGCACTATCCATTGGAGAAGTTTGAGGAAAACATTTGGAGCCATTTTTGAGAAAATGGCGTTTGAGCTTTTCTGAAAATGCGGAATTTTGAGGTCATTTTTACAAAAAAATATTGAGATTTCGAGAAGCTTTATTTGATATTTTTAAAGCACATGTACTCATTAATACAATTAAGTTAAGAAATTGCCTTTAATGTAAATATTACCAACGTGAGAGATAAGTTAAAAAAATTACGTTTTTGTAATTTTTGAAAAAACAAAAGAATAGAACAATATCTCGTTTATGTCATCGGATAGGCTGCATTTGGAATTACCCCCACCAAAAATTTAAAGAAAAAATTTGGAGCCGTTTTTGAGAAAATCTTGTTTATGTTAATTTTTTAAATTGCCAATATTGCACGGCATATTGTGCGAAATCAACTAAAACTTAAAAAAAAATTGCATGACCTTATTAAAAGAACTAATTATGAGCAACAAGTTTCATTTGAATCTTTATCAAAATCTTTATCTTTAATTTTGTAGTTGTAGGAAGACGCCGCAAAATTTTCAAATTTTCGCAATTTTTGAAAATTCGGAGTTAGCCGAGAAAAATTGGACCTATTCTACCTTTATAAGTGTATTTTCCTCTATTCTTACAATAAATTTAAAGCATAAAATTTGGAGCCGTTTTTGAGAAAATTTTGAAAATGTCCGGGGAACTTCACATAAAGTCCCTCAAAAAATTAATGAATGTTTTTCAGAATCGCATAGCCTCAGCTCAGGCAAAAACGACAGGGGTTTCTTCAATTTGGAAAAAATCGTATGCATTGATTAGGCTCTAGAGTTGTACCAGGCGGACAGACGGACGTTTTGCTTCCAATTGGTTTTTCGGCATCAAGGATCCACAAAACTGGGATTGTGGTTACACCAGGTGTTAGAGGATTTTTTTTCTCGTAATTTAGCAATTGCTTTGGTTCAGTTTTTCATCACCAGAGCGCGACAATGTTTTTTTTCCACCGAAAATGCGCCGTTTACATAACATTCTCTATACTACGTATATACGTAAGTATACGAGAAAGTAATATGTAAAGTGGTTGTTAACATGCGTAACGCAGATAAATTTTAAGGAATGAGTTAGTAATAAAGTTCAAAAAAATAATTCTTGGTTTTTAAAACTATGTATTTATATAATAAATATTCGATTATTAGTTGAAGTAAATATGATTATCATGCCCATTTGCGAACATGCTGAAAGGCTACATTGTTGTGAATGATATTGATTAATAAACAAGCCTATTATTGAATGTTCTTCTCAATCATTCATTCAGGAGTATGCTACAACTATTTTACTAAACTATTCCAACCGCAGATCCAAAAGGAAAGACTCAGGGTCACGTGACCCTCTCTTGATCCCAGAAAATATTCATTTCTCTCTCCTAATGAATTAGTGGTACACTAGTAATGAAGATGAAGATTATATATATATATATATATATATATATATATATATATATATATATAATATTTTTTATCAGAAACAGTTCTTTAACCCTTTTCTTGACGTTGAATTATTTGTTACATTATTTTAGGAGACACCCAATAAGCCATGCAAGACTGGTAAAACATAATGTTGAAAGGTTTGTTTAGTCCATAATCCAAATAACTAAAAGAAATTGGTGGATATCGTTTAACACTTCGAGAACGGCTGCAGAACCTTTTGAATTCATACATAAGCGATTTCCCGCTTTTTGGAGTCAGCGTATCACTTGAAAAATAAATATAAAGATAATTTTTTTGTATCTGTAACATTTAATCCAGAAATTAATAAAAAACATATAAAAATGGAAACTCAAAACAAATGATGAAAAGTCAAGACACATGGTTGTAGGGAAATCTCGATATGGTCTAGAACAGAAATATGTATATTTCGAGTAGTAAAGGAATTTAAATATCTCCGAGTGACTATTAGAGCAGGGGGATCTAATAATAATGACTTATTAAAAAATAAGTAAGGGAAGGCCAACTTCATAATATTTTATAAAACAAGAATTTTCGAAAGAAAACTAAGAGACAATATACCAGACAATGGTGGAGAGCTGTGTTACGTATGGATTAAAAATGATGCAATAAACTCTCGGTTAAATGCTATGAAAATGAAATTTTGGAGACGATGTTGTCAGTATACTGTTTGGTAGAATACCAAACAAAGAGATTAGACAGATAATAAAGATTGAGAGACAAGTGATCGAAAATGTAGAATCCAAACAACTTCAATGCTATGCTGCAGAATGCATGCTGACAGAATATCAAAAATTAACTTTGAGTGATTCCCTTTCGAAAGAAGAAAACGAGGAAGGCCCAGGAAATCCTGTAAATACGTCATCGATTCGACAATGAAGAGCAGAAGAATAGAGGAAGATGCCTGACGGAATAAAAAACATTGGTGTGTAGATTGCGAAAAACTGTCATTAGAACTGTAAAATACTCGCTTAAGAATTAATAATAATTACCTTTAACACGAAGTGGAAGATACCGGATGAGGAAGCCTTGTTATTATATGCTGGCAAAAGTAAGCGGGGCTAACAGAACTTGCCGGAATCCCAAAGCAAAAGCAAAGTTACGTTCTTATTTGAAAAGATTAAATGAAAACAAAAAAAATGATTATTTTGTAGAGGGGAGTCCTTTAGATAACAAATATCAGATATTACTCTATTTAGTATTTATAATATTTGTAAGCTTTGTCCTTTTATCGGCATGATATCTTTTTCAATGGGAACAACTATTCTTCGGAATTTATAAGTCGAAAAGTAAATATAGTATTTAGGTAAAAAAAAGACGATTGAATTATGTTTTCGAAAAATTTACGGGACTGAAGTAAAAAGAGAAAACTATCACAAATAGTAAATTCACATTTCTTGTATGTTGCACCAATGAATAGTGTCAATTCCTCATTTAAAATCTATTTTTGACCTACCAATAACATATGTGGGTCTCATTAACCTGGTAATCTTTCACTTTAGCGGCGATAACATAATTCACCATAAGTGAACGGCATTTTATCGACGAATGACAGAAAATACAATTACAATAGCCAGTAGGACTTCTGATGAAGTATTCCAAAGGCAGATTTTTTTTAAAACTCCAGACATTTGTTCATTTCTCTCTTGGTATGCAACATGTATTCTCAAATTAATGTTGAAATATTTAGTATCACTTTCGGAATCCTAAAACTTAAGTAAATGGAACGCAAAGTGACCCTGAAGATTTGGTTACGAACCCAACAGCGATAGCAGATTTCTCCGTCTTCCCGACCTTGCATTAAAGTGGTCGCCGAAGAGTGCGACCAAATGTGAATGAATTATGAATTTGAGGTCATTTCGTTATTATTTAGATTTTCTTTGTAAAATCGTCTCTGCGTGAGATAAACTATATACGAACACAAACTATCAATCAATGGGCAGTTCATTTTAAAACGTTACATTGTAATATTGTAGCAGTGCGTTTCAACAATAATAAATATTTTAGTTATAATTTTAAAATTCAATCTTAATTCATATTATAGTACTTTAATTAAATTACTTAATAAATATATTGAGACGAGCTCGAATATACGCCCTGGTAACGGACCAGACCATATATAAAAATTCCCAAAATACCGTCTTCAGCAGTTCGCTAATTTGAACGGGGCGCGAGAACCACGTCACTGTCTGACGTCGGCCGCGGCCGCGTCGAGCGAAACGCTTGTCCACGAATAATAAATTCGAAAGATAAGCTTGGGAACGAGATCTTGTGATCGGCCGGTATCCGAAAAACGGGGAAGCCAACGGCAAGAAATTTTTTCCGTTGAAAGTTGAAGGACTCTCAGAAAAATCTCGGAGGAGGACGGATCGCTAGTCGCTAGCAGTGAACTTCACGCGAGATTGTTTCAGCCGAATACGGGAAGAGAACGAACATTGTACTCGTTCTTTGTTGATAACTCACAACGGAAAAGAAACATGTGTCAGTGAGAGCGAATTATGTGAATTCAGTGAGGGCTGAATCGGACTCTTTTCCGGCGTACGCCTAACAATTTTCTGCATCGCCGCTACGTCACACCACCGAAGCAAGGAGCCAAGGTGATAACCATTCCTGAAAACACCGCCAGAGAAGCATTTGTGTTGGGTAAGGAAGACGGGCGCAGAGGCGAGGCCGAGGCACTTCCCGTCCGAAAAAATTGGTTCGGAGACGCAGCGGAAGGAGGGGCGGAGGATCGTGGAGGCCAGGCTACCCCGACACGTCGGGAAGCGCAGCGAGAGCCCCGGAGGTCGCGTAGAGCGCGATTCCCACGTCCCCAAACGCCGAGGCGCCAAGGCGCCGCCCGCAGCACTCGACTAGGCCAGTTCACGTAAAACCCCATTGGAGAAGCGTGAGTACCCGGGCGACAGACGGTTGCAGAAACGAAAGAAATGTAATTGAACGATGCTAAACCACACTGTTTGTTTCTTAAAAGCTTTCAAGTATTAGGTATTTCAAGCCACGTTTGTGAACGTTGATGTGTAGAACTCCTGATTGAAAGCCATGTTAAGAACAGAAATGACTAATTCACTTTAAACAAGTCACCCAATTAATTAAGTGTTAAAAAAGGGGTGTTGTAAATAGTTTGATTAATTTTGCTCTGTGACGTGTTTTGTTTAAGAAGTAGTGATTGAAGTGTGTTATGGATTAATAACCATTTGTCAGGAATGAAAGCAATTCAAAGTAGGAAGGTTCAACTTTGTATTCTTTGGGTCCTTAAGACCAAGGCATGCCTGCACCAAATGGTGTATAAAGTACAATTCATTAAATGAATCGTTCGAAATACCTAATTATTGTGAATAGAGGTAGCAATAATTGAATAATTGCTCCGAATATTCATTTCCGAGCACGAAGGTCACGTTCTGTTCGTGACTGTTTGTCAAGGACTATTTTTGTTGAATTTGTGTGTTTTTTTTGTCATTCTTTGAGTGTAGAATATACAGCCTTGTATGCCAGAGCCACAAGTGTTTTGCTTTGAGTATAAACCTGCCCGTATTCCCCACCCAAGTGCATTTTCAGACAAGCCTCATCCAGGCAAGCGATTCGAAACAACTCGAGTTCGAAACAGTGTTTGCATAGATCTGCTTATCTAGAAGAAGTGAGTGTAACATTCCAATGACGTGTAAATTTGTGTCATTGCTTGTCTCTCGAAAATAAAAATATCGTAACGTAAAAATATACTTGCTATAATAATGTAAATATAGTAATTTTATTGCGTTGGATTGGAAATCATACATAAATTACATGTAAGTCATATAATGATATGAGTGTGTGTTCTTCCAAAGTTCACGCAATAGACAAAAGCTGGTGTTTCTACCTTTGCAAACATTAAGATGTAAAACTGTTTTATAAAAGTCATATCACGTTTTTGAGTCTCACGCAAAAATCCTCAAAGACTAGGTATTGTAATGATCCAGAATCCCCCAAAAACAGTTTTGGTTTAAAATGTTAACATAGCAAAGAATAACAAGAGTGGGAGGTGAGAAGACAAGAGAGGGTGGCATCACGCATGAACAATTTTATAAATTAAAAGAATGCACGAAATAGACAGTATTAATCTGTAGTACACAATTTTAGGAACCAGTTAAAAGTTGTTTCAAGTATATCGCGTTAGGGGTTCGGAAGATGTAAGCAAATTTAGAATTGCATTTTTGGCGAAGAAATTGGAAATCAAGAGCCATTCGTATAGTTATGAAAGAGCGATTTTTTTAAATATTAAGAAAACGCGTGAAGCTATCGCGACGAAACTTTTAGAATTGATAGAGGACATTTCGCAGAACATTACGATATTTCTCGCAGCTTTGAGAAATATCGAGGAGCCGCAGTAGAAATTAAAATCCAAATTATGTAATTAGAATTAATACAAGAATAATGACGCATCGCGATGACGTCACAGTTACGTCACGACGCAACAAGACCAAAATCAAGCTAATTTAGGTTAAAGATTAAAAATAATAAGAGTGAATAATAAGTGAAATGACGTTGAAAGACAGAATTCAATGAAAAAGTTATGATATTATTTGTGGAGACATGCAAGCGATCGGTGAATGTTCGTTGGAAAATAGATGAAGGATCTTGACAACAATGAGAAAGGGGGATGGTGAAAAAAGACGCTGATGGTCAGACGTGTCATGTAGTCCTCCGCGTAAGACATTATTTAGTATGAAAATACTCGAGGAACAGTTAATATTTTTACTTAATATTGTTATCGGACAGTAAACATTTTTTCATATTTTTTCGTATTTTTCCAGAATTTTTCCAGAACGTATTTTTTCAGAAAATGCCGAAGTCTATTACTATAACACTCGACGTAGAAATCATATTCATCAGGTGACAGTATCAACAGCTCATTACAAAAAATTCACATACAATACATGTACATTATTTTACAACACTTTTCCAGATGACATTAAACATTCTTTCATAGTTCCAGTTCACACCAAGGGAATTAGAAAACTTAACTACGAGAAAGTCTGTGCCACTCTGTAGCACTTCTAGTTCATTCCTGTAATTGTAACCTATACCCCTAATTTCCCATTTTCATGGCATCCAATACCTATTGATTATTGTGGTCTCCAGTGGGAGTATACTCGCTCTCCTGTATGTAACTCTTAATTACTACGCATGCTAAGTTGCAGTTCTATTCATCCTTGTAAAGCGAATGCCTCGTGGTCTAAGAAAATGTTAAACAAAAACAAACTAGAGATGCTACAGAATGCCACAGACTTTCTTGTACCAATTTTTTCTAATTTCCTTGCTGTGGTCTGGTTTTAAGGTCTTGCTTCATTCTCTGGCGAGCTGCCATCTACCGCCGCCCAAAGTACATTTTTAGACATTTTTTCAACTTTTCACTTTCCTAACAGTAGAACCGAAATATTACTTAAAAATATTAAATAAGATTAAAACCGCGTTATAAATAGAAATTTTCGTGGAAAAATTTGGAGCTGTTTTTAAGAAAATGGCGATTAAGCATTACTGTAAATGCTATTGAAATTGAACGCTCATTTTCACAGGAATTTATTGAGTTTTCGAAAAACTTCATTTGACGTCATTTGAAGCATTTTCACTCAGAAATGCAACAATATGTACAAAACGATGGAAATGTGCATATTAACGGCGTGAGAGATTTTTTTTTTAAGAATACACCCAGATCAACTTTACGTCATGTTAAAAGTGCAAATACCACTATTGGTTGGAAAAAGGTTTGAAGAAAAAATTTGGAGCCAAGGTTTTGAGCTCGTTACAACAGAAAACTGCTGAGATTTCGCGAAACTTTATTTGACATTATTTAAAGCGCGTGTACTCATAAATCTAATAATGTGAAGAAATTGCCTCTACTGTAAGTATTACCAATGTGAGAGATAACTCAAAAAATTACGTTTTTGTAATTTAAAAAAAGAATAGAGCAATAGGGTTCGTTTGTCACTAACTCTATCAAAAATATAAAGAAAATATATGGAGCCTTTTTGAGAAAATCTTGTTTTTGTTATTTTTGCAAATCTTCACGTTTGCAAACACGTTTTGGGATATTTCTTTGAATTTTCTGGATGGATCCGAAAACAAATTATCAGTTCTCCATCCGGAGACTGAGACGCGTCGAATGACACCTCATTTATCTCGATTGGTGCAAGAGAAGTGGTCTAGTCCTAAGTGACGGAAATCGAACACACGCACATCTGCTCACTCAGGAGTTACTCAAATACTGTATAGGGATTACTAAAGGCGAGAAAGTACGTGCTGTTTTAACTTGAGTATACTTGATTTCTCGTAACGTGGTGCGTGGGGCACCTGTCTTCACGATGGAATATGGCACGGGTTTTTGCGTCTTTCTCGATCTTGCCGCAAGATGTTGAATGATCGCGACCTATCAAAGAGTTATGCAGATCAAACGACACTATCGAGAAAGACGCGAAAACCCATGCCATATTCCGTCGTGGACAATCCCCTGGACGAACACCCAATTATAGTTGTTACACTGTATGGAGCCGTTTGTGAGAAAATTTTGTTTTTAATAATTTTTAAAATTGTACATATTTCACTCAAAACTACGCAAAAACTAGTAATAGCCTCTTTTTTTAATGTTACTGACAATGAAAGAACTAATTTCATTTGAAGAAACTAGAGGTGCTACAGAATGACACAGACTTTCTCGTAGCATTTTTTTCTAATTTATCGGTGTGAGCTGGTTTAACGGTCTTGCTACATTCTCAGACCAGCTGCCATCTATCGTCACCAAAAGTACATTTTCTTGACACTTACTTAACTTTTCGGTTTCTTAATAGTGGAACCGAAATATGACTTCAAGAATATTAAAGACGAGTAAAATAACGCCCTAAATAGAAATTATCATTGAAAAATTTGAAACCGTTTTTAAGAAAATGGCGATTAAGCATTATTGTAAATGCGAAATTTGAAGCTCTTTTTCGCAGGAATCTATTGAGTTTTCGAAAAACGTTATTTGAAGCACTCCCATTCACAAATGCAATGATGTATACAAATCTAAGTGAATATGCATATGAACGGCGTGAGAAATATTTCTAAAACCAATTACATTTGTGTAATTTAAAAAAATTAAAATAATACACCAAAATATATTTTATGTCATCTTAATCAGCTTAATTTTCGCTAACCGTACACAAAATTTGAAGGCAAAATTTGGAGCCATTTTTGAGAAAATGGCGTTCGAGCTTTTCTGAATATGAATTTTTCTCATTTTACAGAAAACTGTTGAGTTTTCGAGAAACTTTATTTGACATTATTTAAAGCACATGTGCTCATAAATATAATAATGTGAAGAAATCGCCTTTAATGTAAATTTTACAGATGTGAGAGACAAGTCAAAAAATTTCATTTTGAAATTAAAAAATAACAACAAAAGAATACAGCAATATGGCGTTTATGTCATGGCATAGAGATTGTTTGAAACAAACCTTACCAAAAATTTAAAGAAAAAGTTGGAGCCGTTTTTGAGAAAATCTTTTTTTTTTTGTTATTTTTAAAATTGCAAATATTATATGCACTATTGAACGAAAACTACTAAAATTTGCAAAAAATCTACATGGCCTAATTGAAAGAACTATTTATGCACAACACGTTTCATTTGAAGGAGAAATCCATGTCTTCAATTTTGTAGTTGTAGGAAGACGCCGGAAAAAATTCAAACTTTAGCAATTTTCGAAAATTCAGAGTTAACCGTGAAATGCCACCCTTATAAGTGCCACTACCTATAAGTGCTACTACTACTAAGTGACCTATGCCACCTTTATAAGTGTATTTTGCTCCATTCATACAAGAAATTTAAAGAAAAAATTCGGAGCCGTTTTTGAGAAAATTTTTGGGGTACTTTTACTTAAAGAATGTTTTTAAAAATTTCAAAGCTTCAACTGGAGCCAGATCGACATAAAATTCTTCAATTTGGAATATACCGTACGGATGGTTTAGGTGCAAGTAGTGCTCAGACGGACGGACACACGGACGGAGGGACGTTTTGCTTCCAATTGGTTTCTCGGCATCAAGGACCCACAAAACAGGGATTCTGGTTACACTACGTGTTAGAGGATTATTTTCTCTTAATTTAGCAAGTGGTTTCATGCACTTTTTTGCCACCAGAGCCCGGCAACGAATATTTTTCCGGGAAAATCGGCCGTTTTGTCGCGCAGCATTACTTAACTTTCTCTATACTACGTATATTACTCCGTATATACGTACGTATACGAGAAAGTAAAAATGCTATTATTATTGTTGTAGGAAGACGCCCAAAATGGAAACATGTGTAATTTTAGAAAATCTTCCCTTGCGGTGAACACCGATCTTTTGTTTTATTTATAATGTTTTTCGCTCTATTCTGTCAATTAAAGAAAACTAGTCGTCCTAAATAGCATACACTTTCTCTCATTAATTTAACGGCACAACAATATTGTACTGTTACATGAACCTGCATAATCGTTTCCAACCAACAATTTTTTTCCAAACAGAGAATCGAACTCACAGTCAGATCCATGGAGTTAACTAGCCGTGCGCTCTTCGCTACACCTCACAGTGAAAAATTCTGGAGAGGTTTTTGAGAAAATGATTTTACTTTTTCGCCCAGTACTTACGCAGTTTAGGAAAAGTAGTGCTGGGTGGGGGATGGGGGATGGCGAATTTTCGACAGAAAAACTCCTTTTGCTGGGCCCTGGTAAAGGGAAAGTATATAAATCTTGTTTCTGTATGTCGTAAGTTATATGATCTAACACGTTTTTAGTCAGAATTCACGTTTGGTCGGCCCTTGATACCGAAAATCCATTGACAGAGAAACGTCTGTCCATCGACAGTCACCGGCACCGACAACGCCACTGGGAAAACCATTAGCCGGATTTTTATCAAAATTGATATTTCCCGATTTATCGCGGTCCCATCACGTGTTTGATTTTTGGGGGTGTTTTAAATGAAACCTAACAAAACAAAAGATGCATAAATAAATGACGTACGTCGCATTTTGAAAATGTAAAAAATTCTAAATTTGTTTGACCTATTCCTTCAACTACAATTATGAAGGTAGAAAATGTTTCCTTAACAAATGCTATTTATCAAAAATTGATCTTTGTACAAGGAGATGTTTAATTTTTCCAAATTATATGTATTTTTGTGAAATATACGCAATTTTTAAATTTCAAGCAATTATTTTCTCAAAAGCCTCCCAATTTTTTCTTTAAATTTTTCTCATCATGTAGCAAAGAATGGTAAAGAAAGTGAAACTGGTCCCATTTTCAGAGAACTCAGTAATTTCGAAAACTGCGAAAAAAAAAACTAAATTATAAATTCGTATGTTCCGCTCTACGTTTGACGCGCTGTTATTTTGCGAAATGGCAACAAGGCGGATTAACATTTTTCGGATTCCTCTCAGTGTTGCCGCTTATGATCTTATGATGTATCTAATAGTCGTATGATATGAAATAGATTTAATTTAGAATAAGAATTTAACTTTTAATTCTCAAGAAGTTTTGATCGATGATTATGGTATTAAAAAAATAGAACTTCATTTTCATGTAATCAATGCAAGCGTGTATGAAATTATTCTTGCTTTATTGTATAAAGTGCTGCAAATACTGTAAGGGTTATATTTATTCATGTTTGTTTCATTTGTAAAAGTAAAAAATTACTACTGCTTTTGACCATCAAAATAAATGCAGATATGCACCACAGGCACTTCACTTGAACTGGACTTTTAAATCAAATAATAGTTGCGGTGTTAGTAGGCATAAATTGCAATATTTCAATATTACATAACTGTTTCCAATAATGAGAGAAATTATATGGCTCTAGTTTATAAATTGCATTCATTTCAAGCTACTCATTTTTTCAAACAATTCAAACACGCAGAAACTACTAGATTTTTTTTTTCAAAAAATTGTACATGACCTTTTTTAAAGATAATATAATATGAATAGACTGTTTTTGATACTTTGTAAGAAACCATCGGCATAAACCCCTGTGTGCTACTGCTGTGAACAGAATTACTGCAATCACCAGATTTAAGACGACTAACGTACTAAGGTTGCAGATTATGGCATTCAAAATAGATTATTCCAACACATATTAAAATAAAATCAAACTCAGGTGTGTTTTAGGCTCTTAAAACCAAGTTTTCATATCCTCAGTGTGGATAGATGTGGCACATGAATTTAGTGTTGACAGATGAAAGCTGTGGGGACACGAGATATGTCAATTACTCAGTTCTAAGATAACTATTATTTCTCTAAAAATAGGTTTCACTCTCAATCGCATCCACATTAATATAACATTACCTGCAAGAACCGCTCTGCATGAACGCACTGCGATAGACGGTGACATTGCTCCAGCTGGGAAGAAACGTCAGCGATGCGGTGACTAGACTTACTTCGGTCTGTCCGTGGCAGTCCCGATAACGCGTACTGGCTTTTATAGCACTGCACACATACTGCAATGCGAGCTCATATCTTGATGGAGATCCTGAAAACGCTGATCAGGCATGGTGTGTCATCCGCATGTAAAGCCGTTTTCTCCATATCGGTTTCATCTCAAGACAATAATACCCAAGTGAGTGACATTTTCCTTGTCCCTTTAAGCAGACAAACACAAGCGGTTTTAACTCAAGAAGCAGCTCTCAGAAGTTTTCTTTGAAAGGCGTCTCTTAATATATTTTAATTAGTTATTTTGAAAGAAATTCACATTTTACCTGATGCGTTAGCGTATTAAGTTGTGATTGCGCAACAACGTTGCAAATCGGGAGAGGCTAGATTTTTGTCCTGGTCACCATTCTCCGACACCAATGAAGCATGTCTGTCGCTGAGTCGAACGACGCCACTACACTGCCAGAGTGAGAATTCAGGTATTTTCGTGCCTTGGCGAATCAACTTCAGATGTCGCGGAATCGGAAAACGATGGCGAAGAACGACAGCGACGGCAAAAACTTGAGAGAACGAGGGCAATCCTGCTCCGTAGATTGAATGTGGAGGGTCTAATTTCGTGTCAATGGACTTTTTTCATTTCGTGCGTTAGTTCGAAGTTTGTTTCAGTGAAGAGATGGGTTCAAGAACAGAGTACTCTACGCAAAGAAAGAAATAATCATTCCGGCTGAGTTAAACTAGAATCCAGTCTTGCTGCTCTCTCTGCAATGACTCTAACTGGTATGTCCTAGGATTTGCGTCTTGACGGAGACGAATTTTCGACACTATTTAACAAAATTTCTCCTCCAGAAAGCCTAATTATTTAACTACGAATTCGACCTAATTATTTAACTACGAATTCAGTGGCTTTATGGAGGAGTAATTTAGCTGCCGATTTCTCGTTGTTAGTTTTCCTTGGTTTGTCCAATCAATACAAAGCGAATGCCGGAGCAGGATACTCACAAACGGGCCACGGCCCGTCCGATATCAGTACTTCCTCCTCTATACTTCTATACTGTCCCCTTACAAACACTGAAACTGATACTAACACTGACACTTACTCTTACGTGCAATATACTATCACCCATGACGGGAGGCCAATCGGAGGGTTTGTCCTGGCTGATGCGGTGCCCCGTTTGGAATAGAAATCTGGAAGTGAATTCGAACTTTCCTTAGAGCTCTTAATTCCCGTCATGAAAATTCATGCAAAAACTGAAATAAACAATTTTAATAATTTGCTCTTTCGAATTTTCAAGCCGAAACTAGTGCTGCTAAACAGCACGTACTTTCTGATGCCTGATTTTTTGAAAATTTAAAAAATTAAAAATTTTTCGGCGTCTTTCTACAACTACAATTGTGAAGATTTTTTTGGTTAATGAAATATGTTCAAAATCAGATCTTGAAATAAGATCATGCTGAATTTTTGGAAAATATGAGTATTTTTTTAGTAATTTGGCGTCAAACTTAGACGCTCGCTCCGAATATCCAGCTGAAAATAAAATGAGACGCGATCCATTGCAGTTGGATGCTACGCAAGTTACAATTTGTATATTATTTATTTTTTTGTTCGTTTCCTATATACGAGCTGTTGTTATACGTTTAAAAAAATGTTTTAGAAATTCATTTAATTATATTTGAACTATATGAAATAAAAACGGTTAACCTTCAGGGAATAACAGATTGGAATGCAACAATAACATTCCCCGTCGCGAATCGGCAACTGAATTTCAGTGAATTACGACTCATTGTTATGATATGATTTAGGTGGAAAGTAGTTATAACTGTCAAATTGTGTTGACATTTATGTGAAAAAATTTAGTCTTCTCACCAAATTTTCTACGAGCTGTAATGAGTTTTACAAAAAAAAAAAAAAAAAAAAAAAAAAAAAAAAAAAAAAGATCTGTTCATTCGGAGAGAAATTGTGGGATGAATAGTATCATGTAACCACTACTAAAGACGGGAAAATAAATGCTGTTTTAACACCACTCGGCCAGATGACCTAAAAGAGAGAGAAAGAGTTCTAGGATTGTGTCGTCAGATGATGGAAACCTAGTGATACGTAAATGGAGGGACAGAAATGTTGTTTCATTTGTGTTCAATGATAATCTAGGGTTGCCTACAATTCAGGTAAAGCTGTTTTCCCAAAAAGGAAAAAAAGAACATAAATGTTCAAAAACCCAACAATGTATAGAAATTTAACAAAAATACGGGAGGTGTCAACACAGCAGATGAAAATGTTAGTTTCTGTATAGTATATAGACGTGTAAAGTATTGTATTGTATCATGTATTGATACTGCCTTATTGCGGCGCTTATTGATACTGCCTACATTTCAACCCTTAGTTCTGGTGGCCATCTTTTTGTCGTCACGCTTAGAAGGCTTAGATTCCTGCATAAATACGCTTATATTTAAGCTTTCTGTGAGCACCGTGGTTTGCGTAGACTGGCGAAGTTTATTTGCTTAACTGTTAATTTAAGCTTCGTTCTCGCAGCAACAACTAGAAGTACTATTGTTGATTGATACCAATGAAGATGGGAGTCCGAAGCCTTCGGGATTTATAATCTTCCTAGTGCAGTGTCATTCAGCAAGTTGCTGCAACTTCTACTAAGATTGTTTCTTATGCGTGTAGTGCAACCATTCACTTCACTTTTTCCCATGGACTACAAGTGCTGTCCACCTTGTAGAGAGAACTACGATGGAAGTGGGCCACATTTTCCCATGTTTCAATTTCACGACACCCTTACGAAAAATTGGATCTCGGCAGAATTTCGTTCCCAAGCAACACAGCAACGTATTGGAATTCATGTTTCTGTGAAAAGTTTGTGACATAAACTACAGTTCTCTTGCAATTGGCATGGTTCCACATCGTATCTACTAATTTCTAAATGCTCATTTTATTCTTATTCAAAATATTTTCTGTTTTTATCGCGCATCTATCAAACTCTTAGTCAAAATATAAAATCTGTTTTTATCGCTCATTTCTCAAATTTCAAACTCTGCTAATTTAAGTCAATATACATTCATTAACAAGGCATTTCAAGAGGAGAAAATATTTTTTTGAAAATATGAATTAAAAATGAAATTTGTCGAAAGCAAAGTCCTGCATATTTTCCACAATGTTGTTTATTTTTTCTGGTATGGCTGACTTAAAGACCTACTAGCTAATTTAAGATAAATAATTGTTTTACTTTGTTTATCTGACTTTTCTCATTTTCTTGGAAGATGGCTGCACTCCATTTTCATAAAAGGGAAATTCGCTGTAAGTGCTAATGCTTTGATGAAAAGTCAGAAAATGAGCTACAATGTGGACGACCGAGACTCAAGGAAAGAACCATCCCCACGAAATTGCCAGGGTGTTCTGCGTGAGAATCCAAAAGAGAAGACAGAAGGCTCAAGAACATTTGCGAAGGGCAATATCAGAGAGCTTAGACCTCCCATCTCGATCACGTTTTTCGTCCAGTTTTCCTGATCCTTTGAACAAATGCTGAGATGGCACCTTGTTTTGCTTCTGAACACAAATGTCACTTCATTACCTGCGCACATTTTCTAGAATTCAGTGGGAAATATGGTTATTCAAATAATCGTTCTCCATGTTGTCGCGGCAGGAAGTATTATTCCTTCACGAGGGACATGATAAGAGTCCAAATTTACAGCTGATTTACCCTTGAAATTAGATTTTATTACATCGGAGAGCATATTTTTGTTAACAAACCTTGCAACAAACGCTCATTTCTTTCTGTATTCAAAATGCAAGTAGTATATAGCATAGGGTAGGGATCACAGAATTATAAAAACGTGCACAGAATCCACTTCTACCCGTAGCACGTCACACACAATTTCGAAATGTTTTTGACGTAAAATAAATACATAAAAATAATTAGGGAAAGAGAGCACTTACAGTTTTTTTATGTTCTTAGTCAAAAAGAAAGAAACAATATTTGTAGAGAATGGACGATTGTGTACAGTGAACAGAAAAGGCTGTGTCTTGTTAGGATTTGTTTCTGTTTTACCTTTGCCAGTATTGTCGTCATCAGCAGTGATTCTGTGAAATTTTCAAGTCAGCGTGTTCAGGCATGATATTGCATTAAAAGGCTAAAAAATAACACTTTCCCTAGTGATTAATGATTTCAAAAAAAGTCATTTACACCTCGGACAAGTTGAAGTATTTGCAAGAAAGCTAGGACTATTACAATACATTCAGTACTGTAAATTCTCTTTTGAGCAGCTTAGTAAAAGATCTAGATGTTACGTGCAAGCAAGTTAAATTTATTATTAAAAATATTGTTTTATTAATCATTTAAAATAGGTAGAAATATAATTTGTACAGCGTATGATAGACCAGATGCTCATACTTCATTTCATATTTTATAATTTATATTGTATAAAATCCTCTCCTATATTATTTCAGCAATGTGGATGAGTTTTGCACACACGGAACCGATCTTCATAAATGATGTCTCTAAAGAAAGAGAACTTCACGGACACGTGTCGATTTGCACTTGGACTTTAAAAGAACGAAGGATTAGTTGAAAAAATGCACCTAAATATTCATGCCAAATGCAACACGCAACACTCAGGCAGCATTATTAAAATCTAAAGGAAGCGTTCTAGGACCTTAAAATTCGGAATTTTGAGGCTGAAAGCCACAAAGAAAGGTTTCTCGCAACGTAATCACACAGGACGTCGTCCCGCAGGACGAGAGCTTTTAGACATTCTATTACATTTTGCTGGTCCGGCACTTTTTGATACTACCTCACCTGTTCGGAATCTGCAACTGTATGTGAAATTAAACTAGTTATTTGATATTCTAGGTGATTAAATTGCACGGGTGCACCTCTCAGTTCGGTAATAAGTGAAATAATATCCCGAAGAGCAGGGTTGCGCTTGCTCGATCCTATTTTCGCTTAGACAACTTTACATAGCTTTCTCGAGAGTAAAAAGCTTTTGTAATATTTTTATGACTATCAAGGAATGCGCAAAGCAAACTGTGAAGGAAGATTGTGTGGGGAAATACGTGAGTTCCTTCAGCACACCGATTTTTGCTCGTTCTGCGCACCACCAGTTTGCGTCACGAACCACGTGACCACAGCACGGGCACTTCGTTTAAAAAGCCAGTACAGTCGCTGACCGCCATGTTGCTGGAGAGCGAGTAATGTTAAGAAACATTTTGAATGTGGTACAAAATGACAATTTTCAATTGTAACCAACCAAAAATAACGCGATGAAGGTATACAAGATGCAATATTTAAAAGAAATGCTTCATAAATCTATTTAAATGTCTTGTAACGATGTGATAATTTTGGGATCTAGCTGCATTTAAAATTCCCGCTAATGAGTTAGGGTAGAGATCACTGAATAATGAAAACGTGCACAGATTTCACTTCTCCCTGTCACACAGTTTTTACTGTTTTTTTGACGTAAAATAAATGAACACCTATGCTCGCTCGTGGCAGACGCCATCGCGCAATGTCCCGCATTTCTGTGCAATTTGTGCTAGCTCTTCCAAAACAAGTTCACAGTGCGCATTGTGTGAGCTTACTTTGATCACGATGCGTTGTATTCACGTAACTACCTTACATTATAATTTGTGATTAACTGTAGCTCATTCATGTGCTCATGTGCTCACGCTATGCCGCCTTCCTTGGAAATCATACATAGTGTCTGGTCGTTCGTTATGTGATCAGTGAATTACATACAATGCAGTGCCTGAACTTGGGTAATTATACTGCTGTGACTGTGTACGTGTCAGTCATTATGATATATTACACAATTACTGAACGAACTTTGTGTGCAGGTCACTATGCATAAGGGTATAAACTGTTAATCGTCTAATTATGTCACGTGCTACGTCCTGATTTAACGCTAAATGTGCTCGGCACATAAAACGATGCAATTACGCAGTGAGTCGTCACTCCACGCGTGTTACCACATGCATCTTCCGGCTCCCACGCGCTATACGTCGTAGCGCGCCTGTCCCGCGGTGAGCAGATAACGTCACCGCCCGCTCACGGTTCATCACCAGCTGAAGACTGACACTCCACGACAATCATCTGATTGGGTGTATTCTGCATGTTCAATGTCCATTTATCTGTATTTCAGCAACATGAACGGTCACGTTCTGATTTATATGTGTCCTCCCATCAAGCATCAATTTAAATGATCTTGTTTCAATTGATCAATTTTACACTCACAATGTTCATGCAAATCAGTCAAACCTTTTTCATTAGAGAATGTATTCAAATCAATGTAATTTCTTATGTAATGATTATTTTGATTTCAATTATATGCCCTATTTCCAACTGTGACTACTGATTCACCCAAATTACAGCAATTTCCCCCAGCAAGCACAATATCAACAGCGCATGTACTTGTTCATAATAAGTACTCTGGTCCTTCCAGGTATTTTAAGTATGGGTAATACATTACAGGTAAGATGGTCGAATTGGTGCTAATCATACCCAGTCCACTTATCATCATCTCTCAGCCAGTCCACTACAACTGCAACGACTACCCAACTACCCTGCAACAACAACCCCCATCTCGATCAGGTTTTTCGTCCAGTTTCCCTGATCCATTGAGCAAATGCTGAGATGGCCCCATGTTTTGTTTCTGGACATAAATGTAACTTCATTTTCTGTGCACGTCTTCTAGAATTCAGTGGGAAATACAATTATTCAAATTATCGTTTCCATGTTGTCGCGGCAGGAAGTAATAAGAGCCAAAATGTATTGCTTATTTATCCTCTAAAATAAATTTTATTACATGGGAGTTTTTTTGTTTGTTTTTTATCCCTTTCAAAATTAAAAATTTATTGCTTATTTATCCTTGAAAATAGATTTTATTACATGGGAGTTTTTGTTTTTTTTTCTCCTTTTCAAAATTCAAAATTTAAGTAGTATGTGACAAACTGTGAAGGAAGAAATTCTTAGTGTAGGGATCACAGAATTTTGAAAACGTGCACACAATGCACTTTTCCCCATAGCACATCATACGCAGTTTTTAACTGTTTTTTTGACGTAAAATAAATAAATAAATAGACTACTCTCACCGCTTACATAGAGGGACAACTAAATCAATGACGAACGGCACGCTCAATGTTTGACAATGGGGATCCAATGAGTACGGAACTGGGGAGAGCCGCAATATTCCTCAAATAGCTAAGGCATCGACCGTGTTGCAATGAAATGATGTTTCTTTTCCCTAGTGAATCGTACCTCGGTTAATCGGCACTTGGATAATCTCATGCCTTCTATAGTATCTAATCTTATCTTACCATGAATAAGTTCGCGGAAACTTAATTTTTTTAAAAAAAATCATATTCATTTTGTCCTCTTCCAAATTGTTCCCTTGAGAAGTAATACGAGCATTAATGCTAGTGTTTCTCCAGTCCTCGAAGTACTTCTGAAACGCAGTTTCAGTATATTGTTTTTTAGGGCCCTGCTTTTATTTCTTCAATATTGGCAAAACCTCCTTTCTATAAAAGTAGGATATCTTAAGCTTTGTGAATAGGGCAAATTCACAGGGCGCAATGCCCGGTGAATTCTGAGACTGAGGTGTAATAGTATTGTTTTTGGTTAAAAATGATGAACCAGCAGAGACGTGTGAGCAGGTGCATTTTCGTGGTGAACTGCCATGAATTGTTTCGTCACGAATCCGAGGATTTTCTTGTTATTGCTTCATGTAAGCGGCAAAACTTCGTATTGACTCTACAATTGGCAAGAACTTCTGATGATACATTTCGTATTTATTTAGTCAAAAAACAGTAAAAACTTTGTGACGTATGAAGGGACATCATCTGTGTACGCTTCCAGTTCCAGAATCCCTTCCCAATATTTTAACTTTAAATAGTTGAAAGATGAAAAAAGTTTTAAATAATAATAATAGTAATAATAATAATAATAATAATAATAATAATAATAAAAAGCGCTAGATTAGCAAGATTTGAAAAATTAGACAGTTTCGTTCCCGTGTTGTAGGGAGTCGTGAGTCGGAACTGTAGTGACGTTGCAGCTCCCCATTGGAGTGTGTCTTCCCTCCCTCTTAACAAGTACAGTGAAGCTACCTCCAGAACTAAATCAAGGGGCCATCTCAGCATTTGCTCACTGGATAAAAACGTGATCGAGATGGGGGTCATTGAACCAGAAGCTGAAGCACATTATTGATTACAGGTATATTGTATTTTTTAAAATTATACATTACAAATGTAAACTAATTCATTATACTATATCATTGTTTTGTTAAAATAAACATTTTTCTTTTTGAGGATCAGTAAAGTCTCTAATTGTATGGAAACAGTTATGCAGCAGAAAATATTTTATTTTCAACTTCAATTTGTGTACCGATTTTAATTGTTTAACGTCATCTGGCAATGCGTTGTAAAGTAACGTGAATTGTAAATAATTTGACATATATTAGTACTCGATCCTTATCAAATAAACTACAGGTTAGAGTTCCTATATACGAGGTAATCTCGGACCCAATAACCTAGTTTACTTGTAAAAACGTACCAAATAAGATTTGATAAGATGTAAAATGTTCATGTTTCTGGCGCAAAAAAAGCAAATGCATGTTGTTGATAAATGCTGAACAAAAATAAAATTACTTCCGTGCATTAACAATGCATTAACATCATTTTACAAGGGATATATGTTAAAAAGGGCCTTGTAAATAAACAGAACTCATCGAGTCTATAACTTTAGAAGGGTTATTTTACAACTAAGTCTTATAGAAACATCTAGAAGGAAATCATATATACTTTAATTTTCTAAAGAGTATACGTCTCTATGGGATTGATAGTTATGGAGATATTATATATAAAAAACTTCGAAAAATTACCTTTAAACGGACCCACCTCCACACTTCAGAATTTTTAGTATAATTTGTGGTAGGTACCAACAAACAATCCAAACAAATTACAATTACAAAACTCCGTGATTTTTTCCTTCGATTGCCAATGTTTGGTCAAATTTGACTGGGCAACTTGAGCACGTGGACATGATCCAAATAACGTCTTTCACACAGTTCTTGGATTATTTGCCTTCTGTCTTTTCCAATTATTTCATGCACATTCGGCCTATAATATATACATTGAAAATGTTAGTACCGGAAGCGGTAGCTCAGTGCATCAACTGATGTCACTGCAGCGCCTCTGACCGGGAGGTCCGAGGTTCGAGTCCTGATGGCGGCAGGATTTTCGACAATAGCTTTTCAGCTAGGTCGAATTCAGTCGCTGTCTGGAGAAGAATTCTAGCGGCCGGCTGCTCTGATCGGTAGTTTTCCGTGGTTTCTCCGATCAACGCCAGGTGAATGCCGGAGCAGTACCCTACCAAACGGGCCACGGACCGCGCGCGATCTGTCCTTCCTCTTCCATGTCCTATCCTCTCCCCTTACACACACACTTACACTAACATGCACTACACTACCACACGCTCCGGGAGACCGGTCGGGAGCTTAGAGCTTGTCCCGGCTGGTGCGGTGCCCCGCTGGTGTGAGAGTCCTGGTTAGGGGGAAACCCCACTAGCCGACGGTAGGTCGGCGCCGGATCTCGCCATCCAGCTGGGGAAGACCACCGCCATCTCCCGAGAAACAAACATGCCCTACACTAACGGGACTAATGACCAAAGCAGTTGACGCGCCCGGAAACACGAAAAAACCAAACCAACCAAAATGTTAGTTGACACCAGTACCGTGCATTCAATGGAATGAAGGGAATGAGTCCTTCCCCTAAGCAAAGCAGAAAAAAAAATCCTTTCAATATTTAAAATATTCGTTGCTTATGGCCAGAGCAAAACGTTTACTAAGCTACTGAGCTAAGTACCAGTGGTTGAACCGTAACAATCGATGTTTTCAAAACGGTGTGTAGTTTCATCTCGTGACGTCAGCAATGCTTCGTTCTTGGAGGGGGCAGGCGTTCGACTTCTTCATGTATCGGGGCAAGTCGGCTTCGGTTGGTGAGTGCGCGAGAATTAATTTTCTAATACGTTCCGTTTTGATCGGCTGGTAGCTATTTCAAGTTCCAAAGATTTTGGCTTTTTGAGAGTGTTTGATACACACGCGAACTTACATCATAATACAATGTAAGTATAAAGTACATAATAATATCGAGAACGTTTATATTAAGGTAAAGAAAGTGTTCTAAAAAAACTAATTCTTTGTGTTCCGTTCTGCAGTTTTCCCTTGCGGGAAGGGAATGCATTGGCAAACTCATTCCGCGCAGTAGTCGTGGCATCTAGCGAGGAAAGTGGAAACTAGGCAGGGAACCAGAGGGGTAGCACGATGACAGATTTAGGGGGGCCCTTCCGGTACCTGTCCTGTCAACTTTTGTACGCTTCGCAACTTCCAGTTGCTGGTCAGTGACGAGAAGCGACACCGAAGGAAAAATTCTCTTGTACTTTCAGCCTTTTTGTTGTTGTTTTGAGCAATGGTATCGTGAGTAGTGCTGTCACTTTCATATCACTGAGAAAATTTGGACGCTAATAAAAGGTTACGTGGCCGGGAAGAAAGAAAAATGTACGTTATCTGAGGTGCAAAAGCTCATGAATGAGGCGTGGAGAGGACAACAGCAGAACAATGGCGCAATGATGTAGGTCATATAAAAAAGGTAATTTCGAAGGCATGGGAAGACGAAGGAATTGTAGAACAACATTTTGAAGAAATTATTTCTTTTCAATATTAGAGCTCCATCCCGTCCAAACAATCATCAGAGGGACGTGACTCTGAAATAAGTGGAGTATTTCCTTTATAACAGTAATCTGTTTGACAATTAAAACTGTAAATAGTGTAAATCTAGTAGAAATTCTTGTGTTTGTAATGTTAGAGAACATCTCGGGGCAAATTAATCTGCTTCGGGAAGTGGAGAGCAGCATTTGACATAGGGACCCACTGTACCGCTTGTCTTTGTCACCGCGATCGGGCGGTCCTCGCCGCTCTAGCACGTGCTCAGCCTCCCGGCGTGGTAACGCCGCTCCCCACCACAGCCCATCCTCAAGTCTGTTCTTATTTTAATCGGACCACAGGCACGATCAACTGTCAGGAGGATAAAACATTACTGATATTTCGAGGAATCGCCGTACACAACAATTGCAAACGTAAGTTTGGATCGTATTCGCCCTTGCTCTATTATGGGATAAATTCTACCAGAATTGCTGCAAGAGTTGATACCTAAAATAGTACAATAATTGCATTCAGAGCAAGAACAAGAAATACAAGTTGTAGGAGAGAGAACTAACAAAACATGAAATTTGTTCGAGGAATTTAAACAGCAAAGAATGTGAAAAGTGCAAGAAATCAGTAGAATGCACATCACATCCATTGTTTGTGAAGATAGCGAAAAACATTATTACTGAACTGTATACATATGTTTTCAAATCAACATTCACCATATATGAAAGTGTATGCTCTTATTTTCCATTTCATGCAAGAAAAACATTCTTTAATGCACTGATGGATTTCATAAACTTCATAATTTTAAATAACAAAGTTCTCGATAAAATAGGTTAAGAATGTCAGTCACATAAATATCGAATTATATTTGTTTATGATGCGGCATTTACGCAACGAAATTTTCCCTGGAGTCCGTTTTCTCCCAGGCGACCAGTTACGTCCGTTTGCAAGACACAATCTTTCCCGAGTTAATATTCACATTTTGTGAAAATTCATTTCATTAACTGTTTAACGTTTTTTATACTTTGGACTTCAAAAGTGCTTCCCCAACCAAAATTGTCACAGCACGCCACTGGTTGACACGAATGCGTCACACACCCACATCAGATTCTCGGTCTTTTAACGTTTGAATCACTCCAGTTAACTGAAAACATTCTCACTTGGCACCTTCAATATTCTGTTATGTATTAATATACACACTAGCGGGCTATGGTTCAGCATGCTGGGCGTTTTAGTTGCTTGTAACAAAACTTCATATAAATCCTTGCCTTTAGTTTCAGTCATTTGGAATTTGCAGCAGCACAGGATCACATTGAAGCACAAACAGCAATAACTCTTTAACGTAACGTGCCTGCCTAATACGATAAAATGTTGTAGAGCAGGAACCCAGATGCAACTAGTGGCGGAATCTGGAACTGCTTTTGGTTTGAACGGCATAGTAAGTCTGGGATATTTGGGGGTGGCGTCAAGGCAATACCTTCTAATACTAGGCATTGGTCACGGTGACGCCTGTGTACCAAGAAATGCGTAACGTGGCGAATGACCAGACGTTTTGACGCAATCCATCTCATACAATCTGTAAGTGCAAACATTTTGAAGATTTGCAATTGATAAAGATTTTGCTACGTAGAGAAGGGAATTTGATCTTTCCCGGTGGCGAGCAGTTTTTTGAACAAGGCACTTCCCTAGGGATAAAACTAGGTATATCTTTTCAAACTTCATACATTGCACTATTTCATTACCATTCAATCAACATTTTCTTATCATGCAAATTACTGTAGTGCAAAATTATTGAGTATAAGTCTTGACTGAAAGATAAAACAGCAACCATATCCACAAGCAAAACTGGAAGTAATTACTATTCAAAACTTTTCCGTGGAACATTAATTGAATAATTGTAAACAATAGCAATGAATTGAACTTTTTGTTCCAGCATCATAGTTTGTATATTTAGCTTCACAGATGAAGCACTTTGGAAGCTTTTGGGAGACTTCTTAACTTTATTTTTTTTCTGACAGTTAAATTTGGTGCATACGTTAATACTTTCTACTAGAAAACAAAATCTTCCATTTCTATACCTCAGAGCAAATCGATTTTCATGTTGCTGAATTTAATGAATCTCTTAATTGCACATTAGTTTCAATCATATTCACATTAGTTTGGGTATTAAGAATTTTTTGTTCACAAGACACACAAGTGTTTCACTAACTAATCTTTGATGACTGTTCAGACACTTTAATATTTCAATAATTCACATGTATTTCTTTGAAAGCTCTGACAAAAATTAAAAGCTGTTGCATTGACTTGGTAAAATAGGATTTGTGCTCTTCTTTAAGTTTAGGTATTAACATGAACACAATATTTTGGTTGCATTCCTTTAATGCATTTACTGAAATGTACATGAACTTATTATCTCTTATCTTCAGAAGTCTATTTTTTATAATTTCATATTAAGTATTTATACATAATCTAAGGACTTTCATGCTCTTGAGCTGCACATACACCACAAATGATACACACCTTATCACAAGGAAAGTTCATTTTCCAGATTGCAACTTTGTATCACATTCTCAACACTTATCTTTACATCAAATAATCTATGTGCATCAGTCAATGTCAATCCAAATTTGATAATGTTGGCAATCCATCATTAATTCTGGAATAGTACTGCAACCACTCATACAGGCAAACCCTCAGTCCAGTGCAAGAAAAGGTCTACTCTCATCAAATTTCTACAGGAATAGCTTTGCAGTGTAATTTTGATACTCCACCAATCAAGTATGTCATGGATAGGGGGAAAAATCATTTTCATACAAAACAAAAACTTAAGTTAATATTTGTTCAGGGAGTTAAGCTTGATGAGATGAATAATGAGATCGAACTGGCAAATGTATTAACAATACTTATATTTTATCAACTACTGGTTAACCATCTGTACAGTTTCAACATTCATTGCATAGATATTATAACTACAAAACATTCTACATCACACAAGAGAGACATACAAAACTTGCAACAATACCATACAAACAAAAGAAAGTGTGCCTTTTGGATATAATATAAAAACAATTTAATGTCAATCCTAAAACAGAGAGGAAGTGGTTTATTTTCAACTGTACACGCAGATACACAATGAACGGGAACAAGCATGGCAAACACTCGTAGGTACAACTACATCTATAATCTTCGAGTCTGCAAGAAATTTGGAGTCCATCGATGTGCCAAAGTGTTACGGGATGAACTTTCCTTTAACTGTTTCTCCTTTGCCTCCATTTGTTCCTGCACATATTGTAAGAAACAAGAGAACATTAAAAATATTTACTTTCTTTACATATATCAGCTCAATTTATTCTTTACTACACACTCAACAATTTTGTTTCACTTCTTTACAGGAGCTTTGCACACTATATGGCAACTAATTTAACATTTATCTAACTATTAACTCAATATTAAACTTACAATATACATTACATTTATCAATTTATATCACTTCACTTCTCAGTTTCTCAATGTTTTTTGAGTATCCACTACTTTGGGGGGTTGCCCATCAATTACATAACAAAAATGTGGAGAATTTTGTTTACACTAATTTTCATCATTGGAAAAGTCAAAAAGTTCTTTCAGTAAGTATATCTCATGCATCCAGGAACTATCCCCCTCCCCTCATTTAAAGATTTAATTTTGTACTGGTAATGCTTTTCTTTGATTAATTGAAACTTCTGAGCACTTCAACTGCTATGATCATTAGTCCTGTGCAGGGTGACCAGCGATCTGGGTTCTTGGAATTCAAGTTTTTTTCCCGGTTTCCCAGGTCTAAGAATATAAATTTCCAGGTTCATTTTCGCACTTTACAAAACATTTTTACCGCCTACAGCTTACGCAGTAGAGATAAAGTTATGTAATGATTCTGGAAAAAGCGGCGACTTTTCGGCAGAAAAACTTATTGCCGGGCCCTGGTAACGAAAGGGTGGAAAAAAACAGTTGCTAAATTTAGAAAAAAAAAAACTTCTAACACGTGTAACCAGAATCCATGTGCAGGTCCTTGATACCGAAAACTCTGTTGACGACAAAACGTCCGTCCGTATCGGACAACTCTAGCGGTTAAACCATTCAGCTGATTTTCTTAAAAACTGATATTCCTTAATCGATCTGGCGATGTCGCGGCCCCTAAAATCTGAAACAGATATTTTAATTTTGGAGGGAAATTTACATGAAGCCCCTGGAACATTTTTAAAGAAATAGCTCAAACGTTTTTGATTAAATTTTGTTGGATAGTGTGAAGGCCGTTTAAGAGTGGCGCAGGTCTCATGTACGTTGAAAACCCTTATTTTTGGAAAATTGCAAACGTTCAACAATTTTTCGGCGTCTTTCTACAACTACAATTATAATCATAGAGATGTTTTCCTTTAATTATATCTGTTCCTTAAAGACAGATTTCGAAATAAAGTAATGTACAATCTTTCGAAAATTTGGGTACATTTCACGTAATGTGTGAAATATTGGCAATTTTTATTTTCTTAAACCATTCATTTCTCAAAAATGACATCAACAATTTTAATTCAATTTTCACCTTGGATAGCGTATAGGAGAGTAGGTCTCATGTTCGTTGAAAATACTGATTTTTGATAAGTGCAAAAATTAAATTTTTTTGCTGTCTTCCTACAATCACAACTATGAAGATATTTTTTTCTTAGTGAAATGTGCTCACCAAAAACAGATCTTTAAATGTCATGTTCAATTTTTCGAAAATATTTTTTTTCATATTTGAGTATTTTTTGCGAAATTTTGCGTCAAACTTCGACATTTTTCAAACAAATTTTTTAAAAAATCGACACAATTTTTTAAAATTAAATTTGGACCTTAGCGTTAAGGACGCTTAAAAAATAGTGCAGGTCTCACGTTGATTGATACGCCCAATTTTTCGAAAATTGAAAAAAATTAAATTTTTTTCTGCGTCTTCTTACAACTCCAATTGTGAAGATACAATTTTTTCTTAACGAATTTCGGAAACATCTTCAAATAAGGACATGTTGAATATTTCGAAAATATGAGTATTTTTTGTGTAATTTGGCATCATAATCCCGCATTTCGAATTTCCTGCGTTTCGTGAACATAATTTGAGAGTTTTTTGGAAGCTATTGCTATTCTTATGAAAGAAAGTATATTTATGGAAGGTAATAAAATTAACTTCGAACTAACAAATTACTTCATTACTTCAAGAAAGTTTGATCGCTAATTATAGTATGTTTCATTTGTAAAAAGTTTGAAATGAGTACTGTTCCTGGCTCTGGGTATAAACGCTGGTACACACCACAGGCGTTTCGTTTGAATTGGTTGGTTTGGATTATATTAAGATTATTTCTAATAATCTACATGAAAGGAAAACTGAAAAAAATGAGTACCATGAATTTGTACCAACATTTTAACTTCAATTTCATATTACTACCTGCGCTGCCTTGGAGAACAATGCAGCGGGTCTTCTCGTATTTCCTGATGCGCAACCCCATCTAGATCTCCGCATGTTCATTTTCTTCGTGCTCCCTGTCAATTCGGACACTGTCGCTTTAAATCTCCGTATAGGCTATAAGCAAAGTTGGTTTCGACTGCGCTCTTCTACAAAATAAGTTAAAATTCCCTTTGAATATCATGGAAGTGATACGTAACACGGTCGTTTCGGTCGGAAAATAGCAAAGTGGTACCGCCGATGTCATCAAAGAAGAGGCGCGATACTAATCGAAACTCAAACCTAAATGTATTGTAGTGTTAATAAATAATAATATTAATATTAATAATATTGATAATATCAATAATAATATTAATAACAATAATAAAAATAATTGAAACTCATCTCTTGAGTTCACGGTTCCGCAAGTATCTCCTCCTTGCTCGTGCAACCCACAGACAACCATATAGGTGCTATGGAGTACTAGGTAGTCAACCCATGTTGCACCTACACAAGCAGCAGTGTTTGAAATTGTGTAATGCGAGAGTCAAGAACGTCGCAATTCCCAAGCAAACATGTGACACTTCTCATACACATTTGGAAAACAAAATCTAAAAACTTACGAAAAATACCGGTTTACAAATCAAATTCCCGGTTCCACCACGCTTTTTCAAATTCCTGGTTATTTCAGATTTTAAAGGATTCTACTAGCCACCCTGTGTAGTGAAAGTTTTAACTAGGGAGGAAGCGGTGTTCTTCCCCTGCTAGATGGAGACCCCCCCCCCCTGCTGACCTACATGTTGGTTTGTAGAGGATTTTCCCTTCCAGGAATCTTCCCCGCTCTTTACCCAACTCACTTTCTTCTACTCTGTCTCGTTCCCCCTCTCTCGTTTTACCCTATTCTCTTCCTTTATATTTCCTCCTCCTTTCTTCTCTTTCTCCCTGTCTATCTCCATCCCATGAACACCGCTCCTCCTGGCCTCGCCCCGCGTCACACGACAAAGCGCAGCAACAATGAAACTGGGTTCCCGTATATATAACACCCTGGCCAGAAGCTCCCATTAAAAAAAAAAACAACTTGCCTTGTGTTTTAGAAAACCCCATACGATAAATGATTGTGCTTTTCATTCCTTAATATTGTAATGATTCGCGATTAAAAAAAAAACAAAAACAAAACACACAAACTCAGTATTCCAGAGAGAAAAAACTTTCAGTAAAATGTGATGATTTGTATTCAAGGAGACAGAAGACGGCAGCGCCACGCACGAACATTCCTTCTAAATTAATCAAATGCGCGAAAGAAAATCAAAATTAACATTAACAACCAGTAAAGCATAATATTTGGAATTATTAGAAAAAAGAATCATTAAAATTGAGCAAGCGGTTCACGAGATTTCGAAATAACTGTAATCATACATCTTCAGTCAAAAGGCATGGGCATGGAGGCCATTGTTACTATAGTAAAGTTAATGGCAAATGTGATTTTTAGCGAATATCAGGAAAACGCTTGAAGGAATCGAACTGGAACTTTGGCGAACGACAGAACAAAAATTATGAATAATTTCGAAAGTTATTACAATTTTGGGAAACGCCTAGGACACAAGTTATAATTAAAAGTATGATTGAAACGAACGTAAAACAAGTGACGCATCGTATTGACGTCACGACGTGAATAAACTAAAATGATGAGATTTGACAAAACAAGACATTGAAAAGAAGAGCCAAGAAATTAAAAAAATTAAACCGGAAAAAAAAAAAATAAAAAGGAATTTAAAAATTGGGAACATTAGAAATGATTACAGAAAGATAGGAAAAAACTTTAAGAGAGTAAAAGTTCGGCGATTGTTCCAGAAAATCTATATAGAGGGCGGGCAACATGCTACATAGACACGCGAACAGATAGAGAGGCAGAAGCTGTGACGAGGAGTAAAAGTTCATTGTTGTGCGAGTTTGTAAAATATTTTGAAACATTTTTGTTTACATTTTTTTACGTGGACAAAATCAAGGTAGTGATAAAGCGAGTGAATTCGGGATTAGGAACAATAACCTATGAATAGACGCAACGCGAAGACTGATTTTAGTTACGCGATTGCAGTGTTAGGTAACGGATGCGGACATCTTGTGTTACAATGTTTATAACACGGAGTCTATCAGATTTCGGACAGTGATCAAAATATAAATAAAACAGTTTTGCTTAATTCGTGTAAGTCAACAATATTTCTGCACCGCGGGAATTTTAAAGTTTGTATTTTTTCGATATTCGTGAAATCGAGAATATTCTTTCGCCGTGAGAACTTTAATATGGTGGAAACGTCGTGTGTACTGGAGAACGCTTCGCAGTGTGTGTTCAGTAATGGAATTTGATGGAAAATATGGTTTGGAGCAAATTGAAGTTGCAGCGCATTATTGCGGTACACGGGGAGCGTACCAGTCGATAGGCGGCGATGCGTGACGTACGCCGCGTGTTGCAACATTGGTCATCATAAAGGGAAGTGACATATGTACATTTGTTCATTTTTTTTATTTATCTGCAAGCATCTGTCGAAGACCAAGTTGTGTCTCTAATTATAAGATGATAAGGTTAAAATTTCTTACGACAGAATGCGCATTCAGTGTGGATGAGTAGTCAGATTGCATTATAATTTTCATCGTGAATGATTGTTATTTATTTGTAGGGTTTTTTAATATTGAGTGTATTGTTGATTGTTTGTGTTATATTTTTGTGTACCGTCAGAGGGCCTTGTTTTCCTCCATGTGTGTGATATGTTGACATATTCAAAGAAAACACGTAAAAGAGAAAGTAAATAAATAATGATGAACACATCCAGGTTCATCAATAGCCACTATCTAATGTGTTGTAATTGTAGTATTTAGATGCCGACCCATGCACATACGTACATCGTTTGTAGTCCTGTATAGGGCAATCACGCAGTCACGCCCAGGAAAATTTCAAGAATTGTACAAATTTAGCTAGTTGACGGGCAAATATAAAACTAAGGTAGATTTGAAGAGAGGTATTATTATATTGGCAGCCGAACATAAAGCAGGTAGTAGAAGAGATTAGGAGAATAGAGTAGAGAGAGGTACATTACAATATCAATACATTTGTTAACAGTGTTTTGCAGCTAAAATGTTCGTTAAAATCTTTTATGAGCTGCAATATTGGCACAACTCGACAAATGAAGTTTCAAGATAAACATGTTTAAAGTTTAAAGTCGTAGATGAATTACAGGTTCATACTTGGGTTTCTGTAACCTGGCTGATGACAGCTGTTACGGTTTCGTCCAATCGGGAGTTTAAATGTCACCACAGTGACGTCACCGTGATGACGTTTTAGCTCTCGATTAGACTGTAACAGCTGATGAAGCGTCATTGGCCAGGTTAGAATAACCCAAGTATAGGAACTGGCGCATTAGGGGGGTAAGCATTACTACTAAAAGGCTTCATTGGAGTTCAGTTAATAATTACCAGGGAACGGACTTTATTATAATAAAAAAAGCAAAATATGTACATATATATGTACTTATTTTTTCAAAAATATGTAAGAAAAAATAGGAAATATGTGAAATAAATATTCGTTATAATGTTTACAATTCCATTCTTCAAGCGTTTTCCGAGCAGAGTACGTTGTCGATCAGAAATTTACATGGATTCAGAGAGGCTGAATGATTGGGGGAAAGGCCCCCCCAATTATGGATGAGACATGGTGTAGCCTGTGACAGAAGGGGGGGGGTAAAGGGAGCATACTCCCACCCCAACTCCAGAAAAGGGATAAGACAATGATCTGATTTTTTTATCGAGTTACGCATGGGGTCTATGAACCACGAGTAAGCACGATCACGCTGTTTCCAAGAAGCAGTGGGGCGGGGGGAGATAAGTTTGGCAATTAATAGCGATTGTCCGGCGTTAATACAAGCGCTTTGCGTATTTTTTAAGTATTTCAGTAACTAAGTTAGCTTTCAAGTAACATATATTTCGAACATCAGAAGTGAAATGTTCATTTTCGACCTATAAATATATTAAAATGTAACGAAATATGTAGCTATAGATAAAATATGTAAAAATATGTAATTATACCGAAATATGTAAAATAAAAATGGTTCCGATTAGTTCAGAATGTCGGGTTAAGTGTAAAAAATATTAGTGAATGCAGGTATCTTCTCCCTGTAAAAATATGTATTTACATAAAAATCCGTTCCCTAATAATAATTATGAAATACTTTAGAACAAGTGTCATGTCTAAAAATTCGTATTTTTCGAGATGTACCTGAGTTGCAGCCCACGAACGAAATATTGAGTTTATTGATTATTTCTAGGCTTGCGGTTCGAACTGATGCTTCGACGAGTTTCGTTTTGAGCAGCTCCAACAAACAACAGCCTATTAAGATAACAAGATAAATGATTGTTTATGAATTATCAATGTAGGTTTTCTCCTCCTGAGATGTAATTGCTCCCAATGAAGGTTAAAAATATTTTTGGGAACAGTGGGTATTTAATGAGCTTCCTTAAAGCAACAGTAAATTACATTATTATTGCATAGGCATAATACTGTGAGCTGACATGAACTTTCTGCTTTCGTTAGGAATTTACTTTGGTAGGGGCTGTTTTTGCAAAACACGCTAAACTCTGCGACACATCGACAATGACCTCCAGTACTCCGCATACAGTTCTCGCAGACGATCAGTGCGTATTGTGACACACCAATATGTGGCTGAATATGGTACAATAATTATTATAAATGGCGTAAATTATAGGGGATAAATATATGTGAATATTCTAGCATAGCAACGGTAAGCGAGCCGTCGTCAAGGTCAACATCTTCATGCAGTGACAATCGCGGAGACGGCTAGTTCATTTTGTATAGAATTCAGGGATTGGCCGAAAAAGCAGTGCAGTCGTGAAGACGGCTAGTTCGTTTTGCAAGAAATTTAGGGATTGGCTAGGTACGAAAGTACATCAAGTGTTATCTGCAAATAAACAATCGAAAAAATGGACCGAGCTTTGCAGGGCTGAAACAATACGAGAGGCATTCTTTCTGACTGATGCCATGGTCTTGAACGGATCGTGCTCCAATTAATGTTAGGAGTTTTTTGGGGACTTGTAAGCATCTACTAGGGAATAGATATTGATAGAACATCGAATTTGAATACTAAGTGTGACAGTAAAACTTAAAATATTTCAAGTGAACGAGTTAGAAGGACATTGAGGGCTTAGGCGAAGTTATCAGTAATTGGACTGGAATGCTAGAAGCAGATAGTTTATTGATCTGATGAACGGTGATTGAAGTGTGCTTCCGAGAAAAGAAGAGAGAAGATGGTATTTGGACCTGAGGACGGCGACGTCGGAGATGAATAAAGATGGTCCAAAAGCGCGCGAAGACGAATACGACATTATAATGTTGGAACCGTTATAAGGTTGGAACCATTATAAGGTTGGACCAAGGTTTTTTTTCATACTGGGTAAAATTATAAAATACTAAAATTGTTTAATAAATTTCCATGTTTTGTGAAATGAATATATGATTCTCATTGAGCCAATTCTAGCAACGAAGTAGCAAGATAGAAATATATGTGCTGTTCAGGTTCCTCGACCACTCTGTATAGACGGCAGATCGGATAATCATCTATTAGCATACAATAGTGATTATTTCTATGAAACCCATCGACCCAGGTAGCCGGAAACTAATTTATTATAATTAGAGTTGAAGGTTGACGTGTATAATAGTATTAGCGTAATCTTTTCCTGGCGCTCATTTATACTAATTCGGAACGGATTACGTTGGGATAAATCATCAATATAATCAGTTTATTTCAGTATGCTGGACTTTTCCCTATTATGTAGGCGAGGTGAACGCATTCCACTCTCCCGGACCCTTGAGATCATTCGTGAAATCATTTCTGGACGAAATTGGTGGCGGGTTGGAAAAAGTTATGCTTGTCTGACTCTAGGTAGCAGCTACGTACATTAAATGCCCGTCTTTCTTTTTCAATTGATCAGTGTGCGGCGGTGGCAGGTTCAAATGGTCTTCCCCACGATGCAAACCTCGACGCGACCAAGCAACAGATTAACGTGTATAAATCATTAGTCTTTTCCCTATTATCTACTCTTTTGTGCCATCACCATATTAATAAACTACATTGTTAGACGTCATGTGAGACATATGTCGTTTTCTTTCTGCTACTCAAGGATACCGCGTAGAATTGCTTGACTGTACACCCAAACGTACACTGAAAATATTCACCAATGCAATTGTCGACCTGCGGATACACAAAACTAGCGAAACCATCAGTTCAAACTGCGCGCCCAGAAATAATGAACTAAATATTTTAATGAATGAACATTTTAGCTGCAAAACTGTTAGCATGTGTCATGACATTACGGAAAGAAAAGACAGCGGCAGACATTAGTTCACCTTGAAGATATGCAACACATATATTCAAGCATTCCAGGATTTTTTAAAAAATTTCTTTAAGATTTGGTTCATGTTAAGCTTTGATCGTGATGTCGCCGCCTACCGTGGTTATAACTAGGCTGCGGATTTTGCATATTTGCATGTTTTTTCCTTAAACATAATGATATGAATAAAGCACACAAATTCATTTCTTATTGTTTTGGATCGATATACAAGTTCTTATAGTGCATATTTTACATTTATTTATTTATTTATTTTTGTTCCTTCATAAAATTCGCAGGAACGTTGAGATGGCTTTCGAGTTTGCATCATATCTATGAAACTAGAGCGGTACAGTTCATCAGGAAGTCGATCCAAACATGTCCGACAACTCTGTAGCAATGTCATTCAACAATTTGCCAGGGCCAATAGGACGAGTATTAACAGAAGAAATGAAGAAAATTCAAGAAAAAATCCTGGTTTCAGAACAATGAAAAGGTTTTGCGGTATTTTACAGGGTAAAACGCATGGTGTTGAAAATTACACAACTTAAGAAATTGAAGCTTTTAAGTATTGTCCCCTAAACTCAAGCGAAGTTGAAAGAGCGTTGTCTGTGTAAGAACATTCTTGCGGGTAACAAAAAATGATTCATTCCAGACAATTTGTAAAAACGTATTATAAGCTCGTGCTTAGGTAGTACGGCGTCATAACCCCCCGAAAATGAAAAAGATCTCATAATATCTTAGGAATATACAGTTTCTTTTTAATGACATTTAATTTTCAAGATATTGCAGGAATATCGATGTATATGAAATCGTTCTGAAACCTAACAGCATCCATAAAAATTTAAAATAAATAAATCCAACTGGGGCTCTCTCCGGTGTCTGGTGCCTTGCTAAGCATTACACAATGCTCTTAGCTGTATTACTGGATTTACTGTTTTTCTCTTTGGTACTTCAATTTAACACGGAGAACATACGGCCTTTTGGTGGCGATAACTAGAGGCGCTGTTGCGCTGAGCGGCGACGCAATGAGTCTCAGGGTAAAACCCATATTCTGTCGTCTGACTCGCTGCTGCACCCTAGTTTTATGAATTTCGCTTGTTATTGAAAATATACAAGTTCAGTCAATTATTGACGATATTAAATGCATTGTTTATAATATTTTGAGATTTTTTTCATTGGATATTAGGTTCGTTTGTTCAAAACGTACATTTGATGAGTTCTTTGTATAAAGGTGGCCGTTCTGGATGGAAGTTCCTTAGTGTCTCATGTTCGCTAGTGTTTCTTAGGCTAGAGTGGCTGCAGCTGCACAGCGGTTTGCGAACGTTTTTGTGAATACGAATGTGTGTCAATGATTTTCAATATTGACAAATATACCAAGGTAGTGAAGTTTTCGAAATATAATGTGTGAAACGTGTCGAAGCATAGTGCTTGTTGCAATGTGCTGGAGTCGAAATTAAGTGCTCAGTGGAAATCAAAGCCAAAACCACGGTGCGCGGGAGATGTACTGTATGTGCCTTACAGGGAACCGACGCGTAAAATTATGAAATTAATGTTTCAATATTGACTTTTATTTAACTTAGTTTTAATTGATTTGAATTGCTTACATTTTTATTTTATATTCGAATTTTGTAAATTACTTTTCCGTATTTCGATGGAGATGCAACCTCTAGTCTGTTAGGGCACAAGCCGTCACTGTTTATAACCTCTTGCAATTGAAATTAATCATTTGATCATTCAACATTTAAATTGAACTACTTTGTAGGGCCTAAAATACGCACTTTTCTCGGTGCATGTTTTTCTTTTTAAATGTATATTTTACTACTTTTTTTAAAACAATATTTGCATACATATTTTCAGGATTTTCAGTGCATATGAATCCGCATCCTAGTTATAATACATAACAAAAATAAATTTTAGTAGATTTAATTGATTAAATGAATAGTACACATAAAACACTAGATTCTATTATAGAACTGTAGTGCGAGGCAAGTGATGTTTGCTTCACTCGACAGTTCACCGAACTGTCGAGTAAATAATAGTACTACCCAATTCATTAGAAGTCACTTTCCTCAGGAATGATTACTTTTCCCAATATATGGTAAGAAAAACAACATTTTTTCACTTTTTGGAGAAAAAACAAATTCAATTTATTAAGAGCTATTTCTTGAAAAGTTCTGAACATAAGGTAATCATGGAATTAAATTAAATGGACTTTAAAAATTAAGAGACTAATGTTTCTTTAGAAAGCATATTTTAAGAGAGATTGAACAAAAACCAAAACAAGTGCTAATATTTTGCTGTTTTTTAAGTATTGCACAACATGCACACATCTTTTAAAGCACAAAATAAGTTTCTTGCAATTGGTATATGTCCTAACAACATATTAAACATTAAAACTACATGACCTACAAAAGTGGATGTAAAATTATAATACATCATTAACAATTACTGAATAGTTAACTGATTGCAGCATTCTCAACATGATTTTTTTCACAGCAAATTGTGTTCTTGTTACACATTTTTATTTGTAAATAACTTTATTTAGGATGATTGATTGATGAAGATTTAAGAGTGCACTTCAACTACTGAGGAAAAGATAACCAAAATCATAAAAAATAGCACAAATAATTCTCAGGTTTCACATCACACCTTGATCATAGGAATCTATCCAGCGGTCATTTAGATCTCAGTTCTGCCTTATACAGCATTTTTAACTAGCTTAGCATGGTGCCTCCAGCAGATATTTTCATGTTAAAAAGTTTTATTTGGGTTTTGCAAGTTTATGACCAGACCTTCCCATCTGGTTTGTCCATTTTCAGGCATAGAAGGTTACATGAAAAGGTGTGGCTTAAAATACTCATTTCGTTTTGCTCAGTTTGCTCTTTTTCAGCATGCATGCTCTTAAAATGAAAATCTGTTCAATCATTATAAATACGCAGAAATAAGCACTATAATAATTTGTATATCAATCCCAAACAACAAGAAATGAATATGTGTTCTTTACTCACATCCTTATGTTTAAGGAAAAAAATGCAAATTTGCAAAATCCACAGCCTACTCATAGCATTTCTTTTTGCATGCTATCTACATTATATATAATATTTACATTATAGCACTATTTCTTTACGTTATTATATTTATGAGTACATGTGCTTTAAATATTGTCAAATAAAGTTTCTCAAAAACTCAACAGTTTTCTGTGAAAATGAGCTCAAAATTCCGCATTTTGAGAAACGCTCAAAGGCCGTTTTCTCAAAAACGAATCCAAATTGTTTCTTCAAATTTTTCCAGTGGATAGTGCTAATTCCACTTTCTAATAAGACGTAAAGTTCATCTTGGCGTATCTTTTGTTTTTTCAAAAATTACAGAAATGTAATTTTATATATATCACACCGTTAATATACACATTTCTATCGATTTATACATTATTACATTTGAGAGTGGAAGTGCTTCAAATGAAGTTTTTCGAAAACTCAATACATTCCTGTGAAAAAGAGCTTCAAATTCGGCATTTACAGTAATGCTTAATCACCATTTTCAAACGGCTTCAAATTTTTCAATGAAAATTTCTATTTACGACAAGGTTTTACTTTTCTTTGATATTCTTAAAGTAATAATTCGGTTCTAGTATTAGGAAAGTGAAAAGTTGAGAAAATGGCATTTAAACTGTACTTTGGGCGACGATAGATGGCAGCTGGTCAGAGAATGGAGCAAGACCGAATAACTGCCATGATCCCCAATTCTCAGAAGTTTTTCATTGGTGCTTGACGTTGTGAAATATAATTTGCGAATTTTATTTCTTCAATAGCTATAAACATCCCAAACGAAACATATAAGCAAGTTTTTTCGGTCCTGAACGCCAGATGTCGATTTAGCCGTGATTGCTAAGGCATTGTATACTCCAGGCCAGGGTATACACATGACTTGCGTCGTTTCGAATCTTTAACTAAAACCGTTCTTAGCTGCTATGTCTGAGGGAGAGGTCGGCGTAAAGCAAACGGTGGTTGGTCCGCGCCAAAGTTGACGGGTCATGTGGACAACGGACTGTGAGCGCAAGAACGCCGTTACAAATAAGTTTTTTATAATTCTGCAACGAAAATATCTAGCTTTTGAACTGTTAATCTCTCGCTTTTTAAATTTATTATTATTATTATTATTATTATTATTATTATTATTATTATTATTATTATTATTATTATTATTACTATTATGTTTTCATCTTTCAACTATTAATGGTTAAATTGTTGGGAAGGGATTCTGAAACTCAAGAAAGCATGCGCAGATGATTTTCTCCCCCATACGTCACATACAGTTTTTGACTAAATAAATAAATAGGGCTATGAGCGAGCGCTATGCAAACAAAATTAATTTGGCAGTTAATGGGTTAAAGCCAGACCACATCAAATAAGAAAAATAATTCTAGGAGAAAGTCTGTGCCATTCTGTAGCACCTATACTTTCCTGCGCATTACTTAACCATATATGTATACTGTTGCTCAGGCACTTTTCTCTCGCAAATCAGTATACTAGAGTGTGGAATTTGTAGTGTACTACAAAATTCTACTCGCGCTCTACGCCTACTCGTGCTACGAATGGCAGTGCGAGTGATGAAAAGGAGATAATTTTGATGCTTAACTTTGAGTATTGGTTAAAAACATAATTCCAGAACAAGCAATTTCTTTAAAAAAAGACCATTTTAATGACTACTGGTTCGTAATCAGATGCAGAATGTCGATGGTCGTATCTTCGAAGATTTTAGAATAGAACCGCATCTGGAATATCCTACAAATAACAATAGGCATCTTACGCCCACACAGTGTAACTTGATAGCTTTAAGCGTTTGTGCTACAGGACATTTGTGGACGGCGATTACAATGGAATATTGACATCCACAAAATAATCCACGTTGCACCTACACACGCGGCAGTTGTGTGTTGCGCGAGTCAAGGACTACGCACTTCTCATCCATATTTCGCTTTCACTCGCCATTATAATGTACCGAGTTGAATCGAACAATTCCTTCGTGAATTTGCTAAATATTGGGATAAACCTTAAAATAACGAAAATCCCAGTTTTTAAGGATTCCAGGTTCGCTGGCCACCTGTAAATGCACACTATATGATGACATAAACACCATATTGATCAATTCTTTTTTTTTCTTCCAATAATTACAAAAATTTAATTTTTTGGCTTGTCTCTAACGTCGGTCACATCAGGGGCGATTTATTCACATTAGTATATTCATGAATACATACAATAAGGCCATGTAAAGTTTCTTGAAAACTCTGCAAAAATTAGCTCAAAATTCCGCTATTTCAGAAGCGTTCAAACGCCATTTTCTCAAAAAATGGCTCCAAATATGTTCTTCAAACTTTTCCAATGGATAGTACTCATTGCATTAATTAATATGACTTAAAACTCATTTTGGTGTATTCTTTTGTTTTTTCAAAAATTACACAAATGTAATTTTTTTTTAACAGGTCATTAATATGCACATTTCCATCGATTTGTATACATTATTGCATTTCTGAGTGGAAGTGCTTTAAATGAAGTTCCTCGAAATCTCAATAGATTCCTGTAAAAAAAGATCTTCAAATTTCGCATTCACAATAATGCCTAATTGCCATTTTCTTAAAAATGGCTTCAAATTTTTCAATGAAAATTTCTATTTAGGACGAACTATTACTCTTCTTTAATATTCTTGAAGTAATATTTCAGTTCTGCTATTAGGAAAAAGAAAAGTTGAGAAAATGCAAAAAAATTTACTTCGGATGGATGGCAGCTGACAAGATTGTAAAGCCAGTCCACACCAAAGAAATTAGAAACCTTTACTATGAGAAAGTCTGTGCCATTCTGTAGCACCATTTGTTACTTTTGTCGTCAAAACGACTTTTCTATGAGTTTCATATCAGTTACTTTGCTACTTTCTATGAAAATCACAAAATTTGTGATATAAAAAAACAAATAATTTCCAGTAATATTAACAGAAAGTTAAGTTTACTAAATCTCAAATATCTCCTTTGGCCATTTTCTGAGTTAACACCTTCTTGTACTAAGCCCATCAATTCAAAATTTGTTGGCACATTTTTAAATAAAATTCATTAAAATGTATATTGTTCCAGTATACAATGTTCTGAACTCAATTTTTTTATGAATGTATAGATCTTGAAAGCCCAGCATTCCTCAGGCATTTATATATCACATAATATACCTGTTGTACATGGCATTGTCCAGGTTTTGCATAAAGCTGCTTCATACTAACACTAGTAAACTGCACTTTCTTCAAATGTAAAGTAAAGAAACCTACAGTGCAGTCAAATTTATAATTTTATTCATGATATATATATTGTTAATTGGTAATCTGTTAATTTCCATCTGAAAATTCCTGTGTTACTTGTGTTACACAGTCTGTTGGGTATGAATCCTGTCTATTACTGCTGTTTGCCCACTTTTATCTCCTCTAATGCATTCCTACTCCACTTCACCTTACCCTACCTTACATTCACACCTAGATGCAATTAAGATCAATTTCCAACTTAGCTTTATAAATAGCATTTAAGTGAAGAAAAACTGGCACAGATTATCACTCTTAAGTCGTTCACATTAGGGATCAAATACAACCCAAGGGCACCAGAGATAATATTAATTTTCAGTATTGTTTCAATGTGATTTGTAGTTGAATTCTCCATCAATTAATACTTCTACTAAATGTCTAAGAACATCCTCTTTTCTCTCCATGCACTGGCTTCATCATTTAATTATAACAAGGTAAGACTGAATACAAAAGTATTATTGTAATTTGTTTTTAAATTATATGTTGGGATAACATTTTGTATTGTAACTATGCTACTTTTGATTGTTGGACACTCAAAAGTATTTGTGCCAATGGCTCCATAGTTCTATGGGGGAACATTCAATTATAAAAACTTTCACTTTCAAGTAATGGATGTTTTCAATTACTATTTGAAATTAAATAAGATATTTGAAATATAAAACTATCAACTTTGCACTCTTACCCAACCAATAGCATAACTTCTTGTATCGAAAGACACCCGAAGCTCAATTGCAATCACATATAGAAAACAGTTGCAATGGCAGAATCATTCGAATAATATAATAAAATTTAAGAAAAACATTACTCATAAAAAGGATGAATTTGAATCATACTTTGAAATAACAAGGTTAAATATTTTAACAAAAAACTGAAATACTTCCATTGCTCTGAAGATACAAGTTTCATTGAAGTTAAATTACAAGGTGCTTGAATAAGTTCTCGCTGTTTCCTAACAGATAGCGTCCCCAGCAATAAGTGGATGATATTTCCGAAGCGAACGCATTTCCAGGAAGTACTGTCGGTATTCTTGAACGCTAGTGTGTCTTTGTTTGCCACAGTGTAAACCACATTTTGTTCCGAGTGCTTAAACATGTCCAGTTTTGTGCCACGAAAAGAGTATTCGCGGGGAATTCTATTGCATTATTTTATTCAGAAGAAATCAGCAGCTGAAGCACACCGAATTCTTGTTGAGACGTATGGGGAACATGCCCTGTCGGAAACAACTTGCAGAGACTGGTTTCGACGGTTCAAAAATGACGATTTTGATCTTGAAGATAAAGAACGTTCTGGTGCACCGAAAAAGTTTAAAGACAAAGAATTGGAGGCATTACTTGATGAAGACGCGTGTCAGACGCTAGCCGACCTTGGAAAATCATTAGGAGTGGATGACTCAACAGTTTCCAGACGTTTGAAATCATTAGGAATGATCCAGAAGGAAGGACATTGGGTGCCGTACGAGTTGAAGCCGAGAGACATCGAACGGAGGCGTCTCACGTGTGAACTGCTGCTTGAACGTCAGAAGAGGAAACGTTTTCTTCACCGTATCGTGACTGGCGATGAAAAGTGGATCCAGTATGATAACCCCAAGCGTAAGAGATCGTGGGGTAAGCCCGGCCATACACCAACATCCTGCGCAAAGCCAAATATCCATGGTTTGAAGCTTCTCCTTTGCATTTGGTGGGATCAGCTAGGTGTTGTTTATTATGAGCTTCTCAAACCAAAGGAAACCATCACGGGAGACCGCTATCGTCTGCAATTGATGCGTTTGAGCCGAGCCCTAAAGGAAAAACGGCCGCAATACGAGCAGCGACATGACAAGGTGATTTTGTTGCACGACAACGCTCGGCCGCATGTTGCAAAGCCGGTGAAAACGTTCTTGGAAACCCTTAAATGGGAAGTTCTTCCCCACCCGCCATATTCACCGGACATAGCCCCTTCTGATTTTCATTTATTCCGTTCAATGGCACATGGCCTGGCTGAACAGCGCTTCCGTTCTTATGAAGATACGAAGATGTGGGTGGATTCTTGGATAGCCGCAAAAGACGTTTCGTTTTTTCGACGAGGCATTCATTTGCTGCCAGAAAGATGGGCAAAAGTAGTGTCTAGTGATGGACTGTACTTTGATTGACGTGGTGTATACCATATTGTGTAAATAAAGCATTGTTTTTTCCAAAAAAACAGCGAGAACTTATTCAAGCACCTTTTAGTTCACAAATAATCTCCCAGTAAATTGGCAATGGAAATAAATATGTAAGATCAAAATTTTCATTATGTAAGTATTTTACTGTATTGTTTTCACTTCTACTTCCAAGTGTTTTTCAGGTCTTTCCCATTTTCATTTTTCAGATTTCAGTCCCTTTGACAACACAACACTAAATTACTACTGGAGTGTGCCCGAGCCGCCAGTTTGTAGATTCCTTGATTCTACAAACTGTTGACACCACAATCTGAAATAATCCTATGGGTATTTCTTTTGATAACTGTTCAAAATGATGCTTTTCTCTCTCTCTCATAATCTAGACTTAACTTACAATGAGTTTCCTTTGGTTTTCACGGAATGCCTCGATAGGATCATCAAAATTATGGTAATAATCCAAAACTTCGCGAACATCCTCCACTTTTGCAGCAGCTATGGCTACAGAAAAAAAAAAAAAAAAGCAGCATTATAGTCACCAGATTTGCTTTCCATTTCAGCCACCAAAATATCAGAAATTTTATAACTCACTTCTTAAGAAGTTAGCCAAATCGACTAGAGTCTGGTCATCATCATTGCCTGCCCACCTTGGTAGTAATAAAGTGTTTCTAGGGTGGAACTTGACTGAGTCACTATTCCAATCCACTACAATCACCTGAAAAAGTTCTTAAAAAATTACAACAAATACTAAAATTATTTTATGCAGCCATCTCATAAACAACAAAATCAACACTACCTTGCTTAAATCTCGATTCAGTCGATCCAAGTCTTTAACGTGGTGTCCATCAACAAAGTGTGTTGCATCTCGAACTAGTCGGTACATAATATATCCGTTTGGATCCAATGCATCCAGAATAGGAAACACAGTCTGACAAAATCAAAGAAATAGGTCATATTGCAAAATTACTTCTTTCATCAAACTAAAATTTACTAAAATGGGAAGATTGAAGGCATTTTTCGTCAAGCTCACATTAAATCCATATTTTGTATCCCTGAAAACTTTCAAATTTCACTGAAACACAATGAAAGTACAATAAACTTTATGATGAAAGTGGGTGATTGATTTTCACATTATTACCAACATTCTGCACATAACTGTCAGTTGATAAAACATCTTTCTTCATCCTGTATTCTTTCAATTCTTGGTGGTTTATAGAATAATTAATTTGCATTATGGTTATGTATTTCCTATTAAGGTAATTTCATATAACTGACCCTATCCTTATTTATTAATTAATCCATATTCAAGAGGTTACAAGATTTTCCGAAAGTCTACCATTGGTAATAATTTAACTTACAATAATACTCTTTTATGCAACACAATTTGTAATTTCTCTCTTCTCAAGATAAGGAATATATATATATATATATATATATATATATATATATATATATATATATATATATATATATATATATATATATATATATATAAAATTGATTATTTTGCAATTTACAGTTTACAGTTGATTATTTAATTATAAAGATTAACAATATTTAGAAGTATTTACAACATATCAATCACTATTTCTAATAATAACAACGATTATTCAAGTAATATGAGCTTATGGTAAAAGAAGCAGATGTATGAGAACAAGGAATAAAATGATGAGGCTTTGAATAATGGTTCTCAATTTGCTCAAAATAAACAAATTTATTTCACAGTAACTTACCATGCCCTGCTCTGCTGTGAAAACTACTATTTCAAAAAGAGGGGGTGCTACTTGCTCAAGGAAATGATCCACACCTGGCCGTTTCTTAAATCGCCAACCAGTCTTATACTGGAAACAAAAACATCATCTTCATTCATCACACTATTTAATAGTCAACAAGAAAGAATAAAATAGAGTCACTTACTGTCCAATCTGGATGAACTAAAACATCCCTCAATTCTAGCACCAAAGTATAAGGAGGTTGAATATAAGGGTATTGCAGTGGATCAGGTAACAATTTGTCTCTTGAAGGTTCTCGAATCATCTAACAAAATATGTGACAATGTTTTAATCAAATACTATATTTCAAAATAACTAAAAGATGAAGTTTAAACCTCACTGAGGCATCTCACATTTCTTACCCTTTTGTAGTAATCCAATTCCCTCATCATTCGTCCAAAAAATTGTTGAATTAGAGGCTTATGGGTAAATTCATCTTCAATAATATTTCCATTTTCGTCTCTCTTTGGAGACCCTTTATATAGATAAAAAAAAAAAGATAAATACCCCCACATAAAGCAAGCAAAACATTCATTAGTAACATACAATAAAAATTTAAGCGGACCAAATTAAGATTTTAAGTAGGAACTCGAGTCTACCTAGGTCATAAAGAAGATACGATCCCAACAATCCGAACGAAACTCCGAAAGCAGCAAAACTGTATTTCATCATTTTCCATGAGGACTCCCTTCTTTTCCTTTCTTCTTCGCTCTCAGTGTCTTCAGAAACTGGAGGCGGTATATGGGATGCTATAAACGAAATAGTTGGCACTAACCATAAACATTACTAATACAGACGAAGTGACGTAAAATATCACCTATTTCCAATTAAACTTAAGAAATATCAATGCTCTGAGAGGTTATGTTGCATCAACTATTGTTTAACGTACCATTACTAGATGAGTACCTGCTATAGGACAATAATATAATGGGTTGCTTCACCGTACATTGTTTGTAATATCCTATCTTTCTCACCGCCGAAGTTGTTTTTGTATGTTTCACACAACAACCCACAAACCGCACACATCTTAACGATAGCGCAGCCATCTTAATTCACTGCCAGTGTGTTCTCATGCTTTTCAAATTGTACAGCACGCAGCCCATTCGATAATTCCGTACCATTCGGCAAAGAATACCGATTATCCAAGGGAATTGCACATCGCAGCATGAATGTTTTTTGACAGCTGATGGGTATCAATGGGAAGAAAGATGGAATAATGCGAACTGCATAACATAAATCATTCAGTCATGCATCTCAAAAGAGTTAAAGTAAATGTGATGTCAGTCCTCATCTAGTATTTACATACGTGCGGTATAGTATAGACATGCGTAAGTGATCGTCCAGCTAGTGGTGTCAGGAATGAAAAGGTTTGTCATTTAAGCGAATAGAAGTGGTGTTCACAATAAAAGCTGTTCCAGTTACATTGTTTTAAATGCAGCGATTTGTAAATAAATTTTATGAGAACAGACACTAAACGGAACTGTTAGGTTAGGATTATATATATTATATCAAGAAATTGAGGTTCTGGCAAGTTGTTCATGAAGAAAAATAACATCCTTTTTAATCTGAAATTCTCAACTTCAGAATCATCCCTGCAATAATGTCGTGGATAACCACGACTCCAAGGTAAACCAGCAGTAATTCGCATTGCCCATTTCAACTTTTTGTCTATAAAACAAATGTTGAATTGTATGCTGAATTTGCTCCAGGTTGCAGAGAGCTGTGGAAATTATTAACAATCTTGATTCATCAAAATTTCCACTTCTTTTGAATCGGATTGCCCAAGCCCTACAGGCAGGCTCTGGAGGAGGCAAAGTGTTTACAGATGAAGAGGAAGAAAAATTGCAAGCGTCATTGAATTTAGATCATGACAGTCTAAAATTGTTGTTGGAATGCACATCATACATTATGGAACAAGTAAGTTAGTTGGGTTTGCATAAAATACAGAGTTATCCTATATATTTCATTATTAATTATGTACAGGCTGCCTATCACATGACAAAACCAGCAGTATTCCATCATTCTCTTTTGGAGACTCTGAAAATGAATAAGGATAAAGCTCAAACTTTTGTTAATACTTGGGCTAATACAGCAAAAGGAATTGTGGAGCAACTTAGAAAAAAATCTCTCTTTCCTGCCCAAGTGAGTCTTTGAATTTACACAGACGAGTAATAAAATGCAACAAAATAAAAATCTGAGTTTTCTACTTTTCAGTTGGAAGATATAAAATGGTCATTAAGGCTTCAAACATCATCTTCCACACATGGAAGGCAAGCAGTTCCTAAGGCAGTGTTTCAGTTTGGAATAAAAGCAAATGATTCAGTGAATAATATCACTGTTGACTTCAATCATAATGAACTATTTGAATTTTATAAGAAGATTGAAAAAATTCAAGCTCAATTAGATAATTTAAAATAATGTATAGTTCTGAAGTCTCAGAAAAAACCCTTTTAATTGGAATTTTTGTTATTAAACACAAAAATGGATATTATTTAATTCAGTTTTTTGAAATATATTTGTAGTTGAAATCCTTGTAGTGGATGTAATGTATTGGTGTTACCAAAGCATTTTTATTTTTAATATGGCACTCAATTTTCTTTAATAAAATTGCATTTGAAGACAACTGTTTTGAAAACTCCATTTTTTTATATGGAATTTATGGTTTAATTTTCATAATAGTACATTTCCAATATACTGGAAACTTCACAATACAATATTTACTTTAAATTTTTTTAACCACTAAAAAAAATATTACCATGTACCAAGGTACACTTACCATGTAAAAGTCTCTACTTTGCAGGAAGATTACTTTAAAGAACGTATTTACAAATTAAATATTGCTAAAATAATCCCAACTGCATAAAAACCTGAAACTTGAATTCATTTTTTTCTTCTGAGGAGCAAAATATTAAGGAAATCGCTTTACAATACTAGTTACAACAAAATAAATTATCTCCTTAAAGGCAGAGACTATTTCATGTGTCCACTGAAAATCATTTTCCTGATCATTGACATTTCTTTAAAATGTTTTTCATCTGTCATCTTTCACTTCTATCACTGTTGTTTTCTGAGCATCGACAGATGGAAAAATACTAGCAGGGTCTGGGACAGAAGAATCCACAGAACTTGCACCAGCAAGCAGCATTGATAGACACCCCTGAAGGTTGGCTAAGGATTCTGATAGATGTTCCTCTTCATGTACTCTTTGTGTCAGTCTTTTCAAAAGTTGACTTACATTTAGATCAGTGGTGACCAAAGGTGAATCCTCGTACACATCTGGAATTTAAAAGGATATGAAATGTCTTATCTTCAGAAATTCTTGCACTTGAAAAGCATGAAGTACACATTACTAAAGTATGCAATTTTTTCCCCCTTTCTTTTCTATTTACAACAAAGAATCAGTGAAATATAAATTTTTGGTTAGTCATACTTGGGTGTTTTAACTTGGCCGATGACACCATCAGCTGTTACGGTGTCATCCAATCGAGAGCTAAAATGTCATCATGGTGACATCACTGTTGTGACGTTTAAGCTACTGATTGGATGAAACCGTAACAACTAATCAGCCAGATAACAGAAACCTAAGTATAATGTTCAAATGTCAGTGTCCAGTTTGCAGGCAAAGACATCTAGTCTGAAAAATGTTTGCTGTGACAAAGATTCTGTGATATAAACCTACAAAACATTGATATTATTAAGTGACTACAGTATTTCTTGCAAGATCAATACAAATTAACCACACACAGTCTAGCTGTTCAAACAGACAAGATTTCTTTCCACAGAATAAATAAATTTGTTCATTAAAAAATAGACACCTACACTTGCCTGCCAAACGTGTCTATTTTCGGTTTGTAGTCAAGTAAAAACAGTGAAGGGAGAAAAAAAAAACAGTACATTGAATAAAAGTAACAAGCTGATCAAAGATATTTCCTAACCTTCACAATTTTAAATGAGTGGTTGTGCAATGAAAAATAGTCACACTGAACTTACCTAGCAGTATATTTGCAACATTTATTAAAATTTCAGTAAAGCGATAATCACCCAAATATTTAATTAAAAATCGAAGAATTACTGCAAGGGATTTTCCCTCACGACCAGCCAATGCATTTTGCAGTCCTTTTCTCCTGCAACAAGTAATTATTTTACATCACAAATATTATGAGATCTCAAAAAACATTACATATTTCACATCTTTTACTTACTTCATCAGTTCTCGAAAAACGGCTACAGTTCGAGCTGGATGTTTCTTTGTCACATAGCTCAATAAAACGCTGTCAAGAGCTTTAGAATATTCAAACTTCCTAAAATACTGGTCAAATTTGCTCATAGCATCAAATTCTTCTTGCTCTACAACTTCATCTACCTCAGCAGGCTGAAAATTATCCGGTATGTACCGATATGACACTCTTCGTTCTTGTTTGGGAGGTTTCTGTCCTTTTTCTTTTTGTGTAATTGAAACCAAACCATCAACCATTCCAACTGCTATTGTTTCATCGCCAGGCTGAAGGTAAAAAGTAGTGAATACAGAAAAGATAAAAAGGTCGTGAATATCAATAACAGAATGGAACAAATACTTACGCTCACTCCAAGACTCAAAATAGAATTAGGATAATCCAAAGTATGGACTACTTTGTAGGAGGCTACATCATATATTTTAACATGCCTATCCAATGATCCAGACATGATTCGCTTATTATCTGATGCCAAATGTAGACATGTCACAGTCTTATGATGCTGTGACAATTTAGCAAGAAGTCGACCACCTGCCAGAGCATCCCACACACGAACCTCAGTACCACCTAATGGGCAAAAACAAGAAACATCTCAAAAACAGAAAATGTGAACCACTTTCCTTTGCATTATTTATAAACCGAGATGTTGAGTTATATGTGTCTTCTATGATTCCTTTTCTATCAAATTATCTCTTTCCCCTAAAAAACACTTAATTTTGTTTTGTGATGTAAAATCATTTACTATTGAATTAGGGCCATTCAAACAAATTTGTAACAATTTAATGACCATGTTACATCACGATATGTCTTTGAGACTGAGAGGGGGTGACCACATCTACCAAATTTGAACAAGGGCGGAAAGGTGTCAATAGAATAAGAGCATTTCCACAATATATTTAATAACAGCAGATATGAGAGAATTTTAATGCCTTCGAGAAAAATTTTATTTGCATATTGAATATGGTTATAATATCTGAGCAGTAGAATGTGGTGACACTCTCAAATGGTTTTGAGTGAATTTAACTCTGAGCAGGTTTCAAAGCAACATCACACAAACAGCAACTTCTGTCAACTCTCCTGTACATTGAACTTGAGCACAAAAAAAGAGAGAAAATGTTTAAATAAAGGAGAACATTTTCATTATCCAAGTCATAACTATGTAATAATCAACTTACAGGGGTAAATTAACAGCAGTGCATATGAATTGAAACATTTTTCAGAGACCACTGAGAACTATCATAAATATGATGACTAACTATTCTACAATTCTACTCTATTTCAAAATGTATAAATTGCAATATTGTAAATTACTTAAATTACCTGCAGAGAGAAATATGCCTCCTGAAGGTAAGAACATGACACACTCCACGGGTGCTCCATGATCCACTTTTAATGCAGTAACTTTCATTCTTGAATCATACATACAAACAGCACTGTCATAAGCCCCAGAGAGCACAATATCAGATGACACTGGTGATACTGTACCACCACGTACATAATCCTAAGAAAATAAAGATTTAATTAATTGAAAAATTTATAAATTGTGACTTAAGGTGCATCTCTATTACTACTGTTACTAGACATTAAATTTTGTCTTTAATTTAGATCCTTATAAGAATACACACATCAAGCAAAAACCTTGACCATACACACCAAATTTTTAGTACCTGGATAATTAGTCGATACTAAAAATCAGTAAAATATGAACATTTACAAGTGTTGTTGCAAAATACAGCAATATGTTCAAGAAAGTATCAAAGGAAGTACATAAATGACTATTATTTATGACTCATAGTTGGCATCCACAGGTAATTTTTACGTTCACATGTTTTCTTGTTTACATCTTGAAAAAATTACCATGTGGTTCATCATGCACCCCTCAAAATATTCCTGATATATTTCAAAACATGACCTCTGTAACAAGATAAAACAAATGCGTGTTTTAAATTCTCTGAAGTGAGAATGATTTTCGCAGGTTCCCAAAAACTTAACAAATTCAAGATTTTTAGAATATCTTAAATAAGATATCTCTGCAGATTTTAATTGCAATGATCAAAAACAAAACAATTCCATGAATGTTTGTGTTTTGACAGACAATACTGCAATTCTGTGATCAATAATTCATTTAGCTTGTCTTATTGATGCTGTACCTTCAGAATCATGTTGATGAACTTTTTTTGTAAAATTCAAATATTGTGTATTGTAGCTTTCATCAAACTAGCATCTCTCATCTCATTAATGTACACTGAAGAAAACGCTCATCAGGAAAACGGTCTCTATCCTGAGCTAAGATGGTGTAAATTCTGATGAATTTACCGAAGGAGATGACAGACTTCTCAAGGTGATGGCAACCAATACCATCAACATGATGGTTTTGCGCACTAAATTCTTCTTTGTAACTTCTCTGCGAAATTTATTCCAGCAGAAGACACACACACCTTATACTTCTGATTACATCCCTGCCGTTCTTCCCTTTCACAACACCTCATATACTATTAAAATGCTTCTTGTTTTTCATAACATAACTGCTGGAGTTTGAGTGGAGAAAGAGTAATGCTGCAGTTTGAGTGGTAAAAGAAAAATGTTTGGTGATGCTAAATTGTTTTCCAGACAATAATTCATTTTCAAAATTGTACACAAAAATACAACAATGAGAGTATAAAAATTGTTTTTAAAATATAACTAGCAGCACATACTTTCTTTTCAATTTACAATTTTGAATTTGTTTGCAATTATCGATAATACAGGGTGCGTGTGCTGAAAATGCAACCAACACTACTGTCTTAACTCTTCTTTGCTCTTCCTTTTTCGAGAAAACTATTGTTTAAAATTTAAAAATTGCTTATAGATTCATGCAAAATTACACAAAGATACTCATATTTTCAAAAAAATTGAACGTGACTTTATTTGAAGATTTGGTTTTCATGATCAGATTTCATTATGGAAAAATGAATTATCTTCATAATTATAGTTGTAGGAAGATGCGAAAAAATGTTGAATTTTTGTAATTTTTGAACCTATGCCTTTTATTTATGTCTTCTGCTTCCCCAGAAGAAGAAAATTTAAAGAAAAAATTCAGAGCCATTTTTAAGAACATTTTGAAAATGTTGTTGAGGCTTCTTGCAAAGTTCCCCCTAAAATCAAAACATTCGTTTCAAATACAAGGGGCTGCAACATCAGTTAGATTGATTGAGAATTCAATTTTGGTAAAAATCCAGCTCACGTTTTAGCTGCTTGCATTGTTAAAAGACTGACAGACAGACATTTTGCCGTCATTCAATTGTTCCACATTAAGGACCCACCAAACAATTCTGACTGCACAATATGTTACACGAAGCAATTTACTACACATGGGAAAAAGATTTATTGATTTTTTCGTTACCAGGGCCTAGCAATAAGAGATATTCTGTTGAAAATTCACCATTTTTTCATGCAGCATTACATTTTCTCTATACTGCTGAAGTAGTAGAAATAGCAAATTAAAATTTGTGAAATATGTGCATTTGGGTGAAATACATAAGTATATGTAGCAAACAGACAAAGCTTCAAGTAAAGTATTCTGTGGCATGAAACACTGAATTGACACACTTATCTTTAACACGTAATTACATCATTATTGGCACCCTGATAATCACTAAAGTGGGAGGACTATAAATGTTACACAATTTAAATATCTGTTCTATTGATGTAGAATTCAAGGTCTAAAAAATGTTTAAAAACAAAATTAAAATTGTAGAAGAAATTTCAATAATTTAAAAAAAATTGATTTTTGAATCGATGTATGGTGAAATTATCATATTGCAAAATTAAACATATTTCTAACAATTTTATTATTCTTGAATAATAAACAAACATTCAAACATACCGTGTGTTCAGTGAAGGATGTAATCCTTTTCTCACTTGGAATGTCCCATAGAGAAACAGTTTTGTCATCAGAAAAACTAGCAATATGGGTTTTATCTGATGTAAAAAAGCAGCGATGCACAGGTCTGTAGAATTAAATTTAGTTAAAATGTGAAAAGAAGTTAACGATGTATGACGTAGCCCAACAATGAGGAATGTGTAGACCAAGTACTAAAAAATACAATTCTTTAAAAATTAATACACATTGAAGATACAATTGCTGTTTTTGGATGGCAAAGAGACTCAGTTAACCAAGGTACTCATATATCGTAACGAACATTTTATAGCAAGCAAGTCTAATAAGTACTTTCCTAGATTTTACTGTAAAATTCTTCTAAGAAATTTTATAACTTTTTTTTAAGAGTGCAAAAATTATATCTTCTTTTCCTAATTAAAATTTTTTAAAAGGCTTATGAGCCTAACATTTTTGGTACCATTTGTGAAGCCTCTGACCACTTACATAGGTGGTTGAGGGTTCATTTGAAACCTTGAGAAGCTTTTTAAAATAATTCCTCTTACAAGTATTGTGATCAGAGAAATTTTAGGATCATATGATTTGGTCAGGTAGGCTGTGTAATAAAAAAAATATTTAAGTGCTTTATAGCATTATATGGTCGATAAAAACTTCATATACCCTTAGTTTATTAAATATAGAGATTTAGTACAAACTTCCAAGTCATGGAAGAAGCATAATGGCAATTAGTGGAAGGAGCTAAAGGACGGGTTTGGAAAAAAAGAAGGGAAAACAAAATATATAAGAACAACCAGAAGTGTCTGTAAAGCAAAATATGTTAAGCTAGGTGTAAAAAAATATTGAATAGGTTAACTCTGTTGAGTACGTATCCCTAATTATGAAAAACAATGTTATATAACAGGATAGATGTGGCAGCCTCTACCAACTCTAAAACAAGAAAGCTTTCAAAGGTCACCAAGTTGATACTATTGTTACACTAAACCATCATTAAGCTGATGGTGCAGTACTACAGTGTAACTTCAGACCCTAAAAAATATACTTGATGAATGGGAAAGCAAACTTTTACATACAATTTTTGGCTCAACCGAAGAAAATGAAATGTGGAGAAATTGAATGAAAACAATTGCAAGCTATTTTACATCACTTAAAATAGTTACATGTATTAATGTAAAAATACTAGAAAGAGAAATACTATAATACAAATGTGGAGAGAGCAATTAGGAATGTATAGGTAAGGTCTGAGATGCAAAGAAGTGTTAATGCGTTAAAACACAACAAAAGAACACTTACCCACGATGTCCCTTAAAAACTCTCAACAATGTCTTATTCTTGATCTCAAATAATTTGATGTGACCTTCTTCCCCTCCAACACACAACAACTGACCATCTGATCTGAATGCTGCACCATATGCAGCTTCTCGAAATCTACTCAGATTTTTATATACTTGCTTTGTCACTGGATTATAAACTTGAACCTATTAATCAGTAGAAGTAATGAAATTTCTTGAAATTGTGCTTTCATCTCAATATAAAAAAGGTTTTATCGTTTAGTCTGTCTTACCCGAACAGAACATGTTAAAGCAAAATAATGTGGCTGCACAGGAGAAAAGTTAATGTAGTCAATGGCACCGAATTCTTTAAGCAGCACTGGAGGCTGAAACAAGATTCTTATATTATGTACATACACTCAAATATCAAAAAACAAATAAATAAACATATTTTTTACCGAAAACTTTTTCCAATAAATCGTATCCGGAGTGACTTGAGGACCAGGTTTTGAGTAAATGTTTACATTTGTTTTTTTAAATGGTGGCATTTTCACTAAATAATAATAACTATCACAATTAACTTCACTTTTCTTTCTTCACGTAGCGCATAACCTGCAACTACATACAAGTGATCTCAACTGTATAAAACAATTAGTACTCTTCAGAAACAATAAGTAATATAGTAATTATTCACCCCACTAGAGATGATATTAATAAAGTAGAGCTCACTGCACACAACATAACCAACCAACGTGGTCGAGCCTTGGTGTTACTCTCTGTCTCTATGCGTGAGCATGGTGGGCAATGGTGACGAGTGGACATGTGGTGAATGAAAAACAAATGAAACGCGTTATTCGCATTTCATGCGGGTGTGCTCACCACCAGTGCTTCGGTCTCCGTGATCTACTCTGCCTGTGACACTAATCTGTATATCTGGACTTTATCAAAAACATTTTGTGATATTGGCATTTTTATTTTCAAAAGCAATTGAAAATGGGGAAGTTAAGCGTTGCTATGCTTAGATATTTGACGAAAGAGGATTTTCGAATTCTCACAGCTGTAAGTCGTGTTATTTTGGTTTCTGAAAAACTTAATCACACGTACAGTATATTGGTATTTCCTTTTTTTTATTGCATTTTATGGTCCGTAGATTGAAATGGGGATGAAGAATCATGAATTGGTCCCAGGTTCTCTTGCTGCATCTATTGCCAATCTGCGTCATGGAGGTGTACATAAACTGCTGAAAGAATTGTGTAAACATAAGCTTTTGAGTTATGAAAGAGGAAAACATTGTAAGTGGAGAACAATTCTGTATTAGTTATTACAATTTATGTTTTTGATTCTCAGTTCTTTATTTTGTTTTACAGATGATGGGTTCAGATTGACCAATGCAGGTTATGACTATCTTGCTTTGAAGACTCTTGCAGCCAAAAATATAGTGGCTGGTTTTGGCAATCAGATTGGTGTTGGTAAAGAGTCCAATATATATATTGTAAATAATGAAGAAGGGGAATTTTTATGCCTAAAATTACATAGGTATTTAAATATTGTAGATTTGGTCTGTATAAATATACTGTATCTGTTCCCTTCAATTACAAAAAACTTTTTGTAGGTTGGGCCGGACCTGTTTTCGCAACTTGAGAGAAAAACGAGATTACCACAAACATCGTAGACAAATGTCATGGTTGTATCTTTCTCGCATATCTGCTACGAAAGAATTTGCGTACATGAAAGCTTTGAGGGATAGGGACTTCCCTGTACCTAAGCCAATAGATTTCAACAGACATTGTGTTGTAATGGAATTGGTTCAAGGGTATCCCTTGTAAGTAAATGTTTGGGACTTTGTTTCTTGCTTGTTCTATTTTTTGGTTCTATATTTCACATATTCGTCTCTAGATGTCAGGTACATGATGTGAAGGATGTTGAAGCTTTGTATGATGAACTAATGAATCTTATCGTGCGTCTGGGAAATTATGGTGTCATACATGGAGACTTTAATGAATTTAATATTATGCTTACTGATGAAGATAAACCTGTAATTATTGATTTTCCCCAAATGGTATCCACTTCACACATTAATGCGGAAATGTAAGTAGTCTATTTACATATGTATTTTTCCTCTGTGTTGCTTTGCTTTAATGAAGGTTCTTTGTTTTAGGTATTTTAACAGAGATGTTAATTGTGTTAGAGATTTCTTCAGAAGAAGATTTGGCTATGAAAGTGAATCGTTCCCTGCTTTTAATGACATTATGTGAGTAGTGTATTATTATTATATTTTATAACAATTACTAGCCTGAAATTAATTTTTTAAATATTGAGATTTACAATATTGTGTTTTTTAGGAGAGAAGATGCTCTAGATGTAGAAGTTTCTGCTAGTGGATTCAGTCGAGAAATGGAAAAAGATCTATTTGTCGAAATGGGTATAGAAGAGGAAATTGAAACTGATGACGAACTAACTGAAGAGAAGTCACATTTGGCTATTGATGACATTGAAATGCTTCGACAAGAGGTTGAAAGAATGATCAGTTCAGAATATGAATGTAAGGATTCAAAGAAACGAATACATTTTCAAAACGATGAGATTTTGAAGGATGTTCAAGATCATGTGTCAGAAGAAATACATGCAAATAAAGCAGTAAAAAAAAGTGAAAATGTATATTTGGATTCCAAATATAAAGAATACAATTGTACTGAAAGTTGTGATGCTAGGTCTAAAAATGGAAAATGCAAGGAAGAACATAATGAAGAAACAGCTGATGAAGATTCTATGTCTGTATCAGGTTTTAGTTATTCTGACACCCGAAGCATTTGCAGCACAATACCACCTTCAGCTGTGAAAGCACAAGTTAAAAAGATGTTGGAACGTAGAGAGAAAAAATTAGAACATCGCCGCATAATAGTAAAGGGAGAAGCTAGTGCCACTACCAGACGTCGAAGAGACAATAAGGAAACAATCAGAGAAAGTAGTGGTGTGTGGGGTTGGGAATGACTTGTAAATATAAATCGGCAGTTTTTTAACATAATGGCTATTCATGATGATTTATTTATGCAGTATATATGAAATGTTCATTGTTTTTCTTTTTGTATTCTGAGGAAATAATCTGAGAGATTTTTATTCTTGTCATTCTGTTAAATAAATTTGATTTTTTGAAACTGTTACTTTCATTCTGAATAATCCACCTTATCTATCTTAGCTCTTTAGATGTATACAGGTACTTGGCATTGTTGCTCTCCATTCATTGAAATCTTCCACCATTTCAATAAGCTATTTTCATCTCAGACTACTTTGCTTTCTCATCAGAATATTAAATTTGATCTTTGAACATTTTTTACTTATTCCAAGTTAAAGAATACAATGAATTACATACATCTGTGATGATTAGATCATTAAATGTTCAAAAATATTATTGCAGTGTGTTTTGTTAAGGAGAGAATGTTTGTTTAATCTATGGCAGACATTAGAGAAAACCTAATCCTGAAATTGCATGTAAGGGATATCAATAATTTGGACATTCATTAGCAAACTGTGTATAATATCATATTGGGGGAGGACAAGAACGAATTTCAAGGTTTTACTGCAGAGGAGATACATGGTGCGCCAGGCGCCTTGCAGAGAACTTCCTAGGAGGAGCAGACAGTGTGTGCTGGGTGTGCATAGTGGAACCATGAGCAGGAGAGTAAAACGGTTAACACTTGATAAAAATGGTTTTCTTTCTGTGCCCTTTTTGTGATAATGTGTTTTTGTTACAAAATTCTAATAAACATCATGTTCGTTCATTTAAGTGAGTTCGATTAATACAATATTATATCCCCATAATATATCTTATTTTTCTAGGAATACTTGTATACTAGCTTTTGTGTGATTTTATTGATTGATATTTTGTTTATGGCAATGTTTTATATATTAGTTACTAATATTAATATCCAAAACAATATATAAAATAGGAATCGCCTATGACATGCCCATGATTGGCCAACACATTTTCGTTTGCGCAGGTACAGAAATAGATTCACAAGCGGAAATGCGTAATTTTGGCTAACAACACGCTGGAGGAGATATATATTCGGGCTAATGAATTTGCTTCGTATTATAAAAAGGGGACCAAGAGGTGCGATGTGTCGGACGAAAGTCTCGCACCCAACTCCACTCTCATCCTTCATGCGACGAGTTCTGTTGAGTCCGAAACCCACTTCAAGGTTGCTGGTGGTAACTAGACCCTCCGGCGGAGTGGAGCGGCGAATTGACGAGAGGAGGAAGTCTTGATAGAGCTTCTAAAGGGTAACTCCAGGATTGTGTAGCTCACCCATCTTGGTCTGTACCAAGAGAGTCGGCGGAAGAAACTCTGAAATGGTAAAAAAGCGACTCAGCCCGAATGAGTAAGGTTGCAGTTGGACCGCAAGGGTGGGGGGGATTTTATCTCACGTGCTCGGGCCCGATCTATAAAGAAAGGCCAGCGTCTCATCGACTGGTTTAATTGATTGAATAGTTATTCCGGGCACGTCAACTGCTAAGGTCATTAGTCCCGTAAGTGTAGTGCATGCTTTTCTCTGGCGGTGAACTTCTCCCTCTGGATGGTGAGATCCAGCGCCGACCTAGCATCGGCTAGCAGGGGGAAACCCTAAACCAGGTTTCTCCCATTAGTGAGGCACTGCCTCAGTCGGGACACGCCAATACATCCTAAAGTCTCTAGACTGTGTTGGTCAAGCTCTGTTCCCGACTGATCTCTCGACAACTGTGTTAGCGTAGTGCATATTTACTTCGATTTTTCTACTGTGTTCGGTGGCATTAGGCCATTGTTTCACCTCCTCCCTTATAAAATGAATCTTTTTTACAGTGGTAAGCACATTTTTTAGGGCATGAGCTCGTTGAGAATTAATTAAAAGATTGATTTTATAAGGCAAGAGGTGCAACAATGACAATGTAATCGGCCACTATAAGGAATCGAAGTATAAGTGTAAAGTGTGAGGTTGGACACGGAAGAAGGAAAGATCGCCCGTGGTCCGTGGCCCGTTGGTTGAGGTATTGCTCCGACACACTCGCCGGGTGTTGCTCGGAGAAACCACGGAAAACAACGGATCAGAGCAACCGGCCGCTAGAATTCTCCTCCAAACAGCGTCTGAATTCGACGTAACTGAAGCCATTGTCGAAAACCCTGTCACCGGGATTCAAAAAGTCCCCCCCCCCCCGTCAGAGGCACTGCCCTGGGCCACCTCTCCCGGTGAATTCGTTTGAAAGTTCTTGCCCTGCAAGGAGATCCAATCAACTCTGGTTATAGTGAACTCGGATAAAGTGAACCGTCGGTTATAGTGGACTTAAGTCGCTGGTCCCATTTCACTAGAAATAAGTTTAAGATTGGTTTATAGTGAACATGAACCTCGGCTATAGTGAACGTAGGAAATAAATCCTAGGAATTAATTGGATCTCGCATGTTATTAGGAGAGAAAAAAGACCTCCGGGGAGTGGGACGGTGTTCCAACAGTGCAAGAGGCATTGAAAGTAGTCAAGACTGCATTTCGAGAAGAGGGCAATGTAGAATCAAGTGTGGAAAGAACACGAACTCTGAAGAAGGATCTGGAGAAATTACTAGTAATGAAATATGTACAAAGTAAAATTTGAAAATAATTAATTTTGAAGGACAAATATCTATTTCTGCCACAACTTCAGACTGTTTCGGTCTCAAACCTTGCATATTCCATGTACCAATTGAAATTGTCCTTTTCCGTTGCCAAAGTCGTTTCCGGTTGACTGTCCGTATCCGAGGCGTTTTGTATTGGGGAGAATGCACCTCAGAGAGTTTTTACAAAGAATGGGTTGCAGGCCTATTGATCCAACCCTCCTCCTTTACCCGAGCTGGGGACCGGCAACGGCGGATACTGAGCTACTCCATCTACTCCGCCCACCGTTCTGGCATGGGAATAAAAATTGGAGACGAAACCTTGTACTCCCTTCTATTTGCTGACGACCAGGTAATCTTTGCCCAAGATGAAGAGTATATGGTGTAAATGCTAAGAAAGCTAATAGAAGAATATAATAAATGGGGATTAGAAATAAATTTTAATAAAACCTAATGTATGTGCATTGGAAAAGCAATAACAGATGTAGACGTGAATGGTAACAAAATTAAAAGCTGTAACACCTTCAAATATCTTGGATCTTTAATAAACAACTCGGCTACATGTGTTGCAGATATAAACTCGAGAATAATTATGGGGAAGAAAGCAACCAAAGCTTTACATGGCATATTATGGAATAACAATATCCGCCAAGATGTCAAAAGAAGGATATTCCATTATGTAGTAGAAAATATAGTACTATATGGAGTGGAAATGTGACCACAAACATAAAGAATAAGAGATAAGATAAGGACAGTGGAAATGGACTACATGAGACTATGCCTACAATTTACTCGCAGGGACAGAGTGCGAAATGAAGAAATATGGAGAAGGCTGAATATAATTTGTTCTATTACGAAGACTTTGGAAAATAGAGCACTATAGTAGTATGGACATGTTCAGAGAATGTCAAAAAACAGATGGCCACACAAGATCTTAAAATGGCAACTACCTGAGAGGCGAAAAAGATCAGTTTTAGAATGGGAAAAATACATCCAGGAAGCTATGAAGGATAGAGGCCTCAAACCACGAGATTGGGAGAATCGAGAGTTGTGGAGGGTGAAAACGGCAAGCTCCTAAGGGGAAAATGCCGAAGAAGAAGGACAAATAAAAATATTGAAGTTTTCAGATTGTGCTATTAATGAATTTTGCTGTATCTCTTTCATAAAATCAATAATTGTGGAGAAATTATATTTAATTTTCACACCGGATATAGTGAACCTCATATATAGTGAGCTGATGATAGTCCCCAGAAGTTCACTATCATCACTAACCGGAGTCGCCTGTAGTTTCGAATTTTTTGCTGCGCGGCTTGGAGCTCTACCGGCCGGGGTTGGGGCTGTGGAAGCATGGTGGGAAGCGTCGGGGCGTTCTTGCCGGGTGGCTGCCGGAAGTCGGCGTGGCGCGGTGGGTGGACATGGTGGTTGGGTGGCGTGGGAACGAGCGCGTCTGCCCCGTCGATGCCGCTCGTGCTTCTTTGCCTTGCGACTCACCCCGTCTCGGCGACAACCTGACGCCACTCTGGGGGACGCTAACTGCCCTTTACTGCCGCAGGCCGAAGAACGTGATTTCGAAGGCACATGCTCGAATTTACTTTTTACTTTTTCACGGACTGCAATATACTTGTAGGTACCACATAGAAAAGTATGCCGAGATTTAGACGGCATTATTTGTGGGGGTCCTTGATACAGAAAAGTGCTTTAGCTACTCCCATTATATAATTCTCATTAGATGGCTATAGTTTGTTGTATAATTGTAGTTATTATGATACAGCTTTATTATAGTGCGGCTGTTTGACCAATCACAAAAATGTTTACATTTGATAAGTAATCAATAATTGGACATTGTTCTATTAAATGTTTTCAGAATGGTGTGTACAAGCATTACTGTGCCGAGACAACGCGAGGAGTGGTGGCGGTAAACCGATCATGCCTTCCACTGTTTCCAAAAATATGAGGATATTTTTATTTATTAAGTTGATAAGAAACAAGAACAGACACAGAACTCTGATGAGTAGGCTGAGGATTCATATGCATTAAAAATCCTGAAAATGTGCATGCAAATATGTTTAAAAAATAAGAAAATATGCACTTAAAAATAAAAAATATGCACAGCGAAAAGTGCGTGTTTTAGTCTCTACAAAATAGTTCAATTTTAATGTTTAATGACACACACTGAATTTAATTTAAATTGCAAGAGGTTATAATACATTTTTCCAAATTTCTTGGATTAATAAATTTTTGTTACCCGCAAGAACGTTCTTTTACAGACAAAGTTCCTTCAACTTCGTATGAGTTTAGGGGGAAAAAATTAAAAGCTTCCATGTCTTTAGTTGTGTAATTTTCAACACCATGCCCTGTAAAATATCACAAAACTTTTTCATTGTTCACAAACCATGATTTTTTTCTTGAATTTTCTTCATTTCTTCTGTTAAGACTCGTTCTATTGGTCCCGGCAAATTGTGGAAGGACTTTGCTACAGAGTTCAGTTGGACATGTTTCGTTCCCAAGGACATGCTTGGATCCTAGACATATAGTATGATCATAGACATACTATATGTCTATGGCTTGGATCGACTTCCTGATGAACTGTACCACTCTAGTCACGCAGATATGATGCAAACTCGAAAGCCATCTCAACGTTCCTCCGAATTTTATGAAGGAACAAAAAAAGTAAAATATGCAAATATATCCTTTTAAAATTAAAATATGCTCAATCATCATAAATATGCAAAACTATGCTCTATAAGAGCTTGCATATTGGTCCCAAACAATAAGAAAAGAATTTGTGTGCTTTGTGCACATCATTACGTTTAAGGGAGAAAAAGCAAATATGCAAAATCCGCAGCCTACTGATGACATTTATTTCAGAAACTGAATCCTAACTTGACTGGTTTACTGCTCGTTTCAAGTCGGTCTGTGCTTCAACCAATCCCACCTGGAAGACGTAGTTGACCGTCCCCTTAGGTGGTGACTGGCGTTGGTTGAATACTGCATGCCAGCTGCCCCATAACAGTACAATGTAAAAGTTTAGTTATTCAATAGCTATTATTAGTTGTAGAAAAAGTACTGTATGAAACTGGACATAACATGTGTGAGTACACCAGGAGTGTACGATACTCGCTCATTCATCGCTCGTATCGTAATATCACTTTACACTCATGTATTAATACTCATTATTTCATCGTTTCATAATAAACTATTCTTTTGTTTCTAAAACGCCTGTCTGTCCATCCATATGAACAACATTAAAGAGAAAACCATACTCTGAATTTTCCTCCAGATTGGTTGTCTCCATCTATCCAAAATCGGAAGTGCTGGGAATATGAAAAATTTCATTATTGATTTGCAGGGAACTTAGTTCCAGCATTTTTTTTTATAAAAATGACTCCAATTTTACTTTCTTTACATTACTTCGTAAGAAGAGAAAATATGTTAATTGGGCCCTGGAAAATGGCAAATTTTTGACAGAAAAATTCTTATTGCCGGGTCCTGGTTGCGAAAAAGGGGATACATTTCCTTCTTTATATTGTAAATTACCTTTTCTAACACGTTGTGTAGTCAGAATCCACGTTTTGTGGGCCCTTGACAACGAAAAATCGATTGACGACAAAACGTCTGTCTCCGCTCATCTGTGGTCAACGATAGCGCTAAATCCGTTTTGCCGATTTTTCCCAGAATTCATATCCCTCGATTAATTTGAAGGAAATCGAGACCCTGAGTTTAAAAATATTTTGATTTTTGGCGGTGCTTTACATAAAGCATCAACAATTTCTAAAACTTTTTTGAAATATGGCTCCAGATGTTTTTAATTAAAATGTCTCCTCGGATAGCGCAAAAAACGCTTAAAAGAATGGTTTCGTTGAAATCACTGATTTTTAGAAAATTACAAACGTTCAATGTTTTTCTGTTTCTTCCTAAAACTATAATATTGAAGATATATTTGTTCACCTAATGAAGTGTTGCTATTATAGACATCTTGAAATGTAAGTGGTATTCAGCTCAAGTTCCAGGTTCTTTAATTCATTACCAATCATTGTTTCATTCCGAACTCTATTGAGGAAGCCAAAGAAACTGTTCATGTTTTGAATGGCATGAAACCTGTGCCTCAGTTAATTCAAAATGAGAGCTATTATTTTACAATCAACAATCTGAAACTTTTTCTACTGATAATAAACAAGTTTCATCTTCGCTCTTGCCCTTTTCATGAAATGACTTCTTCTTCTTCTTGTTTCTCACTTCTTGAAAATAAAGATTCAGATTGAGTTTTCCTACAATTTTTTGGTGTCAGTTACTGATTAGTGGCTGTTTGATCATTGTGATTCTAATTATGAGATCAGGCGGTGGTTTGGTGATCTCTTCACTGAGAAGGATACCGTGGTGGGACCAATGGATACTAAAGGCATGTATGTAATGGCACTATTAGACGTATACGCGATATTCGGGGAGAACAAGAAACTAACTTATACAAAAAAGTCTGTGCCATTTTGTAGCATCAATTAATTTTTTAAAAATGTCTGTGCTTCCGTCCGTACGTCTGTCCGACCGTCGGTAACCAACACTTGCCCATAAACTATTCGTAGAAATTTATCAAAATTCAATTTTCCCCGAACGATGTAGCCCGACTGAAAGCCCTCATTTTGATTCTGAAAGTATTTCTTTAAATTTTTCGGGGGTATTTTACAAGAAGGCTTTGAAACATTTTCCAAATGTTTCCAAAAATACCTACAATTTTTTTCTTTAAATTACTTGTAAGGATAGAGTGACACGCAGTTTTAAAGATGACATAGGTCCGATTTTCACATAACTTTCGAAAGTTACAAAACTTGTACATTTTTTCTGCGTCTTCCTACAACTATAATATTGAATATAGAGATTTTTTCTTCAAATGAAATTAGTACTTAATTTTTATTTTTTTAATTAATGTCACGATCATTGATTTGAAAATATTAGTAGTTTTTCACAAAGTTGAGTGAAAAATGGGCAATATTAGAAAATATTAAACTAAAGATTTTCTCCCAAAACGGCTCCAAACTTTTTCTTTAAGCTTTTCCTTGGAATAGAGCAAAACATTTGTGCACAAACAGTAATGCTCAAACGCCTTTTTTTCTCCAAGACGGCTTCTAAAGTTTGTTTTGTTTCTTTTTAGAATACAGATAGTGTTCTATGTATTGAATAACATAACGTAAATGTCACTTTGACGTATTCTTTTGTTATTTAAATACACACTGCGAATCTATTACGTTGTTAATATTTACATTATCTGTATTTCTTATCCATTATTTAATATAGGTGCTTGAAATTATTTCTAATGAAGTTTCTGGAAAAAATTAAAAGATTTCTGAGAAAGTGAGCTTCAAATTGAGCATTTTCAGAAACGCTCGAACATTGTATCAAAACCTGCTACAAATAGTTTAATGAAAATTTTCTTATAAAGAAGCAAGCTTTTCCTTTGTCATATTATTCGTAAAATCATATTTCAATTCTATCATTAGCCAGAATCCACGTTTTGTGGGTCCTTGATACCGAAAAATCGGTTACCGGCAAAATGTCTGTCCGTCCGTCTGTTTATGAACAACGCTAGCGGCTAGTAAGATTTTTAACTGTTAGTAGGATTTTTTTTTTAAAAATTCCAATCCATCTAGATGAGATCATGGCTCCTTGAATTTGAAACTGATCTCTTAATTTTTTGGGGAGGCACTTTACATGGAACCTCAAGAACATTTTCAAATTTTTCTCAAAAATGACTTTTATGAAACTTTAACCTGGGACGCTTACAAATTGTGCTGATCTCAGTTTTTCTTTGAAATATCTAAATTCTCGAAAATTTCAAAAGTTTTTTTCTGGCACTTTTCTACAAAAATATCATTGATATACTTGTTACATGTATTTTTGTACATTACTGAATTTGTGAGTCTAAATGCTTTAAATTATTTCTGATGTTTCTCGAAAACGAAGAGTTTTAAGTGAAAATGAGCTTAAAATTGGACATTTCCAGAAACGTTCAAAGTCGCTCCAAATGTTTCATTTGAACTATGTATACATATAGTGCTAAATACACTGAATTACTTCACATATTGCCATTTTGATAAATTCTTTTGAATTTTCAAAAACTACAAAAGGTGTCTAAACCTAAACTGTAAAAACTACAAAAGGTGTTTAAACGTCTCTCATGTCGTTATTATTTACACTAGTGGCATTTTCGATTCATTATTACATTTGTGAGAGAAAATGCTTTAAATAATTTCTTAGGAAACTTCTCGAATACTCCGAACGTTTCTGTGAAAATGAAAACGTTTTTGTCAAAATCGCATTTGCAGAAACGCTCAAACGACATTTTTTCAAGAACGGCTTCAAAGTTTTCAATAAAAATTTGCATTCAGAACTATATTTTACTCTTATCTAATATTATTAAACACATATTTCAATCCCACTATTAGGGGTCAGAAATATTGAGAAAATGTGAAAAAATATAGTTTAGGCGCTGATAGATGGCAGCTGGAAAGAGGGTGAAGAAATAGAGATAGCGTACACTAAAGAGATTAGAAAACTAACTAGTGCGAGAAAGTGCGTGCCATTCTGTATCATCAGAAATTATTATTATATATTGCATCTTTTATGTAAATATTGAATATTTAATTCTTTAGTGTATATAAGTGTTGTATTTAAAGATCTATCTACTTATTTCGTTGTTATATTAGAGTTACAGGGTCATGAACCTAGTTCTAAGGATTCAAAGAGTCTTCCTGAGGGTGTTCGCCGGTTTACAATCGATCAGACTAGTGATTTAAATTAAATAAAATATCACCTTCTGTCAGGCACGCAACAAATTTTAAATTATCCCTAAATTATTATTATTTTGGAAATTGAAAGTGATAACACCTACTAGTGATAACATATACTACCGGAGGAGTAAAGACTTGCCGGAGGAATAACTTGCCACCAGATTGTCCTTCTTTTATTTCGCGCTGTCGGGTAGTAAGTAAAATGTTTTTCTGGCTGACTCAAAACTAGAGGGTCTATAAGTTTATTTCTCTCCAAGAATGTTTAAAACTTCTCGAAATATACTATTTCATTTGTCACCTTTCGACATTGACGAACATCGGGACGTATATCTCCATTCGACATTGACGGACGTCAGGGAGGGCATTTGAATTTTACTGTTTTGTCACGACAGAAAATTATTCTCATTGACTTTTTATGTTAAAAAGAGAGTATCATGATTCAATATCTATAAGGTAGAAAAAATAAGTCGTAATAATCCTACTGTAGATTGTAGAGAGGTATGATACGAATGTTCATTTTACTAGAGCAATAAGACAATTAATTGTAACTGAAATAAAAATATAAATAATATTTCAAAACACATATGTCAATATAAAAAACTTTCCTTCGAAAACTACTACTGATATTTAGAGGAAATAATAAAAATATTTTTGTAGGATAGGATTGAATAATATAAATATTTAGTCATACGAAACCGTTACAAATACTTCGAGCCTTCGAGGATATCTCTGCTACGTTTTATCTATTTTCGTTCATCATAAATGAAGCTGAGATTTTGTTTGAATTCCTTTCTGTGGCTATTTAATTTTTCTTATTTCCGTGCTTATTCAAATTAAATTTTAATGAAGAAAATTATCATATTATGTACGGTACCTCGTTAAAAACACCACAGTCATGTGCGAAGTAGTTATGGTATGTTCAGCTTCTCTTTCATCGAAACGTCAATCATATGCCTTTATGTGTGAGAACGTTCATTGGGAGAGTTTTGTGGAATGTAATTGCTGCGTGAGTGTGCTTGTCACAAGGCTGTTACGGTGGGGGCTGAGGCTCGTTTCTTGCATGCCACACAAAGGTAGTGGCAAGCGGTTCGTTAACGTGCCCGATTGATTGAGACTTAACTACATGGTTAAGAGTTGTAATCTAGTATGATTGCTGTAAACATCATAACCTTGTTACTAACGTTGGCAAGGTGGCTACCGGTCGTTATATTCGTAATGCTTGTATTTTCGACTCTGACGAGTATCAATTGAAAGAGGATATTAAGTTGTTAGATATGAATGCATCTTTTGTGCAGTATCGTCCATTGCTGAACTGCGGAATCATAAGCGCTGCTGTGTAGCAAATGGAAGGGACATCGAAAATGAAAGTCGCAGAGTTGTAAAAAGTCTCTTTATACTATATTAACTTCTTCAATTTTGCAGTAGTTCAACTCTTTTCTTTGTTATATGAGTACACATTCCATTTTCACTTTTAGCTATTATGAATCAAGGAAGCAATGATACAGCTTGAAAATTCAACAAATCCGACAATTTATTAATTTAACACTTGATTCATGTTTCAAAATAGTAAACCCAAGATATTGTTGAGTGCTTAATCATTGCACAATATTATGTACCATATGTTATTGATTAATGACAGATGTATCACTTCAACGAATATTTCTGTCAATACAACTATCATCGTAGTAGTTGTAGGCGCATTATTTTATAGCCATGGATTCATTAATAGTGAGATATGCTTTATATCGCACTTGATACTAATTTAATTTTGTTGTCCTACGTTGGGCAAGCTAATGAGATATTGTAATATTCCATGATTCCCCCCAAGAATAAGGCACAAGTCAAAGAATAAATAGAAAATGCATAACATTAACATGAACTGTAAAAACAGATGAAGGCGATGTCGCGTAGCGATAGTTTTTGAGAAGTAAACGGAAAACGCGACAAATTCACAATTGGGACAAGATAGGGCAGTAGCGTTCATGTAGGGAAGTCGTTTGCAAGTTATTTGAAGGAAATCGCATCACGCGTTCGAAAGATATGAACATTTTTGTATAGTATAAATTCCAGCTTGTAAACAGACATGATAGCCATTGTTGTGCTTTAAGGTTCAGTAAATCAAAAGGTGTTTGTGGCGAAAATTAAGAGAACGCGTGAAGCAATACAAACAAAACTTTAAGAACCAACAGAATAAATCATTTAGAAAATTATGGTAACAGTCGCAACGTGGGAAACTTCGAGGGGCTACGCCAGAACAGAAAATGTGAATTAAATTAAATGATGTAATATTTTGTAGGAGAAGCAACAGCGATCGTGTGATGTTAAAAGAAAAAAAAAAGAGCTGACTGATCCGGACACAACAATGACGTAGAGGAGCGCGGTCGAAGTAGCTTGAATACGGATGCATGTTGAAACGCTCCGCAAAAATTTTTATTTTAATAGAAAATTGCGTTCAGTTTGTGAATAGAGTGAAATATATCGTGTTTAGTAACTGTCGAGTTAATGGAAAGATAAAACGTGAAGAGAATTTATATATTTCACAAAAACAGTGTTCGGGAACACTGTCGCCATATTGTCGGTCGCAGTTAACAGAAACTAGTATAGTAATTAGTGAGTAGTTTTAATCAGGGATATTCTTCATTTAAAGTAAATTTGTCGTTAACAAACGTGTGTGGAAATGGATGGATGCTGTGGGGAGATGAATTAATGGATGCTACGTGTATACTACGGAGGTGACATGGAACAATGGCGTTACGCGGATGGCCGATTTCTACGAAAGGAAAGTGCAATAACTTTGCGTAATTTAATAGTTCAGATAAATGGGAAGAAAGAACAGACTAGATTTTAATGTACAAGACCAAGTTTTGCGGAAATAATAATAGGCTATATTCAGACAGAATAGGGGATGCGCATTCAAGTGTGAATGATTTGTTTTGTTTTTGTCGATTGTGTAAATAGTAAGTGTGAATGTGATTTTATGTATTTCAGGTATTGTGTTTGTTGTTTATTGTATTGCATTTGTGTATGTTTTTGTTGTTATGTCTCCAGCGGAGTGTGGAGAGAGTGAAAACCAGAAAAGAATAAATAATGCCGGACGTATTTGGTTCGACAGTAAGCCATATGATATGATTTCGTGATTTTGTATTAAACAGTGACCTACGCCCAAGTGTCCAAGTATCTCGTTAGGCTCCTGTACAGGCCAACCACAGCCTCACGCTCAATAGTTTTATAACATTGAAGGAGTAGCTAAGTAACGGGCACAGTTTTAGATAAAGGAGGCAAAAGTTAGCAGGGCATAAATTTGTATAGATTTTATATAGAGTAGAGAGATTCAAGGTATAGTCGTTTTATTTCATATTGTCGCCGCAACGTGGTGCGGTTACATACAGATTTGGGATAAGTAGGCAAGACGTTCCATTACAATATACTTAATCTTTCTGTAACTAATTTATTTTCATTATACCTACCTAGCTTGGGTTCATGCCAACTCATAATAACGTTAAGATATTCTAGACAAATTTACTTTTCTGGGTTCGATTTTATTAATCTTTACGCTGTTTCACGACGGCCATTCTTAGGAAGCGGAAAAATTCCTGGCTATTTACCTGTCATTTGGTTTGGGATTGCACGAAATATTAGCTTTAATAATCAACCTTATTTCATAAAAATAACGAACATACCATTTATTAAATTATTGTACGTCAAATCAATAAATGACTTTAGGTTACTTTGAGTGCCAAAGAAAAATCTATTTACATTGTCTTAGTCTTTTTTCTTTCTTTTTTTCAGATCTGACATTGGATTGTGCATTACTTTGATGCATTGTGTTTTACTTTGATTTCTTCGCGCTCTTAATCTTCTCAGATGCTCTCGCGGCGTGCTCCCGCGTCGAAACGATTCTTCTTTCTTCCTACTATGCTATATACCTTTGTACTATATATTATTGGTGTTGCTCAAGTTATAATATCCCTACCTCTCACCGCTGGTGAGTGCCTGTTCCTGAATACTTTACTACCAATAGCGTCTATAAGTGGCTTTGGTCAAATTATAACTCTCCCCTTTCACATAATTGTTCCTTGATTTTCAGTTCTATGGCATACTAAAATAGTTTCAAAGAAAACTTAATTTAAAATATAGAATTATACTAATGTCCATTGGACGAGCCTTAAATACATATTACAAATATATACTTACTTACTAGTACATTTAGATTTTTGCGAGAATTCGTAATATCTCTTTTAATTACCAAATTCTTAAAAATTACTTGTTAGAAATGGCTCCTTTTTTCCCCACATTCCCTGACGTTTAATTTTGTTCCCATCTCAACGCATTTAGGGGCAGTTGAAGTATTTTCCTCATTGCTCAGTCATGCAACTTCGTTGCAGTCTCCTGCTCTTAATCATCGCCCGACAAAAGTTTTTCGTTTCCGAATCCATCAGCGGTGGCAGCAACGCCGTGCGGCGAGGATGGCATTTAAATCGCAAATTTCAGTCCGCCCCCTCTCGTCGCGAGAAGAGAGCCGCGATTTCAGCGCCCTTGCTCCCCCGCACGTTCTCGACAACGGAGCTCCGACCTGGCCACAGGAGCGTGAAATATCAAGAGGAGATCGATGCCCTGCTCATATCGCTAATATCTGCCAGGGGATTCGGCGAGAGCGCGACGTGTGTGTAATCATGGCGCTCGCGCGGAAAGCACCCTGTTCTGCCGACCGGGGCTGGAGGCGGAGGGGAGGGGAGGTTGGACGGGGTGGCATAGCGTTGGAGACAAAACGGAGGGAACCGCGGGGAGGGCAAACGAGAAAAAAAAAGATAAAAAGCGAGTTGCAATGGATGGGAAGCCAAAGAGTAACGACGTGGAAGAGGAAATGAAGTGGTCGAAACAATAAGGGGGGGGGGGGGAGGGAGAAAAACATGGGAAGGAAGAGGAAGAAGAGGTGGTGTATTTAAGTGGTGGCAGGGATACGGGCTGATACAGAAGGGGGACAGAAACGCCAACTCGAGAGGCTGTGGCAGAGGTAAGTGGGTGGGGAGGAGTGAGGGGAGGGGCCGGAGACGTTGCGGGAATGGAAGGGGACGATGGACGGGAACGAAGGGGTGTGGGCGTCACCGACCTTTAGCGAGTCCTGCAGCACATGGCGTAGCGCCGCGCTTGCTGCTCCGTGAATACGTTTTCGAAATGCTACAGTGGCACTGAACGAAAAGGGAACCTCCCCAAGGTTTCTATGTGAAGTTCAATTCTCAGAGGCATCATATTTCCTCTTGAAGTAAATTTATTTGATCTTCTTTATCCTATAATGTTTATCTACTTACCACTCGAAAAGCTTACATGGCATGCGTATTTTTTATTTTTTAATTCGCTAGTCATCTATGAATTCACATAAGAATTTTTCTCATTCCTTTGAGCTTTTATTTTTAAATGTGTGTATATATATACACACAGGGTGGAACAACTAAGTGATAACACCCCTTGTATCTCCTCAACCGTACTAGATACGAAGATGCCGTTTGAAAAATCGATTACTTAAACGGGGGCTACTTCAGTAAAGCATACTTCGTCTTTGTACTATATTTTACTACGAAGATATTGTATAAGGTCAACTTTGTTTTTATAAATAGAATCATATGCTAAATTGCAACAGTGCCATTGACGCTTAGCGCTTAAGTTGAGGATAGATATGTCTACTTTGGTCGAGTAGTACTATACTTCAGAATGAACTTACGTTACAGTTTTTTCATTTAATTTCATAGCAAAATACATTTCTACATTAATTATGCCTTCACGAAGAGAATCATTTTATTTAGTACATAAAACTGGATGGTTAAAAAATATCCCGATATTATTTTTATTTAACAGAGGTTTAACGTGAATGCATGTCTGTTGCAGCCACTGAGGTGAGAAATTCACCACTGAAATATAGACATTATTACATCATATTTTGATTTTTTTATAGTTGTTCATGATTGTAGAATGACAAAACCGATAGTCATTAAAAATCTGGCAAATCACCTGAATGGAAAATAACATCAAATTTTACGCATCTCGGAAACATTTATTGACAGCCCATTAAAAGTCAATTGCCATTTCATATTTACATGATGCAGTTTCATCTGGTCACACGATCCGATCTGAGAGAGCTGTCATGTCTCTTAAAAAGATACACACACACACTAGCAAAATACCCAGCTTTGCCCGAGCTTCGTTCTTATCCAACCCTTGTGAAAAAGGCAAAATATCACTTGTACTTAGACGTTTAATATTATTATTGTTAATGTAATTGGTTCAAATCTTAATAAAATACTATGGTTTTTCCTTTTCTTTTACAGTGCATTGCTATTAGATGTTGATCTGCTCTGCTTTCTTGAGGGTCTCAAAGTGTTTCCTTAAAAAACTCTATTTAAATGACCATTCTTCTTGTAAAATGTATGACTACAATTACATATTTTGTATTTCTACAAATTCATTTCTTCGAAGAAATTTTCAAAGTTCGGAAAAATATGTTTTTTCATAAAAATACTATCCTTACCATTCATTTAAAAACGTATCAACAAAGGTTAAACCAGCTCTATTCGAACTGATTCGAAATAGATTATCCTAATTAATTACATTTATTTATAGTCGCATCAACTGCGAGGTTATTAATAATTTATTTATTTATTTATTTATTTATTTATTTATTTATTTATTTATTTATTTATTTATTTTTTATTTATTTATTTATTTATTTATTTATATATTTATTTATTTATTTATTTATTTATTTATTTATTTATTTATTTATTTATTTATTTATTTATTTATTTATTTATTTATTTATTTATTTATTTATTTATTTATTTATTTATTTATTTATTTATTTATTTATTTATTTATTTATTTATTTAGTCAAAAACAGTCAAAAACTCTATGTGACGTATGGGGTAGAAAATCATCTGCGCACGCTTTCTTGAGTTTCAGAATCCCTTCCCAACAATTTAACTATTAATAAAAGTTAGTAAAAATTAAGTTGAAAGATGAAATAATTATAATCATAACAATAATAATGATAATGATAATAATAATAATAATAATAATAATAAAATTATTATTATTATTATTATTATTATTATTATTATTATAACTGCCTGAACTATTATTTTCCATAAAATTATTTTATATTCTCGAAAGTAGACATGGAAACCGGGTGATACGTTATGATGTTTAGAAATAACGTAGAGTGTACGTTTGTTTTTACACGATGTTCTAATTCCTTGTGTGATCCAAGTATTACTTTTTCGTGACATGTTTAATTTTCTCTTTTTAATAGGAAAGCACGCATTAAAATTAAATGAAAGCGTTGAGAAAAATAAATTATATTTTTCATTTGTGTCAATAGAGTTATAAAAAAGTGTCCCATGATTGCTTCAGCAAGTAGTCCGTAAATCATTTTACGTTTACTTTAGTAAATGTAATTAAAATTTTTGTGGTCTGTAACCTAGATTATTCGTTATTATTTCATATCTAGTTGTGGTTTTGTTAATTATAATTTCATCTATTGCTGTTTGTGATATAAGAGTATTCCGTGTAGGTACGTTCACTGTAATATCAAAATTAAAAGAATGAATTAAATTGAGAAACTTCTCTTTTTCGTGGGATTCGCTCAGAAAATCAATATTGAAATCTCCACATACGACAATGAATTTAAAAGAGAGATTAATACTTTTGTTCATTGTTTTCTCTAGATTTTCGAAGAAATTGAAATCATCTAAATCTCGCTTTGTTGGAGGTCTGTAGATGCAAAGTAAGATAATTTTGAGCGTAGTAAGATGTACAACTGTTATTTCAAAAACTTTTTTAACAGCATATAAATTGAATTCTGACAAGAAGGTAGAATCAATATAATTTCTTATGTAAAAACACGAACCTCCGTAAGCAGTGCCCTTATTTGATTCCCTCGCTCTACAATAAGATCCTGCAAAATAGGAATTTGAAGTGTGTTTAGATCATTATGAGATAACCAATGTTCTTTAAAGCAAAGAACATCTATTTGACTCAGATCACGCAGTAATGTCTCAATAAATTCAATTTTATTTGAAAGAGATTGCACATTATGATGTATTATTTGAATCTTTTTCATGTCCCTACACGGATGCTTTTCTGATGCATCTGTCTGTAGTTGCTATTTATTTATCTCATTTTTACCTTGACTGCGTGGTCGAAGGAAGTATCGTGTCTCAGCAGTGTTAGGAGGTGAGGAAGGAGGGGTTACAGATGTAAGGGAATGAATAATGGGAGATGTAGTACAAGAATTAGGTTCATGGGATAAGGTAATTGGGTCCAAAGGGGCTCCGGAGGATGGAAGAGAACTAGGAGATGTAGGTGGGGTTGAGTCTTGAGTAGGATACTTCTGAGGTGTAAGGATGTGTTTTGCAAGCTCGCTACCGAGTGCATGCTTTCCGACGACAAGGTAAGATGTTTTCCGACGACAAGCAAGTGAAGTCAATGCCGGGTGAAGTGTTTTTCTGAGACAAAGTTAAGCGCAAATAATTTAACACGTGTGCCTCTCAGATGCAGTTTTAATTTGTTGTTTGCGTGTCTAATTTCTTTGCACAGTGTTGGTTTGTTGTACCAGAAGGGCAGAGTCGAGATTACAATGTTCGTGTTTTGGGCGACACGTTGTAGTTTGTCAACATGTTGCTCAGGTGTAAAGTGACCATCCAAATTGATGTCATTCAGCCCTCCTATGATGGCTGATGAGGATTCCGTTATGTGAAAGTTTTGTGTGGATGTCCAATTCACTGATCATGTCGGCAAACCTCCCGTTAGGTTTAAACACACACATGGCAGAGAAATTGATGGGAGTTTCCCACTGAGCAGGGAGGAGATTTGTCGCCCATGGCTATCTGCTAAAATTAGTACCTTTTTGGTGGGCTCAGTGGGAATGGCCTTGCTTACTTGTGGGCCAGGTTGCGCAACTCTACGTGTCTTTGTTTCTTTGCGCTTGCTAGCCTGTTTGCGTCGGTTTGTGAGTGGAAGTGTCGATGATGGGACGGGGGAAGTGAGGCTTGGGAAGGCAAAGAAAATCATTGTCATAATCTAACACTGTTTTTCAGTCATGCAAATCTGTTTTTCAGTCATGATTGGTAGTGATGATTGTGTTTTTGCTTTCGCGGATGGACGGTTGAAAGTTTCTGCTGTGTTGACTGTTGTCCAACCGTCTGAGTTTTGAACGACCTCTTCGAGATTTCGGATATACTCATCTAAATTATTGTCTACGTGTGTGAAGGCTTTCAAAACGTCGGCTTTGAGAGTGTACAGAGTAGAAAGTGTATAGCGAATAATAGCCATGTCACGAATGCGTATCAAAATACGTGCCAAATATGAGAATAAATAAACAGATGAGAAATCAGATTATAATGTACAAAAATGTTTCCTAAATTATCTTTTTAATTTACGTGTATTAATTTTTTTAATTTAAGTTAAGTAAATATTTATTTAAAAAATAAAAGTCATGTTATTCTAATTAGTATTCAAATGTTATTGGTTAATTGCGAGTAGAGTTCTACGTTAATAGATCTAAGCTGCAAACTAATAAATACAATTAGATTATTTTTCTTTACCTCTTTAAAGACCACAAAATTCACAACTTTGTTTCGTGAATTTGAAAACACAAAGTTCAAGTTTTTCGTTACTGTTATAGACGAAATTTTGAATTTTGATGTTTTTCACAATTATCACAACACTTTCACTAGTTGTGTAAACTTTTACGCAAATCTAACTTTTTTTAATATAATTTATTTATAATGGTCGCGTAAACAACTAGGTCTTGAGCAACCACAAGGTTTTAATACAGTCAGATATATTTACAAAATATGTCTGTATGTTGAGTCTTTACAAAGTATGTTTCAATAAGTTACAATATGAAAAATACAGTAGGTTATTTTACATAGTATTATACATTATTGTGGATAGTTCAGACACTTGATCTGGAGGAAGGCATCAAATATATATTATTTTATTGGTATGAAAGTAGTTGAGTCTTTGAACATACATGGACACTAGTGTTGGTTTACAGATTTTTGTGGAGGTTGAGTTCCACAAGGAAATGGATCACTTTATATATATATATATATATATATATATATATATATATATATATATATATATATATATACACACACATATTTATACACTTTACCTACATTACTTTTATCATTCAAAAGTGATTGTATATTGTTTGGAAGATTATATTTTTTCCTTAATTCATTAAGATTTGGGCAATGCATTAATATATGTATTATAGTGATAGGTAGATTACATATTTCAGAGAGATTTGGAGATTCCTTTGTAATTAGTTGTTTGTGGGTCAGAGCTGCAAGGCCAATTCTCAAACGCGTTAGTAGCACTTGATCACTTCTGTTTTGGAGGTAGGTAGCATGGTCTTTAAGAATTGATTTCCTGATCATGTGTAATTTACTAGGTGGTGAGCGTTTCCATTCGGTATCCCACAATATCTTGGTTTTGTGAGGGAGTTCTTTTTTTATATCATTATGGGAAACATTGTTGATGGTAAGGGGTAAGGAGTTTAGTTTAGCTGCCCTGTCAACTGATGCGTTGCTAGTAATACCGATATGTGAGGGAATCTAGATAAGCACTATTTCTTTGTTAATGTTTAACAGTTCATTATATAGATTAATAGTATTTTTGATTATTGGGTCAAGTGTGGAGGTGCTATTAAAGCTTTCTAGTACACTTCTTGAATCAGTGTAGATTAGAAATTTTGAATTTGACATTTCTTTGATGTACTTTAGAGCTCTGTAAATGGCATAAGCCTCACAATAATATACATAGGTCACTAAGCTTGAAATGTTTTGTTAGACCATCAACTAATAGAGCACATCCAGAGCCGTTAGTGGTTCGGGAACCATCAGTAAATATGTTGGTGTATTGACTGTATTTAGATGACAATTCTCTGAAGATATATATTGTGACGTACCGGGTAGGCTGGCTTGTTCTCAGTAAATTTATTTGTAAGGGACAGGTGTTCTTTCTCGTGAATGGGCTCGGGGTTATTAATCAAACACCACTGTTCCGTGAACAAAATAAACTGAACTATTTATTGATTCTATACAAATCACTAATGATACAATATCTATGGTGGTCTCTACCCTTTTCTTTCATATAACCCAGAATCACTGTTAGTCTCTCGATCTTATCGATCGAAGAAATATTTACCGTTACTTCTTCCAATACGAGCGTCGGCGGCTTCGGGGACCCTCGGGTTGCCTCGCGCTCCTTCGCTGCTTGCCGGGGTCGTTTCACATGGGACCAGCCGAGGTGAGGCGCTGCGCTTCCGAAGTACGTCTCCTTTCCAATTCTCCGATCCACTCGACGTCTTTTGATCTGTGTTACTCCAAATAGCAGCTATCACTTTGGCAATATGTTCGATCGACTATTGATTGTTATCACGCACAAATTGTCCGTCAATTAATCTTTCTGCACTCGTTCGTTCGCGATACTAGTTTGCTTTTCGATCGCGGAGCAGCTCCAGATACGTCCTTCCTCGCCGGCGGCCAGCCAGACACTGACTCCTCGCGGCCTCGTTCCCACGGTCGGCCAACCGACGACACCTCGCCGCCGTAACCGTTTTCTTGGCTAGCGAGTGCCCTCTTGCAACCGTTCTGCCGCGTTCTTGCTTGATGTCTCGCCGTTTCTTTGGATGGAAACGCGGTGCGTTTCATTACCCCCTCCCCCCTTTTTTGTGGATTTTTCTCCGGAAAATTCAATGACTTAATGGTCTATTCTTGTCCATTGCCTTCTCTTGTTGGGCAAGGTCTTAAATTGTAAAAATTATAATGTCCCACCACTTCTCTGTTATCGTTGACTAGTTTAGCCACGTTCGGGTTTGTTATCTGTTCAATGATGTACGGCCCCTCATATAATGGAAAAAATTTTGCGTATAACCTTAGTTTAGGGTTAGAAACTTTGGGGACACGCAACAATATTGTCTGCTCCTCGTGACATTCATATGTTTTCTTCTTTGACTTTGCCTTCCTGTGCTGGGCTTCCAGTACTTCTATCTGGTCAACCTGTTGTTTCAGTCTTTCTTCTATCCCCTCCTCCGATAACACGCCCGTACATATTTCTAATCCCTCTTCCATTCCCATGTCCATCTCGATTCTCTGGCTTCCTAGTTCTACCACTCCGTGGTCAAGATCAATAATCGCGCGTCGTTCGGATAAAAAATCTGTCTCTATAATCATCGGATACAACAACTTCTTTACTACTAGTTTTTTTACTTTAGCCTACCACTTCGTACTTCTGATCGCCAATTTCAGCATTAAACATTATTTGTTTCGTGATAGGGCTTGACTTCTTCTGAGTGGCACCTATCACGACGCCCTATTCATGGGCAAGCATTACTTTGCTTTCCTTTCGCAATCAACTCATTATAAAATTCCTCTGATATAACTGTTGTAGTACATCCAGTATCAACCTGTGCTTCCGTTACCACCCCTTCGCATTCTACTTTGATCGTGGGACATTTTCTCATGCGAACTTCCGAACTTTTTTTTCTCTGCCACGGTTGTGATTCATAGGACACAGACTGAATCGTATTGATAGGGACCACATTCAGCTCTTCTTCCCTTGTGTCCGTCATGGGGTCGCCTGTCATCACGGACTCTATCTGTTTAAAGATGTTCCCTGTCCTCCACTTGGACCAGGCCGTGTTGATTGATTGGGCGCACCTCGGTTCGTTCCTCTCTCTTCTCGACGGTTTGGGTCTTGTACACCCCACTCCGGTCTTTGGTTACTCGGTTCCGATTGCCATCGGCTTCCTGTCTCGTATCGCGTCCACTGGTTGCCTGCCCCACCACCATTCCCTTGTCTATTGACTGGTTCCGTTCCTAACGCGTTCACGTTTCCTTCCCTCTTATTCTTCGGGGTATTGGCAAATGTTAAATCATATCCTCCTAATGCGTTCATAAAGCTCTCTAAATTGGTATGGTTCGAACTTCGCAAATTATTTTGGATCGACACGGGAAACTGACGTGTCAATAAACACATAATTTCTTGATCACTCATTGGGGGACGTAGTGTCCTACAATCTCCAACACGTTGCGTCGCATATTCCCGCAGAGTTCCATCGACTGAGTATAATAACCATTCATTAGATTTAACTTCACATTCATTTGAATCTCATCGTTCCAATACCGCTCATAGAATCGGTCTTGAAATTCCTTCAGCGTCCCCGGAAATACATCAAAAGTGTCGGCCCACGTCCGGGCGTTCCCCTCCAACATCAAATACAAAAACTGGACCTTGCATCTTTCCGACGTGTTGATCACAGCTAGGTGTCGTTCGCTGCCCGCATGACTGCGCATGGGTTTTCTCGACCATCTCCCGAAACCTTCAATGATTTTGGCGGCGTAAAAGTTGGTATTCCGCCCGCACTAATGGGCGTTGTCCGGCATTCTTTGATTAGTTCCACATCAGATTGCAGGGATGATACCTTTTCTTCGCACCTTCGTACATTCTCCTGTATGTTCGCTCTCTTGCTCTCCGCCGTCTGGATTTCATTCCGAATCTGGTTTTGTACCTCCTCGCTTTGTGCGGTAATCTTCTCCTCAAGTTGTTGATGTAGGTTGGTTTTGAATCTCGACCTGTTCCGCTATCTTCTTCATTATCTGCTGGGTTTCCTCGATTTGCTTGTTAATAGGTCTTATTTGTTTTTTATTTCCTCCATTAACTTTCTGTTCTGTTCCTCGATTGCCTTCTTTTGTTCTTCCCTCATCTTCCTACTCTGTTCTTCTGTTTTAACCAATTTTGGTTCTCTCTTCCTGTTTTCCGCTTTTTTTGGTCGTTAATCATTTTCATTATTAACATCAAATCCGATGATATCTTTGCTTGGTGCTCCTGACTTGGGTTCCCTGCTACCTGGTTCATCGGCGTTGATGTGACTTTTACTTCTTCATCAAAACAATCGCCCGACGTGTCATCTAATTTACTTCCAACTCCAGGATTCCTACTATCCAGAAACGTACTTCCGCCAATTCCTTCATCCGAGTCTTCTACACACTCTATCTTCTCATTCCGTTCTAACGTCGCCTTTTGAGCCTCCATTTTGCTGTCGCAATCTAATTCTTGTCTTCAGCTGCTTCGTATCGTTCACTCATTTTCTCAATCGCTTTTACTGCTTCCGCGCTTGAAATGCCGCCCTCAGCTCGTCTACGCTCGCAATACTACTGCAACTGTTCCCCAATTTAATTAATCTAATTCCCAAGTAATTGTATTGAAACAATGACCTATCAGTGATTCTAGGCATTAGCTGAATACACTATTCGTTTTAAATTTTGCATGAAAACCACAATTGTATAGTCTACTATGACCAACCCAATTTTCACTACACAGTTACCACATATGACATACAATTATCCACTCTCTGCAAATAAATTTTAACATCACCTATGCACATAAATTCACTACACAAAAATACCCTTCATAAAACACATCACATATCAAAATAATACAAATAACACTTCTGGAAAATTCCTGAAAACATTGGCATACACAACTTCAATTCAAATTCACAACAATAATCCACAGTCTCATTTCACACACTCCTACAGCTTCCCTCAATAATGACACAAAAATATACTGTATGCAGTTTTCAAACATTACCCCCAACATTCCAACAAATCAATATTAATTCCCTTCACTATTAATTACTTTCCATTCACTGCTAATAAACCATGCCCCTCCACACCTGGGCTATACTCCTTTTAGATGATTCTGACAATTATCTTGTAAGATTCATGCCCATATGCTCAAAATAATTAGCATATATAATTTACACCAAAATGACATTAACTTCTCTAGTATTCATTACACTTTCCTACAAATTCTACTAATTTCCTTGCTTTATACAATATTGAGAAACAATTCACTTAACTATGGTATGTTATCACGTACACAAATAATTATTCTAACAAACACAATATTTATACACACTGTTTTCCCTTTACACATACATAATAGGTACTCTGCATACTGTTTTCTCGATTAACTGACCACATATTTAACTAGTTTTCTCGATTAACTGACCTCTATTATTACACAATTTGTTAATTCAAGAGTCATTAGTTTTATTCCTCCAATTATATGAATTCCGTACTGTCTTCAATTTATTGCAACACTATAAATACCTTGTTAAATTAATCCCCTGAGCCACATTTCTTAAATACACGAGTCCATACTGTTCGGCGCCAACTGTGACGTACCGGTAGGCCGGCTTGTTCTCAGTAAATTTATTTGTAAGGGACAGGTGTTCTTTCTCGTGAATGGGCTCGGGGTTATTAATCAAACACCACTGTTCCGTGAACAAAATAAACTGAACTATTTATTGATTCTATACAAATCACTAATGATACAATATCTATGGTGGTCTCTACCCTTTTCTTTCATATAACCCAGAATCACTGTTAGTCTCTCGATCTTATCGATCGAAGAAATATTTACCGTTACTTCTTCCAATACGAGCGTCGAGCGGCTTCGGGACCTCAGGTTGCCTCGCGCTCCTTCGCTGCTTGCCGGGGTCGTTTCACATGGGACCAGCCGAGGTGAGGCGCTGCGCTTCCGAAGTACGTCTCCTTTCCAATTCTCCGATCCACTCGACGTCTTTTGATCTGTGTTACTCCAAATAGCAGCTATCACTTTGGCAATATGTTCGATCGACTATTGATTGTTATCACGCACAAATTGTCCGTCAATTAATCTTTCTGCACTCGTTCGTTCGCGATACTAGTTTGCTTTTCGATCGCGGAGCAGCCCCAGATACGTCCTTCCTCGCCGGCGGCCAGCCAGACACTGACTCCTCGCGGCCTCGTTCCCACGGTCGGCCAACCGACGACACCTCGCCGCCGTAACCGTTTTTCGTGGCTAGCGAGTGCCCTCTTGCAACCGTTCTGCCGCGTTCTTGCTTGATGTCTCGCCGTTTCTTTGGATGGAAACGCGGTGCGTTTCAATATATATTTGTGGACATGTGTCAGCTTTCTTGAATTCTTTAAGACTTGTATTAATAGCAATTTTGGAAGGAAGCCATCGAGGTCTTTTTATATTAGTATCAGTATTTACCAGGGGAAACGTGAAGTCGATCTCATTGAGGTATTGTTTTAATATTTGATATACTGGTTTAGGAAATTGATTTTTGTTTAGTATTGTACAGCAAATCTTGAGGAGAAAACATTCTTATGCGGTTACAGGAGAAACACGAGATTTCGCTGGCGTAGGAGTAAGTTATTTTTCGTCTTCTAATGTGAAGGGGCTCTTCTTCAGCTTCGGCATAGATACTTGAGACCGGACTTGTCCTGTAGGCTCCAATTGCCATTCTCAGGCCATTAATATGGATTGGGTTTAGTCTGTTTAGTACATAGTTTTTGGCTGATTGATAAATAATTGATCCAGAATCTATTTTGGGATGGAGGAGGGTTGTATAAGTGGGCAAAATAATATTTTTATCTGCACCCCATGAGGTTGAGGAAATAGAGTTGATGATATTCATTCTACAGAAGCATTCACTTTTTACTGGATTTATGTGTGGTTGCAAGGTGAGATTGTTATCGAAAATCATGCCAAGAATCTTGATTTCCTTTTCACAGTTAATTGCTTGAGAATTTATCATGAGTTTTAGTTGAACGTTGGTGTTCTTGTTCTTCCCGAAGATGATGCATTTTGTCTTCGTTTGTGAGAATTTGAAACCAACTTTGTTGGACCAATTTTGTATTGAGTCAAAGGAGCTTTGTAATTGTTGTTGAATAGTTTTAGGGTTTTTTCCATTAACTAATATGGTGATACCATCAGCGAACATATATATTTTTACTGGTTTCTGAATAAGTTCGGTTATATTGTTTATGGTAATAAGGAGCAAGGTAACACTAAGGAGGGAGCCTTGGGGTAAACCATTACATAGTTTGAATTTGTCGGAAAAGATGTTATTGAATTTTACTTGGAGATATCTTTCACGAAGAAAGTTGGCAATGAAGATTAGAATATGTCCGTCTATTCCCTTATCATACAGTAGTTGTAGGGTTCTGTCTTTCCACACCATGTCGTAGGCTTTTTCTACATCGAGGTTGATTAATGCTAGGTGTTGGTTTGTAATGAATGCATCGCATATGTTGCTGTGTATGTTGATGAGATGGTCAATTGTTGATCTAATTTCTTCTGAATCCACTTTGGTAGGGTGATATTAAGTCATTCTGTTCAAAGTGCCATATTAATATTCTGTTGATTACCTTTTTCATTAGTTTACAAAGGGTGGAAGTTAATGTCTGTAGTTGATAGGATTGGTTATGTCTTTATTTGGTTTAGGTATTGGTATAACTATTGCTTCTTTCCACTTGTTAGGAAATGTCCCAGAGATTAAAAGTTCATTGAATAGAGTAGTAATATATTCTATGGCATTGATTGGTAATTCTTTCAAAAAAATATTTAAAATGCCATCTGGGCCTGGACTGGATTTTCTCAGATTGGAGAGGACAGAAGTAATTTCTTGGACTTAGAGAGGATAGTTCAGTGTTGGCTGGCAAGAGGTATTTAGTTGGAGTTTTTTTATCTATTGTGACACCAGAATGTAATTTGTGGGTTTGAAATTTATCACTGAAATTTTTGTCGGTGGAGTTATTAGTAAAGGTCTGAGCCAACATGGTTGCAATTTCTTTGGGGGCAGTAACTACTCTATTATTCACTGTTAACAGTTTAGTATGAATGGAAGGTTTGTATATTCCATTTATTGCTTTAATTTTCTTCCAGTTGTCAGATATGTAGAATTGTTTATAGATGAGATAAAGGTTTCAGATTTTCTTTGCTTACATTGTGTTCTCTTGCTAGGCTCTGTTCTTTTATATTCTATTTGATTTTCGTTGTTGGTGTCTCTGTATCTGATAAAGGCTTGTTTGTGAATTCTTCTGACATTCTGGCATTCCTGATTCCACCATGGAAGTCGCCACTTCGGAGTTTTGTTTGAAGATTAAGGAATTGTTGTTTCTGCAGTTTGAAGTATGAGTTCAGTTAGGTCCTCAATCTTCTTAGTTGTGGGAGTATTGTTCTTGTGTAGTTGTTTCATTGCATTGATTTTGGTTGAGATAAATAATTTGTATTTGTTAAAGTCAGCTCAGAAAGTTTCCATTTGGGAGAACACTTTGTTACATTTGATGAATTACATCCTTGTTTAGTGATTATAATAGTAAAATGATCACTACCAAACAGTTCATCAGAGGTTTTCCAGTCCCAAAGATGAGCAATTGATTTAGAACAGATGGTTAGATCAATGGCACTGAATGATTTATGAGTATTGTTCTGGTGGGTTGGTGAACTATCATTGAGCATATTAATATTAGTATGATCCCATACCTGTTCTAGTATCTTTCCTCTTGCATCTTCTTTGTGAGATCCCCGCATGAAACTGTTTAAGTCTCCTAATAGAAAAAAATGGCCGGCAATTGATTTATTAAGTGGGTTTATCACGCAGTAAAGGGATGGCTGGAGAGATAAACATTACATACAGTTATGGGCTTATTTAAGGTTGATTGACAGCACAGCTTTCGGGGGTAAAATTTGAGGTGAATTTCATCTGCTTTATGAGATGATGATGTGGATGTAACAAACCACTAGCTATGTTTGCATCTGTTCTGTTTTTAAAACACAACTTGAATTTTTAATGGGGGTTTTGGTGATTTTATATTTGTTTCTTGTAAGCATATAAATCGGGGTTGAAATGTTAATTAGCAGTAGAAGTTCTCTTTTGTGATTAAAGCCATTATATTCCATTGAGAATTAATGCCATTTCAAGAAAAATTTGGGGGTGTTAGTTTGAATTCATCACTGATTTCACTAAAGTTTGCTAGCTCTGTTTATGTCAATTTTTTTTAATTTCTTTTAAATTTTTGAAACGTCTTTTATGCTTTATCCTAAGGAGGGGTAGTATTTCTAACATTTGTAGTAAAGTTTGATAGCTGGAGTGAATCCCAGAACAGTTTCCCTCAACATTTATAATTTTGTTTTTCAAAAGACTTTTAGTTGTAACAATTTAAAACGTTTTTACTTGGTTTCAGATAATGTTCCTTTGAGTGCGGTTGATTTTCTAGTCTATCGTACTTCTGCAAGAAAAATTTTCAAGTTTGACTTTATTTTTTTTTGGGTTTGATTTAATCACTGTAGAATTTTGGGTTGTGGACTTTATTCATTATCTCTGGTAATGGTTGTATGTTGTTAGTATCTGGACACTTTCTAAGAAAGGTTAGGTTTTCTTCACCTACAACTGAATGAAACGTTTCGATGTCTCAGATTAGAAGATAGACTAGATAAGGACGTTTGGCATTTTTTGGTCTTGTCCAGGATGAGCAGAGGAAGAGGTTTAAAAGTTGGGAAGGAGGAGGGGGGAAAGGGCTTTTTCATTGGGATTAACTTCACAACCAGAGGGGTATCTTTGTTCATTCATTGGGCAGTTGTTAGCAAATGACGTAATTTTGCATAGAAAAAAAGATATAGAATCTGATGATGGGTATATCCAAAAACTGTGTCTCAAAATTTTTGGTTTCTGGTATTTGTCCAATCATCTGGGTGAATATAAAATTTTTTCTGAAATCAAAAAGTCTAACCCTGGTTCATTCATGCCGGCTCAGAAAGGTCTTTGTATAGCCGATTTTGAATTTGAGTTTCGTTAGCTCGTCAATAATTACTGAGTGGATAAGGACAACATTAGAAAGAATGAGTCTTATATTCTGCGTATAGCGGTTAATGGGTAACGTTGAGTTATTAATTGAAATGGTTGATTATTGTCATCTGTTTTTTCAGATTCCTTAGAATCCAGATGACATAGATACGGTTTTTTGAAACCTTGAGACGAACCGATGGTCTGAGGATTGATCATTTCAAGTTCCTGATGTCGTTTTAACTGATATACGTCTACTGAGTCATCACAATCGCGTGTTTCTTTGTGAAACATACCTTCTGAGGAGCAGTTAAATATCGGTCATAATCTTGATTTCATTACTAACGACTTGATTGATGGTTACTTTGGGGTGACTCATCAGAAGCCATCTTAGATTGGGCGTTGGGGGACTGTACACTACTGGTTAAATACGTTTTACTTCCCCTACTGGATTTGATTCAGTTGATCGTTAACACGAAAGTCGAAAAACACAACTCGGCACTGTCGGCTTAAGGCGCCTCCGAACTCGATGCCTCTTATCGCACTACAGGAGGTCTTTACTCGCCAACGGTCGGAGCGACACTGAAATCTAATTTTATTTGTGCAGCAAATATGTATTAGAAGTCTTTGAACTCGTTTAAATGCACGTTTGTCCGTTACGCTGTCTTTTAAACCAATAATTATTTACTTCTTTTCCACTGCTTTGGACAATATAAATCTCTTTCATCGTTTCTTTTACACGCCAACAAAATCACAATTTTCCACCGCATTCGCACTCTGGTCGCACTGCCTTGTAAAACACGTCTTCACTCCTTTACAGACGGGAAGCAATATTAACCAATATTAATCTACATTAACCTAATTAATATCTTAACTCCAACGCATCAAACAGCTCGGTCAAGTCTCGTAATCCGAGCTACTTATGAATGGAATAGCATGTACTGAACAAACACAATACATCAATCATATTTGCAATGCACTTTGACTGTGACGACTTCACGCACTCCACCTACGGTGTATTACAAAAACTACTACCGCATGAAGCGGTATTAAATTAATTTTGTTTGGTAACAACTTGAAAGAAACAGTTAGCAATGATGTTACAAAATGTTAATTTAATGATTTTAATTTAAAAATCTTGTAATCTTATTACGTGATCGTACTACCTCTGGCGCAATAAAATGGGAACCAATATGCTCTTAGCGACTGGCGAAAAATAATGACCATGGTAAATCTACCAACACATTGCTTAAATTATTTGTTTTCCCTATTAGTGTTATATTAATTTTTGCCGTGCTTTGCAAGGACACTGAGACACTTCTCAAGAAGAGACTGTCAAAATTCCGCATTATTCATTCACAACTTTATGTGGTACTATCGATGTCGGTTACATGTCTTATAAAATATAGCCAACTGATGGATTAATCTTATACTCCCACGATTACGCGCATATCTCAAGCAGAAAGCAATGAAATTTGCTGCAGTTTTCATTTTCAGCTTCTCTATAGTACGACTTGTTCTTCCCTGTTCAGTCGAAAAGTTATGTTGAAATTCCAAATGGAAAAAAAGTATTAGCTTTTTATTCCCGGAGACCGTTACGTAAAGGCTGATGATGAGGGCGGAATCCACGGTCTGATTACCGACCAGCCGGTGTTTCTTTCCCAAGCACGCTCTGGCTTTTCGTGACGTTCCTATTTGTCCGCGCACTCTATCTGCTACGTACTAAAATCCGTGACAGAATCTCTGATTGCCGTTAAAGGATTTTTTCTTAAAATATTAGGATGCCGTTTCGTCTATTTTATGATGGTTCGATGATAATTCGAGATCTTATGGCTGAGGTCTTTCAGTAAGACACGCTTTCCATTAAAAATTATCTCTTGATAAATATTTGGGGAATTGCTGTAACTTCATTTGCCGCATTAAAACGATTCCATTATCACTCCACAATATTTTCAAGCGTTATGTTACTCGCTAGAAATGGCTGCTACAATTTCTTTGGATTGTAACCTGGGACCTTGAAAGGTTTTTCGTGTTTTATTTTTGCTTGAGATAGTTTTAGGAAATTTAATTTTTTGATGAGCGAGGTAGAACAGTGTTACTATTGAACGGTTTTTATATTTTATTTATTTAACGATAAATACAGTAAAAAGTACGTGACACTTGCTGGAAAAGTACATCTTTGACAAGTTGATTAACAACTTAAAGTTTGCTGTGGAGAAAAAGAAGAGAATATTTTCTTTGAACATTAGAGGTTCCAAGTATTGTGTAGTGTGTGTGTTGTGTGTGTGTGTGTGTGTGTGTGTGTGTGTGTGTGTGTGTGTGTGTGTGTGTGGAGGTTGGTCATGAACAAATTCTTTCCTGTCTGCCATTTATTTTCGACACATGTTATCTTCTGCTCAGATTTGCAACCGGCAGAGAAAATAATTAACAAGATTTTCACTTCAACCACTCCCTCCAAGATAGATCGACAGCGACACAAATACTCAATAGCAGCCCATAAAACAATTTGGCTCAAACAGCATTACAGTTGTCTCTGCAGCGACTCTGACCAGGGTGTCGTAGAATATGCGTCTCGACGGTGGCAGGATTTTCGACCCTCGCTAGGTAGCTGGGTGAATTCATCTGCTGTCTGGGTAGGAATTCTAGTGGCCGGCTGCTCTGATCGGTAGTTTTCTGTGGTTTGTTCGATTAATATCAGACGAGAACATACATCAGACGAGGACCGTGGACCGCGAGCGATTTTTCCGTCCGCTTTCTTGCTCTACCATTTCACATATACCGAATTTACACTTACTTGAACTACACTACCACAAACGTCTGAAGACCAATCAGAAGTTTAATACTTATCCCGGCTTAATCGATGCGTCGCTGGGGAGATACCTGGAGGGAAAATCACACGCAAGTCGACGTGTAGGTCGGGCGGAATCTCACCATCAAACGGGGGAAGCACACCTCCACCTCTCAGGAAAAAATCACTACATTAACGGCCGAAATTATCATAGCAGTCATCTGACACATGCTCGGTATCACCAATGTATTGAGCATGGAATACATAACGTTTCAATTGTTTATTGAGGAAATACTTATATTAAAACGTGTTTTCGGTAGACAGTCTACCGACTTTTGCTGAAAGCAGCGAGACTGACGATGACGGCAAAGCCGTCGAAAGCCGGCTATCTTAATAAAACTAATATGTTGACGAAGATGACCTCTTTTATTTCTTCTTAAACATATTGGAAAAAACTACGCTGAAGTCCGTCGTTGACCCTCTCTTGGCACTATATTAGTACTGTTAAAAATCTAATTTTGAAGTACTGAATTTATTTAAAAAAATTCTCTATTTTGAAATGAAAATATTTTCAATTTGATTTGAAAAAATCTTCAATTTCTATAGGAAGACCTCGAAAAATATTTAAATTTTTGAAAATTTGGAGAGATCCGCGAAAATTACATCTGCACCATTTTATAAGAGAACTTTGTTCGATTAGATAAAGAGTAAAGAAAAAAATTCTTGCCATTTTAGAGAACATTTAGAAAATGTTATTGAGCATGGCCGCTAGCGCTCTTCACAGTCGAATAGACACATAGATTGATTGATTGATTTTTTCGTGTTTCCGGGAGCGTCAACTGCTTTGGTCATTTGTCCCGTTAGTGTAGTGCACGTTTTTTTCTCGGGAGATGGCGGTGATCTTCCCCCCGCTGGATGGCGAGATTCGGCGCCGACCTACCATCGGCTAGTGGGGTTTACCTCTAACCAGGACTCTCCCACCAGCGGGGCACCTCCCCAGCCGGGACAAACTCTAAGCTCCCGACCGGTCTCCCGGAATGTGTGGTAGTGTAGTGCATATTAGTGTAAGTGTGTGTGTAAGGGGAGAGGCTGGGACAAGGAAGAGGAAGGAAAGATCGCGCGCGGTCCGTGGCCCGTTTGGTAGGGTACTGCTCTGGCATTCGCCTGGTTTGATCGGAGAAACCACGGAAAACTACTGATCAGAGCAGCCGGCCGCTAGAATTCTCCTCCAGAGAGCGACTGACTTCGACCTAGCTGAAGAGCTAGTGTCGAAAATCTGTGTCTGCCACCGTCAGGAGTCGAACCTAGGTCAGAGGCACTGCAGTGACATCAGTTGATGCACTGAGCTACCGCTCCCGGTGACCCATAGAAGTTTTGCATTTAAGGTGGTATGTTCGTGCCAGTTCCTAGTCAAACAGTTGACATGATTTTTTTTATTTTTACAAGTTGGCAGTACCTAATATAGGTTAGGTTGATTTCGGCTCCCATATTTTTCTTTCTTTCTGTGTTGAATATTAGTTCACATTGTTTACACTGAAAGTGAATTATCCTCAAATAGTTTGTAGTTGTGTGGTACAAATGTTTCGTTAGGGTGGTTTTATCTCGGAACCCAAGAGAAACAGTGGGGAAAATAGCATGATTTGTACAACATCATTTCTAGGCCGAGAGTCAGTTTTTCCGGTTGCAATGAATTTCACAGTAGTTTTTGATCAAATACTCCACAAAATGCCCTGTAAGGTATATTATATTTAATACCATATGATTCCTAAAAAAATTACCACGTATTGAATAAAAGAAATAATACTTCCACCGTATAACTTCAATAACTTAGACAAACATAAGCCCACCAAAGCTTTTCTAAAGGAGTCTGCACTATCTTAAATTACTTTTATTAAAAAATTAGGCCGGTAAGAGCTAATCTTTTTCCTTCCATGTTGAAGAATACAGATTTTTGATTTCATTTAAAGTACTTTTTGTGGGTACGTCACCGTGGTCAGTCAAATGGGGCCCTCACACTGGCAAAAAGTTGGCGCAAAAATTTGAAGATTTCCGTTTTGTGCAAAAATATTGAAAGTGTGAGGACAAATATTGTACAAAAAAGAGGTATTCAATATTTTGTGGGGCGTTCAAAAGTTTTCTGAAAGCTTAGAATTTTTTTGCGTACCTGTCAATATTTTGTAGCATGAGAGCGCAGTGTGAGGGAGCTGACAAAATATTGCGCAATATTTCATTAGTCTGTCTGGAATTGCCGCGTGAACGTGAGTGAGCCAGCTGCGAAGAAAGTGAAAGCAGAGAGGAAGGAAGAGGGAAAATCATTTCTTCTCCATTGTGTTGAGGTAAGCAACATACATACTAGTTATTGTTTATAAGTAGCTACTAGTTCGAAGAATGAAAACATGTTTCAACTGTCTTTTTTGTATATTTTATTTAGCCGTGACGAGGTTGGGACTCAAAAAAGAAAATTAAATACCCCCCTACTTTACCATCGCCTAATTTAACCCCCCACCCACCCACCCATTTTGTTATATTAAATAGGTGAAAATACATCCGGGTGATTCGTAATTATTTATTCATTAATTGTTCTCATGTCACTCTTTCGGTTTTCACGAGAGTACGCCACCTTCTTGGGCGTCAAGGCTCATGAAGACAGGCATACAAATTTTTGGGTTATTTTTTGTTTCACTCCCCTCCCTCCTAAATTTTAGTAATAATTTTATGATCGAACAATGCTTTCATATGGTCGAAAATGTTGAATTCCACGTGTAGAAACATTTCTGTTGTTGTAGGTGTATAGTTCGCTTCCGACCCTTTGGAAAGTTAAGTCCGATGAATACCGGGACAGGGACAAAAAGGCCCAGGCGTGTACTACGTTATTGGGGGTGTACCAATAAAAATACTCCTCAGCTACGGAAGACCATGTCAAAAAGAGGTTCAAGTCTCTGCGCACTAACTTCAGAGCCGAGTTGAAGAAAGTACTTGCCAGTCGAAAATCAGGAACAGACCCAGACAGTTTGTATGTATCAACCAAATGGTTCTACGATGCCTTTGCACAATTCCTGACAGACCAAGAAACTCCGACCCTTTCTGTAAATACCATGGAAAATGAAAATTAGGTAGGTAATCAAAGTTATATTGTAGTTGAATTTATTGGATTTGAGTAGGTAGGTAAATAATGTAAGTTAATACATTTAAACACTGTACATATAAACAAAGAATGAACCAAACTATGAAACAGTACCAATTGATTTTCCCTACCAATCAACTGCACCAGATCCATTGAAGTACTCAGTGAACATATCTCTAACATTTTTTGCTCTCACTGTTGGATTCCTGAAACCGCGATTGTTTTGAAGCGAAATGTGTCGTATATTTTGCGGTCTCCAAGATCCAGCAACACTTGGCCCAGTCTCGACAACCTCTTGATCCACAGAGTCTGCTGGCATATATGTATTCGCTTGATGTTGTCGTAGAAAATTATGTAAATAACAAGCCAACACAATTCTCCTCACTTTTTCTGGAGAAAGTTTAATAGGTGCCCGAAAAATTCTAAATCTTGAAACCATTATCCCAAATACATTTTCTGAAATTCGCCGAGCCCTACTGCATCGATAGTTGAATATTCGCTGCTCTTGAGTGATTCCAGTTCCTGGGAAAGGTTTCATGATGTCAGGAGATAAAGGAAATGTGTCATCACCCACAAAAACCTGAGGTGCAGATCTTGGAAAATCAGGCAAATTTGTATCATCAGGAAGGTGTAGACTACCATTCAACAGCTTCTCTCCAAACTGCGTGTATCCCAACACTCCACCGTCAGAAACACGACCATTTATACCACAATCATTGGTAATTAGGATTCACAGGAATTGGTAATTATCATTCACTACAGCTAGCGGTACAACACTGAATGATCCTTTATAGTTGTAGTAAAATGATCCAGAGTTGTGGGGTTTGACAATTTCCACGTGGGGTTTGACAATTTCCACATCCATAGCCCCAATGGGGAAAATTCCATCTCTCGCTGAATTGATGTGCCACACTCTCCCACTCTGCGTGGTTTTTAGGCAACTGAAAAACAAACATGAAAACAGGCGAACCAATGCCATTTTGCGCCTTTTTAATTATTTTGGATCTAAACCTGGGTTTCAATTTCCAACACAATGTCATATACGTCCTACAGGGGTATGAAAACCATAATTTACATAAACTCTTTTTTTGAAACGTCTTTGCTGTTTTGTTTTTTTAAATTCAATATAAAGAGATCAAATTTTTGTTTTAGGATTCTGTTTCTCAACATACTAAGGAAAATTAGGACATCGAGCCTTCCAGCCAGGAGCCTCTGTCAGACCAGGCTCAACAGATTGATCAGGGCGTCTCCTCTTCCAATCTGCCCCGTCCACAAAAATCGAAAAAGAAAAACGATTTTAATAACCAGCAGACAGCTAATGAGCTTCTTGAACTAGCATGCTCACGACTTCGACAACCTGCCTCTGCCCCATGATCATATTGCTACAACTTGGGCAAAAGAGTTCGAGGTTATGGCACCTGATCAGCAGGTGTACGCCAAAAAATTCATTAACGAAATTCTGTTTGAAGGACAAGTGGGTACTCTTCACCGCCATTCAGTGGTCATCAATCAACCAATGCGTGAAACATTAAGCACCCCCGTCAGTTTCCACTCCAGATCGACTGAGATCAGCACGTCCAAACCATCACCAATTAATGTGTACCTTCAATCCCATGTCGATCCCCCATCCACCAGAATAGAAAATTTTTTGTTGTATGAAACGATAACGAACAGTTAGAAGAACCACCCCAACGAGGACGACACGAAGATACGCGTTCGTACTTTTCCACTTTTCAATGAACTCGGACAATCGAACAAGTTTTTTTCACACTTCGTTTTATACGCAAGTCGTGTTCTTTTCATGTTCATTTTATATACTTATTCTATTTTAAGTAGGTACGATTTTAAACAACCAGTACATCCTACTAATTCTGCTATTACTTTACCTAGTATACGTTTTAAAAATTTGTACCGTATATACGATTTCATGATACCTACTTATGTAATAAAACGTTCTTTAAAGTTACAATACTTGCAGTTTTCTTACCTTTATATAATCCTTTAAGCATGTGCAAAGTGCCTCGCATGTCTCCATAACGATTTCACTGATAGTGGTTGGAAAATTTCAGGTCCTCAAAGCTGTTCCCAGATGCTAGGAAGCACAGAGTGAGACTCAACCTTTCAGTTGGCGAAATCGCTGTCCTCATTCGAGTATCACGTTTCTCAATCAGAGGGCAAACCATACTCAACGGTTTTCTCAAAACCTCTTCATTCGTCCTCAGAAAATTTTGATAAAGTGTAGGTTCCAAGCTCAGATCGCAAAGTAGGTTACGATGACCATGGGTCGGTCGCTTCTTCAAATAATTCGTGACACACACTCTTTTCTTCTTATTATTTAAAGGGTCCTTCAACACTGCACACAATACAACTACGCTACTTTCAACCTCCAGTTTGCCTAGGCAAAGAAACGTATGCGGCTATGGCTGAGTACAACGCGATGTGCCGTGCTTCCATCACGAATGTTTAGTTGACACTGAAATTTTGTGCAATATTTTTGTGTAGTGTGAGGGGTCCACGACTTTTCAATATTTTGTACAAAAATAACTCAATATTTGTGCTGTGAAATTTTTGCCAGTGTGAGGGCCCTTTAACGAACCTTAACAATTTTTTTGCGCCAAGTCCCTCAAAATGTGTATTCTGACTATCGAACATATCAGAGGAAGTAATTGCCTGCAAGAGTATGAATTATACACTTTTTTTTGCATTCCAGCGTTACAAACGACCTTTTACGTTACAAGAATTCGTTCATAAAATTATATCTTTTGGCACAGATTATGACGTATTTGCCGTTTAAGGGACGAATAATTGCGTCGTCACACATTCAGCCAATTGCCGCGAAAGAATCGTGGGGAGGAAACAATAAATCAAACAGCCAACCATAATTTATTCGCACTGATATCAAATACCCGTGACTTCACAGTATATTTCTTTCCAAAAATTAACTATCTTATAAATTTGTTATGGTGTTTAGTAATTAATTTATTGAAGTAACGGTTTAAATGATACAAATACTTTTTTTTTAATATCCAATAAATATGTCTTTAATTAAATAAATGTTGTGCATTACTCAAATCTTGGGTCAAAAATTTGAGTGTAGAGAATTTGAGTGTAGAGAATTTAGAAAACTAAGTACACTTATTTGGTCATTATCCATTATATTGACTAATTCAAATACATTTTCGCAGACGTTTATTAATTTACCATTGGACCCGAAACGAGTCAGCTACGGCAAAGCTCTGATGTAAACTTACTTCCTCTGTCACCACACTTTGTGGTGTGAATAACAATGAAACTTCAGAACGAGCTCCATTAATCGTCCTAATTTGTGGTTTAATTTTTTGACTTCCTCATATTGCAGCATTTGTCTTGCGTCGGTGAGTACGGAGAGCAGAAACATTGGAGATTAGCGAAAGAGAAACATTGGGCTAGTGGTAGAAATGCGCGAGGTCCGTCCGCGCGAGTACAAGGCGGGGCACCCAGATGCGTGCTGTGGATACCGCACCCGGCGTAATTTGGCCCTGTCGCGCGGCGCTGGCAGCGTCGGATCCTATCTCCTGGCAGCGCCCGTTCCAGAGCTGCTAAGACATGTCACACGCGATTGGTGCGTTGCGTAATGTCCGCTGATTTGTGGGCGCGGCGGGTGTTTCTCTTTATCGTCCAATCGGAAGCCCTATTTTAGCGCTTAATAGACGAGCGGGCGCCGTTATAAATAGCCAGAAAGGTGGGCGCGCGTGTGTGTGGTATAGGAAGCGAGCGCTCTCTGTGTGCAGGTTACGACAGGGCGCAATGCGGCTGCTATCTCTATTGCCCCGCCGTATTTATAGCAACGCATCCGAGCGTGTGCGTAATTGGCTAGGAGCATCTTCCCTGTGCCCTCCCTTCCGCTGCCTTCCTTCCCCTCAATAAAACCCGCCCGAAGTCCGGGCGACAATAAAGTTGGCAACCCTCTCTTAACTTGTATTGCCGCCCGCGCTGCCGACCAACAAGCGACCGTTTCAAAACCGCGCTCGTAAAGCCGGCTGGGGCTAACGGTGGCCCGCCCCTGCCCGTCCTGCCCGCGCTCGCCCCCACCCGTCTCCGCCCCGCCCCTGCCCGCCCGCGCCCCGCCACCGCCCCGCTCCCGGCGCGCGCTTTCAGCCACATCCCTACTGCGTCTAGCAGTGTCTGGGGGTGTCTTTACCGAATCCTGTTCCCGCTCATACTATTGCCCAAACAGCTCCAACACCACTCTACCACCATGGACCGATACGACGCTGCATCCCCAATTTCAAGCTTTTACAAAACGTTCGCCGTCCATTGCTTTTTTCTTCTTTTTCCATTATCTTTCTTCCTCTGTCTTAACAAATTCACGTTGATTTTTGTTAGCTCAGTGTCTTGTCTTTTTGTCTTGTCGTTATTTCTCGAATCATTTATCCGAATGAACTGATTATTTGACAATTAACAAATTTTCAGAATTTTTCTAGTGTTTACGACAGGAGATGATTTACATTAAGACAGTAAATTATGGGAAAATGTATCTAAAGAGCTTCATTATTTGACTCTTGATTGAAAAGTTCAAAAATATTAATATTTTCGCATGATTTGAGCAATGTTACTGTAATATGGCGAAAGCAGCATACTGACGAACTTGAGAGTACTTCACACCAGTTATGAATTCTCAAAATATCCGAATCAATTATTAATACTTATTTAGGCGATCCATTTTCTTCTCGTTTAGCGAAAATTGAGAGTATAGTACAAGAGTACACACCAAGACGAAAAAATGGAGAAATTCTACATGGCAACCAGTTCAAGAGTTAAAAAAACCTTTTCAAAAAGTTATCTCAAAAGTTATTTTAGTGAAGTACTGTTGAAATAACAAAATCAAACTCAAACTAAACGAAAAGAAGGAACATCTAAAAAAGATTAAAAATTGAATGTGCACGAGCGTTGACCCAACTGCCGCCCCTGACACGCATTTCGCAACGAAAATAAATTTTAAAAAAACCTTTTTCAATTAATATCTTCAATCACCTCCAAAAAGCGTCAAATTCGCTCGATGTCTTCCAGCCGCCGCACCGCCATCGCTAGCCAGTTTCCTGATCGTTAAGCGCGGGGGCGCCGAGGGGGTAAGTAACGCCCTTAATGGCGGCGCGTGGTGCTGTTTCGAAACTGGCGTGCGCGCGTCCCTCGGCAGAGCGGCCTCCAATTTGCATTCGGTCATTTCAAACGCATCGTCTGCTTGCCCCCTCTCCGCCCCCCATTCCTTTTCAGCCCTCTCCTCTCCTCGCCGTGACTAAACGTTATTGCCTCGCCCGGGGCCCGAGGGCGGAGGACGGCGGGCAGAGGGGGGAGGGGCGGTGTTGCGACGAGTAATAGTGATTAAAATCAACAAGTTTACAACCGGGGGACCTCGTGTTTAACTCTGTAGCGCTAACATCTCTCTCGAGGCTGCACCGGCGCCGGTAGCACCGCCGCGGGGCACCGCCGCCACCGCCGCCGCCGCGCCCAGCCACGTCGCGTCGCTCGCACCGGCTCCCGTGAAGGGCGCCGCGCGCCGCGCCGCGCCGGGATCCCAATTTCACTTTCTCCGGCTCACGATATTGCGCCTGCTTTTTTTCGTGAGCTTGTTGCAATGGTTGGGGCAGAACTCTGGGGGTTTGTGTGATGGTGTTGCCGGGCGGTGGTAGTTTTTTTTCGTGAGCTTGTTGCAATGGTTGGGACAGAACTCCGGGGGTTTGTGTGATAGTGTTGCTGGGCGGTGATAGTGGGTGATACTGTTAGAAGCAGATTGTCATAAGTAACACTACTTGGAATTCTTTGGAAATTGTCGATAAATCCCCTACTCTCGACAATTTATCCTGCGTCCCGGGATGATTTTCCAATTTTTTGTGCGCTTGATTCATTGGTTTTCAGTAGTTCACAGCCATTCATCGCGGATATGAAACGTAATAATATCATTCAGACTTAATACTCTGGTGTGTCAACATCACAGAATTTTGTAGAGAGTTGGAGATTACTGTCACTACAATGTATTTAACGCAAAGGTAAACAGGGTAAAGATTAGAACCATTGTGATGTTATAAATGACGGAAATTAATTTTACTTTTTTCGGATGGTGATTTGAGACATGGTTTCTTAGTGAGTTTAATGAAATTGGTTTGATATCGATAATCGGAAGTGCCCTGACGGTCAGTGCTGACAATTAGTCGTGGCAATGAGTTTATAGATACAAAATTATCAGTCAACAGTAATTTAACGCTTAGGTTCAAAAATACATTATTAATACAACTTTCATAGTGTGAATTCGGTGAACGAATTTTGTTACCTTGGATTGATTTATTTGCATCGTAGAACAAGCTCATGAGTTATTCAGGATCCCCAGTATTTGGACGGAATATGGAAAGTCGTCATATTTTCTGGCAAAACCATGACAGGCTGATGACATTTCAAATGCTAATATTCAAAAGGCAGTATTCAAACTATTGTTTTTATACATATCCTAATAGCGTTTTTATACGTATCCGCAAAACGAATTCTATAATCGTATATTTCATTTGTGTACGTGCTAGCATTTCATCTTGGAAACATGACTTTTGAGCGATTATTGACTGCTCTTTTAGATTATTTACACCATTGATGTGCCCATTTTCTCCATTAAACATTAGAAATAGACGAGGTGTTTTCTAAGACGTTTGTGTAAGACTTCTGAATGTACTTCAATACGATGGTATATTTTTTACTACAATTCGCAGAGAAATACTCTTACGTCCATAAGTTCTCTATCAATGAAAGGCAGGAATATGCCGTGAGATAGTCTTACGGAGCGTGATGTCGCATAACGTGCACAATTAGGATGGAAGCGCCGTAATTATGGAAAGTCTCTTCCACGCCCTCTACGTGCATTTTCGGGTCTCTTGAAGGATAGCTCGGTTATGTTACTCTGAACCGTGAGTTGTATTTTCTCCCCCCTCTCTCTCTCTCTCTCTCTCTCTCTCTCTCTCTCTCTCTCTCTCTCGTATCCTATGCTTTTCTATTTGTAATCTTTTTCTTTCTGATGCGCAGAAGAAAACATTTACAACAGTAACAAGACTACCGCGGTGACCATAACAACATAACGAAACTTTATTAGACACTAACAACTAAAATAAATTATATTTTTATAAAGAGAATTAATAACACTGGTAACTAACTTATTGGAGCGTCACCGACGCTTTATATAGGTTTGGAAGTATTCTCATTTTTATTAAATGAGTTAAAAAATTAAATTAAAAGGATACGTAAATGACCAATTCTTCACCAGCAGTCAGAGTCGCGTCGAATCGCCTTTCCCAGACGGTGGATCCATAGAATAATGGACCATAGAATAATAGAATCCATAGAATAACGGTGGTCCATAGAATCATTTCTTTCCTTGCTTCATATTTCCAGTGTTTGTATCTATCCCTATCTGCTATTTAATTTTTAAATCTGTATCTATACTAATATATAAAGACAGAAGTGTGTTGTCTTACAGCGCGGTAATCTCTGAATCTACTGGATCAATGCCGATGAAACTTTTGTGCTAGCATCCTTTAAAGGCCTGGAGTACTATAGGCTATTATTTAGAAACATAAACCGTAATATATTTTCAAAATAATTACTTTTCTGGACATTTTTCGCCTATCTTTACATCACAGATTCAAGAGTGGATCAATGCCAATAGTTTAGCGGCGCACCACCAGAGGATGACGTCTGAGATCTACTACTGATTTCATCAATGCCCAGTTTTATTACGAAATTCATTGGAGTTTGAATAAGGTTATGTAAGGTACCTGTGTGAACATTTGAAAGAAAGCCGTAACTGAAGTGGAAAGAATTTCAATGTTCATGCATTGCTCTTTGTCCGTGAAATTCAATGTACTGCAATGAAAATATATATATATATATATATATATATATATATATATATATATATATATATATATCGTATACAATCTAAACTACGTCTTCTTTTACAGAAATTTGTTATAACTGAATTGTTTGACGAAACGAGTGTCACAATTGTCAAAACAGATTACAAATGCCAAGAGATGGGCAGTCTACTAAAATTTTGAATCGGCTACTCATAGGGTAGATCGACTTGCTGAAGTACTCACTCACCCCATTGAAAATAATATTGGAAGAAGGGGGAACATGTTAATAATTCTCTAAGTAGTAGGGCAGCTGTTCATTAGGACTCTCAATTTGACTATTTACACATTTCTTAGGTTCAAAATGGTAAAATGGAAAATATGTATATGTTTTCAGTACACCCAGTAACATTTGTTCTTCAATATGCGAAGGAATTTTGAACAGTACTTTAGGAATGACCATTTACATATTAAGACAAATCTGTAAAGTTGATTGCATATCAATTGCTGTTGTACTTTTTTCTTCAATATGTGAAGACGTTCAGTGCAGTGGGTGATAATTAAAGAACGATCATGTATTTATTAAGACAAATATGTACTGTAGTTTTGCATATCAATTGCTCCCAATAATTGAATTCATCCATACTTTTCTATAAATCTGGGAGTTCTTGGTTTCTATTATTCAGCTCTCCTGTACAAATTGGAAAGATGGAAAGTAATTTGTTTTTGTAATCACAATTAAAGTTTTTTTCAATATGTGATGGATTTCTGTGCAGTGGTATGTAATTTAGGAACAATCATTTACATATTAAAAATAACTGTAAAGTTTTTTGCATATTAATTGCTCCCAATGAATGAGTTCATTCATATTTTTCTAAAAAAAACATTTTAATATTTTAATTTTTTGCTCCTAATTTAATGTATTAGTTGTGTGATGAATTCATTTACCTGAACAAATAAGTTTCATACTACATGTTACCAACACATAGAACATTAAAAAAATATATATTTTTGTTGTCTTCAGAATTATAAAAACTGGTAATTATTTTAGATAAAAGTATTTTCATTTATTTTTATGATTATGATTCATCAAATACGTTCTGTCATATATAAATTTTATTCCGGATCTACCTACTACCGAACCCGTGCACGAATTTTCGCATGTTATACTCAGCTTGAAACAGTAAGTCCCTTCAAGGTCACGAGCTGACAGATCAATTTGAAAACTTTCTTTACGAATACATTAGAAGAAGAAATATAAAAATAGGATAAGTTTTACAACGTGGCAATTTATTGATAGTCTTGGTATATTATATAAAACTGTACAAAAATTATACATGTTAGTCTACAAGTATTTTATTTTGTAGTTTAGATATGTTTATAACTTTTAGTTATGAAGTGAATGTTTAGAACTGGAACTTCAAATAAGAAAAATGTAATTATTTGTGGAAAAGTGAGCGAGGTAGTCCGGAAATTTCCAATTGGGGGTCAAGAGGACAGCTATCGTGGCGTGGCCAAGCAGAACATGGCAGGGAGTAGGGCGGAGAAGGGATTCAGTGGAAGAGATAGAGGTAGGTCCGCTGCAGGATCATTAAAGATTTGAATTCCTCTTCTTGTATAATAATTTACTGTAATAAATGCCCGAGCAACTCGGTACTTCAGCTATATAATAATAATACCGTAACTAACCGTAACTAACATGATCCCTGCTTGAGCTTTCCTTCGTCACAGCTACAAAATCTGGGCGTTTTTTAAAGGAAAGGTACAAGTATATTTTGTCTGGACCGGGATTCGATTCTGGGACCACAGCACGGGAAGCTAGCACGCTGCCCGTGAGCCATCTCAGAGGCTATAATAATAATAATAATAATAATAATAATAATAATAATAATAATAATAATAATGTTCTCGAAGGATATGACAAAAAGGCCAGTTTCTTACAAACAGACTGAACCAACGTACTTGCTCCAAAATACTGTACTGCAAGGGGTGTAATCGTGAGTGACGGGCGTGCGATAACACGCAGATTAACCAGTTACAGTCGACTCCGGTTATAGTGAACTTCTGGGAACTAACATGCTTGGTTCACTGTATCAGAGGTTCACTATATCCGAAAATGTCAAAATTAAATGGAATACCTGCATAATAATTGACTTCATTAATATACAGCAAAATTCCTTAACAGCACGAACTGAAAATTTCAATATTTTGATTTATACAAAAAAATCAATTATTCTCTATTGTTCGTACATTTTTCATTAGATCCTCCACCAGAGTTCGTGCTCTCTCCATACTTGATTCTGCATGATCCTCTATCTCTAAGTATCGTAATTTAGTCTTGGCACCTTTCAATGCGTCTTGCACTGTTGTAACACCGTTTCACTCTCCGAAGGCTTTTTTACTCGCCTAATTATATGTAAGATACAATTAATTTCCAGGATTTATTTCCTAAGTTCACTATAGCCGAGATTCAGATTCACAATAACTGAATATATTTATGCTTATTTGTAATGTAAGTGAAACGGGACCAGTGACTTAAGTTCACTATAACTGAAGGTTCACTATATCAGAGTTCACTATAACCGGAGTCAACTGTATTTTGTGTAGAATATAGATACCTTAGCAACGGGAGTAAACTTTGACGAGTGGCTAACGTGAGTGAGCAACGAGACACTGTCACGAGAGCAGCATGGACAGGTGAAAAAACACAACTATGAGTTGTAAATCGTGGATATATAGAGATAGAACGTATTAGAATGTTTGGCATCTTAGTTAGAGATAAACGGGAATGAGATAATTAATGGATTCTTAAGGATTTCTCTACGTTCTCGGAAAAATATTTATGGGTCAGAGAAATATCGTACTGACGCAGAGACATATTACTGTTAAAAAGCAAAACACACCGGTAGATGGAGAAAGAAGATTGAGACGAGCAGAGCGAAACGGGAGCTTGAGTCCTAGATTCGCTTATGGACAGAGTGCTAGATTTCGGTGAGTCAGTCCGGTTTGGATTCCCGGCCGGGGCAAAACTGAAGCTGTATCTTTCTAAAACGAATCGCCTCCGTTTAAGTAGCTGACAAAAAAGAAGCTCTTGCATGCCAATTAAGCTAGGTGTGGTGGTGAGAGTGCGTCATGCTTGTTACATGTCTCCATTATCCTGAGGTGTGAAAAAAAAATAAAAAAGGGCCCAGACGTGGGAAAACCGCTAGCTGACAAAAACGTATTAAGTTGACCTTAAAATGCCAAAAACATAAACATATGTCTATTTTATAAACAAAAAACGCTGTGTCCTTGCGGAACAAACGGTGGACTGTGTAGAGAAATCAGACCTACTGTTCTAGTTTCTGCAAAGAAAAAGTTTGTCCAATGAGCACCGGGAGAGGTGGCTCAATGTATCAACTGATCTCCCTGCAGTGCCTGTCACCGGGAAGTCCTAAGTTCGAGTTCTGTGCAACTGTCAGCTGCTCTGGTCTGTAGTTTTCCATGGTTTCTCCGATTAGTCGAATGCCGGAACAGTACCCTAACAAACGAGCCACGAACTGCGCGCTATCTTTCCTTCCTCTTCCTTGTCCGATCTTCATCCCTTGCGCATACTTACACTAACATGCACTACACTACCACCCATGCCGGGGGACCGGTAGGTAGTTTAGAGTTTGTATCGGCTGAGGCGGTGCCCCGCTTGGAGGAGATACCTGGATTGGAAAACCCCCTCTAGCCGACGTTAAGTCGCCGCTGGATCTCGCCATTCAGAGGGGAAGACCACCTCCTGAGAAAAAACACGCACTACACGTACGGGAATAATGACCATAGTAATTGGCGCGCCCCAAATCACTAATAATCAATCAATCAATTCAATGGGCAGTTCGGGTCCTCAGTGGCTGCTGATCCCTCGTCCGCGATGCACAAGAGAGATGGAGGTGGCATCGGCATGGGCAACGGGAAGGGGAGCGGCGGCGGCCGCGACGATGGCGATTCCAGTGGCGGTGGTGGAGACGAGGTTGCGGTAATGAGCACCCCTCCACCACTTCGTCCCGACATAATATCAAGCCGCGGCCCACTTCGCTGTATACTAATGTACCCACTCTATATGCAAATTTTTTCTGCCACCGCTGGAACGCATGGAGGGTCTGGGTGACGCATTTGGCGGAGCGTGACTGAAGCGGGGTTGGTAAGGGTAGTGGATGTTCTAGGAGTAACGGGGGAGGCAGGGAACAGGAATTTCAAAGGTGGAAAGGATGGTCTAGGTGGAGGAAACACAAAAGGGGCGGGGATAGCGTTGCTGAAAACGGTGATGTTGGTGAGTGTTGCTTGCAGTTTTTGAAGAGTGGGGTCCACGACAAAGACAGCCAGGGATGCAGAGACAGTGATGGTCTTTCGCGGTAAAAAAATATCTCTCACGCACCTTTACGATCCCAATGAGCCAACTGACAGTTGGATTTGGCTTACGTGCGATACGTCAGTCGAGTGAGGAATACGATGTTTACGCCTGATGTTCAGGCAGCATGATAATTTGGTTCCTCTTTCCTTCTTAATACACCGAAGTGGTGTATGCGTAGATTTTGAACACTTTTTAGAAAATTTTTAAAATAATAAGGAAATTGTTCCTTTTACTGCAATTTTTGTTGCTGAAACTTCTAATTTTTGGAAACTTAAACTTTTTTTACTTTCTCGCATTCTAGGTACTTTCGTAGTAAATAGAAAGTGTTGTCACACTGTATCAACTTTTTACCAGAAAAACTTTATTGGGTGGTTCCCTAATGCTGCAAATGTGGATACTTTTTCCTAGGGCTTTATTCAGCCGCCAGTCGCCTTAAGTTTACAACCCGATGCGACGCACATTCGGCCATATACTAGACATCAACACACTTGCGGACTCCTCTGATCTGAGGTCAACAGAACGTGAGGCCGTCCGCGACAATACATGAAACTGGAACATGAGACACAAGGGACAAGCATGCCCAAGGCGGGACTCGAACCCGCGACACTTAGAGCCATAGCTCTGTGTCGGTATTTGCTCCAAACCAAAAATTGGTTAACGGCAAAACGTCTGTCTGTTCGTCTTCTCTCTTCCATTAGTCCGTCCGACCGTTCGAAGTTCTGACTTTTGAAAACTGGAAAAGGAAATTGAATCGTTTTTTAATTTTATTCTTCTCTTTCAATCTTAATCTAGACATTTCACTTTGATCCAATCTTATTCTTCACTGAGAAATATTTAAAATATTTCATGTATACATTTGAATCAGTTGCACTTTTCGCGTAATTTTGGTGACGAAGTATAATGACAAACACGGTGACAAAGTTAAAAGTTTTTCGAATCTGTGGTAGTGTTACTCAAATATTCTTCATGGTCGAAAGGTTTTATGTAGAGTATTTGAGTAAGTGTGCATATGTGCATGTGTGCGTGGGTGCAGATCCGTCACTCACGGTTAGAGCACTTCCCTTCTACCAATCGAGACATATGAGGAGTCATTCGACGCGCCTCTGTCTCCTGGTGGAGAATTGGTCATTTGTTTTTGGATCTAGCCAGAGGATTTTAATAAATTTCCAAAAACGAGGTTTTGCGCTGCGATCTTAGTGGGAAGTCGGAATATTAAACCCCCGCCGCATGAATAGATCTATGTAGATGGCGTTGATAAAACCCCAGTAATTTTCGGTTACGACGCCAGAATTTTCTTCTACGAGGATGGCAACACTGCTCTGGAACATGTGAAATATGCGTCAGAACGGTCAATAGTGACACTGCATTAAACATAAGAAGAAGTGAAGTGTTTCGTCCTTATCACCGAATTTTTAATAATAGATTCGCAAACACATACGTACTGTGTATTACGTTGGAACTTATTAAATTTGAGGAACGCCAAGTGAATACGGAGAAAAGCAGAACTTGAGTAATCTTAGAGAACGTACGCACATGCGTATTCGACTTTGAACGATGCGTGCGCCCGATCTTGTTCGTTTTACAAGCGCGCCCGATGGAGGGGTAATAGAGTGACACACGAGTCATTGCCCCTGATTGCTAGGCAACTCATTACTCATATGTGTTCTGCACGTCATGTTCTGACGAAGACAGGAAGATTTCAAGAATCTCTCAAACACCTAAGCACAAGCGATTGCGTCATTGGGACAATATCACACGTGTAACTCATCAATAGGTATGGTACTTTATGGTAAAATGTAGCACTTTTCGACCTCACTACATGGTCTAGAAAATTGTAACATTTTATTCACTTACCTGTAGAAAGTGAATTTCTGTCATTCAACTCCTGATATGGTTGAAGTTACATTTTAGAAACACTAAATGCTCTTTTCATACTTTCACATGTGCCCGCGATCTTGACATGCTGTGTTTTAAGCCGTCCAGCCTTCCAGGTGAATTTTGTTTACGTCTGTCGTACATTCAAACCCGCATTCATGAATGCGTGTCACCGTTAAACACTTGTGTAAGGTTAGATAAAGCGTCGATCAATATTATCCATAATAAAGATATATTAGTTTCATTTACTTTTGCATTGTTTTTCGTACACTTAACGTTTTATATGATTTCTAAGGATAACTTTTTACAAAATATGATGTGCTTTGATCGCAAACTAAAATTTCAGAACGTTAACTGTGATGGGAATGTATATTTTAAGTTTTTTTTTATTTACCAACATTAAAAATTTTGATTAAGGCAGTATTTACAGAATTTAAAATTAGCAATATTTTTACATCCACTAATAATCAATACATATTGATCTAGAAATGTAGATTCTTATGCTTTGTGAAAAATATCTATATTATAAAAAAAAAAAAAGAAACAATTTTGATTTTAAACCCAATTTTAAATTTCCAGTTTCACACACGAATTTTTTTTTGTGAAAATTGAAGTTTAAATTTTGGGTCAACACAATATTTGGGGAATAATATGTAAATGATATGAGACAAAATAAAAAGCTTTTCATTGAACTGTTTACGTTTAGGAGAAACATGTTTCTTATATTATAATGGATTTTCGCGTGAAATTTCAATTTGTTATGAAGTTTGTCCAAAATGCTGAGAAATTTTACTAATTTGGGGTATAAATAAAAACATTGTCAAAGGTCAAACAAATGCACTAAATATGACGCTTCTAGCTTTTTTACATCACATTCAACGAATCAAAAAAAATTGTAGACCAATCTGAAGGGGTCAGGCTGTTTTCGACCGATTTCATTTGGAATTACCCAAATGCAAAAATGTTTTGGAACATGAAGCCAATACTGTCATTTAAAATATTTTAACAAATATGAGAAATATGAATTTGGTGTGTCGTTAAACGTCCATGCACTTAGTTCATACCTTGTCTTTTGAAGTGTATATTTCACATTTTGCACTGGTGCTCATATTAAAAAAGGTGCCATGTCTTATGCCCCAACCCTCGTATAATAAATTTACGTTTTATACAGATGTAGAAAAATGCGCGTTTATAGTTTATGAGGGAAGTGGTCGTTTGTGCAATAACCCCGATTCACCCTTTGTCTCGCCTTACGGTCTCAGCAACAGAGAAAGACCGTAAGAAAGCGGCGACGGCAACGGCGACGACGATGGGGACGGCTACGGCGGCAGCAGTGGCTGCGGCAGCAGTGGCCGCAGTGGCGGCGGTGATGGCGACGATGGAGGAGACGGACACTACGGCGATGCGGGACGGAAGAGTGGACACCGTTAATGTTCAGGTGAGAAAAGGCTTCACAAGGCTGTTGCAGGTGAACTGTTGCAGTATAAAAAATAAGGAAATCGAATTTTGGAATTTAGTAGATGCTTGTGATCCTGATGTAATTAGAGATACTGAATCTTGGCTAACGAAAGAGATAGCTAACTCTGAAGTTTTTCGTCCGAATTACAGATCGTTTAGGAGAGGTAGAAATACTAGAGGTGGGCGAATATTTATTTGTGTTAATGATGAAATAGATATAAGGAGAAATTGGGTCAGTAAAGAATTTGAGATAATGGGGATAGAAATAAGTGATTCAGGGAATGTATTAGAAATTATTGCTTGCTATAAGCCACCGAATGAAAATTACGCGATTTTGGAAGCAATTTCTGAGAAAATAGAAAACGCCAATAGTCATCCTATAGTTATTGCTGGTGACTTGAATACTCCAGACGCAAATTGGAAAGGCGCCGTGAGCGAAGCGAAAGTACAACAGTTAGTTAACAGACTCGTCTGGGAAGGGGGATTAGCGCAGGTAGTAGATAGGCCCACGCGGCTGGAAGCGCTTCTAGATGTTTTCTTAATTAGACCGCGAGAGTTTTTCTTATCTTGCGACGTCGTTGATAGCATAAGCGACCACAAAGATGTGTTAGTAGATTTAGACATACGTATTTTACAGAAAAGAATTCCTAACGGAACCAAAATATTGCAGTTCAAGAAGGCTAATACAGAGGGGCTTCAACACTACCTGAGATAACAGTACGATTGTTTTCTGAGAATGGAGGGGGCATGGAGGAAATTTGGAACGCGTTTAAGAGCATTCTAGATAAGACATTGCAAACGTTTGTGCCGTACAAATACTTAAAAAGTAATTCAGACCCAGAATATTACAATGCGAAAATTAGACGTCTGAAGAGGAAAACTTGAAAGGTTTTCAATAACAAAAATCGTAGTGAAAATCATAAGATACATTATCGTAATTGTTCGAAAGAATTATAGCAGGAAAAGAAAATTGCGAGGAGATTCTCGATAGGGAGGGAAATAATTGGTCGGGGTTTTACAAATATGTTCGCAGAAGAAGAGGAAATAAAGAAGAAATTCATATCGTTAAAGATACCAAAAATATGTTACTAACAGATGATCGGGAAAAAGCAAACGCTCTACTTCAGTTCCGTTTTTAAAACAAAATCTCAACTCACTCAGATATCGAGGGAGGCTGTGCCAAATCAGTATCAATCAATAGACGTAAACACATTGCGAAAACGAATTAAATCTATGAAAAATGGAAAGTCGCGGGGTCCAGATGCCATTTCAACTGACATAATTAAACTCGGTGGAGAGGCAATATTACCGTACCTAACAAGATTATTTCAGGTTTCGATCAACAAATCAAGCGTGCCCGATGATTGGAAGCTAGCTACCGTTGTTCCGATTTTCAAGAGTGGTGACAGAACTGTATTAGCCAATTATAGACCAGTAAGTCTCACGTCAGTTGTATGTAAGCTAATGGAGCACTTGATAACTAGCTATATTAGACAAGAATGGGAAAGAAAAGAATGGCTATTTCAAGGACAGAATGGTTTTAGGAACGGTTTTTCTTGCTGATGAGCTGATGAAGTTGATAATAGTGAGAGGGTGGACGCCGTAATAATAGATTTGGCGAAGGCATTTGATGTTGTTCCACACGATAAACTGGTTCATAAATTAATGCAATTGGGTATTGACACCAGAGTTGTGGCGTGGATTGATGAGCTTCTTCGGGAAAGGAAACAGAAAGTCCGAGTTGGACAACAATTTTCGACTCAAGCAAAGGTAACTTCAGGGATCCCTCAAGGAAGCGTGATTGGACTTCTCCTCTTTCTCGCGTTTGTGAATGACCTACCAGACAATTTATATTCAAAGGTACGGCTATTTGCAGATGACTATAATATATCGAGTTATTCAATCAAATGTAGACGAGGATATTTTACAAAGTGATCGAGACTGATTACATTTTTGGGCGAAAAAGCAATGACATGACAATAAATAATTCGAAAAGCAAAACCGTCACGTTTGGTAGGGGCCGCAAATATAATGAAACTCAATACCGTTTAGGCAACGAAAATATTCCAAGACTCTTGTCTTGTAAGTACTTGGGGATAATTTTTGATAGCAAATTGAGTTGGGAAAATCAGGTAAACTGTATCGTAGGGAAAGCCTGGAGATCTTTGCATTTTACTATGCGAATACTAAAAAAGAGTACTGCGAAAGCGAGAGAATTAGATTCTTTATCTCTAGTTTGTCCATTAATGGAATACGGGGCTGTTTGTTGGGACTCTTATAGAAATTCCCAAAAGGAATATTTGAATAGAGTACAGAGGAGAGCGTATACCTTTGTTTTCCGAGGGAATAGGAAGAATGTAGAATGGGAGTCTCTAGAAATTAGGAGAGCTAAGGCAAGAATTTGTGCCCTGTACAAAGCATAAGCCGGTTATCCAGCTTGGAAAGATATCTACATCCGACTGGGTAGACCTTCGTACTTTAGTAGGGGGATCACAAGCACAAAATTCAGTTTAGGCTACAGCGAACAGATGTTGGAAAATTTTCATTTACAAATAGAACAATAACGGACTGGAAAAGTTACCTGCGACAGCCTTGGAACCCTTTCCTCTAGGTGTTCAAAGATTTAACAATAAATTAACTAATGGTATTTGTAAACTTTATTAATTTAGTAAGTTGGATTATTATATCAGTTATTATTTGATTATTATTGATATTACTATTATTATTGTGTTAATTACTATTAAATGCGTTCCTGTACTAAATATATAATTGTATTCAAAGTAGTATTGTATTGAAGTGTGGTGACGTGTTGTGTAGTGTAGTGCAGTATAGAAGTAGAAAGAGAAGTGAATTTCAAATGTTGTGAAGTGAAGTGAAGTGAAGTGTAATTAAAAAATCATTTAGTCTTGTATTTAATAGTTTAAAATAACTGTGCAGATCAACCATAAAATGTAGTTAATGCTATTATTGTTAGCAAATTATTATTATTATTATTATTATTATTATTATTATTATTATTATTATTATCATCATCCTACGTTTTCTCAGCTATTTTTGCTGGTAGAAACGCTCACCTTCCCCGGAGTTGTTTTGAGGACAGGCTCGGTCACAGAAAAAAGCTCTTATATCTGGACGTAAGATAAAAATTTTCTTACGATACTGTTTGCAACAAAACTGCGTGTTGTCCCATGTTCAGAACGTTTTTGGGTGGTTTAAGTTCTCTTAAGTTTTTACTGAGCAGACCTTCCGCCGATATCACGAGTGAGTATGTTTTGGTAGCATTTAATTTCCAAACATGTTTTAGTTCATAAGACAAGTTTTCATATTTCGAAATTTTTTCTTTTTCTTTCTGTTTGATGTTGTGGGATAATGGTACTGCGATGTCAATTATTACTCCTTCTTTCTTCTTTTTATCTATAAGGAGAATATCTGGCCTATTGTAATCGACAGTACTATCAGTTAAAACTGGTCTGTTCCAGTACAAAAGGGTGGAACTTGTTTCCAGCTCCGGAGGAGGAGTGTACTTATAGAATGGCGGTGTCGATTCATCCGATAATTTATGCTCTATTGCAATTGCCCTGCGCACGATTTTCGCAACTTGATTTTGCCTTCCTAAGTAAGCACTGTCTGAGAGGGAAGAGCATGCAGCTGTGATGTGTTCTATAGTTTCTCCTATTATTATTATTATTATTATTATTATTATTATTATTATTATTATTATTATTATTATTATTATTATTATTATTATGTCTTTAAATAATTTAAAGTTACATTGTTAAGTAATTTAAAGTTAATATTTGTAATATGTAAATTGTAGTGTTCTGCCATCAGGTTGTATATACCTACCTGCAGAATAATAAATATCTATCTATCTAATTTCAACCAGGAACGAAGAGCCATATCTAACACTTAATATGAAAATAAGTGTTTTTAACTTCTCACATATAATTCTACCAGAGTTCTTCCACAATTTCGCTAGAATTCTGCTAGAATTTCCAACTCATATTTTCTATATTTTTAACGTCATGTAAAAAACTTTCCGAATCATTCAAAGTGTTTATCCCGCGGATGTCCCTTGTCAGAATACTTCTAAATCTCAAACGCGATCTGTGTAGAAAGCTTCCGGGTTGCCAAGTTACTCCAGCGACCGCATGGAGGGTGCGGTCCCGTGAGAAGCCTGAGGGGAGGAGAGGAGGGTGTCTTGCAAACTGCCTTCTCCCGGAAAGGGGGCGCGCGGGGCCTAGCCCTCTTCAGCCGAGCCCAGGCGCGCGGTCCATGTCGCCATGCGGCGGCGGCCGGCCAGCGAAGCCAATTCATCACCGAGTATCTCGCCTACCGGCTGCAGCCTACAGCCGCGTCGCGCCTGTACACGTTCGGCCGCGGCCACGCACCAGGAGCTGACGCTCTATCGAGGGTATTTTTTTCCTTCGCGAGTTTCTCTCAGCGACGATCTCGTACGACGAATACGTAACTGTTTAGTTGTTTCAGTGAGTCTAGGCCGGAGAAATATTTCATTGCAATGCAGTTTTTACTGAAATGCTTGAGAGAATGGGGATAATTCATTCGTGTATTCATATATATATATATATATATATATATATATATATATATATATATATATATATATATATATATTGTATTTTACGAGATATTTGACTTAACTTTGTTTTTTCAAATGGAACTATAAACATTATTTTCCAGTCTATCATGACGAGCGTAGCAAGTCGAATTCAGTGATATACATATTTTCATATGTTAGATAAGCATTTTTTGAGTAATTTTGATTTTTTGCGACTTGTGTTTAACGGATATTTTGATTGTACCTGTCTGCCACCCAAGTTTACGCAGCTCTCCCCCAGCAAACGCGCGCTCGAGGAAGGGAAGCTGATTTTAGTATTTGATGATAGGAAACATACAACAATGCAACAGTTTTGTGAATATTCGGAATACGAATATTCACAAAACTGTTGCATTTTCCCCGTTTCCACCCCTCCGCATTTTGCGAGTTTGTTTTCTTCTTTTTTGATTGAAGGATTGAAAATAAGCATTTGTCATAGATATGTACTGTAATAAAATACTCTATCATGTATTGTAATAAAGTACTCTATTTAATGGAGATTTATATCACAGGATAATATTGAGATCTTGAAACAAAAAATAATAAGAATAAATAATTAATACTGTGCAAAGAGTAGTGCACATGTTGAAAAACAATTTTCATGTTAATAAGCATATAAAATAAAAACATACGAATAGTAATTGTCATTAACTTCCTGCATTTATTATTTTCTTAATGTATTATTATATTCTCATTAGCAATAAAACTATTTGCTGAAAATATGCAATTTCCTTTGCAAAATCTTAATTCTTTATTTTTATGGTGTTTAGTTTCCAAGATCTCATTAATATCCTGTGGCATGACACCCCTTTAAATAAAGTTGCAATAACAAACAATCATTTTCAAAAATACTACTTACGACAAATCCGTACTTTCAATCCTTCAATCCTTAAGTAATACAAAAAATCTGAAAACGCGGAAGGATGGAGAGCAGAGTTCAGAATAAAAACTGTGAAAGTTTTGTAAATATTTGGAATATGTTTCGTATCTTGAAATGCTAAGATCCCTTCCCTTCCCCGAGCACGAGTTTGCTGGTGGAGCGCTATGTGACCTTGTGTGGCGGACTGTTACATTCAAAATAACCGTTAAACACGAGTCGCGAATAATCGAACTTACTAAAAAGAAAATGCTTATCTAACATATGCCAATAGGTATATCATTCAATTCGTCTTTTTACGCTCGTCATGATAGACTGAGAAAATATGTTTAACTCCATTTGAAAAAAAACAAAGTTATCCCAAATATCTCGTAAAATACAAGCGATGAAATATAAATGAATACACGTATCAATTAGCCCTATTCCCTCATGTGCTTTCGTGAAAACTACATTGCATGAACTTCAACACTTGAAAAGTTATAGGAGGTGCTAAATTTACGTGACTCACCTGTAAATAACTATTTCTATTGAATTCATATTTAATTCGGGGTGCGTTCCGGGACCTAAAGTTTTACAAATCAAACACTGCTTCAGACAATGTAATAACAATTTTTTCTTATATTTAAGAATATCAGCCTTTACATTACGTACCAGAACGAATGTTAATTGTGTCTATGTATCATGGCTTTTGGCACGTGATGGGAATAATACTTCAATTCAACGGACGAGTGGGAATATATTTAAAAAAGCCTATTTATTAAATTATTGTTAACAACCTTCAATTAGTAGGATATCGTATTAAAACATTTCCAAAGAATTATATTTTATGTTTTATGGTATTATCAATATGTGATTGTGAGTTGAAGTAGAGGTAATGTAATATAAAGTTGTCTGAGCTGTTTATCGTGCTTGAAAATGAAGAGTCACCTAAGTGCTTGAATTTTCAGCAAGAATTTATGCATGTCATTGTATAAAATAACAGGTAAAATATGTCTTGAAATAACTAGGAATATATGTATTTTTTTCTTTTGTAAAGTAATAACGGAGATCAATTACTTTGTAAATAAATGAAGGCAAATTAATACACACAAAAATGCATAGAAAATAATTGCTGAAGAAATTATATACAATTGTTTTTAATGGCCAATCTCTACCATCATGAAGTCATGTTGAACTTTCCATTATCCACTTAAACCCAAAAATAAACAAGAGAAATAAACCACAGTGCATTACGCAAAACTTTTACCCAATTCCATTTCTATTCTCGAGAAAACGACTGTCCACAACGCTATTTTTAGTAGTCGCAAGTGACTCATCCTCTAAAGTATCGTTCATTGAACTGTTCCATTTCACCACCTTTTCGCCTCCTTACCCATGGTTTGAGAAATATTTAGCAAAACCTCGTTACACACAGCTTTCGGTGGGAATCAGAAAGCCGATTTTTTTTTCTCGGCCCGACAAGGCGTAACAGGGGAAGAAAGCGGGGGCCGGGCATTAATTAACCGAGGTGACGGCGATGGCCTGAAGACGCTTCCCCCGGCTGAACACTGCTGCACGGCTGCACACTGGGCGTCGAGTTAGAAACGTCGTGGAAAGAAATCGCTTCGATTATTATTTTATTTTACATTGACAAATTAAGCCTCTGGATGGCTCATGGGCAGAGTACTAGCTTCCCGTGCTGTAATTCCGGGTCCGATTCCCAGTCGAGGAAAAAAATAGTTGTAGCTTTCCGCTAAAATCACCCCGGTTTCTGTAGCTGAATGACGAAGAAAAGCTCAAGCAGACGGATGTCGCTAGTTACGGTGAAGAGAATACATGTTCGCCTCATGTCGCTGTTACCTCCAAACATGGGAATTTAAAACTAGGGCGAGGCATGGAGAATACCGGTAGCTGGCCGCCGACTACAGACCCAATAACGTCAAATATATACATACATTGGCAATCTCTAAAGTATTTCATGACTTGAAATATATAATATATACGATCAATTTGTGTTACGTTTTCGTGAAAGTCTAAAACGTTTCCAATTGCGAGTAATTTTGATGCTCTTCAAAATGTTTAAGAGTGAGGGCGGAGTTGTATCATGCCTTTTTGGAATATGCTTTGTTGCCTCAATTTTTTCTATTATATTATTCCAATTTATTTCAAATAGTAACAAAAAAAAGAATAATGCGTGAAACAGCGTATTTAACGTTGTTTACGCGTTTGTACATATTTAAACACAAAAACGCATGAATTTACGTTTTTTTCTTGAGAAATTAGACTGAAAATGTGTATGAGACATTAACTAAAAGAAAATAGATATCCTCTCAAAACTTGTTTTCTATTAAAAATTGAAACCCTCGAAAATAAATAAGTATAGACATGCGCGGATGCAAATATCAAAAAGAAACTACATTGTGAAGTTATTTGTTTAAATTGAGATAATAACGGCAGATCCCAACCGACCTCGCGTTTTCAGTTGGTATGACGGTAAACTCCTGCGATAAACCTATCACATGCTGAAATATTAAATAAATTGGGATGTGGCAATATCTTCAATTTCCACCTTCATAAGTCAGCCTAAAATGAATATGAACGTGAACGAAAAAAGAAAGTCTTTTTTTTTCCCAAAACGAACTTCGTTAGAGGTCTGTTGTTATAATTCTGAGCGCCTCAATTGTTATATTATTTATTTAGTCTTATCATGATATTAATTGTAAGCCGATCATTGGCGATAGTATTATGGTTAAATTGAAATGAAGTAAAAATAAATCGGAACAACGTATACTATTTTACAGCATTAAACATCCATTTGCCCGCCCAGTACCCTTTCCAGGCCATTGTGCGGCACGGTGAGGTGGGTCGCGTTTTTCTGGCGGCGCTGTCGTCGCAGCCTGCTGCTCCGTTGACGGGCTGGCGACGCAGCTCCTTTGTTTCCGGCGCCGCAGGGTGTGCGGTGCGCGCGCCACAGGGGTGCCAACGCCACGACGGCTTTCAAAAGAACCCTTTCGCGAAATGTCGGCGCTATTTTAGGTTTTAAATGCATGGAAAGACGGGAAGGAGAGAGCGTAAATGGGTTTCTTCTAAGCTCTTTTTTGTGGTGGAATGGAAGCAGGTTATCCATTCGTTTGTCCAACGTTTTATTCAACCGCTGCACGTCAGGAGTCTCTCAGAGGCTCTTCTAGCATCCTTCTTTTAAATATTTTACTTACAATACTAACAAAATTTACTATCACTAAAGCTTTTTGCTATTGATCGAGTTGGCATATTTTCAAACCGTTCGAGAATAAATCATCTTAATCTTATTTCTATCCGATCAATGGTGGATTCAGCTAAAAGGGAAAAAGAAACTCCAAACATTTCACTCGCAGTCGACCTTCTCCCATAATTTCTCTTAAAAACTCCACACCCATCCCTCTTAAGTACTAGAAAATAATCCTCCATACGCCCCTCTCATGAAAATCTCGTAGGACAATCCCCCAACTCACCTTTCGAGTAAATACAATCGCATAAACTCATCAACTTCGAGCTGCCTTCCGACGCTTAGCATTTATATATACCCCCATGGATAATGGTACATCTCCAATCCGAGAGTCATCAGCTAAGGAAATATCTATACATTTTTTATGTTTTAAAATATTTATTTTTCAATAATACTGAAGAACAAGAGAGACATTTTTTTCTTGCCATCGAGTTTAAACAGGTAACTGTTACTAATTCTCAGACATTGACTTCAGATATGAAGCCAGAAATGGCGCTCACTTACCATTTTTTGAATATATCCTTAAAAATATTGAATTAATAGTAAACTTTAAAAAATGTTATGCTTAATTTGTGTTTAATAGGACTGTAATATTATACACAACTTATGTATTACTGAGAGTCTAAAATGCATTGCATACGAATTTTAAGTGTTATTTATTATTTATATAGAGGAAAATACATTTTATGTGATTAATTCTAGAAAAAATTACCCATTCCTTAAAAATTTTTTTCTGAGAAATCTCTGTTTGTAGTCAAATGGTTTAGTTTCTGATAATGTGTTTCAGCAGTAATCAATTGACAAGTTTGGTGACCAACTCCTTTTATGACTTTTTCCGTTCGTGATATCCGCTGGTGAAACAGTTCTCCTTATTAATAATTAACGGATCCAGGGTTAGAGGGAGAGAAGTCTAAATACGAGTGTAAACAATTCATTTTGAGAGTCGTATTATATCCCATGACTTTATACGTTCTAATCATGCGAATCTGAGTAATTCTCAGGTCTATGGTTGCCCAGAAAATGGGTGCAAATACCCTTAAATGCACTCCAAGTTACTTTTTCACAAACGCTCCACAATTCTTCGAAATTGGGATCTTTCATTAACTCACGAATCTGAAGGACGATGAAAATAACTTCATTTACTTTTGTATTTCTCAGTGGATGAAATTTCATTCGTGAGTAACGAAAATCCTCATCTTTGTTTATTGCTTTTACATTTTTTTAAAATTAATTCTAACTGGATGTGCAGTGAAGATAGAAAAATATATGTTTACTGTCAACCTGTTCGTGAGAGATGTTTTTGTTTTCCGGGCACATAACATTCTCGTTGGGGCCAGTGTACGGTTTCGCAATGCTTTTCCCTTGTCCTGTGCCAAGTACAAAAGAAAAGCAGAGTTTTGTGAAACTTGCCTGCATTCCTAAAATAACGTATAATACCTTGATATCAGCATAGATTTTCCATTGATATTCATTGTAACCAATACTGGTAAGTATCAAATCTAGGTTTTCATAAGTTTCCTTCGTTTCTGCTGATGGGTAACTGGTTTAGATGGTTTTACATTTCCATTATGTAATAGCACTGCTTTCAAACTTGCTATTGAAGCGGCTATGAACAGTCACCGATCTTGCAAAACGTATTCTACTCCCAATATTTCCATAGGATTGCAGAATGATGTTGTTGCAGAAAACTAGTTTACAACTCGTTACGTTCATTAAACAGAAATAAAATAATACCACACCCTGTTACGTTAGTTAAACAAAAGTAACTGTTAATGGTTTGGGTTCTCGCCATATCGTGGACACAGCGAATGACAGGGAAGGATGTGAACACTGCAACGAATTTGAGAAGCATCGTAAATATCTCTAGCATCTACCGCAACATAAATCGGGTGTCCATGGTTTTCCATTATCTCCCACTTTACATTTAAAATATAATTCGTACGCTTTTTTCACCTTTACTTCAATTTTAGTGCGGTTCTTTATGATATTGTAGTGTACTCCCCACGCACGAAACCAAAATAATGTGGCAAGTTTACACACTTACGAGGCATTTTATTAACTACTCACTTTCACGAATGTCAACACACACATAATGGAAGAATATCACAATTTTCAAACGAATTAATGTTAAACAAATGACCCAATAAAAGCATGGTATGAACACTACTCTAGACACAAATCAGAATATTACTGCTGTAAAATCAGCCTACATCCTATCCCAGACGACACAATACCTACCATTCCACGCCTCTCAAACTCTTCAAAGGAAAATGAAAACAGAAGTGTAACTCTTTCATGCCACAGAGTGTTGGTTGTTCTGATATCGCATAAGCACCAAGCACCGAGTTAACAAATGAGGAAAACCAGCGCAATTTCCGTCCCGCGCCTAATATTCAAATGCGAAATTGTAGAAAAAAAGAAAAACGTTACGTGATAGCTTTAATTGAAGTTAATTTCCGTATTCAGGGCATGAAGATCTATTATTATTGTCCGCTTTATTCAAACTTAATTTTTATTAATTTACAATGTTATTTGTTTAACGTTAATAAAGTCAATGTCAACCCTTAATGTCACTTGTTAAGAAAACGGATCTAAATATGCAACCCGCAATATTGCAGAATTTTTTGAATCTGTATCATTAAAGAATTCCTAAATGGAGCGTACAGGGCCCCAAGAAACGAAGGCCTCAAAGAAACGTTTCTCACACAGTAATCTACAAGATGAGATCATCTTGAATATTCCATTACAGTTTTTCTGGTCCGATGCATCTCGATTCTACCCCACCTGTTCAGAGCCTGTTGAATGTGACACTGTTGCGAAGTAATTATTTGATGTTCTATGCGATTGAATTACCCGGGAGTACATATCTGCTCGGTAATAAAGTTAAATAAGAATAGTTTGTATTGACAAGAGTGTATTGTATTGTTATCAATTACAAGGCTACGTATAGAACAAGCGATAGAGGATAAGAGGATCTTGAAGAAAAGGATATATTTCAAGGCTTAATAAGGATATGGAAATATAGGGAAGAGGGTGGGGTTTAACATGCAAGAGTTCTCGCACGAACACGCTAGTTACTGGTATCTTCGTTAATTCACATAAACATCATTTCTCATCAATCTCTTTATTTCGATACCCCTTCGATGTCCGTTTCAATCCCACTATTATTCGGTAATGCCATTATGAGTGGCTTTTAAGAGTACTTTTAATTTTTAAGTGAAGGAAATTAACACAAACAGTGAAATAACACAAGCAGTCGAGCCGTATGAACCCCGCGAGGTAAATTCTCGATGATTTTCTCTGGATGTTTTCTTCAGATCGATGTATTCGTCCAGAAACATCGATGTTTAGAAAATCTCATGATATAAATAAAATTTCCAGTATCTATTTTATTTGTGGATAGCTCGCAATAAACAGTCATTGACAACTGTCACTATTGACGATTCCCAGGCAGTAAGAGTCCGTTTACTATTCACAAACTTTCTCCAGTGTTGTTACCCTTTTTATTATTTTGTACATCATTATTATTTATTATTATGTATCACATTAGAACCGGGATATTTACTTCGTAATATTACATCGTATTTAAAATATCGATATTTTAAACATCGATGTTTTTGTAGACATTTTCATCGGCATCGAAAACCTTTTGGTGATGTATCGATGTCTGGCTAAAATTTGCCATCAATTAACACGATTCATCGGGCGCGTTGTGACCGATACCTGACGTGTGCAAGCGAGTCCGCAATGCTATTAGCACCTTGCCTATACTTGTTTTTTTTATTATGTCAGCTGTGGGTAGTATCTCCAAGATGGAATTCGGCACAACATTTTTCGTCTTTCTTGGTCCTGCCGCAAGATGTCGCATGATCGTGACTGTGTCACGCAGTGCTGCATATCAAGCGACTTTAGCGGCAGGACTGACAATGACGCAAAAAGTCGTGCTGAATTCCATCTTGAAGATACTACCCACAGCTGCGTTGGAAAACCCAAGTACAGGTACCTACACGCCGCGTCGCCCTCGTGTTCCGCGGATGCATCACCGCGCGCGGGTGTTAAGTCGCTGCGACGAGGAAGCAACAGGCGGGTGGCCCTGCAGTGCTGGATGATTTCACAAGCACCCATCTGTGGGTACTACCAGATGTTTGTATGTATGTATTTCGAGTATATCCATTAATTAACTTTAAATCGGTACGGTCAAGAAGTACACCGATTTCAGTTGAGGTCAAAAGAAGTCTGAATGCGAATTGACTGGGAGGACCCTGTGCCTCATTAATAAATTACTCACTTCGAAATACTCAAATCAAAGAAAGAAAACTTTTAAAAAGAAAACTTTTCCAAACGCATTCTTATAAAGTACTCAGACTGTGCTCCTTCAGCAAAGATTGTGTTTGTTTGTCGTTAATCCATCGATTCGTCCTCCCCCCCCCCCCGGAGTTTGGAATGTCCTTCCCTACAGAAATTTGCCTAATCACACTTGTAAAAGCCTCGTACAAGACGCCGTTTTATTTCCATGAGTCAAAAACGACTTAACGCATTACGCTTTCAATGGAATTCTCTGATCTTACAAACGTAAATATGATAGCCACGCCGAAGTGTTTTTCAAAATTTCCAAGAGCAAAATTTGCATGCAGGGCACGGACAAAAATTATACATTCAATATGTCTATTATATATAGCAATGTGTACTCGTAGAAGCATGTGTTTAGTCGAGGACTTAGTGTAAGAGTTTCCTTGCTCTAATGAATCTCTTTGGGTTAAGTTAGTTTAATTTGCAAGTACCTCGGTGCTATCCAGTTAATATTGTATTATTTGTTTAGTGGTTATATCCAATTTCAGACCTGTAAAGTGGTTTATCCACTGCTCGAGTGCAATAAATAAAAAATAAAAAAAATAATATCTCGGACGGGGGTGGGTGGAAACGACCGTCGAAGGTGACCGCCACTCTTTGTTCCTTAGTTGTCGCAAATATAACGCGCTTTTATGATCACGTCCCCGAACAACGCAATGGTCCATGAGAAGAGAGCTGGTGATTTTTTCCATCCATTGGACCGATAAAAAAGGACACTACAATCGGAGACAACTATGAAATGAGTTCGTATTTAGCCCGGTTTACGTTTAAATTGTTATATGAAATATTCTCTATTATAATTTAAAATTATAATTACCATTTATTTAAACGGAGATTATTGCGATTTCTTTGTTGAAAATATTATCTTGAGACTTCGTGTTTGGAAATGTAGGCATTTTGTAGGAAATGGCATTTTGGAATGTAGAGGCCCGAGACTCATGGTATGGATATCAGGGGGTTGACTTTCAAATATGCCGTTAACTCAGAAAGCGGCATGTTTTAACTTCTATGCTGAAGTAAACACAACTTGAATGTTCAAAATGAAACAAAATGTCATATTTTGGTAGATGATTTGCATCAGTTTCCTAAGATAAAAGTTAAAATAGCGACCTTAATCATTGTTATTACTAATTAAAAGATCTAACATATCAAAATTATTAATTCTCTGTATCTATCTTTTAGTCATCAATCATACTTTTTATGAACTTTCTAGATTCTAATGAATATTTTTTGGAAATGTCACATCATTCAATCGTGGTAATGTTTTGGGTAAAAGTATTCCTTTCCTTTAATATTGTGTGTAGTGAAATTATTAGAAGTGTTATATTAGAAGTATTATTCATTTAGTAGTAGAATTTGCTCTCTGGCACATGACTTGTTTGGAATTCGGTCGTAGAAAAAGTAAATTAGAAATTTGCGAGATTTGATTTCTGAACTATAAATAATCGCCACTAAGTTTGAACAGTAGTTGTATTTACAACCAACATAAGTGAAAATGAGTAAGGCATTTATTCACAGGCTTGTAGCATTTTGTAAGTGGATTCGCTTCGTTATGTTAAGTTTGCTTTCTAAGCCTTGATGTGAGCCCGTCATGCTTCACTGATTCGCGAGGTCACTACTGATCTTGAGCTTTCTCAACTCAGAGGAACATTGTCATTTTATGCACTTCAGTCCCACTTCCGTGCCATATCTAATTAAGAAATCTAATTTTCTAAAATGTGTCTAATCCGTGTTATCTCGATGATACACCGTTTCACTCCACACTATTTTGAATGAATATTGAATTTTAAATTTAAATTTTGAATTTTTTTTTTTTTAAACTTTAGGGATCAAACAGTAACATCAATAATATTATGTAATTTGTGATTTTATAACATCTTGAGAAAATGTAATAATACAGAGCCTCAAAGCATAAATTAGTTTTTTTGTACTGAATGCTGAGCTACCTTGCGAGTCCTTGTTTCATGAGCTGCCTTATATTTAGTGCTGCTTGATACTTCACTTTCCCCGATAAGTAGAATGCCAATAAATGGCTTATTACTTGTCCACAGATGTTGAATATCCGACCTCATTAAAGTACTAGAACGAGCGTGCGAAGGAAAACTGCCCATATCCTCTGCACATTTCTTAAAAAACAACGTATTATTATCCTCAGTCTCTTACGAAAAATCTACAACTTTCTTCATATATCAATAAGCATAACTTAAATCACTATTAATTACAATAGAAGCATTTAAATAGAATCAGAAACATCTGTTATAACACATAGGGAATGAAATAAATGAAATATGCGCTTAATTAAATAATACTATTTTGTCTGAACTAAAAAAACTGATAACAGATGTTAACCTTGTTTTTTTTTTAATGTGCAAAAACGCTAGCATTAATATGAGTTACTAAAGAAGGTAATTAAATCAATAAAATTATGAATATTGACGTTGTTAAACTCTGACATTTTACAGTTGTTCGTTATTTTCATGGTGAGCTCATTTCCTGTTGAACAATTATACCTTCTCATCCATCCTGGCAGTATGAATGAAACGGCAATCGCAGATTTTTCCGCTCGTTTATGCTGTCGCGCTATTTTCGCTTCGGGTATCTTCGCTAACGCCTCTCCACCGATAACTGTTGTTTCCCCGACTGGGCGGTGGGAGCATTACCGATGATCTCTGTAGCGAAGTAGCGATCCGTGGTGGCGCCAGCGGCCGTGACACTGGCCAGCAGAAACAGCTTGCGGCTTCTTCCGTTCGCCACTGATTCTGAGAGACAGCAGAGTCGGCAGCGGACCTTAGAGAATCAACTTGGTTTGATTTTCACACGTACTACTTATGGTCGTGATTCTGAGTTGCTTCTTTTCGGGGCCATGAGAAAGCAAGCGTCCGGTATCTATTGCTTGAGGAATTTTGGTCCCGTTGAAGTACATCTTATTTGAAAGCGTGAACATTTATCCTGAGCAAACATCTGGAGCGATGAAAAAACGATTCCGATTTATGATCAAGGGAAAGAAATTGTAACCATGGAGCCCCAAAACCCGCTGAGTGAAGGTTCGTTTAAATTACCTCAAAACATTCCACCCTATCACCAACCTCCTGCGGTGCAACAAATTCTATACACATCGTAAATATAAAATATGTATACCTCTAGACACCCGTAGTATACCCAATTAAATTTAGCAAATGGATATTTTTGTGTTAACAAAACGTGTCCAGATATATTTTTACTGTCTTAGCGCAGCGATATTTGCAAGCATTTTCGAGTTAAAAAATTTATTTCGTAATGTAAGCTCTTAATACAAAGAAATTTTAGGCATAATACAGTTGCCTAGCTAATATGTCCTCGGGCGTTAAAAGTTGCATTTATAATTATCTATAAAGATTCTTTTTAAACAAATGTTTTATGTTTCATTACAAAATTAGGTTTAGTTATTGTCAATTTTATGAAGCTCGAACAATTCATGGCATTCCCGAAAGGCAATGCAGTAGATAACAGCGTTTCCACATTGTAATTTGCGAATTTCGAAAACACATTTTTCTAGATCTCTTCCAAAATATTCTATTATCTAGATCAGAAAATAAAGTCAGTTGAGTCTTATTGAAAGGAATTGAATGAGCTATTGATCAACTCTGTTCTCTTCTTAAACATCCCAAAATGCATGTATATATAAATCGTGTGTTTTCTAGAACTCAATTCAAATATTTTAGAAAATTTTTTATTTGTTTAAAATTTTAAAATTAAAAGTGTAAAGATCGCTCCATTCACTAAAAAGGTTACGAGTACACTATTATTGCGAACATGAATATTTTATTTTGACTATGTATTATTGATAAATACTACGTTTTTCAAATGCTCAACTAGTGTTATAAATTACGTCTGAGCAATTTGTTAATTAACTTCAGAGAAGCAAATATATTTTGGTAGAGGGAACCTTATTGATAAAATTCATTCAAAGAAGCAAAGAGCAACCGGGTTAATTTTCATTCACCAATGGAACTAGTGTGAAAAAGAAACAGTTTACCAGTAGCAATTTTCAAAACCATTTCTAGCAATGTTCTTAGTTCAAGAAACATGTTGGAATTAGTTTACAACCAAAAGATTGAGCAACTTCAGCAAATTTAATGAAGGTAGTTAAACTTTAGCGAAGTGTCGTGTAATGAGGGGTTGATGAAGCATTTCTGAATATGCACAAGTTTGAGTTCATTTTAACAGAAAGGTTATTTGAGTTTTTGAGACTTCATAAGAAATCATTTGAATCACGTGTACTCACCAATGCAACCCTATACTAAAAACGCCAGTAAACCATATATTAAAATCGCCCATCGGAGAATTCGTTTGAAACTCGCAGGGTCTCGATCCAGTTCTGAAAGATTGGGATATATACATTTTGAACAAAAAATACTTCGAATAATTCAGTCTCAAGAGTTGTCAACACATTGAAAATGGGCGGACGGATGAACGGACGGACAGACGATGATACGAACAGACGGAGAGACGTACAGACGGACAAATGTAGAGACGAACAGACAAACGGTACGAGGGGACACTAAAACGTGTATTTCCGTTGAAACCTCCAAATAGTTTTTACATAATGTATTACATAACTTTCTCTACGTTTCGTGCTGCATATATACGTATGTATACGTTACGTTACTGAGCAGTTTAGTTATTATTATTTTTATTATTGGTAGAATATATAAATTAAGGAACAATAGATATGTGTAATGATACTGATTACGATGGTACTTTATGCCTTACAGTTATTAATGATGAATAATATTATTAATGAAATTTATTGACATTAAAATCTATGCGAAAAAAAATCGTCATGTCAGGTAAGGAAATAAGTCCACTCAGAGTATTTAAAACATCTTCCTTGATGTTGGTTGCCATAATTATAGCCCCGATTACTTGCATTTCTTTTAGAAATGACTGAGAGATCAGAAAATAGAAAAATATAACCCATTTCTCTCTTTCTAAAAAAAACAACAACTCTGGATTAATAATCATAGGAGAGTTCCACGAGTGATGTGGATGGTGAGCGGCGGGTAATTTGCGGGTGATCTTCGAGGAACGGGAGGGAATTTCCAGCGATTAAAAGCGTTTTTTTCACATTTTCGGGATTTGAAACCCGACATACTAACTACTCAGATATTGAATCTTGTAGGAAATGATTTGTTTCGGGTTCTTAAGAGGCTAGTGCACCTTACCAAAGCCTTATCGGCTGTTAGTGTGATTGGTGTTCTAATTAATATGAAGACAAAGCACTTTTAAAGGACATGAAATTAACCGATAATAAAGATAAATGGGCTAACAATTCCCTTCAAACTACATACATATTTAACTATGGTCTACTATAAACAATATGACGCTTAATGCGAGCTCGCAGACTACCAACACTTAAGAATTTCTGAAGACCTCGCCCAGGCCTCTCATAATAAGAAATACCGTACAGCCCCTTTTCTGGATTTCGCACAAACATTTGATCGTGTACGTGCATACAAAGGAACTCCCGACTATTTATTCAACAAAATACACAGATTCAACTCAAATCGCTCTTTCTCAGTTTAAATTAATTAATTACATTTCACCCTCTCAATAATTATCGCTGAGGTTTCTCAAGGGTCTCCGCTTTCCCACATTGTTTAACAGATTCACCCCAGATATTATCGTTCGAGACAAACACACGACGGCGCTTTATGCTAATGACACAGCCATCTATGCAGCAGACTCACAGCTTCCCACCGCCATTCATCATTTGCAAGATGCACTACACATTTTTCAGAGTTGGGCTTCTTCATGGGGACTTAATGCAAGCCCATCCAAATGCGAAGCTAAAATATTCACTCTTCAGCGCATTAACAATCCCACTCACATGTATATTAATAATAAAAACGTTCCTTGGAATCTTCCAAACAAACCCATAAAATATCTAGGAGACCTTGACACCAGACTAACTTGGAAACCGCACATTTTAAATATATGTAATAAGGCACAGGCTGCACTTTTCAAAATGGATCCTTTGATAAATAAAATTTCAGCTTTTAAAACATATCTCTGGGAAGGAGGTGACCCTTTGGTACGTAAAACGCTCCAAACATTCCCAAATAAAAGTCCTTCGCGCTGCCGTCAAAGCGCATTGGTACATGTCAAACAAGCAACTTCACAGAGAGTTTGTTCTTCACAGGATTGATCATTATATCAGATACTAATAAAATACATTTTTTCTTTCCTTATCATTCTTCCCTGCAACTTCCATATTCAACCTTGGAAAAACCTACAACCAACGCAGAAGAATTAAATCTTAATTCCCAAAAGATAAATGTACATCGCCTTAAAGAGAAACGAATGATTTTACTGAGCTTACTTTCTGTAACTTCTATCTTCCTGAAATTGTAATCTATTCCCCTATTTTCCCATTTTCATAGCATACAATAACTATTGAGGTCTCCAGTAGGTGAATCCTTGCTCTCCTGTTTGAGACCCTTGCTCTCTTGTTTGAGACGCGTGCCAAGTTGCAGCTGTATTCATCCTTATCAAGCGCTTGCCTCACAGTTTGAGAAAATGTAAAATAAAAAAAAGTTTAAAAAATTCTCGCAGACTCTATCACTGTTTAGTTGGCATGGTGCTCTTCGATGTGAAGCCACTCATTTTCTTATTTCCATTAATATCACATTCCACTACCTCACCACAAAACTATAGGGTGCAAGGTGCCCATTGAAACTTTTTATGCCGTTCGTTTAAAAACGAAAACCTTTTTACATAATCTAGTAGATTGGAATTCAGCATGTTAAATTTTCTCACAATAATCCATCACCGTGTGTTGGATTCTATCAACTTCTCATCGAATAATTTTTGTTCTCTGTTTTGTAATGACAATGGCAGGTCTGCGCGACTACAGTTCTGTAGAAATAAAACCTTTCAAACCTGTCGGCCCGGTGGCCGAGATTGATAAGGCAGTAGTGTCGTAGTGATCTCGGACCGAAGGGTCGCGGGCTCGACTCCCGCCTCGGGCATGGTTGTATTTGTGTTCGTCCTTTCACCCTTTCTCATCACCATTTCGTTTCATATTCATAGTTACCATACCGTTAACACCAATAGTGGTCGCTAATGACCTAGATGTTGATGCGACCTTAAATAACCAATTAAAAAAAAATTTCAATCCAAGTGCATCTTATACGGCAAGCAATCAGGTGATTAGGTATCGGCCAACCTGTATAACCACAAACAACCGACAAGGTTTAAAGGGAGGATTGGGAGAAGTGCAGTCCAAGTTGACAAAACTTTCGTATAGTTTGGTCTCTAGTGTAAAATGGGTCTCAAATTTAATGTGGGCGGAAAGGGAAACCGATTTTCTTGGGTTCTTTTCAGATTTTCCCTTGAGTTGACGCGGATTTGGTATATTTTTGAAATCACCGGAGTCGGTTTTGGAGTCCTTTAGATCGAGTTAGTTTTTCTGAAGCACTCTCAAAGCGAGTTATACTATATTTTAAAAAAAATTGGTATCGAAAAAAGTGTTTTACAAATTTTTATTACGATTTCCAGCCATAAAATATATCAATGTCAAAGCCAAAGTATGACCACTGGATCACTGATATTTTCAATCACCTCAGTAGTAAAATGAGTAAGAGAATTGAACCTACGTGTTCATATTCAAATCCCAGCAGGCAAATATTTTTCGATTTTGAAACACACGCAGAGAATTTCCTGGGTCAATGAACCGAGCTTCAAGTAAAGTAACCCTGTACTGGTTGCATATGCAATCGAGTTCAAATGTGTCAAATTTTCGCGCAGATAAAGCTAGTATTATAATGTTACGTATCAGATATAAATAACACTAAAAAGTATCTGTTGATGTATCACCACCAGTTCACTTAGCTCTGTTTTGCATCGCTTTCTCGCAATTAAGTGCTTTGTAAAACAAGCCACGTAGCTTCTGTGATGAAGTAGCATACATCCGGAAGGGCTGTGCTTTGAGAAGGGGCAATCTGAATAGCTAAGGTGAAAATATGACTGTGTGCCTTTGTGTACATACGCACATTAGTATCCATTTGTCGTATTCTTCATACGACGGAGAAGGCTAACCCTGAGCTCCCACTACTTTTTCCCCACATCATGGGACAAAAGTGTAATGTCTATTTTAAAATGCAGATTTGAATCTCTTGTGTCGCCCTGTCTTTTACACCCCTCTTGCACCATTTTTCTTCCGGTTTTAGGAGTCCCGCTCCCTTTTGTTGGGGCTCGTGCATGCCTTAACGTCGCGTGTGTTGCTGGACACTGTCCCTAAGGGGAAAAGCGTTGAATTTGCTGCACACTTTTATTTTCTGGAGGCAGAGGTCACCCTCGGTGGTTGGTGCACTTCCCTGCTACTTGTGGAAGCAGAAAGTAGTTCATTTTACTGCTGTATCTCGGAAAGAGAGTAGCATACTCCAAAGGTGACATCACTGTGGCATATTTCAATAGTGACAAAATCTGCATCCACATTGCTGTCTTGTACGTTATTTCTCCCTCCAAAGAAGTTTCTATCTTAAAAATTAAAGTGATACGTATGTGTCCAGGTACACCACCGGAAAGTAATGGCAGTATGGTTTAAAAAAGTAAACAAAGAAAAAAGGAATCTCATGCTATGTATTGAGCATTTTTGAAACAATGTACAAATTAGAGTACAAAGCTGTTGTGGCATACAAGCTCGAAAATCTAGAAACAAAAGCTGCGAGAAGTTTATCTGAAAGCATCTTTACAAAGAAACAAGTGTTTCAAAAAGTTCTGCATAATTAAGAAAAAAATTTAGACACACGCGAAACGTAAAGGATTGCAGGCAGAGCTACAAAAGAAGCGTGTATTTATTACATCATTTACTCAATTTATGACGCATGCAACGATTAATCATTCACAATTAAACTAAACATTGTGCTATTAGAGGTCATTTCTACCTGTTGGTAATTCATTTTGTGGCCCAAATGTGAAGTAAGCCTTGTTGAACAACATTATTTGACTTTGTAAATACAACAGAATCCCAGGGAATAAAGTTGCTAAAAATGTATATTAGCCATAATTTTTGACAATATGATCTTGTAAGGACCACGTAAAAATATACTTATGAGTTTATACTTATTATATTTTTCATTATTTCTCTTTTTGCTTCTAGTTCGTTTTGCTCCTTTCTTACTTTCTTCTAAAATTCTATTTTGTGCTTTTGTTTCCTTTCACCCACGTCAGCATTGACTTTTTTAAAAATTTGTTTATTTAAGGTCGTTTTTTAACATCAAAGGTCATCAACGACCACAATTAAGTATACATCAATGCGTATTGACGTTTTTGATCATGCAAATTTGTAATATATATAAAAATATAAAATACTGTGCTGTCGTAACTCTTGAAATAACTTCAGAGAACATCGTATTTTATCCTCAGGAAAGAAAACTATTTAAAATGAAAAAAATGTCAACAATTAATTACTTTAACTAGTACTGTCACTGGTACTGTCAATGGTCACTGTAATGCTGAAGTGCGTGAAACTGAAAAAACAATTTCCAATTTAAATACGAATTATTACGGAATGAATTATTCGGAAAAAGAATACGCCGAGTAAATTGCATGTTAATATTAAAACTTCATAGAAAAAAAGACGACTTTGTTTACAGCACAAAAATCCAGTAATTTAAATTATTAGCTTTTCAACAGGAAACGGCCGTAATATTCTATATTCATAATTTATTTATCAAATAATTAATTATTAATTATAAGTCTGTCGAAATACTGTCGTTCCACTAATATCAGCTATTTTTCAAACGCGAAAGTTCTAGAAATGCCAAACATTTGATTTTCATTCAACCATTCTACGTTCCTCAAAACATTTAATGTAGTTACAAAGACTCTCACAGAGTTCGCTGAGAGTGTCGATTGGGCGGACGGAGGTGCAGTCAGTGGCCGCTAGATAGCAGAGGCAGCAGGAGCTGGAGAATCAGTTTTGTCCTCGGGAAGTAGCTCAATGCCTGGGAAATTTATTTCACTGAAAAATATATTTTAAAGCAATATTTTGCAATAAACTGTACAAAAATATCATTTAATTCTATTATGAATTTCTTGTAACATTGGTTCTACCAATTTACTTATTTCACGTCCGAAACAGTTAAAATGTGCGTGACGAAAACAGTTAAAACTGTCTGTGACTTTCAGGGGAGAAGTCCAATATGTGCGTATGCACGTAGAAGAAGAAGAAAAAGAAGGAGAAGAGGAAGAAGAAGGAAGAAGGAGAAGAGGAAGACCAAAAAGAAGACGAAAAAGAAGCAGACGAAGACGAAGAAGAAGACGACGAAGAAGACGACGACGAAGAAGACGACGAGGACTTCGTATAAACATTTATCAATATTTTACTTTGCAAATTCTACTATTTTAGTATTGTACACATATTTAATTCACTCAATATTTTTTCTCATCTTGATAGCTACTTGATAGTCTATTGTTCGTCTTGTGCTCTTTTGTATATCCGCATATTTGTGTATTCACATACTGTTCTTTGTACGCTCAACTATTAGCAATGAGTTTGCGTACGAACCTAATGCGGAAACTACAGCCATGGACGTGGCATTTAAGCATTGATTGAGAAAACAGTTACTTACCCGTGCAGCATTTAATTGACTAATGTTACCTACGTCTCCTTCTTCGAAAACTTACGAAATGCAAAATAAATGTTTAACATTTTTATATCTGTGCGTTCAAAAGGTGCGAAATGTAACGTACTGTAATGAACCTGCCCTCCTCTTCTAATACAACTATAATCTTTATAATCGCCCGGCGTTACAACGCCAATATAATACCCAAAACCCGCTCTTATCAATTGCCCTGGTTATACTCAGCTTCCACCTCCAAGGTTGCCCGTCGACTAGCTGCTCCATCAGAACCTCCGATATTTTCTTATTTACACATAAAATCTGGGTGTGAGGTTGTGGCTGACCTGTACAGGATCTAACAACTATTCGGGCACGTGGGCGTAGGTCATTAACAAGCTACATGCAACAATTAAACTGCGTTCGTTTACTTTAATGTCGAACCAAGTGATGTTCGACATTATTTATTTTCTTTAATTCCTACGCTAATAAGTTATTTCAGTTGAAATGTATACCAACTGGGGTCGTTGCTCTCCCATGACTCACATAAAACACTTAACGACAAACAAAATAAACACACAAACACATCAACGATATAATACACTTAAATTACATGACACAAAATCCAAAATATTTCCTTTCATACTGACAATTATAAATAAACTCATTCACACCCGAATGCGCATTCTGCCTGTATATCTAATGAATCTATTTTTTACGTTAAGACAGAACTTGATCTTGTACAGAAGCTAATTTTAATCTTTCTCCTCCTTCACATATGAATTTCATAACAAAAAAACAACAACAAAGTTTCATGAACTTCCCTTTTGCCGAAAACGCTGTAATTCGCAGCAAACCATTGTTGCGCGCCGTCCTCGCTGTATATTACGCAGCGTCCTCCAAATCCATCCTCCCGCAGCGTTTCTCCATCACCCCACACATTACCAAAAATTTCTTGAACTCGCTAATATCTTCTTAGCATGTCCTTTCATTCCCCTATCATCCTATTTTCATTACGCAACTAGTAACGCGATTATCTGTCTATCGCGTACTATATTTCCTCCAAAACCATCACCCCAACATTACCAAAAAGTTCTATTATAGAATATACTGCGACACATCAAATATTTCCGCGTTATGCATCGTTATTACGAACATCATTGCCTAAACTCACTATATCCATTCATGTTTACCGTGTTTCTCGCACAATTGCATACTAAAATTTTATCTTTTTCGGAGCCTTGTTCCGCACGTCTGACTTCGAGTTCGCTACACATCATCCTCCACGTCATTGTTGCGTTGTGTCTTCAACTTTTTTTTCTGAAACATTTACCGATCGCTCACGTGTCTTTACCAAAAATATCATACCATTTTTATTTAATTCTGTCCTTTCCAGGCTATTTCTCTTTATTACTACTTTTCATTATCAATTTACGTCTTATTACTATTTTTTTACGATTTCTAATGTGTATTAACGCCAAAATTGCTTAATTTCAGTCGCTCGGCGTCTTAACGTAGTTGTGACGTCAGCGCAACGCATCATTGTTCTCTCGTGAAAATTCCAAATATACAATTTCAATTTGCATCTCTACTGCAGCCTCCTCGATATTTTTCAGAGTTGCGAGTAATGTGATAATTTTCTGCGTGATTTCCTTTGTTAATCCTGAAAGTTTCATTTCAATCGCTTTACGCGTTCTCTTAATTTTTTGAAAAAAAAACAAAAAAAAAAAAACGCTCCTTTACATTACCTTTCTTATGATAACAATGGCTGTATACTTGTAATATCGTCAAAAGTGTACTTTCAAAATCACTCATATCTTTTAAACCCCTGATGCGATTTGCTTCGGATAACTTTTGAAATGTTCCTCTAAATGAATGCTATTGATTCGTACTGTCCAAATTGGGATTTTGTCGCGTCTTCTTTAATTTATAAAATAATTATTAGTGCGCGACACCGCTTTCTTCTGTTTTTCCATCTCCTACTCATGCCATTCCTTGTTATGTTTGTTCTTTGCATCTAAATTGTTCGTGGGGATCTTAGATTGTTACAGCACATTGATAAACTAGTGGAGCTGCAACCCCAGATTCTTTCTCGTAGTATTTGTAACGGTAACGCAATACTCTCTTAACGCAAAATTACTCTCTGTATCATTACATTACATTCACTCAACGTTACCCTCCATATGTTTCCTCTAAGCGTTCGTATGTTGAGAAATAGGCTATCATAACCTGGAATTGAAAGGTGTTACATGAGTGATGTAGAGTTTTGAATTGCTGTGAAGTGCTGGACAGCGTAATACAATGTTTTATAATAGTTTAGTGCAAAGAAGTACAGTAAATTTGACCAACGCCAGTTTTTGACATGATTTCGCTTTTAACGATTTGGTCTTCAACTATGTTTATTATTATGTATGACTACTTCCATTTTATGATGTACATTTGTAGATTTGAAGGAGATGATCACTTTCTTTGATAGTAAAACTGCCACCGCACAGCGATCAATTGCGGAGTTAAATGTAATCTAAACGCAACATGACAATCTTTTGAAGAAAATATGTCTCTATATTATACTTTTCTTTCCTGTACTACAGTATACAGAGGCAAAGTATTAGTTCATCGAAGTGGTTTGGTATTTCGGGGGAAAACTCCCATTTATGGTTCTTTTGAGCTGGAACGTTTCACACACGTTAGAGTAAAGAACTATTAGACCGGTTCCACAGATAGTTAAGATTGCTTGTGGTGTCTAAAACATACATGCATTTCGAACCCAAAATCGGAATGACTGTGTGAATGAAAGTGGATCACCCATAGCTGTATCAAATTATAAGCTTTTAAGCCAAAACTTAGTAAAAATGTTACAAGGAAAATCTAGTTGTCCTTTTACGCAGATCATTAGATCTTGTTATATTTGGGAGTAGTTAACAAGCAGTCTATGTGATATTTCAAACATTTCCGGGAAGTGGTTGCAATTTTTACTTTGTCGCAAACTACTTACGTAGTATGGTGAAAATCTTGTAATGCTGCAGCAAAAACGGCGATGTTTTGACGGAGAACTAATTTTGTGGCTTCCTGATACCAAATAAGAGCATTGTTCTAAGTATATGCGTAAATTATTTCCTCTAACACGTTAAGTAGTCAGAATTCCCGTTTTGTGAGACCTTCATAACGGAAAATAAATTTTTGGAAAATGTTTTTTCTATCGCTGCTCATTTCTGTTCAACATTAGTATTTAAACTCTTTAGATAATTTTCTCCAGAATTGATATTCTCCGATCGAATTTGCTGAATTCGAGACACTGCGAATTTGAAACGGATATTTTAATTTTTGGGAAAAACCCTCATCTCTTTTCAACGGAAATTTCTCTATACACGTCAGGGTAAAGGACTACTAGACGTGTTCCCCAGATGGTTAAGATTGTTTGTAGTGGCAAAGAGATATTTGCTAATGTAGAGACTTTATAATTCTCTTCATTTACAAAATTTTCTCAACAAATTGCTTCAAATTGGATTCGTTTTTTTCTCGAATAGAATAAAAGACGCATAAAATTACACACATCTCACTTTCGTTAAATTTTCTGAACTTTTTGAAAATTTAAAAAGTTCAGAAGAATTACAAGACAAACAACTACTTCATTAAGGTGAATATTTACTTCAATTATTTCTCTCGCGAAGAAGGGTAGGTTATATTATGTTTGTCCAAAAATATTTATTTTCATTTCAAGCATGCTTCTCCTGAATTTTATCAAGAAAGTTTTATGGAGGAAATGAAATATTGTTAATTTTAATTGCAAATTAAAGGGCATATTTAAGAAATTTTAGGCAATAAATGCATGTTTTTAAAATATATAAAAGAATATTTGAAGATTTGTAGGACATAAAAATCCCCACTCATTAGCCTTTATCTAATTTGTATTGTACGGTCTCTCTTCAGGGGCCGAAGAATCATACTGTATCTTACGAGAAACGGCATACGAGCGCTTTTGTCCATCTGCAAAAGAAACAGTATGAAAACGATGCGCGTTACGTATCGGGCGTCAAATGCCCATCAATGTAACGCTCGCGTGACACAGACCTAAATAGTACCGTTTTAATCTCTTCTTTCAAGGAACCATTGGTGAGACTGTTGCATTAATACTTCCTCCCGCGCCGGCTCAAAATAGCTAACCTCCAGGCTCGGCTACAACGGCACTTACTACGGGTCTCTCACTCAGACACCAAAGTGCACCACGGACCTGTAATTTCTGAATTGACTCAATCAAGCGTAGCCTATGAGCTGAAAATTAGCGGGTGGGGGAGTATGCCTGACCCTAGGAAGCGCCTCGCTGTGACCAACAGGACTATACAGAATGGCACCTGTCGTCACCATCCCCACATTGTCAACAGCAGGAGTAAGAGGTTCAAGGGAATGGAATTGTCCAGATGTAACGCGCACATGACTCTAGCGTACACTTCCCGAAAAGGCCAGGAACGAAAGGATGTCATGGAAAGGGTGATACATGCTAGATGGGATGGACCCACAAGCCACAACACGTAGGAAAACAACTATGCCTGAGCGGGGCTCGAATCCGCGCCCCGCCGAACCGAGCTCGATACTGCGATCGTGCTTTAATGTCTCGGCCAGCGGGAAGGGCCGAGCTGTCATTAGTTTTCTAGTTGGGCGGGTGACCTTTTCCAGCTCTGCTTTCATCTAGTCTATTATTCCTACAGAGTTCCTGGTGACTGATACTTCGCAGGTACCCTGGAAGAAATTGGCATCGTTAAACTTGGTTAAATGAAGATCGTATTAATCACGTTCGTATCAATCAGTTGAAATTCTTAAATTGTTAATGGAAAATTTAGACAACTTAATGAAAGTCCAGGTACTTGCAGAATACCTCCGTGGACATGTCTCTTTATTGACACTTTGTATTTGAGTTCGATGTTTGCGATTTTGGTAATCCTTCTCGGCGAACACTGAGTGACGCACTTGCCTACTCGAACTCCTTTGCGATTCCTATTAAATACGCTACTGAGCTTAGCTGCGACTCTAGCTCCGTTTTAGACATTTCGTACGAAGTGGGATAATCTAATTTGTTTTTTATGTCTTCCGAAAGATATGTGCGAGTTTTCGTCGTTGCTTCGAAGGGCAGCGGAAAGGGGGAGCCCTCTTTGAATATCCATCAAAGAATCATGATATTTTTGAGGGGTGTGTCCGTCATCCATAATGCGAGTATTCCAATCACATACATTCATAGACGAACGTGAACATTTCACTTACGTAGAGAACGTCTAAGCACTTCACTATTCAACTGTGACAAAGAGAGTATTGTGACATACCAATATTTGGGACATTGTATGGCGTAACATTTATTGAAAACAGGGTGAATGGTAAGGATAGACCCATGTAAATATGGCGCCCTAGCAACGGTAGACGAGTTGTCGACAAGGTCAACAAACTTCATTGCTTTGAACCACGGGGCGCGGCTAGTTCATAAAGTAAACTGTTTGGGGATTGGCCGAGATAACAATGACAGTCTGGGGCGCGGCTAGTTGAATTTGTACGTATTTGAGGGATTAGCTAGGCATGGAATTTTTTCTGACAAGAAACAGTAGAAAGATGGACCGAGTTTTGAAGGGCTGAAAGAGGGGAATATGGAGGCATTCCGACTTATGCCGTGGTGCTGTGCGGATCGTGTGTAGACAATTGATGTTGGGAGTTTGGGAATTTAACATCTACTTTGGAGCGTATGGTTGTCGGACTTAGAATATTGATGGGGGAATTGGAAACACAAATGGTGTTGTGGAATAATATTTTAATATTTTAAGTATACGCGGAGAAAGAACTGTGAACTTTTAAAAGGAAAATTAATGAAGTCTTATCAACTTATGAGGCGGTGAGGATCAGTGACTTGAGTACACTTGTGCCAGAACGAAAGGAAAGAAGATGGTATTTGGACCTGGAGACATAGACACCAGGAAAGATTGAAAATGGTTTTACGCGGCCACATCGGTCAAGAGCGCGCGAAGACGGGTACTGCAATATAAGTTTTGAGACAGGTCATGACCGAAAGTAAGTTTCGTATTGTCACCAATGAACATTGAATAAACTTACAAGTTTCTGTGTATAGAAAAGATGATTTTCATTTAGCCAATTCCAGCAAATGAGTAGCTAGAAATGTATATTGGGTTTTCAGATTCCTCGGCCACTCTGTACAGATGGAAGATCGAATAATCGGCTATTAGTAGGCAATAGCGATTATTTCTTATAACACCCATCGACCCAGTTAGCCGGATATTAATTTATTGGAAATAGCGGTTGAAGATTAATTTTAATAATTGAATTAATGTAATCTTTTCCTGTCGCCCATATTCTTGTATACATTTTGGAACGGGTTAGGTTGAATTAATATTTAATTATATTAGAAGGGCAGAGGAAATATTAAACTTAAAAATCAAATTAGACAGTTTTTTTCCGTATATATTTTTTGTAGTCGATTCAAGCAATATGCGAGTTCGTCAACAGTCTTCTTGCGTTCTGTAGAATGATCTTGTAAATGATCAACGGATTTATAATGCGTCTGTTTATGATTGCCTTTTTATTATTCTGCCAGACAATCATCTTCAAAGTATCATATTATACCTGCTCTTGTGGATTTGAAAAGCTTGCTTGTCGTGAAGAGACATATTATGGATTGGTAATTGCTTTGCTTCCGGTCTTTTGATGATGAGAGTAGTCTGTCCAGTATTCATCTACCGTTGTGATTTGTCTGCTTGTTCATCTACTGAGCGAGTCTGGAGTGAATCTTATTAAGTTCTTTGAAAACCTGTAACTAAAAAGGAGGACAGAATTCGATACATAAGATTTTTCATCATTTTGGATAACGTGTTTACCTTCCCTGCAATTATTTTCATCTATATACGATCAGCTCAGTACTGCTTTGACATTTTCCATCCATGCCGACTTGTTAGTGTAAATAGGTTGATAGACAAGCTTGCGCTAGTATTTCATTCTTTTTTATCACAGTACTTTTTGGCTGAGTTCCTCTTGATGTTCAGGTAGAATTTGCCGTTAGCTTTATAATTTCCTTTCCCCCGTTATTCCTGTTTCAGTGACTCAATGTCTTTAGTTATGGTCTTATCTTCGAGAAAGTATCGCTTGACGAGTGAGTATCCCTCTTTTACTTCCTTTAGAATATCTGCTTGCTGATTTATTATATGGATAATATTTGAGCAGTCTACGAAGTCGAGTGATAGACATGGGTTAAAGTAGAAAGTATCAAGGTCACCCAGTGATAATATATGCTGAGCTATACTTGAGACTGGTTATTCGTTCATGTCTGTATGGCGATGGACTATGTTTTCTTTAACTGGAAGGTTTTTCAGGAACCTCTGTGAAAGAATCTTAAGTAACGGTAGTCGGCATTAATCTTATTTTCGTGGTATATGCTCCCTTATTTGTTTCTTAGATAGTTCGTCTTCTGATAGTTAATTTTTCTTTTTATCTATTTTCCAAAAAACTCCAATCGCTATTATCTCAGCTCTCGTTTTACAGCCAAATATCTTGAGTATTTTAGCCCACTTTTTACCCAAAGTTCAGGCACTCCATCATCCGACACTGTCCTTGTTGACCCTTATTAGGCTATTTTATGAAAAAGGTTTTATTAGGCTATTATCAGGGGGCCAGCTATGACTCCACTAACTGGAGTCATGAGAGCTACTGTTGATGTAAATTGTTTTTTTCACCTCATCTCTAGGAATCATCTAATTTTGTTAGTTGGCACCATCTTGGCAAGGCTGATATGAAATTACCTTCCCACGTCTTTTCAAGAGCCCAATATCTTTCTGGTTCATCCAAACATTCCATCAAAGGGGATTGCTTGCGCACGATTGGGATACTTCTCGATTTAGCGATTAGGATTATGAGTGTGAGATATGTCACGTTCAGAGATATTTCAATTCTAAATATTAACAACATACAAATTAAATTCTTCGAAAGCGTAAGAAAATGTTCAGAACTCATCAAGAATCAATAATATACTGATACACAAAGCTAGAATCGGAAGCAGTTGTAAGAGCTGCCGAAGATTAGGCGTTGAGAACAGGATATTGTGATAAAGCGGTTCTCAAAATTTCCCAAGATGATCAATGCCGCATTTGTCAGAACAAGCAGAAGCCATTGGTCATATCGTCTCAGTTTGTCAAATTCTAGCGAATACTTGAATAGACACGAGAGTGTGTGTAGTTACATCCACTGGCAGATCTGCACCGCCCTCGAAGTTCCAAACATACACTTCAAGTGATTCAAACATTCACCAAACCGGGTGACGTTTGTTAGACCGTATACAATGCTGTACGGCCAGCAAATTCAAACTGATCGCACGATAGCGACAAACAAACCGGATATTTTTTTTATTTTGTTTATTTAAGGTCGTTTTTTAACATCAAAGGTCATCAACGACCGCAATTAAGTATACATCAATGCTTTAAGTATCACAATTTAGTATACACACATTAAGCGTCCACAATTATTAGATTGTTACTTAAAATTAATAACATTCAATTTTATATTATATTACCTTACTTAAGTTAACAATGTCTAGCAACTTTAGTACTTTAGCACACCCGTCTTCAGAGCTGAACAATTTATGTAGGTTAGTTTCTAGTTTCAGTAGGTTTCTTTCCTTTGCTATACCGGGGCATTCTAAGATAAGGTGTTGTGTAGATATTATTTCACCACATTTAGGGCATGGTTCTGGGTCGCATTTTTAAATATATAGCAATATTTCAGATTAAAATGACCGATCCGTAATCTAGTGATGATAACTTGCTCTCTTCTTTTAAGGCAGATTTTCGGCAGGGCTGGTTCCAGTACTGAGTTCCTAACTAGATGTAATTTTGATGATTTTAATTTCCATTGTGAGTCCCAATATTTGAAGCAAGATGTCCAGAAGAGCTTTTTAATGTCTTTTATAGTGCCACGAATTTGTGAATCAAAACTTAGAAATGATGTTGCCATTTTTGCATATTTATCAGCTTTCTCATTACCAGCAATTCCCCTATGGGATGGGATCCAAATAAATTCGATTTCTGTCCCTTTTTCACCTTGACTAAATACAAATTCTTGGATTTTTTGTATGATTGGGTTACCTGTGTGTTTATTTTCTATGGCTCTAAGGGTCGTCATTGAGTCAGTGAATATTGCAATGGGCAAGTAATTTGTTTGCTTGAGACTGAATTCGATGGCTTTAAGGACTGCCCATGCTTCGCATGAACAAATGGAAAAATAATCTGGGAGACGTTGCGATTCCACTATATTGGGAGACTGAACATAGAATGCACAACCAGCTTTTCCATCACTTTTAGAACCATCTGTATATACTTGGTAATAATTGACATACTCTCTTTGTAAACTTGTTATTAAATTCTTGAAATTAGCATTGGGACCAGAAGTAAGGTGAGGACTGTTTGCTAAGGTCATGTTTGTTACTACATTATGATCTCGCCAGGGCGGGATGGGAGGCATACATCTAGGTAAGGTAACTGGATCAACAATATTAAGTTCCTTCAGGTACAATTAGCATTGGGACCAGAAGTAAGGTGAGGACTGTTTGCTAAGTTCTGTACTTAGAATCCCTCTCTTAGTGGTAGTGGGAATTGAGGTGGGCCTCATAAAGATATGTTTTTAGGTTATTGAAAATATTTGTGTATGCAGGATTTGGAGGGTCACTTAAAGTTGAGTAAGCATAATTTAGACAGAGAACTTTACGTCGCAGGACTAATGGTATTTGCCCTGTTTCCACTAATAGGCTATTAGCAGGACTGGTTCTAAAAGCGCCCAGGCTTAAGCGACATGCGCTTGTGATTATTGGGTTTAACATTTTCAGTGTTCTCTTGGATGCTGAGTTATATACTACTGCACCGTAATCCAACTTGGCCTGAATGAATGCTTGGTATATTTTGACTAGACATTCAGATTGTGCACCCCATTTGATGGACGACAACATTTTTATTACATTTAGTCTCTTTTTACATTCCAACTTGAGAGCAGCTACATGTTGTTTCCATGAGTGAGTAGAATCAAAAAGCATACCAAGAATTTTACAGACACTTGTTCTTTTGAGTTGAAAGGTTCCAAGTCTAAGTTGAATTCCTTCATTCCCGTCCTTGCGTCTTCTTGAAAACACTATAAATTCCGATTTTGTTTTCGAAATTGTGAATCCTGAGTTAATTGACCAATTATTGATTTTATTTAATGTTTCTTGCATGATATTTCCAGTTGTCTGAAGATTTTTTCCACTGCAGAGCAGGGTGATATCGTCGGCAAAAAGGTATATTTTTACAGGGTGTTGGACTACCAGGTTTACTTCATTGATTGCAATTATGAAGAGTAATACGCTAAGAACTGATCCCTGTGGAAGACCATTTGTCAACTCTGTGGGTTGCGAAGTTGTGTCTTGAATTCTGACTCTAATATACCTGTGTTTTAGAAAGTTTATGATAAATGCTAAGATGTTACCTTTAATTTGCAAGTTTGACAGAATGTTAATCAGCCTGTCTTTATATACCATTTCATACGCCTTTTCGATATCCAGTGAGACAGCCATCACATGTTGCTTCAAAACCAGAGCATCACAAATTTCGGTATCAATATTGACTAGGTGGTCATTGGTAGATCTAAATGCTCTGAAGGCACTTTGTTGCGGTGATATCTGTTTATTGCTTTCTAATATCCATCTCAGCCGGTTGCAGACCATTTTTTCTAGTAATTTGCATATATTACAAGTTAGGGAGATTGGGCGAAAGTTGGTTGGGTGTGATCTTTGTTTGGTTTGGGTATTGGTACAACAATTGCTTCTCTCCATTGGTTGGGAAAGGATTGAGTGTTCCAAATAAAATTGTACAATTGGAGTAAGTATTCATGTGCAACTTTAGGCAGGTTTTTTAGGAAACTATTCGGAATTTTATCAGGGCCTGGGGCTGAATTTTTACTTTTGTCTAGTACTGCTGTGAGTTCGCTCATTAGGAACTCTTGGTTATGTTGTTCTTCATTATCTCTTAGAGTCAGTCTGATATGTTCTTGATTTGAGTTGATATTTGGAGCTATTACAGACAGGAAGTTTGAGTCATAGTTTTTATTACTTGAGTTGTCAGAAAAGTTGTTAGCAAGAATATTACTAATAGCTTGAGGTCCAGAGTGTTGATTTCATTTTTATCCATGAAGGTATTGGGTGTACTAGGCCAACTTTTTCCACTGATTGATTTAACTTTTTGCCAGAGTTCAGTTGTTGAGGTTTGATGGGTGATATTGGATGTGTATTTATGCCAGGATTGTATCATAGTAGATTTTAAGGTGAGTCTTGCTAAGGCTCTTGCTTTTCTATATGCTATTCCATTTTCTAATGTGTTGTTTTTCTTGAATTTTCTAAAGGTTCTCTTTTATTTTTAATAACTGTAGTGCATTCTGCATTCCACCATGGCACTTGGTGCTTTTATTTTCCTGTTGTTTGGGGGATAGAGACATTAGCTGCTGTTATAATTAAATTGGTAAAATCACTTAATAAATTATTTATATCTTGTGGGTTTAGATTGTCAGGTTTAGTGAGATTGTCAACATTGGAACTAATAATCTCTTGAAACTTTTGCCAATTTGCTTCATGTAAAATCCATTTAGGCCAGCACCTAAGTTCTGAAACTGGTTCATTAGATGGAATATGAATGTTAATGGGGTAATGATCACTGTCATATAGGTTTGAGTTTGTAGACCATAGAATTCTTACTGCAATATCATTAGAGGCAAGGCTTAGATCAATAGCACTATCTGTACCATTACTTACATTAAAATGTGTAGGCAAGCCAGTGTTTAATAAGATTAGGTTGTTGTGGTTATCCAGCCACTCTTCAATTACTTTCCTCTTCTGCCAATTTGGTAGAACCCCACAATTTGCTATGACTATTGAAATCACCCACTATTACATACGGTTTAGGTAGCTGCGTAAGAATATTATCCAGTTCATAGATGTCAAAATTTTGACTGTTGGGGATATAAATATTACAAACAGTTATATGAATATTAATTTTTACCTTGACCGCAATGGCTTCTAGGGCAGTTTGTAGAGGAATTTCTTGCATAAAACAATCGTTCTTTACATAAATTGCTACTCCTCCACTGGCAATTTGCGTACTATTTCTATTTCGAATAGATGACTTATAGCCAGATATTTTTCCAATGTGATTTTCTTTGAAGTTGGTTTCCTGAAAGCACAAAATCTCTGGTTTAGTGTCTTTTATTAACAATTTCAAGTAGGGTAATCTTGCATAAAAACCATTACAGTTCCATTGTGTAATTTTCATTGAGAGGGTTTATTCAGACATTTCTGTGTCAGTTTCTTTTCCTGTAGTTGTGAACTTTTTAATTTATTTATTATTCTTGTGAATCTATTTTTAATAGATCTTTCAGTAAGTAAAGGATAGGTAACTGTCATCATTTTTAAAGATAGATTGAATGTCATTTGTGAAGTCTTTAGCTATAAGGTTGGATTATTGGATCCAGATGCCATATCTATAAAATTTTCAGTTGGTTGTAGGTAAGGGGAAAATCATCACTGTTAGTCTCAATTTTTTCCTTCAATGGGTAAATAAGATCTTCTAGTGATTTAGTTGTAGACTTTTCTTTAATGATGCTTTCTTCAATTACTTCTTGCATCTTCTTTTTCTTCTTAGGATGTTTTCCTGATTCCATGTTAGGATAAACCAATTTTTTATTTTCTTGTTCAATCTGTGATGAAGAGTCTGATGAAAGAGTTCTTTTTGGTATAGTAGAGACCATATTACCATTCTCTTCCATGGTTTCAAGCTCAGTTGTGGCATTTTTTCATGGGCTCATGGTGAAATTGTATGTCTGCTACTTCAGTGTCTTTTCCATTGGTTGCTGGATCTGGCATGTCACAGGCTTTTTCACTAATGTGTTCAGATTCCATGGGAGCATTACTTAAATTGGTAGTCTTATAGTGATTAGAAGTGTTGGGTAAAGGGCATTGTCCAGCTAAGTGCCCTGTTTGGTGGCAATTAAAGCATACCATTTCATCAGTTGTGAAAAATATCCTATATGTTGAGCCATCATAATATACAGTAGTGGATTCAGTTAGTAGACTTACATCTTCAGGAGAGACATATACTTGTCTCCGAAAACTCATAATATGGAGAACCCCTGTCCAGGAATACCAGCTTTAACAAATGAAATTTTGGATGCCAATTTGATGTTCTTTGTGATGAGTACATTCTCTATTACTGAGTGAGGGATGATGGGGCAGACGTTTGAAATAATTATTCTTTTGGCTTTTGTTAGAAGTGGTCTCAGCTTCAATTCATGGTCTTTTATTTTAATGACTTTATGGTTGTTTGTAAGGGTGTCAGCTATTGTTTGAGAGCTTAGGAAAATACATACTCTGTTGTTTGCAATTTTTGAAATAAATCGTATTTCATTAGGGTCAATAATGTTGGAGAGACTGTTAATGTAATCTTTAATGGTGAGACCTTCTAGTGAGTCAATGATTATGGCCTGGTCCTTGGTGGGAAACACTTCAGTTGACATGGCATTTGCATAGGTTTTCAGCTTTGGTTGAGTAGATACCTGAGGTGGTGCTGTTGAGGTTATGGGAGCCCCGATGTCCGTGGGCTTCATCCTCGAGCAGGGTAGCCGCTGCAGCGGCTGACTGTATAGTTGATTTCAGACACTCACAACTCGTGGAACTAGAGTATTACCACTAATTAAATGCCACTAAATTCACTGTCTGAATGACAATATGAAAACAACGTTTCACTGGCCGCGATCGGAGAATATTTGAAATAATATGAGGATAATGTTTGGTAGCACTATTCTAGAAGCACGGCCACCTGTGGTATGAAACCGGATATTGTTATCCGTGATTTGGAGAAAAAATCGTGTCTACTTGTAGATGTTTTTGTGTCGTGCGATCAAAACTCTTAACCAAGGAGGCTGAGAAACATCTTAAATACGAGAATTTGGAAATCGAGATCAGCCAAATGTGGAACGTAAAAGCACGGGTCGTTCCGATAACTATCGGAGCTCTGGAATTTATTTCGCAAAAATTGTGTAAGAACTTGCCTAAACTCCCAGGTCATTCAAAAGACTGGGAAGTACAAGACATTGCTTTATTATAAACAGCCCACATTTTGCACAAAGTATTGAAGAGGCACCGATAGTCCCTAGATCTGCTTCTTAGGAAGCTGGTTGCAACCCGGAGTAGGATTAATAATCAACCGACCCATAACATCTTTAGCCATGAATTATAGGAATACTACTACTATTACTACTACTATTACTTTTACTATCACTATTACTACTACTACTACTACTACTACTACTACTACTACTACTACTACTACTACTACTACTACTAATGTATGTATTTGGCATTATTGAGTCGGTAGTCCGACTTCACCGGCAAGCTACCAGTGTTTCCCATGCGTGGGCCTAGTTAAATTTCCATGCTTAGGGGTAAGAGCGACATGAGGCGAACATGTATTCTCTTTACCTGGGATCACAGCACAGGAAGCTAGTACGCTGCCCATGAGCCATCCCAGAGGCTAATAATAATAATAATAATAATAATAATAATAATAATAATAAACAAAACCATACAGAAGGCAGTTGTTATTTCAACAATAAAGATTCGTTCGAGAAATTCAATGGAAATAATCTTATAATCTATTATAAATTCTTTAAAAAAATAAATGTATTGTGCTTTGATTTTATATGTCTGTACAATGATTCATTCAAATGTACCAATAAAATGAAAAATAAAAGGATAATAATAATAATAATAATAATAATAATAATAATAATAATGGTAATAATAATCATACAAGTGCCGCATTTTAAATATCTAGGAGAAATCATCCAACCATCAGGGATCAACCTAAGGGCCAATGAGGAGAGAATAAGAAAATTGCAGAGAGCATGCAAACTCACATGGAACTATTACAACAAAAAGTCCATATCCATTAACGCAAAATTAAGACATTATAACACTGTCGTACTTCCTGAGGCACTATATGCCGCTGAAACGACACAAATCGGTGGTCAATCAAAAATAAAAGAAATAGAGAAACAAGAAAGGAAAATTCTCAGAAAAATTTTTGGACCGGTACAAGAGCAAGGGATTTGGATGAAGAGGCCCACATTAGAAATTTATAAGCACACTGATAAGATTACGGACACATTCAGAAAAAGAAGAATGCAGTTCTACGGGCATATTCATAGGATGAATGAAAACAGAATTTCAAAACGTATTCTCATAGCCATCAACTCAGGCAGGGGAAAAACAAAATGGATTAAAGAAGTCGAGGAGGATCTCAGACAATCACACGTTACAATAAATGATGCAGAAAATAGAAAAGAATTCAGGAACACCATAAAAAAACATACATTTGAAACCGAAAGCAAGAAGAGGCCAGGATGTAAATGGACAGCAGAGCGGAAGAAACAACACAGTGAACACATGAAGAAAATATGGGCCCAGGGAAAACACAAACAATGAATATAAAGGAATTCAAGTTCAAACGCTCTCTTTAAATGGGAATAATCGTGAATAATAATAATGATAATAATTGTTTGCCTCGTAGACATCTTCGTAGCCATAGTACGAAGCATTCTGTGGACGCCGGATAGCGTGAGGCAGACTTTGTTCTGTGAAATCTTTCCGTTCTTTCATTCTTTCCTGCTTTTTTCTCTTCCGGAGCGGCGTGGGAGTGGGCAAGAAAAGTTGGGCAGGACGCGCTTCATTTCCTCGCGGCCGGAAGCCCTGCGCCGCGCCGCGCCGTGAGGTCATGTCGCTCGTTGACAGTTTCCAAGCGAACGAGCCAAAAAGAAAGATTACATTTTCAATCAGAAAAGTTGTTTTTCTGCGTCTGCATTTTTGTCGTGTTCCTTTCCCAAACGAGACAATCGAACACGGTGTTTGAGAACTCTTAGTGGATACTAGGGAACTCATCGGAAAATTTACCCTGGGAAAGTACTTTCTAATGGTGTTCATTAAGGTGTTACTGTGATGTTTTCCTCCACAGAGTGGTTTTGATTTCGAAATATAGATTCCGTAATAACAATTTTCTAAACGAAAATTTAAAAAAACAGGGATTTTGAAAAAACAGTATTTTGAAGTACTAATGCATGTGGGAATATCAAAAAGATTAATATTTACGAAGAAAGCGTCGATTCAACATTAACATCATATCTTTTATAGTCACAATTAGGTATTATTTTGCACTAGGAATAGTATTAATTTTCATCAGAGTTCATTCATCACAGAAATGAAAGTATGCATTAAATTATGAAGAATCAACCAATCAACCAGGAAGAACCAGACAAAGTGGAGTACTGCATCGACCCGTCACACCAATCCTGTTCCTTGTATCCTAACACACCTATTCCTATGATCCTTCCTCCGGAAGTAGCGGTCCCCTTCTCGGATATGGTATTTCTTCCACTTACTTGTCCCTCTCTCTGTTATTAACGAAGGTCCGTAGTTAGAAGATCAAGAAGCCTGTAATTACGGTATTGGGGATAGTACTGAGGTTATTCCGAAATGATCCTAACTCTTCTACATAACATTGCTTCGTAAAAGACACGTAAATCGAAGAAATAGTCATATAGAAAGAGTTGTCCCATCATTCAGTTGGTGCTGTAATAGAGAGGGTCCTTTTGCAAATTTTAGAATAATAAGAGAATAAATTAAGAATAAATGATAAAAATATTACATAGGTGTTGCACAATATTGCGCAATAAGATAAGATAAGAGAATGAATGATATAAATATTAAGAATAAATAGGGAGATAAGGCTATATAAAGGCTGTATCAAGGCGATACAACACAGCCTGAGAGTACGAGGCCTAGAGATCACATCAATATGGGTAAGTTATTACAATAATTTTATTACAATTCAGTGATTTGAGCTACTTTCATGGCTTGTAAAATTCTATTGATCCATTTGAAGTAACTATGGATAAATTGATACCAGCATCCGTTTTTATCCATTTATATTAAACATTTTTTTGATTTGACTATGTTGAAAGTCATAAGTGAGACTCTTCTTACCATACATTATAACATAACCTAGAGTATTTTCAGGAATTTGATTATGGAATGTAGCACATAATTTCATTGAAGTTTTTTGTGTAGCATCCACATTTTTTCGAATGTAGGTATTAATAAGATAAATAGGAGAGCTTTCAATGAACATATTCGGTGAAATAGCTAATTCTAAATTTTTATTATTGTTGGTAATTCTTTTAAATTCTGTAAATGTACGATACGCCTTTTTATACACATGAGGAGGATTTAAATTCCAAGGTTCGGATGGAAATTCTTCATTTCTACCATTTTTGAGAGAGATATTTTGAAGACTACCATGATCGAATTGATTAGAGTCCCTTTCTTGATTATTAAGTCTATTCGTTTGAAAGACTACAAAAACAAAATAGGGCATATCATATTGTAAAGAATGATAATAATTATTAATAACTATTTCAAAATTCTTTTTTCCAGTAATCGCACCTAATTCAAATGTCTGCAAATCATAAAATGAAATCACAGAGATAGGATTTTTTATCAAATTTTCCTTATATTCTATTGCTTTAGAGGGTTCATAATATACAACTGGAACATTAATTTCAATATTTTGAATTATAATTTGACCTTCTAGTAAAGTAGCAGCATCCAAACTCCCATCTGATTTTCTAGTCGCCCATCTAAAAAGAACATTATTCATAGATAGAGACCAGTAAATGAAATGGTAAAATCTCCTTCCCAAATAATTTCTTTGTAATCTTTAAAGAATACACCCAATAATCTCAATGGATAAATAACTTCATCTTTTAATTGAAGCTTACCACTTGAACTAATACCAGCTATATTCAATGGAATTAATTCATTTGTTGAAAAAGTGCTTTTTTGCAATACAGTAGAAGTAATACTAGGATAATCTAGTCTAAATTAAAACATGCCCTCTTTTTTTAACACTAATAGACGAAAATAGATAAGGTACAAAGTTATCAATTAATTTAACATTCGATCTTCCTCCATAAGCTGAATAATCAGATCCATTTTTATGAATAATTCCATAATTTATATATAATTCAGCTCTTTCTATATGCATCCATCCATCGCCTACATTCATATATATTTCACTACTTAGATTTGGTTTCCCTACATTATTTTTATTCCTCTCTGTAACAGGAAAGGTTTGCCATTGATAACTTTCAACTTTATCCATTTATGATGAAATAAGAACTAAAATTATTTTTTTAATTCTAAAATAACTGACCATAGCATCAGTTAAATTGATTTCATTATTTTCTTCATCAGTAATTCGAACATACAGACGATGTATTTTATGACATACAGGTACATATAATGGATAAGAAGGTTCATAAATAATAGGCATTTGAAAATTGAGTTGAGGTTTAAACGATGTTAAAATATTTGTTTCTCTATGAAATTCTTCATTTTCTTTTAGAAGCATACCTTCAGCACAAATAAAATAAACATCAGTTGTTTCAAATGGAAAGAATGTAGGAATATTTTTACCAATAGTGGGTTCATTTTTTCTAACAATTTGATTTTGAAAGCATAATAATGATCCAATAGAATCCACAGCATCGAAATTTCACTTTTCACTTTTCACGAACATTTCACTTTTCCCCATAGCACGTCATACGCAGTTTTTAACTGTTTTTCTGACGTAAAATAAATAAATAAATAAATAAATTTAATCAGCATTTAAGCGCTAGTAATTTCAATTCTATCGAGAATACGATGTGGCTTAATACTAATATTTGCTGAATTAAATGGAGGTTGTGATTCTATAACATTCTCTAAATGTTCAATATTATATTGTCCTACAGGAATTGTGAGAATATGTGTTTTTTTATGTTCATAATATATTTTATTATTATTTGAAGTAACATTATGTGTTAGAAAAATGAATCCTACACATGCCACTAAGAAAATTGTATAGAGGTGTAGTAATTTTTTATTCAATTCTGAAGAAGGTCCACTTAGCTTCAATATTTTACTCATTTAAATGAGCAAAAACATAGATTGGAATCCAAAAATAAGATTATCAAATAAGCAAATAAAAATGAAACATGGTCAATTATTACTTTCTTCTATACGATGTGCTATTATAGGACCTAGTGGACGTGGAAAAACATCTTGATTGATTGATATTATGAGTCCAGGATGGTTAAATTGGGATAAAATTAATCACGTGTGTGTGTATATATATATATATATATATATATATATATATATATATATATATATATATATATATAGACACACACACACACATTCAAAATCGTTTGAACAAGATAAATATCCAGCATTTATGAAAAATGTGATAAAATTGAAATTGAAATTATTACCTTCATATCCCATCCTGATGAGATTGTATGTCTAGATAATTGTGAAGAAAATTCATTAGTATTATTTGACGATTATATATTAGAGAATTAAGATGTTGTGAGAGATTATTGTACACGTGGTAGGCATAAAGGTATTGATTGTTGGTATTTAGCCCAAACATACAAAAATTCCCAAACAACTGATTAGAGATAATTTAAACTTTTTGAATATATTTAGACAAGATGATCTTAATATCAGACACATTTATCAAGAATTTGTGGGTGGTGACATGACATTTGAAAAATTTAAATCAAAATGTAGTATGTGTTGGAATAATAATCAATTTAGTTTTATTACAATTGATATAACTCTACCTTTACATCAGGGGAAATACAGAAATAAAATAAGTAAATTGATAACTATTTAGACAGATATAACAGACAGACAGATATAACAGGCTGTTTTTTGTATAATAAATGTTCACAAAATATAAACCAAAACAAATACGAGCACATCGACATAAAATAAAAGACACTCTTAGAGAATGGAAGACACATGATCGTAATCAATATGAGAAATATAAGAAAGAAGATCAACATGTTATAGATAAATTAGATGATTTAGTAGGTAAAGTAGAAACTGTAGGTATGCAAGTTATTCAATCCATTGCACACGATCATGAATATAATAAACAAATAGTTCCAGTACAAAAAGAATTGGGTAATTTATTTCCAATACCCTCTACACCATCATTTGAAATGAATCACCTCTACATTTTCATTTGGAAAACAATTACTCGATTCTCCTGATACACGAAAAAGATTAGAATTAGAAAATCAATTGAAGAAAATGGAGGCTATAGAAAAGAAAAGAATGAAAAAAAGTACGCATTTACGACCTAAATTAACTGCATATATTAATAATGCGAATGATCTAGCATTTGGTTTCAGATCTGTGGGTAAAAATAAATATATTGGTGATACGAAAGTGGAATTTGATAACCATTATATTATTGTACAAGGAAAAAATATGAGGGAACAGATGAATTATTAAGTTTATTAACAAGTAAATCATTATCAGATATTGAATATACGCATGAAGATTTAGAAAATTATAAAGAAATTGCAATGAAAACACATCTCATATTTAAAGATTATAATCCTAATTCAAGTCAAGTAAGATCAAATAGTGGAGAAAAATGGAATAAAATATTTAAAGAAATGTGGAGTGAACAAAAAAAACAGAATCAAATCAGTTACATCACCAAAATCTGGGATGGGTGTCATTAAAAAATATAATGAAAAACCTATTGAATTAATTTGGATGAATGATGTACAAGATCTCATCGATAGATTATTAGTAATACACGGGGAAGAAAAAGCTGGTAATGATAACTTTTATAACGAAAAAATAAGTATTATAAAGATGGTTACAAGAAAATTTCAAGATTTTATTACACATAATCCTAAAGGAATACCATATCTCATTCGATTTTTACACAGTATCCCACATACATTTTGGAAATCTGAAAAGCACGAAGCTGGTATCATTAATTGGGCTATTAATCATTTACCATTTGAATTTCATTTACCAGGTTCTAATTATTGTGGACCACGTACAGATCTAAATAATAGATTAGAACGAGGTGATAAAGGTATTAATCCTCTAGATGAAGCTTGTAAATTTCATTAAACCGCGTATAGAGATCACAAGGATTTAGAATCTAGACATCAGGCTGATAAAATATTACAAGAGGCAAAGAAGCGAATATTTAGTAAAGATGCTGATTTAAAAGAAAGAATGTATGCAACTGCGGCAACTGGAATGATGTTTGCAAAAAGAAAATTAGGTATGGGAATAGAACCTAATTGGGGGATTTAATGAAAATAATAACCTCTTTTAAATACCTAATAAATGTTGCGAGTAAAATCTATAATATTTACAATATCACCATCTGATGTTAAAAATATTAATTTTGATAATATTTTTTCAGCTAAACAAATAAACGATAAAAATGAAAGTATAAAGGAGGGATCTGGTATATCTTTAAATTTATCCATTCCATCTATAAAAAAGTTACAATCTAGAAAATATGGTGGATTCATTGGAGCACTATTAGCAGCATTAGAACCTTTGTTAATCAGTGATGCTAAAGCAATTTATGATAGTATACAATCAAATAAAAGAATAAAGCTGAATTAGAAGAAATGAAACGTCATAATATGGAAATGGAGAAAAGAGAATCAGGTTTAAAAAGAAGAAGACAAATCCTATCTCTATATTAACAATGCTCATCGATCAATATTCTTATCCATTAAGTAATGTTGATATAAAAAATGTATTCAATATTTTCAAATTCCATATTTTCGAGGAGTATTTATGATCGATGAATGCCCAAACATTTTAAAGGAAAAATAATGTGGAGTTGTGAATATGGATATTTCTATAAATAGTGGTACACACTGGATATGTTATTACAAAAATGAAGATACAAAATATATTTTTGATTCATTTGGTGGATATCCTCCATCACAACTCGTTTAATATCTTGGATCTCAACAATTATATTATAATGGTGAAAGAATTCAAAATTTTAATGAATTTATTTGTGGTCATTTATGTATATTTTTAAAAAAAAAAAAAGAAATTTAGATATGTTTCAAAAAATAATAAATATAGATGTTATTAATGAAAAATTAAAAAAATTTAGATGTAGATCTAAAAACCTATAGTCAAATCCTATGAAGAAGCATGAAGAAGAAATGGGTGTTCTTATTTCGGCATTACCAAACATAGGAACACCTGGTAATTATAATTTTCATAATAAATTATTATGAAAAGTAGGTGCTGGAATAGATGATGACGTAGTCACTATCAAACAACTAAAAAACTATAACTCAATCATATCTTATTGTTGTATTTGGTGAATTAGGTACAAAATCGCATATTTTTTTCTTTTACAGTCAACCATTTTTTGAAATATATTATGATTGTAAAATTAATCAGATCAAATCAAATATTGATTTAAAAGATTTAATCCTCAATGTCCAAAAATTAGTGTTAGGTGATCAAATAGTAGTCAATCATTTAAATTTACCCATTCATTTAAAAAAAGGAGATAAATTATATATTCAACCAAAAGATGCTAGTTATGTATCAGGGTATCGATTATTCTTACAAGTCATACTTTTACTATAATAAATGCCACAAGATATATATGGTCTAGATATACAATCAAATAGTTGTGAACTCTTGGAAGATTATACTTTTGGTGGTAAAAAATTACGTAAAGTAGGGACTGGAATAAATGATGCTGTAAATATTCAACAACTTAAAAAAAGTACATACTATTCTAAATCCTATCCAAGATTATGATGCAGTCAATTTAAGATATTTTAAAAATAATATAATTGTACCTATGAATATACGTGCTGATGTGGTAGCTTTTAAAGAGTTCACATTACATATTTTTGGAAAAGAAGTCAAATATTTTAAAGTACCATACAATATTGGTGTAAGCAAACTCGATATGAAACTATTGAATGTATTGGTCAAATCGGAAGATGGTAAAGAAAATGTATATGAATTAAAATTTAATAAAGAACATAATATATATTTACGACTCAGTAAAGATATGAAAATCATTCCTTATTCTCCTACTTTATACATTCATGCTATCATTCATATTAATCTTGGTATATAAATAGATACTTATTGTTTGAAGTGTAAGAAAAATACAGATACCTATTAAATAAAAGAGGCGAGTACTAAAAATGGAAGACTTAGAATAGTAGGTATGTGTTCTCAATGTGAGAAGACAAAAGTAAATTTATAAAAAAATTAAATATTCGATAAGCTATTATTACTTATTAATTATTATTATTACTATTACTACTACTACTATTATTACTACTACTTAAATTACTTATTATTACTATTAAGCTTTAATTACATAAGCCTATGCGAAAAAAAATTCCACGACGTAAAGTTATAACATTAGGACATGATGAATTATGTCAATCGGATTTAGTCGAAATTAATTGAGGTGAAATTAAAGATACTTCAAATATAAATAAAGGATATTGTTATATTTTAACTATTATTGATGTATTTTAAAAAAATGCTTGGGGGATTACCCATTACAAATAAACCCGGCATGAATATCTGTGAAGCTATCATCAAAAGTTTTAAAGATAAAAGAATACCACGCCATTTACGAACAGATAAACGTAAATAATTTTATAATAAAGACTTGCAATTGCTAATAAAGAATATAATATTCATCATTATTCTAGTTTTTCAGAACTGAAAGCTTGTGTACATGAAGGATTAAATCGTACATTAAAAGAAAAATGTCGAAGCAATTTGATATACAAGGCCACTATAAATTATTGGATCTATTACCCAAAATAATTTTTTAATATAATCATACGACACATCATACTACACAAGTGAAGCCTATTGATGTGAATACATACAGTGGAAAAATGTTCGTGTACACTGTTTATAAAAGAGATAAGACATTTCATTTTCCTAAATTTAATATTGGTGATAAAGTAAGAGTAAGTAAATTAAAATCTGTATTTGATAAATCGTATTCTGGTAATTGGTCTACAGCACTATTTGAAATTGTTAAAATTATTCTTTCAAATCCTATTCTATATTATCTTAAAGATGTCTTTAGATCTTAAGGCTCATTTTATGAATATAAATTACAAAAAACACAATACCCTGACAATATATTTAATCGAGAAAGTTTTTAAGACAAAAGGAAATAAAGTATATGTAAAATGGTTAGTATTCAATGATTCACATAATTCCTGGATTGAAAAATCAAAAGTTGTATAATTAGATCTGGCCTGGTAATATTTATTCAATGGACCGAATTATTTCCTCTATATTTATTCATCTTTTTTTTAACATTCAACTTAATTATTTATCTTTTTAAAATTTCATCTTATCAATAATTTCATCTACATTCATTTTTAATAATTTTTCTTATTTTTATTTTTATCTTCATCTTTATTTTATCTTTCATCTTGATCTAATTTTAAAAGTTCATCTATATCATTATCTTAGCTTTGAATATGATTCTACGAAAAATTCATATTATTTCCATCTATACAAATCGTTTGATGTAATCTAAAGTTTTTTATTTCCTTATAAATAAAGACTACACGTACGGAGTTGTATGCATATTGTAAGCGGCATAATATTATGGGATGTTCAAGAAAGAATAAGGCGGCACTATATGAAATTGTACAGGAATATAAAAGGAAAAGGAATGTGAAAAAATTACTCACAACATTTAATTTTCATGATGATATATTTTCATCTCATAAATCATATTCTGATGATAAAATAAACATATTTGAAATAAAAGGTGCCTGGGGAAATAGAATTGAGGATTGGAGATTTAAATTAAACCATACTGATTATGATTTAGAAAATTATTTAAAAGAATTAACATCACATGGAGAATTAAAAATTATAAATGAATTTGATAAAAATATGGTTATACCCGTGTTGCATTAGTAGCTTGTATACAATATGTAGTATTAGAACTATGTGGAGAAATTAAACAATACTTAAAACACCATTTCCAATCTCATCAACATAGTATAGATGATAAACATTCAATCCATGAAATTATTGCAATTATAAATCAAGAATTTATATCTAAATTGAATAATTATAATGCAAAAATATATATTTAAAAATAAGGTATTCTGCCATGGCTTCGTTTAGAGCTTCTACTGAACCGATTGTAATATTGTGTCCTTTAAATGAAAGAATGTGATCCCTAGATGTGTTATCAGATATTGTTTGTGTTGATTCACCAACACTTACGGTGTAAATTAATTAGTTAAATCATTCTTTAATAGTACGCTTATCAATAGTCAATTGTTTTCTCCCAAAGGCTGGCTGTTTTAAAATTGATACATGAGTCGATAGATGTGAGTCCCCGCCGCTTCATGGTGGCGCTGCTTGATGTTTTGTTTTGATTCTTGAGATTTGTTCACAATTCGTCAAGGTTTTGTTTCGGTGTAATAATTGCATGGTGGCGTTGACAGGTTGCATGTATTTGCTTTTGTAGTGTATTTTGTAGAGAACATTCGGACAGTGGGTTTTGCTCGATTGTACTGAAGTAATGAAGTTGTTCACAGTTATGTCGAATTCCGAATCGTTGCCCACGCGCCCCAAAAGACGCAAACGTAGTACATTGACTGGGAGCAGGGAAAGAGAAAGTCAGCGTATGTGTCGTGATAGTGTGGTCATTTTGTTTTCTGTTGGGTCATTGTCTATGAAATGTCAGTTTTGTACTACTTTGTACTTCCCATGTGAGGGAAATTATGTAAACGAGTTGCCTCTGTGTTGCTAAACTGGAAAAATAAATTTACCTTCGAGCAATATTCCAGAAGAAATCAAACAGTTGTTTATAGGAGATTATGACACATCAAAAAATCTTTAGAAATAATATCCGTCAGTATAATAGTGCTCTTTCTTTTGTGTAATTTGTGCCGATATTACATTGACACCTAGTCATGGGCCATACATGTTCAAAATTTTGGGAACTCCACATCACAGAATATTTTTGTTATATCCTGAAGATTCAAACAATGCAACATATTGTGAACATTAACCTGGGCACAGTATTTGACATTTATCTCAGATCATACCGTCAAATTTTGAAGGGTTCTCACTAGTAATACTAAATATAGATTTGATAAAATACTTACCTTAATTTACAATCTGATAAATATGATCCATTAAAAGTAGGTAGATATATTCCATTACCAGATAGGATCAAACTTAAAAGATGCTGTATAAATGTAAAAAATATTAAAACAAATAAGTTCAAATGGGAAAAGAAGGAATATTATAGATGTTTTGAATATGCTATTGAAAGTATATTACCTCCACCATCTCATCATACTGATAGAGCTAATCTATATGATATTACGAAATAAGAATCTTTAAACATGCAATATCCCATCGATATTATACCATCCAATATTAAAATATATGAAGATTTTTTAAAAGTATCGATCAATGTTTATTAAATTAAAGATACTTTGGTTAAATTATATCACTGTAGTGAAAATTATAAAAAAATCATATCAATATATTAGTTTGAAGGCATTGTTAGGTATAAAAAATATAGGTGCCTTATTAAAAGGAATTAAAAAAATATTATTGTTTAAAATGAATAAAAATTACAATAAGAAGGAATTAAAAAAACGTGTACATGAAAATATAAGAATTGAAATGCCTGAATATCTTATTAGAGAGTATAAATCGTTTGGAGCTGAGCAATTTCATCCTTATATAGTATCATGTGATTTTGAAAGTACATTAAAAAAGATACAGAAAAAATAGAATGTTCTGAATATTTTCATAAACACGAGCCTAATAGTTTGTTTTGTACCCAATGATAGAACATATTTTGAACGAAGTGAACATATTGATGAATTAATGCATCAATTTAATGAAGAACTTGTGAAATGTGGAAAATATTATATTCAAGAATATTTAAAACAAAATATTAAATTACAATTGACGAATGAGATGACTGAATCAATGTATGAAGGTGCTAATGTATGTCATATACGTAATAGAAATTTTAAAGAATATGAGTTAAAAAATAATCGATCATGATCATATCACTGGTAAAGTAAGAGGTGCAGCATGTAATACTTGTAATTTACAGTTACGTCTTCCAAAATTTATTCTAATTCTATTTCATAATTTAAATTTGATTCTATATTATTTTTAAGAACGCTAATAAAACTGAGTGAAGATTATTCATATATAAATATTATACCAAATACATCAGAAAAACAATTTAACATTTTCTAAAAAAGGAATTTTAGATCAATCCCCTGCTCCATGTGATATATCTATATGTACAAATAATAAGTGTAAACAACGATATTATCATAAAATTATTGATAATTGTTGTAATCGAAATACCAAAATAATACGTAAAGGAGATCTTCGAGATGATATTATAGAATTTAGATTTATCGATACATTTCGATTTTTAAATACGAGCTTAGATCAAGGTATTAAAAATTTGGCTGAGTTAAATAATCCATATTGTGCTCAATGTAAATCTAAACAATCTACAACACATGCGAAATTACAACCTATCAATGAAAATGGAATATTAAACGCGAATGTTATATGTAAAATATGTAATCACCTAGTATCTAAATTCATTGATTATACAAAATTTTCAAATTTAAAAATTTAAAAAGGATATTCATTTAGTATTACAAAAAGGTTATTATCCATATGAATGGGTTGATCATTATGATAAATTCTATCAACATTTAACTTTCGATGATATATATTGGTTACAGTAATAATAAACAAATAGATTTTAAATTTGCGAAAGAAGTATATGAAAATATTAAATGTAAAAATTTTGGAGATTATCCCGATTTATATCTCAAAATAGATTCTCTATTATTAAGCGCTGTATTTAATAATTTTAGAGATACATGTTATAAAAATTATGGATTAGATCCAGTATATGATGTCAGCACCTCAATTAGCAGATTATGCCTCTTTGAAACTGACTCGTCAAAAATTAGATCTTGTTCAAGATCAAGATTTGTATGAACTCTATGAGAAAGGTATATGTGGTGGTATATCTATGGTATCTCACAGATATGCTTTAGTTAATAATTGTTATTTCTATGATGAAAAAGTACAAAAAACTATGAAATTATTTAAAAAATATAGCTGAAAAGTTTGGTATCTATAATAGTAAGAAACATTTAAGCTATATTATGTATTTTGATTGTAATAATTTGTATGGAAAAAATTTAAGGATTTTAAATTGATCTGATGATAGTGATAAAGGCTATACATTTGAAGTACATTTATATAATCCAAATCAATTACATAATGCATTTAAAGATTTTCCACTATGTGCAGAACACTATACTCCAGAATTGGATGAATTATCGACAAAAATATTTAATAGATAAAGGTATAGCAAATAAACCCAAAGATGTCAATGCATTAACGGAGAATATAAATTATATTATTGATTATAGAATGTTAAAATATGTTATGCAACAAGGTATTTTAGTCAATAAAATTCATCAAGTTATATCCTATGATCAAAAGGCGAGGTTGAAACCCTGTATTGATAAAAATACAGCCCTAAGACAACAATCTAAAAATGATTTTGAAAAAGGTTTCTTTAAACTGATGAATAATTCTGTATACGGAAAGCAAATGGAGAATGTGAGATATAGATGTGATGTAAAACTTTTATCGAGTTATAAACAATTTCAAAAGCATCAACAATATGATACGAGAACAATTATTGTTGAAGATCATGTATTATTATATAAAAAAAGAAAAAGTGATATTAAATAAGCCTATTTATGGAGAATTTGTTGTACTTGAATTATCTAAAATATTAATGTGAAAATTTTTTTTTAAAAAAAATTAGAGCATATGAAGCTATTAGCAACGGATATGATTCTTTTATATATATGTTGAGACCAATGATTTTATGATGTATAAAAGAAAATATTAATATTTTGATACGTTTGGATATCTTTTAAAACAGATCATACAGAAAAAAAGGTATGTAAAGATATTAAGAAACGAAATATAGAGAAAATGAAGTTTGATGTGTATCAAAATAGTTTATTCAATGCTGTATGAAGATGTGTATAATATTGTATCGAAAGAATATACATTATATACAGTAAAACCTAGAAAAATTGCTCTCTCTCCATATGATGATAAGCGATATTTAATCGATCATAAATACTTTATCCTATGAATATATATCAAATCATGTAAAAACAAAATGTCCATATGAATGTGAATATTATCAATATTTTATGAAAAATATAATACATTTGTTGAAATTAGAAATCTATTGAGTTGATTGACGTCTATTATGAATATTTTTTATATGACTAGATAAATAACCTCTATTGACTTCTTTTCCACATGAACATTTAATTTTGGTCGTAATTTTATATATTTAATTTTTCGATGCATATCTGTTTTTAAATGTCGTGGTAAATAATGTTTATCTACCTTATATCCACATTCACATATTGCTATCGATTTCATTATTTATATAGATACAAAAATAGTTAATATGTTTTTAAATATTATTTTATACGTTCTAATATCTTCAACACATCTCTTATTTGTTTAGTGACATGTGATAATGTTGAATTGTTTTTACTACAATTAATATTCAATAGAGATACATTAAATTTTTCTGTTTTAATTAAAGTATTTAGAAATTCATTATATTCATAATATATTATCTTTAAAGAAATAAATTTTACCATTGATATATCTAAATGCTGTATCCATTGATGTTGGTATACCTGAAAAATGTTTTCATATTATACCAAAATTCTCCTTTGTTAGAGTACATTCATCGATTTCGGAAAATAATTATCGTTATAAAACAAATGTGTCCTACCTGAATTAAAATTGAATATTTTATGTATTTTTGATTGTTGAGGTACCCATCTCTTCTATATGTTTTGGATATCCATTTACTAAATTAAGACGAGGATAATCGATCATATAATACATATTCTCTATGAGAAATACTATTTCTCCAGATGGTCTTTGATTAATATCTGTTATTTCTTTAAAATCTTGTGGTAAAAATGTTAACCAATCTCGAATAAGTTGAGGATGATTAATTTGATTCGTTTTTAAATTGATGATCCAAATCCATTCATCAACTATGACATACATGATATCATGTATAATCAAAAAATGTTGAATTTGTGTTGTATCACATAAAGATGGACTACTTTTCGGTTCTTGAGGTGGTAATGTAGGAGATTTATGACCGTATAAACTTTGAATTGCTAAAATATCATCTGTATTTATATCTATAAATCGTCTATAATAAGCGTACATAATAGCATTTTTATTATTTGTATGTTCTATACCTAATGCATGTCCAATTTCATGAAGTAAAACCGAAAATAAATTCTTTTGATCCTGTGGTGCATTTAAATCTCTTTTATAATACCAATCTTCGTCTAAATCGATATGAATTTCTATTGGAGAATTATTTTTGTTAGGAAATTGAACATGAGCTAATATATCACCTTTACCATCAAATTTATTACGGCACACATATTGATCTCGTTGACATTGATGGCCCCCACGTTTATTTGATATAATAATATCTGGAGATAATATAAATATTTTTTTCAAATTTTAAATTTGTATGTGATGCCCAAATTTGAAATGCCGATTCTGTTTAATTTAATATTTCGTTATTTACATTACTATAATGCCATTTTATTATGTTTTTACTCCATTTTTGTGAAGATGTTCTAAAAGTCGTTGATTTAACAAGTCTAATGTTTCACTATTTAATGTTCCATCTAAAGGTAATTGATAATATTCGTGAAATTTTAAAATAGCATCGTTATTATCAGTATTATATCCATAATTTGTTAATTTTTGTAGCGCTCAATCAATTGTAGCTACTACCATATTCACAATAAACGTTGTAAATGATAATAAATTAAACCACATTTATTACGCTAAAGAAACTTCATAAATTAAGTTTTATAAAAAAAAAACAAAAGAAAACCAATTTAATTTCCACATTTATTTATTTTTCTATAATCAAATTCATATATTTATTGACATATTTAATCTTGTATAAAATTTAATTCTACAATATCTTTACTTAAAAATCCTTTATATATTAATCTTAAATTCTTTATTTTTTGAAATTCTTTTAGATCCTTCTCATCAATAGATTTTGAATAACGATCTGGTAAAAATACAGAATAAATTTTACCTTTATTATTCGATTCTAGATCTACAATGATCCTATCTCCAAATTTTGTATTCACTTTTCTCATATCCAAAATAAGATATTCAAAATCTTTGGTTAAATCTATAATTCTTATCGCTATCTTTACACGATATGTAGATTAATGCAGCTTTGATAGGCCATTTTTAGGATGTTTTCTAATTCAGCCCATTTATTAGGTTATTTTTTTATTCGATTCATTTTTTTTATGCGTTGCGATTCCGTGTCGAGGCCCTGGGTTCTACGCGTTGAGACCCTCTCATTTCAACAATACTCAACGATTTTTTTGTTTGTCAAAAATGAGGTAAATTGGAATAAAAATAGCTAGTATGGAAGCATTTTGGTGCGAAATTTGTGAAAAAGAGGGAGAAATGAAAGAGAGAGGGCGTTGAGAAAATCTGGTCTGAAAGTCCCCTTTTATAAACTACTAGAGGTGATTCGTTAACTCAGATTTTCAGTCGTTAACCTTATACATTTCTTGAGCTTTCAAGCATCTTCGAGAGTTCTGAGGTTAAAATAATTGTCATACGTCGTCACTGCTGACATGCATGGCTTTTCAGATTTGCGAGTATCAATCTCAACGCTTGATGATAGTGAATTTCCAGAACAATTTTGCAACTTTTGTTCTTCAAGATCTTTATGTTCGTGAAGAAATAAGTATAGTGTTCCATTTAGAAAAGGGAATTAGTCTTATATTTTTTAAATAAAAAATACTATAAAAAAATAACTGCAACTGAGGAGCCCCTATGTAATGAATCTTTTGATGAAAATTTCATCTCAATATCTTGAACTGTTCAGAATATATTTGAGAGGGGTAATTTTTTATAGACTAACATTGTGTTTATTGTGTTGTATATGTAAAAATGTAATAAATACGTATAAACAAAATGTTATTTAAATGGGTAAATAAAATTTTGTTGAAACGCAACTCATTGGCAGAAGCTTTCTTATTGGTACGAATATCTAAAGAACAGCATAGGATAGAATAATATCTTACCTCTTTGCCATGAAAGGCAGCATCAAATTACCAGGCATCCTATCCAAGTACCTTCGAGTATCATCCATTAACTCATAGATCCACAGACAATCAAGACCGAATGACTCCGCGTTTTGGTGACCTTCGCCCCCGCTAGAGGAAATGACTACAGCAAAGATAAGGAAAGTTCAAAACTTTAGGCCTCCAAAGCACGCAAACAGGGTATCTTGGCTTACCGATATACAGGGTAGGTTCACTTACAAGCAAAATAATATCTATCCTCCTCCTACCGAAAAACAAACATATCAAATATTCGAAATCATTCAAATATTTAGTAAATCAATATTTCTTCTTTATTGTCAACATATGTTTGCAAATAAAAGAATCCAAAGTTTTTTACGACAATCATTTATTGCACAACGTTTCGTAACCAGTTTCGTTACATCATCAGGTGCTAAAATAATGGGACACAGAAACCGTTATTCTACATATCAATTAGTGTAATTACTAGTATAGTTTATAAACACTACAATTCTCTCAAAAACATAAATCTATTGAGTAAAATTATCTCAAAATCAAACATATCTACTACGAAACAACAATTAGTGTGTATATATATATATATATATATATATATATATATATATATATATATATATATACATAAAACAATCAAACAACAAAACAAAATCAATACAATACCAAACAGACACTCACCTTAGTGAGGGAACCACTATCCCATTGAATTACCTCTGCAGTAGAACAAGGAAGGAAACAATACGAAATTAACTCACTCTCACTCAGGTGATATCAAATAACTAACAGTTACCAGCAGACACTCCATTTCCAAGGAATGAATGACACCAACGGGCGTATGAATATGTAGTGAGGTTACAACACGGGCGTATGAATATGCAGTGTGCCAACTTAACCACTATACTGGATCTACATTGTCCGGATTTTTAATTTTAATTTTATATAACACATTGTCATAGGCATTGGTAAAAACATTTCAACATTGGTATTAAGAGTCTGATTTAACTTAATCTGAAGTGTTTCTGAAATGAGTCGTGGGAATCTCCTGACCTCGGTGTCTAAAATAAGTGGGTTCTCAAAGTCAAATTCATGTGACTGTGTCTAGATAAAGAATTAAGTTTTGGAGAAGATTCTTTAATATTTCTAGAATGCTCTTTCATTCTTTGTTTAATTGGGCGCTTAGTTGTTCCTACGTATGTTAGTTTGCAATGTTGGCAAGGTAAACAATATACTACGTTCTCACGTTCCATAAATGGAACTTGGTCTTTGACATTCCTTATCAAACTCCGTTTGTTAATTAATGGGTTGTATATGTGCAGTTTAATATTTGAACGGAGACATTCTTTCTTAAACTTATTCTGTATTTTAGGTACGTATGACATAATTATGGTCTGTTCATTACCTGAACGTTCTGTATCTGCCGCAACTCTATCAGCTCGTGATTCGTCATTCAATACGTTCAATCTATTTAATCTTTTGTCGATGCAGCGCCTCAAAAATAACTTAGGATAATTGTTCTCTTTTAAAATTTTCCTGACCTTGTTCAAATTAGAATGGTGAAAAATATTATCAGATAACTTTATGGCCCGATCGACTAACCCATGAACTATAGACTTCTTATGCTGAATAGGATGGGCAGATAGAAAATTTAAAGTTCTATCCAAAGAACAATCCTTCCAATACCAATTGATAATTACCAATTGGTTTACAGCTAAACAAATCAAAGTAGCCTGCATAACAGAATTCGATCTGAAAATGTATAAAGTTTTCACCATACCAGGTTACAATATACTGAAAACCGACAGACTAAACAGTAAAGAAGGAGGAGTCATTATTCTTATTGAAAAATCTGTCCCAAAAAATCTGTCCCACAAGTGAACCTCCCTAATACGCCTGGCTTAAAAACAACAGCAATTAAATTTCCATTAAACAATAGACTTCTAACAGTGATAGCAGCATACAAATCACCACAAATAAAAATACAAGACATAAATATAGAATCATTATTTCATCTGAACACCCCCACCCTACTCATTGGAGATCTAAACGTAAAAAAATCAGTTGGGGCCGTAGAATTACAAATAATGCCGGCCGACACTTATTAATACTAATAACGGACTTAAATTTAAGATCCTTAATCCCACCAGAACCAACATATTATCCAAACGACTAGAATAAACATCCAGACATTTTGGATATCCCAATTACGAACACACAAACCACATACTACTCAACACCTCTATTGGAACTGGATTCCGACCATTTACCAATCATCATCTCTACACACACCCCCACCCCCTCCCACCCACATATTAAACACGAACAACATAAACTGGAAGGAATTCAGGAAAATAATAACAAATAAAACCCCCAATTTAAAAATCTAAAACCCCATCGGAATTAGAAAGGGCAATTTCATACTTACACGATATAATTACCGACACTATTAAACATTTACAATCCGATATACCCCTCATCACCCACAAAACGTTTAACAAATTACTACCAGAAAAATACTAACAATAATCAACACTAAGAACAGAACCAGAAGATTATGGACGAAACTCAGAAACCCACATTTAAAGAAAGAATTAAACCTTTTAAATTCAATAACAAAAAGCGCAATAAACGACTTTCATAGCTCAACGTACAACAAACTTATAAAATCATTAAGCACAACCAATAATTCTCTCTGGCAGTTCACTAAAAGAATTATAAAAAAGAAAAATAGAATCCCACCTCTAAATACGTCAATGGGGAAAAAATTCGCCCCATTTGATAAAGCCGAAGGATTGACCAATCATTTTGAAACAACATTCACACTCAACAATACGCCAACTCATTCCGATCATGTATGATATTACAACTACTTTCAGCCCCGAACTATGACGTACCACAAAAGATAAAATTCATATCCCCAAATGGAGTGAAAAACATAATTAAAAAACTTCCACAAAAAAGCCCCTGGTCACGATAAAATCACCAATAAGATCCTAAAAAATCTCCCATCCTCAACTATAGCCTATATAAACAACATATATAACCCAAAAATCAATCATAATACCCAAAACCTAAAAATCAAAACTCAATAATAAGAACTGGATATTACCCTATAGTATGAAAAATTAAAAAAATATTCCATTACACCAGTTTGGCTTTATATGTCATGTAACAACTACACTCTAACTACTCAGGCTCTCAGAAAATATCCATACAGCGTTTCAAAACAAACATCACACAATAGTTTCATTTCTTGACATTTCACAGGCGTTTGATCGGGTTTGGCACGAAGGACTAGTATACAAACTCCGAACAATGGGAACACCAAATTACTTAGTAAACTTCATCAAAAGTTTTCTAACTGATAGATACTTTATTGTTTAAAGATACTTTATTATTATTTACTTTACTTTACTTTACTTATTATTTACTTTACTTTTATTATTTATTTATTTTATTTATTTATTTATTTATTTTACAACACTTTGCCAGATGACATTAAACGATTAAATTCAATAGAAAAGTTTAAATCCCAAGTGAAATCGTTTCTGCTGCATAACTGTTTCTATACAATTAGAGACTATACTGAGCATCACAAGAAAAGTAACATTAATTTTAACAATGATTCATAATGCTTTATTTACCATTTGAACTGTGTAAATGAGTATAAACAACCTGTAACAACTATTGTACTACAGCTTCCGGGTCAATGACCCCCATCTCGATCAGGTTTTTCGTCCAGTTTCCCTGATCCATTGAGCAAATGCTGAGATGGCCCCTTGTTTTGCTTCTGGACATAAATGTAACTTCATTTTCTGTGCACGTCTTCTAGAATTCAGTGGGAAATACAATTATTCAAATTATCGTTTCCATGTTGTCGCGGCAGGAAGTAATAAGAGCCAAAATTTATTGCTTATTTATCCTTGAAAATAGATTTTATTACATGGGAGTTTTTGTTTTTTCTCCTTTCAAAATTCAAAATTTATTGCTTATTTATTTTTGAAAATAGTTTTACTACATGGGAGTTTTGTTTTTCTCCTTTCAAAATTCAAAATTTATTGCTTATTTATTTTTGAAAATAGATTTTACTACATGGGAGTTTTTGTTTTTTTTCTCCCTTTCAAAATTTAAGTAGTATATGACTTAGTGTAGGGATCACAGAATTTTGAAAATGTGCACACAATTCACTTTTCCCCATAGCACGTCATACGCAGTTTTTAACTGTTTTTTTGACGTAAAATAAATAAATAAATAAATAAATAAATAAATAAATAGTTTCCGTAGAAAATCGCATCTCCAACCCTCGAAAAATAATAGCAGGCCTTCCACAAGGTTCACCATTCTCACCCTCACTATTCAACATATACACAGCTGACATACACTACAATACACACCCAATTAGCAGAATTCGCCGACGATACCGCAATCTACAAATTCAGCCACTCACTTAAGACCATTCCCAAAAAACCCAACATTGGGAAAAAAATCAACCCAAAAATTAACCAAAAAGCATTCCAAAATACCCCATAAAAATAAAGATCAATTCCATGGACACCACAAAACCAATCAGTAAAATACCTTGGGATGAACTTCGACACAAGACTCAACTGGAAAACTGGAAAACACACATAACACGAAAACAACAACAAGCAAAAATAAAAATAGCTCAACTAACCCCTTATCAACTCCAAAAGCGGTCTATCCCTAACAAATGCCATTACAATTTAAAAAGCAATAGTCAGACCATTAATGCTGTACGCATGTCCCATCTGGAGCAATGTATCTATTTCTTACATTAATAAATTTCAAATTGTACAAAATAGATTCCTCAGATTAGCAACACATGCCCCATGGTTAATCTCAAACGCCCAACTTCATAAAGAACTGAATATATCACCGATCATCAAACATATTGCCCATCTTACCAATAATTTTTAATCCAACCTAAATACAATAAACCGAGCACTTCAAGGAGTTTCAAGTTTTAGTGTTAAGTTTAGTATAAGTTACAATGTAAACGAGCACATGATATAGTAATTTGGTACTGACCTGTGTAATTTCCAAACACTCAATAAATTAAAAAAAAAAGAATGTGAATGGCTGTTGATTGCGAGCAATCAAGAATAAAATTAATTTTTTGGACTATTTATTGGAATTTCCATTTTATTTTAAATAAAATGGAAATTTTATTTATATCATGAGACTATTTTAAAACCTAGATGTTTCTGAAGAAATAAACCAATCTGAAGAAAACATAGAAAGCAAAACACCAATATAAATAAGTTTCTGCTCGAAAATATCTGTTTTAAAATTATTTATGGTTTTTTGTCATCCCTATGCATGTATTGTGTAACGGATTGTGGCACCGAAGATCTCTGAAGGCGTCTCCACACATTCGTTGTTCGGCGAATAGCGATCAACCGCTCGTCGAATCCAGATGTTGTGTGGGTGTCGGTCTTTAGGACAGATCAAAGGAAGCGAGCATTCGCCGAGCACATCAGCTGTTCAGAACTGGACGAGTAGTACTCGCTCGCAGACTCGCTGCTCGGCGAATGCCGAATGTGTAGAGCTGCCTTGAGCTCTCTTCGCCCTCCGCCCTCCCACATCCTCCCTCCACCCTCCTCCCTCCTCCCTCCTCCCTTCTCCCTCCTCCCCTCTCCCCCCCCCTCCCCTCCCCTCCTCCCTCCTCCCTCCGCCCTCCGCCCTCCGCCCTCTGCCTCCGCCCTTCGCCCACCGCCCTCTGCCCTCCCCTCCGCCCTCCCCTCCCCGCCCACCGCCCTCTGCCCACTGCTCTCCGCCCGACCCCCTCCGCCCTCCGCTCTCCCTCCCCCGCAGGGTAGTTAACGAGCTGCGCGCGTCAGCCTGCGCGAGGAGCCCCCGGGAACTCTGCAATAATGCCTCGTAATTAACCCCCCGTGGCGATAAGCAGCGCTGAGCTAATAGACTTGTAGAGCCACGTGATGACCTAAACAACAACAGAAGCCATTACCGGCAATACGACCCGGCCCGTCATTGTTACACCGAGACGACCTTCCCCGACGCCATCTTCTCGACGCCACGTCGCAGCCTGGAAGGTGCCAGCCCTTTTTGTCGCGGGTATCTCGTGCTTTCGATTGTTTTGTCGTAGCTTCCTTAGTCCTTGTATGTTTGTTGTTTCTTTGTATTTTCGTGAAATAATTTTAGTAGGACAAAACACTGTTAATCACACTGCATTGTAAGTAGCAAGCTGCCTTGTAAGTGCGACGGTTTTGTAGTACTTGTGAGCTCCTCTCATGGAACAAGATCGCTTCGAAGGTTTCGAAATAGGGAGGAAACGTGCAGTTCAATGAACGGTCCGTTAGGGTTTCTTACAATCAATCGATTCTTTGAATTCCTTGTTCGTGATTCTAATGCACTATTATACTTATATTACGTTCAAAATGAAGTGCCTTAGGAAGGCGATCTCTTTTGCGTAACTCACTCAAATCGGTTCAACCCAGTCTTTGAGTTAGCAATGTTATTAAGTCTCCTGAGGACTGTTTTTTGAACGTTAAAGCCCAATTTTGGCAATTATCCATGTCAAAAGTCAGGCTTTAATATCTTTTTGAAACTTCAGTGTTGATCCCACATGTGTTTTTATTTTATTGATAATTCTTTTAGCGAATTCACCACTACAAATATAATTCAATAAATAGATCAAAACTTTTAAAACTGAGTTGATTAGTTAATTTATAGTTAATTTATTTACTTATTATTATACAGATTGTGATAACACAAAACGAATGAAAGGGCTTAATGCCCATGGAGACACATTACTCTTCCCAAGTTATTTTCACAAAGACAGCCTTCGAGCAAATCTGTACAAAATTTTGCATATGAAGCTGAAAGTAAATGCTATGATGAAAACGATTTACAATTGTTTCGAAAGAAGCGAAAATGTTTTGTAAACAAGTTACGAAATCAAGGAATCGGTTCTACTTCAAAATCAAAGATGTGCGAGAACATAAAATTACATGAATAACTAAGGTCAAATGCAAGGGAATACAACCACACGTAGTACATTACTATCATATAAAACTACAGTATATTATGTGGTTCTAGTTGCTCGTTCACAGTATTAACACAAGGGTGTTACGTCATCCTTTACAACTAATACATTAAACTTCTAAAGGATAACATAGCACCCCTCAATTAATGTTGTAACTGAACCACTTCCTAATTTACTAAATTATTCCCTTTTTGATCTGAGAGATATGGTTAGTTTCAGAAAATAAAATAAAAAACAGTTATCATCGAGACATGAGGCTTGATAATATCTTCAAATTGCTGATGTTTTACAAGATTAAAAAACATTTTATAGAATATTAGAAACAATATTAAATAAATAAATAAACAAATAAATACATAAATAAGTAAATAAATAAGTACGAACTGGACCCATGCAAACATTCCGCAGTTTGCACATCATTATTTTAAAAGTGAAAATATCTTCACACTGAATCACAATTTCAAGCCTAAATCTGAACCCGCCGTGACAGGCCTATTAATTTAATTTTACTTAAATTTATAATTTATTCTCGTTTCTGATTATACTGCTGTGGGGTAGGGGTGAACAGAAGAGCTAAATATTCCCTCGATTCTTCGCTTCACCTGACTTCTGTAAATAATTAAAATAAGTGGGAAGTAAGACAAAGCATTTTAGTTTAGTTTGCAAGAACCTTTTTGTATGCTAGGCCGCAAGTGTTCAGTGCAAGTAGAATATAGGAATAAACATGTTTTTTTGCCACATGTTTCCGGAATGTAGCCATATATTTCGGGAATGTTGCGTAGTGTAAATAATGTAAATAGTGTTCGATGTTAGATTCAGTTAGAATGTAAGACGAAGTAGATTTAGATTAATCCGTAAGTATCTAGTTTGTAAACTAGGTCGAAAGTAATCAATGTAAATATAATTTAAGAATAAATAGAAAGTGTAGCTTCGCACGTTCCCCCATATGAACCATACATGTTTCCTTACACGTTCATCGCAGATTTCTATGTTTCCCAAATGTTCTCAGGCGTTGCCCAAATGTTCCTTAACTGTTCCTAGATTGTTTCCCCAGATAAATTTTTATAATATCGTCTCATAAAATAAGTTATCGTTTGCGAGTCTTTTAAGGAAACGTTGTCTTATTATACTACATTAATATTATACATTGTCCATCACTCGGACCGCATGTTGATGAATTACAATCAAGAAAGAAATTAGTGGTGTTGCAACACACACAAGCTTTCACGTACTATTTGTAAATGATAACCAGCAAAAGTGATTCCAATACGCCAAAATATTTGACAGGGCTAGCACAGTACTTAGATTCTGAAAGCGGAGTCTAAAGTCTGACATACTCTTTTTGGAACCAAAACCAAAGTACAAGTGTAATGGGTTGCTAGTAGTTTTGATAAAGAAAGTTTTCAAACGAAATCCCGTGTAATTTTTATAAGCATCTTCTTAAAGTCATACTATTTCCATTATATGATTAAGGAAATGAGAAATTAAGAAAATGTGAAAAAATTAAGCCGGAAATAGAATGCAGCTGGGAAGAGGGGGGGGCAAAACGTAAAACCTATCCCACACTAAAGTGATTAGAAAACTAAGTAGTGGAAGAATGAACATGTGACTATTCTCATCATGGGTGATATCCAATTTATGATCGAGAAAATCGACAACCTCCCAATAATAATGTAAAAAGCTTCCGATTCCCAACTTAATAAGAATAAGAGGCACCAAAGAATATTTCTACAATTTTTTAAGTAAATCAATATCAATTTTCGAGTAAATCTTCTTTAGTCTCTAACTTACTGAATTTTATATAGTTTATTTTGTACCAGGTTAAAGGGAGATACTAAATTATTACGGTAGAACACCATGAATAGTTTGATTTATTTCCTTAATGTCCTAGTATTTATTGTTCCGTTGCACTGACATTCCAGCAGTGATATTTTGTTCAGATTTCATTTATCTCTACAGTGAGGTTTATGAGGGCTTTTACATTGCAAATATATTTTATAGCAATAAAGGTTTCTTCTTTCTCAGTTTATATTTTTTGGATAATTAACAGCTTTTTGAAGCTTGTCTGCATTTTGTATTTTAAAAATACTTCCTAACTTTAGTTGAAGTCTGTTTGAGAAGTGACAGCAACCGTAGAACCGCAGGAATGATCCCTCCCTTCTTCAAAGGTAGAAACCGGTTTAGGAGGTACAAGGCACTTTGTTCTCTTCGCAGTACCACTTACCGGAAGGTCCTAGGGTTCGAATCCCAACAGAGGCACAATTTTCGACACTAGCTAAATTGTAGGTCGAATTCAGTTGCTGTCTGGAAGATAATTCTATCGGCCAGGTGTTCTGATCCATAGTTTTCCGTGGTCACGATCAACACAAGGCGAATGCCGGAGCAGCACCTTATCAAACGGGCCAAGGAAGTGCGCGATCTTTCCTTCCTCTTCCTTGTCCTTTATTCAACCCTTTCTCTCACACACACTTACAGGCAGTTTCCTACCACACATACCCGGAGACCGGTCGGGAGCTTAGAGCTTGTCCGGGCTGGGACGGAACCCCGCTGGTAGGAGATACCTGGTTGAGGGAAATCCCGCTAGCCGATGGGTATGTCGGTACCGAATCTCGCCATCCAGTGGGGGAAGATCACCGCCTCCTCCCGCGAGAAAAATCATGCACTGCACTTACGGGTCTAATTATCTTAGCAGTTGACGAGCCCGGAATCCTTATCAATCAATCAAGAATTAGGATTAATTAATTAATCCATCAATCATCAATCAAGAAGGCCAATCCACCTACGATTGGCCCTTCGCCATGTCACTGAAGGTCCGTGTGCGCAGGGCTCGCGGCGCGGGCGGAGGTCGGGGCGGCCGAGGAGGGCGACGAGTCGGTCAATAAATCGCAACGGCGACGGCGGCGGCGTGGCGGACGTTGCCATAAGCGTCTGGAACGCCGACCACGCATGTTGGCGAAGAATTACAGAGCCGCTCACTTTGAAAAGGAGAGCTGTCACGGCTCTGTATCTTTATATGTATTGGGAGTCAACACCTCGTACCAGGGCCGTGACCGGGTCGGGCATACGCAGTGCTTCATTAGTCGGACGTCTCGGGTTGACTAACACCGCACGATCCTCTCTCCGTGGTAAAAAAATAAATAAAAAGAACTTATTAACCTTCAAGGTTACAAAATACCTCTTTTAGCGCTTGAAAGCTGGGAGAAAATAAAGGGTATGAGTCATTGTTACGGAGATAACATCCCACTCGGCGTATGATTTAAGATGCACATATTCCTGCGTTCACGTTCAGAGATAAGGCCGGCGCGGAATTGGAGCGTTTTTCAATGCGGACCGCGCGGAGCGGCGCCCGGCGATGTGGAGATTAATGGAGGTGTGACGTCACTCGTGGACGAGGGGACCGAGGGCCGTTGTTCGCCAGGCGGTGGGCGGTGGGCGGAGGGCGGAGGGCGGAGGGTGGTGGTCGGTAAGCGGTGGGCGCTGGGTGGTGGGCACTGGGCGGTAGGAGGAGGTTGGCGGTGGGAAGTGATGGGCAGTGTCCCTCCTCCACGATTGCTCTAACTAACAGGTGGCTCTGCTCTTCACAAAAGCCTGTTACTCCCTGGTAAATAAGGGAGGTGAACGTTTTAATCATAATCTAAGTCACTCTATTTCAAAGGAGAATGCTCAACGGGAAATCGAAATATGAGACGAGTCCATACAAAGATGCAATATGTAATGCGAAATGAGTCCCCAAGAATGACTAGATGTATTTAACAAATTTATATTAATTACGTTATAAGTACGTTGACTATTTTTAAGTAAAAGTGAAATAGAAAGTATTGTATAAAAGAATGTTTATTATTACACACTACATAGAAAACATTAGGCAAATGCAGTAGTGAACAGTAAAATTCCTTTGCAGACCATACACAATTTTTGTATTTTATAAATTTATTTATGAAGTGAACTATAATCTGAAAACGTGGATAATTGATAATATTAATCAACTATAAATATACATGCATTTACATTTTCACTTTTTGGGAAGAATTATGCGCTCGCTGATAAGTAGGCTTATATCATCACTCTTTTTCGAGAATATCTGGAGTTTGTCTTCCCCGACAGATAAAGCGTTAAAAAAGTAAAGTGGGGTTTGTGACCTAAGGAAGATCGTGGTCTTAACAATAATATTAATGACTGATATTTCATGTTTGTCGAATTTACACTTTTGCTTCAGGATACTTTTATATCTGGACACTAGTGTATTTTTTAACATTAACAGGTTTTATGGCCTGTAAAATTTGAATTCAAGATATAACCCTTCAAATGCAACTTGGTAGATGAGACTGAGTATTTGTAACATATTTTAATGAATAATTTTACTCTCACTTGATACTACGAAATGTTTACGGTTAGACGGTTTTCTTTCATCAAATGACATGAACTTTTCGTTACGTGAAAGTACGACTTGATCTCATTAAGAGCACTCAAATGTTCACTTCGAGTTCATTCACATTGATGAACATCTTCCATTTGTCAACAATTGTCACCCCAATTTACCACTCGCTTAGCATTCGAAATGACAGGTCTTAAGACGACTATTTCCACGCGGAGTATTGGCAGTGTCGAGACTTCCTGTGTATATAAAACGCGTGCGTTCTTGCATGCAGGTTACAATTGAATCCCGCGCTTGCAGCATGTTGGCGGTACAATGGCGCAGATAATAAATGATTTATGACAGAGTGTTAATTGAACGTTCAGTCGATATGGACAGAGCTAAGTACGCCTTTCAAGATGCCATAACTCATTCTGAATATTGGGCTTGTCTCTCGAGAAAATAAATCACGTGCATCGTGCTTTGAGGTGGGGGCTCTGCGGTCGCGTCCACCCCGCCTCCGTCGCCGCTCCACCGCCGCCGCCGTTGCCCCGTCTTCGCCTGTCTCCGCCTCCGCCTCCGTCTTCGCCATCGCCTCCGCCTCCGCCTTCGCCTTCGCCTTCGCCTTCGCCTCCGCCTCCGCCTCCGCCATCGCCTTCGCCTCCGCCTTCGCCTTCGCCATCGCCTCCGCCTCCGCCTGCGCCTCGCCTTCGTCTCCGCTCCGCTCCGTCTCCGCCTCCGCCTCCGCCTCCGCCTCCGCCTCCGCCTCCGCCTTCGCCATCATCTTCGCCTCCTTCTGCGTCTCCGTCTCTGTTCCCCTTCGTCTCCGCCGTTGCCCGCCTTCGCCACCGCCTCCGACTTCGTCTTCGTCTTCGCCCCGCCCCGCCTCCGCCACCATTTCCACTTCCGCCGCCGCCTCTGTCTCCGCCTTCGCCTCCGCCCCCGCCTCCGCCTCCGCCTTCGCCTTCGTCTCCGCCTCCGCCTCCGTCGCCGCCTCAGCCTCCGCCTCCGCCTCCGCCTCCGCCTTCGCCTTCGTCTCCGTCTCCGTCTCCGCCTCCGTCGCCGTCGCCGTCTCTCCGCCTTCGCCACCGCTGTGGCATTCTTCCATCAAGGGCGAGGTGCCGCGGGTGAACGAGTACTTCGCCCGGCAACCCGCTGAGGGCAACCTGCCGTTCCCGCGGGTTGTATTTACTCACCTATTATGCATGTTTGAGTATAATCGTCGCCCTTGCCTCCGTGTCGAGCAAGTTGTTGTTTTGTTAGTCTAGAGGACACCGAACTGTGTGTGACGATTTGATGATGTTGTCAAAGTTTACTTTGGAGAATGAAGATGAATGGAAAATGTTGGATGCATATGAGAAAAAAAACAAAGCAAGAGGATTGTGATTCTTTGATTATCTCAGTGTGAATCAGTAAAATAAAAAAGTATGTTGTACATTTCAGCTACATTCAATGAGGCTATGCGCTCAATTCCTTTCTTGTGACCCGGTGAGGGCCATTATTAGAACACAATATTCTCGTGTTTTATGGTTTATGTATCAAGCGCCATTACTTGCGCTTCGTGCTACAATCATGACCGATCGCTGAGAACACACTATTGAATTAGTAGTTCGTACGTCACTTCATAATGTTCTCAAGAACGTCCGATGGGCATTTGACGAAACCAAAGACCAAAAAATATTTATTTTAACATCGACTTTTCGTAGATTCATAGGATAAATTAAGCCTACAGCAGAATAGTAAGGTAACGACATATTTTATTTTTTTAACTTGCCAGGATCCTTAATCTTTAATTGTTTAAGTTGTACGTCTCTAAATGCGTTACGAGCAGATGGTCGAGTCCCCTGCAAACCATTTCTCATTCATTCACAGTGTAATTTACGAATTTTACTATCATCTATTAGTGTAAGAGTTCGTAAGTCGCGACTGCGGAAGAGGTTTTGTTGGAGATTTTAATTAAATTGTTTCTTTGGCATAATTGGAGGGTCAAACATGGATGTCTTAAGGGTAGTATATAAGGGTAGTACTTTGCAAAATTATACGAAAAATGAGGGACCTTAAATTCATAAGAATTTTGTAAAATTACTTGTTAATGCAAACTTCAATACCATGCACCTAATAAAAGTGATTAAACTGCTTGTTAACCACTTCTTTACGCATTTTTAGGTTTACATTGTAATAACTGTTTTGTATGCACAAGATATTGTAATGTAAAATTGTTGTTGGCAAATGTTATAGTCAAATCAAAAAACATTCTCGAAAACAGTTCTAAATTAAAATCCTTAGAAGCAACGACATTCGATATTTATGAATGCATGTGTATGAATGTGTATATATGAATGTGAGAATGTGTTAATATTAGGTGGCTACAGTAATTTCTCACGAAGAGGTGATAAAAAAATTATCTTTAAAAAATTAGTGCTTGTATTTTTTATGTTTAATATTCATGTAAAAAAGTTGAAATTCGACGGAGTGTAGCGTCACGTTGCGGCCGTGGGTGGGAGGAGGAGCGGAAGTATCGCATACCTGCGGGCTGAATAGCCTCGGCGCCACGGTGTTGGGATATATTTAGACCAAGTGGACGCCAGCTTGACCTGGAAGATCACGTGGTAGACGCGAGCCTCCCTCCTACACCAAGGACGGTCACGTGACGGCTACACTCTAGGTATAAAATCGAGCCGACGAGCTCACACGGGGGTTTTGTTTTGGAAACCTCGCGCGATGCGCAAAACTGTACGCCCAGGCTGGAGCGTGTCGTGCCTCTGGCACGGGTGACGAGGTAACAGTAGTTGTGCAGGAGAAGCGTCAGTGGCGACGGGGCCTCCCTAGCTATGTGGGGTATCCACAGGGAAATAACAGTGTGTAGTTTCGGAGCAGAATTTAGTTATTGTACATACGTGTAAATAAACTAGTACATACTTGTAAATGTCTGTGTGTTTTTCTCCATGACGCCACAGGAGTAATGTGTATACATCCTTGAAAACCTATAAAAAGGTGACATCATAAAAGTTTTAAAATGAAATGAATCTGAGTAGTATATACACATTTGAGTCATTCATAACTTACTTTACTTTATTGTAGTAATTCTTAATATTTCAATATTATTTCATTTCCAATTATTTCAAAGCGTCTGAATGCTCATGTCCAGCATGTTTACTGTTACTTTTACTTTCTCGCTACGGAGAAGAGAAAAAAGTTATGTAATACTGCGCGAATGCGACCAATTTTGGCAGAATAACTTTACTACAGGGCCCTGATAACGAAAAAGTGGATAAATCCAGTTGCTAAATGTATTAAAAAATTCTCTAACACGTGGTGTAGCCAGAATACATATATTAGGGGCCCTTGATACCGAAAAATCAAATGTCGTTAAAATGTCTTTCTGTCCGTCGGTCTGTGAACAATGCTAGCGGCTAAACCGTTCAGCTGATTTTCTCCAAAACTGATATTCGCCCATCGATGTGACTGACATTGTAGTCTCTTGAATTTACAACCAATATTTTAATTTTGGAAGATACTTTACATGAAGTTCCAGGGATATTTTTAAATTTTCGGAAAAAAGGCTCCATCGTTTTTAATGAAATTTTTTGTTGGATAATATGAAGGACTTTGATTACTGCAGGTGTCATGTTCGTTAAAAACCCTGATTTTTCGAAAATTGCAAAAGTTCAAATTTCTTTCGAAGTCTTCCTTCAACTAAAATATTAAAGATAGACATTTTTCCTTTAATGAAATCTGTTCCTTAAAAATAGATTTTGAAACACTATCTTGCACAATTTATCGGATATTTGAGTAATTTTTGCATAATTTTGCGTTAAAATAAGGACGAGAAAGTACGTGTTGTTTTAACACCACTAGTTTTCTCGATTCGGTGCGAATTGCAACACACTTTGCATCTTGTGCGTCCCAGCTTTTGGAAAAAGAAACCGAAGTGCTGCTGGTTGAAACTTCCCATTTGGAAGAACTCAGTCCCCCAAATAGGTTTGGAGGAACTCAGTCCCCGAAGTAGGGCGTGTGTTATTGTCAATAGGGAAAATGTGGACCAACTTGGCTTTCGTTTGAGGATACGAATATGTGACGGCACTTGACAGTACACATGTTGCCTTTCAGTGCACGGCAACCTCGCATGACACGCGGACTTAACATTATTCATCCCTTGATAGTTTCCCGTCAGCAGCTGATAGCCTTGAGGTTTCCGAACTAGAGACAAGTCTCGTGGTGAGGCGCTGGGGTTAAATGCCTCACTGGCTGGCATCGCACTACAGTCGGGTCGCCTTTTGTTTCTTTTCAAATAGCTTAATCTTACGAGCTTCTCCTTGTGGCTCCCATGACCCATCTAGAGGCATCCACCACGGGAAATTCAAGTCTATCCTCTTTTCGATCGAACCACTCTCATTTGCAGTTCCATTCCGCGTGCTTTTATGATCGTCTTTTCGTCTTACTCGTGTTTCATCGGCACTTTCATAGCATACTTGGGCACTTCGCCATCATATCACACGCTTTTGTGATATTGTTCGTCCCTAACAAGGACCTAATTGTTGTGTTCTTTTTCTCTAAAATTAACCAATTTGTTGCCAGGGGTCGTAAATTTGAGTCAAGATTACAAGCGCACTCGTGTTTACTTTCACCTTGTGAACTCGGGGTTCTTTATCTCGTGTTACTCTGGCCAGCCTCCGTCTATCTGATTTTCCTGGTTTATTTTCCATGGCTCCCCCTTTCTAGGCAGTCTATGCACCCTTTGTATCATTTCCGTGCCATTAGTTATTTCAATTGGTCTTTGTCGTAGGTCACAATTCCCCTTTTACGGTGTGTTTTCTCTAAGAAGGGCGTCGGTGTTCGCTACGACATCATCTACTGCGGGTCATCCCGAGCTGAGGTAAATGTTGATTTATCCTTTCGCCGGAACAGGAAAGGTATAGTCAGTGAGGTGAATGTGTAAGTATGTGTGTAAATAAGGGGTGAGCATTGACATAAGGGAGAAGTATTGACCAAGCTATTCTAGCTAGTGTCGAAAATCCTGCAACCCCGACGGGATTCTTGGACTTCTCGCTCAGAGGCACTGCAGTGATATCAACTGATGCCCTGAGCTACCCAAGGCGGCGGTTTTCTACGCTGTCTTTGCAATTAGTCCAGATATATACAAAACCGAGTTTAATTTCGATCATTTTGAAATGTAAATAAGGTACCAGCAGATACTTGAGCTTACGAAACGGAAGATTATGTATGAGAATGAGATACAGGTAAACAATAACAACTGAAATTCGTATACTACTAAATGAAATTATAAGATATGAAAGATGTAGTACATACAAGAATTAGTAAAACAAAACTCTCTAAGGAATGGAAAAGATCTTAATACGCGTTGAAGTACACAGTTTGTACATTCAAAGATCGCTTATCTTTTTTCAATCATCTCCAACTTCTCTTATTTGAAGCAACTTAAACATCTGCAAACAGCGAGCAGAGGAAGCGACTCTTGTAACAGACATATATATACATATAGCATACATGAAAGCACACAGAACAGCGATGATAGTGGGTGTGTGCATGAGTATTAAACCTGAAACCTCATTATATTTTGTGCTCGACTTGGATTGAAAATAGAGCTGCCGCGACGGTGAGTATTACAGCTGAATGGAAGAGAATGAAACAAACGATTCGGAAGCAAGAGAACAAAATAAAAAACGATGCGTGTTCGTGAAAGCCATATTAATCCTATGCTCTCGTAGAATGGACGCATTCTTGATCCCCGTGGTTCGCTCTGAGTGATAACTCTTCTTCCAGCTTATCTATTTTTCAAAGCGGCAAGGCCGCCGGGGATATTTATAAGGATATTCAGTGCGCTTTTGTAATAGGCCGGCGGCGGGTCCGGTTTCGCGCATGTTTTGCTCTTGTTGCGTCGCTTGTCCGCCAGCCGCGCTGCACCTGTGCGCCGCAGCCGCCGCCGTCACCATCGCCACTCGCGAAGCCCTGCCCTTCTCACCAACAGCGACGTCACCACCTCCACGACCACTTCCATCGCGTAGATTACATACGCTAGAGCTGTGTTAGATACTACTTCTTTTTTTGGATTGCAGAATCTATTAATTATAGACAGTCAATTCGTAATATTTTTTTATTACATTCCACGTTTCTCAGACCGACATGCCTGCTTCATCAGGTACAACTAAAATAGTAACAAAAAATAACTAGCATTAAACCAATATAAATAAATTTGGCTGAAATTAAAATTACAAAATATACTAATGAATAACGTGCCATAAAATAAAAAGGTATTACGAATTGCATGTATATAATTAATAGATACTGCAATCCATAAAATTTAGACTGACGGTCACAAAAATAACCGTATTTAACTGTATGAGGCACTGTCATTGTTTCGATCGCAGTTTTCGTTTTGTGGGCCGGTGTTTGTAGTGGGTTTGCCACCGTTCGCTTTCCCATTTCCACATTCTGCGTAATCGTCATGGCGCCTGGCACTTCTAGAGACTAATCCTACTATCAATGTCAAATTCAGCTTCATCGTCTTCGATGCTGACACCTTTTTCTTAGCTATTTTCACTTGTTCGGACACTACTTAGCTTCCTTTTCGTCGCGACATCGCTATCGTCATCAGTTCCACTGGGCGTCCTCTCTGCCAACCTGTCAAATTCGTTTTTATTATTCGTCTATAGAATTTTGATTTTACGAGAGATGACGCAACCGTCATGATCACTATGGTTGCCTTTCATCTTGCCGTCTCTGCTTCAGTTGCCGCAACCTCCACCATTTCCATTGCCCCCAGGGCAGATCTGGCTTATCGGCTTTGCTTTCAATTAGACGATAGTTTAATCGACATTCTTGATAGCTTTTCACGACACAAAATACCGTGTCCTCTTAGTGGTAGCCTGATCGAATTAAAAGTGTAATGAATGTATATCATCAGAATCATCACATAAACATCACAAGAGTGATTTATTAAGATGTCCTCACAGCGAGAAGGGTCGTGATTTAAGTATCGTGGTAAAGTAACTGGTCTGCTTCTGATCCCACGGTACAACAAGGGTCAGAAGGGGAATCAGTGAGCTGCCATTTTTTCTTAATTTGTGTACCATAAACTTTACTTAACTGTTCATATGCTATCAATTTTTATATTTAGTCTCCAGACCAACCCTAATGAAGCGAAATATGTCCGAGCATTTCTCATTTTCCGGAGCAGACTGAACACTTGTTCGACCAGTTGTTTCTTCCTTTGCATATAATAATTTTTAATTTACCATCGGTGTGTCACACATCGGTTTTATTATTTAGTTTCCAGACCGATTTCCTCGAGGGAAAAGATGCTCTCGAATTTTGCTTTTTGGACATCGTCTGAGCATCTTTGTGCTGTCAGGTCAGTAGCAGACCAGATTTTTACTTTCTCACAAAAGCACATCTAAGAGAGGAGGGAGCTCATGGACTTCAGCCCCTCTTGAAACCAATGATAGATATTTAAAAATATAACTTTTATTAATTTTATGCACTAACGAAAGTCATTCAATATCAACTTTTAACGTTATAAATATTAACTATTAGTCGACTAAAATATTTTTATATTCAGCATAAATGAAAATAATACTTTATAAGAAAACGTCGTTGGCTGAACACTATACCTGAAGCCCTCAGAGAAAAATTCTGGATACGCCTCTGTTTTCCCGCATGCGTAGTTAGAGAAAATATGGAATGCTACAAAAAACCTGGTGTCAATTTTTTTGAGGTAGTACACAAATTGTCGGTATTTAGAAGAAGGGGTTATTCAAAAAATATTCTTTCTGTTTGTCTGTGAGCAACATTTGAATCTAAATTGAATTCCGTATTTGCCCCCAAACTCAGATATCCCGAGAATATGAAATTGATCTTCTAATTTTGGGGTATTTTTCGTGAAGCTCCTAGTTTTTTGTTCAATTTTGCTGTCAAAAATTGCTCCGAATTTTTTCTTTAATTTTTTCCTCAAATAGAGGACAGTGGACTTGCAAATAAGATGTACATTCGATATTCAGTGGTACCTCTTAACTGAAATTGCAATAGATCCTAATTTTTCGACCCTTTCTTACAATTACATTATTCAAGCAAGGGTTTTTAATGTAATATTTTACAGCTTCAGATTTTTCAAAATTCATTAGTTATTTTCAAAATTTCATTTTGCTACTTCCGATTCATTTCTGCCATTTCTGATGACAGCATTTCGATTTTGTCAGGTGAATCTCAGTTTTCTCGTGAAGTTGAACGATCCATGCCCTTTTTGCGCTTCGAATCGAAACGTGTGTGGCGCAATGTCCCATCTTTCCTGGGCAGGACTGTACTAGAACCGCGCCGTGGCGCCCGCTAGACAGCTGGGTGCGCGTGCCTTTCTTCTGCGGTTGCATTCTTCTCAGGGACGCCCGCGACCTTCGTCTGCGAATTCTCAAGGTCAACGTTTTATTCTTCCCAAACGGGTTTCGGCAACGCCATGTTTCTCTGTTTCTGTTGTATTTGTTTTCGGTTTGGAGAAAAAAAAAAGAGTAATTTAAGAGGTCAGAAACCTTTGGTGTCGGCGAGGTCTTCCCGGATGTTGCTTTTAGTTCTCAGAATGTAGAGCACATTTAGTTCCGAGTGGTTTTTTGACAATCTTTCTGAAAAAATGTTATGCATAATAGGGGGTGATACATTCCGATACTTGACCGAACTACACAAAGAAGAATATGGAATATTATATTAAAATTTGTGGTTAGTTAATAATAATAATAATAATAATAATAATAATAATTATTATTATTATTATTATTATTATTATTATTATATTTACAAAAATCAGGAAGTATAAATCTAAGCCAATAAAATATATCGTAGCAATAAAGTTTCTATTCAATGCTTCTTTTAAATTTAAAAGTAATAAAAAACATTATAAAGTTGTTTTTCAATAACTCACAAAATCTAAATATATCATACTTTTTTTTTTGTAAAAAAGAGACTAATATTTTTTATGTCATTTTTGGCCTAAATGAGTATTCTCGGAGTTAGGACACTCAGAGTGTTCCAGGGTTAAAACTAATAGATCGGCATTGACGGCTTGTAGTTGAAAATAAACATTTTAGCCTGAAAATGGGGGATTGTGTAATTAAGGAGAGAAACCTAAAAACACAAGGAACACTAATGTACACCTGGAAATTAAAAAAAGTTTAGGATAAAAGCAAAATTAGTATGAATAAAGACAAAGAAATTCAAAATTGCCTTTACGAGGTATTTTGCGTTGTCCGGTAATCCAGAATTCCAAGACGATCATTATTTATTAATAATAGTAGTAAGTCACACTATTTCTCAGCAATAATATTAAAATATTAATTGAATTATAAAGCTTCAAATGTGAAATATTGTAAATAGTTGGTAACACACATAATATACCGACACCCGTTTCAGTTGTATAGATGTGATCGAAAATATCCAAAGGTGACTATTCGCAAATGAAAAGACCAAACGAAAACGGTTCCGAAATAAAATATGCTACTGACACGAAAATCAAGAGAAATTCAACAAAAATTTAAAAAATATCGCAGTGTTTAAGATGGAAAGACCAGGACGGTACGTGATCGAGCTAGCCACGGAGCTACAATAAATATACGTGTAGCGTATACGTCTACGATAAATGGGAACGACTGCGAGCTGAAAAATTGCTATACTAGTTTCAATACATTTGGAATATATACCACCACCACCACAACCACCACCACCAACTACAACACAAGAATCGATACTTCAATGTGACTGAAAGTTAAGAATCGATACCTCTTCATATCAAATAAAATCGGTACAAGATTAAATTGTTAGACGAACGTGCATACGCAAACAATTAACGTTTTTTTCAGAATTCTTTTTCTGAAATTTTGATATAATTAAATTCTTCAAATTCCTTGAATTGTCACTTTCTTTTTAAAGATCGCTTATCAAGTGCTTGGTCATATAGCAACCACTGTTACTTTCAACGGCGGGATAACGGTGGGAAACACATACTAACAACATACACAAACACCCATGCCCGGGACGGGATTCGTAACTGCGCCTCTTCAAGTCAAGGCAACTTCGGCCCTTCAGCCTTGGCGACATCGCCTATACAGGCCGGCCATCAATGATTATTACATGTACGGTAAGTTAAAATATTAACCTGAAAAAAAAAAAAAAACTTTTCCATGCTGGTACTCGTTTTGGCTAATTATATGTTCAGCCTATACATAGCGGAACGCGCCTCAAATTAATTATTAATTTAATAGAAATAGTTATTTATTTACAATATAATTGAATAATTAATCTCGAGTTAGTGGAACCCGTTTTTTCGTGCGTTTCCCGGAAACTGTCATGTAAAATATATATAATGGTATGAACTTGCCTGCGCCCTCGCGTCTCGCATGGTGTCTTCAAGTAGCGGCCGGCAACAGCTACCCGCCCTACGAGGCGGAGGCTGCGGGCGACTGAGGGCCGCGCCGCGCCTGCGCCCTCGCGTCTCGCCGTGAAAAACGCAATTAGTCACGCGCGGCACTCGCGGCGGCCGCGCTAATTAATCAACACACGCGCGCGCAAAAACTCGCCTCCGCTCTCGCCCCAGCCACCCCCGGCCTCTCCTCGGGCCGCACCCCGACACCCCGCGCGCTCGTTGTTATCCCTGGCTTCGTTTCTGGACGTCCGTTCAATTATTCTCGCGTAACGCCTCATAATGTTTGGGGTTATTATACTTCCATCGAGGGATTGTCGGATTTTGTGTGCGTGTGTGTGTGTGTGAGAGAGAGAGAGAGAGAGAGAGAGAGGGAGGAGGAGGAGAGGGGGAGAGAGGAGGAGGGAGGGAGAGGGAGAGAGAGGGAGGGAGGAGGAGAGAGGGAGAGAGAGGGAGGGAGAGGGAGGAGAGGGAGGGAGAGGGAGGGAGAGGGGAGGGAGAGGGAGGGAGAGGGGGAGAGAGGGGGAGAGGGGAGAGAGAGGGGAGAGAGGGAGGGAGTAAATGTGTATATGTATTCGTGTGCGTATGAAATAATGAGTCAGTTTTTTCGTGAGCTGGGTCACATACTTTCAAGTTCAATTCTCCTTTATGGAATTCGCAGTTGATTGTAGTGAGCCGCAAACAGAAAAATATACAATACATATAAAAATAGCTTTTTTACGAATGGGGTATTTTTTATAGAAAATTATATAAAAAGCTTTATTTATTACGTGTTGTTCTTTAAAGTTAGCATAGAAATTACAAAATGTTAATTCACTGTTTCTACTTTTAAGAACACATTTTATCCAAACATAAATGGAAAGCAAATGTGAGGAGATAATTTCACACATATTTGTACAAATGTATTAAATAAATAATAAAGAGTGTAATATTTTATAGTCGAATGTGGAAATGAAAACGCTACTAAAAGAAAAATGACAACCACACAGAAAATATAAAAAAATCATTGGCAACAGTGTTATACTTTTGTATCATTTTTAAATTTCTTGTTAACAATTTGTAGTATTCTCTACGCCGACAGAAAAATATAATAATTAATTGCCATTAAATGCTGTGGTAAAGTAGCCGAAATATATTTGCAGAACATCAATCTGCTGATGTATGTTAACAGAACTACTGCATCTATGTTAACAGAAGATGCAACTGAATTCTCAGAGCAACGAGTTTAATTTCTATTATGTCAATCTTAATCGTTCGTACGAAGAAACTATTTTCTAGCTCAGAAAAGTGATTGGTTTTACAAGAGGATCGTAGCGAGATTACTTGTACCATCCGATCAGTTAGTGCAGCGAATTGGTTATTTCCCGATTTCCTTTATTACAAACCGACGCAGTTAAACTTCGGAACACTCGTCGTTCAAGTAGAAATCGCTCTGCCATTCAATAATCATTAAGACTTCCTTCTCCTCTCCACCACATAGATTCATTTGGTTTAAACATCCTTGTTACCCACATAAATCCCAGTGTTAACCATTGTCAATATGCGTGTTTGCATTTCCAATCATAGAGTACAGAATTACAGAATAACCATCATCGCAATCGCCTATCAAAAATTCTACAATTCTCATCAGATGGAATCAAGCAAAGAAAACTTTCTCTGTCTTTACTGTTCACTCCCAGTATTGACAATAATCTCATTGTTACCATGCCCAGGTCAGCGATTCAAGCTCCCTTCTTTCATGGTGCATTCAAGACACCCATCCAGCCAGAGCTCTCAACTCGCCACCCGCTGACGCCGTCATTGTTCATTAGCCGCAGCCAACAATCCACGGGCGAGCAGGCGCGCCGCCGCCGCCACCGAAGACGACGCTGCTGCCGCCCCCGTCGTCGCCGCCGCCGCCACCGCCCCCGCCGCCCCCGCCGCCGCCGCCGCCCCCGTCGTCGCGCCGCCGCGCCGCTTGCCGTTCCCACGCACCGCCAGGGAAAGCAGCGCCCGCTCGCCTGTGTCGGCGGCGCGGGCGGCAAAAAGCTCCTCAGGAAATTAGCGCTACTCGGTTTTAGAACGGTCGCCACGCCGCCGCTGCCACCGCAGACGTCTCCGGAAAAATGGAAGGATAACTGAAGACGCCGCGCAAATCGACGGACTGCCCCCGCCGCCTCCGCTTCGCGCCTGACGTGCCGCTCCGCCGGGCCACCCCGCTGCGCCAATCCTGCTGATCTGCTCTCCATGCTGCCACTCCACCCTCCCCCGCGCTCGCCTGTTTTCACACCTACAGGGGCTGCATTCCACGGAGGTACTGCTGCTACTACTACCATTGCTGTGCAGGATTGCTGACGCCTCTGCTGCTGCACTGCCGTTGCTACCTTAACCGTGCAAGGTTCTTCCTCGCTATTTCCTCTGCTACCTCCGAACCATGTCAACATTCATTACTAATGAATGTTGCGCCACCCAATGATGCCGCCAGCATCATCACACCGAGTTTGTCCAGAGTTAGCATAACCATTGTCTCAGCTTTGACCTGGAGGTCCTGGGGCGCATATGCCGACGCAGGCAGATTTTCGTCACTAGTTACAAAGCCGGACGAAATCAGCTGCTCCTTGGAGGAGAATTCTACTAGTGCCCAGCTGCTCTGATAGGTAGTTTTTCTTAGTTTCTCCAATCAATATAAAGCGAATGCCAGAAGAGTACCCTAATAAACGTCCACGAACCGCGCTGTATCTTCCTTTCCTCTCCTTTGTCGTGTTCTCTTCTCATACATACACACTTTCATTCATTCACTAACACACATGTCGGGAGATCAGTTGAGATCTTAGAGCATGTTCTGTTTGGGGCGGGGCATCGTGGTAGCAATTCCTGAAGGGGGAAATGTCTCGCAAGTGAGTCGGTCAGCGACGAGTTTCTCCAACCATTATATGAGGAACACCGCCACCTCCCAAGATAAAAACCAGTGGTGCTACATAATGGCACAGACTTTCTCGTAGTAAACTTTTCTAATTTACTTGGTGAGGACTGGCTTACGGTCTTGCCCCATTATCTGGCCAACTGCCATCTATCGTCGCCCATAGTACATTTTTTGGACATTTTCACAACTTTTTGGTCTCCTAATCTTTTTCACAGGAATCGATTGAAATTTCGAAAAACTTCATTTAAATTCATTTGAACCACTTCCACTTAAAAATGAAATAATGTATACAAATCGATGGAAATGTGCATATTAACGGCGTGAGAGATATTTAAAAAATTATATTTCTATAATTTTTGAAAAAACAAACTAAATATTTGACTAAAATGAAATTTACGTCATATTAAACACTGCAAAGTAGTACCCATTTGAAAAGTTTTAAGAAAAAATTGAAGCAAGTTCTGAGAAAATGGCGTTTGAGCGTTTCTGAAAATGCAGAAGTTTGAGTTCATTTAGCAGAAAAATGTCAAGTTTTCGAGAAACTTTATTTGACATTATTTAAAGCACATGTACTCATAAATATAATAACGTAAAGAAATCGTCTCTAATGTCAATATTAACGACGTGTCAACAAAATTACATTTTTTTAATTTTTGAAAAAACAAAACAAAAGAATCGAACAATATGGCTTTTATGTCATATTATACAGTGCATTTAGTACTATCCATACCAAAAATTGTAAAGAAAAAATTTGGAGCATGTTTGAGGAAATCTTGTTTTTGTAATTTTTTAAAATTGCACGCACAATTGCACGAATACTACTAAATGTTCCAAAATAATCTACACGACTTTAATGAAAGAACTATTTATGGACAACAAATTTTGTTTGAAGGAAAATTTCGTTTTCAATTTTGTAGTCGTAGGAAGACGCCGAAAAAAAAATTTTACCATTTTCTCAAATTCAAAGTTAACAGTGAAAATCGGACCTATGCCACCTTTATAGGTGTATTTTACTCCATTCTTGCAGGAAATGTAAAGAAAAAATTTGGAGCTGCTTTTTAGAAAATTTTGAAAATGTCGGGTGCTTCATATAAAGTACCCCCAAATTTTAAAGAATGTTTTTCAAAATTTTAAAGCTTCAACTAGAGCCAGATGGACAGGGGTTTCTTCAATTTGGAATAGATACGAGAAAATGTGATACGAGAAAATAAAAATCATGAAACATTCAACGTTTTAAAAACATCCAACTACAGACTAATGACCATTACAGTTGACGCACACGGAAACATCAATCAATCAACCAACTAATCAATTGCACTACCAACTTCTCTCCCAACAATTCCTTCCTTATCAGCACCAGCACCACCACCAGCAACACCACCACTACAGGCGCATCCAAAATAGCACCATATCAAGCACCTGAGCTACAACTATCCTCTTCACCCCTTTGTTCTTCATCTCCACAAACATCAACGTAAATACAGGAATACCAGTAGTCATTACGAGCTACAGGAATACCAGTAGTCATTACTAATTGTCCTTACAACTGCATTTCACTCAACGCCGATCCTCGTACGGTATCCAACATCGCCATCGTTCGTGCTAATTGTAACTCATGCTCTCCCAACGAGCAAAAGACCGACACGCGGTAGGTAGGGAGAGCACCAAATATTCCTCGTTTAGCAAAAAAGGAGCCCACATCCATACTAATATTCGTTTAACAAAAATTGATTTGTGATTCCAGGCATGTCAATTGTTATGGTCATTAGTCCCGTCAGTGTAGTGCATGTTTTCATCGAGTGATAGCGGGGATCTTACCCTGCTGGATGATGATATCCAGTGCCGACATACCGTTGGCTAACGGGGTTTCCCTCAACCAGGTATCTCCTACCAACGGGGCACTGCCACACACGGGACAGGCTCTAAGCTCCCAACCGGACTCTGGGGAGTGTAGTGCATGGAAATGTATGTGTAAAATAGGGGTGAGGACACGACTACGAAGAGGAAGGAAATGCCGCGCGCGGTCCGAGCTCTGTTTGTGAGGGTACTGAACCGGCTTTCGTCTGGTGTTGATCGGAGACACCACGAAAAACTACCGATCAGAGCAGCTGGCTGCTAGAATACTCTCCAGACAGGGACGGAACTCGACCTAGCTATCTACTTAGGTGGTGTCGAAAATCCTACCACTACCGGGATTCAAACCTAGGAATTCAGGACAGTGACTGCAGTGGCTTCAGTTGATGCCCGGAGCCACCTCTCCCAGTCACATTTCTCGGGATTCGGCGAGCGGTCGCTCGCCGAACACCGAGTGTGTGGAACCCCCCATAACAAGATCAGCAACTGATTATCAACTTCCCCGCGCCGGTCGGTCACTCGCCGCCTCCGCCCAGCTCGTCGCACCCGCCCGCCATCCCCCACCCCCCGCACCCGCCGCCCCCGCCGCCACGCCTCCACCAGCGCGCGAACGCGGCGCGGTGGGCGAGGGCATTCGTAACGGCTGCGGTAACCGCGGCCGCGGGCGGTCGTCTCCGCACCTGGAGGTGCCCGTCGCAGTGCCCGTCGCCCCGTCAGCGCCGCTCGCCCGCCAACCAATGAGGCGGCGCGACGCGAATGGCCGCCCCAAGGATCGACTTTTTTTTCAGCGGCGATCGATTCGCTCATCGCGATTCCTGGGGATCGTGCATGAAACGGGCGCTTTCTCCCGATACCTGCATCTTCAGTACTGCTCCGCTGAATTCGCTGCTGAGAGGCATTGATGTCTCCTGTCTTTCCGTTCTGGGTGTAGCAGGTAGGAGTTGTGGGATGTTAAGGTCGTATATTTTGTTAAACAAGATATATTCGCAGCTTAAGCTATTATTCCATATCTGCAAAAAGATGGACATCCAGAATTATTTTACCTGAATGAGATCAGAGGCGTTGGTTACCAATGGCGATAACGTACTTAAAATCAGTTCGCCCTATTTGATAGATAGATAGAAATTTATTCTACAATTGGTCAGATGATGCCCGGTGGCAGAATGCAAAATTACAATTACAAATAAAATAATAATACATAAAAAATAAATATAAACAAACAAATTGACTTTGTTATTTCCTATATGTGCAGATGGCATTTACATTCCTATACTAAACATTAAAATGCATATACACTAACATATAAATGAATAAACTTACATATTATTATACTAAACATTAAAATGCATATACACTAACATATAAATGAATAAACTTACATATTACACAAATATACATACATACAAACATATGTGCGTGTACGAGACGAAGGAGAGACGATACAGAGACGAAGGAAGCCTCACATCTCTTCAAATGAAATCACTTCACTTCACTTCACTGCACTGCACTGCACTTCACTTCACTTCACTTCACTGCGCTGCACTTCACTGCATATAACTTTATCTAAATATTAATTGTTCTATAGTTTTTACTGTAGACTACGCATAATCGCACCTTTCACTTCACTTCACTTCACTATACGTTTTCACCCTATTGACTAATTTCCTATATTTTTTTCTAAAACCTCGCGCTGAGCAAGGAAAGGGCTCAAAAACTGTTCTGTTTACAAAGGAGAATTTCCCTACGTCCGTTCTTTGTATTCTTGTTCTAATTTTATATTTGTGATCAAATCTATTTAAATAATCTGGTTTATCTAGCCTTCCCCGAATTTCCTGCCATGCGGAGCAACCAACGTAAGATTTATACAGCGCGCAAAGTCGTGCCCTCTTCCTCCGGCGTTCTAATGATTCCCAAATGGGAATTTAGGGAATGGTTTATTAGAATATGAGTCATCGATTTTCAACAAAGAAGAAAAAATAACTTAAGGTTTCTTTTGAATAAATGATCTGATCTTTCGCTCTGAATGATGAATTGTGTTTGAAGCTTGCAAAGTAAATCACATATTTTAAATATTTGGCCACTTGGACAAAACAAAATCTTGTATTTTAAATATATTTACAAAAAGTTTATTACTCATCATTTGCTTAGTGAAGTTTCGGGGATTACGTTTTACCCCGTCTTCCGGCAACAATACAAAGAAGAAAACTATTACAATTTAAAAAAATCATAAAGTAAAATGTTCCAGAGATAAATGAATAAATATTTATGAAAAAAAATATTATAATGAAACACAGCACAAACTAAACAAAATAAACTAACACAAAAACTCACCATTATAAACTACCATATAACATACAAAAGTAAGGAAAAATAAACACAAATACGTACAGCAGAACGTGCAGACGCACGTCCAGCATAGGAGTCATAATAATAGCACTTGAACTAAATGGAAAACAAATAGCTGCGACCATTGTGAGGTAGTTGGAGAAAGAGGGGGAGCCTTCAGCACACTGTTACATGTAAAAATTGATATGAACACAATATTAATTAGTTCCCAAATGCATTAGAAGAAATTAATATATTAAAAGGACAGCTTATAACTAATTAAAAAGGTAGGAAAAATATGAATGTGGTAAGCAGTCACAAAAAAAATTATTCACCTAAAATGTTCCATAATACAGAATCATCAAGAGACGTATTTGATTTCACTTGTGTATTTAGACTATTAGATGTTTTTATACAAAGAGTTTCCACAACCAACCTCGAAAAATATTTCGATTCCAAATCCAATACTTCAACTTCTGTAAAATTCATCCAATGTCCATTGTCCAACCGGTGTGACGTTATTGAATTTTTTTCAATCAAAACTTTCATTAATATTACGTATATGCTCAGATACACACGATTCGACCTCTCTGTTTGCAAACTATACTTGTAATTCTTTAAAATTTGTTTGCGATGTAAAAAAAAAATAGAAGAAAATGTTATATTTCAAGGTACGAGAACTAAATATTGCGTCCTTTAAGCTTAAACGAAAACATTTTATTTTGGAAAATGGCAATTGTCCCAAAATATCTCTGATGACATGTTACGCGCCGTAAGAAACTTCCTGAAACAAGTATCATCTTTTGCTCATTTGACACGCTCTGAATAAAGTGTGACTAAAATTCTAGGAAAGATTATATTTACTAGAGCGAAAACATGAGTTGCTAGTTTATAAAAACTGAGATGTTAGTAAAAAATATGACATTGTTAGCCGTCCCAGTTTGATTCAGTAATTAAAATGTTGGAATGAGATTAGATTTACAAGTCTAATAAATTTTGATGTCGACTATTCTAACAATTTGTCACACTGATGTAATACAACATATTAAAAAATAATGCTGGAATAAATATAATATTAACGAGTGAACTACAACTTTAAAGGTTCATGCACTTGGTTCAAACCTCAATAGTGTAATTTATTTTTGTTAATAATTGTACAGCACAGTAAAAGAATTACTAAGTGTGCAATCTCGGTGGAGCCCATTATTGTTAAATAAACCTTATTTTACAAAAACACGTTCAAATATTTAGGAGCTGAAGGTGAACACTTTGTCTACCGAGTCACAAGTATCCAAAGGGACTTGAGCAGTGAGAACTTTTTTTAAGTCAACTACTAATGTGCTGTCTGTTAATGCTTTAGATACCTACCAACAATGGAACAACAATGAACTATTTTTTTAAGATTTTTTACACTTTTTTTTAAAAATTTTTTGTTTTTAAATCCGTAATCAATACGATTATACTTTCAAATATGTTCTTAAAATGTTTGGCTAGATATTCGAGTCAATGTCGTTTGTAAGCAAGACTTATTCTATAATGTACTTAATAATTTTTTAGGCTCTCTGGATTTTGAGGTCCTGATCTGCATTACTCAATGGCAGTGAAGGTTTCTTGACGGAGGGAACGGAGGATCGTTTTCACATAGTTTGTTTTTCCTTTGAACGTAGTTACCAAATAAAAAAATGGTTTTGATGTTTTACAAAAAAAGAATATATTTTTAGCTGATGACTGCGAGGGAATTAATTTTGATCGAGTTTTAACTTCGGGCGCTTTATGCAATGTGAAAACGATCGAAATCTCTTTGAAGAGGAACCCAGATTTTTCTTCTCTCGTTTAGTAATCGTCCGTAAGTCACAGCATTCCGCGATAGGAATAGAAACAGGTTTTCAATGGAACTATACGGTCCGGGAGGAGGAGATTCTTCCTTAAATTGCTCATAGATGCATCTCTTTCAGCTACATCAATGTTGGGGGCCTCACTTCAGTCACATATAAGTCTCTTCATTCTCTATCAAGGGTGAAGACTTAACGGTCGTCTCCAGTAGTGTAACGTTTGGGCGGGCGAGCGGCGGCGAGGGCGAAATGCGGACGAGTCCGGGTAACAGAAGGCCTATTTTAGGGGATATTTCTACTATTTAAGGTACTAACATTACTTGGGTTTTCCTGTACTTTTTTATAAATGGGGCCCGGATAAACGTTATGCGAGAGGCCCTGCACCCATTTCCCTACTGGCCAGGTCGTGGGAACAGGCTGGCATATGGTGTAATCTTACACCGCGGTCTGGTGGAAGCCCGAGTGAGGGAGCAGACCTGAACCACTAGACGTATCTTCTCCCTTCCCGAATCATCGCATGCAATAATCTAATTTATTATATTTCAATTTTTATGGTTTTTGCAATTGACGTCTTCGTCCTCTTTGAGAGCAAGCACGAACCGCCACTGTTTAATTGTGAAACCACCCCTACTCCGGGGTCGCGCGCGTGAGTGAGCGTCTGAAAACGCAGGCTTCCGCGGTCGGAGTCCAACTGCTTGGCTGTTTGGGAGACGCCGCGTCCTAAGCACAGGTGCCAACGTTTCGGCCGCCATTCTGCGATCTTCCGCCTTCGTCGCCCTGTGATATTTCGCCCTGAAGAAGGCTGCAGAATGGAGGCCGAAACGTTGGCATTTGTGCATAGGACGCGGCGAACGTCTCCCAGTCAGCCGAGCAACGCCAGCTTTTATAACATGGCGCGTGAGGGCCTGTCTTCACGATGGAATATAGCACGGCTTCTCCCATCTTTCTCGTTCGTGCCTCTAGATGTCGCTTTATCTGCAGTCCTGCTTGACACGGTCACGAGCATGCAACATCTAGCGGTACGACGAAGAAAGACGCATTAACTGTCCATATTCCATCGTGAAACCGGGATCGGCGGCTCAGTGCATCAACTGATGCCACTTCAGCGCCTCTGACCGGGAGGTCCGAGGATCGAGTCCTGACAGCGGCAGGATTTTCGCCACTAGCTTTTCAGCCATGACGAATTCAGTCACTGTCTAGAGGAGAATCTAGCGACCGGCTGCTCTAATCGGTAGTTTTCCGTGGTGTCTCCGATAAACATCAGGCGAATTTCGGAGCAGTACCCTAACAAACGGGCCACGGACCGCGCACGATTTTTCCTTCCTCTTCCTTGTCGTATTCTCACCCCTTACACACACACTTACACTAGAATGCATTACAATACCACACTTGCCGAAACTTGTCCCGGCTGGGGCGGTGCCCCGCTGGTTTAGGGAAAACCCCTTTAGCCGTCGGTAGGTCGGCATCGGACTTTGTCATCGAGTGGGGGAAGACCACCGCCACCTCCCGAGCAAAAACACGCATTACACATACGGGACTAATGACCATAGTATCTGACGCGTCCGGAATCACAAACAATCAATCAATCAGTCCATCGTGAAGACATGCGCTCGCGCGCCATATCGTTAAAACCGAAGTATATACTTCGGTTTTTCTAACGTGGCCGATGACATTAGGTCATTATTACACCTCCTACCTAATAAAATGAATCTTTTTAATAAATTCGCAAACGCCCTTCTCAACGGGGCTCATGGCTTCAGACCTGTGCTTACCACTGTTAAAAAGATTCATTTTATAAGGCAGGAGATGTAAAAATGACCTAATATCACCGACCACGTTAGAAAAACCCAAGTATAGTGAGGGGGGGTCGTCGTCTGGGGGGTCGCCGGTGGCTGCTTGCGCAGCGGCGCCGTGCCGCCCGGGGCGGAAAGAGGCCGGCCGGCCGCCCGCTGCGCCGCACCACGCAGCGCCGAAGTTCAAGGCTGGCGCAGCCGCGCCCCCCGAGGCGCCGGTGCACCTGTTACCGAAGGCGACCAGGTGGAGAGCTCTCTGCAGGCGGCACCGGCGACGAGGTGCAGGTGGGTGCGGAGGCAATGGAGACGGTCGCGCGCGAGCGGACGGGATGCTTTCTCGCCGTTGGAGGAACTTCAAGCAGGGTCGCAGGCGGAGATGGAAGAGCCACAAGGAATGGAATAAAAGTGTTTGAATGGCGGACAAAGTAATGATGCAGCTTACATGGACTGGAGGGTAAATTGGAAATATTTGTAGTAGGAATGTAATAGTAGAGAGCAGTAGACTAAATTAGTGACCACGAAAACCGAATGAAATATGGAAGCCGGAATACATAGTGAGGAACGTGGTGCAAATATCGCGTGTGAACTACGACTCGCGCAGGAAAGGTAGATGTGTTCTTGAAATAATCGAGATAGTTGAGATAAATAGTGGTACAAGTCATGTACTAGAAATAATGACAAAAACTGAACTTAATATATCCACTATTGCAAAAGGAAACAGTAGGGATATAAGCTTTGACGGTAGTAAGATGAAAGGAAAGAGCAGAGACTAAGACAGTGACAGAGGAAAAGATAACAAATTTAAGAAAGTGTACTTCTATCAAATTGAAGATAAATTGACGAGATCTCGTGACAATGTCAAAAAATATGCTGTAAGTAATGGTTTAGGTATTAGCAATGGCTACATCCATTAAAAGAGATAGAGGAGTATCGTGCAAAACATTTAAAAAATCGAGGACGAAAACATGGAGTGAAAAGTAGCTTCTTAAAAATGGAGGACAGAGGTAGCTACGACAATGGTAGATAAGACGAGTAGCACCACTTCTTCCATTGATAGCTTTTGGATAACTGCTTTTTAAAAAAAGAAAATATTTCTATCTGCTCGACCAGATGGTCCTACAGAGTTGTGTATATATATATATATATATATATATATATATATATATATATATATATATATATATATATATATACAACTCTGTAGAAAAAAATATTTCCATCTGCTCGACCAGATGGTCCTACATATATATATATGAAATAATTTTTTTAAAAAATATATTGAAACATACCCCTAACTGCTACAATTATCGTCGTAACCCGTTTCCAAATTTCTAATAACATGGGCGCCAGGAAAAAGGTTACGATAATATTTTAACTATTATTACTGTGATAAAAAACTGAATATTATCTCGCTAGCTGGGTCGATGGGTCACGTCAGAAATAATCGCTATTATCTATTAATAGCCGATTACCCGATCTGCCATCTATGGCGAGGAATCTGAAAACAGAGATTATTTGATCTAGCTACTTATTAGCTTGAATTGGCCAATGAAAATAATTTTATCTTTCTTTCAAGAGAAACTTGTTTATGTTTGTTTCCTATCAATGTAGCAAATTAAAATGTGAAAAATTTACATTGAGAAACTTTCTTAGTCATGACCTGGTTCGAACCTTATACGGCGATTCTGGTCTTCGCGTGCTCTTGATTGGTGCTACCTCGAAGAAACGCCTTACCTTCCTTTTTGAAGCTCCGAAATCCCGAAGTCCAATTACCACGCATCCACTTCTCTTCTTTAAAAACGAACACCGCCGATTCACCGCTTCGCACCACTCAAATATTTGTTCCAGCTCCACTATATTATGTCTGATGCCCGTTCTCACCGTATAAATATCCAGTGCTTTTATGATTACACCGCAAAACAAATCTCTCAGTTCTATCTTCCGTTTATAGCAAGAAAATCTGCAAAGTCCGGTATCGTTTGTGATCCGCATACATTTATAAGTTCAAGAATGATTAGAGTTCACTCGCGAAAAAAACTCCAAGTCTTATTTTGATGCACAGCAAAATATTCGGAATTCGACACGTTTCCCAAATCTTAGACGTATCACAAAAAACCATGCACAAAATAATCTATTCGCGAGCGAAATATGAGAGGACATGTGCGGAGATTTGAATCAGGGGGGTTTGAAAATATCTTTGGGAAAACGAGATTTTATTTTGTTCCGAGTATTGGCTTGTTGGCCGAGGTGAAGAAAGGAAGTGCTTGGGCAAGATGGAAGAAGTGAATAAAACTTAGAGGATAAGCTTATCTAATAGTCAGAGATGTAAGGCATTTGAAATTCACAATGAATTTGTCTGTTAGGAATGAACCAGGGTGCGTGCAGAAATCTGCGAAGGTATTTATTTTGAAAAACTTGAATTTTGTTAGTATTGCTAGGAGCAGTGTTTAACCAGGCAGAGCATGCATATGTTAACGTGGGTCTTATAATACTTTTATATAGTAGTAATTTGGTTTCAAGTTTAAGTGCAGATGTCGGATTTAAGAGTGGATACAATTTAGAAGCTTTTGCTGTAGCTCTTTGTATGTTAGATTTGATGTGATATTTCATTATCATTAATATTTCTTTTTTCCGGTTTTTTTCAAGGAGGTGAATTTGTTGGTTTTTGAGTAAAGAGTTTTGTTTGAGTTTTTGTTGGATTGATTTTTAATCGCCATTTGTAAAACCAGGTATTTAAAATATGAAGAAATGATTGGATTTGATCAGACGCTAAAAGAATGTCTTCATGGGAAGAATAGATTACCGTGTCATCTGCAAATAGGGATATGTTGGCATCAGGCATAGTAGGATGGTCTGAAGAGTAGATGTTGAATAATGTTGGAGCAAGAACTGAGCCTTGGGGAACGCCCGCATTTATATTATGAATATTTGAAAACGTCTGATTGACTATAACTTGGGAAGTTCGGTTTCTTAGATAGCTGGAGATGATTTTATAGAGGAATTCTGGAGTACCTAATTGCTGAAGTTTGAATAGAAGTCCATTGTGCCATATGCTGTCAAAGGTTTTAGTATTGTCAAGGAAGGCTGCAATTGTATGCTTTTTTGTGTGAAAACTATTTGCTATGTGTTGTATAAGTCTGAGTAGCGGGTGGGTTGTTGAGTGATTGGATTTGAAGCCGAATTGAGTTTTGGGTATGGTATTGCTGGCATTAAGAAAGTTAATAAGGCGGTTTAATATTAGTTTTTCAAAGATTTTTGCTAGAGAGGGGAGTAAGCTTATGTCTATAATTGGTGGGATCGTTAGGATTGGTTTTAGGTTTAATAAAGGGAAGTATAACTGCATGTTTCCATATTTGTGGAAAGTATCCAAGGCGAAGTCCGGCATTGAAAATAGATGTTAAAGCTGCAATCCAACGCTTTGGTAGCTGCTTGAGGGTTACATTGGTGATGTTGTCATAGCCAGGTGATTTTTTGTTTTTCAGATTTTGTATGATATTGAACATTTCTATTGGCGAGATGAATTTAATGAGATGTGGAACAGTGATATGAGGATGATTCAAATGATGTTCTATTTGTGTGTTTAAGTTTTGGTTAATGGATTGGGCTTAAAAGTGAAACTAGGTGGTTTGCTATGGTTTCTGCCTTGTGGTGTTCAGAGTATATTACTTGATTATTTGAAAGAAGAGGGGGAAACTTGTTTTTTCCTTCATGAAGTATTTGACTGTTTGCCAGAGCCGTCTGGTGTTTGGATGAAGTTGTTGCAAGTGTTTCTGGTAGTTATTATGTCTGAGATTAGTGATCATGTTTTGATGTGCTTGGTGAGTTGATTAATTAGTGTTTTGTCTTGATCGTTTCTATTTGTGATCCAACGGCGTCGGATAACACGTTTCCTTCTGATGGCCTTTAGGATATGGTTTGGAAGAGGGTCTATGTTGTGTTTTAATGATGTAATGTATGGAGTGGGGAATATAAATGAGCCTGTGTGATAGTCTGAGTTATATCTGAGACCGCATTATTTAGATCTGTGCTATTTGATATATGGGTTGGAAAATTTAAATTTGTGTTTATTAGTTCTTTAAAGTATTTCAAATTGGTTTGACCTTTATTTTATTTTGTTGTGATATGTTGTCTTCTTGTGTGTCAATCGTAATTTTAACTGGAAGATGGGTCTGAATCTGGTTCAGGTACTACTGTTTGGTGTATTGTTTGATAATAATTTTTAGTCAATATTAAATCTAATATATCTGGTGTTAGGTTAGTGTTGTTAGAATAATATGTGGGGGTAGTTGGGGAGTGTATATAAATATTATTGTTAAGGCTATATCTGAGGAGTGTTTTGCCATGATAATTTAAGGTATTACAACGCCAAGCTTGATTTTCACAGTTAAGGTCACCTAATAATAAAGTGGGGGCATTACTTGAAAATATTTGATAAAGTTCATTGATTGGAAATTTTTGATTTGATAGTAGATGGTTATTTTATTTGGGAGTGTTTAAATTTAGTTTGAATTGAAATTGCTGTTCCTCCTGAAGCTGTAAGTCTGGATCTGTCACTCCTGTAGATGTTATAACCATAAAATTAATTTTTCGCCAGGTAGAAGGTGAGTTTCCGTTATACAGGCTATGTATTATGTCTGTTTAGAAAATGAAAGAATAAAGTTTCTTGTTTCTTTATGCCATTCGCGTTGAAATTTAGTTGGGTTAAAGGAGGTTGATTAGCCATTTTTTGGGATGGAAGCATGTTATGGAGACAACTTTAATAAAAAGGTTACATGAATGCGAGTGAATTGTTTTGTTGAAAACTTTTTGTAGAATTTTGATCTTATTGTGAAGATAAAATGTTCAGACAATCTTTGTCAACTTAGGAAGATTGTACAAAAATAAAGATATGGTTCTACTTATAACTAAACAATACAAAAGTTTCTTATGTTTTGTTAAGATTAGTTGGAACAGTATAAGCTCATGGTAAAATGGTAAGCTCTTAATGTTTGAATTACTGGCCATATTGACTTGAGGATAGAACAAGAAATTGTAATTGTGGCATAAGAGATGTGAGAACTTGTGTTACCACCTGTGTTATAATATTAGTGATACGAATTTCAATATTGGTAGTGCTATTGTTATTATTATTGATTATATTGTTGTTTCTGGACCACTGATTTGATGTGGGATTTACTGCACTGAAGTTGGGATTGTTGGGCCTGCTTGGTAGTGATGGGAAGTGATTATTATTTAACAGGATGTTGTTACTACTTGTGGGAGATGAATGATTGGGGGAGGATGATGATGGGAGAGGTTTTGAGGCTGAGGTGTTTTATTAGAAATTTGAAAATTGCGGGAGGAAGTTTTGGTTAGTTTAGCAGAGAATTCTTTATATATTGGCCATCCTTTATAGTTAGCTGTGTGGTGTTGTAAACAGTTAACACAGGTGGGCAGTGTTTCTTGTTTAGGGAGTTTGCATTCAGAGTAATGGTATTGTAACGTATTGTATGCACAGTATGTTTTCCTAAACATCTATTTTCCATAATGTGTTTTCCTAAACACACCTTGGACTTAGTCCACATTTAGCTTGTGTATGACCATAATTTTGACACTTTTTGCATTGCATGAGACCTATGGTATTATTTCTTATGTTTACTCTGAGTTTACAATAGAATAAGTCTTTGAAGTTTAAGATTTTTCTACCTATGTCATCATCTATTAAGTCTATTGCTATTATGGGCATGGGTGTTTTATCTTTTCTATATAATCTTGAGCACTTTTTGACACGGTAATTTTTGAAGAACAGTTCCTCACTAATGTCTTTTTCTGATAAATTGATTGGTACGTCCTTAATAATTACTGACAACATTTTAATAGTCGAATCTCTCTCTATACGTGTGATACTGGATGTTTTCACTGTCGCAAAATTGTCTAAAGTTGCGGAAGTCACTGAAAATAACAATATTAAAATCATGTTCCAAGATATTTCTTGGAACATGATTTTAATATTGTTATTTTCAGTTTTGGTATTAAAAATACCATTTGTCACACTTTTTATGTCGTTGATTAGACGACTGTAATTGTCGACATTGTGAACTATTATGGGTGGTATTTTAGTGGTTGATGGTTGATTTACACTATAGCTAGAATTTGCACTATTAGTTTGTTCTTCATGTGTTAGTATTTCGTATCGATTATTAGTTGGCACATTATAATGTGGGGTTTCACTGTCATTAAGGTGTCTTACGTTTTCTGGGATCATCGGCGTTTTTGGGTGGATTGGCACTAGTACTTACATTATTTGTTGAGTTTTCTCGGTTGCTGACCGTTGTAAACAGCAGGAGTTTGGTGGTTGAGTTGCAAGTTGTTGTGTTAGAGTTGCAGAGGAGACATTACTGCATTTGGTGTGTTTGATTAATTTGGGCAGGTTGTGAGTTGTTGGATTGCTGAGAAAGCGGGGGTAAGGGTATCCATTTTGTTGCTGTTGCGGTAATTACTGTTGCAGAAGGTATTGTTGCTGCATTTGCTGGAGCTGGATGCGTTCTTCAACAACCATATCGCGAGAAATTGTTTCATGAAGAGCTTGCGATACCAGAGAGCCGGTTTCTGTTAAGTTCACTTCGTGAGCACGGGCATTTTCCATCACAAGAGATGGATCGCTTTCGCACAGTCGACGCAGATTTCACTAAACAGTACACTGAAACGTTCACACGTACAGTTAAATAATTGGCCGTTATATGCTGCAATGCAGTATTTTGGGCCGTGGTCCGCCCAGAAGTGGTGCGGCTTATCACTGTGCGCGTTCGAGGTTACCACTGATAAGCAGGAACTATAGCACAGACAGCAACTACTAAGCGCGATAAGTTTTAGAAGTGCGGAGCGTCAGAGAGGTGTTGCCTCTACGAGAGCTGGGCTCGAACTGGATAACTGCTGAGAGTAATGATGGTAGTTAGAACAGGAGGAAGGTGATAAGAAAGTTCAGGCCAGTCGCCAACAGCATGGAGGAATATTAGCGGTTGGGGAGACCGCACAATATTTATGAGCGGTGAAGACGCAGTGGCACAGCACGGTGACTACAGTGACAAAAGTGTGCTGTGTCACTGTGCAGCGACAAAGCACAGTGACAAAATTTTGGCTATGGGATCTTGGATAATCTTAGCAGTAGCAATGAAATTAACCTGAAAGATGTGGGAAGAATGTTGAAATCGACTAACTTCGAGGAATAATTGTTACCAGTATTAGCTTTCAGATGAATGTTGACAATTTTCCAACCTAGCATTTACAGTGATGAGAAAGTATACGTTTTAGCGCATTTGCGACGTTTTCACCTTAGACACATCCAGCTTAAGTGACTCAGGGCATCCACTGATGTCAGTATGTGCCTCTGACCACCAGGAAATTCAAGGGTTCGTGACCCGACGGTGGAAGGATTTTCGATATTAGCTACATAGCTGGGCCGAGTTCAGCTATAATTCGAATACCATTCTAACGGCAAACTGTATCGGTACTTCTCATTGATTTCTTCTATCAACACCAGGTGAATGTCAGAGCAGGTCCCTAAGAAACGGGTCACGGACCGCCCACGATCTTTTCTTCCTCTTTCTTGTCCTATTCTCACCCCTTACTTACGCACATTTACACTTATATTCATTTCAATCCACACATGTCAGGAGGCCATTCGAGAGGTTGAAACTTGTCTCGGTAGTGGTGGTTCTACGCTGGTACTTGCACGATGACAACCCTGCAAGACGTGTAAGTTGGTGCGGGATCTCACCATTCAGCCGGGGGGAAAACACCGCCACCTCCCGCGATGAAAAGATGCTTTACAGTTACGGGACAAATGAACATAGCTGTTGACTCCCCAGGAGACTCAAAATATTCAATCAACCTCAGTCACAATAAATCTTGTGACACTGGACGGTAGCCACCTAAATTGAGTTCAAAAAACACCTTACACACTCTAAAGCCGTTATAAGCAAAAAGACTTCACATATATCACATCATATAGCATTAGCTTTGACGACATGCGATTCGCATACGTAATATTTCATTAACTTGCTTTGTAGTAGACTGTGTCTTAAGACATTCTAATTGTTTTTGAGAATAAATATATGTTTTCTGATTTCGAGGTCAGAAGATTGACAAAATCGCGGGAACCCCGTAAACAATTCAATTTATCCTACAAATCTTGGATGCAAATAATTGAACCGTTGTATCAATATCAATATTCTTCATTATCGCTCATTCTTACGCGCTTACGCTGCAGAAAATTATTCACTGCATCCATTTTGAACGGTTTGGTATTACAGGTTAGTGCTATGAGAAGGAGAGTAAGGTTCGTTGCTCCACTTCTATCGTCAGTCACGTCACGAGTAAAGTACACGAGACACATAGTACACGAGATAAAGACGTTAGCAATAAACTGAACTTCTCTAGTGTGTACGAAAGAAGAGGGTAGAGGAGGGGTGACCGTGGGACACATGGGGAGACGTGCAGAGTTAATGTCGGTTGCGGAGCAGGGAATTGCCACTTCGCTCTCCGCGGATTCTTCAGAAGGCATAGCACGATTGTATCCTGGCCGCTCTTTTGGGAGAGGGAAGGAAGAAACAATTGAGCTATATTCCATTCACTTACGTGCAATGCATATGGAGGTTCTAAAACGCAGGTGAACGTGGCAGAATTTTCAGAACTTTGTATATTATCTACGTAAAATATAACTATTTTAATTCTGCAATGTATTAGGGAAGAGGGAAGACCTTTTGTCCTTGGAGCATCCAACAGTATCCTGGAAATCAGTTTTAATAAATTAAAAATATTAAATGCAATTTGATTTCAAAATAGCAAACTTTCAAGAGAAGCGCCAATTCTAAAGGAGCATTACTTATTATTTCTCTACATAATGTTCTTCAAACCGACTTTGATATAGTAGTTGTCGTGTCGAGCTACTGATTCCAGGTTCGCGGGTTCGAACGAGGTGAAAGTCGGAGGATTTTTGAGGTGCCAAAAATCGATGGCATGCATGCGGACGCTTGTCGGCATGTAAAACAGATCCCAGGAAAGGCACTTGGACGATCCTGGCAAAATTAAATCCTCTAGCAATTTCGCACCGATCAGAATTTTGATTTGAATTACTGGTTAAGATTGAGGATATTATATTTTGGCCTGCGCTATCTGGTATTCAAATCAAATATCAAAATTGGCGCACTAGCGTCCCTAGGGGAAAGTAATGGCAAACTACCCTAAGTATACTTGGTCAGAATAAGTCTTACAAGGGGCTTATGGAGACTAGCCTATGCAATAATCAGTGTATGGAACTAAAAGAGAAAGAAGTTCTTCAAATACAAAAGCGATAAGGCGATCTTGGAAGCACTTTTACAGGCCAGCACTTCCTTGTTCTCACGAGAACAACCGTTCGGGATGCAATCAGTCTATTCCTTTTCGGGGAGGCAGGAAAAGGGCTTACGACAAGTTGAGCGCGGGATGCAACGGTGACAGGCTTTTGGATATTAGTTACATAGCTAGGTCGAGTTCAGCCTCCGGAAGAATATTTTCGCAGCAGGCTGCTCTGATCGGTATTTTTCCGTGGATTCTCTGATCAACATCAGGCTAATGCCGGAGCAATAGCCTCACAAACGGAACAAGGCCGCATGCGATCATTCCTTTCTCTTCCTTATGCTATCCTCACTCCTTACACACACTCACACTGTGACACTTACTTGTACATGCATTACAATACCACACTTGCCGGGAGACCAGTCGAAAGATTAGAGCTTGTCCCAACTGAGACGGTGTTCCGTTGGTGGGAGATACCTGGTTAGAGAAACCCCACAAGCCGACGGGTATGTCTTCAGCGATCTTCCCTCGCCATCCAGCTTCCCAAGCCGAATAAAGGTCGGCGCTGGATCTCGCTGTCCAGCGGGGGATCGCTATCTCCCGAAGAAAGAACATGCTCTTAACTTATGGGCCTGATGACCTTAGCGGGTAACACACCCAGAATAACTAATCAATTCTAGCGTCATCGGGCTAGGCTTCCTGCATCAGAGAAGCCCATGCATGATCAAGAGGGTTGCTAAAAGTAGTCACCAGAACAATGAGCGCCACACCAGACCAGAGGGATTTCTAATGGAGGGGGTTACCAGGCGCCAGAGTGTAGCGTGTTGAGACAGATCGCTTACTCAGCGTCCCAGGATAGCGCGCGGGGGCAGATGACGTAACAAGTGATTCGTCAATAGTTCGACCTTTTACAAGGGAGTGTCGCGAAGCCACTCGCGGGTAACGCTTCTTGGTTTCCTCCCAATAATACTACAAAACCTAGGCCGCCCATGCTGGCGTGGGGTGCTGGGCGCACGAGGAGCTCCGATGAGTTCCGGTTTGTTTAAATAGATCTCTAGCATTGTAGAGCAGAGGCGAGAGCACGGCAGATGCCGAGTCTCTCGTAGACTGAGTTGGATACTCGCTGGCGCCGTCGCAAGGTGCATGCACCTATATATAGTAAATAATTATGTAAATAAGTATATAGCTCATTTGTGTCTGTGTTTGTGTGGCGTATATTCCAGTGGCGAATTCTGAACATTATTTTAAGTTTACCGCACTTTATGAAAACTACCGTTGTCTTTGAGATTTAGAGATTTTCTTAAATCCCAATAGAATGAAATCCCTGAAATTGTTTTAAAAGAAAATTACACAAACCACTAACTTCTGGATCATTAAAACACTTCATTTTCACAAAAACTTCATAGAAGCATAACTTACAAACGACCAAAAGACTGTTCACCGCAATAATTTGTGGTGCCTACCGACCGTCCAGACGCGCATCCTCCCCTCTCCCCGCCCTTGGAACATGAGGAGTAGCTGGCATGCGGTGCCTTCCCCTGCACTAGCGAACTCTCTAGACAACATTAAAAACTGTTTGAAACTTCAGACTCTAACCCAGTTCATAGGTGCATACGGATGCGGAAGACTTTCTGACTCTCGGTAGCAAAACAGAGTTGTTTTCTCTTACCTGTTTTAAAGTTTTCAAAATCTCAATAACTTTTTAGAGGATTACTGAATTTTTGAAATATATCTTATATACTTCGAATTACTTCACTGTCAGAAATTTCTGCATTAATTTTAATATAAGTACATGAAAATGATTTTCATGTATATAAATTAAATTTAATGTAAAATAACTTTAATGTACTTGTGCATACTGTAGACAAATTAAGTTAACAGTCGTACATTAAATCTACACTGATTTTAATTTAAGCATTAATTTTAATGTACAGGTACATTAATCTCCCTTTAATGTACACGGTGCATTAAAATTCATGTACAGTCGTACATTAAATCTACAATAAATTTAATGTAAATTCTGACTGTAGGTATACCGGCGGAATACGCGGTGAATCAGAGGATTCCCCACTAGTTTATCTCTACCCACGACGTTACACATCAACTGAGCGCGGGATGCAATCGGGAGACGTCCTCGGTGCGGGGCAAGCAGGTGCAGGGCGGCACCGGGGGCGGAGCGGAGAGCACGCGCATAATGGATTCCTCGGCGCGGGGGAGCCTCGGTCGTCGAACCGCGCGTAAACAAACGGAGCCGGCGGCGCCGCGCCGCAAGACCGGCCAAGCCCAGCCTCCCCGCCGCCCCCCCCCGCCACGCCGCGCTCCAGGGCGCCCCGCCCGCACGCGACGGACACTCGCGACGCACGCGCCGCATCACGTCGTAATTGCTGGGGGCTGTTTGACACTGCGCGGTGACGTTGTACGCACAGCGACGTCGGCGTCGGTTTATTACTCGATTCACGCGAAAATACAGAGGAAATATAATAAGTAGATATTGGAATTTTATGTAATTACATATATTTTGTCTTTCTACTTACCGATCTCAAATTTGTAGTCTAGGCGAATCGACGCCGTTCTAACACAATATCCAATTTGTTAGTTTCATATTTTTACATATTTAGTAATATATTACATATTTTGCTATTTTCACACAAAAAATTTCATTCTATCAATATTCGTCAATTTTATTACATATTTTTTTATAAAAAGAGGAATTTACAAAAAATAATTTTTTTTTCTTACAGTGAAGACGGGTGATGTTCTCATAATCTGGCATCCCTGTAACAGTTATCTCAATAGCGGGAAGTGCGTTTCTGCGACTGAGATCATTTTTACCTTTGGGGTGTGAAAAGTATCAGCGATGTCGTAGATCGTGTCTTTTAACCTTAATTTCGGAGAAAAATCGGCAATCAGCGTCGTGTATCACTTCAATGAGAGAGCTTCATGCAGTAGCGATTGTTGTCTGGTCGTAGATAACGCCTGTTTGTACGATTAATGATATTGATATATTTCTTGCGCCTAGTCTGGCTGCAAAACTACGGACCCGGATAACAATAGATGAAGCTTCTACTACTGAGGGAAATGTTGCATCGTATGCATCAACTTGTGTTCTTCACACGTGTTTTAAGACGATTGTATTATTTTTAAAATTTGTTTAGGAAAAATGTTTAAGATGTAATTTTGTATAACCTCGATGTGCTTAATAATAAATGAATTTCAATATTACATATTATATCCGATTTTACATAGTTAATACATAGTCTTGCTGTTTTCATTACATATTTATGAACATACTTTGACGTTTCATACTACATATTTTTCCAGTCTCTAATAATAAGCGAAATGGATTTTCGCAAAGGGTTTCTGTACCTGTTCTATGACTCGACAGCCCGTTACGGACTTTGGCCGATCAGCGGTGACCCGGCCTCTCGGCCATGGGAGAAAAGGTTCATGTGGTAAGCACGAAGCCATCCCATCACCGTGCATACTGATCTTCATATGACCGTGGGCTTTCTCATTGTCACACAGCAATAGATACTGGGACATTTGTAAGTAAAGCGCAGAGGTACAATTTGCCTCAGCAGGGAATCGAACCCGTTTGCGCCGTGGAAAGCGGGCACGCTAACCAATGAGCCACCGAGTGTGGCTTCGGAATGGGTACAATAAGAAAATGCGGAATGGAATAAAATAATTTATTCGATAATGATACGATAATAATATATACAAATCGATAAGTTAAAAAAAAATCAGGAATAAAGCAGAACCACTGAACATTCAATGTAGTGTAGCCGGATCTGCATTGAATCTACAGTGAGAATCCCAGTAGTGCAGTGACGGAAACTACATTGAATCTACAGTGTAAGTTCTGCTTTATTCCTGATTTTTTATGAGCTTAATTGTTATTGAATATATTATTTGATCCATCTATACCGCATTTTAGACTTAGACTGCATTTTCACTCCCTTTCAGATTGAATCGATTAAATTCCAGAACTAAATTCCATATTATTAAATTTTGTTATTTTAAATTATAATTTATTTGAAATTTGTTTTGAAAAATCAAGATTTACGATTTTGTTATCGTAAAAAAGACATTGTCTCTACAATCGTCTTAATGTTGAAATTAACAAAATTTTAGTATATATTCTTCCACAATATATGGGAAGGGTATGGTCAGATAAACGTTTTATTCTTTTTTATAACTTATGGATGCTAATGAGGGAAACATGATTCTTTTCTTGTTTTCTTTAGATTTTCAAGGTTTACCATCTTCCGTCCTTTACCACTGAAAGTTTCACTGAACGATAAACTGGGAAATAAGAATTACGCTTTGAAAATAAATGTGTTTTCTCTGGTCAAGTTACATCTTTGCCCTGGAGTACTAATAATGTCTAATGAACATGTAAGTAGAGTTAACAATTTTATTTTACTCGCTTATGTTACGTGAGCTTCTTTGTTCTATGTAAAAAGTAGTATACGTTGATTTGATAATACACGTGTGTGTCCAGATAATCAACGGATAAAATAAGAACATTGTTAAGTAAATTCAATGGCATTACGTTGGGTGGAGACGCATGGAGTATGAAAAACGCTATCAAGCTACTTGTTAGGTGCTCACTGTGTAACGACGAGAGCAAAATTACCTAGAAAGTACGTGATATTACATACACTTGCATAGCGTGTGCCGAAATGCATCTTCACAGTAACGTAATCGTAACCGTCCCTCTCACAATACCGATTAAGGTCAAAAGCGGTGGCAGTAGGCTTCCATGGTTTCTCCAGTCCACATCAGACAAATCCCTGAGCAGTGTACTCACAAACGGAGCAATGGCCACTCGTGATCTTTCCTTCCTATACCTTCCTTCCACTACACTACCGCACATGTCAGGAGACTAGTCAGGAACTTTGTGACCCGGCTAGGCGGTATCACGCTCGTGAGAGATACCTGTAATATGAAAACTCCGCTAGCCGACGGTATGTCGCCGCCGGATCTCGCTATTCAGCGGGGGAAGATCTCTGCCACCTTTCGAGGAAAAACATGCACCACACTAATGCCCTTAGTAGTTGACGCGCCTGAAATCACTAACAATCATGAAGGGTTTTGGGAGCAGTTGGGTGCGTTTGAGGCCGGGGGAGGGGGAAGGTGAGAGTGACGTGCAGAGCGTGGCGCGCCCCTAGCGGCGGGTCGCGTGAGCGCCGCGCGGTCGCCAGTCGAGCGGGATGAACGGAAGCGCGATCAGCTGTTGTATGTTTTGGTCGGGAGGCGGCGGCCGTGTCGCGCGCAGCCCATGGGCCACCGGCCATGCGCTGCCGTTGCGCCGCGCCCGCCTGACGCGTTGGCGAGCCCCGCCCCCCCCCCCGCCCCCGCCCGCGTCGCCCACTGCGCCCGAACCTACCGCCCGGCTGGGCGGTCTCAGATGCGATAGGGCCAGCTGCGTACGCCCGAGGTCCAAATCAAATAAGTATGTTTAATTCGTTTTCGATTCATATTCACATTGTCATACAATGACAACAAACATTTAACTTTATTAATTTCGGAATTTAGTCTTATTATAACAGGAATTTTATAATTATTATTGTTATTTTTATTGCTATTATTATTATTGTGATAATTACTACTAAATGTGCTTTATTAAATAAATAATTATATTTAAAGTAGTATTGTATTGAAGTGTGGTTACGTGTTGTGAAGTGTAGTGCATTAGAGAAGTAGAAAGAAGTGAAGCGTAAATGTTATGAAGTGAAGTGAAGTGCACTGCAGTATAATTAAAAGTCGAGTATTTAATAGTTTAAAATAGTTGTGCACGTCAACCATAAAATGTACAGTTTTTTATTAGTTATTAATTTTATACCTATCCTATTATTGTTGTTGTTATTGTAATATGTAAGTTGTAGTGTTCTGCCACCAGGTTGTAAAAATCTACCAGCAGAAATAATAAATATCTATTTCCAATAAAATACAAAAGGGAATATTATTTGAATAGTATGTAACGCCTGTCATATTCTCGCCGATTGCTCTTCAAATTTACGCGATACGGTTCGAATTGCGCATTTTCATTGGTGATCCCCACTGCCAAAATGAGTCTCATCCCCACTCTTCCTAGCTCCCTGCATTTGCTCTCTAGTAGCTCGCGTGCGGCTTCCGAGGTCAGTGAAAGTGCAAAAAGGTCTTGTTTTCGGTGATGAAAAAAGACTTTGAGCACATTTGTAACGTCTTTGCCTTAGGCACAACCCGCTGAGGTGGTTCAGGACATCAACTGATATCATTGTAGTGACACTGACCGGGAGGTGAGAGCCATGCTACACTGTGTCTACCGGCCGACTGTGATCCTTCAGATGCGACAGGGCAGGCAGTGTATGCACGGTGTGTCGACATTTTGTTGACGTTCACGTAATGGAAGCCTTCCATTCAAGTGGTTCACCAGAATGACTCCTATTCTGCTTTGAGACACAAGATAAAGTTAAATGAGAGCATTTCACAACGATTTTGAACAATTTTGTGCCAACTATACCCACAGTTGAAGCATTAGAGGTGGGGGATATTTTAGCGTTACAGTCACTGTGAAGGTAATTGAATACCCATAACTTGATGGGTATGACGCATCCGACGAATATTTTCATGCTAACTAGCCTTATTTGTGCTTTTCAAGTTCATAATCCTCTCACAAATTATTTCACAACTATTTCAGTTGTTAAAATCTATGTAGTAATAATTGCAAATGAAAGCGTTCAGGGTCTTTCTAGGGATTTATTCCGTAAGGGACTGTTTAGGACGTAGCGTCAGTAGAACAGACAAGACTTCGTTTGCTATCATATTTTATAAATTTCTGTGTGGATAACTCGCATAATTCAAACATATTGCGGGTGGTCTTGAATAGTTCGACTGTCTTTATCAAGAGTGTCACGACTATGCCACACGTTGCTCAACATCAAACTGTTAAATTAAAAGCTACCTCTCACCCCACAAAGCTGTAGGCTACTACAGTGCGCAAGGAAAGTCTCTCCTCAGTGAACCCAGTGACTGGTGAGAGTGCTAACAATATAAATTATTTTGGTAGCACAAATTGCAGCTTGTAAGAAATGAAAATGTAAATTGCGCACTCTCCACAATCGTAGCAAATACTGGAAATGTTGTCCCCTTCACTTGTCTCCAAGTGATCTGGTTGCTACGAACATAAATGCAATTGATAGTAAGACCCCGTGATACGGCACAGTGCTGAGAGATTTTCCTGGCACACGTTACATCGCCACGTGTTGGCATATTACATACATTTCAACCAGTGACGAACTCTGAACATTATTTCAAGCATACCGCACTTTATGGAAGCTATCTCTACCATTGTCTTTTATTTTGAGATTTTCTGAAATACCAATACTATCGAAATTCCTTCCTTGATAATTGTTCTATAAGACAATATCACTATACACAAATCACTAATTTCTGGATCATTAATACACTCCATTTTTACAAAAACTTGACAGAAGCGTTACTTACGAATGACCAGAGAAGGGTTGTTCATAGCAATATTTTGCGGTGCCTACCGACCGTCTAGACGCGCATCCTCCGTTCTGCCCGCCCTTGAAACATGAGAAGCCTTAGGTTATCGCGACTGGCTTGCGGTGCCTTCGCCTGCGCTGGTGAACTCTCTCGACAGCATTAGAACTGTTTGAAACTTCCCACTCTAACCCACTTCATGACGCTTACGGATTCGGAAGACTGACTGTCTCTCGGTAGCAAAACAGAGTTATTTTATAGCATCTGTTTTAGAGCTTTCAAAATCTCAATAAAATTTTAGACGATTTCGAAGATATGATACGACCGGAAACGGTGCCTCAGTGCATCAACTGATATCAATGCAGTGCCTCTGACCGGGAGGTCCTAGGTTTGAGTCCTGACGGCGGCAGGATTTTCGACACTAGCTTTTCAGCTAGGTCGAATTCAGTCGTTCTCTGAAGCAGAAATCTAGCACCCGGCTGCTCTAATCGATAGTTTTCCGTGGTTTCTCCGATCAACACCAGGCGAATACCGGAGCAGTACGAGCACAAACGGGCAACAAACGGGCCACGGACCGCCCGCGATCTTTCCTTCCTCTTTCTTGTCCTATCCTCACCCCTTACACATACACCTACACTAACATGCACTACTCTACACATATTCCGGGAGACCGGTTGGGAGCTTAGAGCTTGTCTCGGCTGGGGCGGTGCCCCGCTGATGAAGGAGTCCCGGTTAGGGGGAAGCCCCGCTAGCCGACGGTAGGTCAACGCCGGATCTCGCAATCCAGCGGGGGATGATCATCTCCCATGGAGAAAACATGCACTACACTTACGGAACTAATGACCTAAGCTGTTGACGCGCCAGGAATCACCAACCAACTAGTTTTGTATTTCTTACACTATTCGAATTACTAGGTGTATCGGCGGTATACGCGGTGTATCGGAGAATTTGCCACTGATTTCAACGCCTCCACGGCTGCCTCCTCGCCGAGGAGATTCCTCGCCAGCAGCGGAGCGCGTGCGAGCGGCAACTCCCGGGCGGACTCACTGGCTGCCACGGGCGCGCGAGTCGCGCCGACGCGCTGCGACGCGGCACGTGCCACGAGCAGCCAGCCTGCGCTCTCTGCGCCGGAGACGCCAGTGCTTTGAACGTCTTGGAAGTTAGCAGGACCATTTCACCCAATCACAAAACTGGATAGCTCATAATTTGCCGCTTTTTTGCCGTTCTTAAGATGTGAAAACAACAAATTTGTCATTTTCTCAAAAAAATAGATGTTCATGCTAACTTCCATTGGAAGTTAGCAGGACCACACATCTAAATCCGCTAATAATGTAAGCATATACACCAAACAGTACTTCAAATTTGCCGCTTTTTAATTATAAACGATTAGTGAAGAAATCATATTGATATCTCCATTTTTTCAAAAGGTATTTACAAAAAACAAAAAAATAACACCTACGTTCCTATAGCGAGCGTATTAAAAAAGGAGGAGACACGTTTCTTCCAAGACCAATAGCCGTAACAATTCATACTCTATGCCAAAATTTGCCCTTAACGGTTGTAAACTGTAATCTGTAATAAAAAAAATTGCAGCGGTTAATTTAAAATACCCAGGTTCGAACCGCAATTTCCCTTACCGTTGCACACTGTAATCCGTAATAAAAAATTGCCCGGACCTGTTACTTAAAATATCCAGGTTCGAACCCCAGAAATTAAAGTTTTGGAAGCTCCCTGCGCAAGGAAAAGACACGTTACCTCCTGAACCTATAGCCGTAACCCTTTATACTCTACACCAAATTTGCCCTTACCGTGCAACTTAATCGTAATAAATTACCGCGGACTGTTTAAAATATCAGGTTCGAACCCCAGAAATTAAAGTTTGGAAGCTCCCTGGCAAGGAAAAGACACGATACCTCCTGAACAATAGCCGTAACAATTCATGCTCTACGCCAAAATTTCCCCTTAACGGTTGCAAACTGTAATCTGTAATAAAAACAATTTGCCGCGAACCGGTTAGATTAAAATACCCAGGTTCGAACCCCGGAAATTGAAGTCTTGGAAGCTCCCTGCGCAAGGAAAAGACACGTTTCCTCCTGAACCAATGGCCGTAAAAATTCATTTATTTATATGTACATATATATATTGACACACCAGATTGTCACCAATATGGAATTCAGCGAATTTCATTAAAAATAAAACTGTATTAGCATAAAGACGCTGGTTGCCATGGTACCTGAGTGCAACATATAAACTATGCTCATTAGTTCAAAAGTGGACGATAAGTAGCATCCGTGGATTCGCCTACGAAGAAAGATAAACAACCTTAAGAGAATTAAAAGATAAACAAACTGAATTTTGAATCTACATTTTTTTGCGATGTATTCTGTCCAGTCTTGTTTCTTTAGAACGGTTCTCCAACGTTTCGTTTTTTTACCCTGACTTGTGCGGATGTACAATTTTTCAGTGAGCAAATTTTTTAAAATCTCTTTCGGTATTGTTAGAGTAAAATATTCGTCATTGCTATTTGTATTACAAGAGCTCTCTGAACTTTCTGCAGAATCTTCTTGAGACCTTGATGGACCAAACAATTGGGTTTTTATATCGAACCTTTTATTCGCCATGTACGAATGCAAAGTCGTTGGCTTAATTCCCCCCTCCCTAATGGTATTTGAAATCCGTTCCGAAACGTATTTAGTAGCAGATACAATTTTTCCTTTTTCATCTACCACTAACTCTTTATATTCAAAATTTTTTAACCATTAATTCATGATCTAGATGTGAAGGTTTCCCCCGTATTTTATACATTGTTCTTCTAAAATACCTTAAACAATCGCATCAAATTTTCCCCACAAGATACACGTCCACTCACAGCTACGCTGGAACAGTTAGTGAATCTGCTACTCCTGAGTTATAGTTGTCGTATCAATTTCAGGAAATTGATCCGTTTTTGTTTGAAATATTGCAAGTGAGGATGAGACAAAATACCTGGGAAAGCTGGACACTGTTTCTCTCGAGCGGCCGGGGAAAATCCGCAGGTCCAAGGAACCCCATCCCATCGGGACCCAAAACAGGAAGTATAAGCTTTCTAAAATCTAAGGTTTGGAAATGCCTTTCTTTTTATACATCTTTGCTAATAATAGAAATAAAGTGTATGTACCTTTTCGTCTAAATAAACAGTTAATGACTCATTTGCTACTGACATGTAAATAACAATAAAACCAGCACTGCGAGTTGTTATTCGAACTATCATACTTATAAAATTTATAAACAATATTTGTAGATTTTCTTCCCATATTTTCCTTGGAAACACCACGTGAAAAAACAAATACTAAACGCATGACAAAGTACTGACCGTTCAGAAGAAATAAGAATTACATTAGTTGGTATTCAGACCTCAAAATAATGGAAAGCCACCAGAATCTCTTGCTCCGGTATACCCGTCAACATGGGATGCCGTCCACAGACGTACCGAGGCTTTTAACTTCTACCTGCGGGATGCCATATGAAGACGTCATGACGCACCTTTCCCGCGTGCGTTATGTCGTCCTGAGAGTCTCCTCGGCGAGGGGGCCGAGCGGATGCAACCGCATTCGTAAATGTATTTGGCGAAGGGAGTTTCCCTTCATGTAGCGGGCCCGCCAGTGCAGCTGTTCTAACGCTGCGGCAGAAGTGTTTTAGAGCGACAGAGGAAAATTTTCAAGCATTGGGCGCTTTGCATATGACTGAGGAACTCAGTTACCAAAAACTACTCTTTACGACAAGGTACTGACCGGAGAAACCATAGAAAACTACCGTTCAGGAAACCCAACCTCTAGAATTCTTTCCCAGTCAACGGCAGAACTCGACCTAGCTAGAATATGCCTAGTGTCGAAAATCCGCCACCCTCTGGACTCGAACTCTAGGACCTCCCGGTCAGAAACTCGGCCGTGTAAATAGTTGTTTCCTCTGAGATATCTTAGCGGAAAAAATCACAATGAATTTCCCCAAATACCTGTATGATTCTACTAAAATACCGGTATTTTCGTATGAAACTACCGGTATTTTGATGAGAGAGTACCGGTATAATACCTTTAAATAAAGGTTTCCTAAATTCCGGTATTATGTAATTTAGTTTTGAATCAAAGTAAATAGGTAAATTTGAATCAAGGTAATAGAGGTAAAGGTATTTCTATACCGATATAAATACCTTTACCGCTTTTATTTCGGTATTGGGTCCAACAAATTATTAATAGACACAATTATTTAAATTGTTTAAGAACATTTCATCTTAAATTTCCAATATATTTTAACATATTTGGATTATTAACGAATAATTATAAATAAGTGTAAAACATAAAAGTACGAATCAATACAGAATGATACGAAAAATTTTGAAAAATCTCTAATTCCAAGAAACTCATTATAAACTTTTCTCGGACACGCCACCCACGTCTGAAAAAGCGCCGTGTGAGAGTGAGGCGCGCTGCCGCTCCGAAATCGAGCTGAGATCAGCGTCATATCCGTTGTCGGCGACAGGTCGACCCATGCGGCACGTCCGGCGTATCGTATTCCTTTCAATGTACGCAACAACTGATAAGTGGATGTTAATCGACTCATTCTCTGCGGTAAAGGAGCACGCTGTCTCCTGTTCTACCGCAGTGACCTGACCCGAGAGCTTGTGAAGAAAATTATTATTTATATCATAAATAACCAATCTTCAAAATAATGCTTTCATTTTTCGTTCATTGCTATATATTTTGACCTTGACGCTTCTGTACGTTGCTTCCATGTTACAACAGTTTCATTAGGCAACAATCGGAACAAAACATTTATTAACAATTTTACCAATGTACACAAAAATGAGGAAATTATAAACTTCCCTTGTTTACTTGAAATGAAAATCCAATCGCCGATTTTTCAGATGCACAAATTTCTCTATCACTAATTCATTGAAGTTGCTGGTTTATCGATGTTGCTACTCTATTGACAGCATTGTTATGTTGTCATTGTATTTCTAAGAATAGTTTTTATCCGCTTCATTGTTGAAATCGAGCGTTCGGCTTCTGAAGTGAGAAGAATCAAAGAAGTTTGCAGACTTCTGGAAAAATTTCTTTTATTTCATTTTGTAGCATTACTTGAAATAATGGTACCTCCCCTGTTGCATTTCTAAATTCGCTTCTTTTGTACATAACTTGCAACTCATAACTCCAACTGATAACCTATTGCAGAAAATAATTTTTGTGCTAATTATTTGGTATATATGAAATTTAAAATATGAAATGTATTATATGCCTCTAATTAGCCGGTGTGGTACATATTAAAGATGATGAAAAAAAAAAAGTAATACTTTTAAGGAAAAAGTGTTTATAAATTAAAATTATTAAATATATATTGAAACAATCTGTCTAATTTAATTTTTAAATTCAATAATTCCTCTGCCCTTCTAATATAATTAAATATTAATTCAACGTAACCCGTTCCAAATTTATACAAGAGTATGGGCGCCAGGAAAAGATTACGTCAATTCAATTATTAAAATTAATCTTCAATTGCTATTTCCAATAAATTAAAATCAGGCTAACTGAGTCGATGGGTCTTATAAGAAATAATCGCTATTGCCTACTAATAGCCGATTATTCGATCTTCCATCTGTACAGAGTGGCCGAGGAATCTGAAAAGCAAATATACATTTCTAGCTACTTATTTGTTGGAATTGGCTAAATGAAAATCATCTTTTCTATTCACAGAAACTTGTAAGTTTATTCAATGTTCATTAGTAACAATACGAAACGTACTTTCGGTTATGACCAGTCTCAAACCTTATATTGCAGTACCCGTCTTCGCGCACTCTTGACCGATGTCGCCGCGTAGAAACATTTTCGATCTTTCCTGGTGTCGATGTCTCCAGGTCCAAATACCATCTTCTTTTCTTCCGTTCTGGCACAAGTGTACTCAATTCACTAATCCTCACTAAGTCTCATAGCTCAGTAGTAGTACTAGTACTCAAGTCACTAAGCCTCATAAGTTGATAACAATTAATTTTCCTTTTAAAAGTTCCCAGTTCTTTCTACGCGTCTACTTAAAATATTAAAGTTCAGTAAACTATTATCTGCTTCAAGTACTCCTAGTCCTATTGCCGACAAAATCACCTAAGTGCACAGTTCAAATTTTAGCTGCTGCACTCGAAATATTTCCAAGTTCCAATTTCCGCACATTACATCAATATTCTAAGTCCGACAACCATTCGCTCCAAAGTAGATGTTCATAATTCCCAAACTCCCAACATCAATTGTCTACACACGATCCGCACAGCACCACGACGTAAGTCGGAATGCCTTCACATTCCCCTCTTTCAGGCCTTCAAAACTCCGTCCATACTTTCTACTGTTTCTTGTCAGAAAAAATTCGACCCGCTTTTGTCGAAATACATTGTCATTCCATGCTTAGCCAGTCCCTAAATTACTTACAAATTCAACTAGCTGCGCCCCAGACTGTCATTGCTTTCTCGGCCAATCCCTATACAGTTTATTTTATCAACTAGCCGAGCCCCGTGGTTCAAAGCAATGAAGTTGGTTGACCTTGACGACAACTCGTCTACCGTTGCTATGCCGCCATATTTACATATGTATATCCTTACAACTCCGCCTAGGGAGTACAGGACCTTGTCGTTGGTGGCGGAGCTTGAGTACCCCCATGACCCCGAGAGCTATGCCGGCGGTAGCGTAGCTACTGGTAGGGCCTCCCTTGCCGGACAGGTCAAAGGATAGGGGTGAGACGAAGAAGTACTCCAGAAGAGGACCTAAACGCCAAGAAGAGGACTTCAAGAAGAAATCTCTAGAAGAATCATGCAAAACATCGTTAGCGTGAAAAGATGGCGAAGATGTCCTGGGTAGATGCAACTGCAAAGCCGTAGTGAAGGCGGTGCACCTAGGGTGAGCAACCCGAAAAATTGCCCTGCAAGTTTGGAGGCAGTGAGATGGCATACCCATCACCAAACTAACCTGCATATGGGCTAGAAACCCTATCAGGCAAAAATTAAAATTTCTCACAGATCGCAACAAGTACAACCGGACGCCCCGTATACGACAAGGCAACGAAAAGGATATGATAACGGTTTAGCGGAACATTTACAGATAGTGACTTGGAATGTTAGATCGTTAAAAGGAAAAGAACAACGTATAATCAATATAATGAAAGAAAAATTTGTGGATATAGCCATGTTAACAGAAACCAAGAAGAAAGCTAAAGGCTCAATGGATTTAGATGATTATGCTCTTATATATAGTGGTGTTGATATCAATGAGAGAGCTGCGTCAGGAGTTGCAATCTTAATAAGCAGAAGATGGAAAAATCGAGTTCATTCTTATAGTTGGATATCTGACAGAATTGTCACTCTTCGGTGTAAAGTAGATAGAGGATATATATGCTTCATTTGTGTGTATGCCCCAGAAGAAGGGAAACCTTTGGCTACAGAGGAATTTTACAATTCTCTACAAAAAACTCTCGATGAGACAAATAAAAATGATTATATTGTCATATCTGGAGACCTCAATGCCAGAATTGGGAATGTATCTATTGATAAGATAATTGGCCACAATAACGAAGATGCCCTGAATAAAAATGGACGTAAGCTAAGAGATTTTGCATGTTTTAATAATATGAAAATAATGAACACCTTGCATAAGCCTGAACATAATGAACACCTAAGCATAAACGTATCCATAAGATGACATGGGCAGCACGTGGTCAAATTAGTGCTATTGATTACATCATGGCAAACGATAAAGTAAGCAAACTTTTCACAGATGTAAGAGTCTACAGGAGTTACGATATAGATAGCGATCACTTTGCACTCTTAGGAAAGTTAAAACTACTGAAGAGATGGGTTAAAAACAATAATCGCCAAACTTGTCCCATCCAAAAGATTTGGAAAGTATATTTACTAAATGAAGAATCTGTCAAACTGCTATACCAACAACGTCTGGAGCAACATAACAAAACATATGAAATTAGTAATGACGTGGAAGAAGAGTGGAGGAATTTGAAAACTATAATGGAAGCAACAGCATTCGAAACACTAGGTTTTACTTCAAAGAGAGCGAAGAAGAAAGGGCTTAAAATATGGAATGAAGAAATTGAAGAAGCTGTTAATGAGAAAAAGAAATTACACCTGAGATATTTATCCAATAAATCTCCACAAACTAAGAAGGAATATACCACAATTTCCAACCACGTCAGGTATCTAACAAGAAAAGCCCAACAGGAATCATGGGATAAATATATAGCTGATATTGAAAATGACATACATGGACGGCAGAAATCCGCGTATAAAATTATGAGGCACCTTAATAGACAAGAGAAGGATGTAGCAGATATACAGGTAATTAAGTCAGAGGAATGGCTCTCTTATTATAAGAACTTATGGACAAATAAGAATGAGAAGGTAGACAAAAATGAAAACCTTATTAAAGACAGCGTAGACCAGATAGAATTTGAGGAACTGGAAGAGGCATTAGCTAAAATGAAAAATAGGAAAGCTAGTGGTAGTGATGGCATTAAGGCAGAAATGCTTAAATGTGCAACTAAAGAATTTAAAATAAGGCTTCTCCACTTCTTCAACCTATGCTGGAATAGAAGGAAAATACCAACTGATTGGAAACTTGGTAGTTCTGCCTATTTTACAGAGGTATAAGTCTCCTAAACGTTGCGTATAAGGTATACTCCAAAATTGTGACCTCTAGATTAAGGAAAATTGCAGAAACAATGCTGATGGAAGAGCAAAGTGGCTTTCGCCAAGTCTTGCATAGACAATATATTTGCCTTAAAACAAATTCTAGAGAAACACAGGGAATATAACAAAGAAACCCACATCTTGTTTGTAGATTACAAGAAAGCTTTTGACACTGTAGCCAGGCATCCTCTTTGAAGTACTAAGAAAGAAAGGAATCCCTGAACATCTGATTCTTGTAATTGAAAGTATGTATAATGAATCCGAAATATGTATTACTTGGAAACCAGATCGAAAAGCGAAAGTGGACCAAGGCTTACGACAAGGATGCAGTCTTTCACCGATTCTGTTTGATATCTACATAGACGAAGCTCTTCGCGAGTGGAAGACCAGATTAAAATTTTATAGTTTAGACTTAACGAGAACAAAATTATGGACAATACTTTTTGCAGATGACCAAGCAATAATAGCAGAAAGAGAAGATATATTACAAAAAGCAACTCATGAACTGCAGCGGATAATGTCAGAATATAATCTGGAAATATCGGACACCAAAACGAAAGTGATGGCATTCCAAGGACGATACCCGGTACGCTCAAAAATTGTAGTAAATAATAAAACTGTAGAACAGATACAGCACTTCACATTCCTGGGAGCAGACATATCATTTTATGGCGAAATCGACATAAATAAGAAAATAGAACGATTCAACCAAATGAATGGTACCATAAGAAGAACACTCAGTTCAAAAGTGAGAAGAGACACTTTCATCAAATTTTATAAAGTTATGTCAATACCAACTTGCTTGTATGGGAGTGAAGTGTGGACAATGACAAAAAAAGATATCTCAAGACTGCAAGCAGCAGAAATGAGATTTCTTAGAGCGGTAGCGGGATATAGTGTCCTAGATAGACAAAGAAACACAAAAATCCGAAATGAGCTAAACGTAGAATGTCTCATAGAGAAAGTCACCAACTACAGACTCTCTTGGCAAGAACATCTATTTATTTTATTTATTTATTTATTTTACGTCAGAAAAACAGTTAAAAACTGCGTATGACGTGCTATGGGGAAAAGTGAATTGTGTGCACATTTTCAAAATTCTGTGATCCCTACACTTACTCATATACTACTTAAATCTTGAATTTTGAAAGGAGAAAAAAAAAAAAACTCCCATGCAATAAAATCTATGTTCAAGGATAAACAAGCAATAAATTTTGAATTTTGAAATTTTGAAAGGGAGAAAAAAAACAAACAAAAAAAAACTCCCATGTAATAAAATCTATTTTCAAGGATAAATAAGCAATAAATTTTGAATTTTGAAAGGGAGAAAAAAAAACAAAAAAAAACTCCCATGTAATAAAATCTATTTTCAAGGATAAATAAGCAATAAATTTTGAATTTTGAAATTTTGAAAGGGAGAAAAAAAACAAACAAAAAAAAACTCCCATGTAATAAAATCTATTGTCAAAGATAAATAAGCAATAAATTTTGGCTCTTATTACTTCCTGTACTACAATAAATTTTGGCTCTTATTACTTCTGTTGCGAATGAACAACGACCGCATTCCTAAACAAATGGCAAATTATCAACCAAGAGGAAAGAGAAACATAGGACGTCCAAGAATGCGTTGGAAGGACCAGTACTAAGCGACGTAACAGGCATCATGCCTAAATACTTGAAGATAAGAAGAGATATCCTTACAATACACCTTGTTTACAATAAATGTTACGCCATACACTGTCCCGCATATTGGTATGTCACAATATATATATATATATATATATATATATATATATATAATATATATATAATTGGTTTGCCCCAAATTAATTAAAAATTCAATAAAAATAATTATATATTTATAACAATGTAATAATTATAAATCATACTTAATAATAATAATAACACTGGTTTTTACTAATAATTTTGTTACAATCGTGAAAATGATACAATGAAAGAAACAATTATTTAATTTGAGTTTACTAACGTTGGTCGAACTAAAAATCCAAATTCCCACGTGTTGGCCCTCCTTTGTTTTTTGTTTTCCTACTTTGTTCGCATAGAATATGAATTATTAATTATTACGGCTATTGGTTCAGAAGGTAACGTGCCTTTTCCTTGCGCATGGAGCTTCCAAGACTTCAATTTCTGGGGTTGAACTGGATATTTTAAACTAACCGGTCCGCGGCAATTTTTTTATTGCAGATTACAGTTTGCAACGGTTAAGGGCACATTTTGGCGTAGAGTATAAATTGTTACGGGGTTCGAACCCGGGTATTTTAAACTAACCGGTCCGCGGCAAATTTTTTTATTACAGATTACAAGGGAAATTTTGGGTAGAGTATAAATTGTTACGGCTATTGACTCAGGAGGTAACGTGTCTTTTCCTTGCGCAGGGGTTCCAAGTTCAATTTCTGGGGTATTTTAAACTAACCGGTCCGCGGCAAATTTTTTTATTAATATATTAATTTATTAATATTCAATATGCAGCATCATTCATATACATTCCACAGGAGCTGTCCATCAATCATTCCATACACTCCTATCATTGACCATCATTCCGTTAAAGATCTATGGATTACAGTGACGTAGGCGATAACCGAGAACTAGCTGAGGAAGGTCGCGGCTACCTCAGCTGGTTATCGATAAGTAGGGTCCCGGCCTAGTGAAGTACACAGATAGGGAATGGTGAGGGAGTGGGGGAGGCCTGCACCCAAGACCCTACTATGGTAGACGAATGGCAGGGAGTGATTGTAATGCCAGGCGAAGCGAGGGGTACAGCTTGAAACTGACCCCTGAGGGGAAAACAGAGTTTAGCTTCCCTAATACTTGTATTTTATATAATAAATGTGCAAAATAGCATTCACATAAGATTTATATTTAAAACTAGCCCGTAAGATATCGCGTGGAAGAAGGGTGGGCAAGAGGACTCAAGAGGAGGCCGCTGAATGCTGTAATGAGTGTGTGTGCCTCATGGAGAATGTGTAGCTGAGGCGTCAGGAGGGATCAGCGGATGGGTCACGTGTCGACCGCTAACAGTTGTAGCGGCGTTATCTAATTATGGGCCTATTCATTGAAGGTGATTATGTTTCCATCGATAATTATGTCGGACCAGCTCGACAGGGCGTCAGTCTCACGTCAGGGGCGGCCAATGCAGCTGACATGAATCTCCAAGGTTCTCAACGCTTGATCTACTCAAGTACATTTGGGGCATGTGTAATGGACATTATTGTTTTATCCAATTGGATAAGTGGTTTTTGTATTAATCAAAAACATCTTCTGAATCGTCGTATGTTTCTGGTGGTATAGTTACACAACGCGTAAAATGGGTCGTACGTATTAGAATAACTCATTTCTTTCATTTGTAAATTGTAATTCATCTAATAAAGGGAAGAGTCTGAAAAGTTGTTTTTTATGGTTATTCAATTACTTATCAATCCTGAATGAATATCTATTCACAGAAGATATTTTCTCAAATAAATACTAATATCAGGTGCAATCGTAAATAATATTGTTAGAAATTAAAGTGAAGTGAAATAAAATGTAGAAATTGACATTATACTCGGAATTTTCTCACAATTCGAAAATTCTCTTCAAGTTTTATCATTTTTATTAAGCGTACAGTCAACATTTAATATAAAAAGTGGACACCCCTGACCCGTCATATATCTGCCTAATAGCCCGTACATTATAGAATGCTTGTCCTTTCGATTGATTGAATATGGAGAACCCAATTATCATGATCTCTCACTGAAATTTGATCGGCTCGAAGCGGCGCTTTTTACCGAGAATCCCGCCAATTTTTTAAATAATGACAGCACGGTTGAAAACAATTTGAAGCACCCTGTAATAAAAGCCTAATTAATAGTAACTCATAAATCTGGCGGCGATGGGGAAAGGAGGCGCGCGAGGCCTTGGCTGGCGGGCGATGGAAGCGGGCGCCCGTCCCTTCGTTAGCAGGCGCAGACGCAGGCGATGGAGGCACAGCCTGTTCATGCATATGAAAGAGAAGGCGGAGATGGCCTCGCGGTTGTGCCTTGTGGAAAGCGCTGGTGGTGATGAAGATGGAAATTAGTGATAGAAATGCCCGCGACCAACATTCAGAGGGAAAGAGGGTGGCTAAAGTTGGGGTGCAATTCTGCGGTGGCGTTGGGGCAACAGCAATGGTGACTGGGATAACAGACGTGGCATCAGCGTTGGAGATGACAACCCTTTCTGTAATGGTAGAGGCACCGGCGGAGGTCTTTGTAGTTACAAAAGGACTGTCATGGTAATGATAAAGAAAATGTTTAAAAAATTGCTGATTTCAAGTGCATAAAGAGTATGTGGCATTTGCGACAATTCGTTGGTAAGATCGACTGAGACAACTATTTACGGAGCGGTAATGGAGGTGATAGTAACAGTATTGAAGGGAGGGTTGAGAAGTCTATACCTACTCACGTGGTTTGTAGGATTGTGACGTGAAAAATTGTATTCAATAGATGCCGAGATGGCCAGTCAAACTTTCTTGTGTGTCAAAATAAGGTTTGAATCGCGGGTACCTACGACACCAATAGTTATAGAGCTACGATGGGTCTACAACTAATATATACGTCTGTACGTGTTTGCCGCGCAGAATATGGCTTGCCAGTGATGTCTGCTCATATGTAGGCGCATGCGATAGTCTCGAAGGAGCTTTGTGCAGAAATTTACATGAATGTGCCGCGGGTGATCGTTAAGTTAGGATGTCGATTCTGGTGTTGTCGTCAATACCTTGTGGGGTGCAATCTGAACCTTGAGTTTTACTGAGAGAAATTCATATTCAGGTGAAAAAGCGAAAATAGTTCACGATGGTTTTACGAATGAAAAAATACTTGGAATTTTAAAACACTCCAGTTGGAGGAAAACTTTCTTAGAAAGGATTGCAATAATTTCAAAATTCCTGGTGCCAGATGAATGTGTTACGATAGAGTCTGAAAGGACACAAAACAGGAGCAAGAGGAGACCGCAGCTGATCAATCAGATGTAAGAGCCCGGCAACCTCCCGTTGGTGTTAAATCGAGTGATATTTAAATCACAGATTAATATTGGACATTCGATACAATATCATCATAATTGTTTTCATGAAAAATATTCCCGATCCGAATTGCGCGAACTTACAAATTTTATCCCATTAAATGCTACAATAATTTTATTAAATATTTATTTTTTCCTTTATTAAATTATTTTTAATTTGATATTTTCTGAATTAGTAGTTTGAGAAATAAAAATGTAATATGCCTTTTTCAATTTTTTGAACGTAACACGACTTAACACTCTTAAACGTTATTGGCAGGTTACCAAACAATTCTAAATTTAGGTCCATCAAAACTTTATAGTAGTAACTGTAAATTGTACTTGTCAAAATAGTTCCTGCTATGCATGAGGTTTTGAATGGTATCTGGATGCCGCAATTACAGCAAGCAATAAAATATTTTCATCTCGAAATTGCTTCATTTTCCATAATTATCTCCTTGTTTTATTTCTACCTCGTATTACATAACACGAATGAGCTCTCAAACGAATTTGCCTGGCGTGCATTCATTAATAAAAACTGCTGCTTTAAAAATATATGAACCAGGGCGTCAGGTTTCTTGTACTAAGAACATCTAAAAAAAGTAATGTAGATTTAGATCGTAAGCGTGCCTCTTGATGTACCCGGATATGAATATAAAATTACCATCGAAAGCGAATTAATCTCGATCAAGGGACCTAAAGAGCAATCGCGGGACTTTCCAAGAACTTTTTTAAACGGTTTCTTACATACCGCTTCGCCACTGCATACACCGCCATAATTTTCATTTTAACGCTCCATACACAATGACACACGTTTAGGTGGTCACACGCTGTTTTGAACGGTTAGCTCTTGATGCACGATACGTACTTGTCATTAGTACCGTTTGTGTACTAGTTGTTTGTCATTAGTATTCGTGCATGATGTTATAAAATGTATATGTAACGCACTTTCCGATTTGGAATTCTTTAAATAGAAACATTTTCTAAACAAATACATCTTATTTCACTTGTACTATTTAACTTAAATAATAGTTTGAAATACAACTCTGAATAAAACAGATAATGCATTTTCTTCACTCAATAAAAATCACTATTTACTTCAGAAAAATAAAGACCCGCAAAAAATGTTACCAAATACTCAAAATGTTAGTTCAATATTGCACTAACTCATTCATAAAAGTTTTGAAAAGTTATAAATAAGAGGAGGATTTTGATGACCTAAAACATCGCCAAAAATGATCAAGAAAATGCTCTTAAAATGATTTATAAATGCCCAAATAAAAATGACATAAAATATTATCAAAAACAGTTCAGATGAACAACTTGAGCTGTTTGATACGTAATCGAAGCTTCTTGCCTTCGTTCGAGAGAACTCAACTTGCAAACTTTTGGTTTGGACTGTTCTTTACCAGGAAAACTCTGTCTTTAGTTATCCCGAAATCGGCCGAACCGGCGATGGCGCTGATATACATCACAAGAATTACACACAACGCTATCAAAACAATATCTGACCGAACAAATCCATTAGGCTACTGAGTAATTCTATGTAGAACATTTGTTGCATCTCATAAATATTATTTAAAGAAAGTGCCATTAAAAAGACATTAAAATCGATGAAATCAGCAGAAAATGCAAATTAAAAATGACATAAAAAATAAAAAATGACTTATTAGTCGAAATCGACAAAAAATGCGAAATAATGACCTATAAAAATGGGTCATTTCCTTTTGCCATAACATAAAATGAATTTCTAAACCAAACGGCATTGTTCTGAGGTGAAAAGAAAGAAATGACACTTCATTAAAATCCGGCCCCTGCCTCGGCCTCGAGGGCTGCCTGCACTCGTAAGTGACGCCGGCCCTGACGCCTAGGTGGCGTGCGCCCCGGGGAAGCGGCGTAGCTCTCCCGCTTGCTCTCCCGAGGTTGACCACTAGCAAGCTTAAAACTGCACGCGATGTGGTCCATATGTTGGAGACATCAAATTTTTAAGAAACGCAACTTGTGTATCTTTATGTATGAGTAATTGAAATGAAAATTTCACTCTAGCTGTCCAGAAGAAGAAATGTCTTTCCTTGAAACTTTGAGCAATAGACGTGAAGAAAATTTAGAGAAATTTATGAAAAATGAAACTAAAACTTATGAAACTTTGGAAAAACAAGTCGATTATGAAAACAGAATGAAATTTAATTAACAAAATCGGAAATTATCACTTTCGTAAATTTAATAAATAAAGAACACGAATATTACATTATGAAATGATTAATTAAAAAGTTAAAAAGGGAAAACATATGAAAAAAGACCTTTAATATTACGATCAAGTTTTATGACACTACAGTGAAATCTAGACCCATCACCTAAACACAACATACGTAATAAAATCTAACGAAATTTTGAGCACGAAGAGCAAAAGAAATATTATATACTTAACATACATACACTCATACTTTTGAACAATCTTTCTTACCTTTGAAGAATTTTTTAGTTCTGCGTGAAAAATAAAGTGGATAAACATTCAAAAGTTCTCGGGCTTTTGAATATTATGGATATGAACAGATCTGAATGAAAATTAATTGATCATTTCAAAATATAATTTTAAATACATGAATGAAAGGACACTTTACAGGATAGAGAGAAAATAATAAGCAGAGTCAGAGTTAATAAGAAAGAGCAGACAATAATAAAAATATGCTATATTTTTTTTTCAGTAGCTTGCTGTGTATACAGATGTAAAATTTACTAACTTGCTACCTTTGGAAAAAAGAAAATAGCCAGAATACAGACTAAATATATTAAATTTCTAGTTGAGATTGTGTGATATAATTTAACAAATAAGACAGACAGAAAAAATATATTTTATTCAAGAAAGGTAAATAGTCTGATGGATGACTCGTAGATCTATAATTGCGAGAATAAAATTGCCGTCGCCCAGTGTACTTTGCGAAAACAAAATTACCAAAGTAAATTTTAAATTAAAGATTAATTGGAAAATAATCGGTTTGCACAAGAAGAAGAAGAAGAAGAAGAAGAAAAAGAGGAGGGAGATGAGAAGATGAGGAGGATGAAGAACACGAAAATTAAGAAGAAAAAATTTAATTAATTTAGAAATTTGCCACAGATTGAACATTTTTTAATCTTTTCTCACTGACGCTTCTCCCTATAATATATTTAATGTTTCATAAAGCGTTTATATGAAAAATACTTCAGTTAATTTGAGAGTCACCAAATTGCTTTTAGACTAGTGGATCGTGAATATACTAAAAAAAAAGTTATTGTATTGCGTTTATATTGGAATTTTTGCTATAAAATAATGACTGATTTTGAACCTGAGATCTTACGATACAGTTATTGTTTAACCTCGAACACATGCCATTATTATTTTACAGTTACATATTATTTCATGTTAAATATTCCTACAACGAATTATTTGATGTCTATTGTATCATTCTAGTTTAGAATTCACACAGGAACAATTTGGACTCCTATCTAAAACAGGTGTTGCTTTCTCTGATCAATTTTTCACAACGTTATCTAAATTCATAAAGAATTCTTATAATTTTTTAGGAAAATTTGAGAACTTACACGATTATATTTAATACATTAATATATGTATGGACATAATGTACTTTCGGTTATAGTGAACGAAAGTCACTGCATCCCATCTACGTACTTAACAATAAAAAATACTAGAAAATTCTGTAATAGTGAACTCTCTTCATCGGATACAGCGAACAGAAGTAGTATAAGGTTAAGATAAAAAATAGTTCATCTCCGGATCGACCACGAATTTCAATTTCCACATAAGGATTTGCAGGCAGAGGATCTCGCGAGTTATTTTTGCAACATTTGTGGCGAATAAAAGGAACTGAAGGAAAATTGTTTAGCTTATGTTTGCCAATTCTGTCGATCCTCTTCGACGCGGGCTACGTCATGAAAGCAAGTGAACTTCCATCTCGCTAGGACGTCGGTAAAGGATCATCCAGAGCAGGAGAAAACGGGAATGGTTGACAAAGAGGATACAAATGAAGAAATCGTTACAACAGTGTCACAGCCATTCAAGGATATAAAAGGTTCACTAAGATAATTTGAAAGTGTATACAATGTAGAGTCAAGTATGGAGAAAACATGGGCTCTGCAGTAGGATCTGCAAAAATTATTAACAAATAGACGTCTGAATAGAATAACTTTAAACAGTGAAGTGTAACAAAAATATTATTTTAAAGCTAAATGAACTTGCGAATTCTCGATGTTTCCACTGAAACCCTGAAGTAACAAAAACAAACATCGTGAAGGAATTATTTAATTTCGTCACACTTAATGTAGTGAACCTCTGATATAGTAATAAAAAAATGTTGGTTGACAGATGTTCACTATAATTGGAGTCACATATACTTAAACTTTTGCTAGTTTCTTTCAACTTTATAAGTAAAATTTTGTTATTTCAACCAATTTTATTCTGTGATCAATATATTCAGAACTATTCCATTTCAAAAAGCACTCTCCGAACTGTTTCACTTTCACTTCGGAGTAAGAGATTCTCTGGAAATATTCCCGACGCACCTGCGCTCGACTCCAGCAGCGCAGCCCGCGGCCACCTTGCGAACCTCCGCCGCAGTCCATCAGGCGCGCGCTCCGCCTGCCAGCGCCGCCCGCCTCGTTAATAGGAGCTCCCTAACGGCTCCTTAAATGCTTTATTGTCACCCCGGTCGGAGGCCGCCGCCGAGTGATGTATAGCGAATACCGGGCGCGGGGAGAGCGAGGGAGGGCTTCTGTAAGAGTGAACGGGTTTTATTGAATCGTCCCTGCAGCGGCGCCGGTCCGCGGGTTCGGCAGGTCGGCGCTTGCGTAACGCGCAGATTTAGTTTCAGAAATCGGACGTCAATCTCATCTGGTTAAGTGTTTCAGGAGTTACGAAACTCGTAAATTTTGTTATTTATGTTGGGATACTTTGCACCGGAGATTGTTTTTCAAAGAGGATAAAGGGGAAACGAGCTGCGTCATAAAATTCGATTGCCCAACATGTAATACTTGCACGTACACGCCCGAGTGTTGCTAAATCAAGTTGTTGGTGTAAGAGTATTGTCTCATGAAGATAGAATAATTTTTCCCTTGGGAAAGAAACTGTTTCTTGGTTGCGTGAGTTTTTCAGTTCGAAAGGACTAATTAATCAGAAAACAGATTATTCATAATTAAATATTTTAACCTGAAACGATTAGTTTTACATTGCAGGCCTCTTTTGTGTACGTAAATTCTCCTTTTGAAGGAACCGAAAACCCTTATCTCTTATTGCACTTCACGTGGAGGAGCTGACCCCCCCCCCATCGAAAACGCTCCGATTGTCGGCCTTCGTAATTAATATCAAACAACCAGCCTGTGAACGTGTAATTTCCAATGAATTTTATCCCAAAATACTTTGTTCTCGAGGCGTTCCTATCTAGGGGGTTTATGAAATGAAGTCGTTTGGCGAGGTATGTTAAGAGATAACATCTGACACGTGGTTGAATAACGAAATTAAAAATGAAAGGAATATTCATATGGATTTTATTTTATGCACTTTTATTGAGCCTAATGCACCGAGAATCAGCTTTACCACTACATATTATTTTAATGTTTCTTGTACTTTATTTAGAAAATGTCATCCGTTCAACTAATAATAGCAGTGCAACCACTACAAGAATTAAAAATAATCTAACTCATATTTCTATTGCTTCTTATTAAATGTAAAACATCTCAACGAATTAGATGATTTTTTAAAAATTTGCCTTTTACTATGCTCACTATAACGGAACCACAATAAATAATATCAATGAATAGAAAGACAATACTCTTACATTCGAGAAAATGATATTATCAGATGAACTTGGATTTGGGATGTCTAATTGTAAAATTGCATAAGGGATTAAATGAGAGGGGTGTCAATATGTCAATCTTGGCAAGAAAAAGAGTTCAAAAAGTCAGCCAAACGTCTGAGATGGCAGGAGTTGTGACGCGTATGGAGTCGACGGTGAGGTTCGTGAAGGTCCGTAACGGCTTGAGGGAGGAGACGGCGGCAGTCGCAGAGGCACAGGTGGCGTGGGGGCCGAACACGCCCTGACGGCTTTATACAAAGCGTCGAACCAGCCGCACGGCGGCGGAGGCTTAGCGCTGCCCACGGCTACTCGCGAGATTATACTCTAAGTGTTTCTTTCATGGCGCGAGATCTAATTATGAACAATGCATCATAATTTAAGGCAAATCGTGGTCCGGACTGCCATTACAGGCACACGCTGCGGCCCTCGGAGATGGACTTGACTGTATGGTAATTCGTGTGCCCTCGCCGCCCCCGACTCTCAATAGATATTCAGACACTGAAATAGAAATGAAGATATTTCAAGAGGCACTGGGTGGGCCGGCGCAACTGCAGCGCGCCCACGCCCGCCCGAGTCCGCACGCCTGCGCGCTTGCCCGCGCCTTCGCCCGCGCCAGCCTCACTGCGGGACCGCGGGCGGCGCGATCAAAGAGAGCACTTTTCGCGCGCGTAGCTGATGGAAACGCTTCAAGTGAGTCGCCCTTGTCTCAGACTTGAACAGCGATTTCAAAGCTTCACGTACACTTCTTTGAATGAAGGTTTTTAGCGACAGAGGTACCTCAGGACATCAAATGATGTCAGTGCAGTACCTCTGACTGGGAGGTCCTACGGTTCGAGTCACGATGGTGACAAGATTTCCAGCACTAGCTTGCTAGATAGCTAGAGCGAATTCAGCCGCTCTCTGGAAGAGAATTCAAGAGGCCGGCTGTTCTAATCGCAAGTTTTCCGTGGTTTCTCCGATCAACACCAGGCGAATGCCGGTGATGGTACCCTAACAAACGGGCTTACAGACCGCGCGCGATCTTTCCTTCCTCTTCCTTGTCCTATCATCATTCCTTATTAACACACACACACACACACACACGTACTCTTATTTGCACAACACTGCCGCACTTGTCTCGAGACCAGTCGGGAGCATAGAGCTTTCGCAGACTGCTCGGCTGGTAGGAGATAACTGGAGAGCAAAATACCGTAAGGCAACGTGCAGGTCGGTGCCGAATCTCGCAATTCAGCGGGGATAGATTACTGGCACGTACGGCGAGAAAACGTGCACGACACTTGGGACTAATTAACACAGCTGCTGACGCGCTTCAAAACACGAAATAATCAATCAACTAATCAAGGAAGATTTAACTTCAAAGATCAATGCATGAAAATTCTAAAACCATTACGTACTATTTCATATTTCATACTCATAAACTGCATATCAAGATTTCATTTTATCGAATATAGTTTTTGGGAAGACAAAACTGAAATGTCTGTATGACTTGATGTTCGGTAGAAAAAAGGAAGGAAAACAGTGTTCACTAGTAGCCGCCCCTATGTTGTAACTTTCATTTCACCTGATGCGATTTCAACTTAGAATAATTTTCATTTTCTATAATGGTAATCTTTTCACAGTTTTAATTTTTATGTAACTAATTTAGAAAACTATATTAATTAATATTGTTTTGATGCATTTCAATGTAATAGTGGACAAAATCGTTAAATGCATTTTTTTGAACACCGTATATTCCTTAACGACAATATTTAAACAATTATTAAAGTAATTAAAATGCAAGAGTAATATCGTTTTTGAGTAACCTGCCATGAAACATAGTGGATCAGAGATTTTTTGGTTGCATTTGGAAACTCCCATGCTTGTCCAATGTTTCCTAGATAAATATGCCATATGATGGTGGGAATTATTCCATCGCTCGGCCCTGAGATTGGGAAAGGCATACGAATGGGAAAAGAATAATCCCGAGAGGTCCCTGGACTGTTGATATTGAGTCACTACTCCGAAATTCGTTTAATTGGGAACCTGGAAAAGGACTGATCGGATTAGCCGCCATAGAGCATTCTCTGCCAGGGAGAGGTCGGCTTTGACGCAAATGTCAAAAATCAGCCCATCGTCACTACTCAAACCTATACGATCTACCTGTCCAGGAAACTTGAGTTGCCAACTCCTTACACTACCACAACCGGATTTTTATTATTATTATTATTATTATTATTATTATTATTTATTTTTTAATTGAAGTAATAAATACTTTTTAGTGATATTGATTCTACTATTGTTGCACTAAACTATTTCAATTTTGATTTGAATGAGATTTCTCTAATTACGTTAAAGCAAGCGCGTTCTCGCTCTCTATGTTGAAAAACACCACTGAAACGACAGGGTCTAAAACTTCCAAGTGCACGCAGTAATACGGAACCCAAAGGTCGGCACATATGAGACAATTTATCGTGCGTTCGAATCGCCCGCAAGCGCGGATTCCTTCCCTCAGCCTCTCCAGCGCAGACAAAGGCCGCGAGCGGAGCTGTTGTCGCCATGGCGCGGCGCGGGGCGCGGCAGTCACGGTTGGCGCGCGCGCGACGCCCTAGCCCACCCCGGGGGCGCGTTCATTTACAGGGGATTAGCATTCCGGGCGGCGCGGCAGCGTCGGCGCAGATGGGCGCAGGGGGTCAGTGGGAACCGAAGGCGCGGCCCGCGGGTCGCCCGCGTCGCCACCTGCGCCCCTGCCGCCTCGCCCCCGCCCTCCCCCAAGTCCCGCGTGCCGCCACTCTGCCCGAGTACCCGAGGTACAACCAGTTCTTTAAATAACCCATTAGGGCCATCGGTTTGTTACAGAAAATATATCTTTCAATCAGTCCAATTCACTTCAAAACATTGTTTTTTTTAGCATCAACTTGTCCTTTCATACTAACATATACTTAAATACTACATTTAGACCGTGCTCGTAAAATCAGTCCTTTTTTAAACTTGTTTAAGGTCGCTTTTCAACTACAGTGTTCATATAGAAACATTGGGAGTAACGGTAACGGTATACGGACACACACACACAGTCATGCTCCGGGCGGGATTCGAACCTGCGACCCCTCTGGCACGAGACAGCTCGATCTTCAGCCTTAGGGACTATGTCACCAATGTTATAATCAGAATACAACAATTGTAGATTTTTGGCTTGTTAATATTCAGTCAATCAGTATAAACCTGATTGAATCTTTAAATGATCATAATAAGAATTTTATCTCCATCTTATCTCCGGAATAATTGTCTTATTAACAATCCATTCGATTCCGTCCAATCTCAGCGCTTATGCATCTTTCATTACAGCATCTCAGCTTGATTGCGAACATCAATATTCTGCAGAACACCTCAAGACACCTTGTGTCAAGCGTCATCACCTCCTGCTGCTGGCTCCGCTGACCTGCATTGTATGCAGAATGCGAGTACATTTTTCAGAGTTACAAATGGCCTACGCAAACGGAGCGCCATCTGGTAGCCCTTGTGTGACTTTCCCACGGAATACTTTCATCAGCGGCTCCGTCTGTAGGGGAAGCGTGTATATGATAATGTAATATTCTAATTCTAGTTATCGCTGGGCAACAGTTGCCGCCTAATTAGAAGTGGCCACAAATTGCTCGAACGGGGGAGACACGTTAGAACCGTTAGAACATTTCTTGCACCACCATCTTTCTTTCTTAGACACATCGAATTCTCCTTTCATCAAAAGGTTTTCTTTTTTTTTCGCTTAACATGTAATTGGCGTGCAATATTGTTCTGTTTTGACATACTTGCATAGTGAAATTGTCTTCTGATGCTTTCGCCAGCTACAAACCTGCCATAATGGGGATTACATACCATAACACCTTCAGTTTTATTAACACAAAATTTTAGAAGGACAAATCATATAAAATGTACACATTGCCTTCTTTGTGAGGTTCAACCGTCTGAGTTAGCTCAGAGCCAACGTTGCCTCTCTCTCTCTCTCTCTCTCTCTCTCTCTCTCTCTCTGTAGGGTCTCCGACCGGGAGATCCTAGAATTCGAATTCTGTCGGTGGCGGATTTTCGACACTACCTATTCAAATTCAGCCTGTTGTCTAGAGAAGCACAGGGAGCGGGGGCTCAGTGCATCAACTGATGTCACCGCAGTGCTTCGGACCCCGAGGTCCTAGGTTCGAGTCCCGACGGTGACAGGATTTTCGACACTAGCTTGAGAGCTAGGTCGATGGCTGGAGGAGAATCCTAGCAGCCGGTTGCTCTGATCGGTAGTTTTCAGTGGTTTCTGTAATCAATACCAGGCGAATGTTGGAGTAGTACCCTAACAAACGGGCCATGCACCGCGCGCGATCTATTCTTCCTCTTCCTTGTCCTATTCTCACCCCTTGCACTACACTACCACACATGCCGGGAGACCGGTTAGGGACTTATAACTTGTCCCGGATGGCGCGGTGCCCCGCTGGTGGGAGATACCTGACTAGGGAAAACCCCGCTAGTTGACGGTAGGTCGGCACCGGATTTCGCCATACAGTGGGGTGAAGATCACTGCTCCCCGGTAAAAAACATGCACTACACTTACGAGACTAATGACCTCGTTAGTTGACGCGCCCGAAATCTATCAATCAATGAATCTGGAGACACAGAATTCAACTGGTAGTTTTCTATGATTTCTCCGATCAATACTGGGCGAATGTCTGAAGAGTATAAGCACGAGGTCCACGGACCGCGTGCTATCATTCCTTCCTCTTCCTTGTTTCATCCTCACCCCTCGCTTACATGCACACCATGCACTACACTACCACACATGACATGAAGGCAGTCGGGAGCTTAGAGATAGGCCAGGATGGGGGAGAAAGGAAATTCCCCGCAAGCCGATGACAATCTCACCATCCAGAGGGGTAGGAATCACCGCCACCTCCCGCGATAAAACATTCACTACACTATTGGTGTGGTGAATGTTTTTGACTAATGACCCTAGCTGGTGACGTGCCCGGAAAATTCAATCAATCAACCTTGCAAAGTCCAGATTGTACTATTTAAAATACCAATAACGTCCAAAAACAGAGAGTGATTTTTTTGTCGAGCCATGGTCAACTTCCTTCAAACCATCTAGCTCTTTAGGAGGATCACTGGAAATGTGACAGAAAATCGTTGATTTGTGTATTTTATGTCGTTCCAAATTATCAAGCTTTTAAGTCTAGCAATTAATTATAACCGCGATATTTTATTGTATGCAGTCACTTTTGACTAAAATCAATATTTTTTCACATACATATTTGTTTACACGACTGTTCCCACCAAACTATGGCACTAATCGTGCTCTTTTCGTGGTCTTATCCCCAGATGTCTCATCAGTCTAGGCATCACAATCTTCGCCACTTCTCTGACCAAGATGTTTTATGCTCGTCCGCGTACCGGCTCCGCGAGGCCGCGTATCAACTTAAACGGTTGACTGTTTTGTTCATAATAAAAGCACGTGGGTAAGTAAGCACGCGTATGATTAATTCGTCACGATTACAAGTGTGTGTCTGAGTGGCGGGGCCTGTTATTACGGGATCATTAGGGGGGCGCAGCCAGAGGTGTGCAAACCGCGCGCGCACGGGTCGTGACCACCCGAAGAGCGGCGGGCGGCTGGAATTAAATCCCGGTACGTCACAGCGGAGGCCGCTCCGGCCGCGCCCGCCGCCGCGGGCGCCGCCGTCCACGTGTGCCCCCTCCTGCCACCCGCGCTGCGTCGCTCGCTACGCGATGCGGTGGGATTTGAGTGCGATCTTATGCAAAGTGGTGAAGTCACCGCAGGAACAGGTGAAGAAACAAATTTCATACCGCGAATGGTTTCGTGAGTTTATGGAATTCAAATTCTAGACGCACTTCTTATTGTAATACTGGGATAGTTTGCAATGAGAAGTGTAAAAAATGATATAGTCTTAAAATAGAGTGGCCACATCTTTTTCAAGACGGAAAAATAATTTAAATAATATAAACAGCAACTCTTTTACTGTATTCAATTGTGACGGACAACTTTGTGAGTAAAATTTCTTTGCATTTTATCTTTATTCCATTTGGATCTGTCGTAACCGAAGAGCGGTGCGCGGCTGGGATGAAATCTTGGTCCATCACAGCGTCCACGTGCCCGTGCGCTTGTCCTCCCTGCCTCTGGCCTGTCGCCTGCGCTTCGCCCCTGTCCGCACAGCCAAGATCTCCGTGCAGAAGTGGGGTTTCAAAGCAATCTTATGCAAAGTGGTGAAGCCATCGAAGACGTAGATGAAGAAACAAATTTGTTACCAAGAGTGGTTCCCTGAACATTTGAAATTCACATTTTAGACGTACTTATTATTGGAGTACTGGAATAATTAAATATGCCGTAGCTTCCAAAAAACAGCCTCCTATAGCAATATGTTGCAGAGATACAATTAGAAACGTGCGTTTTGCTTTTTAATTTTTTCTCAGCTTCTATTGCATGGATCAGACTCAAAAACTTTTAGCATCAAGGAAAAATAGTTGAATTTGACTGTATTTCTGTCAAACAATTTGGGCGCCAATTCAAATAGAAAAAAATACGTTTTTGAAATTAATTGGACGGGATAACGTTCGAGTACTGTCTCAGTTTTTTTCCAACAATGTATCTTATAACACCCTACAACATATATTGTTTTCGGATTTTTAAATAGTGGAACGGCAATGAAAAAAAATTAAACCCAATTTTTAAAATTTGAAATTTGCGCCAAAATGTGATTATTAAGTCCTTAGTATTTTGTCGTAATTTCATTGGATCTGTCATAACTGAGCAGCACACTGGAATGAAATCCCCGTACACCACCGCGTCCGCGTGCACATGCTCGTTTCCCTTTATCCTCGGCCTGCCACTCGCGCTGTTACGCGCTCGCGCAGCCAGAATCTCCGTGAAGTAGTGGAGTGTGAATGCGATCTTATGCAACGTGACAAAAGCACTGAAGGGTATGTGAGGAAACAAATTTGATACCGTGAGTGATTTTCTGAAGATTTGAAATTCACATTTTAGACGCACTTGTTGTTGGAATGCTGGCATAATTTGTATTAAGAATGTATAGAAAATGATATCAAAGTCTAAAAAGGTGTGACCACATCTTTTTCAGGTTCGAGAAAGAATTTCAGTTATTAATGCAAATAGTAACTTTTCATGTTATTCGTCAAAATTCCGTCAATTCGTGGCACACAAATTTGCGAGTAAAATTCCTTAGCATTTTCTTATAATTTCATTTTAATCTGTTATAACTTCATAGACACATATTTCAAATTAAGACATATTTTATAGTGAAGTTCTCTACGGTTGTGTCCACTACAAATCTTTTCAAAACCGAATTGATGAGCTGAACACATTATGCTCTACTTATTACCACTCACGCATGTCGAACCTATGACTTTGACATCATCTATCGATGAATTTATCACCCAATGTAATGTATGCTTCAAAGAAGTTTCCAATCCCAGAACAGAAATATTGTGACCTTGAAGGGTTACTTATTTTGTCTAACTGTCCAACTACTAAGAATCAATTATTTGCTATTATTAATGTATGTTTTAGTCTAAAATAACCCCAATTCATTAGTACCCAAATATCATAAATTGTATCCACTTTATTTGACACAACGTTTAATGTCATGATTGTTATTATTTTATTTTTGCTTACAGTTTGTTAATGTGCATGTCTATCAATTATTATCATTTTGAACTTTCTATTGCTTTATCATATTTACATTTACCTCAGTACGATTTGATTGCATTTACTTGGTTATTGTATTTACCTGTGTTTTACTATCTTTACTTGTGTTTTACCATCAAATACAGTCTAGTCGTTATAATTTCCTACTATTTTGATCAATAGATACTAATGTTAAATGTAAGGTTACAAATAAACTATTTAAAGTGATGATATGATAATAAGTGATCAGGGGCGTGCAGTGACCAATTTGATTGGCTAAGCTCTGTAAATAGCAAGAGTACAATTTTGAGCCTGTTTTCGAAGACAAAACGAAAATTTATTCACTTCTCTACGTTTGAAATTAAATCATTATATCAAGAAGGAATTACTATTTTATTATTATTATTATTATTATTATTATTATTATTATTATTATTATTATTATTATTATTATTATTATTATTGCGTCTTCTGAAATAACGCTAGTCCTCCCCATACGCTCCTACAATTTTCAGTAAACCAAAAGTCAATTATCAACCTCTTCCTTTTCAACGCTTCACACGTCGTAAACACTCTTAAGTTATCTTTCGGAACGTAATGAACGCTGCACCCCATATAAGAGACCCTATTATTTGTGCTTATTTGGCAACACTCACGACTCTTAAGAAGCTTTCATCGCGCTGCCCTCTCTCTCACGACAGCATCTAATCAATGGCTATATTTTATCTTTATTTATCTATATTATCTATATTTATATTTCATCTAAAACAATTGCAACATGCTGGGCCATGGAAAGTTTTTTTTAATATATTTGCTCAAGAAATTACTAATTTCCAAAATCATATCATTTTGAATTCTGTTAGAAGTGCCTTTTCAATGTTTTGGGCAAATTTTAAGTGTTGTTGTAAGGTCGTAACACACTTTCTCAACAAATTTAAGAAGTTCGATCAACGCAGCCTTTGCTAACCAACTCATTTTTGCGATGTCTTCCGAAAAGTAATTCCTGCATTGAAAAAAAATTTTCGCGTCAATCAGGCATTTTAATATAACTGTATTCGTTCTGTGTAATAATGTTGCGTTACATCTGATAAATTTAAGTTTCAATGCTGATACTACAAAACTGGCAAGCTGAATAAGTGGACACTAAGGACTCTGTTATCGATCATTTTTATGATTGTTTTTGAGAGACTGTGCAAATTGTTATAGCGTTCTTTATTCCTCACATTACGAATATAGGAAAACACTGATCATGGTCCAGCAAAATAAATTATTAGTTTCCTGTTCCCTATGAACCAACTGGTGTTTTCATATTTTGAGGTGTTAAAGTAGTGAAGATGCTCTCTTCCCTTTTCTTTGCGCAAAGAACTGACCGAATGGCCTCTCTATACGAATAATTCACTTTTTTCCACAAAAGTACAACTGTATATATTTTTTTAAATATCCTCAATTATAAATGTATTTTCTGCTAGAGCACAGTATTATTATACCGTTATGTAGCACAAAAAGACAGCGCACACAAAAATGAAAGTCACTCAAAAATAATTTGCACACTGTGAATAACACGCACAGATCAAATAAATCCACAAGAAAAAGACGTGGCATGACGTGGCAGGCGGCGCTTATACCAATGTGTTGGCTCGTACGCATGCGAACATACCTACAAACTCAATACAGAGCCAGCCTGGGCGGCGTGCCGCGACAGTGGGCCCGGGTGGCGGCGCTTACCAGCGTGCTACATACAACCAAATGGAGCTTCCTGAAAGTTAAGAGCGCATGCGCGAACTGCCTAATGTATTTAGATGGAGAACGTCATGCTCAGTTCGGATCGGGTTGCGGCGCCTACTACCTCCGTCTCTTTCAACCGCTTTCTGTCTTTGTCAGCAACAGCGGTGTATGAAGGGCCGCGCGGCTACGCGAGTGTACCCTTCCTTGGCAGATTTTTAAAAACCAGGCTTAATTCTCTTTGGCGTAAGTGGTGATTTCAAAATATAATAATTACATTTAACTCTTTTCTCCAGGGTAGGAGCAGCATACCTCGCTTACCTGGAATGCACGCCACTATAAGTGATTGTGTTTTCCAAGATGCGTCATATTATATTTAATGACAATGGTTTATTAGATATTAATTTTGAAAAGAGTGTGAATAATTTGCATATAAAATTACATGTCATATTTACACAATTTCTCTACAATAACTAGCGACATTTCATCAACTTGTTGTTGCTGCAAGATAATATTTTTCTACAGTTCATTACAGATTGATTATGGAATACTTTACCTCGAATGTGTTGCAATAGAAAATTGTGACACACATTCTGCTTCATAGATTGTAATAACAATAAGAGAACTATTATAGGAGTAGATAATTCTCTATAAAATTACTGAAGGTCCATTATCCGATCATTTTAACACTGACATTGTCAAAGTTGCCTGAAGAATACACATACTCCCAACGATGATCGTTTTGAATTAATATTAACACTTTGAAATAGGAAAGTTGCCTGTTGTTGTTTTTACAGGCTAAAATGATTATTCAAGCTATCGTAAATATCCAGTAATATCATTGTTTAAATCTCTTTCGTTTATGTGCGTGCATACGTTTGTGGTAAAATCAAAACACATTCTTCAGATATCAGAATCATATGATTGTACTGCAAAAATAATATAGTAGAGGCATATAAAATTATTACTTTAAAAGATGACATTGAATAAATATTTAACATTTTAAATTAGGTTACGAAAAATAGCAATAAGAGAAAGAGAATATCTTCCATATGTCTTACTCAAAATTTGTTTAAGTTTTTGACATAGAATATATGTAATTTACAAATATATCTACTGGTCATCCCCTTTAATTTTCATGTTGAGACAACTTTGATGAAATTGATGCTACAGTCTATAACAACATTGTTCTTTTCGTGAAGAATACCGGATAACCTCCACAGCAACGAACAATCATGCTACAAATTAGGCTGATAGCCTTCGCGTGATAGATATGCTGGAAGAAATCGAACTGTCACGCAACACAATGAGATACAATAAAGATAACTGCTTTTAGACTATTGTCTTTAGCTAATTGACCCTATCCTCGACCTTGCCAATACAGGTGGCACACTAAATCAATTGTTTGACTTTAATTAACTACTGTCAATGGTAATATTGTTTCTATCGTACGTCAAATGTTTTAATAATTTCCATTCACATTCAACATGATTCTGATAATCATGTTGTATAAACATCTTTTAAGTTGAGCTAGTTTTCTTAAACCTCGTGAACGTTAGGAATTCCAAACTACGTTGTTAAACCAAATACTGAAGATAGTGCAGTTCCTTTGAGTTAAATGGATATAAAAGACATATTTACGATGGGAGTTACAATCGTAAAACTTCAGAACATTATAATCGGTACATTATTATTCAACTCATTGACGTAGTTGTTGAAATAAGTTAATTTAGTTTTTTAAACTAAATATTGAATTGTCACTACCATTTATTTATATATTTATTTATTTATTTATTTATTTATTTATGTATTTATGTATTTATGTATTTATTTATTTATTTATTTATTTATTTATTTATTTATTTATTTATTTATTTATTTATTTATTTATTTATTTATTTATTTATTTATTTATTTATTTATTTATTTATTTATTTATTTATTTATTTATTTACAATTCCTAATTTTTGTACTTGTTGGGTACTTCTTTACTGGGGCTTCACAAGTCAGAAATAAGTTTGTGAGAATTGTTCATGATTAGCTAAGAGATTTCACAGAACGCAGTGTTGAGTTACATACAAATATATAGCTTTCTTGTTTTGAAAGTAATATTCATAGTAAAAATAATTTCGGTCAAGCGAAATGGGACCTCTTTATTCACACCGATGCCATTTCTGCAAAAGTAAGTTTGGATATCGACGTCATTTCGAAAATATAAATGAAAAATTACACTGATAATATAAGGAATCAAAAGCTTGAAACTCTACTTTATGATAGTATGTATTGCCGATATAAACATTTTGAAATTCAATTGCAGCCCGTTATTTGTGTGTAATTTACAAGTGTACTGATCAACTCGGACGTCAATCGTCCGATATTGCTGGCGGAAATATGGGTATTGTGCATTGCTCGGGCAGACTTCGTACTAACCGCGACACTTTCACCGTTTCCCAGAAGTCGTCACTTTGAAATGGGAAAAGCTTCCCAATCGTGGTGCCGATTTGACTATTTCTGGAAGGTGTATTGAAAGTAATGTCGCAATGGGACGCGTGATTTGTCTTCGCTGCACGGAGCTCATGATTTCGCTAATGATTTCGTAAGAAGAGAATATCACAAACGATTTACATTGTGACGCATCTGACCTGCAGATGTCAGAAGGCAAACAAACGGCACAACACCTGCAGAAGTCAGAAAGAGAAACAAAGGGCACAACCATGTGTAGAAAATATTAGTCCCTTGCAAATCAGTGAAGATAAAAAAAAAGGATGGAACTTTAATTCAGGAGTTAACAATGGAACACAATAATTAGAAATCAATAGAAAATTTAAATTAGAAAACATGTAGAAAATACTTGATAATTCGAAATACAAGTTATTAAAAATAGTAGAATATCTTAAGCCAAGGAGTTAAAAATAGAACATAATTTAAAAATCAATAGAAAAGTAACTTAACTAAACTGTTGAAAATCACACCTATTATCCGAATAAAAGAAGAATGTGGTTGACAGTTCCAGGTAACATGGTGACGTCAGCTCCGTAACCTAGGCAATAGCGAATCAGAAGTATCGCTATTTGCCTGATGTTGTCACGTTTGAACTGCGAAAATGAAAGTGAGAGTGCTGCAGTTTATCGGCTGAGCGTCGACGTGTGTTGAGTTTACAGTGCCCAAGTGAGGAAATGTAAGTTCCTTATTTATTTTTTTTCTTTTACGTGTTACGATTTTTCCCGATTTCTCTCAGCTGTTCGTCTTATTGTTCAAAGCACGTGGTAGAGCGCGCAGTACGCGGCAACGCCGCCCCCTCCACACCGAACTGTCAACCACATTCTTCTTTTATTCGCACTTTAAAAACTTAAATTGTCTTTCGACATTGTTCAAAAGTAATTGAAATGAATGAAATTAGTTAAGTAAGTTTTGATTTTTCTTTAGTTAATTGCACTAAATGAATCTCTGCAAACATCGCGAAACCTCCGTAACATCACACAGCCACACCCAATACACTCACATTCTTTACTGAGTAATAAAGTAGTCGACTCCTACAATGAAATATCCTCTCAAACAATTCAAATTTCCTCGCCATCTACTGCACGCATGCACAGTTAATGACATAATTGATTGACGACAGCACCACATGAAATAGGCACGAGCGCAACGCACTAACGGACGTGACTTCGCAGAGGCGCCCTTGGCCCAATGAATAGGCAGGCTTTTATGTAGGAGCGCGAGTCACGCAATGGCATTTCCGGATGATCAGCGGCGGCGGCGGCGGGCACCCCCGCACACTGCACCTGTCCGCCGCGACCGTTGGCCGCAGCATATGCCGCGCTACACGTGTTCCGACGCTGCTTATCAGCGCCGGAAGGTCGCCGCCGACCGTTACGGGATGGCCACTACCGACACGGCCGCGACTGCCTTCGCACAACCCGCTCGCCAGCCACTTCGGCCCCAAACGCAGGTCATCGCCGGCGCATCTCCGCGAAACGGACGACACGTGCCCCCAGGGGGGCAGCAGACAGGGAGAACAAGTGACAAGGTCGTTTCTCGGAGCGCGTCTGACATTGAACGCTTTTTCGTATTTTTTAAGTTCAGATCTCATTTCCCTTTTTTCTCTCCAAAGTTTGTCATTTTTTCTATTTGAATTTGAAATTTTTAACATTTCTCCTTTCCTATTTTCTGTTTTAATATTTATATTTTTCGTGTTTTTCCTTTTTTTTTTTTTTTAAGTTAAGAAATACTTTCCAAATTTTGCTATTCAATTTGATCATTTTCCTTTGTTTTCTTTCTTTTCCTAGCTTTTTCATTTAACTTTCTTTTTTTATTGCTTCTCGCCCAATTAACATTTTTTGCCTTCTCAGTCTATTTTAATACAACTAGATTTAATGAAATTTAAAAAAAATCTTTGATCTGCTCTTTGATAGAAATAACTTTGGTCATTAACTGGGCCACTTTTATACTTATAAATCGTTCGACAAAGCAATCCCAGGAAAATATAGTCTCTGGCAAACATCTTCCAGACATCTTTCCAACAACCGTTTTAATAATTCTAGCACAGAATCTAAAACGGAATGGATGGATTATCTAATTTCACCTGTCACACCTTTGGTGTTTTTCTAGTATATTGGTGGCTCCCAACAAGGCAACACTGCACCGTTCAAACTCTTCTGACAATGAGAACTGGATATAAAATGGCGCCGCAAAGGAATGCACTACTCTCTGAATTTATAAACTCAACGGTCCATGACTAACTCAACGTTCCTAGCATATTACGAGTTGAATAGTATAATGATTGTTTTAAAACACTATAACCAAATATTTGAAGAGTTGACAGTGATACGCTGTAGTCTTAAGACAATTAATAATAATAAAAAAACTGAGTTTTTGCTTCATTCAATCAGTATCGCACGTAGCAACTTATCTCCTCGTAGTTGGATAATTCGGCAACTGCTGCTACTGCAATGACGTAGTATTTTTCTCGTACAAACGTACGCTATACCGTCTACTGTAAACGTCTCGTTTTGCTCTCCGACAAAATATGTTTCTTGTGAATTCGGTCTTTCTCATTACCAATGCTTCAATTGTACGTAATAAATTTGCCTCTCAATAGCTTAACCTTCTGTGTCACCTGCAAGGAGTGGTGTATATGTCTGAATGTGAGACAGGAGCAGGTCCGTAACGTTAACATGGCAAGGTTTTTAAAAAATATAGAAATTAAATACAAAATCTGTCACTTTTTTGTTGCTAATTTGTTATGCAAAAATCTGTCGCTCATTTGACTGTTCTTTAAAACATTCGACTAACTTGACATGAAATTAGTTTTTTTATTAATTTTTTTTTTATTTTTAAAATTATTTATTTATTATTTTTTAATTTTTTTAAATTATTTATATTTTTTAATTATTTATTTTTATTTTTAAAATTATTTATTTATATATATTTATTGTTTAATTTGCTATTCTAACTTTAGGGACCGGAGAGGAGCGTGTGCAAAGCCGTGGCGGGCCTTCCCCGCACACGTGCGCCGCGCCGTGGCCGGAAGGCGCTCTTCCGCGCAGCGCCGCGCTGGACAAGTGTCCTCACTTAGGGCGGCCGTTGGCGATATCCCCAGGGCCGGCGACAGGTGCGTCGACCTCCCGGCACGCCGGGTTGGCGAACGCGCTCTTCTTTACAATTCTCGCAGAAACGGCGCCCCCTGTTTGCGTTGTCTTCTCACAATAGGATATTTGACCAACATTAAATGGATTCAGTTCTCAGAAATTCCTTTGGTAACTACATGGTCCACTTATTCAATATGATAACTATCGTATTGATGACACCGTTTTCGATAATAATCAAAGCTTGAGAAATTGGTAGAGAAATTACAAATTTTATCATCACGATACATAAAAGTCATCGGAAAGTTAAAAAAATTTTAGTTCGCGAAAAGAGGGCACCGGAAAAGTATTTCATAACTTCAAAAGTAAGTAAAATGTATTTATCATGCAAGAGGGAAAAATGAAATGGCATGGGAAATAGGTATCTTTGGAGTAACAGAACTTGATCGTGAACATTATTGGATATGCTCAATGTGATTTTATTTCGTTGTAAAAGTAAGAGACAAGATTCTTATGGTATTACATCCTTCGAAATATCTCATGTTGATTTCAAAAGTTGTGAAATACGTTAATGGTCTCCAAGTTTGCAGAGTCCAAGGCTATTAAGTATATCCGCAACCAAATATGTCAGAGATCATCAAATTAAAAATATCATTGTACTGCACATTTTCAGCTTCAAATTATCAAATTCTTAAAATTTTAAAATATGTGACCTTTTTAGCAATCTGTATTTATCTAGAAATATTCAATTCATTTCATATAAATCTCTCAAAATTTTAATATAAATAAATATTTCTTCCAATGTCTTCTCCTAAAAGGTTTAAATAGTATCGTGTATTTGTTTTTTACTAAAAAAAGGAAGATTTTGAAATATGTAATCTTCAAATCCAGTTTAAAAAAAGAATTACTTGGGAAATAGGTGAAATACAGAAAATTATTAAAATATTTCCTAAAATTTCGTTAGACGATTTTCTCATACCATAAATGAGATTTGAAATGCTTTCCTGTAATTAACTTTTTTCCCTGAGAACACTGAGCATAAAACGTTGTAATTCCAAAAGAAATGGTGAATGTGCGTTTTTTGGCAACATTTAAATTTTAACTTGCAATGAGATGAGCTATTTTGAATATTTAATGACTCCTTTAATGAACACAAACTCATTTTGATTCGAAGATGTACTTGTAGGTCTTGAAAAAATGTGGAACAATGATTTTATATGAAGAACGTAGGTTTAGGAATTGTGTTCTTTTCCTTTTCGTTTCTTTTCTTTCTTAATCTTTCGATGACTGCTCCAATTCACGCCAAAGTTACGATCTGGCTGTGTAATGGTAACGCCCATGAAGGTTCCCGTGAGTCTCGTACGTTATGTGCTAAACACGTATCTTGTAGTTCATGAACAAGCAGCTAGTCGATTCGCTACAGTTTACCAGCGGTACAGTCAACCATTAAATGATTTTACCGCTATCCGTTTATGAGAAAGTTCTTATCTTTTGATTCGCTTAATGCGGGCATTTCCCGCCGACGAAAGCTGCTGTGATCGAGGAGGGACCATGCGACTGAAGTTAACGAGTCTGGTGCCTTTAGTCCGTGCGCACTCAACTTGAGGCCAACTCTTGTATTCTCCAAGACTTCACATGTTTTGAATGCAGTGTCTAGTTTACAGATTTTGAAAACTGTGTCCAGTTCAGGGAATATTCTTTTTAAGATGCACCACATCTAACGCACGTATACAACATGGAATCAAATATTTTTTTTATGTTTCATCGTCGTGAAAAGCAATAAATACCATGTTAAAAGAATCAATTTTCTTTTGATCATATTCTTAAAACGTATCTTACATAAAACGTTTTGAAAACGCAATGATTTTGAGTTTTAAAAGTCATAGTATCTACTAGCTTGCAATAAAGCATAATATAGATTTCCTCCTACATTAGCACATAGCAACAGAAGTGAACATTCTTTGTATCTACCTTCAATTTCCCGTCACCAATTTCAATTCCCTCCCAAGGATTTAAGTTTTTCTTTCACTCTCTCTCACCGACCGACACTCCCGCAGTCTTCCCCACTCAACTCCAACCTCATCACATTCTTCTCCACGTGATGGTATTGCCGCTTCACTCGCGAATATAGAACCAATGCGGAGGAAGCTCTCGTGATTTCGTTTCAGCGAATACAGCATCACTTGTTGTTAAGTGTAGTGAAATTGAGAAATGAAGTGCAAGTGAAGTGGAGTCGAGTGCAATATATTTAACAAAGGCGTTAAAATATCTGTTTACGAAAGCTATAAAATGTAGAGTCAATGCTATAATAATAATAATAATAATAATAATAATAATAATAATAATAATAATAATAGTAATAATAATAATAATAGTAATCATAATAATAATCTTTATTGTTATCATGTATTATTATTTAAAAATATTTTAAAGTTTCATTTTATTAATATTTCAAATTTTAACGTTGTAAATTGTAGTGTTCTGCCACCAGGAACATTAGAATACCTAAAATTCGAACCATTATGCACTGCATGCATTCAGAACGTCCTTTGAGTGACCCGCCCAGTTGCGTCAGCGCCCGAACCAACCCGCTGTCTGGGAAAGCCCGAGCGCGGCGTGTCGAGCGACTGTCAAACGCATCGCAAGCGGAGCCTCGCGCGGGCGGCCGAGGAGGCCGGAGCCCCACCGCCCGCTCACGCCCTGGCAGAAGCGCTCCGAGTGATCGTAATCGCTTTGATTTACGGACGCGTACGCGAACGACGCGGCGGCGAAGGCGCAGAGGCTGGAGATGATGTGCGGGGGGCGGGGAAAGGAGGATTCAAGAGTACGGGGCGGTGAGCGAGGGTGAATGAAGATAAGAAGGGGGCGGATTTTTATGGAATGTCAGTTTTTTTCGTTTTACTTTGGAACAATGCCGTTTAGTTTAAAAATTCATTTTATGTTATGACAAAAGGAAATGACCCAATTTATAGGTCATTATTTCGCATTTTTTGTCGATTTCGACTAATAAGTCATTTTTACCTTTTTCCGTAATGTTTAATGCATTTTTTTTGCTGATTTTATCGATTTTAATGTCATTTTTAATGGTACTTGCTTCAAATATTTACGAGATGCAACAAATGTTTTTCACAGAATTACTCAGTAGCCTATTCGATTTGCTCTTTCAGAAATTGTTTTGACAATCTTGGTAAGTATGTAATTCTTGTGACGCTTATCAGCGCCATTGCTGGTTCGGTCGATTTCGGTATAACTAAAGACAGATTTTTCCTGGTAAGGAACAGTCCAAACCAAACGTTTGCAAGCTGAGTTCACTCGAACGAATGCAAGAAGCCTCGATTACATCACTAACATATCCAACAGCTTAAATTGTTCATTCCAACTGTTTTTGATAATTTTTTACGTCATTTTTCGTTGGCTTTAGGGCATTTTTAAAGCCTTTTAAGAGCATTTTATTAATCATTTTGGCAATGTTTTAGGTCATCAAAATACGCCCCCTAAGGAAAAGCAATTCGTAGGAGTTTGAGTTGGTTATGAGGATGGAGACGGGTGAAAGGAATGGTCGATAGAGAGGAAAGCGAATCATGGCACACTACAATCAGAAAAGCGGAATTGACTCTTGTACGAATAATAAACAAAGGATAATATTAAATTTTAGTGCGTTGAACTCAAGGAGCTGGAATGTCAGCAGGAAATAATTGGTTGTTTCGCTACAGGAGTTGGTCAGTTGACCCATTGCTACAATAATGGCAGAGGTTGTAATGAAGAAGTTACGATACGATACAATACATTTACATCGACAACGAGAAATACGTTCAATGTGATGGCGAATGTTGGTTGCAGAAGAGTAAGGGCGCGGTAGAAGCAGAAAAATAAAGGGGGCTGCAGTGGCCTGCGCATGTTTTCCCCTCTGGAAATCGGTTTGATTCACGACAACTTTGAGCCATGAAAAAGTAAACTGAAGTCACGTTTCCACTTATGTTTCTTTTACTTTCATTTTTGTCTCTTCTCCTAACTTTCCATCTATCATCAATCATCATCATCATCTCCACCCCTAGTTTTAACTTCTTCGTCGACCTCATCGAATCGTAATGAATAGACGCCCAGAAGAGAGCTAGCGAATGAGCCGAGGGTTGGTTGATTGGTAGTTAGTGATTCCGGGCACTTCAACTAGTGATGTCGTTAGTCCCGTAAGTATAGTGCACGGTCTTTTATCTGGCGATGGCGATGATGTTCCTCCGTTGGATGGCAATATCCAGCTCCGACCTACCGTCGCGTCGGCTAGCGGGGTTTCTATCAACGTATTTCCCACCAACGGGCACCCCCGCACTCGGGGCAAGCTCTAAGCTCCCGACCAGACTTCCGGAATGTTTGGTAGTGTAGTGCATGTTAGTGTAAGTGTGTGTATGTGGGTTAAGATAGGACAAGTATGAAGAAGGAAAGATCCCGCACAGTCCGTGGCCTGTTTATTAGGGAACTGCTCTGGCATTCGCCTGGCGTTCATCGGAGAAACCACGGAAAACTACCGATCAGAGCAGCAAGCCGCCAGATTTCTTTTCCAGACAGCGACTGAATTCGACCTCGCTGACAAGCTAGTGCCGAAAATCTTGCCGCCGTCGGTACTCGAACGTAGGACCTCCCAGTCAGAGGCACTGCAGTGACGTCAGTTGATGCCCTGAGCCACATCTCCCGGTATGAGCCGAGGGGGTGGCGGGAAGCGAGGCTGCAGCGCGGGGGTGGTGAGGCCTGGAATGCGGGGCGGTGCGCCCGCGGGGCGAAGCGAAGGCGGGCCGTGGCTGGGCCGGGCCGGGCCGCAGGTTGCGAGCAGCCGCGCTATGGCGGCGTCCGGCGGGGCGACGTCTGATCTCGCCGCCCGCGCCGCCGACCAGTATTAATTATATCAATTAGGCGGTCGGCGGGCGCGCTGCCGCGCCGGGCCGCCGTCCGCGGGCGCTTCACCTCCGACCCGCGCGCGCGGCCGCGCAACCGCCCGGTTATTAATTGTCGCCACACGCGGCTACATGTGTTCCCGCCGCCCCCGCCGCCTTCGCGGGACCCCCGGGAAAATATTAGACTCTCTTCGCGAAGGTTGCAGCCTTCTGGATACTCGACGCTTAACTACCGGGCAAGCAACGGGTAGCTGGCGTTGAGTTTCAAGCCGGTTCCAGGTAAATCCCAAGGAACAAGTTACGCCTGTGTTCTAAACGCGTATGTCCGCTCGGTATTGCTTTTATTTTTAAACGGTGTTTCATTTCTATAAATAGTACTGTTTTGTTTGAAATTTACACCCGCGTAAATTATATCATTGACGATCCGGGGCAACGTATCTAAAATAAATGTTTATGATATTGTAAGCAATAATTATAGGCCTGTGGTTGAAGAGTTATTTTGGCCTTTCAGCTTATAAAGCACTGAGGAGGGATCTATGATCATTACACATGGGCATTCTGAAATCCGCAGATTATAGAGCTGTCTTCGGAACGTTTTTCTGGTTCAAAAATGGCATTACAACAGAAGTTTTTGTGACACTAAGATATCGTCAAATATTTCTCCCTTTATCTCAAAAACTATTTCATTTAAACCTACAAAACTATCTGCACTTGAAGTACACTCGCACACACTAGAACACACAAGAACTCACTAAATTCTCACAAAACTTCTGATATAAGTCAAAGTTCGTTTGCGTAGGTAAAGATTATGCACACACCTACATAGTCACCGTGACTCCATCAGACTCCATCAGGTCACCGTAAGATTCCAGGGTTAACATAAAATTACTATTCTTGAAAAATGTTAACAAAAATCATTGAAAATTATTTTACATTATTTGATGTGAGATGTAATCGTTTTATTTTTATTTAGTTAATTGAAAGACAGTCAATTATATATCAATTGATTTTTCAATCCACTTACAGTTTGTTTCGCACATTGCACTATTCCATGAAACTATTTCAATTACAATGTTATACAAAGCACAAAGAGTCAGAAAGTGTAGATTAATATTAAAAATAAACAAATAATTATTTTCTTAGAAGGACAGTAAGACTTTTATGGAAGTTAATCTCTACTTTCTCTAACAAACCTGAAGTTAAAGGAACTGGATTTTCATTGTTATTATATTGATAATAGAACTTGACTGGCGAACAATACGTTTGCATTTTGCTCCCTTCACAGGCCATAAATCGATGAAAAAGGAGACCGACTTATTAAAACTTCTTTGTTCATTCCGACTCCGTGAATAGGGTCTTAAGTTATGTCTTTCCTGCGAGGCATCCGGTGTTGAGAAGATTCTGTTCCCGGCTGTTAACTCTGACTTCTTTCAGTTGGCTGCTCAGCAAACCAATGGACCCAGGTCAGTGTTTTGCGTCTTTAGACAAGGAAAATATATCTTCTCTACTAACAATTAGATTGAGATCCTCGAACTCCAATGTCAGTGAAATTTGCGAGGTATGCTGGACATTTATATCAAATTCTTGGTGCTCTATTTTTTAAATAAAAGTCGGATGTTCAACAACTAATTTATGAGAATTTGGAAGGATCAAAAAGGTTTAACACCAACGGTATTATCATTAATCAAGCAGATATTAGAAGTCGTATTGGTTTCCTCACAGAAAACCTCACCATATTTTACCTTTCTATACCCGTGAAAATTATAAATATGTTTATCCACGATATCTTTACCACAATTAAATTTAATGTGTAATTTGAAGTACGTATTTATTATTATTTCTAATAATTTCATTTATAACTTTCAGATTGCCTTTAAATTAAGTGTTGTCCAACTCACTCATTACATTAGCAAGATATGTGTAAAAGATGATAATATTTGTGATAATCCATGAAGATTATTGAAGTCGGCAAGTTGACGGGGTTACTTTCATGAATCCAAACACTGCAGGTCAAGAGCGGACATTAAACAGTAGAAATACAATGTCCCATGAAATCCCCTAAAATGTTTGTTTAATTTACTGTCGCTGATTTTATCTAACATTACACTTTCTTATACAAGAGATCTAGCCTAGAGATTGATGATCTCTAGCGTACATTTCCGTTAGGCGGACTGAAACCATTTAGGAAATTAGGATGACATAGATACCAAGTAGATCTTTTAGAATTTCGTCATGAAACAAACATTTCATTATTAGCTATCAAAGGTCACATATTGGGATTGCGGTAATGAGATAAAACGTGAATCAAATTCCTATGGGGAAACCGCGAGCGGTGAGCACGAGGGCGGGAGGGGCAGCAATTAACTCCGCGACAGCGCGCGTTAGTCAGCGCCAGGCGGTTCGCCAGCAGCGGAGGGTGGGGTGGGGTGGGCAGAGGAGGAGAAATCGGCGCGGAGGGAGACATGGCGGGAGACGTATGTCCTGGTGTACAATGGACGGAGGGGACTACGTCATGGGATATCGGAGGGTGACATCAGGGTATAGGTAAATAGGGTGACGTATGAATTCCATTAGTGAGCGGGTAGTGAGAGAGCGGTGGTCAAAGTGTGAAAAGTCTGGGTGTGGTGAGTATGAAATGATAGGAGTTGGGCGCACCGTGAGAAAGCAGCGAGTGCGTGGGCGGTGGAGACCTATGCGCTGAGCAGGTGGTGAATGGACAGGAAGCGAATTGCGGCAGGATGATATGCGTTTTAATAAGCTGCCGATGGAAGGGAGGTTATGAACGGGTTAGTTGGGCATGAAGGCAAAGGATGGTAGGTAGTTGAACAACAATGAGTTCGGTGAACAGGAGTGATCGCAGGCAAAGTCCGTACAATAGTTAATGAGCGACAAGGGCAATATCCGGACACCGCGTAGGTGACGTGCGATCTATGGGAGGATGAAGAGAGACGAGAACGTGAGCGAGCAAAGAGCTTGGGCGGTTCTGGACGATCCTTAGCGATGAGCAGCGGTGTGGGCGGGTATGATTGGATAAGAGTGGGCGTGGACAGGTATTGGGTGAGCGGCGGACGGGGAATGGTGACAACGGCCTGTGAAGGCATGAGCAGTCAACGGGTCAGTGGATGGGCGAGTGAGCAGTGGTGCAAGGACGAGTGGGCGGTAGGTGACTGTGTGAAGAGGCGGTGAGAGTAACGCACAGATAATGCGTGGACGGGAAGCGGTGTGTGATCGATTGATTAATTAGTGTTTCTGGATGCGTCAACTGCTAAGGCGATCTGCCCCAGCTGGACGACGAGATCCGGCGCCCACCTACACGTTGCATTGCTGGGCTTTCTTCAGTCAGTTATCTCCCACCAGCAGGGCACCGTTCCAGCCGGGACAAGCTCTAAGCTCCCGACATGTGTGGCAGCGTAGAGCATGAAAGTGTGTGTGTACGTAAGGGGTGAGGATGAGACATGGAAGAGGAAGAAAAGATTACGCGCGGTCCAGGAGCCGTTTGTTAGTGTACTGCTCCGGTATTCGCCAGTGTTAATCGGAGAAACCACGGAAAACTACCGAACAGAGCAGCCGGCCGCTAGAATTCTCCCCTGGAAAGAGGCTGAATTCGACATAGTTATCTAGCTAATGTCGAAAGTCCTGCCCCAGTCGGGGCTCGAACCGAGGACCTCCCGGTCAGAGGCACTGCAATGACATCAGTTGATGCACTGAGCCACACCTCCCGGTGCTAGGATCGAAAAATCCGGCCACCGTCGGGGCTCTAACCCTAGGACGTCTCGGTCAGAAGCACTGCAGTGACATCGATTGACGCCCCAAACCACCTAATGTTTGTGAGCGAGTGACCTGCGGGCGGGAGATGTGCAAGCGACGGAGCGGTGAACAGGCCGCCAGCGGCACACGCACCCTGGTGAGAAGCCGTTGCGCGCTGCGCCGCGGATAACAGCGCCTGCGCCGCCTGGGAACCGCTTGCCTCCGCCCCCGCCTCCCGCCCCGCCCGCGCGGCCGAGGGTGCCTTTCATAACATCCGCCCCCGCCACTCCTATTAGGGAGGGGGGAAGCTATGAGCGCTTTGCGGCCGAGCGTACGTGGTACGAGTGAGCCAACTCGCTTCGCTGCAAGGTCGATTTATGACAACTATTAGCGGGAACTTGTCTACAGAGCCGAGTGAGTGTGGGCTGCATGGTGTAGATCTAATTGTGTCGGGATTCTTACACCAAAACCAGCGCAATCGTTTCGATGAGATTGAAAATGAAGGTGACGTCTACACGCACGCACAAAGGATTTCGAATACTGTATTATTGCTCTGATATAATGTTGCGGGTTTTTAAACAACTAAACGGTTGTAGAGAACGGTCCAATAGATTTCTATGAATTATTCTCAGGATTTCAGGAGAGCCCCCCAACAAGTTGTCAATGTTTCCGTTGAAAAATACATTAAGTCTTCATTTGACAGGCTGCCAGAAGAACCTTGAGAATATCGTAAACATCTTTTATGTGTGTGCAATGCCTGAAGAATTATGTAAATGAGGAAAATTTGTCCTGTAGGTCATTTCTATTAATGGTTGAAGTTTTTGCTTTAGCTCTTTAATATACGTCATTTTAGACCACCCACCTTGAGTAACTCTCTCCCAACAGTTTGACTACGGTCCGAGTGGTTTCGAACTGACTAAAGTTCTCTTCTTTGATGTTCGTCCTATTTTTAGAATTTCAATTGCGCTGCTACTTGGACTAGACAATGGCAAAACCTAAATTTCATGGTATGTCATGAATGTCTCTTGCAATGTACGTCAGTGTCTATAACGATGTAACGTATAATTAAAATTTATGATTTCAAATTCTAAAAAAGTCGTATTTCAATTGCACTAATCTTATATTATTACTTTGAAAAGTAAATATGCATTACCTTCCTAAGTGAAATAACATCTTAAAATAACAGCCAGACAATCAGTTCGATTGTTCACACAATCAGTTCATTCACAATCAAGATAATTAAAGAGAAAATAAATACTGGTATGTATCCTATTATTGAAACCATGTATTACGTATTATGTTTTTGTATGCATAATCATTGCAATCAATATTGTAAAAACTTAATATTGTCAATATAAAATGTAATATATTGTATTTATTTTGTAACTGATGACACAGCTGTTGATGTGACTTAAAATAAATTTTTAAAAGAATTTAAAAAACAAAAACATATAGATATCAAAATAATACCAACAAAATGCAAATACAACTACGTTCCCGATCAACATACACAAAACATACTCCCTCTCGAACTTCATAACCATAGTCCATAACCACAATCCTTAGTCAGAACTGCAATACGCTTGCTCAATCTGGAAAAATCCTGCCATTTTAAATATCAATTACAAATTATCAAAAAGCACCTTCTAAGGCTATTTATTATTTTCCCTTTATTCATTTACAATTAATAAGTTCATTCCCAATTAAAAAATTATACGTATTATTAATAAAAAAAAGTTCCAAAGTTGTCCAATAAAGTCTCCAAAAATCCATTAGACGTATTAGCATGATTTCAATACAAAATAGCCGAAAACTCCCCACCCATTCAAGAATAAAAATAAATCTTAAAAATATATCTTAAAAATATTTGTAAATTTAGATATATAAACCATGATGTTCCACTATAGTGTTCTCGCCAGTTCTCTAACCTCAAGTTACAAGTAATTTTATAAACTTTACTGTTAAGCCAAGAATTACATCCTTAAAGAGTGTAAGTGATCTATTGAATCGTTGACAAAAATAAAAGTAAATAAATAAAACAAACTCTTTCTAGCTTCTAGTTACCGTTCTTACCAATGCATAGTACACAAACATCTACGAAACTTGCAGTCTGAAAGTAATGCATTTCCGAAAGGTAATTTAAGAGAATGGAGAGTACAGTTGACTCAGGTTATAGTGAACTCGGATATAGTGATTCCTCGGTTATAATGAACTTAAGTCACTGATCCCGTTTCACTTTCATTGCAAATAAGCATAAGAAGCTTCGAAATTCGGTTATAGTGAACCTGAACCTCAGCTATAGTGAACGTAGGAAGTAAGTCCTCGAAACAAATTGGATCTCGTATGTTATTAGACGATTGAAAGGGCCTCCAGAGAGTGGCCTACAGAACAAGAGGCATTGAAAGATGCCACGACTGCATTACCTTACTTAGAGGCAAAGGGCCATGCAGAATTAAGTATGGAGAGAGCACGAACTCTGGAGAAGGATCTAATGAAAAATGTACGAAGCACACAATTGAAAATAATTGATATTTTTACGTTCAAATATATATATATATATATATATATATATATATATATATATATATATATATATACACACACACATACATACACACACACACATTTTCAGTTCGTGCGGTAAATGAATTTTGCTGTATATTAATTAATTTAGACATCATCGGATATAGCGAACCTTGGACATAGTGAACGAAACATGTTAGTCTTCAGAAGTTCACTATAACCGGAGTCGACTGTATTTTCCAGCGTAAGTTAAAATTCATGTTTGTGTAGCAGTCATTCCTCACGCACGCGTATTTAAAATAGTACGTTACGCAACATCAGCGCGGCGAGCGTCGCGCGACGCCGTGGAGTCATTAGAGGCAGGACGCGCTCGGGAGCCGGACGTGGGGGCGGTAACAGCTTCCTGCGAGTTCTGCTGCGTTCATGCCGACAAGAATTCGCTGTTTAAATGTCTGCCCGGCCAGCGCGGCGCGGCACGACGGCAGGGCGCGCACAGCCATTTAAAAGGAGCCACGAAGGAAATTAAGGCGGCCGGTCAGCGGGGTGGGGAAATTTCAAAATTTCGAAACGCGAACGTTACAGTCGGACGGGTATTTAAATGAAACCGTCGGCACAGATGACGCGAGGAAGTCGGCGGGTCGGGGGCGGGCGGCGACGGCGGCGGTGGCCGCCTCCCATCTGGGGCTGAGGTGGCGCACTTGCAGCCGCCTCCGGCTCAGCAGGTGCGGCCGCCGCCACCGCCGCCGTTGCCCCTCCGCTTGCACAGTGGGAGCCGAGGAGACATAGCGGACAAATTATTATGGAGAGGGTTTTTATGCCCTAAAAATCTTGAAATATGTTATTAAAAATATGCATTTATCACCTAAAAATTCTCAAATATGCACTTAATATGCATAAAAATTAACAATATTTAATTTCCTGTATAAACGTTTCTTATAAAATTCAGTAGAAGCATGCTTGGAATGAAAAGATATATTTTTGTGCAAACATAATACTTTCTACCTTACTTCGCGGGAGACATAATTGAAATAAATTTTCACCTTAGTGAAGTACATTGTATGACGTATTTTTTCTGCTTGATTTAAAAAATATGACTTCAAGAAATATCCTACACTTGCACATTTATCATTTATAGAAAAGCAAAAAACGCAAACTGTGACATGCTCATTCTAATCAATGAATGCTCACAAATAAATAGTAGCTTCTATGAAAAGATGAAACATTTTAAAGAAGTCCCTATTTTAATGAAATATGCAAAATATGTGCCTATAATTACACGAATATGCACGAAAAGGAAAAATCGGTTCAAACAAATATGCCTAAATGTTAGTCTAATAGTATTCATACGAACTAAAGTCAAAAATTTTACTATGCCCTAAGCAACGGAAAAAAATGTAAAATCATATAAATCCGCTCCATATTAATTAAACTTGTTCGTGAAATGTCAATGACAATTTCGTGATACCTGAGTTGTGTTGATATTACGTAAGGTGTAATGACTTCATACCTTCCAGTAGACACATTATGGGTTTCAGTATGATTCAGTAGATTGATCGCTACTTAATATTTTGCACTATGAAAATTAACGGATGTCTGTTTGTACTGCAAAAACTTTTCAACCGATAATTCGACTTTCATTAAATTATTTGCACTCACACATTGGAATATTACCCCATAATAACTTCATCTCTAACTCCCATCAACAGTTTTTCACCCCAAATATAATTTAATGTAAATCCCTATGAATCGAGATTGAAGCAGACGTGCAGGGAGAAGGGGCAAGGGTAGAAGCGGGGTCGAGTGAAGCTGAAAAAGACAGGGCGAGTCGGGGGAAGGAAAGGACAACGCAGAGCAGGGAAGGTTGTGAGAGACGGGGATTGTGGGCGGGGATGTGCGTGGAAGGGCTGGCGGGCGCAGCGAAAGGAAGAGAAGTAAGGTCTGGCGTGGTGTCGTGGGGTCGATCGGTAATCACTTAACACACAAATTACTTTCATTTTTCACTAGAGAGGGAACTCATGCCTTTTCCTAATAGGCGATTTTGATAAATTGAAAACCTCACAACGACGGGATACTGGAACTTGTACTTTTATAATTGTCGGCAATATTTAAAAAATGCAGATTTTTAATTATTAAATTAATTTTTCAAATCTAATAATAAAATACAATTCAAAAATATATTTAAAAAAAATAAAATATCCTCAACTTTACTTTATGGTCTCAAAATTTAACTTTAAGCTAGTTATTTAATAATAAAAATAATAATAATAATAATAAATACTATTATATGAGCCAAATTGTCATGGAACAATTACAAACTCACATGGAACTATTACAACAAAAAGTCGATATCCATTAACGCAAAATTAAGACATTATAACTCTGTCGTACTTCCTGAAGCACTATATGCCACTGAAACGACACAAATCGGTGGTCAATCAAAAATAAAAGAAATAGAGAAACAAGAAAGGAAAATTCCCAGAAAAAGTTTTGGACCGGTACAAGAGGCTTTGGATGAAGAGGCCCACATTAGAAATTTATAAGCACACTGATAAGATTACGGACACATTCAGAAAAAAGAAGAATGCAGTTCTACGAACATATTCACAGGATGAATGAAAACAGAATTTCGAAACGGATTCTCATAGTCATCAACTCAGGCAGGGGAAAAACAAAATGGATTAAAGAAGTCGAGGAGGATCTCAGACAAGCACACGTTACAATAAATGATGCAGAAAATAGAAAATAATTCAGGAACACCATCAAAAAACATACATTTGAAACCGAAAGCAAGAAGAGGCCAGGATGTAAATGGACAGCAGAGCGGAAGAAACAACACAGTGAACACATGAAAATATGGGCCCAGAGAAAACACAAACAATCATCATAAAGGAATTAAGTTCAAACGCTCTCTTTAAATGAGAATAATCGTGAATAATAATAATAATAATAATATATGAGCCAAATTGATTAAATGAACCAATGAACGTCAGTGAAATGGCCACTCGGAAAAATTTTCATTTCAAAAATCAATACTTCGAATAATAATAATAATAATAATAACAACAACAACAACAACAACAACAACAACAACAACCGGCTTGTAACAACTGTTGCTGAAAAAAAAGGAAATACCAACCCCTGGCTGTTGAATTGAAGGACATGTATGGATTGCGCGCTGTGGAAGTGCTTCCAGTAGTGGTCTCAGCGAATGGATTGGTCACCAAGGAATGGCAAGAGATCGCGAAGAAGTTGGAATTGACTGAAAAGCATATACGGACAATTCAAAAAGCCGCATTATTGGGAACAGCAAATATAGTCCGTAAATTCTTAAGTCTGACTTGACTGATATAAAAATCAAAATATATTCTTGTTCCACTTTACGTGCGAACCATTGTTGCCTTGGGTGATTTTGAGAACCCCGGCATCAGTGTATATCTACAGAAATTGGGAAATAATAATAATAATAATAATAATAATAATAATAATAATAATAATAATAATAATAATAGTTGTTTCATGAAGCAATAAGGCGAAAGACAAAAAAATTCTTCAAAAAATTTGGGGAGAAAGGAAAAAGAAAAATCGAAAAATACTGCTTAGGCAGTAGAGAGAAAGTTATGTAATGCAGCGCGTAAAAACAACGAATTTTCGGCAGAAAAACTTTTACTACAAGGCTTTAGAAACGAAAAAGTGGATAAATCCAGTTGTTATTTTGGGGAAAAACCCTCTAACACGTGGTGTAGCCAGAATCCATGTTTTGTGGTTCCTAGATACCGAAAAATCGAATGTCTGTCCGTACGTCTGTGAACAGCTCTAGCGGCTAAATCGTTCAGCCGATATTTCCCAAAATTGATATTCCCCAATCAATCTAACATGTGTTGCGGCACCTACAATTTGAAACTGATATTTTTATATTGCGAGATAATTGACATGAAGTGACTTTTTTTAAAAAAAGGGCAATCGTTTTTGATTAAATTTTGTTTTTGGATAGTGTGAAAGACGTTTAAGAGAATGGTGCAGGTCTCATTTTCGTCGAAAACTCATTTTTCGAAAATTGGAATTTTTTTTTCGTTTTTTTCCCAATTTCAATTATTAAGATAGAGGTTTTTTCTCTCTGTTCTTAAAATAGGTTTTGAAATAAGGTCATGTACAATTTTTCGAACATTTGAGTACTTTTCGCGTAATTTTGCGTGAAAGTACGGGCTAGAAAGTACGTGCTGTTTTAGCATCACTAGGTTCACCTAACATAAAACCTGACAAGTTAAACAATGCAATAAAATCATTACAAACAAGAAACCTGTGTTATTGTGAGATTTCGCTCGACTGACAGAAACAATTCAGCAACAATAACAATGCCCTGCCGCTTTAAATGCAATACTCCCTCTTTTGTCAAAAATTTCATCACTAAGGGGTATTTAATTTTCCCTCATGAATTTTGCATTTTAGAAAATAATTATTAAATCATTTAATAATTATTATTTTTAGTCATATATTTAACATTAGGTGGTCATTCCACAAATAAGCCACTAAACATAATTCAGCAAAATAAAAAAAAAACAACCGAAGAGAAAATTTATCAATGATTGTAAGCGAAAGTAATATGAAGAACGAAATAATTTAATTCAGCAAAGTACATTTCCTTCCCCTCATTGCGTGCTCGCGCCCACTGTGCGCCGCCGCCGCCGCCGCCGGCTCTTGAAGGGCGCACCCGGAGGGCGGAGGCGGTGAACCGTTGGCCGCCCCCACCTTGCGTTTGAACTGTGCGTAACCCGCGGCCTGAGAGCTAGGTGCGGCGTGGGCTGCTCGTCGGAGCCGCCCTCCTCGAGGATTCGGTCCACAGCAAGAAAGCGAAACCGCCTCTTCCGATCACACATGGGCGGATCGACGCTTTTGGAATGAATGAATTTCACTTAGAAAATGAAACCGAAGATGTCGCAAGTCTCGTAGTACTTGTTTTATTTCGGAAAATGTAATAAAAATTACTGTTTACATTCAGTCGTAGAGAAATTTCGAAGTACTTTATTTATTTTCTTTGTAACATCGTAGGTTTTGAAGATGGGTTTTCAATTCTTGCGCGTTCGTTTCTTGGTGTTCTATATTAATTCTATTATATCTAAAATATTTTCATTCCCCCTCCCCCGGAATTTGCTCACGTGCCCATTATGTTACTTAAATCTGTCACAATCTTGTTTATTTTCCCCGTTGTTGTTTACATGCTTTTATAGTATATTACTACATTATCTCATATTGTTTACACGTTGAAGTCTTTGCATTCTTCCTGTCTCCATTGTTGCTATCGTCGTATTTACTTTCGGTTACGAACTTTGTTTATACATATCGTTACGTGTAATGATTCATTGCCCCTTAGTTACTTGCGCTATGTTTTGTCACACAAGTTCCCGCCGGCGTACTTTGTATTCCAAGCCTATTTTGTTAGAAACATGAACTCTGCACGGCCGGAATAATATTTTGATATAATTTTTATTTAATTTTATTTGGAATATATACATATGACAGTATTAATTAAATAATAATAATAATAATAATAATAATAATAATAATAATAATAATAATAATAATAATAATAATATAAAATTTAGCATATTAGTCTTCAGAACAATTTTTGTATTTAATGACTTTAAGAATATGTTCGTTGCTTGCAAATTTGTAGCACCAGTTAATAGTAAGTGTAGTAGTAATCGTAGTAGAGAAGTTTATTGCTCATCCGTAACAGTAATTTATTAATTCTGTTGAGATTATTCTTGATAATCATGACTTTCAGTTTTTGTAAATACGCAACAAGAGGCGTTTTACCCCACTTTACGACCCTGTCTTTATCAATGAAATCATCTCTATACTTTAAATCGCTGCTTGAATAATCACTAGAATAATGAACGTCAGGGCACGAGTCATGTTCACTCTCGGCCACTACTTCCTTCTCAGAATCATTTGCAGCATCGCAAATTTCGTCTTTTGGCGATTTCTCGTGGAATATTTTACCTAAATGCTTTCCCGATAAATTATTCATCTCTGTATTGTTCCTAATGTAGAACAAAATAAATTTGTTTAATTATATTAATAATTTTGTAAAAAATCCTGGGATAATTAAAATAAAATGAAAACACACATTGGTACCTGCGCGGCGTAGAAAGTACGCCAACAGACATTTTCCAACGGGAAAAAAATTCTAGCCACTGCAGTAAATCTTACGCAACCGAGTATCGAGGAGGATGCAGCTGAATGCCTTCTGAGATATTAGGTCAAATGTGAGAACGCATGCTGATGTTATCTGACACCTCGGGCGATAACAGTTCCAGTGGCGTACAAAGTACGCCAGCGCGAGTAACTAAGGGCTACAATACTTCAACTTATACTTAGAAGAAAAAAACTGAACCAGTTACTTTTAGAATAAATGAAAAGTATTTTATCAGCAAATCGTCCGCATTCACCTCGCTCATCAACCAAAAATAATACCTGTCGTGTGGGTAAGCCCAAACGGGAATCTTCCTGCCAGCAATTATTGTCTGGAATTTTTAATGGTTCAAGTTTTCGGAAGTTGACCCCTAGACCTTAAGAAATTTTTTGATCAACCTCGTCTGCTGCGCACAAGAGTGCCGCAAACATCACCGGTAACGTGCCGGTGGTGTTTGAAGTGCGAATGAAACAACCACTTAACTAAATAATTATAGTTATATACTCATAATTTGCCCATAATCAATCATGTTGGCATAGTTTTTTCACTTTGGTTTTATCGGGTAATCAACACAATGGAGTCATTTTGCATCCGTGAGATGTAACTATATGATTGGATAACTTTAAAATAACAATTAAGTGGGTTAGTATTTCACCGACACAATTTAACGCAATTATCGTGTAAGCCATTTGTTTTTCCAAGTTTATTGTGAAAACTAATACGAATACTAACAAAAAACTGAAAAAGAAAAAATCATCCGTTAGAAATGTTGAAAACACCTTCAGTCAGTTCAGTGTTTAAATTGTTCTCGAGTGGAATTTGATGCCTGCAAAAATTCTAAATGCATAAATGATGAGTCTGTCCTGTTTCAAAAACTGCCTAAAGGCACAAGAAATTCCCCAGTACTCTCTTCAGTTGAAAAACGCAAAGTATCGTGGCGTAACTGAACGTGTTGAGTTACCGAGGGAGGGTTCTATAAAAAAAGCCATTCATTTCCTGTGCATTTTCAGTTTTTAGAAAGACGTTTTCTCTAACCCCTTTCAAAGCAGATGACTTTTATGATTTATTATCTCTCTGTATTCGAGAAACCGACAATTCAGTATGGTTTAGTCGTACAGAGTTGAGAATAGATACATTTAACACGCTGACTATACGTTCAAAGCAAGAAAATAAATCAGATGAACACTTACAAGTTATAAATTAGAATTCGTGAAACTGGGTTTTCTTTTTATAATTCATGGCCGTACTTTTACTTTCAAGTAGATCTGTATTGTTTATTGTACACATGCAGTTTTATTATTGCTTCTGGTTTAGTATTGATTTTTAACATTTTGATTAAAAAGAATTTCACGATGTTGCCATCATAGGAACAATAATTTATTACAGATTAATTGGATTGAATTTATTTATCAACAATCTGGCAAATCAGTTTATGTAGTATTCTTGGAAATTTGATATTCTTTATGTGGTATTCTTGGAATGTACGTTCAAGACCTTTTGTTTGGGAAATGTAAAAAAAAATTGCATTATTTTAAGTGATTCTAAACAAATGAGTGGGGACTGTCACAATGTCCTTTTTAATAGAAGAATTTGTTAAAATTCACGAATTTGAAAATTTTTTCGTGAATATGTTTTGAGAATTAATAATGTCCACATATTTATATTTCAACAAATCCATGAAGCCTATAGTTCACGAATTCGGGGACGTCTGTATTCTTTTTTTAATGAAACTCGAGCCTAAGACACACGCCATACCTGCAAAATGATGAATAACTTTCATAGGAAAATGATTATGGAGATATGATTTTAATGAAGAAGGAGCAATACTGAGATGAGAGGTTAGAGAAATGGGTGAACTGCGTGAAAACCTGCCGTGAACCCGCTTTGTCCAACGCGCTCGACCACCAAATCCCCGGAATCTGTGGCAAGGTAGCGGAAAAAGACAGGCAAGGAAATCAGGAGAACCCCGATACCAACTGCCGCGAACCCAATTTGTCCACCACAAATAACATATGGATCGACAGAGATTTTAAGACTGGTTTCAGTAGTGGAAGTAGAGCAGTCCTGGCCACTACAACATGCCCGCTCCCGGGGGACGGATTCATGGGAGCTGTGGAAGAGAGCCCAAGAAATCGGGAGAAACCCGGCACAAACAGTTGTGAGTGCTTTGTCTAGCACAAATACCATATGGATCGGTCGGGATTTGAACGCTGGTCCCAGCGGTGAAGGCGGGCGGCCTGGACGCTTCGAGGCGAGGGAGCGGCGTGAGTGGTGCGACCCCTGCGGGTGCTCGTGGGGAACTGCGTCCCGTGCCCGAGGGACGCGTCACGCTGCCCTGAGCGCCAGGAAGTGCGCGGCATCTTCCACATAAACACCACTTCCTCCTTTTATTCATCCGCTGTAATGACGATAATAACACGCAAGGCGTTGCGCAGGCTGGCACACTGCCAGTTCTTGCGGCCACGCGGCGTCGCGTCTGCCATCGATCTCCACCCGAATCCTGCTACTTGTTCGTCCGCAAATGCAAAAGAGCCGGAATCCAGTACATTATTCGCTTTGACATCAACCACAGACATGTTTTTCAGTCTCTTGTACGCTGTTTTATTCTTTTTTCTAAAGTTCAAAGAAAAATACTAAGTATTTCAAATTATTTGGTAAAATTATTTCAAACTAATATGATTGTCTATTTTATATGACCAATTTAATGGAATCTTAGGGATTTTAGACAATCAGAACATGCAAAAATATGTGAAATGTAACTTTTCCCGTACATTATAAATAAATTTGTTACTGAAGATTCATGTTCTGATTATTTGAAAATCCAAGCATTCTGCAAAAAATGAAAAAAATATTACTAAATAATAATGTAAATAAATATATTAATCCAGAATAAATAGAAAATTTTTTCGATTCTTTTAGTACGTTTTGCTTGTTAATTTATTAATAATGAAACTTCTTTGGATATTAAGTTTAATACAGTTTAAAACATTGATTGTATTTCTAATATCTCATTTCAAAATAAGAAACTGTGGATTTCAAAGATGAATTTCTTTAAATATTGAAGGGAGAAAATAAAATTTATATTTTGGAAATAATTTAAAATAATGTATTGAGAAATTGGAAAACTCTTATTTTAAAAACATGTTTTTATCTCATTTAAGTGAATCCGATTTTTGTAAAACAGAATATTAAAAGTAATTCTACATAAATACATTTTAGTATATTTAATTCATCTTTAAATCCTAAAAATTAACGCAATTATGTGTTAGAATGTGAACCTCGATTATTTTAAACATAATAATGTTGCCACGGAGTGATGATAGGGAAAATTGTGGGTGAGCAACAGCTCTTTCCCCTCTTAAAGGCTAAATACACTGGAGATTGATAGTCTGAGATGATCCAAGGAAAGAAGTATTTGGTGCGTCAGTCTAGAATCAAACTCTTCGACCAACTGCAATGGGACGGTAAGGCACAGTGGGAGGGACCGCAGCTCGTTTGTTGCTCTGCGGGCGTCAGTCATCACAAAGGAAAACGGCAATGTGCAACGTCCCATTAACATCAATCTGCCGATGACTCGCACATATCCGATGTGGGAATTTGTCTGCTCGAACTCATAAACGAATAACACTATTCGTAGAAAATCATGCACAATTGCGAAAAACGAATAATGAACCCTTGATGAATTAACTTATTTTGTCAAAATTCACTCAACCATATACTTGAATATTGTTCAAAATACTCCACTAAGATAATTTGTTATATGTATTCTCGCCACATTTTTACTTCTTAGTAGCAACTTGTAGTAAAAAAAACACAAAAAATTAAAACGTAAAAAAATAATTTTGAATATTTCACCCTGATGGCCTTTGTGTCAACTTCTGTCAATAAACTTCTTTAATTTTCTAATTTGAAAAATTGCTTTATATTTGGTAATAACACAATTTGAGCGGCTCTGGGTTGATTTTCAACCACGTCGAACCGTACGAAATGTGGGGATGAGATTCTCTTCTGATCTCTAACGTAATTGAAAAAGTAAACACCAATGTTCGTTCAATAATGTTCGAAATCGATCGATATCATCACAGATTGTGAAGGTATCCTTAAAAGAAGTAGTATTTTGATACATTTAATATTATTTGAAATAAAATACAAAAAAACTATGTATTGCAAAGCATGGTAATTCGGATGAATTTGTTCTTTCCTTAAGCTTGGAAGTAGAGGTTACACAGAAGATCCATGATGAAAAAATTATACGCGTGTTAGAGATCGATTTTTTATTTTGTGGGTTCGCCGTTTGAGTTGGATTATGTGAGCTTAACAAAAAATCGCCAATTTGATATTCCCAAATTTTCTCGCTTCACTTGTGCAGTACCAATTCGACAGAAAGGCTTCGGTCTTAAGTCTTCGCAGTTAACATAAATAATCCTTGAGTTCAACCAACGCAAAATTTTAAACTCATTTTATCGAAATACACATCGCAGATTTCTTGGATATTTTCCTTCGCGTAATTTTCCTAAAGTATTTATACTTAAATATAATCGTTGCAAACATGTTCTATTTATCATATTCTCTATCTGTTTGTTAAATTACTAAAAGCGAGGGCCGTAAGAGGAGGGGGGGCGCGGGGCGTGGGGCGAGTCGCTCGGGACGTACGACAGGGAGCAAGTGAAACGGGTCGTGTGTGGAAGGGGGCGTGATGCATGGAGCGCGTCGCGCGGGATGAGAGCCGGGGGTGTGTGGCGGGGGCCTACGGCGGGGGATGGGGGTGGCGCAGCGCGTATGGGGCGGGGAGCGGGTCGTGGGGGACGTATAGGGTGAGGCACGTGAGAGACGGGGTGAGTGGCGCTGGCGTGAGCGCGCTTCTTCCGGTGGGCCTCCCGCTGCGCCGCGCCACGCCGCGCCGGGGCCGCTCCGCTTGCACGTCCGTCGCCCAACGGTCAGGGTCCAGGCATGCGCCCACCGCTCGGTACAGCCGCCTCGGAATCAATCCACGTCCGCCCTATGCTCAATGGGGCCCCTGGTTGGCCCGTTTGAGCGGGTAATTGGTGTTTATAGACGCCGCCGTGTCACTTGCGGTCCGCCTCGCGCGCCTCACCAGGCCACGCGGGGTAACGTATTGAGCCGTAGTGACTTTTCGACTCACAGCGCGTTGCGCTCAGCTCCATTCTGCTGCTTATATGAAAGTGACGGTCCCGCATTATCGTAACCTTCTGGCTAGTGGGGGAAAAGTAAATAAAGGAGATAGAATATTATTGTGAAGAATGTGTTTGTACACCTCTGAAAGTATTTGATGAGGGTAAATACTTACATTATGATTACGTGAGGTTTCAAGCTTAGAATGTACTAAAATCATGAGATCGTATTCAATTTCTGTAGATTTCAAATTCATACTAGGCTACATAATATCCTCTATAATTCGTAAGCGGTAGCTCGAACGTAATAATAAAAAATGTCGGAGCCATTTTTAAGAAAAATTAGAAACCTACTTTTGAGATTTCTTATAAAATACACCCCTAATATCAGTCTACCCGTTTACAACCCGCAGGGCTTCGAGTTCGGCGAAATTGGTGGGAAAATGTCCATGTTTGAAGAAATCGCTTGAATGGTTTAGGCGCCAGTGTTGACCACAGACAGCTGGATAGACGCACATACAGACGTTTTGCTGTCAGGCAGGTTTTCGGTATCAAGAACTAAAAAACGTGTATTCTGACTCCACAACGAGGATGTTATTTGCATAAAGCAAAAAAATTTATCCAACTTTTCGATATCAGGGTCCCACAACACGAGTTTTTCTTGCCGTTGTTTTTGTCGTAAAATTACTATGGTTTCTCAGTTCTACAACCTATATAGTACTGAGAAACCATTGTAATTGTACGATAAAAACAACGGCAAGAAAAAATCATATTGTAGGACCTAATAATATAAATTTTGTAAACACTTAAATTTTGTCGATCAATGTATTTACATTACAATTGGTTTGAGAGAAGAGAAAAAAGTGTTCATTCGTTACCGCTCCCCGCGATGGCTTCACGCAATACTGTCCGGCGGGTTGCGTACTCGGGCGACGATCAGGATGTCAAACAGTTGTCGTAAGGTCTGCGCTGTTAGCTTGAACATGAATTGGAATTAATGTGAACTGTACCTATCTAGATCTGTAATGGCATATCGTTGATAGTTTATTAATTTGGATTCAATCATTGAATATCACTTACGATCATTATTACAATTGTTCACTGCAGGCAAATTCCGATCTTAATGAAAATTTCATTCATTGTAGTCATTAACCCAGTAGATTATGAGTTACTTAATAAGAGTAATTTATATTCTGTCGAAAATGTGATTTATTAGTAGCGCTGAGGGGGAGACGGAGAAATTAAGAAACTAACTTGAATGAAAGCAAGGAAAAGCCCTGCGTGATCGTGATTGGTCTGACATTAATTGACATAATCGGAATTTGTCAAATGAAAATATCGCTCTTATCTCTCTTTAAAAGAGATGGATTTTATGGAGAAAAATATGAAAATTATAAAAATTGTAAAAAACACTTCTGAGAACGAAGGCTTTTGAACGAAATTATTTATTTTATGCATAAAAATATGAGCGTAAACATAATTATTAAAATGACAGATTGAAAACATTCAAATTCTGTGATAATATTAGCATCATTAAGCTATACTAAGAATGTTAAATAACTGATCAATTTAGTGAGTCTTATCTCCCATGACTTCCCTTTTACTTTTGCATTCATTCTTGGAAAGTTTACATAATATTGCAAGTCGCCGACCAACACGTTGGATCAACGCATACGCCGAAAGTTTTCACCCAGAATTCAGTTAGTGACATCGCATTCGAAAGGCCAGAACGAAGAGCATTACATCGCATCCGAAGGTGAGAACGAAGAGCATTACAAATGAACCAATACAACCAAAACCTTTTGTTTTTAACAAGCGTGTTGTTGAAGCGAAACTGATGGCTCGTGTTAGCAAGGTCAGGAACACGAATGCCCCAATTCTTTCCTAATCTGTTCACGGCCCTTAACGCGCTATGCCCTTTGCACGAAACACTTGAGCGCACGGCATGGGCGAGCAGAGCGGCGCACAGTGGCCCGAAACACCCTGAAAAGGGCGCATAGCTTTTGTCTTCAATATCCAAGCAAGATTTTCGAAATAAAAATAGTAATATTTGAAACCAAAAAGCTAAAAATTATGGTCCTTCCTATTCTTTATTTAAATTTATTTCCTCATATTCAACCTTACTTTTTACAGTGAGTTATGGAAGCCTCGTAAAAATATTTCGATTTTATTCTGAGGATTAATTTATCAAAACATGTTGTCGACCTGGATGGCCGAGGTCGGTAGAGTGTGTGCCGACTCAGCGTTTCGGTTTGAGGGGTCACAGTTTCGAGTCTCACCGGGGACATGGTTCTTTGTTCCTTGCCTTTCGTGTACGTGTGTTGTCGCGGAAGGCCTTGTGAGTCTGCTGACCACAGACCAAGGAGCCCGTATGTGTGTCAGTGTTAATATGTGATCCCTTAAGGGGCATAGAGAGTACTTGGCGCGAATAGTCGAAATCGGCCTTGAAGCTGGAAAAATCCCCAGGAAGAAAAAAATGCATGTTCCTATTTTTGCAATATCCTTTCATACGAAACATAATTTTACAAACAAATCGATTTTTAGTTAAGTATTTGTCCTTAGAAAGAGCGCAATTTCATAAACTCAGAATGATTACAGATTAAAATAACGTTATTCCACCTCTACCAGTTAACACGTGTATCTAACAGCGCATGCGCAGTAGAACCCTACTAATCCAAAATTTCGATAATCCGAACAAAATTCGGGTAGAAGAAATAAAGAAAAACATCTGGTTTGTATTAACTTCATGTATGAACGAAAAAGCATGAATTCAGTGTAAGTCAACCCAATTCTAAATAATGAACGTAGAATACCCGTTAACAGCAGTGACACAAACTGCTTCATTTCTTCTAAACTATGTAGCAACTACTACTGCATGCAATCGGTTATATAGTACTATACTCTGTTGTTCGCAACGTTGACACTTTCCCATGTCACTATGCTACTATGCCATTTTCTCACATTGTACGCTACGTTCTGGTAACAACAAGTCTGGTCCTACATTTCCGAATTCGAACAGACCACTCCCTCAATTAGTTCGGAACACCGGGTTTCTTCTGTATGTCTCTCGGGAGGTCAGGGTTTAATCTCCGGGCTGGCCACTATGACAAGGTTTTTTCGAGGTTTCTGTCGATCACAAGACGAATACTGGGGTGGTTTCAAAAGGCCACGATCACCTCTCATCATCATCATCATCATCATCATCCTCACATCAAATAATTCATCAATAATAATAATAATTTAATAATAAAAATAATAATAATACGTCACCTTCAGAGAAAGCAACGGAAAACTACCCTGATTAAGTCCTCCCAAGAAAACGCAATTGATGGACTAAACGTCCGTCTATGGAAGCACGGGACCCGAGAAGAAGACTCATCTCCAAGAGCCCGCGATCGCGCGTGTTTCCGTGCGCGTGCCACTGAGCGCCGCGCGGCGCCACGTGCCCCGGGTGCCGCTTCGACGCTCCGCTGCCTCGGTTTCCACTCGGGTGCGCGTGGCACGTTTCCAAGCGCGCGATGCAACGCGATGCACCGCCGCGCCGTCCACCCGGAGGAAAACGATGTTCTGTTTCCAGATCGCGTAGATCGAGGGCGCTGCTTCTAAGAGCAGTTTTTATTCTTTTAGAAAATTCTCGTGAGTGTGGTGTAAAATAATTGCAGTTATACAGTTGTTATGTTATTGTTTGCGGTAGAATAATAAAAAGTATTAACAATTAAGTCATGGACATAACTAGGGAACGGATTTCCATGTAATTACATGGTTTTACAGAAACTAGATACCCACATTCAATTATATATTTTAGAGATTACAAGACATTCTGAATGAATTGGTACAATTTTCATTTTACATATTTTCGTATATTTACATATTTTACCTACTACGTCACATTTTTTACATATTTCGCCACATTTTAATATATTTATACGTCGAAAAGGAAAATTTCGCGTTTCCAATTCTTGTTACGGAATCATGTTACTTACAAATGCAATGTAATGCTGCTACGCTTCTATTACCACCTTATATCTGTCATGAATTGTCAAATTTAGCCCGCCCCCCGCTTACTGCGCACTTGTGAGTCTGGGATCAGCGGATTTTTATGAACAAAAGTAATTTGAACCATGTGCTTGCTTATGTTTCAAACAACAAATTCGTTACTCGATGGAAAACAAATATTTTTTATAGAAAATTGTCTTACCGCGTTGTTCAGTTTCGAGGGTGGAATATATATATATATATATATATATATATATATATATATATATATATATACACACACACACACACACACACACACACACCTTTAGTCCCCTTCCCTGGAATCCATTACTCGCTATACGATACTACTATTCACTTGTACACCGCATCCTCGTAAACAATGTAATATAAGCTATGAACGTATTTCATGTTTCGAATAAAATATGTATGGTGAAGTCTATGAGTACAATTACTTCAGTAGAGATAGAACATACTTTCAGCCACTCCAGATCCTTAAGAACTGATCGGCCACGTTCTATGATCGGAAAATGCTTGTAGAGCAATTTCAAACACAATAATGCATTTTTATTTTACATATTTTCAATTTTTATTACATGTTTTGGAAAAAATAAGTAGATACATAAGTACATATTTTTCATTTTTTATTACAATAAATTCCGTTCCCGAGATATAACCATATTTGCAGTTAACTTGGAGCAGTTCATTTTTTACAGGTCTTATCCTGCAACATGAACAATTGCTCTTTCTTTGATATTTTGTGATCTACTTACATAACTCTTGAGACACCGTACTAAAATATTGCTGAGTTCCGGAAATCAATTTTACTACACAATCATTAAAAGTGAACATGAAACTAGATGAAACAGTAATAATACTTCGCATAACTAACCAAATATGAATTTGAATTTTTTTCACAAAATGATTTGCAGATACTAAGAAATTGCTAGTAGTGCAGAAGAACTGCCAAGATTTCAATTAAGGTATATAAGAAATTTCATATAAAGCGCAACTTTTGATTTATTAACGAAATAATTGATTTTATATTCATATTTGTGATGAAACAATTATTTATTATCGTAAGTGCTTTTCTAGATTCAGGGGATGCCGATTTTCGACTATCCGCGCCGGATACTCACTATATCTCTCATGGAAACACATATTAACCTATGCACCAGACACTGACATATTTGCGGGCTTCTCGATCTGTAGTGAGCAGACTCACATTACCTTCCGAAACAACGTACATACATGAAACGTGAAGGACAAACAAACACGCCGACGGCGGGACTGGAACTCGCGAAGCGCTGAGTCGGCACACGCTCTAGCCACTTCGGCCATCCAGGTCGGCTGCTACATGCAGAATTCCTAGGCATAAATATTTTCTTTAATATTAAACGTAAATACTTATCATTCATGCTTTAATCCTATTCATTCATAAGTATTTCGTTTCTTCGGGTATTAGTAAACCGCATATTTGAGGCAAACTCACATTTGTAATTCACGTAGTCAAATTTCGCAGAAACGTTGGTGTACTAATTATTTGAAGTTGATTAATAAAAACGAAAGAAGCGACATATTTGAAATGTAAAAAATGGCAAAAATAAGCTTATTCAACAGAATTAAAAATTAAACAAGAAGAACTAGTCTAAAAACTGAAAATGATCAAAAACACGAAGACGAAAGAAGTAGCTAGAAAGGAATTTCCCCAGGAATGGATTCACGGAGGAGAAACTGGCTCGCGCAAGTTCCGTCACGCGCGAGGAGCTGGCCTTGAGCTTTCCCGCGCAAACGCGCGAAAGGGGTGCCTCTCCCCGCGAGGCAGACGCGGGGTAGTTCCTGCCTATTCGTTCCTAGGGGAGGGCACCTGCCTTGGACGGCATATGGCGGCGCCTTCGCTTCCTTCCTTTCTTCCGCCTGCGCGACGCGGTTCCACCCCAGCGGCGCCGCGCGCGTCGCCCTCGCACCCTGCGACGCCTGGCGCCCAGACGCCACGCCTCGCCGATGACCGCGGGCGCGGGCGGGCCGGGGCATGGCACGGCGCAGCGCAGCGCCCCGGGGCGGGGGGGGTGGCGTGGTGCTGACGGCGGCGGCGGGGTGGCGATAGCAGTGGGGGGCGGGGGGGGGGGGTGGGGGGCGGTGGCAGGGACGATGGCGATGGCGGCGGCGGGGCGGCGGCTGCGGTGGCCGTAGCAGTACGCGGGCGGCACGCGCGCCGCGACGCTCCGCCGCGCCGCCGCCCCCGCCGCCGCCGACTCCAGCGCCTCCTCAGGAGGAAGCGGAGCCCCGGCAGGATGTGCCCGCGCACGTGGCCAGCACATCACCTCCTGGCTTCTTTCACTCTTGGGTAGTAGAGCATTGCGTTCTTCGGCCGGAATAGGCTCAATTATCATTTATCAAGGGGCGGGCAGGACGGCAGTCCACTGGGCGGGAGGATGCGATGAGATGGAGGCGATGGCGTGGGGGCTATGCCCGGAGGGGAGCGGCCGACTTGGAAGGCGAAGGACTATAGTTCTGTACTACCATTTTGCAGTAGTCAGCTAAACCACCCTAGTAGGGAGGGATGCTGGCACACGACCAGAGGATCACCGTAAAGACGTTCCTTCTTGGTATTATCTAGCTAGAGTGGGTGATAAGGATGACTGACAAAAGCCCTTTTACGTGACAACCAGTCTGAAACGTGCTGGCAGTGAAGGGCGACTGAGGTAGCGGGTGCGAGATAAATTTCATACAACTGAGAATATAGACTTCGACGGTGTCTACGAGCAGCGGTCTCAGCGGGCAGCGGGCAGCTTGAAAGCGAATAACTATACTTCTTAATTACCATTCTCCAGTAGCCGATGAAATCATACTAGTAGCAAGGGATGTAGAGCCAGAGGCCACCCTAGAGAAAAGTCTTTCTCTACGATGTTCTCTAGCCATTGCGGACGAAGGCGTCCGCGGCGGGTGGCGGCCACAGGCAACCGTCCGCCTGCCCTCGCACGAGATGCGCATATGTGCGACGGGCGGCGGAGGGGCGGCGTCACGCCCGTCGCACACCCTCAGGAAGACGCCCGGGGCCGGGGCCGGGGACGGGGGCGGCGTCTTCGGCCGCCTCCCGCGCGCGCGCGCCCGCCGGAGGAGACGGCGGCGGCGGCCGCCGCCCTCTGCTGACGCCCAGCCGCCACGCGACGCCACGCGACGGACAGCCGTCTTGCCAACGGCCGCCGCCGCCGCCGCGCCTCGCGGGAGCACGAAATGACGCCTCGCAACGGAAACTGGGGTGAGAGGTGGCAGGAGAAAGGAGAACGTTGACACGACGTTCCAGTTGCAGAGTAACGAACTTTCGAGTTATGATCATCGATGAGAAACATGAATTCTTTCTTGACAAGTAACTGACAATATAGTGGAAATTGCATCAGAAACGTTTTATGTTCTTTATTGAATATGCGAAAATAATGGGAGGTAAAAGAGTACTTTGAATACACTTCCAATCATTTAATTATATACCGAGCAAAGCGAAAGATATAATACTGTTCTTGCCAGGAAAATGTAACATCTTTGACGGTTTATTTTACAGAGTATCGCATTTTTGCCTTTTTTGAACGTATCACTATTTAATAGCACGATTTGTTAGAAACGTTCAAAGTTGAATACCAGTATGAAACTATTTTCGTTTTAATACAATGTTTTAAAAAGTGTGTTTGCTCTGGTCCAAAAAGCCCTTCATATAACATTTCCACTGTTATAAATACTCCGTGCCAAGTTACAAACCTACTTTTGCATCTCAAGTGGGTTCTTCATCCTCTGGTCACCAACCTCCACCAAAATTAACCATGCATTGAACACCTTTCGGGGCCATTGCTTGACAAAATGGCCGGTCCGCCGGATACCTCTCCGTGCGCGCCTTTCTCCACATCCGCCGGCGTTTAAAATGAATCTGGTGCAAGAGCACGTGGATGCGCATCCGAGCGCGTAAGACTCACGTCGTCCTGTCGGTGATCGCAACGCGCGCGGAGTACGCGATGGTGCGTTGTGCACGCGCTCTTGTCCGTCGCACGCGTCGGATGTGCGTTATAAACTTCGGAGGCTCGGCACTAAATTTGGCGGGCAATGAAGTTCGAAATAGTAACGCAAGATACTGAAGTTGGTATCTAGTTATATATAATGCTTGCATACTTTGATACTTCTTTATTCGATCTCCTCGTTATGATCTTTAAATTGGTGAGTTTTGACATTACATATGCTAGATAGTACACGAATAATTATTAGGTAGACATGTGAAAGGAAATTAATTCGGCAGGCACATACTAATTTACAATTATTCAAGCCAATATTGAAATATAGAATAGTTTTGGCATTTCATTCTGAGTCGAGTTTCATGTGTTCTTTTACGACAATTAGCACCAGAAAAAATCGGTATTTAAAATAGTTCTTGAATGTGCGGGAATGGGCAACCGCGCACAGCTTACGGACGTCATCCACTCCAATGATACACTTTCGCAGCTGCAAACGGCCGCACGTTCCGCATATCCTGTCACCCAACCGCGTCTCCTAAAAGCGCCACTATGCAAAACTGCAAACAAAATTATCTTATAAATCGCGTGGGAAGTCGTTTTTCAGATAATGGCGAGGGTCAACATGCTCGTGTTACTGCTCGAAGGAAAAATAGTCGAAAAGATGGGGAATACATAAGTCACACACACACACACACACACACACACAAAGACATACATCCTCAAAATTGTATACCCACAATACTATGTGGGCCAATATGATTTTTCCTTTTCTCTCACAGAACAATGTGCCAGATGCAGGGATGTACGATGGGTTTTTACTCGTACATTGCCTCTACAGTATTTCTTAACTGAACTAGGATCAATAATTATATCAAATTTACCAATGCTTGAAATATGAAATATTCCATGTATGCTCGCTCAAGATGAAGTTTGAATTTGATGTGCTTTTGGCAATTGAAAATAAATTACAACAGCAGTGGCACTGTATATTAAATGGGTGTGTAATTTGTAAGGGAAGTTAAGAACATTTTTAATTAGAGGGAATGAAAACCCGATAAGAACATTTCTACGAGAATAAAAACGACATCGTAGGGAAGTGTATTTAAGTACAATAGAAGCACGTCATCATATCTTTGAAACGATTTCTGCTGTACGTGTGAGATGCACCGCATGTGAAGTGAGCTTCCTACTTTTCTTTCTCAAATGACCGCCTCGGAAGATCGCAATATTGTTTCATATGAACAAATCTTTTTAGTAATCAACCTTAAAAAATAATCATCTGATAGGGACTGTACCTAAATTGACGAAATAAGAAAACTTGTTTGCGAGTTCCTGAAGTCTCAACTAATTTACTATGATTTTGAAAACGTAGAACGATCAGGTTGAACTATGTTCTTTTTTAATGATCATTCGTCGCGCAGAAAATATTATTTATGAAAATGGGGAAATGTGAGACTAGCTGAAAATTAAAAGGATTTTAATGTAATATTTTACGTAGTAACGTAGTTGATCAATCATTTTTCTACATTGCGATACCCTCTCCGTAGACTTGTGTTAAGGAACATGAAGTTCTGTATCGTATAAATCAATTTTTCACAACGCTGTGTAGTTAATAACAATATTAACTATTTGCAAAATGCTTTGAAAACGAACATTCTCGCAATCACAAGTTGTCAATGTTTTTTTTGCTTTAAATATTTTCACAGTATTCACATTTTCCATATAAATCACATTGTGCGCTTTGTATTATTATTATTATTATTATTATTATTTTCACGGATGATCATATTTTACTTATGCTATTCATTCACGTGTTTTTACAACAGCACATCTTCAGGATATGCAAGTATGTAAAAATATGTAGGAGTATGTAGAAGGATCGAACATAAACGAATGTTATTCTCCTTCAGACGACAAGAATCGGGAAGATCCGGTTCTTGCTCTTGTAATGCGTTGTATTTTATTTATATTAACACAACATATTAGAAATTACTGGACCCAATTCTTAATAATATTTTACAAGAAAATCGTAAGAATATAAAATGCTCATGAAGGAGTTGACTGAGCATGTAAATTCGAGTTGTATATATAATTGGAGTTTACATAAAAAGTACAATCTGTGAAGTTGGTGAACAATATTTTCTAACAAAAGAAACATTCTTTCACTATAATTTACGCATTATATTACACGAGGAGTTACCAATTGTTACATTTAGTTGAAATATGGAGTGCAAACAACATGTCTTCTTCCGAATGATGCGATTGAACACCGTTAGATGACTCTGTTCTAGGAGTGCAATACTCATTGCGGCCATTGACGTTGCCACGTAGGTAACCGTAGTAGCTGATGCAATAGCACAGGCTGTGGGCACCAGCGCAGACACATCAACGGGGCGTGACTACTCATTACTCTAGGAGCGGGATGTTCCGAGCACATGATTCGAGGGAACTGGCGTGGAACATGTAACTGTCCTTTGTGTACCCAGGTCAAATAGCCCTTTATGTTCTTCTCAAACCACGGTGCTACATCCCATTACAGTGATACAAGTTGTAAGATGTTATGTTAAACACTTCCTAGAATCTGTGGATACAGTGAATAGGCCGGCTGTCATGCTTACATAAATAATTCTACAGTGTATAGAGATGTACGATTTTTCCATAATATAAAATAATTTGGTCTGTTTTTGGAAGTAAAGCACACTACAACAGATCGCTCCGCATTTCTACAATAGAACCGTTAAAGTTTGCAGATGTGATGTGTCACCGTAATTACGACCAATTAGCACAATTTCAACAATCTGAAACAACATCGTGTCCAATATATGTTCCTATTTTGGAAAGCAAACAGTCTCTTACATTATTTCCTATTTTTTATAAAAATCAATTCTATATAGTAACAATGTATTACGTATTCTGTGAATTCTGTGAATATATTTGGTGAATTTATAAAGACCAATTCCAGATTGCCATTGATCTTTATCAAAACACCAGATCCCAACTCACCCCGAATTAAATAGAATCTCTTTGCTCCCGAATAAACTACAAATAAAATAGGTATACTCCTAATACGTTTCTACATTTCTGAATAAAAAGTTAAATTGAGTTGTCTCTTTCCTCACGCTAGAAAATTGATTCAAATCTCAGGATACGAAGACATATTGCTCTCCTGAAATATTCAAATTTCACGAGTTAGCCGCTTCAGGGACCTTTGAAAATGTTCTGCCGACTGAATCGTTTCTCCAAGTGATTTTTCCGCTCATTCCTTTCTTCACACCGGACAGAGAAGAGGAACTCACGTTCACACAATCCGTCACAGTCACACTAACACATTTATTTCCTCATCACACCGACACACGCACACAATCACAGTTCTCGTAATTTGCACCATGATGGAGTAGACGTATTCCCTCCTTCCTATCTTTCAAAAGTAATACCGCCCTAACGAGCTTTTTCCCACTAACGTTTTGCGCAAACACTCAGTTAACACAAACGCAGAGCAGGGGTCAGGAATGCCGCCGCTGAGTGGGAGCTTAAAGTAGCTGAGCGGAGGGCCGAATTTATTTATTTTTTTATTTTACGTTAAAAACAGTTAAAAACTGTGTGGCGTGCTATGTGGAGAAATGGATTCTGTGCACGTTTACAAAATCCTGTGATCCTATTCCTAAGCCATTTACTAATTGAATTTTTAACACAGAAAAAAATTTGCGTTTTTTTGCAAGGACTATTAACAGAAGTATTCGCTTCGATGTAATAAAATCTATTTTCGAGGGTACATCAGCAATGAATTTGGGCTCTTATCCCTCATCATGTCCTTCGTCAAGGAATAAAACTTCCTGGCGCAATATGGAGAATGATAATTTGAATAACTATATTTCCCAATGAATTCTAGAAGACGTGCACAGATAATAAAATTACATTTACGTCCAGAAGCAAAACAAGTGTAACCGCCCATATGTCGGTTACTTTGATTTTTGACAAGCACCCGAGAACGTCAAGACAGGACAAGTTGCAATTATAGTGTTACCGAATTGCAAGAGAACGCGCCAGCAGTAAATGGTATCCCTTACGAGAATTTCTTCAAGTTTCTGAACGCACTCGCGTAGAATTGAGCGACAACCAATCCAAAATCACCCTTGAAAATGTCAGCACTTGCAGCCGACCGCCGATCGGCACACACCGGAATTGTTCGTGCGGGACGGAGAGGAGAATTCGCCGTATTTAGACGATAAGAAGCCTGTATAAAGTAATAATCTACGTGAAAGTGAAACAACGTCTTGTATATATTTCATTCACTATTCAAGTGACTATTTCTTTGAAAGTGTATGTAAAGGGTAATTTGGTATGTGATTCCTTTTCAGTATTTTGTGTTTCCATGTATTATAGTCTTGTGTACAGTTATTTTATTGTATTTTTTTGTGAAGTGAAGGGTAATATAAATGTATGTAAAGTGTTTATGCAAGTGTTAAAACGCAACTGCAGTTGTTAGGTAATCACGTAATTGCTAAAGGTAGAGCAAGTGATAGAATTTTTCAATGCAATGTGTAAATGCTAGATTAGAATTGTGTTCAACTATTTAACAGAATATATTCGGAACGCTGTTCATAGTTAAAAGATTAACTTGCATATGTTTCTTTTTTTACAAAAGCAGGTTAAAAGACGAATCCACTCCTGTAGGGCAGTTAGGACAAATAAAAACCATTCCTAATTTTTGGTGTGTCATTGTCATAAGAGCGGTCACACAAGGGACCATCTCAACATTTACTCAAAGTATCAGGGAAACTGGACGAAAAACCTGATCGAGATTTACCTACAGGGAAAATAAGCATTTGCTTAGGGGCCTTTATCCAAGGGGATCCCGCTTCCCAAAAAACATAAAATACCTGAAAAATTATAAAATGTTTGTAGCAGTAAAGCAATCGCAGAAAACGGTTGTATCGGTAAAATAATAAATACATTTTCATTTGTATTAAAAATTATTATATTTTACTAGTTTGGGAGTGGAGTACCATACTAGCAGGGCTCATATTCTGATGAGATGTCATCTTTTCGCGGGTGCATTCTAGGCGTAGCTAACTTATAAATGAATATTTATCACGTCATATAGGTAATAAAAATGCAGTATAGTTATTGTGTCATTTATTGTAATTTTCTGAAATTTTTGACAGTTTTCAATTTTTAGGTCGTTTTTAGGACATTTATGTCATTTTTGTTATTTGTACGCATTTTGTTTCCTTTTTGTGTTTTTTGTGAGTGAATGTTTCGTGAATTTACAATGACACACTAAAACAAAGTTTTTATTGTATCATCAGTTCACGACGAAATTCACTACTACAGTGGACTCTATTTTTCTAACTCTTAAAATTACACAGATCTTCCGTAACTTCCTCGACCTTTCAAAAATGACGGTTGGGCGATTGGAGCTAAGGATCACACTTCCCCCTAAAATCGAGGCTTTATACTAAATATAATTTTATACACATAAATTTTATTTAAAATTGTAAAATTCTTAGAATAAATAAACATTTCCTTACCATTATTTGAGTATTTTTTAAAAATTAAGTAATTTCTCCATATTTTAAGTCACTTTAAGGTCATTTTCAAAGAATTTTTAAGACATCAGAATCAGAACCCTCCAAATAAGGTAATAATATATTATGGTACCATAACTAGTTACTACACTCATATTAGTTACACAAATTGACTAAACAAATACAATTATCCTATTGTAAAGAGGATTTTCATTAAATCTGTAGGACATTTTACGGGAGGGTAGCGCTCAACATTATTTTCTGCTGGGAGTCCCAGCAGTATTTTACGCGCACGTTTTCTTGAGCCCTGGAATACCTACCCCCACTCCTTTGCCAACATTACTTGAATTAAGAATAAACGATATCACCGAGCATTGAAGACAAAATCTGATTACTAGAAATGTTTGCTCCCATGTAATAAATCCCAGCACTCACCGAATTCAGACTGGCAAAAATCCAACCCATAAAACCAGAATTCAAAATAAATACACTTTCGATATATTTCAAATCAAATTTGCTAACATAGAACCAGATTAGAGGACCCATAGTGGGCAACCTACCCATTGTATAGTATGTAAGTTTAGAAAAAGTTAGTAAGTAATAAAATTGCATATGTAATTAAAAAAAAACCCAAAAATTTAAAAAAAAAAACTCTCAACAAGAATAAAAAGGGGATAATGCTTACAAATTTGATATAAAATTCCTTTTGTGGAAATAACCAAACCCCTCACTCCTCCCGCAACGAGCGAAGCGAGGGCTCAAGAAAACGAGCGCGGATAATGCCTAAATCCGGTGCCGCTGAGCGGAGCGGCAGCTGGTCGTGCGGGGGCGGGGCGTTTGCAGAGGCGGCAGCGCGGCGCGCAGCGGCTCGGGCCCCTAGCGCCGCCCTGCGCACACAGCAGCACTCTGGCCCCCGCCACCCCCGCCCCCGCCGTGGAACAGGTCGGGCGCGAGCGCAAACGCGCCTAGCACGGGTCGAGACTTAGCCTCCCTAGTAGCTTAGCGCTGTGCGCCCATCTACCGCTAGACAATAGGCTGTTTTCCTTTAATGTTCATGTTATTCATAATTTGAGTATGTGTAGTAAAACAGCGGGGTAGGAATTCTGGTGAGCAAGAGAACGTACTATTTCCTCATACATCGCATACAATTTTTACGGGTTTTTGATGATTAATAAATCAAAAAATAAAAACAGAATTAACCATATCTGTGCGAAAATAAATTGAAAATGTGATAATGATGATCCTAATTTTTGGAGAATATGACATTCGAATGTTTTAATCGATGCATCGTAGAGATTGGTAATGTACAAAAGCATCCTCACGAAAACACTCTTGTAGTAGTATAACTTAATTATTTTCTTTGTTGTGTATAATTAGGAAAAGTATGCCTCTAAGCCTGTAAGATTGTTGGAAAATAACAACCAGGATCTTCAAGCAAACAAAGTCAGTAGAGATCATATAATAAAACATAAATAACAAATAAAATAATCGACACGTTGAATGATGCACACATATCTAATCTACCAATTTCATTCACAATCAGAAAGAGACAGAAAACATTTATATTCAATTATTTTATCATCATAAAGTGCTTCATCTCTATCTTTTTCCCCCATTATTTCTCTCTCCTAGATAACCAAGCGTTTTACATTATTGCGGTTCAGAACACTGACAATAAATTCTAAATAAACCACTGTTCCACTACTTGTCTACGTTGCAAATCCAGACAGAGGGGTTGCTTAAAGAAGTACGCATGGATTTCTATGGATTTTCTTCATGAATTGTTGTTGTGATAAATAAATCACTACCTCTTTGCGGTTAATATATTGACCTGAGATAGTAGCAGGAGAACAATCTCCAAGAAGAGACAATGATATTTGAATGTTGGTAAAAACGAATGTGAAAATTTTAAAACTAGTTCGTCTTGTCGTTTATTTTATCTTTCAGCCTTGTCAATAATGGAAGTAGAGGCACATTTAAGGAATTTTAAAAGTTGACACAAATTCCCAACTTCCTTCAGGAAAGAGAGAGCTATCGATCATTTTACTTTTAAGTTTCAGGCAAAAGAAGAAACAACCTCAACAACAAGTGAAAATACTATATTGGCTACTAGGACACCATTCGAATCTATCCCTTGAAAAAAAAAAATATTGATCTACAAAACAATACTAATCCCTATATAAACCTACAGCATCCAAATTTGGGGCACAGCAAGCAGGTCAAATCTCTCTATATTACAGATATTTCTATCAAAAACGCTTAGGATGATTGCTGAAGCACATTTGTTTGTCCAATTTGTTTGTCCTGCTACTGCTACTGCTACTGCTACTGCTACTGCTACTGCTACTGCTACTGCTACTGCAGCTCTGCTCTGCTACTGCTCTGCTCTGCTGCTGCTACTGCTACTGCTGCTCTGCTACTGCTACTGCTACTGCTACTGCTACTGCTACTGCTACTGCTACTGCTGCTGCTACTGCTACTGCTACTGCTGCTTGCTGCTGCTTGCTGCTGCTTGCTGCTGCTTGCTGCTGCTACTACTAATATTAAAAAAATGTTTCAGGTATGGGAGACGGAGTGGAAGGTGTGTTGAGGGGGAATAAGGGAATGGCGTCCGCCAGCGAGGGCAGCGCGGGGAGGGCGACGGGTACAGCGGGAGGGCGTGTGCGCGGTTTCCTCCGCTCGCTCCATGAATCACCTCCGCTCGCCCAGCCACCCTGCAGCGCCGCGGAATACTCCGTTCGCCACCGCAGCGGTGCACTCCGGCCGAGCGACGGGTTTACCGTTTCGTGACACCCAGCCGCCCGCGATAAGTGATTCAGCTCTTCTCGGCATTCCTCTTGGGTGCAGATCATTTTCCAATGCAACGGTCGCCAACCTTAGGGATCACTAATTTTTTGCGGTTTAATCATGCACAGCAGTAATGTTTTTTAAACATATGTGAAATAATAAGATACCTTCCATTTTATGAATATGAAATGCTAATTTTTAAGTAACAAAACTATAATTAAAAAAATTAAAACATGCTTATTTAATCTTATGACAATCTTCGAAGGATGTGTAATTGTAACGGAACTCCAAACATTAGTTTAAATTATTATTAAGGCAGAATTGAAGCTTAATTATTTTTTTCATTTTAAGAGTGACCATGAATCCTGCTTGTTTCACATACATTTAAAGATTTTTTATTACAATCACGCTTTAAGACGAAGGCCGATTTTCTGTACAGTACGTGAAGTATTGACGTTAAATTAAATGTGTAATTTAAAGACAAAATTGCTGCAGGAGGCAGTGGATTGTCGGTTGGCGACCGCGATTTTAATAAACAAAATGTAACGGTGCATTTGTTCGCTCGTTTTCAGTAGATGTTAATATATCATTACTTGTTATACATTTTTAATATTTTCTAATTCAATATATATATATATATATTATATATTGAATATATATATATATATATATATATATATATATATATATATATATATATATATATATTGAAATAAACTGAATATATTATAACAAACTATCTGGGTCGATGGGTTTTATAGAAATATTCACTATTGTATGCTAATAGATGATTATCCGATCTGCCATCTATACAGAGTGGTCGAGGAACCTGAAAAGCAAATATATTTCTATCTTGCTACTTCATTGCTAGAATTGGCTCAATGAAAATCATGTATTCATTTCACAAAAACATGGAAATTTATTAAACAATTTTAGTATCGTATAATTTTACCCAATATAAAATTAAACTTTTGTCATGACCGGTTCCAACCTTATAATGTCTTCACGCGCTTTTGGACCATCTTTATTCATCTCCGACGCCGCCGTCCTGAGGTCCAGACACCATCTTCTCTCTTCTTTTCTCGGAAGCACATTTCAATCGCCGTTCATCAGATCAATATGCTGCTAGCATTCCAGTCCAATCACTGACAACTTCGCTCTAGCCCTCAATGTCCCTCCAACTCGTTCACTTGAAATATTTTAAGCTCCACTCTCACACTTAGTATTCATATTCGATGTTCTCTCAGTATCCATTCCCTAGTAGATGCTTACAAGTCCCCCCCCCCAAAAACCCTTACATTAATTGGAGCACGATCCGTTCAAGCCCACGGCATCAGTCAGAATGAATGCCTCTCGTATTCTTTCTACCCAGCAAACCTCGGTCCATTTTTCGATTGTTTATTTGCAGATAACACTTGATGAACCTTCGTACCTAGCCAATCCCTAAATTTCTTGCAAAACTAACTAGGCGTCTTCACGACTGTCACTGCTTTTTCGGCCAATCCCTGAATTCTCTACAAAATTAACTAGCCGTCTCCGTGATTGTCACGGCATGAATATGTTGACCTTGACGACGGCTCGCTTACCGTTGCTATGCTAGCATATTCACATATATTTATCCCCTAGATTTCACGCCATTTATAATAAATATTGTACCATATTCAGTTACATATTGGTATGTCACAATACACACACACACACACACACACACACACACACACACATATATATATATATATATATATATATATATATATATATGTATATATATTATAACACGCCCACCTACTACCTTCCAGCCGGTGGCGATGAAGCGTGAAACTATGAATGCTCGTGAAGCGAGCTTTGAATTCTCAGGAAGCAGGATCTTTCGGGTATGAGAAAGGTCTGAACCCTTGACACAATGAATTATATAAAATTCTGGTAAAATGAGCATATATTCAGTAAAACAAATTACACAGTGGCACAAAAATCAATAAGTATGTACTTTCGTAGATGGTCACTGCAAAGAAAACAGAAACAAAAAGAACAGAAATAACACAACCATAAGAGAATGTATAGGCGTCACCTTGACTGCCTGATTACTTCAATACGCACTATTTACAATACTTTTGCTTTGACCTCCTTCTCAATTACTTCGTGTACCTCATTTAACTTTTGTTAATCTAAAATTTTCTCCGTGCACGGCCCTTTAAGTGATTCTCTACAATTATTCTATTATAGACTTCACAGAGGTCAGCCTTGAGCTGCGCATTTATTACAACGCTGTTAACTCTAGCACAAGAATAAACGTGACACACACGTTACTAAATCGTACCCTTTACAAAATTATAGCAACTGATTATTCCTGACATCATACAATGGAAACAATACTTTCAATAAGATTACTTTTACATTACATGAACAATTATAATTTACTTTAGAAAAGTTGTACAAGGTATGGCATTCAACGAATTTACTGGTGCGTACAGCGAATGAAATCAAAACTGCCGCTCATACGTTCGAAATATTTCCCAGTAACTATTTGGAACTTTCACCTATTTTAGGACGCTACGCCTGGTGTTTAAAGCTACACAGTTTCCCAACAAATTGTCGCATAGGAGTTGCCAGTTCTTTACCTCGACATTTCCTTCCCGCTCGCCGTCAGTTAACCTTGGGGGTTCGGTCGCTCGCAGTCCTCGCCACGTCACTTGACTGGTTCGATGCCCCACGGTCACCACTTCTTTCGCTCGATCTCCGGATGCCGCCACACGTCCAAATTCCAAACCTTTCTCTCGTCCTCGGACTCGTACACACCATGAATTGGTCAAAGTCCTTCTCGCCTACGCTTGAGTGTTGAGTCGTCCTTCTGCCGGCTGCCGCGTACCCGTTGCTCGCGCTTCCAGTTTTAAATAACTAACGTGCTTGAATTGACTTCTTCTAGCACTCGGCCGACGTACCACACTTTGAGCGTGCGTGGTCGTGGCGTACAAAATTAAATACTGGATTTCGTTCAGAGTCCTTCTGCGCGAATTTACTTCGATGATGAAACTATTTCAAGTTCGAGCAGTCACAACGCTTGCTTACTCGCGTAATGTTAGTGCAAATGCTGTACATGCACTTTGCTTCTGAATTCTATCACTTATCACCGCGTTTCTTAAATCAGCTTTACTAAAGCAAGTAAAATTATACTCCTGCACTAACCGATTACTACCGCTGAAGAATTTAGTTGAGTCGCCGTCGCTGTCGAAGTCGTAAGAGAACTCTACTGAAGTGCGTCGCGGTATTTATGCAACTCCGCCTGGGGAAAAATTTCTGGAGGGGTGAATTTTCTCCTCCTTCGCGCCCTCTCGAGAAAATATTGTCCGCTAACTTTGGACATAGGAGTGCGAAAACCTGCGGGTAGATGTCGCCTTCTCGGACCATCGCTCCGCCGCGTACCCTATTTCTCAGTTCTCTGGTCTTTTTTAGTGGCTTATGGTGGCGTTACGGGTTCGTATAACCCCGTGACGTCACAAAATATATATATATATATATATATATATATATATATATATATATATTGAAATATTCCCTTCCATATTCCCGCCTTGCTGCCCTCAAATTCCTGTAACCTGTTTCCGAATTTCTTATACATATATGGGCGCCAGGAAATGGTTATGAGAATGAGCTCCCAAATTATACTTAATTATAATCCCGTTGCTGACTCAGTCGGCGGGTTCTTTACCGAAATAATCGTGAATACTTACGATTACTTAATTCGCCCCCCATACGGAGAAACGTGGAATCGGAAATGCAAAATTTAAATATCCTACTGGATTGCACGTGACGGCAAATGATAATCAGCTTTAACCAATAAGAAATAACGTATATTTATTTATTTATTTATTTATTTACGAAATAACGTATATATTTATAAATTTTAGTAACAAAGTATATCATTCTTTTTGGTCATGACCTTTACTATAGAACCTACTATAGAATTGCTCTATAGCCATTCTTATGGATATTCTCATGGATAACAAGATCTATAACCTATTATCCATGAGAATCTTGGGCGCTGTCCTGGTAAAGGATTACTCCCCGTAGACTTCAGCAATGGGCCTCGTCCATTCTTCTTTCTTGCAACCGACCAAATCCGTATCTTGTCGTTTCTTCTCACAAACCAATAAGTACATTGTTTATCCATTGGCTTTTCATCCCCATTCACCCGCTTGAATTGCTACAAGTTCCAATACTCCCCATTGACAGTTACCTAAGCAAAATCTTATGTGCTGCCAAAATATTACCATATAAGTTCACCAAGTTATCATCGGAGACTAAGATCGATTATTATTGTTCGCTTAATAAAATTTATAAGTCCCTCTTTTGGCATTCACCGTTCACCTCGTACAAAACAATTTCTAAGTTCCATCTTTTAAATATCAACAACAACAAATCACCACCCCCGAACTCGCGTACATTTTCCATGTTCAAATAAACTGCCATATATCTAGCACCCTGATCCGATCGCTATCATGTCGAGAACTCGAATGATTATCTTTTTTATCCCACTCACGTCAACTTTTTTCATCTTTTACTCTCTTGTTTAAAACAAAATTATGCGATCTACTTATCGTCCGATTTTGAACTAATGGGTTTGGTTTGGTTTGTTTTTTTCGTGTTTCCGGGCGCGTCAACTGCTTTGGTCATTAGTCCCGTGAGTGAAGTGCATGTTTTTCTCAGGAGATGGCGGTGGTCTTTCCTCGCTGGATGGCGAGATCCGGCGCCGACCTACCGTCGGCTAGTGGGGTTTCCCCTTAACCAGGACTCTCCCACCAGCGGGGCCCCGCCCCAGCCGGGACAAGCCTAAGCTCCCGATCGGTCTCCCGGAATATGTGGTAGTGTAGTGCATGTGATTAAGTGTGTGTGTATTGGGGAGAGGATAGGACAAGGAAGAGGAAAGGAAGATCGCGCGCGGTCCGTGGCCCGTTTGGTAGGGTACTGCTCCGGCATTCGCCTGGAGTTGATCGGAGAAACCACGGAAAACTACCGATCAGAGCTGCCGGCCGCTAGAATTCTCCTCCAGGCTGGTGTCGAAAATCCTGCCGCCGTCAGGACTCGAACCTAGGACCTCTCGGTCAGAGGCAGGCGTTGCAGTTGCATTTGATGCACTGAGCTACGGCTCCCGGTTTGAACTAATGGTCATTGTTTATATGTTGCACTCCGGTACCATGACAACCAGCAGCTTTGATCGACATTCGGTTTTTCGGTATAATGAACTGAGAAAGACATGGATTCTCCATAACGTAATTGAGGATTTATTTCCTAAATTTTGCAACAGGATTTATCCCGTTTTACGTTACCAGGGCCCTGAAATGAAAGTTTTTCCACCGAAAATACGCTGTTTTTCGGCGCAATATTACATAACTCTTTCTTTACTCCGTAGCGGAGGCAGAGGTCAGGGGCGTTGCAGTGACATCAGTTGATGCACTGAGCTAGCGCTCCCGGTTTGAACTAATGGGCATTGTTTATATGTTGCACTCCGGTACCATGACAACCAGCGTCTTTTTGATAATAAAGTATTACTTTTAATGAAATTCGCTGAATTCCATATTGGTGACAATCCGGTATGTTACAATATATATATATATATATATACATATATATATATACATATATATATATATATATATATATATATATATATTGTAACACGTCCACCTACTACCTTCCGGCCGGTGGCGATAAAGCGTGAAACAATGAATGCTCGTGAAGCGAGCTTTGAATTCTCAGGAAGCAGGATCTTTCGGGTATGAGAAAGGTCTGAACCCTTGACACAATGAATTAGGTAAAATTCTGGTAAAAAAGCATAATTCAGAAAAAACAAATTACACAGTAGCACAAATATACAATAAAGTATGCACTTTGCGTAGCTGGTCACTGCAAAAAAAAATAGAAAAAAAAAGAACACAACCACAAAATGTATAGGCGTCACCTCGACTGCCTGAATACTTCAATAAGTACTATTCACAATTCTTTTGCTTCTACCTCTTTCTGAATTATTTCGTGTACCTCATTTAACTTTTGTTATTCTTAAGTTTTCTCCGTGCACGGCCCTTTAAATGATTCTCTACAATTATTCTATCATAGACTGTTCACAGGTATCAGCCTTCAGCTGCACTTTGTTCAATATCCGACATAATACAAAAGCGTGACTTTCAAACAAGATCACTTTTACACTACATGAAATATCATAATTCACTCTAGAAAAGTTGTACAAGGTATGGCATTCGAACGAATTTACTAGTGCGTACAGCGAATGAAATTAAACTGCCGCTCATACGTTCGAAATATTTCTCCCAGTAATTTTTGGAATTCCTTTTGGACGCTTCGCTGGTATTCTAAAGCTACACGGTTTCCCAACAAATTGCCGCATAGAAGTTGCCAGTTCTTTACCTCGACATCTCCTTCCCGCTCGCCATCAGTTAACCTTGGGGTTTTCGGTCGCTCGCGTCCTCGCCGCGTCGCTTGACTGGTTCGATGTTCCACGGTTACACCACTTCTTTCTCTCATCTCAGGATTCCGCCACTCGTCCAAATTCCAGACCTTTCTCTCGATCTCGGGCTCGTTCATCCACGTATTTGGTCCAAGTCCTTCTCCCTTTTCACTGGCCTCGCCCTCGCTTGCTGGTTCATTTCACGGCACCTTTCAATTTAATGCTTCTAGCACTCGGCCGACATACCACACTTTGAGCGTGCATTGTCGTGGGCGTACAAAATTAAATGCTGGATTTCGTTTAGAGTCCTTCTGCGCGAATTTATTTCAATTATGAAACTATTTCAGATTCAAGCAATCACATCGCTTGCTTTCTCGCGTAATGTTAGTGCTAACACTGTACATGCACTTCACTTCTGAATTCTATCACTTATTACCGCGTTTCTCAAATCAGTTTTAACTAAGCAAGTACTCCTGCACTAACCAATGACTATCGCCGAAGAATTAGGTTGAATCGCCGTCGCTGCCGAAGTAAGAGAGCTCTCCCGAAGCGCGTCGCGGTATTTATGTTACTCCGCCTGGGGAAATTTCTGGAAGGGTGAATTTTCTCCTCCTTTGCGCCCTCTCAAGAAAAATGTTATCCGTAACTTGGGACATCGGAGTGCGAAAACCTGCGGGTAGATGTCGCTTTCTCGGACCATCGCTCCGTCGCGTACCCTATTTCTCTGTGTTCTGGGCTTTTCTCGTGGCTTATGGTGGCGTTACGGGTTCGTATAATCCCGTCACTATATATATATATATATATATATATATATATATATATATATGTATTGTTATTCATGTGTTTTTTACATATTTCTTATATATTGACTTTTAGTTGTTTCTATCTGGAAATACATTCTATAAGCAGATTCATTTTCATATTATAAGTTTTGGAATCAATAAAGCCATGTCTTTGCTTTAATAATAATATTTTCCTTTCCAAACGAATGTTAGAAACCATTCGACTTCAAAACTTTTTCAAAAACTCACAAACACATCTTTCTTTAGAAAGCAAATATGACATCTTTTAGATTGATTGATTGATTTTTCGTGTTTCCGGGCGTGATAAGTGTTTGTAATTAGTCCCGCAAGTGTAGTGCATGTGTTTGCTCGGGAGATGGCGGTGATCTTTCTCCTCTGGATGGCGGGATCCGGCGCCGACCTACCGCCGGCTAGCGGGGTTTCCCCTAACCAGTACTCTCCGGCCAGCAGGGCACCACCCCAGCTGGGACAAGCTCTAAGCTCCCGACCGGTCACCCAGAATATGTGGTAGTGTGAGTGTGTGTAAGGGGAGAGGATAGGACAAGGAAGAGGAAAGAAATGTCGCGCACGATCCGTGGCCAGTTTGGTAGGGTACTGATCCGGTATTCGCCTAGTGTCGATCGGAGAAACCACGGAAAACAACCTGATCTGAGCATCCCGCCGCTAGAATTCTCGTTCAGACGGTGACTGAATTCGACCTAGCTGAAAAGCTAGTGTTGAAAATCCTGCCGCCGCGCCGTCAGGAGCCTCCCGGTCAGAGGCGCTGCAGTTACATGAGTTGATGCACTGAGCTACCGCTTCCGGTACATCTCTTAGTGATACATGAATTCATTTATAATTTTCGGTTCCAAAAGAAATATTAAAATGTGGAAACATGCCTATTTATGCGCAAGTACTATCAAAAATTTTTGTTGAGCGAGCACCTACTAATAAGCTTAATACTTAATGCACAAGAAAAGTCTCTCCACAGTAGCTGGTGTGAATGCCAGCAACAGAAATTATGTTTGTAGCAAGAACTGCTGGTTGTATGAAATGAAAAAAAAAATACTTGCTCCTCACAGTCATAACAGATACTAGAAGTGATGTCCCATTCCCTTGTTTCTCAATTATCCGATTGATTCGGACATAAGATTAATTTTTAATAGGTGCCCCTGTGTCGGCTTGGGTAGGAGAGACTGACCTTATTTTACCAAATCAGTGAGATTACCCCTTTTGCCGTGTGTATTAGTTTTCATGTATGTATTTTAATCGATAGTGACTCGAAGTTAGGAGTAACTGTAAATTAGCGCACCGTCGTACCCCTCGTATTTCTGATAGAGGACGTACTGAATTGATTTCAATTGCTTTATTTTATGTGGCGAGACTCAGTCGGGCTCTTCCGTCTGACCACGCAAATTTCGCTACACTCGATTTTTATGTTTTTGTTTACGCTCGTTTCACGTTTGGCTACGCTCCTTTCACCACCTAGGGGAGAAAGATATTATTACTTGGTTAATTATAACAGGTAATTTGAATTTAGCTCAGAGGCTTCATTTAGGCTTGAGGATATTTTCCATGCAGTAAATCTACTACTAACAAGCAGCTCACATGGGACTCACATGGGACAGCTGGCTTTACTTCCCCTCCGAAGGAAGGCGTACGAGAGATTTTTTCGCCCTTAAAAATCCACGATCGGGTTTGAACCTGCGAATTTGGGTATAGCAGTCCGATACGCTAATCATTAAACCATCGCCACCGTTGAGAACATCCCCACTGGGTACCTCTATGAGGATTGCTGTTAACTCTCCTAGCGCCCTGTATTTCAGGATAGGCATAATTGAATCCAGTATATGTAATTTCCATTCGCCCTGACTCATCGGCCTGCCCCTTCGCCCGGAGCATCGCTGGCGGCGGCTACGCGCCCTGCGGCGAGCGCGTGCATTATTCCGGATGGCCGTGATAGCCCTCGCGCGTCGCACTAGCTGCTCGCATAATATCGTTAATATATCTGTGACCGCCGTGCGGGAAGGTGCAGATGGGAACGGTGGCAGAGTGTCGGAGGTGGTGATGGTGATGGTGGCGCGGTGACTGAAGGCGGAGTGAGGTGGTAGTGGTGTTTGTGCACGTGATGGTATACAGGTTTAGTTAATAATAATAATAATAATAATAATAATAATAATAATAATAATAATAATAATTCGGCTAACAAATTCAAACTGATCGCAGGATAGCGCAAAACAAACCGGATAAAGTTATCCGCGATTTGGAGAAAAAATCGTGTATACTTGTTAATGTTGCTGTGCCGTGCGATCAAAACGTCATAACCAAGGAGGCAGAGAAACGTCTTAAATACAAGAGTTTGAAAATCGAAATAAGCCAAATATGGGACGTAAAAGCGCAGGTCGTCGCGACAGTTATTGGACCTCTGGGATTTGTTTCGCAAAATTTGTGTAAGAACTTGGCTCCCAGGTCATTCACAAGACTAGGAAGGGAAAGACATTGCTTTATTGGACATAGGCATCATTTTGCAGGAAGTATTATAGAGGCACCGACAGTCCCCAGATCTATTCTTTACGATGCATATTGCAATCCGGAATAGACTTTATAATCAACCGACTCATAACATTTTTAGTCGTGAATTAGAGGGATAATAAACATAATAATAGTAATACATCTTTACTACACGCTTGAGACATATATTTATATAAGTATATAAATAGCAAGTCTCAATGTTTGTTGATGGTGGATGTTGCATTGGTAAGAGGGTGGTGGCGGTAAGAGAGGGATTGTGACGGTACTGACGATGGTGACGCTATTCATGATGATTGGTGCGGTGAAGGTAAAGTCACTCACGAGGGCAGCTGTCGACGGAAGAGGTGGCGAGGAAGGTAGCAGTATTGTGGTGATGGTTGCAGCGAGGCGCGGGTGGGGGTGGGGGGTGGCGGTAACCAAAGGCGCGTGGATAAGCGTCCGCTCGTCCCTCGTAGACGGCGCATACGCTCATAAATGCGTGCGCGGCCACTTATCTATGCGCCGCGCCGCGCCGCGCCGCACGGCGTCCACGAGCTCCGATCACGGCGCCACCGGGATATCCCAGCTCTACAGCGACCGCGACTTGTTCGCGAGGAATTTGCCGATATCCATATTAGCGTGCTTACTCGTACCTCGTGAAGTTGTGTTGAGCGGCTAGGAATGCTGGTTATCGGTAGAATTAGTCTCTATGAACTCCTTTTATTTTAGACATGTTTTTACTCTTTTCGTTTAAAAGGATAAAACAATAAATTTACATTACAAATTTAATGTGTTGTCTTGTACAACATGTCGACAATTTTTCCATTGACATTAGATACTGTAACAATTAAAAATTAATATAATCTCTTTAATTAATAGACGCGCAAAAATGTAATTTTCAATGTGTTGCGTTGTGCATTTTCATATACGTTTTATTTGAAATTCTCAGATCCTTCAAAATTATTATTGACATATTTATGAAAAAATATTTTCAAAGTTCTATTTAATAATAGTATCCAATTTATTTTTCGAAAAAGCTCCGACGGAATTGTTTATAATTATTTGTGTGAATTAATTTGTGGACACAATTTGTTGAGCTTATGACAGTGATAATTATCAATGGTAACAAAAGAAATCGTTATTTACAAATAACGTGGTCGTGACAAGTTGTTTTTGTGCATTCGGTGCGAAGATCTGGAAGGTCAATACCTTTGTTCTGCAAGCCATTTTATACACCGCACATGACTTGATCACTGTTAAATTATTCCAGAAATGCAGCATTGATTGGGGACAATGGTTTCAACGATTGTAAGGATGACAGTAAATGTATAAGATAATATATAATTCATTATGAATAAAATGGGTTAATGAATGCTGAGAAGAAGGATAAGGAAATGAGATATTCACAAAAAATGTGAGACTTCCCACTCCCAAAATTTCTCTCTCAACTCGCGAGTTTCCTATGAGACAACAGGTTTTCCTGGCTGCACATATTCCTCTAAATTACTAGTTTAATATCAAAACTCTGCCGAGGTGTTGAATATGCTGACCAAATAATTTTTTACACATGATATGAATGATGTTGCTTATGACATAATAAATAGCCCAACAGTTGAATCTGTGAAGTAAATGTAAAAAAGAAATATATTTTTTCAGCTACTTAAAGTTTTACTTACGTGAGCGGGCGTGTGTACTATGGATTGCTACTCTGTTGTTCACTGATAAAAACGCTCGGTTACTACTGATCGCTAGTCAAATACAACATTAGGAAATGCAAACTGGTAGCTAAAACCAGCTACTTTGAACACCTCGAATTGGAGTACGTTTTGCTGCACTGTTACCCTTGGAGTCAAACGAAAACTAATCGTACAGCACCCAGTGCTGCTACGCTCTTACCGAAAGGTTAAACTCAGTGCATCGGAGGTTGAACCGGCTCTGCATTCGACCACGGACTCAGCACCCAGTAGATTGGCCGGTGAATGGAAAACGTTGAGTGTATCTAAAAGGCATTGATATGATTAGTTGTGTGTAACGGGGAAGCTATTTGCTCCCGGAGCCGGTTAACAGCGTGTTGTAAAGCGCGCAGATAGCAACTTGCCTTGCAGATGAGGGCTGCATACGCGGCCCATTGTCTTCCACATTCGTTCCACGAGCGGGCGAGCGCCGGGCCGCGCCGCGCCGTCGAAGGCACCTGCTGCGAGTTACGGGAACGCGCACCCAGCGCTCGCAGATCACATCAGCGTATTGTACTACGAGCGTTATGAAGAAAACGACGAGAAAAGCGCAGCGAGAACGCCGCACGAGCTGGTTTACATTAAAAAAGGCTGGTTAATATTAAAAAATGTCTGGCTTCAAACAAATACAGTCGACTCCTGTTAGAATGAACTTCTGGGGACTAACAGTTTTGGTTCACTATATCCGATGTTCACTACATCCGAGGTTCAGTATATTCGATGACATTAAAATTAAACAGAATATCTTCATAACGATTGATTCTGTTAATATAGAAATATAGCTGAATACATTAACGGCACGAACAGAAAATTTCCATATCTTTATTTGTCCTTAAAAACAATTTATTTTCAATTGTTTGCTTCGTACTTTTTCATTAGTAATTTCTCTAGATCCTTCTACACAATTCGTGCACTCTCCATACTTGATTCTGTGTTTGATTGTCCTATGTGTCGAAGTATCGTATTGCCTCTTGCACTATTTGAATATCGTTCAACTCTACTTTTCCTTATGTAATAATATACGAGAAGCCTTCGGTAGCGAGATGGCGGAAGCGGCTAATGAAACTGGTCGCGTTTTCGCGCGTTCCGACGGATATCACCAGGCTGTGGCACGCGCGTGCTTCCTGTTGCCTACGCAGAACTCCACGCGCTTTGTCCAACAGAATATCAAGTAACACCGAGATTGATACCGAAGAAAGTATTTGCGTGTCACCATCGGCAGTTGAATGCGCGGGCACGCAGGACATGGGTCTTTGTTTTCGCAGTGAAACTTAATGGCATAAGATAAGGGTCCTCATTCCGGATCCGCTACGTTCACCTCAGGGGACACTTCTTCGATTACGATCTTTGGCCGACGATATTTTTTTCAAGCTGCCCAGGGTTGGAATTTGTGACACCGAGGCAATATATTCTTTTCCAGAAGGGAATTAATTTCCAGGTCGTATTTCCTAGGTTCACTATTGCCGAGGTTCAGGTTCACTATAACCGATTCTTCATATGCTTATTTGTAATGTAAGTGAAACGAGACCAGTGACAAGTTCACTATAACCAAGGGTTCACTCTATCCGAGTTCACTACAACCGGACTCGACTGTATATACTTGGGTTTTTCTAACGTGGCATCTGTTGGTAGTATCTCCAAGATGGAATTCGGCACAACTTTTTGCGTCATTCTCACTCCTGCCGCTAGAGTATCTTCATCAGCAGCACTGTTTGATACAGTCGCGATAATGTGACATCTTGTGGTAGGACGAAGAAAGATGCAAAAAGTCGTGCCCAATTCCATCTTGAAGATACTACTTACAGCTGCCACACTAAAAAAGCAAGTACAGTAAAGCAATAAACGGTCTATGCAGTATCTACATTAATGTACAAGAATCAGTGTAAATGTGCAACGTGTCGTACGTCCTCTAAAAACTGGCATATCCCCAAAAAGTAAGAAATTTAGATAAGTACACCATCAACTTCAGTTTTAATGCTTTATAATTAAAAAACGCCATAACTGTATTGCGTAAAATGTCGCTAGAAGAAACGCATGACAATTCCTGTTAATACACAAGTACAAGAAAATTGTCGAATGTCTTTCTCTCAAAATTGCTTTTACTGTGTTCTGACAATTTTGTTAGAGGACGTGGGTTATAATTCGAGTCTTTTAATTTAATGAAATGGATAGTACATTTTCAGTTTGACAGTTTCATTTTGACAATTTTATAGAATTGCGGATAAAATAATAGTTCTTCGAAAGAGAGTGAATCCCATTTCTTTATAGAGAACTTCGAAATTCCTTTTCTGGCTGTCTTTTCCACTTTATTTACACTAAAAAAGTAGAATTTACTTGAACACTATGCAGATTTCTTTAACTTTGTTTACGTTTTCGTAAGAACTAACAGGTAAAGGATGGGAACTATGCGTTACTCAAGATTCGTTACACAAAAATAATTTTTTAAATATTAATTTAGAATTAATTTTAAACAACTGCAATGTCATAATTGAGATAATCCTCTCGGCGCATTCGACAAATATCAACAACTACTTTTTCTTTCTCCATCCACCAGTAACCATGCGTAATGAGTAAAACCAAGAAAGGGATCGCACCATCTCCAAACCAGTGAGCGCAATGAGAATGAATCTCATTTTCAGCGCCGTGCCCCCGGCCACGCGAGGCGCATGTGAGCGTCCACATGCGCATGCGCTTGGGCGCCGTCTGTCCCTTTCGGCGCCGCGCGGCGCTGCGCTCGTGCGCTCACGCCCTCCGCACGCGCACGCGTGTTGGGCGCATCCAACGCACGTCACACGTCCACGCTATACACTGATAATTTTTAATACGCCGTGCATGAATGATGTTTCGCGCACGCTTTTTAACATTTCGTCCACTATTAGTTAGAATCAAAATTCGCACACCGAAAACAAGCACCAGAAATCGTGTATCACGAACAGTGTTCAAAAGCAAACTCTAGCACTTGACCTCTTACTGAATCTTCTGAAAAATTCAGCAAACAGAGCATTCAAGCATTTAAGACTGAAATCAACATCTTCCCCTGGTTTCAAACACCCAGGAAAACAAAAATGTTCGATAGCCATCAATGACGCAACTGTACTTTGATTTATTTAACGTGGCGTCTCAAGGCCACGAGCTGGACGAAGAGGGGAATCTGTCATCCAGTCGGGAGCTTTGTTATGATTTAAATTTTTGGTTTGGAGCTACCGACTGGATGACAGTGTACACGTCTCTTTCCAGTTCGTGTGCTTGAGGCGCCACGTTAAATCAAAGTATACTTTTGCCATTGATAGCTCGTAAATCGTTTAGTTTGTATCACTGGCTTATAATTTGTGAAATGTTTTTGATGATAGTGTAAAATGGAGAATATTTGTATTTCAGCTTCATAATAGTACCGGTACAACGTCAGTGACTATGTAGTTTTGGTGGTTCGTCATGGAAAAGTTTGTTGAGAAAAATTAATCAAGAGAGCCAAGAAGATTTTGGTGAATTTTCAAAGAAAACTGGACAGGATTTGAAAATATGTACAAGGAAATGGGTTTGTAATTTTGCCGTGATCTTAATTTTTTATCCTAAAAAATTGTGAATGGTGCAAGAAGCATTTTAACTCTAGTAATCAGAAGTGGAGCAGCAAAAAAGGGACATTATCAATTATTACCACTGTTATTGATGGTGGTAACTGCAACAAGCACCACATCACTTATTAAATTTTCCGCTTTCTTGATGATTTGCTTCAATGGACTCTCACAATCTGTACATTCTCTGTTATTTTATAACTTGTCGCTCTCTCAATTTAATCACAAAATTTAATCAGAAATGAAATCTCCCACATATCCTTATCTCATTTTCAATCAAAAATATATTTAAAGCTATGTGTTATCCGAATATTCCAATTGATATTATTCTCAAAATAATACTTCCACTTGTGCCAGTCTTTCAATTCTTCAAGTGCGTCGTTGTGCATGGTATGTCGACACCGCATACGTCAAATATGTTGACACATGGCATTTGTAACGGCCCTTAACCATCGTACAATATCTTGAAAATTTTTGGACCCCATCATCATTAATTTGTTAATATTTTCTTGAATACTTGCAGGATAATGTTAGTCTTCTAGATATGCCTTCGTGCACTTATTAAGCAGGTACCAAACTATTTTCACATACTTTCCAAATCTTATTAAAGAGTTAGTTATAATTTTTGTTTGTTGAGATGAGACCGCTTTGACCTAATGTGTACGTAAAACAACGCCTGTTATTTTCCCAATCTCATTTGAAATATCTGGTCATGAAATTAAAAAAATGTGTCTGATACTCTCAATATTTAAATTATCCGAAAGTAACTTTCACAAACTCTTATACATATTTCTGAAGCATCACGTATCCAAAATGGAGGTTAAGTCCGGTATATATTCCATATATGCAATATTTAATATGAATAAATTATATTTATAATGTTATAAAAAATAACTTAAAATATGTATCTTTACATGAAATCAATTATTTACACTCAGTGAATTGCCATTTACATTCGTATTGACCGCAAGTAATTGTCAATAAATCTTGGGGCCCAGAAAGGTAGCCTAGGTATAGCATTTCACAGTAAATAGCGGATATGGTACGAGGATTAAAATCAATTATTTCCATTACAATGATCTCACTCTGACGTATGTATTCTATAATCCAAACTCCGTTATTGGCGGCGGGTAGAAATGTTTTAAAGTTTGTCAATAGAGACGCTGCTCACGCCACTGCCAGCGCGGTCTTCAGCACAGTTGCGGGGCTAGTCACGCCGGCGGCAATCGCCTCGTCTATAACTCACGGGCTCGAGGCAATAAATACAGCGGGGCAAATAGAATATTCAAATGCGAATTGATAATAGAGACCGCGCCGCCACGCATTTAATTCGTAGCGCTCGCCTTTACACCAGTAGCCCCGGGATGCCGACAGCCTCCATCCATATCCGGGCCACACTGTACCCTCGTACTCGGAGCCTGCCACCGCTGTTGCCGGCAGCGTCACCACTAATTCTGGTATCAATTCTAATCGCCGTTACAGATGAATTTCCTCCGCCATTTTTACCATGGCTGTTCTGCGACAATTTCGCTGCGAATACAAGAGTCTGTTCAGATTCCATCATTAACACGACCGCCGATTCATTCCATTAATGTACATCGTTATGAAACACTATTGTATCAGTATTCGGTATTGATATACTTCTTTTAGTTCCAACCCAATGCCAGTGTGTTACAATCCAGCTATACAATGGCTATTTCAGAATGTCATTTTATATATTCAACCTTCGTGGTGGCATTTCATCGCTGTCAATTGGAACTCCAAGTAGTTAGTAGTACAAATTAACCCCATATACTAGGTGTGTTTGCCCTATATACTAGGTATGGTTTTCTACAACGGCGATCTGAGAAAGGAATGGAGCCGGATGAGGGCATATAAAACAATACTGAACAGTTCAATAATGACAATGGTGGCTTGGTGTTAACGTCATCAAGAGATTTTGTAGTATCAATATCGGTCGGATGAGTCCCAGACTATGGTTTTCACAACGATGATTCATTCCTTTTATTAATAAAATTGACGGTTGGCCCTCATGTCCGCAGTTTATGTGTTTATTGTATAACTTGAAGTGAATGTGACCGGAAGCGTCGGCCTAGCCGTGGTAAGAAGACCGGTGCCCGGGTGCTAGCCCCTATGCCGGTTAGCCCTCGTGTCCACGGCCGATAGCCCAATCAGCGCACCGGGAGCGGAGGTGCATCAGCTTGTGAGGTAGGCTCACAAGCTAGTGTCGAAACTCACAGCTTCAGTTGCTGTCTCGAGGAGAATTCTTGCGGCCGGCTGCTCTGATCGGTAGTTTTTCGTGGTTTCTCCGATCAACACCAGACGCCGGAGTAGTACAAACGGGCTACGGATCGCGCGCGATCTTTCCTTCCTCTTCCTCGTCCTATCATCACCCCTTACACACACACTTACACTAACATTCACTGCACTACCACATATGCCGGGAGACCGGTCGGGGGCTTCCGGCTGGGGCGGTGCCTCGCTGGTAGAAGACATCTAGTCGGGGATATCCCCGCAAGTTGACGGTAGGTCGGCGCTGGATCTTGTCATCCTGTGGGGGAAGATCACTGCCACCTCCCGATGGAAAAAATGCACTACACTTACGGGACTAATGATCTCAGCAGTTTGCGCGCCCGGAATCACTAATCAATCAATCAATCAAAATCGATCATCGCCAGCGACGGCATTTTGCCCTCGGCCTCGCCCTCGCCGCGTCGCGCGGTGACGCCAGCCGCCGCCCGCCGCTTGCGTCGCGCGGCCCGGCCGGGCTGCTCCGCCCCTAATTACGTGCGCGGATGAGCGACGAACTGCGAGCGTGGCGGGGGACCCCTCCCTGCCTCGCTCCGCCGTTGCCACCTTAATTGGCTCGTACTCCTCGGGGGGCCTCCGCCCTGGGACCGCGTGCTACGCCGCGCCGCTGGGGCCTGCGCTCCCGGAGCTGGCTGCTTGGCGATTGGCGAATGACGCGGGACGCGGCGGGCTCATGTAGACGGTTTGTCAGGGAATTTTTGCAGAGTAGTGTTCAGCAATCGACAGCAATCTCGAAATCAATGCAGCGCGTCTGACCTGGAGGTCCTAGGTTCGAGTCCTGACGACGGCAGGAGTTTCGACACTAGCTTTTCAGCTAGGTCGAATTCCGTCGCTGTCTGGAGGAGAATTCTAGCGGCCGGCTGCTCTGATCGATAGTTTTCAGTGGTTTCTCCGATCAACAATAGGCGAATCCCGATGCAGTACCCTAACAAACGGGCCACGGACCGCGCGCGATCTTTCCTTCCTCTTCCTTGTCTTATCCTCACCCCTTATACATACACTTACACTAACATGCACTACACTAGCACATATTCCGGGACACCGGTCGGGAGCTTAGAACTTGTCCCGACTGGGGCGGTGCCCCGCTGGTGGGACAGTCCTAATTAAGGGGAATCCCCACTAGCCGACTGTAGGTCAGCGCCGGATCTCGTCATTCAGTAGGGGAAGATCACCGCCATCTCCCGAGAAACACTTACGGGATTAATGACCTAAGCAGTTGACGCGCCCAAAAACACGAAAGAAAATCAATCACTCAATCGAGACACGTGTGGGCAACGGAGACGCGAGAGCGGGTGAAGTGGAGAAGCAGTTTTGGTCAATGTTTAGGTCGAAAAGAAAGTTTCGAACTGTGGTGGTTCTATGTACGCGAAATTTCCTTAATGCCACGTCCTCTTGATTCGCATTTGATAGACTACAACCGCCCATCAACCATTGACTTGTGTGTGTGTGTGTGTGTGTGTGTGTGTGTGTATATATATATATATATATATATATATATATATATATATATATATATGTATAAATACATTACTTCATCAATTTGTATTATTAAAAACTATAATATTAAATAATTTAGATTATTAAATGAATATAGCAAATATCTTTTACACAGGTGATTGTATTTACAAATTAGTGTCACACCATGATGATCTACCAAGAGAATAAAGAGCAAAAGTCTCTACCGTTGCAGACGGAAACAAATTCGAGACAGCGTACCCGAGTGATAGATTAGCAAGCGATACAAGTTGCCCGCTAAATTCGGCGGATTAGCGAACGCCGCGATCACTTCGAGATCGAGATGGCGCATATGCTGGGACTTAAAAGTGGTAGAATACGCTAAAGTGCGTCAAGTCTTTTCTACATTTCAATCCTCGAAATGACAATGTTCTAATTAAAAGTTGACACAAGTATCCTTTGTAATTTTTAGATAGTCAGCAAAGGATACTTTTATCAACTTTTAAATATAAATTAGACAATCTCGCAGTAATATGTACAATTTGACTGTTTGAATGAGTTTCTATCTGATGCAAAAATTATGTTTTGTCAAGTCCGAAATCTATCGGCGAACAATTTTCAAATGAGACTTCCAAATTTAGTAAAACCTTCTACGATAAAAATGGAATAGTTCTATTTGTATTTTTAGGAATATTTATAAGATACCTTCAAACTTTCAAAATGCTCTCAAAGTCAGAACCTTGTTATTCGATGGCAGCAATAGGTGTGTCCAAACGTGTTTAACCGTGGTCCAAATTGTTCGAGTAGGAAGGGAGCAAGGGCTAATTTTAAGTAGCCCTTGCTCTCTTCCTTTTAATATCAACTATCCTAAGCAATATCAACTAAAAATCAATGTAATACATTTAACGAATATGCATGTTTTATTAGAAGTAGAAATGAAGAATGTTAATATATTTGACTACAAAATAAACAAAGTTTTAAAATTAAATACTTTATAATTGAATAATCTCAATATCTTCAGTTCGACGAGCATCTATACAACTTGACAAATTTATTGAAATTTTGAACTGAGTGACTGTGAGGGAAAATTTGTCTAACTTCATTAAAAATTAAATTTATTGCAAATGTCCTACCTTTGCTTGATTACAAGCCACTCTGAAATTAAATCACACAATCCCTTAATTTTTTGTTGCTTTTCTATAAAAATATATTGCTCAGAAGCTGGACATTTCATCAGTCTATAGTTTATGTCAATGCAACTGTTCACTAAAACGCAAAAAATATTTATTTATTTTGACTATATTTGCGAAGAATAGTTGATATGTTGCGTTTGATAGCTGGGCGAGTCTAAATTGCCTCGCAGGCCGGATCAGGCCAATGGGCCTTAGGTTGTAAAGTCCTATTATGCTTGGCACCGCCAATGTCGTACAATACGTCGTCTGATGAAAAGGAGGAAACAACATATTTGTAAGTTCACGTGTTCAAAGGTTCCACCAACTGGGCAGTAAGTACGGTGGTCTAATTTAATGGGCGATTGACCCAACTTTTTCATTGGTATTTAGTTGATGTAGCCTTGATCCAGTCTGAGATACCGCGATTTATATCGACTCAATATCAAATACCGGCAATTGTATAGTACCACATGACAAATATTTGTGAAGAATTAAGGGAAACGTTGGACGTATTGTACTTTTTTTGCTTAGTGTTTGTCTCGGCTGGGGCGGTCTCCTTTCGGAAGAGATATCTGGAAGGGAAATCTCCCGTAAGTAGGTCGGCGTCCTATCTCATCATGCATAGGATCACCGTCACCTATCCGGATAAAACATTCACTTCGCTAACGAGACTAAGACCGTAACTGGGGTCGCGCCCGGAATCATCAATCGACCTTCTTCTTCCTCTTTTTCTTTTCGTTCTCGATACCCTTCTAGTACGAATGGGCTACGACAAAACAAGGTATTGCTGCAACACGAAAGTGTATATCGCATAAACGTGAAGCGGGTTGCCTAATAAAACAATGTTACGAATAATGTGTAATGTTGTGTCTGTAGATTTTGCGCGCTCAATATATTTTGAATAAAAGTCATCCACTTTGACATATGACTTTTGAAATCGTTCTTCGTTATATAACGGAAAGACGTCTTTCGTCCATAATTGCATACTTCTAAGGAAAGTTTGTGTGTAAATATATGCAAAGAGATGAAGTACGTGTGATGTGCGAATGGAATTCATTGTACTGGGAAATCGTTGTCATTATTTCTCACAGTAGAAGTGAGCGTCACGTAAGAAAATAACGCAAATCGGGGTCTGAATGAGGAACACGGAACAGGTCGTCACCCTTAAATGAGCGGTGACCGGCCGAATCCGCTCAGGAAAATAACTGTTGACAATGCAGCGACACTTACCCCTGCCTAGGAAGACCTAAGATTCGAGTCTTGACAGTGACGGATTTTCGACACAAGCTAGTAAGGTAAGTAGAATTTATTCGCCGTCTAGAGAATTCTAACGGCTGCAGAGACTGGTAATTTTCCGTGATTTTCCGATCAGGCGAGAGCCGGACCAGTATCCTAACAATTAGACCAGAACCGCGCGCGATTTTTCCTTTCTCATCCTCTACCCGCCCTCTCTCCTTGTTCCCACACACTTGCATGCACTGCACTATATTACATTACCATCCATGTCGAGAGACCAATTTGAAGCACAGAGATTGACCCAGCGCCCGTGGTGTCTCGCTGGTAATGATATGTAGAGGGGGAAACCTCTTCAAACCAACATGCAGTTCGGCGACGGTTCTCACTTTCTAGAAGAGGAGGAACTCCCTCACCTCCTGGCCTATTACGTGCAATACACTTATGTGACTAATGACCATAGCAGATGACGCGCTTGGAAACAATATAGTCAATCTACAGATCAATGAATGAATGAATGATGACTTACTAAAACACTTTCATTTTAAATGTTCTCTATGAATTCAGCCCGTTTCATCTAATAGACATGATCCAAGATAAAACCTTTGTTCTTTTACTGAACTTTAGAGCCGCAGAAAAACTAAAAAAAGCAAAGAGCAACTTCTCTGCAAACAAATTTTCTTTGACCAAACGTGTGTTTAAAAACCAAATATGCGTTTTAATCACATCCACAAAGTGGAAAGGATGACAACATCGTTGCCTTATGAATATGTTCGAAATGTCAAAGGGCGTAATCTCAGCTCAAAGAATGTGTCAGCACGTCCGTTGGCGGAGCAAATCACGCATGTCTGTGTTATGTAGTGCACTGGAGGGAGAGAAAGCGGACGGCCGTGGTCGTAATGGAAGCGCCGATCTCCCAAGAAGTTCCAAGAAACAGAGGTGAAAGTTCAGCGCGTTCCAACGCTTAAGGTACGAAAAGGGTGAACTTTGAAAAACATGTTAACGTTTTTGTTTGTAAATTACTACAAAACGTTTTCTGAAAAGTTGTAAATTACGGAGACTTCCGAATGCAAACGGCTTAAAAACAAGAAAATAAACAACAATGCTTCATCAATAATTAACATCGTGAAGAAGGAAAAATCGTTCCAAGCTTATGGTAGTGAAATGAAATTCTAACTGCTGCCGTGTTGTTTCACAAAATATCACGATTGTATTTCTTTTTTTAACAGAAAGGTAAATACATGTTTATGGACAAATTTAAATTATTTAATTCAGAACTGGTTTTTAGCAAGATTCGTCGGAGTTTTCAATGGTCGATTAGACAAAGTGCGTTATTTTTGTGTTGATGTCTATGAAAATTTGCTCCACGAAAAATATCGTTATCATCATCATCAAAACATACTGTTATTTTTTACCGATACGTTATTGCTTGTTTTTGCCTTCAATATCAACCATAATAAATTCTCCTCTCGTGAGCTTGATATACGCTGCATAACTTACCTGGATAGGGAGGATCGAAATTACGGGGATCGGGAATAGAACAAAATGGGGAATCGGGGGAATGGGGAATGAGGAAAATCGGGGTAAATGGAGGGAATAGATCGATATTACGGGGATCGGGAATTATCGAAATGGATCGGGAGGATCGGGATTACGAGAGAAATATAAAAACAACTGAATGACACTACATGTTCTCTAATGGGAGAATTATGAGAGGAAATTATAAAAGGGAATTATGGGAAAAATATGAAAAGACAAACCGACTCAAGTTAACATCTAATTAATTAAGAAATAAGTAAATGTGATTAATTAAAATTGAGTAAAAGAGAAAATATTTTTATGTACGCTGCGCGCCAACTGTTTCTAATGATCTCCGGCTAAAAAAAGTCATCGAACCAAAGGAACTCGCGGTTTTTATTGCCGCTCGATCATTATAACACTTATATCGCCTTGGTGCATAAAATATTCCGGCGGCAAGATGCACCCGTATTTGTTTCTTTTCCATCAGCGGCCTTCTCCGGCCCGGTCCGTCGCCACAGTCCACCGACCACCTTCCCTGCGCACCCAGGCCTCGGCCGTCCTTGCACCGCCACGCCGCCGCCGCCGCCTCCGCAATCGCCGCTGCGGCCCCGCCGTCCCCCTCGCCCACGCCGCGCCGCCCCGCGAGGCGTCATACGGCGCCGGCACCGGAGATTTGTAGGATTTCGGGAGGATTTATGTGCGGAGCGGCGGCGCAGGCGGCGGCGGCGGGGCGCCCGCTTTCTCAGGCGGCCCCCCGGGGGCGGTAAGTGGCGGTAATGGGCGCGCGCCGTCACGAGCGCCGCTGCGTCAGCGCCCACCCGACGCAACCGTCACCGCCATCGCCGCCGCCGCCCAAGCCTAGCTTCCAGCGCGGCCTCCACCTTTGTGGTTTCGTGGCAATTTGTTGAATTCTTCAAATAATTCATCTTCCGGGATTGATTAGGGATTTCGGGCGCGTCAACGGATGAGGTAGTTAGTCCCGTAAGTGTAGTATATGCGTTTATCGCGGGAGGTGGCGATGATTCCCCACCGCTAGATGGCGAGATCTTGCGCTGAACTAACGGGGTTTTCCCCGAACCAGGTATCTCCCATCAACAGGGCGCCACCTCCCACCGGCTCAAGCTCTCTGCGCTCGATCGATCTGACATGTGTGATAGTGTAGTGCAAGTAACTGTGTGTATTAGTAAGGGTTGAGGAATAGGGCAAGGAAGAGAAAGGAAAAATCGCGCGCGTTCCGGTGGCCGTGTGTTAAGATACTGCTATGGCAATTGACTGGTATTGTTCGGAGAAACCACGGAAAACTCCCGAACAGAGCATCAGGTATCAGGTTGTTAGTGTCATATTCCTTCGCATGGTCCCATATCAGGCCGACGTAACCACCAGAACCACCGCCGAAGCTTATCTTCCATCGCGGCTTCCACCATTGTGTAATCGGAACAATTTGCTGGATTCTTCAACTAAATCATCGTTTTCATCTTCTTTGATTGATTTTAGTGATTCCTGGCGTGGTCCACAGGGCATCTGCCTCCAGCTGGGCATCGTCCCCTCCGGGACAAGCTCTCTGGTCTCCCGACATGTGTGATAGTGTAGTGCATGTAAGTGAATGTAAGTAAGGGTGAGGAGAGGACAAGGAAGAGGACGGATATATATCGCGCGGTCCATGGGCCGTTTGTTAGGATACTGCTCCGGCATTCGCCTGATATTGAACGCAGGAACCACGACGTGGAGGAAGTCGTGTCGAACGTAAACTTGTATCAAAAAACATTCCAACCCGCCTTTACCGCCCGCCTGACGTCCATCAGAAGTTTCTGCTGAATTCATGTTTTCCTCGGCCTATTTCGTGGCCGCCATTTCATTTCATTTCTTTTTTTTTCAGTCATTTCCTCCTTAATCTTCTTTTACCTTCATCTTGTTTATTACTGCAGCCATATTCTGCTATTTCTCCTCGGCTATGTGTCTTTTTTTCATCTACTTCTTCTCTTTAGCAATAATCACCGTGGTCTCTCACTGCCGTCGCCATCTCCACCCGAACATTTTCAGCTTTTGCATATCTCAAAGCAACAGACCTCCCCCATAGCTTCTGTGACCGCCCCACTCGCGCTCGCCGCCCGCACTATCCCCGGTCCGCCACCCCCCCCCCCGCCGCCCCCCCCCGCCGCCCCCGCCGCCCCCGCCCCCCCTTCTCCCCGCCGCCCCGCCGCCCCGCCGCCCACGCCGCCCACGCCGCCCCGCCGCCCACGCCGCCCCGCCGCCCCGCCGCCCCCGCCGCCCCGCCGCCCGCCGCCGCCGCCCCGCCCCGCCGCTCCGCCGCCCCCGCCGCTCCGCCGCCCCCGCCATCGCCGCCCTGCCGCCGCCGCCCGCCGCCACCGCCCGCCGCCGCCGCCCCGCCGCCCCGCCACCGCCCCGTCATCACCACTATAATCTCGCAGCCTCCATCGCCTTGCCGCCCGCGCCGCCCCTACCATCCACGCCACCGTCGTCATCATAGCCACGGTTACCCCCCCCCGGCATCCTTGGCGTCGCCGCCATCACGGCGTGCACTGCCGGGCCGCGGCCGGCCCGCTTCATTACCGCGTATATACGGCGCTGGGCGGCGCGCACGTCCGCCCGCCCGCCCGCGACCCGGTCGGTGGGGCCGGCATCCATTACAAGCGGCTTAAGCGGCGTTTACACGGCGCCCGGCGACGCCCGCTGCTCGTGAGGTTGGCCACCAGTTGGCCCGACGCCGCGCTCCTGGGCCCGCCACTACCTCCCCTTTGCAATGGGCACTTGGGGTCGGGAGTCTCAGCCCGGGGTTTGAATCGAAGCCAGAGGCATAATTAAGAGAGAGGCAGGTGGAGGGGGAAGTCCGCATTTTTGGGGCGACACCAATTAGAAAATTGTATAGTTGAGTTAATTATTTATTTAAAAATTATATATCAAATAATCTGATTTACATAAGTTTTTTCTTATATATTTTAAATAAATGTCATGTGCCAATATACTTTTATACTTATTGCATAATGTATAAACTATTCAGTAATAAATAATTTAATGTTTAATTTATGAGGGGTGACATCATTAGTTTTGCGCCGGGTGACACCATCTGAAGCAATACCACCGATCGACAGAAATGGAAGTCAGGGGCTTTTTAAACACGAATAAAGTTTGTATAATATTGGGTATTGTTCAACTCATAATTGAATGGGGTAGAATATTTATGAATTTTTGAGAGATTTTTTTTCATGAAGAGGATGTAGTGTTTAAATCTGCCAGAAAATCTTCCGATGACATAAATATTACGACAATATCATAAGAGTTTTCCTATTATTATTATTATTATTATTATTATTATTATTATTATTATTATTATTATTATTATTATTATTAGACGGACTAATTTTCAAGACAAAAACAATGTACTAATTCGAATTTTGCAAGAGTAGCATATGACAAGGGTAGTATTATGTTTTAAATCGATTTTTTCGAAGTCACGGTCAAAATATTTGAATTAAAGAAAATTTTGCGCACTAAAGTACACAAGAGTGCTGTTATCCTACGCACTTTATCCATAACTAAATTGTGTGGACCACATCATAACTCTCGGAGTAAGTGCATACTGATAACTTACTGGAAGAAATAGCAGTAATCATTTATTTTCCTTCTCGGACGGCAAACTTTATTTTCGTCCAGTGATTCAACTCCGCAAAAGAAAGGAAATAAGACCATGATTCGTTTGTTACGTAAATGTCGGGAGAATGATTCACCATTTAAGTAGGACTTTACTTGCGAAGTCGCAGCGCAGAATGATCTAGCAGGAAGTGACCGACAGGTGTTTCTTTCAGCAACCTTCAGTGCAACGTTTTTAAAGTACATTGATTTTACAATGTTCTCTGAAAAACCATATTTGTGGATGTGTGTGAATTTACCGAAGAACAATAAGATTTTTCCGGTTACTAGAAATTGATGTTGTGTTCTCGAAAATAACGATGGAAAAAGGTGTCAAGGAAAATTGCATTAAACCCATGTAGTTTCATTTCAAAAGATAACTTGCCTGATTTTTTTTTATCTGAAATAGAATTTTCTCTCTTCTCTGGATTTCGAAGTGCTAATAATACATTGTACAACTGAAATTTTTCCATACAAAGGAATATACTTATCTCTACAGCTTACATTACAAAATATTGAACCTTTTTGGTACGATGAAGAAAAAATATTTCATAGACTGTATCAGACTAACCCTTGTAATTCATATACGTCTGGAAATAATACGAAAAATATCATTATAAACGCTGATTGATAAGTTCTCTTTTTCTTCAGCATGAACTTTGAACTTCGCGTTCGTACCTTCAAGCAACGCTCTCTAGAATTCATCGGGTACAGGTGCCGTGGGCAGAAACAGTGGCTGTGAGAAAACAAATGGAGGTATTCTTGTAGAACCAGGTTCAACACACATCGCTGTGTGAGCGCTATTTGGCCGAATCCCTCTCCACCCAGAAATACCAATGGAGTCAAACAGAACATTTTGCGAGTGCCTCTTTTGTGTAATGGTGGAGCAGACTAGAGGTGTGAATTATTATTTTAACGACGTACAATGCATAAAGGTGGCAAGGGACATACTTGTGGCTTCTGTCTTCTACGTGTTGCGTCGGCGTTATGAATTCTTTCTAAATAAGAAAACGACACAGGGGATTATGAAGTAGTCACGACGGTGTTTCATGCTAACATGAAATTTCTATTACTGTCATTCGTTCTCTCTCAGATACTTGTGGAGGGTAGCAGACGCAACCCTGATAGAAAAAGATAAGCCCAGAGCCATGTATGCCATTCATGAGAAAAGTTGTTCTTGTTGGAACTGAAGATAATGACTGCACCAATTTTGAAGCTGATTCATTACGTTTAGGAAAACTCGAGATTCTTTTATCTTCATTGATCCACGATAAGGAACTGTAACATAATCATTCATGACGCCTAGTATCAACTAAGCGAGAAGTAAGAGCGATAATTTAAAATAATCTTACAATCAGGTCAGTCGTATTTTCAATTTTTTGTGAGTTGATAGCTTGCTTATTGCATTCAACACACTTCTATGTCAAATACATAAAACCAATCTTATGATAACAGATTATTGTATGCTCAGTATCTGTTATCATATCTCTAAAATATTTTCTGAATTTGGAGGAACAAAATGGTTCAACTTACATTAAGTAAAACTGATTTCTTTCTCACTAGAATTGTTTGATAACGGTGACATTATACAATTTTGGCAATATATTTGTATTTTCTATTTCATTATGAAATGATTTTATATAGATTACAAATAAAAATGAAAAGCGTCTATTATATGATACTGTAGCATTTCAAAATCAGCATTGCATTTTAGGCAACGTAACATTTTTTTGAGGTTGAAAACTTTTCCCAATACTTCACATGCAGCGGCAGAAGGGTAGTATGTTTTCAGTACAAACATACCTAACCCATTAACGGAACGCCTTAAGAATACGCGCACACGTGGCCCGCCCTTCCTCCAAATTCCTGGGCCGCCACTCGAGGGCTGGCGGCACGTGCCATCCCGCGCGACCCATGCCGCACATTCCGGCTCCATTACGTGGCGTCAGAGGCTTCAACGTGCCTTGATTTGAATCTCAGCCGTTGGAACCAACGTGTCCACTGCACTCTCGTCTATATAATTGACAGTTGTTTGAAAGGAGATGATTGCGCTGCAACATCAAAGTCTTCACTTTGGACACTATTGCTTTCATGGAGGATTCTGCCAATCCACTCTGCATCCTGAGCTATTTTCACTGTGTCTGCCGACGATGCTGCACTCACCGTCGTTCACAGGATAGCTACCGTTACCGCATCTGTCATCGTTTCAGGTTCCGCTTGTACCACCATTAAAATAAGCTCTCCATTTTTAAAATACATCGACTGCATCCCGAGGTCAAGTTTTCCTAAGCCGTTTACCTACCTCCCCAAAAAAGGCATAGCCAGACTGAATCTCAATCTTTTGTCCTCCTCATCGTAAGGATTGATTTATTAGATTACCGTGCTCTCCTTCGTTTTATATTGATTAATTAAAGTTGGTCTACTTTTGCCTGTTTTCAAGAAACGTTGGTGTGTCCTTCTGGTACACTCCCAAGCATGAAAACCACGCTTAAACGATTTTGGAAACAAAACTTGAAACCTTCACTGACGAGCTTCTTACTTCGCTGACTACGCAATTCCGAAGATTCTGTCATGTTCACCTGCGTTCGAGGTTTTCTCTGAATTGGTGCAAAAACATCTATTTGAGCAACTAATGAATGCAAACTTAACATTTTTACTCCTTTCGAAACACCGGGTGAACGAAACGGGATGCAGTCGGACTAGGCCTCCTCAGGTAACGAAAAGTAAACTGGTGGTGATAAAAGAGCATGTACTTTCTTGCCCGTATGTTCACGCAAAATTACGCGAAAAGTAATCAAATTTTTGAAAAATTGTACACGATCTTATTTCAAAATATGTCTTTAAACAACAGATTTCATTAATGCAAAAAATCTCTATCTCAAGATTTTAGTTGTAGGAAAACGCCGAAAAAATTTAGAACATTTGCAGTTTTCGAACAATTACGGTTTTTAACGAATGTGAAACATCCACTACTGTCTTAAACGTCCTTTACACTATCCAACAACAACATTTAATCAACAACGATTAAGCCATTTTTTTTCAAAATTTTGAAAATGTACCAGGGGCTTCAGTACAGTAGTAAAGTACCTCCCAAAATTAATATTTCGGTTTCAAATTCAAGAGGCCGCCACATCAGCCAGATCAATTGAAGAATATCAATTATGGAGAAAAGCGGTTGAACGGTTTAGCCGCTAGCGTTGTTCACAGACGGACGGACAGACGTTTACCGTCATTCGATTTTTCGGTATCAAGGAGTCACAAAAGATGACTACACCAGGTGATAAAGAATTTTTTTCTTAACTTAACAACTGAATTTATACACTTTTTTGTTACTAGGGCCCTGAAATATGATTTTTTGTGCCAAAAATACGCAGTTTTTCGGGCAGCATGACAGAACTTTCTCTCTGGCCTTAGCGAGAAACTAAAAAAAAATATACGTTGAGCCGAAATAAGATAATTGACCGCGGGATGAAGTCGGGTGATTCCCCCATATATATTGATATCTTTTCCCATTTCCCGTTTCTCCCATCTCCACCACAGCATCATCACCTCGCCCCCTCCACAAACTACACCTACACACCCACCACAACCGCCGCCCTCACTCTCCCTCCGCCCCCGCGTGCTACGCCTCCCTAGCAGCTGACACATCCCCCCCCCCCAGCCGACCTTTCGCCGTGTGTCTGGCGAGCGCGTGCATCTCCGCGGGGGCATTGCAGCACGAATATGCAGAGTTGGGCGACGCGGCAGAGCAGAGCCAGTGCAGCGCCAGAGGACCGCAGGGAGGGAGGGACTTCGTGCCACGGCGCGGCGTCGCGGGGTTCCGAACAGAGAAAACGCGATGGCACTGCGGCGCGCTCCGCGTTACGCAGACTAGCTGCGTGAATGACATGCATATGTGAACAGGTTTCCGCTCAGATTTGGTGGATCTATCTCGTCAGAGGGATGTCGACGGCTCTTTGTCGGCCCCCTCGCTAACGGACTGATGTTTTCGGTGCTCGTGGACTGAAAAATTCACTCTGTGTAGACAGTACGTCTGTAGATGAAACCCATCGGCGCCAAATATCATGCATTCACAAACCGAGCAGTGCGTCCTGCTCACCGCACTATAAAATTCTCATTGTTTCGCTTGTGCGGCTGAATTATACATTCTGTATCGAGAGAATGCTTTCTGATTCCAAAGAGTGAAAGTGAACTTATTACATGTGCAATACTTTGATGCTCGTCTGTTCATGTGTTATGAGAGAGAAAATAGAAACAGAACACAATACGTGTGGATAAATAAATCTTCAAACAGACTTTCATTAATCATTGATATATCACAACAAATACTCGCCATATTTTTTGGAGAAATTATAATATGAATAAAATGAATTCATATAAAGAAGCATGTAAAATATGTTCTATATTGCTCAACATGCTCAATATGCTCCATATGCTCAATAATATTCGAATAAGGAATGCCTTTTGGTACTTATTTACGATCTGAATATGTTTTATTATTGTCATACTAAACCTTCAGCTCACTCATCGGCCAATAATTTTTTAATTACATTAAATTTTAAAAAAATATATAATATTTTCATTTTACGTTTCCTCATGACGTTTGTTACATAAGGATTTTTCACATCCGCAAAATACATTTTGAATCCTCTTATGCCTCACCATGATTAATTTTAACCAATTATATGCCAACTAAGACGTAAGATATCATTACAAAAGTTCACAACCAAATCACGGAGCGGCAAATGTTCACCTGCTGCGGTAAAGTGAGAAGACGGATATCGTGTCGTCAAAGGACAAGTCGGTTACAATTCGTGGGGCCTTCCTTACTTTCTGATAGCGAGAAAATGCTTGGTTCCCAGGGGGCCGTTTCCACGGCGTGTGCCAAGTCGACGCGTTCGCCGCTGCCGGCCGCCGTATGTAAAGACGGCAGCAGCAATCTGTACCGGGAAGACAGCATGTAAATGACAGTATCGCCCTTCTGGGAATCGGTCGCTGGCAGCGACCCAGGCAGATGGGCGCGGCGGACCGGCAAGTCTGTCAACGCCGCCGCAGCCACCGCCACCATCGTCGCCGCCCCCGCGTTCACCGGCCACTTCGCCCGTCCGCCCGCCAGTTCATCTGCCTGGCTGCCCACCCTCGCCCACATAGGGCAGACTCGCGACTGTCGTTCTCGGGCGGAAATGAATCAGCGCTACAGTATCAGCAGCGACTGACAGTTCAGTGCGCTGTTGCCACACATTACTACGCACATGGCACCACCTACATCACAGATAAATTAAATCCCAAAACGTGGAACACTTACTATAAAACGTCTTTCTTACAGGCTATGAAACGTCTTGATATCATGTTCATAACTTTCGTCAAAGCCGAACGTTATCGCCTCCGAGACTTAGTGTGAGTCAGAGGACTGGCAACGCTGAATCTTGGCGGTAAGAAAGTAAACAAATCATCGCAAGCTGATTGCTTCAGAGCAAGTCACATGACGCACCACGGCACGTGGCGAGGGAACTGTCAGAGTCGCTTATACGCTGCCGGTACTGTAGATACTTTCACCATCTTTTAGACACGAAAGGTGTTGCCTTTTAGATGACACTAGCAGATGTGCCCTATGTTGGCTGAGTTTTTATTATTCTCAGTCATCTATTAGACAAGAAATGACCCGAATCTTATCATTCAGTTCGAGCCCAGCTCTCGTCGAGACAACACCTCTCCGAGCGCTCCGCACGCTTAACCTTTCGCGTTCAGTAGTCACAGTCTGAGTTATAGTATCAGCTTATCGGTTGTAACCTAAGGACGCGCATGATTAACCGCACCAGTTCTGGGCGGCCCAGGCCAAAAATGCTGCATTGCAGCATGAACGCCAATTTAACTGAAAAGTGAACGTTTCCGAGTGTATAGTGAAACCAGTGTCAACTTTGTAAAGTGATCTCGTGAGGGAAAATATAAGTCCCCACGAAGAAAACTTAGCGAAACCGGCCTCTGGTATCTCAAGCTATGAATGAAGCAATCCCCCGGATATGGATGTGGAAGAACTCATCCACCACCAGAACTACAACAACAATTACTACTACAGCAGCAACAACCTCAACAGCACAAAATGGCTATGCCATTACCGCCGCATTACCAACCAACGCGCTCCCGAAACATCAACAACCTGCAAGTGCAACTCAAACGTAAACATTAATGAAATTAAAAACCCCAACTCCACAAAGATGTAAGTACTACCAATCTACTGAATCAGAAGAGCGTAAAAAGACTTAAAGGCACCATGATAGTGAACACGTAGGTTATGCCGTACCAGTGAGAAACAGATATGAACTACTTCAAACAAATGAACCAGTTAATAAAAATATTCAACTAAATGAAAATCTAAAAAAAAAATAAAATCCCACCAAAAAAATTCCACGGGTTGAAAACTAAAAATGCCTTATCAATGACATTAAAAGTGTTACCTCAGGAAACTTTCACAAAAACTGAAAATAACAATATTAAAATATTTTTCCAAGAAATTAAAGACTTTCGTGATTTCAGACATTTCTGTGATCAAAACAATGTACAATTTCCCACTTATAGGGACCCTACAGTCAAAAATTTGCAGTTGTTCTCAAGGATGTTCCCAGTACTTCAAAGACGAAGATATTATAAACGAACTCAAATCTAAAAACTTTCAGTATTAAGTGCACCAGACTTTACAACAAAGATAAAACACCTATGCAAACAGTGGCTGTAGATCTTATTGACAATGAAGAATCCAGACAAATATTAAATCTTAGTGAGCTATATTATTGTAGAATTAAAGTATATATTAGAACTAATAAAAGGGTCCAATACAATGAAAAAAATGTCAGCGTTATGGCCACTCACAAAAGCTAACTGGGCTCACCCCAAGATGCGTCAATGCATAGGTAATCATCATTACTCAGAATGTAAACTCCCCAAAAAATGAAGCAACTCCCAAATGTGTTAATTGTTTTCAAAACCACACAGCTAATTATAAAGGATGTCCTACATACAAAATTATGCAAAACTTGAACAAAACCTAAATTACAACCTCGAAACACAAATAATAAACTACCTCCAAAAATGAATACATTTAATCCTCGGTTCCACCAATGCTGATTTTACACACACAAACTTTAGTCAACATTTTCCTCCACTTCCCTAGACCAAATATTGCAAATTACACCCAAATAACGCCTCAACTAATCAATGGAATAACCACACAAGTAACCTAGAAAATTTACTAACTAACATTATTACAAAAGTAGTTACCCAAGTTCTGTCAACGCTAATGCCCCAAATTCAAAATCTTTGTCGTCAATCAATCAACATGGATAATAAAAACCCGCAATAAACATACTTTCTAATCACTCCAACACATTTTCCTCTTTTTTCCAACAAGTTCACTTATCTTAAATATAGATCTATGATAACAGTGAAGAATTTATGTTCTATATTTGGAAAAATTACAAAACTTCCCAAAATTTTTCTGCTGTTCTACAATCCTTCAGAAAGCGATAAAATCAATAAATTTAAGAACCTCAAATTTACTTCACTTATATCCCCCGCCTATTAGCAATATCACCCTACCAATCCAACAATCCAAAAAAGGATAATCCAAAGAGTTTAACTATTCTTAACTTAATCTAACGGGATTAAAAACAGGATATTCTTTCACCCTCCCCACACCATCATAACATTCACGTTGCCTGCATCAGTGAAACCCATCTTGTTCCAAAGAAAAGCTAAAGTTATCATACAAAATATATAAAGTGACAGGTCCAGACTAATTGCCTCCCGGAGGACAGCAATAGCATTAATAGTAACTAAAAAACTCACAAATTCATTCACCACAACTAATAACCTTGAAACTGTAGCAATCCAAATTTATACCAATAACGGACCAATAAATATCATTGCCGCCTACAGACCACCAAACCAAAAATTTCCTACTAATGAACTAAATGAAATATTTTCTACAAACACTTCAACTTTAATTTTGGTGATCTCAACTGCAAAAATCAGCCTGGGATGTAACTCAACGAATTACCATGGGAAAGACTACTCAAATACAGTCTTACCAACAATATATATATTCATGCTCCAAGTTCCCACGTTCTTTTTTAACAATACAAATGTACCCCTGATATACCTGATTTAGTTATAACTAAAAATTTTTACCCAAAAAATTCAACAAATAGTAATAGCAGAATTAGACTCAGATCACCTACTATTAAAATTACCATTGACATATCAAATGACACTATTCACCATCAAAACACCAAAATAAAAGGTTATACCAATTGGAACTATTTTTAAAAAGGGTTTAAATTAGCTCAAAAATAATTCTTCAACTCGTATACAAAATAATGATGATCTCAACAACTCAATCCCTGAATATCATTCAAACAATCACAAAAACTCACCCGAATCAACTACTCCTCACATTACACTAACAAAAACCCAAAAGCTGATGCACTTCATATTATATCATAAATCACATTAAAACCAAACGGGCCATTAGACGCAAATGGATTTTAAACCGAAACGACACGACAAAAAGAAACTAAACAAACTTACCAAGAAATTAAAATCATGATTACCAATCACAAACATGTCAAATTCCCGCAGCATCTTCAACAACTCCACCCCAAAATCTCGACAGCAATGGCAAAAATATTAAATACTTCACTAAAGAGAAAGCAATGTTCCTCCTCTATTTCAAACAATGTATTAATTTATCCCGAACATCAAAAGCCGAAATAATAGAAAACACCTCTGAAACATTCAAACCGAATTCAATAATTAACCAACAATTCAATACAGAAATAACAGAATTTATGAAACAATCACACGCCACAGTTCCACACCTATTCATTTCATCTCCCCAGTAGAAACCAAAATCATCAAACAGCTGAAAAAAAATCACCCGGGCACGACAACATTACAAACCAAACACTAAAAACTTCCCTTCAGCTGCATTGGCCATAACAGCCACCTTCAATGCTGCACTCCAATTGGCTGCTTCCTCAAACTTGGGAAAAACGCTATTATATTACCAATCAATAAACCAAAACTAATCCTAATGACCTTCAAATTACAGGCCTATTAGTCTGCTCCCAACAATAGCTAAAATTTTTGAAAATAATTCTCAGTCGCCTAGTTCATTTCTTAAACTCCAAATGACACCATACAAAAACACAATTTGGTTTCAAACCAAATCATTCAACAAATCACCCTCTATTACGTCTAGTCGAACATATAAACAAATAGTTTCCATTCAAAAGAGCACACAATAGCCTTTTAGACATAACTAAAGGCATTTGACAGCATTTGGCATCAAGGTTTACTTTATAAAATTCACCAACTAGGTAATTCCCGATTATCTTCAAAAATTATTCACAGTTATCTTACAAATAGAACTTTCAGTCAAAGTAAACCACATTCTTTTCCCAAACACACAGCATTCTTGCAGGTGTCCCTCAAGGATCTGTACTTGCTCCCATTCTTTTCAATATCTACAGCAGATCATCCACATCATCAGATTCTAACATAACCTTATATGCAGATGATACAGTTATTCTCATCTCATCAAAACATTCTTTTGCATATGACCATATTCAATCCCACCTTACACTCTCACCACCTGGTTCCATAAATGGCGACTCAAGATAAATCCACAAAAAAACAAACAAAAATTTTCCCCTCCGAAACCCAAAAACCCTCCACCTTTAAAAAAAAATAATTCAAAATCCTGGTTAAACAATTCACACCCACAAAATATCTTATACTAATAGATAGACGTTTAACATGGAAGCAAACATTAAGACAGTATTACAAAAGCAACAGCAAAAACAGTCAAACTATATCCACTTATTAATTCCTCATCCACTTTAAAAGTTGAAACTAAATTGCTCCTCTACAAAGTATTATCAGACCCACCTTGACATATGCCTGTCCAGCCTGGATAAACGTTGCACCAGTAATATAAACGCTTTACAAACTTTCCAAAAAAAATTTTTCAGAAGACTCATTAACGCATCATGGTTTTTTACCAATAAACAAATTCATTATGAACTCCAAATACCATCAATCACTGATCATCTGATCAACTTATCCTCCCAAAATTTTTTAATCTCTTACCATCCTGCCCAGTACAGCCCATTTTCAACTAGGACAACAAGCAAACTCCCAAACCGAATCAAATCTAGATTTCTAAAGACATTTTCAAACCGCCTTAAAAACAAAATCAACAAAATCTTTCAAACCTTTATACCTATACCAATCCTCCAAAATCTTTCCACAGCTAATAAAAATAAAATCAAATTACAATATTATATATACTGCCGAGTAAGAACACTGAAAAACTTTAGGAAGTTTCCATAATGTTAATTAATAAATAATGTTCTCACTTCTGTAAGGCCATATGGTCGATCGGATAAAAATAAATTAAAAAAAAAAAAGAATCTTATCATTACTGTATCCCCGCCCTGACCATCCCTGCGCCGCACTGCTATGCTCCCCGCCACCCGTTTCCTTCCACCGACCTCACCTGCCCTGGTTCGCCAGGCGACGCTCCTGCCCGTGTTACCCAACCATTTTGCTACGATCGCCGTTACTACAACCATCATTACCAGACCAACTGTGCAACAGTGAGCAGTTGCATTATTGCATTCTCCCGGCAAACTTACAGGCACAATTTTGATTTGAAATTACTCAAAGCGTAATGGTACTCTTGAAAGAACTAAAAATATGTTTAGTACGAATGTTCTGAGCTCCAAAAATACGTGCAATGTTCTTTGATGGATTGCATTTCCCTTTTCAAAATATTCGCAAAAAGAATGAAAGACAGCACCAAAATGTGAAAGAATGCACACTTAAATTTTGTTAAGGAAAGAAGATATAGGATATTTTGTACAAAATCTGATAGAGACATCTTTTCTCTTATTTGTGAGGTTAATTGGACAAATTTTCGGAGTAACACTGTATATATTTATAAGAAAAAACGAATATCCTTATTTATATATTAGAAACACAGACAAACAAAAATCATTAAAACATTTAAGTAATCTCAAGACTTTTATTGGAAAGTAACTCTCTCACAACCTGATCTACCGGGTTCCATAATGTGCCTAAGAGCGTCTCGCATAGGAAGTTGTGTCCGGGTTGTTCCGGTTTTGAGTTTCCATGATGGCGAATTTTACCTACAGCCGGTCACATTAATATTCGGAGAAAGCCCTCTTTCCTCTTCTTAACTGATTTTCAAATGCTTATTGACTTAAAATACACAATTTTTTTATATAAAAATTTACCATTTATTGCAAATGATGGTGGCAACTAGAACACTGAAATTTCAAAGATTCCGTAAAAAACACGACGGGTGTATTCGGAAGGGAGGATGTAACTCCACTAATAATTTATTTCTGCGAGTTCCTCGAGTTTCTGCGAATTTGAAATAATATTCTTCTTTGCTAGTAGGTGGCGGGGTGAAAACAAACTTGAATCGAAATATCGTAGTTTAGTTCATGTTTAGTGACTGTTTAGAAGGCAGAAGTAGCTCTTCTAAGAAATATGGGCTGCAAAAATGGAAACACTACGTTCGAGCAGCAACAACTGCTAATTTGCCATTATGCCAAAGGCCATACGCAAAGGAAAAATAGCAGCAATGTTAAATATTTGTACGGTAATGACGTAATACAAAGGTTCAAGAAAGAAGACCGGATTGAAACCATATTATAGAGAGGACGTTTAAGTTAATTAAGGTCAGTGAAAGGGAAGAACGCGTGCTATTGCGAGGATGGAGGAAAATCTCTTGGTTAGTGCTGTCGGGAGCTACCTGTCGAACTGTGTGCATCACCTAGAACGTCTGTGCACCCGTAAACTGTGCACAGAGTTCTAAGAACGTCTGGATATAATGGGTCAGTAGCTAGGGAAAAAAACTTTCATCAGCGAGGCAAATAAAAAGAAAGAGTTACAGTTCGCGAAGCAGTATAGAGACAACGACAAAGAGTGATGGAAAAGTGTCGTATTTATGAGCGAGAGTATATTTGAGGTGATCGGATCAGATGATAGGCGAATGCCGTGGACTTTGGAATGGCGTGGAACTTTCATCAGCGAAGCAAAATGATTCGCCTTGTAATAAGAATGTCATTCCAACAGTAAAACGTGGAGGAGGGCACAAGATGATTTGGGGATCCATATACATCAGTCAAGTGGGAGAAATAGCTTTAATTCAAGATCTATGGATGAAATGCAGCATCTGAATATTTTGAAGAACAATTTGTACAGGAGTATAGACAAACTAAAGATTAGAAACAGTTTAAAATTGTATCAAGACGACACGGAACATAAGGCTCGCGTTGTGAGGGCATGGCTTCTATATATAATTGTCCCATAGACCACCTCAATCCCCAGACCTGAACCCTTTTGAGAATCTTTGGCCCGAATTAGAAATTAGGATTCGCAAATACAACATTCGATCAAAAAGGAATTAAAAGAAAAGTGACGAAAAGAATGGTGAAAATTCAGAGCTATTATACCCAAAAATTAGCAACTTCAATGTCAAGAAGACTGGAGGAAGTGTTAAAACAAAATGGACTATCTACAAAATATTATGTTGTAATTTTTAATGTTAATTTATCACCTTTTCCAGTGTTGCCCGAATATTAAAGTGCCTGAAAAACTACGTATCTTGTAAGAGTATTATTGTACACGTTTGTGTACAATTTTTTTTGTAAATATTATTTAATTTTGTTCAGTAAGAATAAAGTAATATTTATATTTTTATACTGACGCTTTTCCTCCATATAATCATAAATAAATTATAAAACGTGATAAATTCGTATTTGCCCGAATATTAATGTAGTGATTGTAGATAACCATCTGGGTCATGTCTGTAGCAGTAATGACCACGCTCTCTTCTTCCACCATTCTGTTATCACTTTTATCCGGGCAGGGCTAATTTAAAGTAAGAAGTCATCCTCTTAAAAGGCAAATAGGAAAATAATGCAATCACATAAAAGATTTGCATTAGTAGTTTTTATATTTCTTTAAGCTTTTAAACAGCAATTTCACACCAAGTACTTATATCATTTTACAATGTGAAGCAAATTTAAAATCATTTACGGGTTACTTATTCCTTGAAAATTCGTGTAATTTCAATTTTAATTCCTTGTTCTTCAATAAAAACAATTGGTAGAACTGACATCACTTTTTAATACTAATATAAAAGAAAATAAACAAATGGTTTATTGCCTCGCAGAAAGAACTCCTTTATTTCAATAAAATATTCACTGCTATTACGAATACATAATAATTCGATTAAACAGACGCGATGCGATGAAAATAGGCAACGCCAGGGTCTATCATTATTCCAGATATTTCCTATCATCCCCGCGAGATGGTATAAAACCGCAAAGTAATAGCAGCATAAAGCTGAAAAACAATGAGCAGATCGATCATGTGGCTTTGTTGCGCGGCCCATAGGCGTGAGGGTGGTCGCCTGCTGCCCGGCATGGAGCGAGGCGGGGCGTGGCGGGGGAGGCAAGGGGGAAGTGGCGGGGCGGAGCGGGGTAGCGTCGTCGGCCCTCGCACGGGGCGCGCAGAAATCACCTCCGGGGAGGCCTTGGGCGCCTCCGGTCGCGCACAATGGGCAGCGGCGGTCGGGGGCAGCGGTAAGTGGCTGTAATTCATAAAGCCCTCCCATTGTGCCGGCGCGGGACGCCGCGCGCCGCCCGCCACCACTGCCGCCCCTGCCGCCGCCGCCTCTCTTCCATTGACCGACGCTCGCCGCCGTCGCTGCCGCCGCCGCCGGAGTCTTCTCGTGCCTTTGCCGCAGTCGCCGCCTCGAGCACTAATTGGCACCGGCAGCAACGTGGCGGAGGCGGCGCTGGCGGCCCGGTTGGGAGGGGACGAGAAGGCAGGGGAAGAGCACCGGACGCGACGAGGGCGTGAGGCGTCGGCGGAAGAGCAGGCGAGGCGAGGTGCGTTGGACGGCGGAACTGGGGTGCGTTGCAACAACAGGGCAGGGGCAGTTCCAAGGAGTCTGTCGTTTGAGAAAAGATCTTAGCAGTCAACTTATTAATATAGAGAAAGAAAGGTGTTCAATCTTGACAGTTGGGAGAGTAATACAAAGTTTTGTCGCTTTCGGACTAATGTCGATACTCTTTCCATTTTGCACTACTTCTGCTGGATTTCTTTTGCTAATGAACGATGTGTCAATAAAAGAAACTAGTGGATCAGAAGTCAGCTGTACGAAGACAAGTGCATAATAAGACCAGTGTCAAGGACGTATTTTAACTGCTGAAGATCTCAGCGCTGATTTATGATGGGGACCGTTTTTCACGATACTCTTGTATTCAACGATGAATACAGCTAGAATAAATTCTGCCTCATAAGTCATGCACCAAACTGTCTCAAAAATCACACATCTTAATGACAAAATGTACTGTTTTATATTTTTTTATTTTTATAATATTGTTATGAGTAGAAATATATTAAGTTGTTCTAAATAAACAAATAATTTAATTTAACGAAAATTAAAATAATATGAACTTTTCTGCGTGGAGGTGTTCCACCACGCGCCTGACACCAGGGTGCAAATTAAATTGAAAATTAAGATTATTAAAACATGTTTTGCATTTGGTGGGGATTCCTGTGTGGTGGGGACTTGCCCATACAGTTCAACCTTAAATCTGGCTCTGGCTACAGCGAAGTTGGAAGTTTTCCTTGTAACGAAAACACACAGTACGCTTACTGTCACGGAGATACAGCAGCAGGCCACCATGCCAGGTCATCATGCCAGAGAAACGCGTGGAAACATTCAAGCCACACACTGAAGTTGAAACCAGAACCTTTGGCTCAGCTTTTCCAAACCTTTGCATTGCCGACGGTAGGACATGAGCGGACCGAATTCCTATCTCCCTCAGCAGGAAGAAGGAAAGAATCACATTACTCAGGCTGAAGCCAAAATCAGTGCGAGTGTTCCGTCAACGGGCGTGGCCCCTGCGCGGAGGAAGCCGGACGGCGGCGTCCGCGCCGTCCCGCCCTCGCGCCGCCCTCTCCACCCCCGCCGTCCGCCGTCCGGCGTGCGCGCGGGGAGGGAGATCCGTCGGTAGATAGCCGCCCTATTCAGCGGCCGCCACCGACTGTGACGGAGCCTCTTCCGGTACAGACGGCAGCAGGTGTTTGCGTCTTCCGTTCGCCCGCCCATTCAACAAAAAACATAAAAACATACAGCATCGCCGGCCGCCACCCCCGCACGCCGCCCACCCTGATTTACAGTTCACCGTAAAAATGCGCCGCATTTATTTGAGCTCGCGGCGCGGCGTTCGCTCGCCCGCTCGCGCCGTCCACTTCCCCTCGCCATTCACCGGCGTCGCAATTTACATATTCAATTAATTGCGCAGCCGCAGCGGCCGAGGGCGCTGCATTCGTTTGTGGCTTTGTGCAGGCGACCACCGCCCCCCGGTCCGCCAGCTTTCGGGTGTCGCAGCGGGACGTGGTGGGACGGTGCGGGGCGGGGTGGGGATGGGGCGGGGCGGGGTGGAGCGGGGCGGGGTGGAGCGGGGCGGGGTGGAGCGGGGCGGGGTGGAGCGGGGCGGGGTGCGGAAGCGAGGAAGTGAGCAAGTGAGGAAGTGACTGGTCGTTCCCCTCCGGGGACGCGGGGCGGCTGTGCTCGCCGGATTGCCGCAGCACTTGCATATACAGTCGACTCCGGTTATCGTGAACTTCTGGGGACTAACATGTTTGGTTCACTATATCAGAGGTCCACTATATCCGATGATGTCAAAATTAAATGGAATATCTCCACAATCAATTATTTTGTTAATATACAGCAAAACTCATCAATACCACGAACTGAAAATTTAAATATATATTTATTTATACGTAAAATCAATTATTTTCAAATGTTTGCTTTGTTCATTTTTCATTAAATCCTTCTCCAGAGTTCATGCTATCTCCATACATAATTCTGCATTGTCTTCTCTCTGTAAGTATTGTAATGCAGCCTTGGAACCTTTCAATGCCTATTGCACTGTTGAAACCCCATCCCACTCTTTGAAAGCCCTTTTAATCGTCTAATAACATACAAGATCCAATTAATTTTCAGGTCTCATTTCCTACGTTCACTATAGCGAAGGCTCAGGTTTATTGTAACTGAATCTTCTTATGCTTATTTGTATTGTAAGTGAAACGGGACCAGTAACTTAAGTTTATTGTAACCGAGGGTTCACTATATCCGAATTCAAAATAACCGGAGTCGACTGTACTTTTAAGTATCCTCTGCTTCATGGAACTGCTGCTCAAAGTCTTATGGAGTGATACGAAAGGGATGGGGCTGAAAAAGTTTTAAAATAGTGTGGACGAAGTGTCGATTTTTTTCATACTCCTTCTCATTTCATTACATTATTTCATTCCAAAATATATTGTAAGAAAATACACGAAAGGAAACGTCTTGGGAAGAAAGGTGAAAATAGAGGAAATGCTAAATATCTAAAAAGTTATTCATGTTAACTAAACAATCTGGATGTTTTGGATTATGCTACGTATGTTGTGGTGAATGAGCCAATCGTGGGACATTGGATGATTTCAAGCCAAGCATTACATCCTTGCGAGAAGAGAGAACTGACAACCACAAGTTCCAACCTGATCCCACCCTCGAATCTTCAACGCGCGTAGAGATCTCTCCCACTCTTTCTTATCTCCTCATGTTGCCCAAAGTTATCTTCCTCAAATGAGACTCGCTGCCATAGTGAAGACAACGACACAGAGCAAAGCAACGACACATTCGTCAAAGCTCTCATTACTGGAAATTCGCCGGAACAAACGTGAGTTATTTGAATTGGCGTCCATTAATTGAAGGGTTTGGTCAGTTACAAGATAAGTACCACTCCAAACACAGAAAGTTTCCCGCTGTTTCTAAATGCAATTATCATCATTTTGATCAATCTTTATAAATATGAAGGGCTTGGTTCAAAGTTCATTTATACGTGAATGGCTTGGGACGATATCGAGGTAACCAACACTTCAACCAAAATAAAGATATTAACATTATCGAAAAGTGGGAGACATTTTTGTGATTTTTCTTTTTACTCCCTCAAGCCCTTGAATTAATTTAGTTGCGAGTCTGAGGCATCCGTTTTCTTCTCATAAGCAAGAAAGTTCTTACTTCTCTAACTATATTCCAAACCTAACCATGAAAGAAACAATGTAGTAAAGGTGCCTCAAGTGCTTGGCGCATTGTAATTCCTTCATGAAAAAAAAACCTGTTGCATGTATAGGTCGGGTCTCCTCTACTTGAACAATCAATTTGAAGACATGTCACATTATTTCAAACTGTTAGAATAAATGCCAATAAGATTCCACAATATTTCTTCCCATAATGAATATTAAAGAGGCATTAATAGATTTTTCCAATCATGTTTTTCCTAGAGGACGGAGATTATCGGTATGCTGACTAGCGGGAAAAGAAAATTGCTACTCTTTTCTTAATATAAATGACAATGCCTTATGGAAATTAGTGTAATTATTATCACTTCCAGTTTGTTTTGATATAGGTGGAAGAAAAGTCTTTAATAGTAAAAGTGGGAGACATTTTTGTGATTTTTCTTTTTACTCCCTCAAGCCCTTGAATTAATTTAGTTGCGAGTCTGAGGCATCCGTTTTCTTCTCATAAGCAAGAAAGTTCTTACTTTCTAACTATATTCCAAACCTAACCATGAAAGAAACAATGTAGTAAAGGTGCCTCAAGTGCTTGGCGCATTGTAATTCCTTCATGAAAAAAAAACCTGTTGCATGTATAGGTCGGGTCTCCTCTACTTGAACAATCAATTTGAAGACATGTCACATTATTTCAAACTGTTAGAATAAATGCCAATAAGATTCCACAATATTTCTTCCCATAATGAATATTAAAGAGGCATTAATAGATTTTTCCAATCATGTTTTTCCTAGAGGACGGAGATTATCGTATGCTGACTGGGGAAAGAAAATGCTACTCTTTTCTTAATATAAATGACAATGCCTTATGGAAATTAGTGTAATTATTATCACTTCCAGTTTGTTTTGATATAGGTGGAAGAAAAGTCTTTAATAGTAGAGGCTCTACGATTTATTTCTCCGCAAAATGTGCCTGAATTTTCAATGCTCAACGTTTTACAATTACTTACAAGGTTCAATACATATTTAGTACCCGTTAATTCGCTGATAAGTGAATGATGCAATTACTAATTTTTCTTCTAATAATTCTCTAAATTTGGGTAATATGTAAAGAAAATTCCTTGTGGTTGCTGAATAATGAGTTCATACGTATTTGTGATACATATCGCAAATTTCATAGAGTCTAAATAAGTAGATTATTTTATTATACATAAATTGAGTTGACAAAGATTAGTTCGAATAAGCACCCGATGATAAAAAGTGTTGCTCTCCTATAAAATGTAGTTTTCATGTGTTACGTATTCGAAATAATAAAAAACATCAGGTACGATGATTAACGATCTATGAACATCACATATCTTCTTAATGACACTTATGCTGTATAGAATATGTATAATTATCCTTGCACCTTAGAATTCTGCCGAGGAACTTCAGATTGCTGTTGGGGTTCTGCACAGTATTCGAATTAGATGTATTGAATTGAAAATAAAAGTATCTAATCTTACTCAATTCAAGTAGATGCCTTTTGTAGCAAACGATGCATTATAAAGTAATAACTAATTAAGTTAAAATATATTAATCCAAGTATTAATTTAGAGTGTCGTTTGGAAATTCCTGAGGATGGAAGTATCAACAAAAGCCGATCAATGGTAGTATTATTGGATAGAATAATGTTTTGTAAAATGTGGTATGTATAATGATTAATATTTGATTCAATTCTATTGAATTTCAATGTATCTAAAAAATAGTAAAATTATTTATGCAATTTTAGAAAGTTCACCAATGTGCGAAAATTTGCATCGTATTTTCTGGAATGGATTAGAGAAATTTCTCCTCCATCCCTTTATGTCCGTCCCTGAAGCCAGGAACTTTGGGACTCATTACCTCCTTGAAGCAGAAAACACATGTACCCCTGCTCTTTAGCAATTATATGAACACTTGCTGTATCAAGTCATCCAAAGAAAATAAACGGATTTATTGTAAACTCTTTTTAAGACCATGTTAAGGTTATATATAAATTACTGACGTATTCATGTTCACACGCAATTCGAACCTGTTTAGAAATTCCTGAAATACGATTCTTGAAGATTAGATTTGTAATTACAGTAATATTTTTTCCAACCCTTTCACAACCTGAATGTTGTTAGTTATAACGCAATCTTTCGTAGGCTAGTTTTCGTGTTTAAAGGAGAAAAACCGGATGGATTTATTATTTTCCGGAGTCAACATGTTTTCCACTCCACGCTCTTCTTATCGCGAATCGCTTACGGTCACACGCTCATCTAAAGTTTTCTAGGTAATATTTAAAAAAACGTCAGCTTTTCCTAGTTATGTCTCTCGTTATCTCAGAATTCTTTTTTGCAAATAAATATTACACTAGGAATGACATAATTGTAGCAGGAAGTGATTCTGTTTTTGGATTGACCCGAGTTACAGATGAACCCAAGTAAATAGTAAGCACGAGCCTATTTAGCGCCAATACCGACAACGAACTAAATATTTGTCTTTATAGAAATATTTTTAAACCCGTTTACGAGTCGAAATCAGTAGGGGGATCATGTTGCGGGTTAGTTGGAAGGAATGTGGAGCCCCCAGCGGAGACGGCAGCTGCTTAAGGGATCGGCGATGACCACAAGGGCGGGGGCGGGAGCCAGCCGCGATGGCGTCAGGGGCATCGCGGGGGCGGCGTGTGGCTCCGGTGTCTTTGTCCCGCGGGAGGCGCGCATTGTCCGCCGCCGCCCGCCCCGCCCCCGTCTGCCCGGCGGCCGCCAAACAAATGAAGTTCGTGAGGCGCAAAGTAAGAGGCGGCCGTGATGCGGCGGGATGATTAGCGACGCGCCTTGTTTTCAATACGGCCAGCGTCGGCGGCGCGCCGGGCGGGCTGTGGAGCGAGCGCGGGGGCGGGCGCGGGACACGGGGGCGGGGCGCGGGGCGGGGCCGGGGACCGCGTGGCGCGGCGTGGCGCCGCGCACCGCCTGCCTGGTCGCCCCGATTTCTATGGTCGATGATGTGTATCGGGCGGCGCGGAGGGCCGGGCATTTGTTTACCCGTGCGAGTGTCAGCCGCGCGGCCGGGGGCGGAGCGGCGCTGGCTCGCGGCCGATCTGGCCCCGCTCTCGCTCCCGCGCCCTCGCCCTCGCCCGCGCCTGTTCCCGCTCCCGCTGCCTCCCCCCCCGGACGCGGTCCCTCCTTCCGCTCTGGTCTCGGTCCCCCTCTCCCCTCGGTCTCGCTCTCTCTCGGTCTCGCTCTCTCTCGGTCTCGCTCTCTCTCGTTCTCGCTCTCTCTCGGTCTCGCTCTCTCCCTCTCGGTCTCGCTTTATCTCCGGTCGCGCTCTCTCGTCTCGCTCTCTCTCGGTTTCGCTCTCTCTCGGTCTCGCTCTCTCCGTCTCTCTCTCGCTCTCTCCCTCTCGGTCTCGCTCTCTCCCTCTCGGTCTCGCTTTATCTCTCGGTCGCGCTCTCTCTCGTCTCGCTCTCTCTCGGTCTCCTCTCTCTCGGTCTCGCTCTCTCCGTCTCTCTCTCGCTCCCGCGCCTCCCGCCCTCGCTGCCTTCAGCTCGCAACAACGGTCCGCTCCATTTCAGAGCCGAAAGAAACTACTATCAAAATTTGAATTACATCGCGTATGAATGTGAGCTCATGTCTTCTATTCCACAAATTAGTTTTCGTAACAAATGATCGTGAAATCGTTTTAGTATCGGGTTCACAAGCATGAAGTGATAAAGATCACATGGTCTATTTTAAAGAAACGGAAAATGCTTTAATTGATTATTTATCTATTTCAGATATCTGAAGTGTTTTATTGTGGTTTACTAAGTGCCTTTCCAAACTCAAGGCCTGCAACTCGCCTTGCGTCTGGCGTCACCACTTTTGCCCAACCTTCTTTTCCACAGAAGATTCCTGTATTTATTTCTATTCAGTTGACCTGACCTGTTTGACCTGACAGGTTTACCTTATGATGATTTACAATAAAAAATGAAGCGGTAATCAAGCAATGTAACATTATGCCTAGAGTTACAAGAAAATTGTTCAGCACACATTGATACTATTATCTATAAAGGTCAACATTCGGAACATTTATAAATATTGATTATACACGCCAAAATTATTCTTTAATTAGTATTTCTTATAAATTAAAAAATACTATTATTTTAAGACAGACAGAAATAATAATGTTTCCTGAAGAGTGGTGCAGATCTGCATTGACACATCAACCGATCGTCGTTTAACCGGCTGGGCAACGTATTCCATCAACCACTTTGTCGTCAAACATTTACCCAGGATTTTGAGCGAAATGTTCCTATAATAACTTGATATGATCGATAACTTTGAATATTCTGCATAATGTTACATTTTAATATTATCATGTACCCAAAGTTACAAGTGAAAGAACTTTCATTCGCATTCAAAAAGATAAAAAAAATCATTTATGTTCAACTCTCAGTCGAGAGTGGTTTATTTTATTTTAAACAAATATTTCAGTGAAGACTTAATAAATTATATCGCTTTTCCAAAATTTAACGAAATTAAGTATTTTGAATAATCAGTGTACAAAAAAATGTACTTATTGTTGTACAATAAAAATGTACTCCAAAGTAATCTTGGAACGTCTTTTCATAATTTTATCACATTATCCTAGTAAAAGTGCACATATTACACATAATTAGAAATATGTATGTCACCTTAATTATGACTAACATATAAGTCAAATAATATATTCCAATGTTCAGATATTTTACAATGAGGGCCTTGGCTTCTGGATATGAAATGAACGGCCAACAATAGTCAGTCCATCCCCTGTTGGGTGTAGAATAAGGAGGTGTCAATGATACGTTGCACCATTTGCAAAATGTTAGAAGCCATACTTGTTTTAAAAATTCTGTAGGAACATTTTAAAGATGGAAATGACAATGACGATCCTTCGGTTATTCTCAGATTATTATTATTTCTTTTGGTATCTCAAAAGAGAACTTGATGTTCACTTAATTTCAGGTATTCCGGTAGATGCCTAAGTAGTTAGATGCTTAGACAGAATATCCGAATGTCCGTGTATTGCTGTTTCTCAGTGCTCCTATTTTCTCTTCCTGTTATCCCCAACCGTCGCCTCTGCTGTCTCGGTCCCCCGTGCCCTCCGCTCCTGCACGAACAGCGACCACTCGTGTTCGCCATCGTCCACCGGTTCTCTCGTTCGGGCGCTGTCGCAGACAGGTATTAATGGAGAAGCCAAGAAGAGAGAATGAATTAGCGCGGGTATCAGCGTCAGTATGTGCAGATTTCATCTACTGGTGACAAGAATTCGAGAAGGTGGACGTCTTATTTAAAGGACGACCGTCTCTTGGCTCTCGTAGCAGCAAGGCATCTGAGAACATATTTCTTGTTGAATCATTGGCGAATAACAGACATACATATATCACGCTTAGAAAAAATGAAATAAATGAATAAAAAATGTGCAATCTGTACTTTCATCTCAATTCACTACAACACGACGAAACCTTCGAAGTACAAAAATGTAAATGGATTAATAATGGGTTTAGAGTCGACTACGATGTGTTAAGGATAAGAAACACACTTTTCTCCATCTTATGTAGAAATGTAGAACGGATGAGAATACTGAAATGTGTTGATGTAAATATGAACTGCAAGTAGACGATCAAGTGACTACATTTTACAAAGGTTATAATTTCTTTAATACTTTTTAAAATATATTCCAAGATTTATTTTTTAAATACAATGAATTTGAATAGCTATCTCTAGAAAATATATTGGATAATAAAACAATTTTCAGTTTTCTTATTTGTTAATATAACTGAAAATTCAAGAAAAATTTACTTTGAACTTAAACTAACATCACACTCGGACACGTCACCCACTCATTCTAAACCCCAGCATGTGCTAATGCTGATGTGTACCTTACGCATTACCATATGCCGTGCATCAATGTCCACGTTCGAAAAGGCAAGACGCATTCTCGTCCGGCAGAAAGCCAGCGAGAGATTTCAGTCTAAAAACCCGAGACTTCTCGGCGTGACCCCGGGTCTGGATGTAAGGGAAATGAATGACGTCGTCTTGGATGCAAATGCTAACAACTGTAACGGGCTTACAACGCAAGTTGTTCTTGCGACAACTTAACTAGGAGGCATTTTTTCCTGTCACATCGCGCACGCGTCCTCTGGCTAGTGGGCGTCGCAGCAAGAGAGAATGCAAAGGGGCAGAGGAAAACAAGGAGAAGCAGAAGGAAAAGTACGAAACGAGAAGGGAAGGCCATGGCAGGGCACAGAAATACTTTATTGTGTATGGATTGTAAGGATATTTAGTTGGCAACATTTATACTAGTATAGTATAAAATTCATTGAGAATTGTAACATACAAATTTTATTGATGTATATGTATCTCAGTAATGACAATGTTGTACGTGTGATTAATGTATTACGACTAGTTATGTTTTCTTACATTTATTTATTAAGAAATCAACTAAATATTTATTGTCCTTCTCGACGTAACTGAAATGATGGAGGAAGGAGAAGCACAAGGAAAATAGAGAATATGTGTTTAAGTGAAGAAAAGGGAACCACAATATTGTTTTTGTTAATGGATTGTATGGATACTAGTTGTTCCGATTTCGAATATCGCATCACAGCATAGCATTAATGAACAACAGAGCATTAATGAACACGCTTAGGAAACAATCAGAAGTGAAGTTCGCAGTGAATTTTCAGAATGCAAAATATAAGTAGTAGATTAACTTGATAAAAGTAACACATAAATAAAGTAACACATTACTCGGCCGTATTTTCACGCAAAATTACGCAAAAAGTACTCAAAGTTTTGAAGAATTGTTCATGACCTTATTTCAAAATCTATCTTTATATCATTAAGGGGAAAAAATCTCTATCTTTAAGATTTTAGTTGTAGGAAGACGCTGAAGAAATATTGAACTTTTGCAATTTTTGAACAACCAGTTTTCAACGAACATGAAACATGCACTATTCTATTAAACAAACTATCCAATAACACAATTTAATAAACAACGATGGAGCGATTTTTTTGAAATCTTTGAAAATGTCCCAGGGGCTTCATGAATGGTACCTCACAAAATTAAAATATCTGTTTCAAATTCCAGGGTTCGTGTCATCAGCCAGATCGAATGGGGAATTTAAATTTTGGAGCAAATCGGCTTAACGGTTTAGCCGCTTGCGTTGTTTACAGACGGACAGACAGACGGACAGATAGGACGGACGGACAGACAGACAAACGGACGGACGGACAAACGGACGGACGGACGAACGGACGGGCATACTACCGGCCAAACAGACAAACGTTTTGCCGTCATTCGATTTTTCGGTATCAAGGACCCACAAATCTGGATTCTGGATATACCACGTGTTAGAGGATTTTTTTTCTAAATTTAGCAAATGGATTTATCCACTTTTCGTGACCTGGGCACTGTGATAGAGTTTTTCTGCCGAAAATTCGCCGGTTTTTTTGCGCAGCATTGCATAACTCTCTCTCTCTCTCTCTACTCCGTAGCGAGAAAGTAAAAACATGACGCCGCTTCAAGCCTTTTTCAGTTAGAGACACAATCAGGAGTTGGGGACAGTTAGAGACAGAGTCATCAGTTAGAGACAGAATCAGCTGAGGGGCTGCCTTTGGAGGCTGATACAGCGGCTATAGTTGCCGAGTTGGGAGACGTTCGGGACAGGGGGTGTTGTGGGCGTATGGGGGTGGGGTGGGAGGAAGGCGGCCTGGGCGGGGCCCCTCGAGTGGCCGCCCGTCTGCGGCTGCGTCGGTGGACGGCTCCACCTGACCCCGGGGGCCTGGGAACGCCGCCTCCGCCGCAACCGGTAGCGCAGCGGGCGCAGCCAGCGGGCCGGAATCTGTATCTGCGCGGGAGAGAAACCTGCCTTCAAGTCATGCTTTTCGTTGGCTCTCACTGGCTTGTTCTAGGAAGAGATTATTTGTTGTCAAATTTCCGCAAAAAGTTTTCCGCAAAAGGAGTTAAGGTCCCTATTCTCTAAACCCTTTTCTATAAAATGGTTTGAATGATTGATTGATTGACTGATTGATTGTTAGTGATTCCGGGCGCCCGGGCGTGTCAACTACTGAGATCATTAGTCCTGTAGGTGTAGTGCACGTTTTTCATCAGGAAGTGGCGGTGATTTTCCCCCACTGGATGGCGAGATCCGGCATCGACCTATCGTCGACTAGCGTGGTTTTCTTCAACCAGGTATCTCCCGACGGACAACGGAACACTCCCCAGACGGAACAAGTTCTAAGTCCCCGACCGGTCTCCCGGCGTGTGGTAGTGTAGTGCATGAGCGTACGTAACGGCTGAGGATAGAACAAGAAAGAGGAAGGAAAGATCGCGCGCGCGGTCCGTAGCCCGTTTGTTAGGGTACTACTACTCTGGCATTCGATTAGTGTTGATCGGAGAAACCACGGAAAACTACTGATCAGAGCGGGCGGCCGCTAGAATTCTCCTCCAGACGGTGAGACATTCGACCTAGGTCACAAGCTAGTGACGAAAATCCTGCCGCCGTCGAGACTCGAACCTAGTACTTCCCGGTCAGAGGCACTGCAGTGACAGAGACGGTGCAGTGACAGTCACCGCTCCCGTTATAAAATGGTTTTAGGTGACAACGTTTCCACAAATGGTTTTTAGGCCTACAACTTTTTACTTTTATATGTGTGTTGTTTATTACATGAAGTCATTAGTTTTGTCTCAGAAGCAGAGATTTCTCATTTGTATCACTAGTTTTAATTAATTTACTATTATTTTGACTGTCACTAACCAAAACACAATACTTATATTCACAGTATAGTAAGGCAAACGCATATGGCGTATATAAGCCACTCGTTCTTAATACGGTTTTTCATTTGAACCTAAACGAAACAAACCATTTCAGGTTTGTAACTTGGAATCGTGTCATAGTCCGGTTAAAATCAAAGGCAAAACACACAAGAATTTTGGGCGAAACACAAACAGCGAATAATGGCTTGATTAAAGTGAGATACATTGTATCAAGTAAAAACATAAGTCTACAAATAAAAGTATCCAAAGTTTTTTACGACAATCATTAATCGACAATCATCAATTTCGTAATGTTTCCTTGAATGTTCTGCTGACGTGGTACTTCAATGGGATAGAGTTCCCTCACTAAGTTTAGCACCTGAAGATGTAACAAAACGAGTTACGAAACGTTGTGGAATTACTGAATAAATGATTGTCGTAAAAAACATTGGATACTTTCATTTGTAAACATGTATTGACAATCAAGAAGAAATATTAATTTAAAAACATAAGTCACAAAATAAATATCAAAATTCAAAATGTATAAATTATTGCTCAAGTTTTTACTTCAAATAAAAGATTGATGTATTAACACGAAAAATAATCTCATAATTATTTTCTAATCAGTGGAATTTACTAAGAACATCACTGAAAAAATATGAAATAAGTGGGGGTTGTACCCAAAGTATACTCTGGGTACAACCCCCACTTATTATTATTACACTACTATAGCATTTTGAGAAAGAAACGTATACGTTTTCTTTCTGAAAACGCTATATATTTAATTAATATGTGCGAACGACTATTACATAATAATTTGTATTCTGTAATGGTGTATACAAACAACGAAGTAAATCAGATCCAACAGCAGTTCCGTACCTTTATAATTAGGCAGATTTACGATCGTAAGGATCACATTCTTTACGCATGCATGTTAACAAGTAGGGCGCAAGTATCAAATTGCGGCCACTGCGCGTTCTTCGTTCTCGTCGGTAGATACTAACGGTTGCAAACCTGCAAATAAGTGATTCCGATATCATAGATAGAAATTTGTGGTCCCCTGCAATGCTGTAAAAGGTGGGCTGACTCATTAAGAGAAACATTAATTCACTCAAGTTGAGGCAGTTGTTCCTCACCGGTCGTAAAGAAGCTTACTAGAAGCTGATCGTACGATCACAAAACGAAGAGATGTTGCTAGGGGATCACAGAGTTTCAAGTATGTTTGTAAGAGTATATGCGTCAGAAGACTGAAAAATGGAGAACATAGATCGTTTGCAGGAAAATACTGAATTTTGAGCTAATTAGTTTACTTCGGAATATCGAACAAAAATGACATCACTATCCACAGCATCTTTGGAGGTTCATAACTTCAATGAGCCTGCTGATATTGCAATCCGTTGTTAAGACTGAAATATTTAGCGGATCTGTAGTCGACATCACTACATTATTTGTATTTTTGAAAAGAAATAAAAAAGTAATGTTTAAAAAAAGCACATGTAATTATCTTTGGAATCTGCAAAGTAAATTTTATATTTTCCTCATTGAAACACGGAATTTTCTATTGATGCGAAAAATAAGAAGTTAATAACGAAGAATTTTACGCTTGCAGGGAGACAAATAAATGATCACTTTTTCCATGAAGAAAAAAATGTTTATTTGTATTTACTACTGTACATCGGCCTCTTCTGAGGTCTGTGTCCTTAACCAGCCATAAAAGCCTCATCGTAAGGTGAAAGGGGAGTGGCGAGAGGCAGCAAACGGGAGCGCGAGGTAGCTGTATGGTAGCGGGGGTGGAGGCGTAGACGGTATATACGCCGCGTCCGTCGTGACTCGCGTTCGGCAGCTCCTATGACGAACATGGCAGCCCGCTTGTCGCGCCCTCTAGCGCGGCGACTCGGTAAGCTCTGTGCCTCGTGAAACTGGTGCCATGGCTCTCCCTTCACACATACAGACGGGATTGACCTCGTCGTGTTCTGAAATAGAAAATTTAATACCTTCAGAAAAAAAAAAGGATCAAGTGCAGAAGTCTGAGAAGGATTATATTTGTCCTTTTAGTACTCTTCTTCCATTTCAAATTTCTATAATTATATTTTTATCCGTTCTGCTTAGTTGGTTCACATAAGATGTTTTTTTCAACTACAATTTAATACACATTGATCTCGAAAAAATTCAGAACCTTACACAATACTTAATTTTAAACATGTAATAGTTATCGAATATAAATTAGTTTTCAAAGAAAGCATTTCATTTATGGAACGCATTTACAAGGAGAGCGAATAAAACTTCCTTACTGCAATTATGTCCCCTTGCCAAAGGTTGACTGCCAGGAACGAGTTATTTGAAGATTATATTTTATGTAACACAGTTATTGATACAATTTTACGTATTACAAATATTTAAAATGCAATTATTGATTGAAAGAAAACAAATAGAATAGTCTGACAAAATTAGAGGGATGATTCTCGTCATTCCTCTTTCTTTTTGAAAAGATTAATAAATATTGAATGGCTTCGATGATGGAATTGCGGATTAACTGACACACTTTACCTTGCATTTCAAATATTCCTACCTAATATCGATACTTAAAAGTAGGATCGGTATTCAATCTCTTGACTTGAAAATTGTGAGGTATCATACTTTTAAACGAAGTGACTGTTGCACCCAGTGCAACGTCCTTGTTTCTTTGCCTCAGCAACTCACTATAAGGAAACTTAAGCTGCTGTGTCTTACATTTTGTTACACATCTGGAAGTTTATGTACATCGTAGAAACTCTGGAAAATATAGCTAAAAGAAAAAGATCTATCGGAAAAATATCCTCTTTAATCTTCGCTCTTTGTAAATTCTATAACTTTTCTAAAGTTTCCAACTAGTTTTTCTTAAAGCGGCTGAATTTATGAAACAATTAAAATGTCAATGATTCAAGTTAATAAGAGTGACATTGTATTTAAATAATTTAAATCTTATTCTCTGGAAGGAAAATTTATTAAACAAATGGAAATGTAATTTTCATTTATATGAAAGAAGACAAATTAGTAAGAACATTTCTCACGTCTTATGGATTTCAGAGTCGGAATAATATATGTTAATGAACATCGCAATCAAATATGATCAAATAAACTGAAATACAATGTGCACTCAGCAATGATACCACGACAGATACATACGAGAAGAACTTAAAGAACAAAATGAACTAAGTACAAGAATAAAGAGAACGTCTATCACCAGGACAACAATTTGAAGCAGTCATCTCTTCCAAACGTTATCAACAGGAAATTATAAAATTTTGCCCAAATACCAATATATTCAATACAATATAATTGACTTCCTGTGCATATTAGCATACCAGCCACGATTAAATGTTAAGCTTATGTTATATTAAAATAATTTCCTTATTATTGTAAAGACTGTGCTGTGCATATATCTAATGTAGAAATTCTGAAAATCGTACCTTAATGTAAAATACTAAACAGTCGCTCAGAACCTTCGGTTGATGCGACTATAATAAATATATATTTTTTTTAAATGATCACTTAGTGAAACACGTATACTTAGTGAAGGATCCATAGACTGACTTTTACGATAATTCATCGAGCCGTATATCAAAGCAAAAGACCGGGAGATGTAGCTCAGTGCATTAACTCATGTCACTGCTGTACCTCTGACCGGGAGGTCCCAGGTTCCCGACGGCGCGGCGGCAGGATTTTCGACACTAGCTTTTCAGCTAGGTCGAATTCAATCGCTGTCTGGAGGAGAATTCTGATGGGTAGTTTTCCGTGGTTTCTTCCATCAACACCAGGCGAATGGTGTAGGTCGGAGAAGTACCCTAACAAATGGGCCACGAATCGCGCGCGATCTTACCCCTTACACACACACTCACACCAACATACACTTCACTACCATACATGCCGGGAAACCGGTCGGGGGCTAGCTTGTTCTGGCTGGGACGGTGTCACGCTGGTGGGAGATACCTGGTTGGGGAAAGCTAGTCGCCAGTAGGTCGGCGACGGATCTCGCCATCCAGCGGGGGAAGTTTACTGCCACCTCACGAAGGAACATATGCATTACTCTTACGGGTCTGACGACCTCGGTAGTCGACGCGCCCGGGATCACTAACAATCAATCAATCTGGTGAAGCAGAATTCACCTGGAGACCGGTTGCTCTGATTGGTAGTTTTCCATTTTTCTCCGATCAATACCGGGAGAAGAGTGTAGGGCCACGGACCGCGTGCGATCATTCCTTCCTCCTCCTTGTCCCGTCCTCTCCCCTCACGTACATGCACATCCGTGCACTACACTCTACCACACATGACGAGAGGCCAGTCGGGAGCTTACAGATTGTCCAGGCTGGGGGAGAAAGGAAATACGACAGCGCTAGGCAAAGGAGGGCGGGAGCCGCGCCGACTGTACAGGCACGGCCGAGGCGCGGGCGCGTGACCGCCGCGGGGCGCGCGCTGTGTCCCCGCGCGGGGTCGCGTCGCATCGCGTCGCGCGCTTGGTGTCACGCCGCGCTGGGGGCCCGGCCCGCCCTCGCTCGCCCTCATTGTCTGCAGTGCTCTCAAGAACTTTTACGAACTACAATTTTTCTAACAGCAATGGTAGTCGCGTTCCGCTAGAAATCAATCCCTGCTAATAATAAATAATAATAATAATAATAATAATAATAATAATAATAATAATAATAGCAAAAATCTGTTCCCTTGAACACACGCGGGATTGTAAAAAAATTTCTAAATTGCGACGATACATGAACTGACGTGCATCCCGGTTACTAACACGACAGAAAGTCAACTAAAAATCCGCCGAACACCGAGAAAAAGAATATTACACTTTTTTTACATAGGTTTTTATCCAGCCGTCAGCCGGTTACACATGGTCCCTGCGGGACACATGTATACCATATACTACACACCTACGCACTTGTGGGATCATCTGATCTGAGTCAGAAGAATGCGAGGCCCTCAGCGACAACACATACATGAGAGACAAGGGACAAACGACTATGCCCAAGGCGGGACTTGAAGCCGCAACCCTTCGGACCGAAGCACAGAAGCGGTACACACTTTAAACCACCTCTGCCATTTTGGCATAAAATAATAATAATAATAATAATAATAACAATAATAACAACAACAACAACAACAAACCGGGAGGTCCTAGGTTCGAGTCCTGACGGCGGCAGGATTTTCGACACTAGCTTTTCCGCTAGGTCGAATTCAGTTGCTGTCTGGAGGAGAATTCTAGCGGCCGGCTGCTCTGATTTGTAGTTTTCCGTGGTTTCACCGATCAACACCAGGCGAATGCTGGAACAGTACCCTAACAAACGGGCCACGCACCGAGCGCGATCTGTCCTTCCTCTTCCTTGTCCTATCGTTTCCTCTTACACACACACACACACACACACACACACTTACACTAACATGCACTACACTACCACATATTCCGGGAGACCGGTCGGGACCTTATAGCTTGTCCTGGCTGGGGCGGTGGGTGCCCCGCTGGTGGAAGAGTCCTGGTTAGGGGGAAACCCCACTAGCCGACGGTAGGTCGGCGCCGGATCACGCCATCCAGCGGGGGAAGATCACCGCCATCTCCCGCGAAAAAAACATACACTACACTAACGGGACTAATGACCGAAGCAGTTGACGCGCCCGGAAACACGAAAAAATCAATCAATCAATTAATAATAACAATAATAAAAGCAACAACTTGCTCAAGTAAAAGCTCCGCACCTTGCAAATGTTTTAAAAGCGAAAATTCGCTAGCGAATGAATTAAAAGCGAAAAAAGCTAAGTAATGGAACACAATTTTGAACGGCCAACTCCTAAAATGCGCATTACAGCTCTGTAAGCCTGTACTGTGCGAAAGTAAATATTTTAATATTACTACGCATTGAGATGAAATTGCACAGGGAAACAAGTGGTCACTTTAATTTTATAGCAAAGAATTGTAAATACCTTTTTCCTTCAATTTAAATTTACAGAATTCTGGTTCTGCACTTTCTGTATCACCATGCTAAGGAGTGGGGGCACTCATATGAGCTAAATCTCCATAAATGTAAAAGGCAGTTCAAAAATGTCCAATTTCGCTGAATACCGGTTAGCTAACATAATTAGGGCCCCACGTATTCCCCATCATTTCTCCACGTGTCTCCATCTGGTCCACCATGTCTCCATTTCTCCATGTGTTCTCCTAAAACTTGTGATATACAAACCTAACATGACCTCATAAAAGATTTAACCTTTCTGGATCCCAAACCCCGGTTTTAAGAGAACAGGACGCATAATGTCCAAACAATGCACGATTATTCGTATCGTATTTGTACCAGTAATCTGTTTCATACGTCATAATTGACTTGTATCTGATGGGTGCTAGACTGGCTTATCAATGCAGCAGTGGCACAGTTACAGGGTTTTGTATGAATGGTTACTTACAAATGTTAAAAAACCGCTTTCTATCAATAACTGATACATTGGCAAAAAGCTACCCCTAAAAAAGTAAAATGGAAAATTTTGCCCGAAGGAAGGAAAGAAGCACAGTAAAGAAAATTAAAGGAAGGCAAAGAAACTCTTACGAGTCCAAGAGAACTAAATAGTATTTTTGGAGGGAAACAAGAAAAAATATTTATATTATATATTTCTCATTTTAATACATATATTACGAAAAAGTGCCCCGCTGAATTTCACAAAAGAAGTTACTAGTATATAGTTTACTGTTATATGTTATTTTCATTTGTAAATAAGTATTATTATTGCTCATTTGGGACTGCTATCTTTCTTATGCCTTTCGGTCTTTTTTGTTTTTCAACCTCACGTTTATTTTTGCACCCAAATATTATTAGATTTACGTGGCCATCAATTTTATTTAAATTTCCGTTAGGTGTGCCATGTATAACAGTGAGAATTGTATTTTTAAGTAATTTTTTAGTATTGTATTTTTATTACTTTTTGCAGTTTCATCTTATACACAATAGTTGCAATGAACATTCAGACCGAAAACAAGCGATTTAGTAAAGAAAAAAAAACTCACATTTTAATGTATATTGTATTATTTGAGCTTATTAATATCATTTGAATATAACCATGAAGCCACCAACCAAACAAAAATGTAGTAGCAGTGTCGCTCCGACCGTTGGCAAATAAAGACCTCCTGTAGTGCGATAAGAAGCATCGAGTTCGGAGAGCGCCGTTAAGGCCGCACATTGCGGAGTGTTGTGTTGTGTCGACTTTCGTGTTAATGATCAACTGAATCAAATCCAGTGAGTGAGTAAAACGTATTTAAACCTTAGTAGGTGTACACAGTACACCCAACGTCCATCCTAAGATGGCTTCTGATCAAGGAGTCATCCCAAACAGTGAAACCCATCAATCAAGTCAAGTTAGTAATGAAAATCAAGATTATGCCAACCGATATTTAACTGCTGCTCAGAAAGGTATGTTTCCCACAAAAGAACACGCGATTGTGATGGACTCAGTAGACGGTATATCACTTAAAACATACATCCAGGAACTTGCAAAAATTATCAATCCTCAGACCATACGGTTCATCTCAAGGATTTCAAAAAACCGTATCTGTGTCTATCTGGATTCTAAGGAATCTGTAAAAAAACTAGATGACAATAAATCAACCATTTCAATTAATAACTCAACGTTACCCATTAGACCGCTAATTACGCAGAATATAAGACTCATTCTTTCTAATGTGTGTCCTATTATCCCACTCAATAATTATTGACGAGCTAACGAAACTCAAAATTCGAATCGGCTCTACAAAGACCTTCCTGAGAGCCGGCATGTACGAACCAGGGTTTAGTCACATTTTGAGTTTCCGGAGACAAATTTATATTCATCCAGATGATATGGACAAAGTACCAGAAACCATGATAATTATTTATGATGACACAGTTTTTTGGATATATCCATCATCAGATTCTATATCATGTTTTCTATGCAAGGAGCACGGTCATTTTGCTAACAACTGCCCAATGAATGAACAAAAAGATAACTCCTCTGGGTACTGTGAAGTTAATCCCAATAAAAAATGAGCTGTCCCCCTCCTCCTTCCCAACTCTTAAACCCACTTCCACTGCTCATCCTGCTATTGACAACAGACCTACAAAAAATGCCAAACGTCCCTCATCTAGTCTATCTTCTAAATCTGAGACATCAGAAACGTTACATTTAGTTGTAGGTGAAGAAAACCTAACCTTTCTTAGAGAAGTGTCTGAGATACTAACAACATACAACCGATTACACCAGAGATAATGGATAAAGTCCACCAATCCAAAAATTCTACAGTGATTAAATCAAACCCAAAAAACAATAAAAAGTCAAAACTTGAAATTTCTCTTGCAGAAGAATCTGATAGACGAGAAAATCAACTTGCCCCACTCAAAGGAACATTATCTGAACCAAGTAACAAATATGTTTTAAATAGGTTACAACCAAAAAGTCTTTTTGAAAAAACAAAAAAATTGCATAAATGTTGAGGAAGCTGTTCTGGAATTCACTCCAGATATCAAACTGTTACTACAAATCTTAGAAGATACCTACCCCCTCCTTACGGATAAAACAAAAGACGTTTCACAAATTTAAAAAAGAAATTAAAAAGAATGACATAAGCAGAGAACTGGCAAACTTTAGTGAAATCAGTGATGAAGATTTAAACTAACACTCTCTTCAAATTTTGCTCTTGATGTGGCATATATAATTCTCCAATGGAATATAAATGGCTTTAATCCACAAAAAGAGAATTTGATACTGCTAAATAACAAGTACAACCCTGATCTGATATGCTTACAAGAAACAAAAAATAAAATTAACCAAAAACCACCATTAAAAAATTATAAGTTATGTTTAAAAAACAGAACAGATGCAAACATAGCTAGTGGTGGGGTAGCCATATACACATCATCATCTCATAAAGCAGATGAAATTCACCGAAATTCTACCCTCGAATGCTGTGGGGTCACAATCAACCTCATAAATATGCCCAAAACTGTATGTAATGTTTATCTCCCCCACAGCCATCCCTTTACTGCAAGTGAACTAACCCACTTCATAAATCAACTGCCGGTGCCATTTATTCTATTAGGAGACTTTAACAGTCACAGTTTCATGTGGGGATCTCACAAAGAAGATGCAAGAGGAAAGATACTAGAACAAGTATTGGATCATACTAATATTAATATACTCAATGATAGTTCACCAACCCACCTGAATAATACTCATAAAACATTCAGTGCCATTGATCTAACCATCTGTTCTACATCAATTGCTCATCTTTGGGACTGGAAAACCTCTGATGAACTGTTTGGTAGTAATCATTTTCCTATTATAATCACCAAACAGGGATGTTAAAATAAATGCAAATTAATTATCTTAACTAAATTCAATGCAATGAAACAACTACACAAGAACAATACTCCCACAACTAAGAAGATTGAGGACCTAAGTACTTGAAACTGCACTTCACATTTCAAACTTCATACTTCAAACTGCAGAAACAACAATTCCTAAATCTTCAAACAAAACTCCGAAGCGGCGACTTCCATGGTGGAATCAGGAATGCCAAAATGTCAGAAGAATTCACAAACAAGCCTTTATCAGATACAAGAGACACCCAACAACCGAAAATCAAATAGAATATAAAGAACGAGAGCCCTAGCAAGGAGAACTTACAAAGTAAACAAAAGAAAATCATGGGAAACCTTTATCTCATCTATAAACAATTCTACAAGCATATCTGACAACTGGAAGAAAATTAAAGCAATAAATGGAATTTACAAACCTTCCATTCATACTAAACTGTTAACAGTGAATAATAGAGTAGTTACAGCCCCCAAAGAAATTGCAAACATGTTGGCTCAGACCTTTACTAATAACTCCACCGACAAAAATTTCAGTGATGAATTTCAATCCCACAAATTAAATTCTGGTGTCACAATAGATAAAATACTCCAACTAAATACCTCTTACCAGCCAACACTGATCTATCCTCTCCAAGTTCAAGAAATTACTTCAGTCCTCTCCAATCTGAGAAAATCCAGCCCAGGCCCAGATGGCATTTTAAATATTTTTTTGAAAGAATTACCAATCAATGTCATAGAATATATTACTACTCTATTCAATGAACTCTTAATCTCTGGGCCATTTCCTAACAAGTGGAAAGAAGCAATAGTTATACCAATACCTAAACCAAATAAAGACATAACCAATCTTATCAACTACAGACCAATCTCATTAACTTCCACCCTTTGTAAACAAATGGAAAAGGTAATCAACAGAAGATTAATATGGCACTTTGAACAGAATGAATTAATATCACCCTACCAAAGTGGATTCAGAAGAAATTAGTTTAACAATTGACCATCTCATCAACATCCACAGCAACATATACGACGCATTCATTACAAACCAACACCTACCATTAATCAGCCTCGATGTAGAAAAAGCCTACGACATGGTGTGAAAAGACAGAACCCTACAACTACTGTATGATAAGGGAATAGACGGACATATTCTAATCTGCATTGCCCACTTTCTTCGTGAAAGATTTCTTCAAGTAACTTTCAATAACATCCTTTCCGCCAAATTCAAACTATGTAATGGTTTGCCCCAAGGCTCCGTCCTTAGTGTTACCTTGTTCCTTATTGCCATAACCAATATAACCGAACTTATTCAGAAACCAGTAAAATTATATATGTTCGCTGATGATATCACCATATTAGTTAGTGGAAAAAACCCTAAAACTATTCAACAACAATTACAAAGCTCCCTTGAATCAATAGAAAATTGGTCCAACAAAGTTGGTTTCAAATTCTCACAAACGAAGACAAAATACATAATCTTTGGGAAGAACAAGAACATCAACGTTCAACTAAAACTCAAGATAAATTCTCAAGCAATTAATTGTGAAAAGGAAATAAAAACAGTGGCAAACACATAAGTTAATGCCTCTTCAAATGAATATCATCAAATCTATTTCCTCTACCTCATGGGGTGCAGATACAATATTATTTTGTCCACTTATAGAACCCTCATCCGTCCCAAAATAGATTATGGATCAATTATTTATCAATCAGCCAAAAACTATGTACTAAACAGACTAAACCTAATCCATATTAATGGCCTGAGAATGGCAATTGGAGCCTACAGGACAAGTCCGGTCTCAAGTATCTATGCCGAAGCTGAAGAAGAGCCCCTTCACATTAGAAGACGAAAAATAACTTTCTCCTACGCCAGCAAAATCTCGTGTTTCTCCTGTAACCCCATAAGAATGTTTTCTCCTCAAGATTTGCTGTACAATACTAAACAAAAATCAATTTCCTAAACCAGTATATCAAATATTAAAACAATACCTCGATGAGATCGACTTCAACTTTCCCCTGATAAATTCAGATACTAATATAAAAAGACCTCCATGGCTTGCTTCCAAAATTTCTATTAATACAAGTCTTAAAGAATTCAGGAAAGCTGACACATGTCCACTAATATACATCTCTCATATAAATACAGTTAATACACCAACATATTTACTGATGGTTCCCGAAGCACTAACGGCTCTGGATGTGCTCTATTAGTTGATGGTCTAACAAAACATTTCAAGCTTAGTGACCTATGTATATTATTGTGAGGCTTATGCCATTTACAGAGCTCTAAATTACATCAAAGAAATGTCAAATTCAAAATTTCTAATCTACACTGATTCAAGAAGTGTACTAGAAAGCTTTAATAGCACCTCCACACTTGACCCAATAATCAAAAATACTATTAATCTATATAATGAACTGTTAAACATTAACAAAGAAATAGTGCTTATCTAGATTCCCTCACATATCGGTATTACTAGCAACGCATCAGTTGACAGGGCAGCTAAACTAGCTAACTCCTTACCCATTACCATCAACAATGTTTCCCATAATGATATAAAAAAAGAACTCCTTCACAAAACCAAGATATTGTGGGATACCGAATGGAAACGCTCACCACCTAGTAAATTACACATAATCAGGAAATCAATTCTTGAAGGCCATGCTCCCTACCTCAAAAAAAGAAGTGATCAAGTGCTACTAACGCGTTTGAGAATTGGCCATGCAGCTCTGACCCACAAACAACTAATTACAAAGGAATCTCCAAATCTCTGTGAAACATGTAATCTGCCTATGACTATCATATATAAACATGCATAAAAATGCATTGCCCAAATCTTAATGAATTAAGGAAAAAATATAATCTTCCAAACAATATACAATCACTTTTGAATGATAAAAGTAATGTATATAAAGTGATCCATTTCCTTGTGGAACTCAACCTCCACAAAAATCTGTAAACCAACACAAGTGTCCATGTATGTTCAAAGATTCAACTACTTTCATACCAATAAAATAATATCTATTTGATGCCTTCCTCCAGGTCAAGTGTCTGAACTATCCACAACAATGTATAATACTATGTAAAATAACCTACTGTATTTGTCATATTGTAACTTATTGAAACATACTTAGTAAAGACTCAACATATAGAAATACTTCGTAAATATATCTGACTCTGTATTACAACCTTGTGGAAGATCTAGTTGTTTATGCGACTTTTATAAATAAATTATATTTAAAAAATGTAGTAGTGAGATATACCAAAATTTTCCTCTCTCTCTACATTTATATCTGCCAAAGATCTTAACGTCCGGCTTGCTGGGTCAATGGGTCACGATATAATTATAATCCTTATTACCTCTATAAAGGATTATAGGATCCGCCGACTATACAGCGCAGCTGGGAATCTGAAATAGAATGATTCTATTCCTAGTTCATTTCTGTTCGGATTGACTAAATGAAAAATCACTTTCTTTTCTATAGAACAAAATTTAACAAAGTTTATTTTTACTTTTTTGTCAAACAATTTAATGAATTTACAAATTTTAGGCCTTTGATCATGATCTCTTTCAATTTACAATTTTACACCGCGGTTAACTTATCTTTTCTTCGATGATGTCCCTCGTAGACTTCTCAGTCGAAATATCTTGCGATCTTGCCGTAGTCCAAAGTTCCAACGAAATCCTCTTCTGCCCTATCCAAGCTGGTCTCAAACTATCAAAATTACCAGTCCCGATTACGTCCTATGACATAGTCCCGAACTTGATTACCACTCCCGACAAAGTTCCTATTTATACTTCAATATTGCTTCCACATGAAAATATCTACGATCAGTTCAGAAGCGCCTTTCAGAGCAGAATGAAATCTTCCTGCATGATTCATCCCTCCAAGACTTCGTATTCAACTCCCTTCATTTTTTTCAAAACATTTGACCGTCCTTCTCTCACCCAGCCAATCCATACGTTCGTTATATTTTGGTGTAGCTGACATTTTGAACGTGTTAACTTCTTCGCCCAATCCCAAATTTTCTACTTTCGGCATCCAGAAAACTCTTAATGCATTTAGAAAAACAAAAACTACATTGTTTATTCACGGTCGTTGCTAAGCTCTAGCTCTCGTGATATTTCGTAATGCATGTTCCACCATATTGTCTACAAATAAATGTTAATTTATTTTAACGTGACATATCGGTATGTCACAGCTTCCCTCTCAAGCGTCATTTGGTTTGCTACAACCTAACTAAATGACAAGACTAAATTGAACACTTTCTTCTTGCTTCTTACACTAAACGACATTAACACTTTACACTTTGCACTGCACTAGGTCTTGTTACTTGCTGCCTTAAAACTATTTACATTTTCCTTTCGGAATGTGCCAACAATAACCATTTCATCAGGTATTCTAATAGCCGTATCTGCCTAATATTTGCTCCCCATTAACTTCCTTGAATACACATACACTTTAAATTAAACTCCCTACACAAACTGACAAAATACACATAATAACAAAACAATAACAAAAGAAAAACTATTACACCTAATATTTACAACTATTTACAAATCTCTGTTATGACCAGTATATTTAATCATGCGTGTCGTCCCTCATATACGGCTTCATGTTCCTGTAGTTATATGTTCCCATTTGCCGTCCATTTTCATCATTCAAAATCGCGGCATTCTTGTTTAATATTTTACAAATTCGGTAAGGTCCTTTATACAACGGGAAAAATTTATAAAATAGCTTCTTATCCACTGACGACACTTGAGGTACTCTAATTAACACTTCATCACCCTCCTTATACTCGCCTCGAAAGCATTGTTTCTGTTTTAGCTTTCTTTTGGCTGCTGCCTCCCTCAAATTGTCATACATTATTCGCGTATCTTTCACATCATCTGGGTGTAGTCCAATTTGCCTGTACGACGCAGTAAAATCCAGTCCCATGAATATCCGAGCTCCTTTTACCTTCCACATCATTTCATCTAATTTCGGCGGTTTTTCATGACGAGCGATGGTCTTGCTATTGAGTTTCCTAGCATCAACACAAAATCTGATCTTATTATCTTTCTTACGAACTATCACTATTGGGCTTACATACGGTGTCATCGATTGTTTTATTATACCATCCTCAAGCATCGTGTTTATTTGTTTATGTACTTCGCTTTTATATACATGGGGGATCGGATATTGTTTCAGATTAAAAGGTTCCTCATCCATTAATCCAATTTTAAATTGATATCCCTTTACCGGCTCACTTGAACTTCCAAAAACATCTTTATATTCATTTACTAACATTTCAATGGCTTCACTAGCATCTATTCCGTTTTCGTCGACCGCGCCCTCTGCTGCCGTGTGGATCTGGTCCCTGGTCTCTTCAATTTGTTCCGCAATATCGCAAATACACATATCTTCGCCCTCCTGGTCCTTGATCCCTAAACAATGTTGTTGCCCTTTGTCACCTCGTAACAATACACTCCTGTTACCTATGTCGACCTTGGCGTCACACATTTTTAGGCCATCAATCCCCAAAATAATTGGACAATCAAATTCTTCACTACAATTGCCGGAAACTGAATTGTGATCCCTTGAACTTCCACTTCCACCCAAATTTGCCGACTTCTCGTTTCGATGCGCCTTCCATTAGCTGTCCGAATATCCAAACTCCTGGTGGGTAGCTCATCAATTTTATTTCCCTTTTCTTTAACTGCTCATACAATTTTTCCGACACTGCACAAACATTAGCACCTGTGTCAATTAAAATGTCTACAGGTATATTCCGAAATATCCCCTTCAAAATTAAACACGTGCTATTCTCCGCCCGTTCGTCCGTCTCTTCCCTTAATAAATCTTCCGCCGATACTTCAATGCTATTCAACTCCTTAAGAACCATCACGCCCTCATTATCATCATGAAATTTTAGGTGGCTTGGTATTACAAGCGCCGATGCATGCATTGGTATATTTCCCTGTGAACGCATCATGAATTCGTTTTCTAACTGTTCAATCTTGTCCTTAATGTCCGACATATATTTCCCAGATTCAGATTCTTGCACCATTTTAATGTTTCTAAGTCCTTCGGGTATTCGTTTTTCTAATTTACAATCCGAATTAACTAATTTAGATTCTATGTTTTTACTTTTTTCGCCATGTTGAAGCGTCATTGCATTTAAATTATCTACACGCGATTCGACGATTGTCAACTTTTCGCATTGTTGGTCATGTAAATGTCCTGATGTCACAATGTTTTAGATTCTTTTAATTCCCTCTGCATTTGGTCGACTTGATTATTAAGAGACTCAATTTTACAATGAATAATGTTAAATTCAGCCGATGTATCCACCCGTAATTGCACTATTTCCTCGTGTATTTCCTGACGAACATTCTTCAATTCTAATGACATTTCCGATGTCATTCCTTCAATTAGCGTTATTTTTCAAATTCAATATTCATATCTGAAGTGATCCCCTCTAATTTATTATTCATATCTGAAGTGATTCCATCTAATTTAGTATTATTATGCTCAAGTTTTGCGTTCATTTCTGCTAACATCTTAAGAATTAAATTATTAGGGTCCATATTTTCTAACAGTGCAGCCATTATTTCCTTTTCTTGTGGTTCAATCTCAATAATTTCACGCAAATTTCTCCCTCAGAGGTTAGTATTAGCAGACGCCATATCATCTACATTAACATTCTCCATACGCAATTTTTGCTCCTAGTATCCATTTTGAATTCTAATACAAATTAAAATCTCTCTGTTAAATTATTTTAAAATCACACCAATGAAATGGTCTTGGCCCTTTCTTATAACTAACAATTAATTTCAAATGTCAATCCATAAATTTCAGATTCCCTTTGGATCACTATATTATAATTTATAAGACTAATTTTATCCGTGTCACCAATTGTTATAAATTATAACAAATTATGCATCACGTTGAGGCGCCATTTTGAGATATACAAAAAATTTTCCTCTCTCTCTACATTTATATCTGCCAAAGATCTTAACGTCCGGCTTGCTGGGTCAATGGGTCACGATATAATTATAATCCTTATTACCTCTATAAAGGATTATATTTATCTGAAAAGAATGATTCTATTCCTAGTTCATTTCTGTTCGATTGACTAAATGAAAATCACTTTCTTTCTATAGAACAAAATTTAACAAAGTTTATTTTACTTTTTGTCAAACAATTTAATGAATTTACAATTTTAGGCCTTTGATCATGATCTCTTTCAATTTACAATTTTACACGCGGTTAACTATCTTTCTTCGATGATGTCCTCGTAGACTTCTCAGTCGAAATATCTTGCGATCTTGCGTAGTCCAAAGTTCCAACGAAATCCTCTTGCCCTATCCAAGCTGGTCTCAAACTATCAAAATTACTCAGTCCCGATTACGTCCTATGACATAGTCCCGAACTTGATTACCACTCCCGACAAAGTTCCTATTTATACTTCAATATTGCTTCCACATGAAAATATCTACGATCAGTTCAGAAGCGCCTTTCAGAGCAGAATGAAATCTTCCTGCATGATTCATCCCTCCAAGACTTCGTATTCAACTCCCTTCATTTTTTTCAAAACATTTGACCGTCCTTCTCTCACCCAGCCAATCCATACGTTCGTTATATTTTGGTGTAGCTGATATTTTGAACGTGTTAACTTCTTCGCCCAATCCCAAATTTTCTACTTTCGGCATCCAGAAAACTCTAATGCATTTAGAAAACAAAAACTACATTGTTTATTCACGGTCGTTGCTAAGCTCTAGCTCTCGTGATATTTCGTAATGCATGTTCCACCATATTGTCTACAAATAAATGTTAATTTATTTTAACGTGACATATCGGTATGTCACAGTAGGCATACGTAACGTTTCTGTACATTTCATTACTCGTCCGTTAACATTCCACCATTTCAAATTCAATAACAAAACTAGTTTTTCCGAAACATTCTATGAAACATAACCACAGTCTGCCACAAAACATACTGTAATATCTAAGGAAATGGCATCATTTTGAAGTAACCCCTCAAAGGAATATGCGGTTCATCTAAGATCTAACAATCTATATCAAATGTCACGATTTGTATAGACAGTTCAATTTTTTTATTCACACCAAACATAAAAAAATCTTTAATTTTGAAAATCGATAAACAATTTAATAGTGACATATTATATTAGTGTTCGTTTTCACCTTACAAACGTACAACACTGCAGCTCAATAGGAATGTTCACCATCAGATAGGATGGCCACCGGCGTTACTACGAGCGAGGGAGTGACGGAGACGGAGGGGAGAGGAGTCGAAGGCAAGCATGACGTGAAGAAGGAAGATAAGGCGGAAGAAAGGCGAGGTTGAAAGGAAGAGACGTAGCCGCCCGGGAGGATGCGAATGCAAGAAGGGCGTAGATGAAGGTGAAGATGAAAGGAAGAAAAAAGTAGTGGAAAGGATGAGAAGAAGCCGCACATGGCGGGTGGAGGCGAATGCAAGAGGGACGTAGAGAAGGAAGATAAGGTAGAAAGGCGAGGTGGCGAGGAGGAGAAGGAGCCCCCCATAGTGGGAAGAGAAGGAGGGGAAGGAAAATGACGTAGAGAGGAGGAGAAGGAGCCTCCCATGGTGGGCGTAGGCGAATGCAAGAGGGACGTAGAGAAGGAAGTTGAGATAGAAAGGCGAGGTGGAGAGGAGGAGAAGGAGCCTCCCATGGCGGGCGTAGGCGCGCGGAAGTCTCGCAGTGTGGGGGCGGAGTGGGCGGGCGCGAGGGTGGTGCAGGCAGAGGGGGGCGGCGGAGGCGGAGGCGGCGGCACGCGCCCTAGCGTGTCCGCGCATCCTGGCGGGCGTCGCTGAGGCTCATCTAATTGCTGCCCGCCCGCCGCCGCCGGTGGCGGGGGCGGCACGCTGGCAGGGGAGGCGGGCAAGACGCAGCCGGCTGCACGCTAGAACTGGCTAAGACCTGCATGGCGACGTAGCGGTGAACTAGGAGCTGTTGAGGTAGTTGGCGGTGAAATGGAGGTTATTGAAGGAGGCCAGGAGGTGGCAGTGGCTCTGATGAAAAAAAATGTAGGTCACAATTACAAGAAGTCGGTAATTTAATTGAAGATTTCATGAAATAAGAAAAGGAAATCTACTGTCCGTTAGAGGATGAGTGGTGGTTCTGTGATTCAGGGGAACAAATTCAGTCAAAACTGTATCTATGTGATAAACAATTTAACGAAATGAAAATCTTTCTTTGATGTGAGTACTTAGTAAAACTCGAGAAGCCAGTGAAAGGAATTAATTGCATCAGCAACAATTTTGTGCTGTCACGAAATTATTATCTGGAACACATAATGTAGAAAGAAGAAATTAGTAACCCGGTACCTGTCTCACATACGATGTACTACTATACGAAATGGAGACACAAACGACGTATTTAGAAAGGTTTCAATTTTAGGGGAGCCATGCATTTAATGTGAAATACTAACGTTCTCGGTTACTCGGAAACGAGAAAATAAACTAAATTTTTCAATATTATTTTTTTATCTTCATTTCTCAGTTTTACACCGAATGGTGAGACGAAATTTGAAGAAGTGATTCGCAAATCAACAAATTTGAATTATAATCAAATGAGTTTATCTACTCGTTCACGAAAAACGATAGGAGTAAGATAATTCTTTTCTTACTTTTCGAAAATAATATTGTGAGAAATCTATAACTCGTGACACATAAGTCGTTCGGCAGCGTAGTGATTTAAATAGATTTATCAATTACGTTACAATAAATTAATGATAAATGGGTTCACTCATACGGGTCCTGTAAGGAGCTTCATTAAGGTCCTGTAAGGAGCACCCTATTGATCTATTGGATTTATTAAAATACTAGTTGCATTGTAAATTCATTACAGCACTTCGTTACCAGAGACAAAAAAGACGTTTAAAACATAAAGAACTTTACTAACCTACATTAGCCGTTCATGTAAGTTATCATAGAAATAAAGGATCTTCGCCACCCGTCCTTTCTACCGTCCTTCTTGCCGTCTTCGAAGCCTTTCCGCTTGCTCGTTCTCATTCCCGGTCTTTACCGACCATCTAGACTCGAGATTCTAGAGCCTTGTTATACAGTCATTCAAGAAGGTGGGGTTATGTTTTCACAAAACAGTGAAAACTAGTGATGAATTAAATTAATTTGTAAAATTAAATTGAAAAGTCAACAGTTCTCATTATGGCATAATGCTTTAACACTTAGTTCAGGGGCTGTCGGTTTTAAGTTGAGATCCAATAGGAAGCTATTTTTACCTTTTTAAACAATGATTTGCAAAGAGCGGAATATTCGCCTAGGTCCTGCTAGTTATTCCTATTATTATTATTATTATTATTATTATTATTATTATTATTACTATTATTATTAATATTATTATTATTGTTGTTATAACTGAACCCTGCTAATACATCGCACAAAAGTAAAAGCTGTAGAAAACTTTCAACACCAGGTGCTACTTATGTACTATAAGGAAAATGAAAAACGCAAAAAATGTTGTTTCGTGTCGTTCCGAAACGGGATGCGTAGGGCGAGCACCAAAAGTTGGTCCCTCGGCATATAGCAAGCAACTCCTCCACACTACCGGAGATTTTAGTCCAGTCGGTAGGTACTGAAAGGGGTGGTCACCTGGAAAAAAGTCATAATTTTTTTTTCTTTCCGTATGTTGTATGTATCCAGGTACTAGTTAAAACCTCAAGTATTCGACTTCCCAGACCTACTAAATGCTAAATTCGGGAGGCGCGAAAAACGTACTTTTCTGACTTGTTTCGGTTTTTTTCTCTATTGTTCTTTAACCTTAAGACATGTCGAAAAATGTTTCAAACAAATTTTAAAGAGGATAAAATTTCCTACAACTTTTGTATAAAACATTCTTTTTTCGAAACCACTTATCAAGCGAGCTACAGATTTTATTAAAAATTAAAAGAATGAGATTATAATCAACCTATTATAAATATAGAAGTTAATATATGGAAAATGATTATTCATCTCATCGCCTGTGTAAATATTGGCTTATGATTGTGGGTAAGACAATACTACAGAGGTGAGGGAGAAGCGAGTGATATTTACTAACAAAATCAATATGCATACCAACTGGACTATTCGGTGACCAGTTGCTCGCTTCGCACCGAATACTGAATGTGTGGAGCCGACTTAATCTTCGATTTTTTAAAGTGGCGGATGACATTTGGTTGATTGATTGATTTTTTTCGTGTTTCCGGGCGCGTCAACTACTTCGGTCATTAGTCCCGTTAGTGTAGTGCATGTTTTCCCGCTCGGGAGATGGCGTTGATCTTCCCTCGCTGGATGGCAAGATCCGGCGCCGACCTACCGTCGGCTAGTGGGGTTTCCACCTAACCAGGACTCTCCCACCAGCGGGGCACCGCCCCAGCCGGGACAAGCTCTCAGCTTCCGACCGGTCTCCCGGAATATGTGGTAGTGTAGTGCATGTTAGTGTAAGTGTGCGTGTAAGGAGAGGGGATAGGACAAGGATTAGGAAGGACACATCGCGCGCGGTCCGTGGCCCATTTTGTAGGGTACTGCTCCGGCATTCGCCTGGTGTTGATCGGCGAAACCACGGAAAACTACAGATCAGAGCAGCCGACCGCTATTCTCCTCCAGACAGCGACTGAATTCGACCAAGCTGAAAAGCTAGTGTCGAAAATCCTGCCGCCGTCAGGAATCGAACCTAGGACCTCCCGGTCAGAAGCGCTGCAGTGACATCAGTTGATGCACTGAGCTACCGCTACCGGTTGACAATTGGTCATTGTTACACTTTCTACCTTATAAAAATAATATTTTTATTTTATTTGCGAACGTCCTTTTTAAAAGGGCTCGTATCCTCAGAAATGTACTTATCAATATTAAAAAGGCAGGAGGTGTAACAATGACCTTAAGACATCCGCCCCTTTAAAAAAATCGAAGATTAAGGCGGCACCTCACATTCGGTATTCAGTGAGAGACTAGCGAATCCCTAGTAGTGTGAATGAATTGCTTACTACAAGTATTTACCGAGTGACGAAGATTTGGTACTCGCCCTACCCACCCCGAGTCGGTCTTTCGCACTCATCAAAAGAAGCGAACATTCGCCGAGCACATGAGTTGCTCATGATTGGGCATGATGGTGGCTGGCTACTCGGCGAATGCCGAATGTGTGGAGCCGCCTTAATCTTCGGGGACGAGAGCGTTCGCTCCCGCGTTTCGCTCACGCCCCTCCCCCGCCAGGCGGTGCGACGAGCGCGTGCGCGTGTGCCTTCCGTGGCGCGTGCGAGCTCGAGCGCGTGCAGCGCGGCGCCGCCGTCGCCGCCGCCATCGCCACCGCCGCCACCGCCGACGCCGCCACCACCGTCGAAAAACCACCGCCATAAAGCACTCGTTAGCGACGTGCGCGCGATCCGCGCCGCAGATTGTCTTCCGAGAAGAGCGCTTCCTCACTCTTTAAGTGACACTAATTCCGCCTTAATTGCGTTCACGGACCGTTTTTACGTCGGCCAGTTCGTTGTTATGCGCTCGAAAATTTGGCGCGCGGGCCAGCGGCGACCGTCGCGTGTCTTACGTTGCCGCGGACGGAGGGTGGATGTTGTTCGTATTTCGGTTGGGCGGACGTGAGTCGTTCCCGAGATGGAAACAATGAATGGCGCGTGGATGTAGGAGGGGGATGGGAGTAACGTCGAAAACAATTGAGACGGGAGACAGAAGAAGGAAGAGATGGCTCGATTTCTTTCTGGATATTACCTTTTGTTGCTGCCCCTGCTCCAATAGTCAGCCCATACATTTGTTAATATTTGTGTTATTTCTGGTACAAAATAAATAAAAGTCTAGTATTTATTTTATATCCTATAAAAATAAATTTCGAGAGTGTCTATGATATGAAAATAAATGCCTTTTTATAATCTCATATGGCTATTTTCGTGCTTTTAAAACACGTTCATTTGTATTTAAAACGTAATTCTAACTTAATTTGAAATTGCGACGTGATCGAAAAGATTGAAGTCAAAATACCTACATCTTTAACACTAGTTTTCAAAATTATGATTTTCGAAAGCAATTCAGTGTAACTTTATTCCAAGAAATATTTTACGTCTGATACTCATTAAATTCTTGGAAGAATGTACACATGTGGTAAGCATGTGAGTTTTCTGCTAGTTTACAAATAAATTCTATGAGCACCAGAACGCACTATTCTTCCCATTATCCATTTCCTGGAATTTCTGTTTAAATTACAATAACAATAAAAAATCTAATTACTCGTGCATTCGATGTACAGGACTTGTCTCCACATTATCGTGCCTGCTGCTAGCAAATAATTGCTGATTGCGAAATGCAACAAGCGTGTCCTTCAGCGAAGCCGGAACGGGCGGCCGGTGGGGCATATCCACAGAGCTGTGCGTCGCGTGGACGGGGCGAGGTCCAGGGCGAGGGCGGGCGCCGCTAGAAACTGGTCAGAGAGCTTGCAAAAGTGGCCGTCACGCGCCAGGGAGGCGCAGCCTTCGGAAGGCGCTCGCCCGCAGCGGCAAGTGGCACCACCCGCGCAACTACTATCAGTGGAACTACCACATTCCATTTTGGTTTAATCAATTCGCACGCCCCAAAATATTTTGATGTGAACTTCAGAATATTTTCGGAATCGCAATACTACGGTCTAAACGAAGTATGCATTACGTTCTGGAAAAAATCATTAACTGTACAATTAACATATATAATTGATGAAACATAAGATAATTTTAGTCTATATCCAGACCACGTAATTCCATCCAACGACCGTAATCTGCAATTATTTTACACATACGAGTATACCAGTAAATAGGAAATAAGTTATGCGCAAGAAACACAAGAATATAACTACATATATATATATATATATATATATATATATATATATATATATATATATATATATTTTGAATTCTGGGATGAAGATTGTTTGATACTGCAAATATTAACTTAAAGTTAATACGTGTTGATTGTGACCAACACGTATTAATATTACTGCAAGAAGGTGTTAACTCAGAAAATGGTCAAAGGAGGTATTTGAAATTTAGGAAACTTGCATGGATATTTTTTTATATTACTGGAAATTATTTCTTTTTTAAATGACAAATATTATAATTTTCATCAAAAGTAGCAAAGCAACAAATAAGAAACTCATAGAAAAGTCGTTTTGACGTCGAAACTAAAAACTGAGTTAACACCATCAGGCACTAATCCCTTCGGAACGTACTCTTAGGCTACAAACTGTTAGATTTCAATAACTCAGCTGTTGCGCCTAAATGAAGCAGATAAAAATTATATTTGCGAGCTGGCATTGAGAATGTAGGAGAATACTGTTGTAATATTATTAAAATGATTAACAAATTGGCTCAAACAAGTTACAATGCTACTCATCACTCTCATTATTCTAATTGAAAACTTAATATTGTAACATGAAGTAATTGACATTATTTATCTTAATTGCATCAAAAAACATCAATAACTGCCCTCGAGGTTATTACAAGAACGAAATTTGCTTAACTTCTTCACACTTCATTTAATATTGTGACATACCAATATGTCACTGAATATTGTACAATATTTATTATAAATGGCGTCAATTAAAGGGGATAAATTATGTGAATATGCTAGCATAGCAACGGTAAGCGAGCCGTCGTCAAGGTCAACATATTCAGCAGTGACAATCGCGGAGACGGCTAGTTCATTTTGTATAGAATTCAGGGATTGGCCGAAAAAGCAGTGACAGTCGTGAAGACGGCTATTCGTTTTACAAGAAATTTAGGGATTGGCTAGGTACGAAGTGTTATTTGCAAATAAACAATCGAAAAATGGACCGAGCTTTGCAGGGCTGAAAGAATACGAGAGACATTTATTCCGACTGATGCCGTGGGCTTGAACGGATCGTGCTCCAATTAATGTTAGGAGTTTTTTTTTTGGGGGGGGGGACTTGTAAGCATCTACTAGGGAATGGATATTGAGAGAACATCGAATTTGAATACTAAGTGTGACAGTGGAGCTTAAAACATTTCAAGTGAACGAGTTGGAGGGACATTGAGGGCTTCAGCGAAGTTGTCAGTTATTGGACTGGAATGCTAGCAGCATATTGATCTGATGAACGGTGATTGAAGTGTGCTTCCGAGAAAAGAAGAGAGAAGATGGTGTCTGAACCTGAGGACGGCGGTGTCGGAGATGGATAAAAATGGTCCAAAAGCGCGCGAAGACATTATAAGTTTGGAACGGTCATGACAAACATTTAATTTTATATTAGGTAAAGTTATACAATACAAAAATTGTTTTAAATTGTCTAATAAATTTCCATGTTTTTGTGAAATGAATACATGATTTTCATTGAGCCAATTCTAGCAATGAAGTAGCAAGATGGAAATATATTTGCTTTTCAGGTTCCTCGACTCAGGTAGTTTGTTTTAAATATATTCAGTTTATTTCAATGTTTCTTTGTAATTTTATTGAATGAGAGGTTTAGTTTAACTCTTGTTCATTACCAATGATAAAATTTATAGGAACTTAAAAATTTCTAAACTAAAAGAAACTATAGAAGCCAAATTAACCAATTCGAAAACTAAAAGGAGTCAAATTACACTGACCGACAAAAATTAACTTTTTGTCTATTAAATGGAATATAATGGCTATTTCTTATAAAAAAGGTGCTCTGTAATAGGCAATTAAAAAGTACACACTGTTGTTAAGTCTTTGGTTTTCGTTTCTTTACTTACATACAGTAATCTCAATCAAAATGAAATTTTGAACGATTGTTCTCTGTTTTTCTTATGTGTGTATCCTTTTTACGTGTCCAGCAATAGTCTGCAAACATATTTTGATTCCATTTTCCCTTACAACATTTTTCACACCATTGCAATGTCTTGGTGGAATCACTTACCGTGTTTGTTTCTCAGAGCACAGAGATTTTCAGGAAAGAAGTCTAAGTGTGATTACAGAAAATGTATATTAAGGAACGTGTTACATGCCAGAGATTTATAAGTTTGAAGAAGTACCTGCACTATTTCTTCATAAGTCTCAGCTTTTCTGTTACTAATGAATTCTATTACAATTTTTCGAAGCGACATCCATGCAGCCTTTTCAACACCATACAACTTGCCTCAAAGTTATAATCACTCAGAAGCTCCTTCATTTGTGATCCTAAAAGTATACCCTTGTTTATTTGAGCCTCAATGACCCTGCAAAATGGTTATTAAAGGTAAACCTAACCCACTTGATGGATAACATCACCTTCACAATTTTTTTATCAATCCGAGTGTGGTGTTCTGGGGAGGAAGATATGCATGTAAAGTATCACAAAGAGTTGCAAAGCTACATTTTTTGTCTAAAAATCAAATGTCGTAGAGGCCTGTGCTTTTACGCAAAATGATTTTTCCGATCTCCGCCATCCCATTCGCATAGAAAACAGCAACATTTAGAATATCCTTGTTGGAGACCTAATAAAAGTGTGATAACTTTCAAATCGCCATAAACATTCCTTGAATATTGCAGGTATAGTATCATCAAAAACAAAAGTTTCATTTTATCTTTTTCTTATGGGCTGCTTAGGGAAGAGAAATAGTTTGTTTCTCATTTCCGGTATGAATAAGCCCGGTTTTTAAACTGAGTTTAGAGGAATCTACGAGTATAAACGACCTCTATTTCTTAGTGTTATGGTGGTCTCCCAAAACCCTCAGTAATGCATCAATATCAGTACAATTCATTAGCTTGTGCTTATGATTCCAGCAACTTTTGGAATGCAGACATAACAGCCTATGGGGTGGTCATTTTGCTCCCTCCATGCCATGGAAATTGCAAATGACATATGTCGCGAATTTCCATTAAGGCAGCCACTAAGTAATATTACATAAGGCGTACAGCAAATATGACGAGCCCATGATTTGTCCTGATCACCCATTTGACATCTGACACAATTTATATGCCTTTCTTCTAAAGGGAGTAATATTCCGCCTTTGGCTCTTCGAAGTTACCTCACCACACAGATTACAGAAATTTTGTGGATGGTTTACTCACTGCCGCGGTATTACAAGGAATCTGTACAAAAATTAAAACTAGAACCCAACGAATAAATGAGTCGTGCACTACAAAAATATCAACACATTTCTCGCTCGACACGCAGGGCGCAACTAACATGTGGGGGCCCACGTGACGCGCCGGGTCGTTTACATGGGTCCCTGCGATTCCCTTCGCAATGCCCGAAGTTGATCAGTTCCATGTCTTGAGTGAAATATACAATATTATACATTGTTGGCGATCACCTTCTTGTAATAACCCTGCAAGGAACTAGCATTTCAGCATAAACGCCATGTTGGTGTATCTTCGAAACATATATAGTTTTAGTATATGTGCGATTACACGAAAACTTAGCCCGATGGGCAATTTCTGTGGTTGCAATAAGCTTGACCACAGAAAAGTACATACGATACGGCTACAGTTAGCCATTTAACAAAATCACTGTCAACCAGTGTTATTACATAGTTTTACAACGCACATACATTGTAGAAACCATTTTATTTAATATTGGAAAAATGTAGTCTATCAACATATAAAAATATTTTCTGAAATATATTCAAATCCCTTTAAACCACTGGTAAAATCTTCCTCAACATAATTCCGTTGCCAAAATAAAAAAAAATTATATTTAATTAAAAAAAATAGAGTTGCAAATCTCAAATCGGTATCCTATCCAACAATGTCGTTGACTATTCGTATTGTATTAAATTCAGAAAATACATGAAAACAAGACGTGCAAACTATAATTTTTAGAAACTGTAAGTTAAGAACCGAAATATTTATAAGTTATTACTAACTGCAATGCATGAAGGAATTTTCATAAAACCAGGACATCATTACATTATTTATTTACCGCAACACGATGTGTATTCCTCGTTAATTTCAGGAAAAATCGTTCGTTTTTTTCTGTATTAATTGCACACGTGCAATCAAAACTCCACAGCTACCAATCACATCTAAAGAAAAGGGTAAAAATCGTTTAATTAAGTTAACCAGCCATTTTTGAGAAAATGTTGGAAATGTTGTGGCCTCATGAAAAGTATCCCTAAAAATTAAAATATTTCTTTCAAATTCAAAGGGTGGCAATATCAACCTTTGGGGAAAATACTTAATTAAAAATATTAAATTTGGTGAAAATACTGAGTACGTTGCTAACATTGTTCACAATCGGACAAATCGACGGACAATTTTTCGGTATCAGACTCATAAAAAATAGATTCTGATTACATAACGTGTTAGAGAAAGTAATTTACTACTTGTAGAAACAAGAATTATCCAGTTTTATAATATGAGACGTACAACACAATTTTCTCTGTAGAAAAATTCCCTTTCTTGGCAGAGTATTTATTTTTTTTATTACGTGAATTGTATGCGAGAAAGCAATAGATGTTTATCAGGGGTTGAAACTTCCTGGATCCTAGTACTTCCTGTGCTAAACGTTACATTTTCGGACCCCCAGTATATTATTATAAAGATGGAGAAAGGATCCGGGACCGTTAAATGGAACACCGACACAACTTTTTTATTGAGAAAGTTAAAGACGCATTACGGTAAAACAATATTCTAATTTATTTCCCATTATTTATTTCATTTTTATCCTCATAATTCTCTTTTATTCACCTCTGTCATTTTGTAGGACACATTAGAACTTCGTTTCAGCTGGAAACTATCACCTTCTCACCCCACCACCACTAGCACTTCACCTCAATTTCCTGTCGTAAGACCGTAGGTGCTGAAGCTCTGATTTGTGAATATTGTCGGTGTGACCTTAATTCAGAACGTGCTTTCAATTAACCACAGGGCTAGTTATTCATGGTGTAGGTTTTTGTTCACTGTAGCTTGTACAAACAGGAGGTCATGTTATAAACATCTAATATACGACAGGAACTCTTGTAAGTGATGCAGGCGCAAGTACATTAAACAAGCGTAATAGAGTATAAGACATTTAATTTCCTTTGCAAGAAAAATTCTGGACAGATGAATAAATTAATGTTTCATTGGAAATGAAAACCTTGAACACTAACATAAAATATATTAAAATGTGCGAAGACCCTTGGAAATTATTGTTTGAAAGCATTCTGTGTCGATTATGTGACCACAAAATTTTAACAGCGAAATTGTAGCCATGTCAAAATGTCTCTCCTGATCAGGAAAAATTTAATAAAGACATTCAAACGAAATCAAAGAACCCTATATTTCTTCCTTATATTTCTCTTTTCAATTTAATGAACTAGGAAGTAGCAGGATCCGGATATCTAGTTGATATACAGTTACTGGATGCGGAATTAGGGCCATAATAAAGATAGTTTATACACGTCATATTAGGATCTCTCGTGTCCGAGTTCTTAGAATCTCCCATGAAAAAAAGAGAGGCCGAAGCGCTTGGGGCTCGTAGCGATGCGTGCTTTCCACGAGGTGGCGATCATGTTGTACGGAGCCCTCCCGAATGAAAGCGTGATCGCGTTTCGACCGCGCAGTCGTAAATAGCGGCTAACGAGACCCCGACACACGCGGTTTTATGATTAAAAGGACCAGGTACAAACAAGCTACAACACAACAGCGGACGCACTCCGTTACACACCGAAGCACGAGTGCAGGCGTCGCAGGAACATATTCTACGTTGCAAACATGTTACTGAATCAAGAGACCGCTCTTGGGAAGAAATTGTATAGTACCAAAAGGAAATTTTCACACGAATTAATAATATGAAATTAAAATTTAAATGAAACGATACAATACATTAAAATTGTAAATAATGACAGATTCTAATTTAATATATAATTACAATGAATATAATATGAATAATCCACTTGAAGTGTACGTTGTAATGTAACCATTTTGGGCATCAGTCGATCCTGATGCAAGTTTGTCCCTAAAATATTTACGAAACAATATTTAATTTAACCTCATTTGTTATTATTTTGCAACATCATTAACATGGTAAAATATGAATGGTTTTGGACGACATATATTACAAGTTATTATGTAATTTGTGAAGTAAAGAAACTACGAACAAGACAAATTAACATTATAAAATATAACAATTTAATATACACTTACATTAATTTATTGATTGATATTTTCGTGTTTCCGGGCGCGTCAACTACTTCGGTCATTAGTCCCGTTAGTGTAGTGCATTTTTTTCTCGGGAGATGGCGGTGATCTTCCCGGCTGGATGGTGAGATCCGGCACCGACCTACCGTCGGCTACTTGGGTTTACCCCTAACCAGGTCTCTCCCACCAGCGGGGCACCTCCCCAGCCGGGACAAACTCTAAGCTCCCGACCGATCTCCCGGAATGTGTGGTAGTGTAGTGCATGTTAGTGTAAGTGTGTGTGTAAGGGTAGAGGATAGGACAAGGAAGAGGAAGGACAGATCGCGCGCGGTCCGTGGCCCGTTTGGTAGGGTACTGCTCCGGGATTCGCCTGGTGTTGATCGGAGAATCCACGGAAAACTACAGATCATAGCAGCCGGCCGCTATAATTCTCCTCCAGACAGCAACTGAATACGACCTAGCTGAAAAGCTAGTGTCGAAAATCCTGCCGCAGTCAGGACTCGACCCTAGGACCTCCCGGTCAGAGGCGCTGCAGTGACATGGGTTGATGCACTGAGCTACCACTACCGGTACATTAATTTATGATTGGCATAATTACTCACAACATATTTAGAATCATTAGAAATGATATGTTCCCAATTGAAATTCTTTTGCAAGGATAGTCGTAACCAGTTCATCCCGCAATGAAATATCTATTCACTTCAACAAAAGTCATTTTACCATGAGTAACGCACCGTAAAGCTGAAAGATTTACGCGAGATTTCTCTAATTAACAACTCTACCCTTAAATCTTGTTCTCTTGCTATTCAAGCTGCAATGTAAACAGGAAATACCAGAACCAGCCAAACAGCGTGCAGCGAATCGCCAGAATCACAGCAGTCACTTAACGTAATCCATCAGGCACGGAAAGCGACGGCGGCGGTGCAGCAGCGCTCGCGCAAGGGGAGAAAAACTCATGCATTTTAAGCGAGCGATGCAAAACGGTTTTTCTCGGCGCCTGCGTCTGCATCCCCGGGCACCCGCAACAACACCCAGCATTGTAGAGGCATGCGCCACCACCGACGCTCCCTCCTGCCAACATCGTCATCAGAACATTAATGTTTCTTAACACCACTGCTCAAAATTAATTCATTGATGTTAATAAAACATGCACCAAAAACATTCATGATATTAAACATCGATATTTTGAAAACTGGATAAGTAACCATTGTAGTTTAGGAAAGGAGGTGAATTTTATTAGAAAGTAAATCAATATTTCTTCTTGATTGTCAAAATATGTTTACAAATAAAAGTATCCAAAGTTTTTTATGACAATCATTTATTCAGTAATTTCACAACATTTCGTAACTCGTTTTGTTACATCTTCAGGTGCTAAACTTAGTAAGGGAACGCTATCCCATTGAATTACCATCAGCAAGACATTCAAGGAAACATTAGGAAATACGAAACAACATTTCAACATAAATGTTCAACATAAACATAAATGTTTAATAACGTCATTGGTGTGAGATCGATGTTTTAATAATAATAATAATAATAATAATAATAATAATAATAATAATAATAATGTATTACTGCAAATCAGCGTACGTTCAGTAGCTGTTATTCAACAAAGAAAGTACAAAAAAAAAAAAAAAAACAAGAAAAAAAAGAAATAAAAAACACAAAGCAATAATACGAATACTACAAACAATAAATAGCACAAAAAAAAATTAACATCGAGTTTTGAGCATCGATGTTTAGAAACCTCGATATTTTGTTGGCGATGTCACATGCCTGCTACCCCACCGCGGCGGCGCTCGGCAGCGAGGCGTCGCGACGCGCAGCGCCGCGGCGCCCCTCCGAGACAAAGAAATATCCGCGGCAGTTCTACAAACAATGCCACGGAAATTGCGACAGGAGGAATTAAGGACGGTGGGCGAACGGGAGACAAAAGGACGCGCGCCTGCAGACAGGACGTGACGAATCACAAGTCTGCGTGCTTGACAAACCTACGTTCGGTTAGGCTTCGGTAGCGACGAGGGAGAATGTTGCAACCCGGTAGGAAACTGGCGTTTTCCCCGGGGCGGAGCCAGCAGAAGTTTGGAAGCTGGGTTTACAGACTTGTGAATGGGATGTATTGTCGGCTCCATTTTGCTTCAATTACCTCAATAGAAATTGTAAGGTGTAACATGGTGCTAATGTTATTTAATTACACGTTTTTAGAATATTTCTAAGAGGTATGTTCAGAAATAGCGAGATGTCATCCATGCACCGAGATTTTGCACTAATGTGTAAAATGATCATGATGGACAAATAGGAGGGAAAAGTTGTAATGAAAAATCCTTGGAAATATCGAATGAAATGTATTCATTGCATATCACTAACTGAAATGTTTCGATAAATGTAACCATGGAGGAAATTAAAAGTGTTTCTTTCCTTCTCACGCTTATGTAGAATTCCACTGATCTGGAAATACTCGTTATTTGTATTTATTAATTTAATTAGTCAATGATATTCATTTGTTATCCAAACATAATTCTCAATTACGTGTATTTTATACATTTCAGTCTCAAAAATTTTAATATCACTGTTGAGATTATTTCAATACGTTATTTTGTCACTTTTATTTAGTTTAAGGTTTTCGTATTAAAGTTTACTTGTTTCAAAATCAAGGTAGATATATTTTCTCTTGCCGATATTTAAAAAACTATGGAAATAAAATAAAGAAGGGCCATTGTAAAATGTAAACAATTTTCGGGCGGGATATCCCTGTACCCGAACAGGTACAACAAGCAATGCATACAAATTAAATGTTTGAGGACACATTTTTCGAAAAGGTATGCACTAGTGAAGCCAAAATTTAATTTTTAATTTACACCCATCTTCGATCACTATTTACTGGCGTCTGAGAGGTCAAAACAATAAATAAATATATTTGGTGTTATTTGTTTATAGGTGAAAATAATTTTAAGTTATGCGAATCATTAATCTAATACAGAAGACAAAAAAAGAATATTGAAACAATTTAGGTTCGGTTGATGTTTTTTGTCATGAAAATATCGAATACAGAATCCGCATACACAAACAATTTGATATTCTATAGTTAAGTCCCCTTTTTTTTTAATATTCCTGTTTGAAATATCTGCAATTTTAGTATATATCCGGCTGCATTGCTTGACTGTCTTGTAACCACTTTCTTTAGAGTCCATGGCAGCACAGCGATTTGACTGAAGAGCAGGTTGTAGTTCGTGGATATTCAAAGTTCCTGAAATTCAGACTACTCAGGGATTTCTTTATGATTCAGAACAGGTGAAAATCAGACGGGGCCAGGTCTGCAGAGTAAGGTGAGTGAGGCACCTCATGTAACTTATGTCCTAGCCACAGCCAAACACATTCGGATAGGGTCCGTGACTGACAAGTGTATGATCGCAGTATTTTGAACATAAATCTCATTGACTCATCGCATTGGATAATATAGGCAGATTGCATTGAAACTTTCAAAAAAAGGCGCCCAGAGAGGTACTACTGCATGAAATCTTCCTTCTTCATACAAATAGTCAGTCGTCGAAGGTAATAGCAGATATCCTGCTTCACCGACTTTACTCTCCCGACTTGTTTCCGTCTCATTATCATCTGTTTTCAACCACAGCGAAATTCCAGCGGGGTCACTAATTCACGAACTTCTATGACCGCCATCTAGGCGGGAAGCGCAAAGTCCAAAGACGTGGTTCCAGGAGAGCCAAGACGGGTTCGCGTCTCACATTCGATGAGATCATGTGAAGGCGGATTGGTAAATTGATTTTATATGCACAAAAATATTGTAATTCAATGTAATATGCGCCTTGTACCCGTCTTTAATACACTCATCTTCACCAGTAAATAAAATAAGACAAGAATTACAAAAAATGATAAAAAAACATGAAGATAGAGACGTTTTCCTCTTGCATGTGTTCGTTTCTTTCATGAACGGCTCTCCCGAATCATTCTTTCCATCAGCATTCTAGAGGCAGGAAAGGTTGTGTTGAGCGGGTAGCCGATGTGAAAGGCGTCGGAGTCAATGCACGCGACCAAAGCAATATTTTGAAGGGATGATTTAAAGCGATATTTCAATGTATTCTTGTGACAATTACATGGCGTAAGTAGTAGTATGACATATATCTTCACATATGCTTACAGCTCGCTAAACACTCGTTTCGACACTTTCTCTTCGTTCATAGGTTGTGTAAAACTTGCGATAACAAATAGTCAAACGTTTACATCATTATGATCCTCTTGAATTATATTTTACGGATTCTTTGTTAGTATTACTTCACTATACCTTTATGTATGCATTCAGGGAAATTTTCAACAAACAGAAATTACGCTTTCTTAATTCGTCACTAAAATGTAAATATTCCACATTTCCTAAAAGAAAGAAGAAACTGGCGCTATGAATAATGGAATACGAATAACTTTTTATTTATATTTTATTATGTGATTTTCGGCTTTATTTTCAGTTTAGATAATATGCAAACTTTGTATAAATCCAATCGCTGAAAAATACTATGGTTAAATTGCTGCGCATGTCTCAGATGCAAGCAGACGATAACAAGTAGTAAAAAGCACGCAGCTCGATACTAATAAGTGTAAATTGTCAGTGAATTAATTATGTAACGGGAACCATTATTCGCAAGCTCCCATGAAATTGTAATTTAAAATTAAGCTCTTACATCCTTTGGTGTAGGAACAATATATTTTAATTATACACAACTTGACCCAAATAATAATTATTGGCACTCTTAGGTCAATTTATTGCTACTCTGCTTTCCTTATTAGGAAACAGCTTATTCTTCTATTTCCAGGCCAACAAGCACTGCGATCGGAACACATCCGTCAGCTGTGTAGAAGCTCGTAGACCGGGCAGATGGTGGGGCGGCCGGAGTCACAGGAGAGCAGCGACGCGTCGCCCAGGCGGGCGGTGGGCGGTGGGCGGTGGGCGGTGGGCGGTGGGCGGTGGGCGATGGGCGTACGCAGGGCGCGAGCGACGGCGCATGTAAACGCGCGCTCTTTGCTGAGTGACCGGCCATGCACGCCCGCTAGTGGGCCGTGCCGCGCGGGCGATGAGCGAGCGTTTGCCGCCACGCCGCCTTCCCCCCCCCCACCACCACCACACCACGCCTTATTACCGGAAGGTGTGTAAACAGCACGATATTTGAACCGCATCACGGTAACCTGACTCCGGTGCCGACGCCACTTATCAATGGCACAGCCAGCGCAGCGCGGCGTGGCACGGCGTGGCGGGGGGCGGCGTGGCGTGGCGTAGAGCGGTGTGGTGTGGAGCGGGGCGGTGCGGGGCGACGCTAAGGCGGCAGCCAGGCATGCGTCTGATCGTTGCCGCGCCGTTGGTCCTACTGGCGTCTCAAGCTTCCCTCTGGAGTACAGTTTCTTTGCTCTGTTCTGAACACTGAATGCACATTCTCGAGGACATCACGGCAAATACCTAATTCGTAGAGCTGGGAAGTTCATGCAATTGCTTGTTTTTTTTGTTAATAGTCATATTTTCCAAAAACTTCAAACATGTCTATTTCATTGCAAAATAAAAATAAAGTAAGAAATGTTTTGCATATGATGCACATTTTTTCATATTTAGTGATTTTTGACATAAAAATGAATGTTTTTGCATATTTGGCATTTTTGTCTAAAATAACACTATAATTTCCAAGTAAAAAAGGATGCAAATCATAAACATTCTTGTTGCTTCGAATACGTTAGTATAATAAATGACTACTGATGGCCAATGCTGCTAAAGTAATATCACCAAGACTTGAGACCTCACACTTGAGTAAGTTTATCGCCAAGACGTGACACCTGACACTTTCTTTTGGCATCCTCAGATTGATCTTGCATGGCAAAACAACCTCTTTCCCAAGCCTTCTTCCATAGAAAGTATATCCCACCCTCCTTTCCCCCTCTCTTGCTTATTCGCTATTTCTCTAGGTGGCAAAAATATTTAATATCATTTAATCAGATTTTATCAGATTTAATATCAAATACGTTTCCGCTATCAAATGCTTTATATCTAAACAATTTCTGTGCATATTTCAAACTTTTCGTGATGTATTTGCATGCATATTTCAGGGCTAAAAGTTTGCATACATTTCCCAGCTCTACTAATTACTATTATCGAATTGAAATATTATATAAAATGTTGGAAATGTAATTTTTAATTCACTCTTCTTTATTTACAATATACATACGTGAAATTATTTTCAGTAATTGAGAGGTAAATGTATTGATTACATTTTGAATGCGTTTAGACTAAAGAGGAAAAAAATTTCGGTTCTTAGGTTCATCACAATTTTACCTATGTTTGTTACAAAATTGTAGGAAGTTGCATTACTATTGTAACCCAGTAAGTACACAGAATAATTGCTTTTAAATGGATGGATATACGTATACCGTTACACAATATACCGATAAACACCTGTTCACAGAAATAATTGAAAAGAAGCGGGAAACATGGAGCGTACTGTGTCTTCATTAAAAATAGAATTTGAAAATTTAACAAATCAGAACGACATATCCTGATTCCTTTTCAACGAAATGCAAGACCGAAAAATTCACTATCGTAGAATAAGACGATCTTTCACACGCCGGAATGAGTCGATTGACTTGTTGATTGATCTATTTTATATATACAAGGCGTAATCCAATGTTCTTTCTATTCTAATGCTGTAGGTAACTTCTATTTTAATTTATTATAAAACAAGTTTTGAGAAAAAAATATCAATTTCTCTTCAATTTATTGGAAAAGTACGCAGCACACGATTTGAAAACAATATCTCCCATCCTAAACAATCTCTCTCTGTCTCTCTGTCGGTTTAACTGCACACACACACACATATACAGTTTTGTGCGCCAGAGGGACTCGTGATACGCCCCGCAGCCGGCGCGGTGCTGCGCTGCGCGCGGACACCGCCGCCCTCACACAAGGCTGGCCAAGAAGAAGCAAGGCCAAGGCCTTCCTCCCCGGTGTACGCTCCGGCGCAAGGACGCTGCACACCCCGATGCGGCGCGGCGCGGCGCGGCGCGGCGCGGGGCACGTCACACCCGGTGGCGACGCAGGAATCCATCACGAATTATGCCCGCGATGCGTTCCTGGCTCGCCGTCGACTGTGACCGTCATTGTGCGAGACCAGGCGAAGATGAACGACGGGCAGTCAATCATGAGCCGTTTAGGCGCCCCGGCTTATTAAGAAGTTCCGTTCTGTATAATCGATGTTAAGGTTCGGCTCGGTTGGAAGGAATTCGTCAAAGCGGTGGAGACGTTTGGTTGTTAACTGCACAACTAAGTAATTAATTACCCGACTAATTCTAAGTACTTTGGATCCAGTAAAGGAGGTAATAGTAGGATGTTCATGAGAAGGGATAAATTCATTAATTGAAAATGGAGTGACTCTTTGGCACCGGTTGGTGGATTTATAATTCTTTTAAACATTTCAGGTTTAATTTTAACAAGTTTGATTGTATCAATGGAGACTACATTTATTAAACTACATTGTGGTATGGTTTCATTCATGAATGTTTGACTATCGAACTTGAAATCGACAAGTAGTTAAATCTCATCAAGTAAAGATGTGACCCCCCCCCCTTATGGTGTTCTTTGGCACAGGTCTTGATGTAGGTTGGCAGTAGCATGTGGAAGGTTCTGGCTTACTACTTACGCCAGAATGTGGAGCAATAAATCAATGTCAAAACGAATCATTTTTCTATGGTTTGATAATTTCAATTCTAGAATTCTGTTTTTAATTAGTTTTTATTTTCTTCAATTGACCTTTTTAGCGTATGGGTTATTAGCGAATTTTTGATTGGAATATAATAATTGTATAATCAATAATTATTATTAAGATATTAAACAAGATGTATTGTAGTATCGACGAAGACTGTAACAATTACAGTTTTCTTCTATACTACCCACCATCTTACCTTGTTTACTATCTTTCAAAAATGGAGTGTTCTTCCTGACTTCATTTTCGAAAGGCAGGTTGACTACATCTCTAAAATGTTGTATTTATGTACATTCAATATTAACATGTTTTCTTATTATTTCTATGTTACAACTCTCACGTGCTTCCCGATATTCTTAAGAGCTGGCAATCGTGAGCATTCAGGAAGTTCATCAACATCCTCTAATTCTATAAACACCTCTCTTCAATAGTTTATGATATGAGCATATTCCGCACCACCAATTCCTGCTTTCGGAAATGACATGTTACAGCAAGACTTTCGGAAATGACATCAGCAAATTTATTAACATTGCTAGAGGAAATAGACAATAAACCCATCTTTAAATGATCGGAAATATTTATACTAATGCAAATCTGTGTATAAATAAAGAACAACCTTAACAACGAGCAAATGCGATGTTAATTTCTTAAGACAAAAATTCGCATCATTGACGAATTAACGCTCCTATAAAAATTTTGAGAGCACGGAGTTATTTCAAAACTACCTCTCAAAGCCCAGACCTAAGTTAAATTGAGAAGCACTTAATATAAATGAGACGTAAGATAAAAGGATAAGATTAAGTATCTGACAAATCAATAGTTAATGTCCCACTTTTTCTGTTCCAAGTCTTCAAACGCGTACAAAACAGAACAGTCAAATGAAGTGCTACAATCTACATTGCATTGTATTGAACCTTGATCAGTTATACAAAAAGTTACTCCGAATATTCATTTAGAAACACTAAACTCTGTAGTGTAAAATTTCCTTTTCATCAGAGTAATATTGTGAAGGATGAAATTGCAACCCATTCTATTTCAAGGGAAAGGAAGTTGTGCGTAATACGTTCTTAGAAATAATTTTTGGATCAGATCAATATCCGAGTGATATATTTAATATGAAAATTTTTTAGGACAGATTTGTTAAAGACGTCCGACAAACACTGAAGTAAAGATGGAAAGTGGTTTCATGGGAAGCACTGACAAATTGCGGAAGGAATATTATTACTGTACAGGTGCAGCTGCTTCACATTTGCCTCAATTTTACTTCAAATGTTCTGTGGTTTAAATAGTTCCATCTTATACAAGCATGCAAAAATGATCACTATCACCGTCAACTTCACAGCTTACAATACACGCCTTTAAAGGCCAAGTAAATGACGAAATCCTCATTGACACTCACTTAACATAAAATTTCATTTCTACACTTTCAAAGGAAACACGAAAGGTCCCTTTCACGGCCTCCAGCAAAATCCAGACTTGAAACGTCAAAGCAAGCCGCCCATCACGAGTTCAATTATCGGAGTCCCTTGGCATGACAGCGTCCAGGGCGCCGCGGCGTTGGGCGTCCGGGGGCGGGGCGCGCCCGTCGCGGGAGATGGTCAGCGCAGCCGCCCCGGCGGACGCGCCCCGCGCGCGGGAGACCACGGCGCGCGGCGTTCCCGCGCTCGCCACCGCGGCGCGCAGTGGGGCGGGAGGAGGCGAAAAGTCCCAGATCAAAAATACTTCAGAAGCTCCATTTCACTTGAAACGTCTCCTTCATCGTGCCCCGAAAGGGGGAAATCACCCAATCCATTCAGATTGATTGATTGATTGATTAGGGATTCCGGGCGCGTCAACTAACGAGGTCATTTGTCCCGTAAGTGTAGTGCATTTAGTGCAGGAGTTGGCGGTGATCTTCCTCCACGATATGGCGAGATCCGGCGCCGACCTACCGTTGACTAGCGGGGTTTTCCCAACCAGGTATCTCCCACCAGCGGGGCACCGCCCCAGCCGAGACAAGCTCTAAGCTCCCGACCGGTCTCCCGGAATATGTGATAGTGTAGTGTATGTTAGTGTGTGTGTGTTAGGGGTGAGGATAGAACAAGCAAGAGGAAGGAAAGATCGCGCGCGGCCTGTGGCCCGTTTGTTAGAGTACTGATCGCCTGGTGTTGATCGGAGAAACCACGGAAAACTACTGATCAGAGCAGCCGGCCGCTATAATTCTTCAGACAGCGACTGAATTCGACCTAGCTCACAAGCTAGTGCCGAAAGTGCTGCGACCGTCGAGACTCGAACCTATGACCTGCCAGTCAAAGGCACTGCAGTAACATCAATTGATACACTGAGCCACTGCTCCTGACCAATCCATTCAGTGCCAGTTGAACTTACACAAGTGATGCGCGGTGCACTTCTTCGCTTGCACAGTAAGAAGAGAGGTGTGTTTAATAATGCAAATGTTTTTGCTCTCTCAACTAGCAGAATCGTACGTGCTATGGATACGATACTGGGAGATATGTACTTTAAATCTGTATTTCTAAAAAAAATATTCCTTGAAAAATAATTTAACAATTCGAAGTAGAAACTTCACGTGTGGCAATGAAATTAAATTTTTTAATCCGGTTTTTCATATTGTCTAAATCCGGTCATCCATTTTGTCTTTTAGTTCTCTTCCGGGCATTTCCGAGCTATGCTATTAATTGAATCCAATTCTGGAATTAATCGAGTTTTCAAAACATTAATCACAGTTTGCCCATGTTTGCCTCATTTTGCGTTAAGGTACATCGTATATGATGATGCACATCTAATTTCGTTACCATTCCTACCTACAATATTAATTTTTTTTATTTTTCCTTCATGATCTGGTCCTGATTGCTCTTTATTAACAAGGAGAGATCTGTATGGCGTTAGTAAACACACTGAAAAGAAAGGAGGAGTGTAACCTGGAAGAACGAAAAGAAGTGTTTGACAGGCTGTTAATTGCATATAACCCACTGATTTTACAAATGGAATAGAGAAAAGTTATCACAAAGGCATTGGATCTAGAAGTTACATCAATTTAACATTGATTGGCTTTCAGTACAAATTCACTTTTTGAAGACGAGTCATATGGTGAAAGTTCTGAATTTGAAGCTATGTAAATAAATATTTACAGGTTAAACAGTTAAATAAGTCTTTATTTTATAAAAAATGTGTTTTTATTACCAAAAATTCCGAAAACGCTTAAAAGTACTTTCTGCCAACTTTTCCCTTTCTGGCCCCACTGTGCGGAGCTCCGGCCTCCAGGTCTCCCGGCCCAGTTCCGGCCGCCCAGCGGCAGCGGACCAGCGGCGCCGGGGAGGACGGGCTGAGGGCGGAGAAGGCGGGCACGTGGCCGCGAACCGGATGCGGCGGGGGAAATTGAGGATGATCTTGGGTGAAATGATGATGATTATGGTTCAAATGGCTTTGACAAAGACTTTCGTGCTACAGATAGAAGTAGATTCTTGACGAATGCAACGCAATTGAAGTCGTTCATAGCTAGGATTGCCAATCGTCCTCCATTTGGGAGGACAGTCCTTCATTGACGTCAACTGTCCTCGCGTCCTCCTTTGTATTTTACCTCTCCTCCTTTTAGTACATTTTTAACATTTGATGTCATTTATTTTATCACATGACTAACATCTGCTACGTTGTGTCGTTTATTAATTTAGAATATAAAACATGAATATCATTTTACTGAACGCTGACACACGCATGCAAGATAGTCTAGCGACTAAAATAAAAAGACACGCTCAGACCATCTTCCTCTGCATATTGTGAACGAATCTTTTCACTTGATTCGCAAATGAAGAGAAGAAAGAAATAGAGCTGACGTTAGTCTAAATTAAATATTTATTAAAAGAAATGTGTTGATGCGTTTTTTGTTGTTGTTTTTCTGCGCTCATCGAGTGACCCTTTTGATATGAACATTGCTGGCAACCCTGTTCATAGCATTGGATGAAGATACTGTGGCACAGTGCCCACGACACTGGTGTTAGGAAGATGAAGATATAGCTGGGGATAGAAGATCAGAATAAAAGGTGTTATGAGCTTCTATAAAGCTGGCGACTGCAGAAGGAGAATCTTTAAATGAAGGTAACTTGTGGATTGGAGGTGCATTTGGTAGTAATTCTTGAAATCAGTGCTGAATTAGTCATGAAGTCAGTGAGAAAAACGAGAACTGATGTGATGAAACATTTTATTTTATGATAACAGGCATAATGCCTCATGATAATACCTGGAAATGGGCGAATATCTTTGGTGGGTAGGTGATTGAGAAGATATGAAATGAGCGAGGATGGAACGATGGAGGAACGAGAAGCAGAGGAAATGGCAGAACCTCAATAAAATCTGCTGCGAACTTGCTTTGTCCAGCAGAAATTCGTCATGAATGGGCCGATATTTGAATACCAGGGCCAGGATTGAATACATGGTGTCTGATCGCTCTCCCACGCGCCGCCCCAGCTGAGGTAACGAGACGATTGTGAGCGACGATTCCGACAGAGGTAGCGGAGGTCTGGGATGGATCGCGGAATGGCAGGGAGATGGTGGACAGACATCGATAGTGTGAATGTGGAAGAGACGATGGGGAGTCAGTGCCAGAGGCAGAGTCAATGCCAGTGGAATAGTCAGTACCAGTGGCAAGAGTCAGGGCCATGGCAGAGTCAGGCCAGTTTTAAGTCGGTGTCAGTGGCAGTGGCAGTGTCAAAGCCAGTGCCAGTGGAAGAGCCAGTGTCAGTTGCAGAGCCAGTGCCAGCAGTAGAAAGAGTACCAGAGGCACTACCAGTTGCAATGGCGCGGCTACGAGGCGGCCGCGCGGCGCCGGGCGGGCACGCACGCTGGGCTCGCTAATTGGTACACGGGCCGCGTCCCCCGCGCCCTCGCCCGCCGCCGCCCAATAAAACGCAGCGCACTGTAACGCAAGGAGCCCGACCGCCGGCGCCGGACGGCGCCTCAAAGACGCTTCCATAATAAACTGACTCGTCCGACAACTTAATTATTGTCAGGCGATCGAGGGACTAGCGCCGTGTGAAACCACGCGCCCGCTCGCCGGTGAAAGTTAGCTCCTGTACTGCAATATTCCTTTGCTTTGGACAATAGAATTGTTTACAGCGCAAACTACTCACGTTTCTTGCATATACGTTGGTATTGGGTAGATATATAGAACTGTAGTAATTATTTTCTGAGCTTCCACATAGAAATGAGTTCCTTGTCAGAAGGACAATGTTTTGAACTCTACGTTGTTCACAAAGTTTTTAATCGTTTGTTTTCAAAGAAGTTCATGATAAACACTTCCTCAGTTGTAAGGTCAGACGGAGTTAATACAATACAGAAAAAATTGGGACTAATGTGATAACCTTTAAAAATTGTTACTTATTAATATAAAATATTAACCAAAAATAGCAAATAGTAGGAAATATATCCTATTATTAATGATAATATAGCAGAAACTCAAAATGTTGCAGGAATACAAAACAGAAAAAAATACTGTTGAGACACTAGACTCTAATGTATATCACTATAGCCCGCTCGTTGTGTCCTGATCTAAATCCTTAAACATATCAAACTCTATCACTGTAGCCCCATCAATCTATGATATTAGCCCCATCAGATAGGGCTACTTTGATACACAATTTTGATTTTATTAGGATTGTGGTAGGTTTTAATTTATATATTACTTTGTACAAGTCTTCGGCACCAAAAGCACATATTCAGTATTTTTTGTTTGTTACAAATGATATACAAGATTTGGTAAAAAGCTTCCATTCTGTATCATAAGAGCGCCGATTGACCCTTTTAATTTAAAAATGTTTTTAGAAACTCATTACATCAAAGTAGACAGCATGCAGATCTAACCGAAGTGTAGAGAGAAACAAGTCAAGTTACACTATATTAAAAACTACGATTTCCTTTTTGATTTCATCTCGCTGAACGTTAAGGTTCAATTCCTCTTTCATGAATTCACATTCTCAAATAAGAATTCTGAATATACAAGACACTTCCGGGCACAGTTCTTCCGACACATCGTACTACTCGACATATGGCTCCCAAATGAGCGATGTGATGCATGACGAGTCTAGCAACAAAACATCATTTTCTTTCACAGTTCCTTTTGTATACTGGCACACAACGGCAGCCTGTCATTTCGCCACGATTGTCTTATGTCGCTGCGGCAACCGGAAGTTGTGTATAATCGCGCGAGCTCCACCCAGACTGTCTAGCTGCCGTCACGTGGCTGCGCGCCGCCATTGAGGCCGCGTGACGTCACTCGCCGTAACGCTCCATCCGCCAAGCAGCACAATGTGAAGGATTTCGTTTTAATGCGAGGGCAGCCATTCGTTGTGCTCTCGCAGCGAACCGCTAAGGGCGCTCTCTCAATGCAGATCAAGTTGGCCGATCTTTGTGCTAGCGGCTTTTTAACACGAGTTAGCGCGCATGGAAATCGTATGCTTAGCATGTATACGGAAGTGCCCCCGAAACTCCTTTGTGTTTACAAGTTTTTGTTGAGAGGAGGACCAGGAAGAGATTCTCTACATCCGAGTTGGTAATCTTTATTATATGAAAACAAATTTAAATACAAAATGTGATGTTTACCAACTTGCTAGACCAAGGTTTCTATTTCAGTTCAATTTCTTATGCACAAATATTCGAAGTATAAGAAATGATACGAATTCTCTAAACTTTAAAAGTTAATGTATAGGCCTATATTATTTTTATAGATTAATGACATAAGGTGGTCTAGTAGAAGGTAAATTCTGTCCGACGTAAAATGGCGTGAAATCTTCCACAGAATTTTCTATTGGAGGCGTAGTAATGTGATTCCAGGTAACTATGCCCTAGAAATGACAATTTAAGTCTTCTTATTTAAGTCTTCTTCAGTCATCTGAAAGATGCACGCAAAAGAAACGTATCCATCGCATCAAAATAAATCTTCTGATTCTTTATCGGCTAAATTTATAACTATATTCACTGAAAGAAATGCGATTGATGCAACTAAGCATAACATCAAATCTTTTATTCTCACTCGCAAATAACTTTTAAAGGGTCTTGGAGAGAGGTGTTTCTACATCAAGAAGCTTTTTCATGCCCTCACTATTTCATCACTATAGTTCTAGAAAACTATTACAAAACCAAAGAATGCTTTCCCGTACATTCTTTTAATTCTTCTTGTTCTAATATATGTACTGTATTACTTTCGTGACATTTCCTTTTTTAACAGAATTACACGCATTTTCACAAGAACTTAGATACTGCATGGATATATGACTGCTCCTTCCCCTTCAGCGAATGCGCCATCTCGTGCTTGTTTATGTCTGAAAATATTATTTTCATGTTGCTTAACTACTATTTTTGAGTCTTACGTTGAAGAATATTTGGTTTTGCAGATTGTAGCCACTCAGTTGAAGTCACTGGCGCAAACAGTGTGGAAAACGATTCTAACTAAAGCATGCTTTTATCGTTATTCTTAGAATCTCATCCAATATAGACTAAAATTATGAATGTTATACCCAAACCTCGACTACTATGTCAGCTCCTAAAATATTCAGTGCTCCCCCGTCAAAGAAGCATAATTTTAAGAAGAATAAAATGAAGAATACTAGCGTAGATTTTTGTGATGTTTTAATGAACTAGCGATTATTTGTTCTGTGGGTAATTTGTTCTGATGAGGAGCACTTTACACATTGACACAAGAGATACATCAAACCTATTATAAAACCATGAGTAAAGAAACAAGAATACCCCAGTACTCCTAATAATAATTCAAACAGCTTCCATGCATTTTTAATAATGGGTTACTGAACTGCTACCGGAGATGATTTCTAAGTGGAACATTGCTGATTTAATGAGTGACATTTGAGAACTGCAATCCTCTCAGTTCACTCTTCTTGTCCGGCTTCAGTCACATCGTCCATTATAAGGGCAAGGAAAACATCAAATCCTTTCCTCTCCAGCCTTCTCCTTAATGGCACCTGCAGTTCGGCTACAGTGCGCGCAGGAACCGCGTGTTAATGTGCGGGGCCTGGGGGCTGGTGTGAGTAACAGTACTGGACAGCACGCCGCGAGCGAACAGTGGGTGATGGTTTGATTATTCGCCAAATAAGCAAAATTCTAAATTTTCGTAGTAACATTGGTTTCATAATTTTGAATAGAGAGAGAAATCGAAAAAGTACAGGAGATCGAAAGGTTGAAATTAAAATCGTTCGTTCTGTTCGAAATCGTAAATTGGGAGGTAGTGAATAATGACAAGATGTCAAAATTTTTTCTCATGGACAATATTAGGAATTTTTGAAACTACTTTAAATTTATTGGAGTCCAATTACACTCGTAGAGCAAGGCGAAGCAAAGAATGTTTTAAAAAAAGTTTATTTTGTAATTTACTTGTGATTTAATGAGTAAGCGGTCAAACTATATGCATGTTCTCCTAATTTATTCGATGACAATATGAGACATTCTGACACTTTTTTACGAGACAAGTTTTTAGTTGCTTATAATAAGTATTTCCGATATTATTGCGTAAATGTGACCATGAGTTTTAGAATTATTATAGAATGTGCATCTACGTGCATAATATACGAAGTTCCATTGATGTAGGCCTGTGTAAGATGATACATGTAGACACTGATGCAAATATATAATTTAAGCACACGTAAGTGTACTTAAATTAAAAGTAAAGTACTAAGAAGTAAGAGTAAAAAACTCAACAAACTTCCGGCACTCCTCAAAATAGAGCCGACGAATCCTTTCATTACCAAAAACACACAAAGAACAACTGAAACTGACGGGGCTAGTAACGGATTTCATTGACTATCGCAAAGGAAGTCATACAGCATGAAAAGAAACACTCTTACCATTCTATACGCCAATTCTGATTCTATTCGAAGCGGAACTTCCGAAGAAGCGTTGACCTTCCGCGAGGCGTTTTTGCCCTACACTTTAACCGGAGGAGCCACCGCGCGGCGGCGGCGGCGCAACAGAACACGAGGCGGCGCGGCGCTGCGCGGGGCGGCGCGAATCCTGACAGCTCTCGTGAGGCGGCGCGCAGGGCACCTGCGGCTAATGGCGGCGCGAGGCGTTCACGCGCGGCTCGGGCGCACCGCCGCAGACGGACCGGAGGGGGCGCAGCGGGCACGAGAGGGGGGAAATCGATGGCCGAAATCCGTCGTCTGTAATTAGCGATCAGGGATAATTCGAAGAAAATCAACTTGTATTTAATGAATTATTTATATTCGTCATTAAAGCACTAGATTTTTCATTGATTGGCAGACAAAAGATACACTAAGGCCATTTTGTTTACGTTCCTTGAAATATATTAATTTTAAAACATAAAAGCTATGTGGGTATTTAGATTAATTTGTTTGTGGACAGAAAATTTAAGGACTAGGATAATAAATTTAAGGAATAATAAAAAAAACTAAATAAAATTATATATCACTTGGTAAGATGGCAGGGGGAAACATCGCTAAGGGAGTAGTGTCGTAACGACATCTGATCAAAAGATCGCGGGTTCCAGTCCCGCCTCGGGTATGGTTGTATTTGTGTTCGTCCTTTCATCCCGTATCATCACGATATCTTTTCATCTTCACAGTTACCATAACGTTAACTTCAACAGTGGTCGCTAATGACCTAGATGTTAATGCGACCGTGAAAAAAAAGGCAGAGAGAAGTATTTATTATTTCAAAACCATAATATTAGAAATTTGTTGGAAGAAGTTTTTTAAATAAAAAGTGAGCATTTCAATAACCTCAGTAGAAGGTCATCAACTCTTTTATAATCGTTATCAAAATGTTATTTCCAGACAATTCATCCTTACACATTTCTTCGATAACCGAATAAACTTTGTTTCGGAGAATATTATAATCCGACTTAAAATGTTGAACGTCTTGCAACATAATGAATGCTTAGCAAACAGTTAATACATATGGCTATGAAACGGGGTTTAGCCACATGTCATGTGGAGTTTATAGGCAAATTATAAATTAATAAGAAAGAACGTCCAATTTTACTGCTGTTTTTAATAAGACACAAGATAGAAAAATATTACACCTTTTGAATTATCTCTATTCCTATGATGTGCATTAATTACAACTAGTGATTCTGAAATATTTTTTCCTTCAAAACTATACAAAAAATAAGAAACTTTATGAAATACGAATCATTTTCATTAGCAGTTTTTCTCTTGGTGTGTCCATGAAATTTTCTTTTTTTCCAAAATCGGAAGCACTTGCCAATTTTTATGTTGCCATAAGAGGATAGAAATAATATTTTTCATGACAAATTATAGTAACTCATACAGTCATAATTTTACATTATTAATGAAAAGATGTTCGAATGTAGCAAATACTTTAAAAGTAAAAAATATTATGTATCATTTATAATAATATTTATGCAATAATTAGAATCACGCAAACCGAAGCATATTTATAACTTACAAGAAAATAATGATGCATTCCAAGTTCTTAGATTTAGGCTGCATGTAGTGACCTACGTTTTGTAAAAATTAAAACAGCAAATATTTCTACCTTAACGAATTTACTACTATTTTCGAATATATTATTATCTGCCGGTTGAGATAGTTTAGAGTAATAGTTGTTGTCACTCTAGTGTGTGTAATTGGGAGGCGGTAGGATTTGTAACTCAACGGAGCGGGATATTCGACAATAGCTTAATCACTAGGTCAAATTCATCCGCTATTTGCAGATGAAGTGCAACGACTGACTGTTCTAATTGGTAGTTTTCCTTGGGTTCTCCGATCTATAGCAAGTGAATGCCAGGACACTACTTTAACAAAAACAAACGGGCCACGGATCGCATGTAATATTTTATAGTATATATAGTATATAGTATATATATATATATAGTTTATAGTATATATATAATATATATATAATCGCATGTAATACTTGTGATCTCTCCTTTCTCTCTCTCTCTCTCTCTCTCTCTCTTCTCTCTCTCTCTCTCTTTCTCTCTCTCTCTCTCTCACACACACACACACACACACACACACACACACACACACACACACTACACTACCACACATATCGCCTGATCAGTCGAGGGCTTGGAACGGGAGTCTCGCAGAGGAATATACTTGGGAGGGGACGGGTAGGTCGGTGCCGGGTCTCACGTTGCAGCGGGGGAGGGACTCTACGATATCGCGGAATATGAAATATGAACCCTTACTGGACTAATGGCATTAGCGGTTGGCGCACTCAGAAACAAAGTAGATCATCGCCCTATTTTCTAATTATTAATTCAGTATAACGGAGGTATCAATCACAAAGCACTCCGCCATCCTCAAACATGGACTGCCACAAAAGAGAATTTTGCAAGACGGGAAATCCATTCTCGTGGTAAACATTATCATCAGTAGGAAATAACGTATCTTCAAAAAAATGAGTTTTTGCGTCTCTTACAATCGAAAACATATGTTAAAACTAGGAACTAATTGGAATTGAATACCTCTAACAGGATATGAAAGATTTTATTGAATATCTGTTTGTCTCTGAGTCTATTTTTGCTTTTATAAATATTACAAGACAGTACGACGTTTACTAATACATGAAATCTTATTGAAGCCTATCAAACGAATATGTATTACACGTCTTTATCTTCAAAGAAAACTAAAGCTTCCTAATTAGTCTTACAATATAACCCCGTTATTTTACTGACATATTTATATTATTTAAACGAGTTTTAGGAATGGGAAATGTATGGCAATGATAACGCCATGTGGATAAATAATTAATTTTTCATGACATTCAATGTAGCCTCATTATACACATAACCTCCAAATTCTAAACAATTACGTCAGTTGATTCCTGACATATTTGAAATAACTTGAGAAAAAATTAACCGCTACTTTTCTGCCATATTATTTTGGGACTATGAATATTGTATTTTTGCTCATTGTGGTTAGTGTTGGATTTGTTTTTAGTGATGGCGACAAAAACTACGTAAAGTGAAAGTTATAAGCACACTTGTCGTAGACGACAAAACAGGGAGAATGACGGGACCAGTCAATCGAAATCCCGTCATTTGATGCCGGCGCACGCGCAATACAATACTCCCCAGAACTGTCGTGTTACGGCTTTCAAATCAACAACTTGCGAAAACCCTCTAATATCTCTGTTGCCACTAGGGAATATACTATTTTGTGTTGAAACGCATTTGGAAATGAAGAAAAGTCCGCTTCGCTCGCTTTCGGCGCTTATCTGGGGCCCAAGGGTACGACGGCGCCCAAGGCATGAGCGGAGTGGGTGGAGCAGGGCGGGGCGGGACGGGGTGGGGCGGGGCTGAGCGGGGCTGGGCGGGGCGGGGCGGGGCAAGGAGGGGCGAGGGAGGGGAGGGACGTGGGGGGGGGGGCGGGGCGGAGAGGGTCAGCACGCGAGATTTACTTAAGCGCATCGCACAGCGGCGGCGAGTGCCTAAAGCATTTGGGAATGAAGAAAAGTCCGCTTAGCTCGCTTTCGGCGCCAATCGGCCTATTGTGCGAGGGTGGTCGGGGGATGATGCGCGCGAGCGTGCGGAGCGGAGCGGGTAGGGGGGCGGGGGGGCGGGGCGCGGTGGAGAGGGGAGGGCCTGGGAGAGACGGAAAAGAGGCGTGGCGGGGCGAGATTCACTTAGGCTCATCGCACGGCGGCAGCGAGTGCCTAACGCGTTTGGAAATGAAGGAAAGTCCGCTTAGCTCGCTTTCGGCGCCAATCGGCCCATTGTGCGAGGGCGCCCGGGGGATGGCGCGCGCGCGAGCGAGCAAGCGAGCGAGCGTGGCAGGGCGGCATGCGAGATTCACTTAGGCGCATCGCACGGCGGCGGCGAGCGCGCTGCTTAGGCCGTTGATGGATGCGGGGGCGGCCCCGACGCCCCTAATGAGGCGCGCCGCCTGCCCACTCGGCGCAGGACAAGAGATGGGCTTCGGAACTGCGCCCTAATACTATTGCTGAATAAGAAGGAAAATCTTTATAATAATAATGATAATAATAATAATAATAATAATAATAGTAATAATAATAATGATTTACTCCAAACTTATTTTACAGAAATAATGTACTTTGTTGTTTCTTGGAATTACTGACCATCAGAAACCAGTTGTGATGGTTAGCAATACTGAGTTTACAATTTATTATGTCTACTTCTACATAGTATTTTTTATATGTGGCGTGTTTTTTTAACAATATTCTTATTACGGTTGTAGTTGACCATTCACGACGATTAATAAATTACGGAATGTGGTTCACGGGATTGGTCAATTAATGAAACACATTCTTAGTTGAAAATAGTGAAGAATGAGTCAAATGGGCTAATTGATACTTTCGTAAATGATTATTGTAGCAAAAAAAGGAAACCCTGTGGGAATCCGGAAAATTTTATCGAAACACACGGAGAAGAAATCTGCAGAAGTAATCTTCGCACTTTAAATTGCTTGCTCTATTCGCTTCGTTATCACCTCACATTTGCATGCTTACTCGCCCCAATTGACGAAACAATGACAGCTTTCAATAGATTAATTGCAATATAAGGAAATAAACAAAATACGCCAAATAATCGTTTATTGTATATTTGTTTCAGACATTATTAATATTTATTGTTTGTACTATACAACCGGTTAATAAGAACAAGGTAGAACATATCTAGGGCTTCCTACTTTTCCTTAAAAATATCACATTTTGCTGAAGATAAACTTCCAATGAGTGTTTAAATGAATAGCATTTTTATTTTAAATATATAGTGGTTTACAGCCTACTTGTAAAGAAGTACGCGTGTAATCGAGGTGACATACCGGGGAAAGTTGATTTATTACCAAGTTGCTTTGATTTAATTTACTTGGTTAAAAAAACTCTTTGATATACCAAAATACGGGATTATAATTTGTAGGATAATTATTAGAATAAACAGCTAATGAGTATAAAAAGTCTGGAATATTTAAAGTAGATTAAGAATAATACTACTTAATGCAGTAATATGTTCAGAATAGGACCTAAAATGATGGATAATTTTGTTTGTTAAAAAGGCTCAAAAAGTATTAACGGACACTTAATAACTAGGCATACTATGAAGAATGGCTCCTGTATTTTTAAACATGTTTTATTTCTTTACGAATATTTGCTAAACCAGGAGCTGACTTGTTTTGCACCAAGACACTCAGCTAAACCTAATTTCCAAAGTTTATCTATTTACGTTTTTTTCTAGTTTTAAGTATCAATCAGGAATCTATATATTTAAAGCCCTAAGGGTGTTCGTTTAGATATAAATTTAAGCTCTCTATTCAATCAAATTTCGTATTTTTTGCTTTAAATGAAAGATAGTTGGTCCCAGGTGTGTTATCTTTTGCTCTTATTCTGAACTACAAGGATAATTTTGAGTACTTTTCCTTTCTGAAAAATTGCATATTTTAGATACGTCACTTTGAAAATATGCTCTTCAATTGCTTTCATAAAAGTTATTTTCAGAAATTAATTGTGATAGAAATCGTACTCTACGAATACTGGAGGGTCCATTCTTTAGTATGCCAGTGCCTAAGCTTTATGAAATAGGAATGGATGAATGATTTTGATACAGTGATTATTATGAAGTAATTATATATTATTAAGAAATGATGAAAGGGGGAGAAGTAGCAAGTATATCTCGCTACAAATTCCGAATGAATTGACCGGGATTGATCCCCGTTCCCAGAGGCAAACATCATTTCATTAGAGATCTAAAATCAACATATTTAATTCGTTTTAAAATGTACAGTGAAATGTTAATATTATAAACTAGCTAAAGTACCCGGCGTTGCTCGGGCAATACTTACAGTAAATTATTATACAGGAAAAGGAATTCAATCTTTTCATGCCCTGCGGCGGATTCTATTCTCTCTTCCATTGAATCTCTTCTCCGTCCTACTCCCTGCCATGCTCTGCACAGCCACGCCACCATAGCTGTCTTCTCTTGACCCCCATTTGGAAATTTCCGGATTACCTCGCTCACTTTTCCACAAATAATTACATTTTTATTAATAATAAAATAATTACATTATTTGCAGTTCCAGTTTCTAAACATTCACTGACTAAAACTAAAACTAAAAGCAATAAACAAATCTAAACTACAAAATAAAATACTTGTAGACTCACATATATAATTTTTGTGGAGTTTTATATAATATTCCAACACTATCAATAAATTGTCACGTTGTAAAACTTATCCTATTTTTATATTTTTCTTCTATTGTATTCATAAAGAAAGTTTTGAAATTGATCTGTCAACTCGTGACCTTGAAGGGACTTACTGTTTTAAGCTGAGTATAACATGCGGAAGTTCATGCACGGGTACGGTAGTAAGTAGATCCGGAGTAATAGTTATAGATGTCATAAAGTAATTAATGAATCATATTCATAAAAGTAAATGAAAATACTTGTATGCATTCGGAAACATAATTACTACTTTTTATAATTCTGATGACGACAAAAATATATATGTTTAATGTCCTATATGCTAGTAACATGTAGTATAAAACTTATTTGCTGAGAAATTAATTCATCATACGACTGATACGTTAGAAAACTAATGATCCACCAATGTGTGTAAATTATAAATTGACAATGCACTCAGACACATAACAAAACAATATTAGCAGCATTTTTTATCTCAAGTGATAGAGATTATGGATCCTGAAATATGAATAATAGAAACCACGTACTTCCAGATATTATTTGCTTAGACAAAAATATTTTTAAAAGAATTACTTTTTTAGAAAAATATGAATGAACTCATTCATTGGGAGTAATTGATATGCAAAACAACTGTATAGATTAGTCTTAATATGTAAATGATCATTACTAATTTACTCACTAATGTTCAAAATTCCTTCGCATATTGAAGAAAAAAGTTTACTGGATGTACTGAAAACATATACATACATATTTTCCATTTTACCATTTTGAACCTAAGATCTGTGTAAATAGTCAAATATAGTCCTAATGACCAGCTGCCCTGCTACTTAGAGAATTATTCAGATTTCTCCCCTGAGTGAGTACTCGATCACCTGAGTGAGCAAGTCGATCTTCCCTCTGAGTAGTCGATTCAAAGTTTTAGTAGACTGCCCATCTCTTGGCATTTGTAATCTGTTTGATAGTTGTGACACTCGTTTCGTCAAACAATTAAGTTGTCACAAATTTATATAAAAGAAGACGTTGTTTAGATTGTATACGATATCTATGTATTGTGCATTGTACATTACTGTATATTCTGTGTTGTATATTATTGTATTTTTTATTCTTTCAACCTACCTCAATTAATAAACACTTGCAAACTCGCAATGATTTCTTGCCACTTTGATGATAACCTAGACAAGAGGCAGTCATGAACATTGACATTCTTTACCACTTCAGTTACGGCTTTCTTTCAAATGTTCACACAGGGACCTTACATAATCTTATTCAAACTCCAATGAATTTCGTAATAATACTGGACATTGATGAAATCAGTAGTAGATCTCAGACGTCATCCTCTGGTGGCGCGCAGCTAAACTATTGATGCACTCTTGAATCTGTGATGTAAAGCTAGGCGAAAAATGTCGAGAAAATTAATTTTTTTTGAAAATATATTACTGTTTATGTTTGTAAATCATAGCCTATAGTACTCCAGAACTTTAAAGGATGCTAGTACAAAAGTTTCATTGGCATTGGTTCAGTAGATTGAGAGATTACCGCGCTGCAAGACAACTCACTTCTGTCTTTATATATTAGTATAGATAATACTCTATCTTCGTGATCCTTTTGTTTTCATATAAATTATAAATCCAATTACACTTTTTGCTGTCATTTCTGAGAAAGTAAAGAAAAATAGTTTATTTAAGAAGGAAGTTTTGAACTCAATGTTCATATTGATATCAACATCAAACATACATTCCTTTAGCTTAAACTGAAATTAACTATTCATTTATTTCTCATTCGTTAAAAGGTCTTTTCTAGGTTGGCTTTAGTGTATTAAGCGAGCTCACAGTGGACGAAAAGCGACAGCGGCGGCCATCTTTAAAGGCGGCGTGGCCTAACTTGTGACGCATGGCCCCCTCCGCCATACTCGTGCTCTGATTGTGCGGAAGTGGCGTGTCACTTGTCTGGAGATGGGCAGGAACACACGGAGAATGAATAGCTCACGTGCACGCTTGGTCGAGAGGAGGGGGGCAGAGGAAGTGGGGAATCATGGGAGTTGCTGGCCTCCACGTAACTTCCGTTCATCCTTAAGGCCAACTTCTACAGAATGACGCGTTTTCCCCCTTCCACATTATATTCCACGAAGGGCATGCACGCTAGCAAATACAGAAACAGGAAAGACGAAGCCCGATTATAACTAAGTACCTTGTTTTTATCGGGCCATTGTTGAGTTTAACGAGGTCCGAGGTGGTCTGTAGGGGTCGTCTGGTCCCTCCTAAAGCACTAGCATAATTAACGTCCGGTTGAGGTTTCTTTCATTCTTTTGAAGATGCCATTGAAGTTATATTTTCATTCAAGCTGCGAAGGGATTCGTTCAAAGGTGCCGTGAATGCAAGCACACAGTTGTCTTATTCCGATGAAATGATAGAAAAAATCTACCAGGAAACATTTAGGGAATACAAAGGGATTTGAAAGTCAAGATGATAAGCACCTCGCCCTCGTCCCTCAACGAAATCCAGAAATAATATTGTTGGTAATTCTATTGTACGCTCCAAGGCTAATGGGACATTTTCCCGTGAAACAAGTTTTATTGTTTCATTTTAGAATTTAAGAAAAGAATTAAAATGATAGAAGTGGCATTGAACATTATCTCCTTGACGTCATAAAATAGAATAATTATTCTTAAGAACGAATAAAACCTGACCCATAAGGAATAGGATAAACCTTGAGAATAGTGCATTGCTTAAAATAAGTAGAAACTTATTTAAAGATCTTATAGTCACCTAGCCACGTGAACTGTGGCTATTTAAACATGCAGTACTGAAATGGTATACACAATTTATATTAAGTTGTCTCCTTATAATTATGATATACCAGACTAATAACTGAAAAATTACATTGAATATCACGATTGTAGAAATAAGGGATCGTTGGAAGTCATAGAGTACTGAGTGTAAAACAGGATGAACAACAATTAGAGACCTAATGAAATATGCGGAGAAAAGCTCTTCATTGTTCATTTTTCAATGGTTACAGTTAAGACAGTTCAGTTTGTCTGAATCTCACAAGATCTTACCATCTGATTTTGGATTCAAGTTGATAAGTAGCATATTCCCTGAGTCTTCTACATAAATTGCAGGGGTCACATAAATATTGTGATGAAACGTGATTGAAACTTCTATGTTATTTTACCATTTCTCACTTATTATTTTACATCGTCTACTATGGTAAAAAACGATAGTTTATAGAGTATTTTCTTCAAGGATCACTTCATGGAAAAACAAAAGGGAAGTATCGGTATTTTAGTAATTTCCTTGTCCAACGGAATCTTAAAAGGAAAACATGATAATAATAATAATAATAATAATAATAATAATAATAATAATAATAATAAGAAGAAGAAGAAGAAGAAGAAGAAGAAGAACAACAACAACAACAACAACAACGAGTGCTACTGTTTTTTATTTTAGTTGTAATATTTTCTGGGATTCCTTGTTGGGATTCCTAGGATACCTTGTTGGTGTATTCCAACTCATAATTATAATTACGAAAATATAAATTCATAATAAACATCCCTATTCATGTTATGGATGTGTACTTTCTTGCACAGCTTTTTACTAGAGTATTTGACAGAACGTCCCCCCTATTTTACGCCCAACCCTCCAACAAAAGTTTCTTTCAGCCAAGAAACAAAATGGCGCTGAGCACAGCGTTTGGAGGTGGCAGTTGGTCGTGGCGGTGGCGGGGCTTGGCGACGGCACGGCGGGGCGGCGCCGCCGCCGCCGCCGCCGGCGCGCGGGCCTGTGACGGCCGCTCCCTCCATAAAGGCCGAGATGAGACAATCAGGAGTCGGCCGCGCGCCCGCGCTGCGCCCCACCCGGCGGTGGGTGGCGTCGGGGCGCTGCATAATGACCCATTCATCTCCCGGGGAGGCGGACGCCCAGCCCTCGCGCCCGCGCCGCGCCATGGCCGCTCTGGGCGCCTCGCCTCGCCTCGCCTCGCCTCGCCTCGCCTCGCCTCGCCTCGCCTCCTCGCCTCGCCTCGCCTCGCCTCCCCTCGCCTCGCCTCGCCTCGCCTCGCCTCTCGCCTCGCCTCGCCTCGCCTCCCGCCTCGCCTCGCCTCGCCTCCTCGCCCCTCGCCTCGCCTCGCCTCGTCTCGCTTCGCCTCGCCTCCTCGCCTCGCCTCGCCTCGCCTCGCCTCGCCTCGCCTCGCCCCCGCCTCGCCTCGCCTCCCCCCGCCTCGCCTCGCCTCGCCTCGCCTCGCCTCGCCTCGCCTCGCCTCGCCTCGCCTCGCCTCGCCTCGCCTCGCCTCTGCCTCGCCTCACGCCTCGCCTCGCCTCGCCTCGCCTCGCCTCGCCTCGCCTCGCCTCGCCTCGCCTCGCCTCGCCTCGCCTCCCTCGCCTCGCCTCGCCTCGCCTCGCCTCGCCTCGCCTCGCCTCGCCTCGCCTCGCCTCGCCTCGCCTCGCCTCGCCTCGCCTCGCCTCGCCTCGCCTCGCCTCGCCTCGCCTCGCCTCGCCTCGCCTCGCCTCGCCTCCCTCGCCTCGCCTCGCCTCGCCTCGCCTCGCCTCGCCTCGCCTCGCCTCGCCTCGCCTCGCCTCGCCTCGCCTCGCCTCGCCTCGCCTCGCCTCGCCTCGCCTCGCCTCGCCTCGCCTCGCCTCCTCGCCTCGCCTCGCCTCGCCTCGCCTCGCCTCGCCTCGCCTCGCCTCGCCTCGCCTCGCCTCGCCTCGCCTCGCCTCGCCTCGCCTCGCCTCGCCTCGCCTCGCCTCGCCTCGCCTCGCCTCGCCTCGCCTCGCCTCGCCTCGCCTCGCCTCGCCTCGCCTCCTCGCCTCGCCTCGCCTCGCCTCGCCTCGCCTCGCCTCGCCTCGCCTCGCCTCGCCTCGCCTCGCCTCGCCTCGCCTCGCCTCGCCTCGCCTCGCCTCGCCTCGCCTCGCCTCGCCTCGCCTCGCCTCGCCTCGCCTCCCTCGCCTCGCCTCGCCTCGCCTCGCCTCGCCTCGCCTCGCCTCGCCTCGCCTCGCCTCGCCTCGCCTCGCCCTCGCCTCGCCTCGCCTCGCCTCGCCTCGCCTCGCCTCGCCTCGCCTCGCCTCGCCTCGCCTCGCCTTCAACTCTCGCCTCGCCTCCGCCTCCGCCTCCGCCTCGCCTCGCCTCGCCTCGCCTCGCCTCGCCTCGCCTCGCCTCGCCTCGCCTCGCCTCGCCTCGCCTCGCCTCGCCTCGCCTCGCCTCGCCTCGCCTCGCCTCGCCTCGCCTCGCCTCGCCTCGCCTCGCCTCGCCTCGCCTCGCCTCGCCTCCCCTCGCCTCGCCTCGCCTCGCCTCGCCTCGCCTCGCCTCGCCTCGCCTCGCCTCGCCCCCCCTCGCCTCGCCTCGCCTCGCCTCGCCTCGCCTCGCCTCGCCTCGCCTCGCCTCGCCTCGCCTCGCCTCGCCTCGCCTCGCCTCGCCTCGCCTCGCCTCGCCTCGCCTCGCCTCGCCTCTGTAACGTCCACGTTACCTTGCCTTATTAACTGGCCGTTACAACTTTGTATATCCATACAACATCCTTTTTTTTTATGTTGTATCTTTATCTTGTTGTTTATTATATTCTTTGACGTTCTTCACTTTCAGATATCATATGAGATAGATTCTTTCTTTTAAAATAACAATTTATTTCACCTTTCAGAGTTACATACAATTCATAAAATTTTCCTAATTTCAACTTTTTATCAACATCGTTTTCGTCTTTCAATCTCTCAACCTTTTCATATCAATACTTTCTGTTACTATCGTAACCTTTAACAATGTTTCCAATATTTGTTTACAACTCATGGTAACTTTGGCAAATCCGCCAACGAAGTTGAAACGTTACAAACACCTCCCTCTTTCAAAATTTTGGTACCTTGGTGCCAAAATTTATAATCTTATAATCAAAGTCTAAAATTTAATATACAATAATAACTTTTATTTTATGACAACTAGATTAGTCCGGAAATGAATTTGCGGAACCTTTGTAAACAATCAGCATTTCCATGTGCCTTTCCATGTCTATGCTGAATCTAGACGTTATATGCTTGAAATTTTAAACTCCATTTTAAAAATTTTTACAATTTGCATTTGTTTTTTCTTTATATATTTGAGGTTAACTCTTTCTCCAATTTATGACACAGAAGACTATCTTTATCTGCAACTAGCTACTGAAGAGATTCCAATTCAGTATTATAAACTTTATTGACAGAATTCAATTTCCCCGCAAGGAATTAATGTTTTCTGCAATTCAAATTATCATCACGTATCCTTTGAACAGTACCAGTGAGCCGGAAACTACTGCCACTTTTGACGAAAGTTCTTCATCTTTCAAAAATTATTTCTCCTTTTAAAAAGTTACTTTACTCTCAGTATCTAAGTTTCCTATCTTCTCCTCAATTTCTTTCCTGAAAGACTCACGTTCTAAATGAATTAATTCTGAAGATTTTCCAATTCATTTTGCAAATACAATATCTTGCATTCATTATCAAAGTTATCTTTTGAAACGTATTGATTGTTTCAGATAATTTGTTGATTTCTCCCATTTTCTCATCAGATTCTGGTTCTTGGCAGCAATTTCGTCCCTTAATTCAGAATTTTTTATTATCCTCACCGATTATCATTTCCTTTTCTATCATACTATCTTTCTCAACAAGTAATGTTTTCTTGTTCTCTATTTCTTCCTCAAAACCGATACTCTTTCCTTCAATTCAATAATCTGTTCTTCTCCAGATTTGACTTCATCCTTCAAAGATAAACATTCCAAATCAATTGAAGTCTTGCAAACAGATGGTTCAGAATCATTTTCTTTCAAAACTCTATCTTCGTAAAATTTGGTGAAATTTTTATTCGTCACCCTATATCATACGATTTTCTTTTTCCATGGGTTCTTCATTCTCTTCAGACTCTTCTTTCCCGTTTTTTTCTTATTATTTTTGACTTCCTCTCCCTTCATTAACTTTTAAAACCTTAATTTCATCCCCTAAGATCTCTACCCAAATTCCCAAATAAATTTTCAGTTTTTTTCCCCAAATATATACTCTCTCCCCCAACTTACCCAAAAACTACTACCGTTTTTCCAAAAAAGCCCAAAATTTCCCCAGATTTCTACTTCTGCAAAGGGGCAAACATTGGGTTTTTTCTTTGGGGAGTACTTTGAACTCCCCTCCAATAAAAATTTCTTGTCTAACTTTTTTTCTTCCAAATTAAATCTATAAAAAGCCCCAAAGAATCACATAAAATTTTCTTTTTTTTCCATTTATAAAAATTTGAACGTAAAAGGTGCTAAAAATCTTTCTGGAATTTTTTAAACAATTAACGTGCCCCAGATCCTATATTCTTTTAAACCTTTTTTTTTTTATTTTTGGGAAAAAAGGGTTTTATTTTCCCCTATACCTTAAAAAATAACAATGTACTTCTTTCCTTTTTTCCCGAACCCTTTCCCCTAAATTTCCTTTTTTGTATAAACTTTTTATTATTTTTCCTTTTAATTTTGGTTTCTCATAAATTTGGTAGTATAAACTGTTTTAAAATCTTATTTCTTTGTTCTAGTAAATATTGATCACAATTTTTTAAATTTTAAAAAATTTTTCTCTAGTGATGTCAAAATTTTTCCCTAATTCTTCAACTATTCACGGGGTTTTGTATATTTAGCCCCTTTTTGCTAACTAGATGCTCTTTAACTAAAAAACGGAACGCATCGTTTTTTGTTCCGTTTTTAAAGAAATTTTCCTTTTTTTCCCCTCAAATGGTATACATTTACGCCTTCTAACCAACCATTAAGACTTTTTTTGGCTCATAAGCAAAAAATCTTTCCACTTTTATCTGGTGTTTTTCTGAATCAAAGAAACTCTGTTGTAATTTTTTTGCCGGGGGACTTTGTATTTCTCAATAATATTTTTACTATTTTCATCATTCTTTTCTTCCCCTCCATTTCTCTCGTTATTATTCCCATCTGTCCCCCCAAATATTTTCATTAACAAAGGTCCCCCTTGGGCTTTAGAAATGTCATCAACGAAACTTTTCCCAAAATTTTTGAAGGTATAAAAAAATCATTTTTATTTGATTAAATTTTTTCCCCTAATTGAGTTTCAATTTAATTTTTACTTTTTAATCCCTAGGTTTAAATTTCCTTTCATTATTTTTTGTTTTTTTTTCAGTATTTTTCCCTCACCTTACATTTTCAACTCAATTTTTGCCAGTTCAATTTCGTTTTCCTTTGTAATCTATCCTCCTTTCTCGTTTCCCCCCTTTCAATTTTTGTGTTTCTCCTTTGAATCTTTTCCCCCCTTTCCCCGTTCCTCCCCTTTTTAAATCATCCTCTTTTCCCCCTTTACCGTTTCTAAATCCCCCTTTTACTATGTTTTATCATAATCCTCTTTTCCCAAAATTTTTTTTTAATATTCTTAACAGTTTTTTTCCCCCGAAACCTCCAAATTCAATTCCCCAGCTAAATTGATTAATTGACTTTTTTTTACATTTGTTTAAAAAATTATCTTTTTTTTGACCCCGTTCGACAGAAAACACTTAAATTAATCTATCTAAACCCCGTTTCCCCACATCGGGTGTCACCCGTTTCAAAACTGACGGGTTTTTAAACTTTTCAAAATCTTCCCGATATGGGTTTAAAAAATTCCCGATTTCTCCTTCTATAAAAGTTTCCTCCCCCAAAAACCACCACACTTACGTCTTGATTCAACCCCAGCAAAACACTGATTCTTTAACACTCTTTCCCCCGAACTTCAAATCCCGGCACAAACCCCTTGTTCCCCAAATTGTTGCAACCATTTCTTCTAAAAATTTCTACGTGTTCCACCGCTTCTTCTTTAAAAATTTTTACGTCGGCCCAAACCCCTTCTTCAACAATTTTCCCTCTACCATCCCCAATTTTGTAACGTCCCGTTACGCCCCCCTATTAACGGCCCTTACAACTTTGTATATCCATACAACATCCTTTTTTTATGTTTTTATCTTTATCTTTTGTTTATTATATTCTTTGACGTTCTTCACTTTTAAAATATCATATGAGATAGATTCTTTCTTTTAAAAAAACAATTTATTTCACCTTTTCCCGAGGTTACCCCAATTCATACAATTCCCCAATTTCAACTTTTTTTCAACATCTTTTTGTCCCTTTTAATTTTCAACCTTCCTTATCAATGCCTTTTGTTATATCAAAAATTTAAAATGTTTCCCAAAATTTTTTTTACAACTCTGGGAACGGCAAATCCGCCAACGAAGTTGAAACGAACCTCACCTCCCCCGCCTCGCCTCCCTCGCCTCGCCTCCCCCTCGCCTCGCCTCGCCTCGCCTCCCCCTCGCCTCGCCTCCCTCGCCTCGCCTCGCCTCGCCTCGCCTCCCCCTCCCCCCCCTCGCCTCGCCTCGCCTCGCCTCGCCTCGCCTCGGCTCGCCTCCCTGCGCCTCGCTTCTCCTCGCTTCGCCTCGCTTCGCTTCGCCTCCCTCCCTCGCCTCCCCCTCGCCTCCCCGCCTCGCCTCCCCCGCCTCCCCTCGCCCCCCCGCCTCGCCTCGCCTCGCCTCGCCTCGCCTCCCTCCCCCTCCCCGCCCCGCCTCGCCTCCCTCGCCTCGCCTCGCCTCGCCTCGCCTCGCCCCCTCGCCTCCCTCGCCTCCCTCGCCTCGCCTCGCCTCGCCTCCCTCGCCTCCCTCGCCTCGCCTCCCTCGCCTCGCCTCGCCTCGCCTCGCCTCGCCTCCCTCCCTCCCTCCCTTTCGCCCCCGCCCCTCGCCTGCCTCCCTCGCCTCCCCTCCCTCCCTTTCGCCTCGCCTCGCCTCCCTCGCCTCGCCTCGCCTCGCCTCGCCTCGCCTCGCCTCGCCTCGCCTCTTCCCCCGCCTCGCCTCGCCTCGCCTCGCCTCCCTCGCCTCGCCTCGCCTCGCCTCGCCTCCCTCCCCCTCGCCTCGCCTCCCTCACCGCCTCGCCTCGCCTCGCCTCCCTCGCCTCGCCTCGCCTCGCCTCGCCCCCCGCCTCGCCTCGCCTCGCCTCCCCTCGCCCCCCCTCCTCGCCTCGCCTCGCCTCGCCTCGCCTCGCCCCCCGCCTCGCCTCGCCTCGCCTCCCTCGCCTCCCTCGCCTCGCCTCGCCTCGCCTCGCCTCCCCTCGCCTCGCCTCCCTCGCCTCGCCCCCGCCTCGCCTCGCCTCGCCTCGCCTCGCCTCCCTCGCCCCCCGCCCCCCTTCCCCTCGCCTCGCCTCCTCGCCTCCTCGCCTCCCCTGCCTCGCCTCGCCTCGCCTCGCCTCGCCTCGCCTCGCCTCGCCTCGCCTCGCCTCGCCTCGCCTCGCCTCCCTCGCCTCCCTCGCCTCGCCTCGCCTCCCTCCCTCGCCTCGCCTCCCTCGCCTCGCCTCGCCTCCTCCCTCCCTCCCTCGCCCGCCTCCTCCCCTCCCTCCGCCTCGCCTCGCCTCCCTCGCCTCGCCTCCCTCCCTCCCTCGCCCCCGCCTCCCTCGCCTCCGCCCCCCTTTCCCTCGCCTCGCCTCGCCTCCCCTCCCTCCCTCCCTCCCCCCCCTCCCCGCCTCCCTTTCGCCTCGCCCTCGCCCCCCTCGCCTCGCCTCGCCTCCCCCTCGCCCCCCGCCTCGCCTCGCCTCGCCTGCCTCCCTCGCCTCGCCTCGCCTCGCCTCGCCTCGCCTCGCCTCCCCCCCTGCCTCGCCTCGCCTCGCTTCGCCTCCCCCCTCGCCTCGCCTCGCCTCGCCTCGCCTCGCCTCGCCTCCCCTCGCCTCGCCTCGCCTCCCTGCCCCCGCCTCGCCTCGCCTCGCCTCGCCTCGCCTCGCCTCGCCTCGCCTCGCCTCGCCTCGCGTCGCGCCGGGGAAAGACGCAAACCGGCGTAGGTGCCTCAGGGCATCAGTTGATGTCATTCCAGTGCCTCTGATTGGGTGGTCCTAGGTTCGAATCCAGTCGTTGGCGGGATTTTCGGCATGCCACATATTCCGGGAGACCAGTCGGAAGCCTAGAGCTTGTCCCGGCTGGGGTGGTGCCCGTCGTGGTTAGGGGGAAACCTCGCTAGTCTGCGGTAGGTCGGCGCCGGATCTCGCGATCCAGCGGGGGAACAACACCGCCATCTCCTGAAGAAAAACCATGCACTACACTTACGGAACTAATGGCCTAAGCTGTTGACGCGCCCGGAATCACTAACAATCAACGAACCAACGATCGAAACTGGCTTCATAGCTAGGTCGAATACACCCGCTGTCTGGAGGAGAATTCTGGCGGCCGGCTGCTATGATCGATAGTTTTCCGTGGTTTCTCTGATTAAACCAGGCGAATGCCAAAGCAGTACGGGCCACGGACCGTGCGCGATCTTTCTTTCCACTACTCCGTCCTATCATCACCCCTTACTTGCACACATACACACACATATATTCCTACATGTACTACTCTGTCATACATGTTGAGAGGCCAGTCGGATGCTTTCAGCTTGTCCCAATAGGGGCGGTGCCGCTTTATTGAGATGCATCTTGTTAAAGAAAAACCTACAAGTTGACATGGGGACACACCATCCAGCGGGGGCAGATCATTGCCACCTCCTCCATTAAAATACACAGTATACTTACGGGAATAATAATCTCAGCGGTTGACGCACCCGTAAACAAAATCAATCAAAAATAAAGAAACAAGCACGCCCATACAGAGATGGGGAGGGATATCAGCTTGTACAGAGCATAGGTTGCAGTTCTGTTGTACGAGTAGGATGCAGCATCTCTGACGATGAGGTTCTAGGTTTCCAGTCACGACGGAGTCGTATTTGCGACGTATGATAGCTTGTTTGAATCCAGCCTGCCTCGTCTAGAGGAGAATTCTATCAGCAGGCTGCTCTGATCGGTAGTTATCTATGGTGAGTTTGCAGGTATGTGCTCAACGCCAGTTAAAGCCAGAAGGCATACCTGAGGTACAGTAACGTACAGTTATGTACGCCGTCCCAATTACTTCGGGTCGAAAGAGAGAAGAATTGAAATCACCGGCTCTGCATGACCTCAGAACATCAATTGTTCCGAGAGCCTTCATGAACACGGCAATTCTCGGTTTGCCTCTTAGGTGGTAGGAAGATATATATTACATAGGTAGCACTGATATTAGACACTTTAGATATAGGTCAATCCAAAGAGCCTAAGAGATTAAATACATCAAAGGTCATCCCCTTCACGTAGATTTTAATGTGGATATAATCAACATAGATACAAATAAAATAAGTAAATCCCTGAACACCAAACGTCTACCAATACAGATCCAAGTGATCTAAATAATCAGGATAAACGGAATATAGAGAAGGGACGGTGTGATGAATGATTAGTAAATTATAGGATATTGGAGATTAGACTACAGAGATTTATGGGATGTGAATGGGATGAGGTGGAAAAGAGGAAAGAAAACTGAAGAAAAGAAGAAGAATGTGTGGGGGTAGGGAGAATTTAGGAATGTAAAAATGTTTGAAATGCAAGTGAATAAATGAATAATGTCAAGGATGATGATGAACTGTGAAATCAATTATATAAATTTCGTAAATATTATGTGATTCAGTGTGAATTCACATTATCTGACTGAAATGAATCATAACCATTACTTGGGTTCTATTTGAGTATACATTTACATGAATTACTGATGTATTTAATGAACAATTTGATTTCAAGTGTGTGAAGCTTTAATATGGTGGGTGATGGTACTATTGTGTGGGTTATTTTAAATTCATTTATGGCATAATGAGAAAAAGATGAAAAGACTTGTGAAAAATTAGTAAAGAAAAAGAAATTCAGAGAACTTGGATGTATAAAAGTGGCCACATCAACCTTTTTTAATTCACATCTTGCTACAAAATAGATTATTAAGTGTTAAAACAGGAAAATAAAAGAGAAAAATGAGGTAAATAGAAAGAGAGAGAGAGAGAGGGAGGGGGGGGAAGGAAGGGAGGAAAAAGAAATAAAACAATGCAACGTTCCAACTGGCGGGTAGTGGGCTTGCATTCTTAGATTATGATTTGTTAGGCATAAGATCCTAAACAGAAATCTTTTTACAGTAATGAAGCATTAAAATAGGAAATATTACATTAAAAACGAGTAGTATTATATTTTAATAAAATGCGGAATTTATTGAATTTTTTAAGCAACGAAGCAGAATTACAAAACTTTTATTACAGCTTAATTGTGCATCTCATATCTCAATTTTTTATATTGAATAGTGAGAATAAGCTAATGGTAATTCTAATTCATTCAGTCGACCTTTAAAGAGAGTAATATTTGAAAGTCAAATCAATAATAATTGACTGCAAACCTATCTTGTTCTGCATGCCGTTAAATCTGATAAATACCCATAGTATAATTAGTGTAATTTGTGTTATTTACTAAAATTTGAAATTCGAGTACTCTGTAATCGTGAACGTAGATAAATTGCACATTTTTTTTTCAAGAGAAAGAGGACCATTCCCTCTGGTCAGCTTGTCCCTCCCACCGCTGTCTGCGCTGACGCCCTGCCCGGTCGAAATAATAACCTCTGCGCACTATAAAGCAGGGATTGTCTTGCCGCTCGTGATTTATGGCTCTTTTGACTCCCCCGCGCCCTGCGCTCTGGATCCTGCAGGCGCGAGATGTTTTCGGATGCGTGGTAATTACGTACTGAGGTGGAATGTCGAGAGAGTAAAAATAAGCTGTATGTTATTTAACAGCGGGTCGAAATGCAAGAGAGCTGCGGGTGCTCCGTGCTTCTTTTTAACATTGCGGCCGAGCCGTAAGCCGCATATAATCGCATTAAGCGCGTTCAGAAACTGGTTGAGATGTTGCCTCGAGCACATAGCAGACTGCACAGAGCTATGACTGCAAGAAAGAAAAACGATACAAGTAGTGTTTAAACGGGCGAAAGGAGTCGCTATAATGCTGTTTGATTAAAGTTCTAGAGCTTGAATTTTCACCTTGTGGCGCTATCATCAGATAAATATATTCGTATTCTCGAGAAGTGTAACCCTACGTTTGTTTAATAGCCGTGGTTTATAATTCAGCTACAATTTTTGATCTTCATCAGGGGTGGCAGCGTTATTTTATGACCCCTAGCGGCTGAGGCCAAATTGCGTTGTTAATTTAAAAGCGAAGAGAAACTGGGAGAGACCTGCAGTATGGTAATAACTTCATATAGGAGATGATACAATACCTGGCTGCTTATTAGTAGCACTATTAGAGATCGCAGATATTCTGAAGTTGTACCTGAATTTGCAAGTACAACTATCCGTAATAGTATACGTTTTTTCCTTAATTACTAATTAGTTACTTATTGATTATAAAATTACCGAAACTTTAGTTTTCTACAGGCACACAAGGTACTAAAAAAGATGTGAATACATAACAGATGATAATATTAAATTTCAAAATATCAAATCAATCTTCGAACACTAAAACATACAATAACGCATTTTAAAGAGAAAGAAAAATGTTTTCTGACCGTTATTTTTGGCTTTATACGGTTTATACGCTTCGTTATTACACATGAAGTTGTTGCAATTGAAAAATATTTACGCTTATTTATTTTATAATAATAATAATAATAATAATGATAATAATAATATACTATACTTCCCTAGGACTAACAACCCTGGAGTGTAAAAATGGATTCTGCGTGCTGATCCCCCCGAAAAGGTCACGTGCGCTGGCCCTCGGGAGAATATGTCTGAGCCTCGGTGGGTGCAAGTGGCACGTTCGCGTTGTCCTGGGATGGCTAGTACGGGAGCAAAAAGCGAACTATTTGGATAGAATTGTCAGTTACAGGGGTCATGACAAAGGTCATTGGGAAGTCTGAGATAAAGTAGTAGTAATAAAAATGTTATTAACATCTAGAAGGCTGTTATAATCAATACGCAATCAATGGTTAGAAACTTCATGGGTACGGATAGGTAATACAATAGTTAATTTAAAATTGTTTATTTTGTGTTAACACAAAATATAATAACATGTTTTAGGAATGTTGGTATAAATATATTTAATCTTTTTTACGTACTTTAATTTATTCATAAGTAAAATATGATATTGCTTTGATTTGTTTCAGTGTGATTACTCTAAAACTACAAAGCTGTGAATAAAGTGTAAATAATTTTACAAGAAAAACAGCAAGAGGTAGATAACATAAAGGATCTTGTTTAAGGCAAAGGATTCTCCAGAGTGAAAACTAATTCATTTCATTCCTTCAGAACCTCCAAATGAAAGAAGTGCGTGTAAGCTTCGAAGCCTATACATGTGGTGAAGTTAATTTTGCTATTTCTTCGTCTTTTCGGTTTTTACTAATGTGCACTGTCCGTGAATAATTCAAATCACCAAGATAAAAGTGTACCTTATGTATAAGCATTGCTTAATACTACTTAGAAATGGAATACAAATTAAACACTAAAAATGTCTTGTCGGAAATATACCATTGTGTTTTGTTACTACAATATCCTACTAACTACTACTCAGTCGAAAAACTAAAGACGAAGAAAATGTTAACCCGCATATCGCGGCCAATCTGGCAATCTTAAATCTCCAGTGGAACCGGAACGCCAGTTCGCCGCGCAGCCAAATCCATACGGTCGGCGGCGGTCAACCTGGGAGGGCAAGTGCGAGCGCGGAGGACGCACGGGGCTATGGGAGGTAATAGAGAGGCCACACGGGCAGCATCACGACTCGGAGGTGAAAATTACCAAATAAATTACACGACCGGACCTCGGGAGTGTTCGCATGATTTGTGGGCACGCCGGCGGCGGGGCGGGGGTGAGGGTAGGGGGGGGGCGCCACCCGCAGCCGCCCGCGCGGACAGCGAGCGTCGGCTGGGGGCGTCGTCGGCCGCGATCCATCACCGCCGGCGCGGTCTCCGCCTCCGCCAACGCCCCCGCGCTCGATGCCAACGCCAACGCCGCCGCCTCCGTCGTCGCCGCTTCTCCGCCGACGCCGTCATTCCGGCTCTAACTATCTCCGCCTGTGCCAGCGAGGAAACGTGTTGTTCCCACACCCGCACACATCTGGTGCGAGTGTGAACCGCCGTCTCCATATACTCAATCCCACTCGCTTTTCCATCGAGCTTTTAAAACGGACAAATTTCCAAGTTATTTTTTTCATTGACAAATAATTTGTTGATTTCCTACTTTTTCTCAATTCGATTGGGTACTCCTGACGAATATGATTTCTTTTTACTTTTGTGTCTGTATACACCAATCCAATTCGTTTTTCCCATGAAGCACTAAAAAAGAACAAATTTCGGACTTGCTTTATCGTGACAAATATTTTTGGCTCTTTACTTTTACTCAATTCGATTACCAACTCTACACGATCGAGCTTTGTCTTTATTTATCCGCTCCTCTTCAAATTTTCAATAAACTGTACAAATATTATTCCTGTCCTAACTCGCAATGGCGGTAGTTTCTGCGAATTTTCATACATTTTACATACATTCTACTCAGATATGGAATGGAAAATATTAGGTCGACTGCTCTCGGACCGCTACGTTCGAACATACGATATAAGGTCTTGAATATGCCTCTGGTGTGGCTCATGAGCAGCGTAATAGCTTCACGTGGTGTTGTCCCAGGTTCGATTCCCGGAATTTCCAATCTAGGTAAAAATAGAGTTGTAACTTTAATATAGTCTCAGTTTGTAACTTACGGTGAACGAACGCTCGAACGTCGCGTTCGCAACATGTGTCTCTCTTACCTCCTCCCATACATAGGCCACCGTTAGCTAGCCGGCGAAGTCCGTCAATCGATCCAAAATGCCATTTACATACATAAGTTTTTCAATATGTGTGATTCTTTCATAGTTATATCGGAGGTGAATATGCACATTGTAATACCATTCAGATACCTAAAACAGAATTAACGTTCCTAATTATTTCTCAAGTTTAATTAGCAGTAATAATTTCATGTCTTTTAATATTTCCCATTTATGTATGCAACAGATTACATGATTATTTCTTTAAAACAAAAATGCTACATAACAATTACAAAAACACAAGGTGCCCCTGCTCGTGGAGCGCCCTGGGGCCGCGATGGAGTCGTGTCGCCCCTAACCGGCGCGCGCGCTGGGGGCGTCGCTGTCCATCGCGGAGCCCCTGCGCCGGCCCTCCCCTCGCATTAGGCTCCACGCGTCAGGCGCGGGCTTGGCGCCTGCGCGCCGAGAGCGATGCCCCGCCCGTACGGCTCCGAGGCGGGGGCGGGGGCGGGGCGGCTCTGAAGCAGTGCACAGCTTGGGTTCTAAAATAAATCCCGCTCATTGTTCGGAATTGATTCGCGCGGCTAAAACGCTACGTTGGTTGGTGATATTTGCGAAATTTGTTAGTTATTCACGACAGGAAGGAATGTTCTTTTCCGGGAAAAACTATTTTTCTTCAATACAAGTATGAAGTTGGTTATTTGCTGTGGAAATACGTTTGCTGGTATTTTTCTCGGACATTTCTTCTCAATGCAAGGATGTTTTAATGTTTTTGTAGAGTGGGTTGCTCAGCAATTAAATATTCACCACTTAAAAAACAAGTGTTTTTTAAGTGGTGAATATTAAGTGGTCGAAGAAATTTGCATCATAAAATATTTAAGAGGCTTGTGAGATAAATAAAAAGGCTTTATGAAGCTAAGATTCAGAGGACATTACCCCTGTTCTCTGAAAATAATATCTATTATAGAAAGATGTTATAAATGTGTAATTCATACTGTGCATAAATATACATAGCAAACTAGCTCTAAGCATTTGACGTGGTCGACTAAACTACAATTGTCAGGTAGAAATGAACTTCAAAAACATTATTTACAAGAGAAACTTCTTGTGAAAGGAACGTGCCTGATTTGTCATGAAAACTAATATTTTTGAAAAACTATGAGATACTAAGACGTAAAACAATAGTTATTTACGCAACTAGTACAGAAAGTGAGTCTTCGGCGACAGAATGAAATGTTAATGAACGAGTCAACGATAGGAGGTGAGTCCGGCGTATTGAAATGAGTGTCCCAAAGACACAATGATTTCGAGTTGCGTACATTATATTTTAGTAAGAATTCACGCAAATTTACAATTATGTACTCTTGGAATCAATTCTAAATACAACCATGTCGATCCATGTTCACCTCAGTTTTTAGTTTATTTTGCACTACCGATTTGTTTTACATGACCGAGGCATCATTGTAGTATGCGTAGTTCAAAATCTTATTTCACCGCAAAAGAACACTTTCCAACCCATAACAGTGAAGGTAAGTACTAGTTTCCATGCATGAGTGCTGAAAAAACAATTTATGGCAAGTAACATCCAAAGACAATCGTTTTACAACATCGAGTTATAATTCACACCCAGCCATTGCGTCTTTCATTCGAATGCACATCCCTACAACGCAAATACATCTGCGCAACGTCTGCTCATTCGCAGAAAAACTAAGATAGATAACGCTTCCCCACGGCGGCGGTACATCAGTACAAAACCTGCTCCTGCGTAGACGCGACGCGTCGCGGGGGCAGCGAGACAAAAGTGCATCGCCGCACGCCCAGAAAAAAAAGCAGCGGGCGTTTAGCCTGGCCGGGAAGCGCCGATTTGATAACAAATTCAAGGCGCGCGCGACGGCGCTCGCGGACAAATGCACTGCGAGGGACGCGGATCCCACACGTGGCAGCGCTGCCCGCAGTATTTCTACTGTCCGCGACCTGTGTGGGCGCGCGGCTGCCGCCGCCGGGTCGACCCCCGTCGCCGCCGTCCGCCGGCGATGCAGCGGCCGTTTTCCGGTGCCGTCTTGCGACGCACAGTGGGCTCTTGAGGACGAACAGTTGGCCCGAAGTCGAGTTTGCCAAAATCGGATGAGTCTCGGTGTACTTGTTGGCTGATATAGACAAGTTAGTATAAGAATGGACTCGTTTGACAGGTCGGAAAACAAAAGAAAGTCTTGCTGGATGACGGAACTTCAAGAGATTGTGTTGAAGGCACACGCGAGTCAACTGCTAAAGAACGCATTGACAAATTGAGCATATGGATATATCTTGTAGTTATGCTGTCAGAAGTAGCCAAGTAGAAGCTGTCAATGCGGTCCTTTCTTAGGGTAATCTCTATATAAAAAGAGAGATACAATTACACGTAATTGTGTGACAGTGCGGTTGAACTAGCAGAATGAATGCCTATACACATACAATAGACGCATTACATGACTGCAGATGTGCAGCTCACTTCTTTATTTCATTTATTGTCGTAACCTTTTAGAAACTCTTAAATGTTATGTTTTTGACAAATATAAAATCAGTGTATTAGTATTAATTTCGCTTCAATAGTTTATGTGCGTTTCGACAGTTTACAAGATTTATTGCCAAGAAACATACTTTTACTGACAGTACGTATTCTTATTGCAACCTGCTCGGATACAAGGTCGCTAGTGCAACATTTGTCTGAGTCGTTCCAATGTATAATAACAGATGGATTATTGCTTCCAGCTTTGGGATTTCTGAACGCTAATCCTATTTTACCAGAATGCAAATATACACGATCTTTATTCATATGATCAGATGAGATAGGCATCTATCGCTTCTTCATATTTTACGAATCTTCTTCTAAATACTCTCTTTCCCCTTCTAAGTCTTTCTCTCCCTTGGGCACAGACAAAACGCAAATCAACTTCAGAGCCAAATCGTTAGCCTACAATTCTTACACTGTAGAGCTGCACAAAATCTGTATCACAGCTCTTTTCACAATCTTCTTGAGGATGAAAGATGGAATTGTGGTGAGATCCCACGGTCGTTTGATTTCTTGTGAAACCCATTGGGATGCAATTCTTCCTTTCTCAAGTTCTTTGACTTCCTTCTCTGTAGCACGCACATGATCGAATTTAATGGCCACGAAAATCTATTATATGTGCATTCACAGTTGGTGAGCTGTGTACAAAGAAAAGAAATTCATACATAATCAATATTATAGAAATATGGTTACTGGTTATTTCTGGAGGTCTTTACAACTTCCTCTCGCTGTTTCACGTAGTCTTAGTTCAGAAAACACAATATATTGCCAAAGGAATAGGTGACTTTCGATCACCAGTAATAGGACAAGTTCTTTAGTAAGCACCTACGTGAATACATACATTACCATTTGATGTAAAAATTGTATGCAAGTTAAATTTTTTGTTAAGACTTGTCTACAATCTTTTTAAAATTTAGAATAAGTAAAGAATTTAATTAACTTTTTTCATATTTATATGAATACTAATGAGCATTCCATGGAGAAAGCATTTGAATATTTTCCCCTAAATAAGCAGGAAATACTATTTATATTGTTCTTATTTTATAAATTTTTTATTAAACTTTCCTAAAAATTGGAAGTAAAATTTCAGGAATAGATTTATAGCATTTGTCAAATTGATAATGTTGTGTTAATGTGACAAAAAATAAAATTTCTGTAGATAATTTTCAGTTAATGTCAAAAAAACATCCTCATTGCAAATACCGTGTACATCACAAAGAAGATGACCAAAAACAGACATCAGTTAACAGTCAACTTATTTTATTACGTAAACATTTAATCTGAATGCTGAACATGATTGTTAACACTAAAGAAAATATTTGAAGAGGCATTATATAAGGATTGTCCCTTAAGTACTGAATAGATTTTAACTAAGTCGTAAGAGTGCCAACGAGAGAAATCTTGACATTATTCCATGGCCACCAAAACCATGCAGAAGGTTTTTCAAAATGAATGAATGAGAAAAATACAATGGAAAAAATAATTATGAGAGAATAAAGGAAGGTTTTCTGTATTTTAGGATTATATTGAACTTTGTTTCAAAATATTAATAATTCATAATTTATGGATACCGCCAAGACGACGGTTGTAAAGAAACAGAAAATAATACCTATTATCATATTCTCTGACGTATTCTCTCAAATTTGATGTTTAGATCGCTGTGAGTTACATGACCATTTATGAAGTGCAAATTCGTTTGTATTTACTACAATATACGTGCAAATCAGATTAATTCGTTTCAATACATAAACGGACATATAACTGGGGAGCAAATAATTAAATATGAGTGTCCTGGTCTCTCCTCCTGAGACGGAAAGTCTGAATGGGGAGAAATCTCACGTGATGGACTGCCCAAGACTTCAAAAATAGATCGACAGAAAAAAATATCAAAGATGAATAATGAGAAGAATGAAGGTTCTTCAGAAAATAAACGATCAATCCAAACGAAAATGAATAAAGGAATATCAATTAGAAAAGAAACAGAAAAAATTATTACTTTCAAGAAAACGCCAAGACGTGGACGTCCAGGTTCGACGAAAGGCACAAGTTTAAAATTCATTAAAATGAGCCGAGTCTTCCACCACATTTCGTTTACCACCCACAATAAATTCGATAACTAATCAATGTTATTGTCAAGGGTTGGAACGGGCAAGACAGAAGAAGGAATACAGAAATCCCATTTTTTGACGCAAACTCGTGCAATGATTTCTAGAATTTCATTTAACACTATACATTCCATAAAATAGCCAATTATTTTCAGTCCAAAGCAGAGGCTTCTACGTAAGTCCGAAGCAGCGTCAAAAGAACCCAGCCCGGCGCCGTCAGGTCGAAGGACAGTGGGCGGCGCGGCGCCGCGTGGGGTTTTGCGGCGATCGCACACCGGCGGCCCGCGTCGCCCGTTCGCGCGGGAATGCGACCTCGGAGGCACGCGCTAATTGTCCAACTTGTGGATCGCCCAGTGGCGCGTTTTTACGCGCTTTTTTCCCGACTGTAGGGCGGTCTCGGCGATGGCGAAAGCGGCGGCGGAGGCGGTGGCGATGGAAGTGGCGGAGGATGGTGGATGGGATGGGGATGGGGGGGGGGTGGGCGATGGGGGGCGATGGGGTGGCGGTGGTGATGGCGATAGGGTGGCGGTGACGATGGGTATGGTGGCGTCGGTGGCGCTGGAGGTGGTGGTGGTGAGGATGGCGGTGGCGTGGTGCGGCGATGGGGGAACGGTGGCATGCAGGGGGGGGGGGGGGAGCTGGCAGAGGCGTTGGGGTGGCGGTGGGGGTGGGGGTGGGGTGCGGTGGGGTGGCGGTGGGGTGGCGGTGGGTGGCGATGGGGTGGGCGGTAGGGTTGGGGGCGGTGGTGGCGGTGGAGGTGACGGTGGAAGTGGCAGTGGCGGCGGCGGCGGCGGCAACGACGCGACGTGTGCGCGCGCGCACGCACGCCGACCACTATTTCTTCCAGTTTGGAAATGAAGCCGCGGCGCCGGGGTGTTCTCGTAAATATTCGCTCGATTTCTATACAGGAATGCGGCCCGCGCGCGGGTGCAGACAATGCTTCTGCGGCTATCATTGTCGTGTACCGGGGAGCGTTACCGGGCCCCGTATGTTACTCGTCAAGCGAGCTCCCGCATTCTGTGCGTTCTCGCGGCCGAAGAAACTTGTACCGCCAAGGTCGAACACGAAACGAGCTTCTACAGAGATGTTATGAAGCGCGGTTTGAAGTTTTTCGCGTCGACGAGCCGTTCGATTACGTTTCGATTGCTGCTGTCGCGACGGTAAGAAACGTTGCACGGCGTGGTCGTAGTTTTAGTTTTGCGGTAACGCACTCGAAATGAGCGTATCTGTCTATTGAAATACAATGCGTTCCACGCAATTATAGAATAACAAGCCGGCCTATTGCCGCTGTCCGGAGGAAATGATGTTCGAACAAAACAGTTGAATGAGGCACGTGATGGTAGCATTCAGAATTAAATGGAACTTTCTGAATGGCAGTTCTTGGAATTTTGATTTACGAAAGGCGCACGCAGTTTTCAAAAATGGAGCTGAAAATTGCAAGCAACTAAATTCAAAGCTTGTTCTTACGGGTCGCGATCTGCAGGATTTAATTTTTTTCGTATTCATTGGAGTAAAGTACGAAACATAGTCAACTAACTACACATTCATTGATGATAATATATTCATTTTTATTATAAATTACTGCAATAGGCATAGAATAGAAAATAAAATGCTTGTTATATCTCTATCAATATTATGTGTTTAATACAATGTAAACTCTACACTTTTTACTCATTTCAATATTAGTCGTTCAAAGTAATGTAGGACGAACAAGAATGAATGGATATGACGTTCATAATATTAGCTATTGTTTGATATCGACTACTGAATAAATGAAACCAATAAAATGATCACACTACGACATTCATTCAAAAAGTTCTTTAAATAACGGTTTTCAATCTTCCATTTCTTCCAAAAACCAGTAATGGCAGTACAGTATTAACTTCCAAGTACTTCTAAATCAACAGATTAAGAAGGGGAAAAAATTAATTGTACTACGTTGTATAAAGTATTCTAGCTCAACGGGAGCTTCACGTTTCCGTGGGATTCATTCACACTTTATTCTCAATCTCCCAGCTGGCTTCATTGAAATCTCCGCCTGTGAACGACACATTCACAGCCCTGGTGGGCAGCACAAGGACAAGGTGAGGATTCATTCAGTGAAGCGCAGTTTCCCGGAAACAGGTGCGAACCAAGGCGGCGAGGCGCGTGCTGCAACGTGCGGCCGGGCGAAAGAGAGGGGCACGGGGAGGACAAGAACACTGTGCGAGTATGAAGGTCGGCGAAAAAAGTTGTTTCAACCCCACAATGGAGACGAGACCCTGCATTTTCTAATATTACTTTCTTAAAAATTTTAAACATTTTAGTTTTGGGTAATATGTTATTTTTATTTCATTCTAATGAACTATATATAAAAACTATATATATAAAAATATACATTTGTTATGCAATTGTATGCCCGGAAACGATTTATTCTCAAAATATCATCGTTCGTAGGACATTTTCGGAAATTTGCTTAGCACTTCTGTCAGCCATTGCGTCACGGTTGGAGCAAGTACGCGGGACCTTGTACAAGTAGGGAATGCTTCTTCAAGTCTCGCAAAAGACATGTGTATTTTAATTATATGGTTGGGGCTGCGGTGATCCGACGAGAACCGATGATTTTGCCACGGTTTGGGCGTTAGTATAACGACGACGACGATGATGATGATGATCATCATCATCGTCATCATCATCATCATCCTCTTCTTCTTCTTCTTCTTCTTCTTCTTCTTCTTCTTTCAGGTTGTGTTTATTTTACAAAGCGTTAGAGAAAAATCCGGCAAGGAGGGTAATTCAGGAAAGTATACATGAACCCGTCTCTTTAGCACGTCACGACCGTTTAAAAAAATACGACCAAGGAAACAGAGAAGACTTTTAGGTTAAGATTAAATTTCTAGTAATAGTGTTGTAAGCGATAAGTAGTCTGTGAAAGGTCTCTGCATTTGGTAGGCATGCCTTAAATGGAATAATTCTGTAGTATGTATTTTATTGTATGAATTTTAGTGTTCATTATTGTATTATATTATGGTATTAGCTGTATAAGAAGTGTGAAGACTATGCCACCGGCCGTAATGCCCAAAGCAAATTAAATAAATTATCTATGTATTTTCTTCCCGAGAACTAGACGCGACTTGAGTCCATCGCGCTCCTTGGCTGTCGACAAGAGATGGTGTGTCGGCGGATGCGGCTGGCAATCACAGAGATGACCTTCGCACTCCGAAGGCCCGCCCACGCCGGCAGATGGCCTTCCGCGAGTCGGAGGAGCCAAGGCGACCGGAAGCCAGCGGCACCTTGGCGCGCTGCGCTTCCCTAGAATAGGTGCAATTATGTCCGTTTGGCGGAGCGAGCGGAGACGACTGGTCTAGGGGGGGGGGGGCTTCCCTGCACCTGGTTTTCATTTCGACTGATGCATATTCAACGTGTCATGTGGCTATCACACGTGCGTTGCGATGCGTGAACTATTAGTCTTTGTATACGTAGAAGCCTCGATCTTTGCCTTAATGAGGTTCCTAATGAGAGCCTTTCGTCTCCGAACGGGTTCTGTTCGGACAGGAGGAAATGGTTTTGGCGCGAATGTATTGCAGGAAACAAATCTTGACAATCAATCTATTGTCCCGACGGTTTGTGCTTTCCAGTTTCAGAACGAGAGTCCACGCAATAATAAATTGTTCAGGAAAACAATAATTAAATGTAAAGTAATTTTTAATTTTCATATTAAACTACAAGTGGTGTCGGGTAACTGGCGAATATCCTCCCATTTACACTGAAAAACATATTCTAACTTTTGCGACATGAATGAAACCTATCTTGATTATATTATTTAGTGGACAGAGCTAAACACGAACATGACAACAAAAACGTCAATTTGACATAGAGTACTTGTGTCAGTCAGAGTCAAGAGTCAGAGTTTTGTCAGAGTCTTGTCTGAGTTTTAGAGAACTTGCAATACATACGATCACAAAAAAATATTTCTGATATAAATTGTAATAGTGTACGATCACTTACTTTGATTAACCAGACTAACTTTCTGCTCTCGTCATGTATAGTTTAATAGTATCTCTTGATACTGACCAGCAATAGTTAACAAGCATTCTCGCATTTCATTTCTCTCCGTCCTGACTGATCGGGATGTGAGGTAGTCTAGTGCATGTAAGTGTGTTACTAAGGGATGAGGATGTGACAATAAAGAGAAATTAAGAATTCGCGCAAAGTCCATAGTTCGTTTCCAGGGTACTGCTCCGGAATTCGCCTGGTGTTGATCAGAGAAACCAGGGAAAACTACCGACCGGATCTACGAGTTCTTCGAGTTCTTCGCCAGTCAACGGCTGAATTCGACCTAGTTATCTAGCTAGTGTCCTCAATCCTGCCATCGTCGAGACTCGAAACCCAAGACCTCCCCGACACAAACACTGTAGTGCCATCAATTCATGCCTTGAGCCACCTAAGCCGCGAACGTTTTTTGAGAGTCAAGATTTATTGGAGAATATTGTTCACTGGTCCCTATTTTTACGACAGATATTAAAGCAAGCATCTAAAAATTGTAAATTAAGTATGTCGCTTCCGCTGAATGCTGTTAAAACTAAAAAATCACAAATTGAGAATTTAAGATAAATAAGTTCAAAACTTTTTTTCATTGTAGAATTAGTCTTTATCGCTGGCATTATGCCAATTGACTCTTGGTAAAAGATGTATCGCAAATTCATAGATGGAGATTTTCATTTATTTTTATTGAATAATGTCCCCAAATCCAGTTTTATAATTTTTTTTTTCATTCATTAAAACCTAGGGACATAAAAAATTTGGACATCGTTTCTGGATAGGAAACAAGTCAAGTGGTGGGGAAGTTAAATCCAGTTCTCCTATTGAAAACAGGTCTTTAGAGTTGCAATAGCATTCCAGAAAAGCGACGATATAATTCGTGTTTGTGGTAAGATGAAAGTGAATGCATAAAAAGCTCCTTATAATTGTCCGCAATTTTGTTTCCCAAGAAATTGTTTGATTTCCCGTGAAACACGCCTTTCATTCAACGTCAGTAAGAATACATTAAACGGCTACATAAAAAATTTGGCAACTAAGTGATATCACACTCTTTTCATTAGCTTTGCTGTCTTCAATTCGGGATATTTTGTTACAGGATATTTAAATACGGGATCATTTGGATATCAGTTTGTGGTGACGATTAAGGAGAAGTTAGTCTGAATAACTGTTACTTAACTCGCCCTCGCCCTCGCCCTCGCCCTCGCCCTCGCCCTCGCCCTCGCCCTCGCCCTCGCCCTCGCCCTCGCCCTCCCCTCGCCCCGCTTTCCGCCCCGCCTCCCCTCCCTCCCTTCCCTTGCCCTCTCTCGCTCGCCCTCGCTCTCGCCCTCCCCACGTTCTCGCTCTCGCCCTCGCCGTCGCCTTCAACCTCGCTCTCCCCTCGTCCTCGCTCTCACTCTCCCCTCGCTTTCGCCCTCGGTCTCCCCTCGCTCTCGCCCTCCTCTCGCCCTCCCCTCGCTCTTGCCCTCGCCCTCGCCCTAGCTCTCGCCGTCGCTCCCACCCTCGCCCTCCCCTCGCCTTCGCCCTCGCACGAGCCCGCGCCAGATCTCGCACCCTCCCCGCTTCCTCCGTGCACACGCTGGAGAGCGAGTGCCCGGTCCGAGAGCAGGCGAGCCGCGCCGCGTGCGCAACAAGTGCGCGTGCTTATTTGTTGGAATCACGCTTCAGAGATATATGCACTTGTAACGGCATTGTGAGGGCGATGGGCGCGCAGCGGGGCGCTTTCATTGAATTTCAAGTGCTTTAAACATGAGCGTCCCAGCGCTGCACGACGCTTCGCCTGCCCGCCTGCCCGCCTCGCCTCTCCCGCCCCCGCATCGCGCACTCATGGGAATCGACTCTGTGGACAGACCACGACTGCGGCCGGCGTCTCGTCTCCTTTTTCTCTTCTGAAATGTATTCCACTAGCACATTTCTCAATTTTTATCTATTTGCTAAAATCAGCGGTAGAATATAAAAATATCCAATTACGTATTTGTAGGTCTTAATGCTACTTTGAATTTGCAGATATGCATAATTTAATTTGTTAGTTCCAATGTAACGCATTATAATGGTGGTCTATAATATAATTCCATAAAAGAACAGACTTTTGTCATATTTTCGAAAAACATTATTGAAATAAAATAGAAAGTGTCAATATAATTTACTTCTTGGCTGTCCGGGTGACGCCACGTAGTGGGCTGAGAGAACGACGTTTCGCCTGTCATGTTGCAGGCTTTCTCAGGGCAGTGAGGAAACCCTGAGGAACCCTGTCACAGTCCTGAGGAAGCCTGCGACATGGCTGGCGAAACGTCGGCCTCTGAGCCCTCTACGCGGCGTCACCCTGTCAGCCAAGAAGTCATGAACTCGAGCGGCGGAAGCTTACGTTTACACGCCTCAATATAATTAACAACAGTAAATCGTATTAAAGAGCTTTTGTGTTACAACAACATACTATTAAACTAGTAAAATATGGCGTTGCCGACGATGTAAACTGTTTTAAAAATAGTTTCATGCGTTGAAAATTTCTTTCATACTTCATTTCTTTGATGCCTAGCTTTGTTTCAATATCTATCATTGGAATTACCAATTATTTTCAGTAGCTGATAATGTTATCAGCTACCGTTCAAAAGTTCCTTACATCCAATGGTCTTGTATGTTACCTATATACGGGATATGAACTGGTAGTATTGCAATTTTTTTAAAATTATAATTTCCATAACAAATACTTGCAGATATTGATGATGCAAATACTTAAATTTTAGTAGAGCTTTATTTTTTACGCGTTTTACTCACAGTTTACTCACAGTTTTGTTTTCTCCGTATTCACTTGAAATTATTCAAGCTTAATAGGTTCAGAGGAAATACTGCTTGTAGGTTTTCGCAAATGTATTTTTAAAAATACGATAATTCGAATCAAAATTGAAATGAAATTTGCACCCCGATTCACTTGGTAATTCAATTGTTCACTTAAAGATGCAACATCAGTTCGCGTCTTGAAAGAAAATTGTAGCGTATGGAGTGAAAATTGTCTTTGGGTACTGGAGTTTAATCAACACCACCTACATAAGTCTATTTAGGTGGCGTTGGTTTAATTCCCGGCATACTCATTAAGATCGCAGCACAAAAATACGAAAAAACACATTTTTGGAAATTTCTATGAATCTTATGGCCGTATCCAAACACAAATTATCAGTTTCTCATCAGCAGACCTAGAAGAGCCGAATAACAGTTCCAATGTCTCGATTGGTGTGCGGGAAGTGCTCTAACCGTGAGTGACGGATCCACACATACGCTCACTCGGAGTTGCTCAAACACTGTATAGGGATTTTCTAAGACTTTTGGAACGTTTTTAATACGACATACGATCTTACAGAATATTTTACTAGTTTCTTATATTAAGACACGTATTAGTTCTATTGCAATAGTGATAATGTAAATAATAACAATAATAATAACAACAATAACAATAAAAGAGAACCCGACATTATGATAAATCGATTATCAAAATATTCCAAGATGATAAATGCCGCATTTGCCAAGAACAAGTGGAAACCAGTGATTCTATATTCTCAGCTTGTTCAATGTAGCAAAGATCGGATACAGTACGCCGTGTTGTTAACTTCACTAGTAGATCTGTAATGCCCTCGAAGTTTCAAACACATACTCCAAGTGGTACCAACACTCACCAAAACCTGTGACGTCTGTTGGACTGTATACTATATTGTATGACCAACAAATCAAACTGATCACACGATAGCGGCGAACAAACCGGATATTGTTTTTCCGGGAATTGGAGAAAAAACGTGCCTACTTATACGTACTGTTGCGCCGTGCGAGCAAAACGTCCTAACAAAACAGGCACAAAAACGTCAAAATACATGAGTTTGGAAATCGAGGTCAGCCGAATGGGGGACATAAAATCACAGATCGGGATAAGAACACTGATAGTTGTCGTAGCTCTGAGGTTTGTTCCGCAAAATTGTGTGAAAACTTGGCTTAACTCCAAGGTTACTCAAAAGAATGGGAAGGGTTGCTTTACTAGGCACAGCTCACATTCTGCGCTAAGTATTGTAGGGGCACCGAGAAAATTGCAACCCGGAGTAAATTTTTTATTCAACTAACTCATAACATCTTTAGTCGTGAATTACAGGAAAAATAATTACAATAATAATAATAATAATAATAATAATAATAATAATATAAGTTCTCACAAACATTGCATGTGAATGAGTCAAAATAAAAAAAAACAATATTAATGTTATAAGCGTTCTTGGAGTTAGGAGAAATCCCTAATAAAAGTATGAAATCTTACTCAAATAATACTGATAGGTTTGGAAGAAATAACCGACAAAGTTCCAAAAGACATTTTGTGTTCTCTTTCCTCAAAAAGAATCTTCAGAAGCTGAGGAAGGACACTCCTTAACACTTTTCGCAATGCAATATCAAGAATGTACCATGATACCACAATCAAGACTTCGTTTTCCGTTTCCCGTGGGACATCATCTATCTTCTCAGGGTCCTAACCAGGCAGGCCCTCGGAACGCCCCCTGGCCGAAGCGTCTCTTTGAGCTGCTCCTGCGACGCGCGGCATCGCGGCGCTTCCGGAGGCACGCGGCCAATGAAGAGCGGGCACGCGCCGCCTCAACCGCCGCCCCGCCGTCACGCCTCCCTCGCCCCCGCCAATTCCACCGCCACCGCCATCGCCCTCGCGCCCCCTCCCACCGTCTCCGCCGCCCCGTTCTGCCGCCGCCACCACCCATGCTACCTCCACCACCACTATCGCTGCGCCGCCGCCGCTGTCGCCACCGCCACCCCCACCCCACCACCACCACCATCACCGCGCCCACCCCGTCTCCCCGCCCCGCTTCCACTACCGCCGCCGCCGCCGCCACCACCACCACCACCACCACCGCCACCGCCTTTGTGGGGGGTGGGGGCGTTGGGCACAGCCCATCCGTGTGTACCGACCGCGACGAATAAGGAGCCGGCGATGACGTCTTCCTTAATGACGAGCGTCGGCCGTGGAGGGAGGGCGGGAGGTCTTCGAAGAAACGGGTGAGAAAACAACGGCATGGCTGAAGGATGACAACGAGCAACGAACAGCCGAAGAAAAACGAACATAGAGAAGAATAGATGAAGAAGCAACTGCAGGAGACGGACAAGGAGGGGAGTCGCTCTTCGTCTTGGCTCGTGCCATTGTTAGAGCGGCTCGTGTCGACATGCTTCGCAACAAGTGGCTAGCCGTGCGCGAGAAGTGTGGGGGGCAGGGGGAGGGGCGGGCCCACCATCGGCGCTCTCCGTCGGCGCCACGCGGCGCGCGTGCTGCCGTCCTTGTCTGGCGCCGCGCCGCTGCTGCATCTAACGAGCCTCTTGCTGCCGCCGCCGTTGTTTAATACGGTTCCGTTCCGGCACGTGGCCCGCCTGACGAGCGCTGCCCCGCGCGCCAGCGACCCGTGCTTCCCCTTGCGGTCGCCTGCCCCCTCCCGCGGGCAGCGTCTTCCACCATGGGGCTCCCATACGCCGGGCGATGGCTGCATTGGGCCGCCCTGCCCTTTGTACCCAAACAGCCCCCCCCTGCCCCCGAGCAGCGTCTTCCTCCAGGTGCTCCATACCCCCGGCGATGGCTGTCTCGGGCTACCTTGGTACTCCCTTTGTTGCCACTAGGATATTCCATGGGATGAAGAGAGACTATCATTGCCCCCTGCCCTCGACCAGCGTCTTCCTCCATGGTGCTCCCATACCCCCGGCGATGGCTGTCATGGGATGCCTTAGTACCTCTTTGTTGCCATTAGGGTATTCCATGCTATGAAGAGACACTAACATTGCCCCCCCCATGCCCCGACCAGCGTCTTTCCTATAGTGCTCCCATACACCCGGCGATGGCTATCTGGCGCTGCTCTGGTACTCTGGAGATCCCTTTGTTGCCAAAAGGGAATGCCATGCTATGAACACATACTTACATTGCCACCGACCCTGCCCCCAGCCATCGTCTTTGATGCTGTCGCGGGCTGCTGGCGGTGGCACTCCCTTAATTTCCCCCCCCCTTTTCGTGCGCCTTTACTCTGCAAGGCTGTCTCGGTCTCCGCTGGCCATACTCTCTGATACTCCCTTTGTTACCACTACGATATTCCATGGTAAGAACAGACACGAGCTTTACACCTCCCTGTTACAAATCCACCATCTCAGTGATCTCATAATCACATTAGAAATTTTCATCTTTATATGTTGTGATCATTAGCTATTACAAATCATCTTCACTCCTTTAGTATCGGGTCAATGAAAACAGCCTGTGTAAATGATCTTGGCTGTCCAGGTGACGCCGCGTCGGAGGCTGTGTTGCCGACGTCGGTAACACAGCCTTCGACGCGGCGTCACCTGGACAGCCAAGATCATTTACATGACTCTGGCCGCGGAAGCCTACGACTTCACGAAAACAGCCTGTGTTCTCAATACTTTGATATTTCTTTATCTACCTCTTGTCTGCTTGACTTCACGATATCCATCCGGGTTACGTTTGTTACCACTTGGGTATCCTGCTATGTCGCCAGTCATAAGCTTTACACTTTTCAGTTCAAAGTATACTCATGTCGATAGCCCCTCAGTAGTCCTTCAAAGTTAAGAGAGGTCAAGGCTTTGAGCACTCCTTGTATTAGTGTTCGCCATTGAGCCTTCTTTCTACGTCACGAACTACTACTTTCTTGTATGGCGTGACACATTGCCACTTGAACACGTTCACAGTTTCTCTCCATTTTATTTTAGAGTAAGTCAGTAACTCAGTTAAAACTTTCCTTCAAGTTAGGCAGCACATCTTGTCCCCCCTTTAGTCTCTCTGTTATCTTCTTTCTCTTTCGTATTTTCTATTTCATTTTCATTTATGTTCCCCTTCTGTAATTTTTCTCTTCTCTTCCACTTCTAAACATAGATACTGTTCGGTCCTAAGCCGCTACCCTGTTGAGGTTTCCTGGGTTTACTCAGTCGCTTAAGGCGTATGCCGGGATGGTCCCTAGTTTTGCACTCCCAGACGTAAATGCATAGCTTTCCCTCCCCCTCTTATGTTACTACCCTGCATTAATGTAGATCCAGTGTTTAGGCGGAAGAGCAGACTCTATGGCCTGAGCCTCGCCATTAATAAAGACATAATAATAATAATAATAATTATTATTATTATTATATTATGTTATTATTATATTATATTTATTATTATTAATATAATTATTATTGTGACCGGGAGGTTTCTTACCATTAACTCCATTTACTAAAAAATATTGTGTGAGTGTGTGTGAGTGCGTCACCTCGTCGGCGACTCATGGGTGTATGGAGCTGTAGGCGTGGGGCAGATCTTCATGCTGGGGCCTGAAAGGCGATCCATAAAGGCGTGTGGACGCGGAAGCCGCGGGGGCACGTCCGTTCTGCGCGGTGAGCAGGCGTTCCGCGAGCGGCGCACGCCTGCAGCCGGCGCCCAGTCGCTGCTCCAACAACCCTCGCAGGCCACTTTGCCAATTGCAATGTTATTAGGTTAGGGATTGTAAAAAAGGTAAGCGCTCGCGCGATGTGACTGACCTCCCGAGTCAGTAAAGATGGTCATTAGATTGCAAACTCGCTCCTACTCCAAAATTTTCGCCGTCCAAAGGGACTAAGGGCAATGACTCCGGCCTTTGTTCTCGCGCAAAGTGGATGTTCGCGGAACGAATCCAGTGTGGTAATTTCAAGGGGATATTTTTAAAGAAGTTTAATTTAAAATGTTTTAATCAAATTCTACAATACTAATTCTACCGAATATTATATATATATATATATATATATATATATATATATATATAATATACCTTTATTATATATATATCTATATATATATATATATATATATATATATATATATATATATATATATATAATTATAATAAACTCGGCTACTCCCTCTATTTTATACATTAATATGCCCGTTTACTAGCTAACCTTTCAAAATTCTAACAATTTATGCGGGCGTGAACTTGTGATGGCCCTCGTACAGGGTGGTACTCGGGCAACGCGCGCGTGGATCAACATCTAACTACCTTAATCACAACACGTTCTATAATGGTTATTGATGAACCCGAATGCATTCATCTCGATTTATTTGCTACTTTTATGGACTGTTTCCTTTTCTTTGATGTCCCAAAATGACAAACATATGTACAATGATAGTGCCCTCTGACGGCACACAAAATAAAACATAGCAAACAAACAATACCCTTAATATTAAAACACACAAAAAAAAGATCATTCACGCTGAAAATTACATAGTACAAAATTACATACGAAAATACATTCATCCACACCGAATGCGCATTCTGTCGTTTCAGATTGTTGACCTAATTCTATAATAAATTAACAGGACTTGGTCTTCGACAGATGCTTTTGAGGTTGCCAGATAAATAAAAAAAATATCCATGCATCACTTCCCTGATATCGGATGAACACTGCAACATGTGGCTATATCACGCGTCGCCGTCGGCAATGGTACCGCCTCTGATTCCACCAGTTCCCAGGACCACATATACCCGGAACTCACATGGTTAAGAAAACCACTACAACAAAGTTTCCACTACATTTAAAGTTTCCGCGGCGAAGAGAGACTGTTTCGTTACGCGAACCAAAATAAATGAATCTGTTCGTATTAGCTCTTACTGTCTGGAGCACGCCAAACTTCGTGTTGTAAACACTGCGACAAAATGTCCGCGACCATCGTTCAAAAGTGCCACCGCGTAAAATTTATGTTCGCGTCGCTTTTACCCGTAAATTATTTGCCCTTACTTACGAATTCATTCACCCCTTTGTTATAACCCTTTCGTCCACATCAAAATATCTGAAATGTTCAGTTATTTTCAGTTAAGTTCAAATTCTCCCAGCGATTCTATTATTACCCGTTACTTCCCTTACTCGCATCACGTGTGGACAACATACACCACTGACTATTACTTTGTAGAATTACTTTGTCTTTTTTCTCAAGACCATTTATCTTAATATAAGAAAAGATGTACTTAATTATACTACAAGTTATTGCATCGGATTTGGTAGTCTATCAACAGTCTTTCCTCGACTTGGTTTAAATGTCAGGAGCCGACCCGCTCATTACCGCATTGCTAGAGAATGTCACTGTTCTTCCTAAAACCCAAAGCCTCAGACATCCATATCATCCTCTTTTGTCTAACAAAAACAATGCTATTCCACATCCTCTTCACCTAGCAAAAATGACCTTTAACACCGGTAGTTTACTTGTCACATAGCGACCCCTCACGCGATCGACTATTGACATCCCTATAGTCGACTTCAATGAAATTCATAAACAAAACTGGTTCGTCATTTTGGTATATCATAAACTATATTATATTTTAATATATTACTTCTTTTCAAAATTAAAAATTTGGGTTCTGATGTTTTAGTTTATATATGATATCAATTTTTTCGATAACATTGATCAGAAAATTATTCTTTAATTTTTCTCTTTTCCTTTCAGCGAACTAGATTTAAATTGCAACTCTTGACCTCATCTTATTTACGTAAAGAGAGTGTATTGCATCATTAACAAGATCGTCATGATTTGGTACGATTCGAGGCGAGACTCGTAAAGATCCGCTATCTCAAGCTTTCCTCCACTGCTGGCCGTACTATCTCATTCGAAATCTGCCATGCTCCACGAAGGAATCAGTAAATTATTCGATGCATCGAACGAGTTCATCGGCACGATCTACTCCAAATAAAGCCATCACTGCCGGTATTTGCAACGCAGAGGAGGATGCGGCTGGAGTGAGATTTAAATATCGGCGTGTAATTGGTCGCGCGCACGAGATTCTGATCTCTTTCGTCCCTCTCCCATTCATCGTTCTCACCTTTCACCGTTGCACCCCACCCAGCTCCGCCCTCCTCACCTCACCCCACCTCCACCCCCTTCATCCCCACCCCACCCACCTCATCTCATCTCACATTACTTTGACTCATATCCCTTCAACTCTACCCACTCGTCCTCTTTCTGATCTCTTCCATCCGCAGGCTTACTCGACCTGCTAGTGTGACCCTGCGGTTACTAGCACTAATGCTAAACACTACATTATTCATGCACTCTTTTCTTATTAAAGTGACTGGGCTGGAAACGGGAAATGGTATGTCTAGGGACTTTATATTACAAGTTTATGAAGCTTTTTTTTTTATTAAAGGGAAGTTTCCATAAAGGAATATGGGAAATATATTCCCAATGGGGAAAACATCAATCAACTTTAAAAAATCGTCCTGATTCCTTGAAGTACGTAAAGAACACTTCAGCACTTCACTAGCTTTTGTACTTCTGACCAACGTTTTTCGTTTCAGTGCTTCTTTCGCTTACATTTTGTAACAGAACTAATAAGAAAAGTAATCGACCAATAACTGGAATATCAAAAGGAAAGCAAAAGGTCTTATGATAAACCATTTAATACGTATTTAATGTGTTGTGTAATATTTGCAAGGAACTCCAGTTTCTTAAGTTTCTTTTTTGCAAATTTCTTACTATACATTTCTTACTATAAATGTCTTCCTTTTGTACTACTTTCGATGGAAATTATATTCTGAATTGTGGTACTAGGTGTGATTTTGGAAGTGTACGAACTTTGATTATCACAGGCCGTCGATCATCTTTCTATAATTTCGCGTGGACTAATGATTTTTTTTTAAAATAACTGTGCACCTCATGAATCCTTTTTCACCTTTCCAAATTGTGAACAAATCTCCATTCACACATTTCTGCGGAAGTTCACAACTCGTTTCCACTCACCTTGTGAACAAACGCGGATGACTCAAGCTCCCCTCGGAGATCGTTATGCAAACTGTGAGCGAGCACGTGGCGAGCGGACAGGAAGCGGGGGCGGAAGAAAAAAAAAGAAGAAGCGCCTCGAAGACGAGGTGGCACGAGCCGACACCATTGTGCGCGGCGGGCGGCCTACTTGTTAATTATGCCTCCTTAATGGCGGCGCGCGGCGGCCTACACGGCCGGCCCTGCGCCGCGCAGCTCTGTTCCCAGAAGGCGACAGCGGTCGCGTGCCGAGGCGCGCGCCGAACGGCTGGGTTGCACTGTGGTTTTCACACAGTTGCGTTTGAAGGATATCAGCTGTTTTGTTTCTTGTCCAATCGGGACCTTAGGGTCACTACAGTGACGTCGTAATGGTGGCATTCACCCTTCCTATTGGATGACACCGAAACAGCTCATATCCTTCAAACGCAACTATGTGAAAACCACAGTATAGCTCCGAGGCGACGCCAATTTCATCCTGGTCATGTAGCTGCGGTGAATTTAACCACCTGTCTGGAAGGGAATGGTGACCGGCTGCTCTGTTCGATAGTTTTCGGTGGTTTCTTCGATCAATACTAGGTGAATGACGTAGTAGTAGTAAAATAAACGGGGCACGGGTAGTGCTTCCTATTAGTCCATCACCTCTCCTTACGCGGACGCGATATCGGGCACGCTTCTATCAGGTCTGATCCCACGAACTTGGCGTACCACAGTCCGATACGCTAACCATTAAAACGGAAGCCACTAAGCACGTTTTCTTACACACACACGCACGCCCGCGGACGGAGACACACACACATTCATGCACACGCAAGCAAGCAAGCGCACACACACGTTCATACACAGAGTTATCCTTACATGCACTACACGACCACACATATCGGCAGACCAGTCGGTAGCTTAGTGCTTGTTCCGTCTGGGCCAGTGTCCCGCTGGAAAGGGAAACTTCGCATACCGCCGTGTAGGTCGGCACCATATCTCATGTTTTGGAGGGGATAGGAACACCACCACTCCTAGGATGAAACATGCAATACACTCTCGGGACTAATGTTCATGGTAGTGCACGCGTCAAGAATCACTAAATAATTAATTTAACGGAGAGACCATCTGGGAGCTTAGATCTTGACCGGCTGGGGGAGAAATTGACCTGCCTGGGATGTTCAACTGAGGGGAGAAACTTAGACGGGTAAGTCGGTGTCCGTCATGTTCCAGCAGGTAAAAAAGCCCCTACCTCATAACACTCACTACACTTACGGGACAAATGGCATACGCCGTAGGCTCATCCCGAAACAAATATATACTAAGTTATCGCCCACATTGTCTACCATTCTCCGAGTTCAAACACTGTGGACATGATCAGACTTACCGTCGGCCGTCGTAATTTGAATATGACCTGCGTCGTTCCGCTTGACCATGCGTTGCCGCCGTGTCGTAACAACTACACCTCCACAAACCTTTGGTCGTCCCAGGATAACAATATCCACCTTCAATCCCTACTCCGCTCGTCGCCCAATCTGTCATGAGGCGTGAAACGAGTTATACTATTTTTTTTAATGCTAAGAAAAATTAAGAATCAAAGTTATAAATATTTTCAATTGTTTTACTTTTTTCATTTTCCATTAATTTTATTTAATGTTTTCTTCGTAATCGTAATTTCCTCCTTCAATTCATCGTTTATTCTTCTTCCATTTTACTTCTTTTTCCTTCAGGATTAGCTGACTTGACATTCTGATCTTTATTCACACCTACATCGATCTTTATCATTGCAAAACCTGGGGTTCCCTCTGGAATGATGGGAGTGTGCAACATTTAACGCATTATCATTAGTAGATATCGTATATGTGTTCATTCTTCTTCCAACTATTCATTTTTTTTGTACTTCGATTGTGATGAATATGGAACCTTATCAAAATTCCATTCATTTTCATATAAATACAAGTTTCTCTTCAATTCTATGGAACCAATGTAATATTTCTTTTAGGCGTTTGTTCATGTGTACTCCCTGTGCCAGAAATGGACACATCTTCTCAAATAAATTCATGTGTTCACGAATAGAAAGAACTTCAGTAGTTTGTTTCACTAATGCAAATATTACCATTACATGAATGTTCCAGAAGTGTTGAAGATATGTTTTAATTGACAACGGAATTAATAGTTATGTACAAATTGTTTGTCTGTTTAATTTTTATATGTGAGCTCTCTATTGTATAATATTTAATAATAAAAAAGTTCGGTAACATATCTTTGTAGTTTTTCAAAAGTAATCTAAACTACGAGACACAAATAGTCTACACTCGTCTTGTCTTTCGGCGCAACAACCTCTGACGAAACCTGGGTCTACAAGCAGCGTCCCAGGCCTTGTGGCCATGGGCTGGGTACGTGTGGGTAGCACATAGGCATCCCTGCGCCGTATTCTAGTCTTCTCTACCTAAGAAGTGAATTTTTTTCCTCGTCTCACAGCAACATATACTGGGAAATTGCAAGGAAGACGTACACTATAATCTTGCCCGACCGGAAATCGAACCCGGGGTCGAGTCGTGGAAAGCAAGCATTCCGACCATGAGTTATCGGCGAGAGCAAATAGATATGTAGAGTAATAAAATCATTTAAAGTATTTAAATAAGCATTTGAAAATCATAGCTGTTCACCTATGAATTGGCCCCTTCCACTGGAGCATTCCAGAGGCACACGCGGAACAAGCCGTCGCTGCACCCTGTTCCCGACAGCGCCGAGGGTCCGCTCATAAAGCAGGCGAGTGCTAACGTGCCCTCGATACCATCGCACGCCAGCCTAATCATAGCTCCGCGCGCCAAAATAACTTGTCCGACGTATTTATTTTGACTAATCTAAATAACATAAGCGTAATTCAGCCGCGGCACGCTCCCCCTGTAATCTCGAGATATCAGCAAGTGTTCCTCCACGAGATTTGTGCGCCTAGCTCTGAGTTACTGTGAATACACATGTATGGTGTGAATAGCGAAGGCGGTAGGTGCGAAATAAAACGTGATTCATGCGTAGTCGTGCTTGGCTATGTATTGGAGAAACGTGGTCTGCTATAAATTTTCCGTTTCAATTCATTCGTCATGTGAAAATGCTAGGCAAATGTGAAATTTCTATTGAAATTTCCGTTAATCTGTCGTACTGAGCGTTCTTGTAGGGTGGAATCTATCTATAATATAATGTTTATATTTCTATTGGGCATATTAAGAGGAGGGAAAATAAGAAATGTATGGAAGAAATTAAGGAGAGAGAAAATGAGGAATATATAAAACATGGAATGGCGAAATGTGCCGAGAATAGTCACCTTGTGTACTGCACGAGCTTTGAATGATGCAATATTAAAAACTGTACAGCTTTTACTTTACTCTATTAAAAAATATAATTTTTTTACAATGTATATTTACAAAATACATTTTCTCCACAAGCGTAAAATGAATGACAAAAAAATATCACTTTCGAAATTTGTGCAAGAACTTGTAAGCAACTTAATTATTCAAATTACAATGAAAATATCCCTTTGTAGCGCTGTGCCACTTCACATTGATATCCTGAGAAAATTTAGTTTTCTTTAAATAAAAATTTTCTTTTCTTTAATTATTCTTAATATTTAATTCTCAATACATTTTTGTTTTCACTTGCTCGAAATACATAAAAGTCTGGGTATTGACACAAGGTCTGGGCATTGACACAAGTCTGGCTATTGACACGATGCAAATAATTTGTTTGACGTAATAACAAGTGTATTGTTAAAAATCGTTTTAATCTTCCATTGTAATATGCAGTTTTGTACATTATTCATTCAATTTTTTCCCTACAAGTTAGTATGCAAGAAGAAATTATGAAATATGCTCATGATTTTGCGATAAATAATCAAGGGTTCACTATCGCAAAACACTCTATTTAACATTTTAATGAAGAATACTGCAATAATTAAATCATGTTCATTACGTTGTTTCAAGTAACATTCCAGTTTCTTAAATAAAAAAACTTAGAATTACAAATGAGTGGGTTCAAAAATCAAAGTTGAAAATATAAGAAACTAATTTTATACTAAATATTTTTTTATTATAGAGATAATATGTCATACAAAGGAAAATAATATATGCTATTTAAAATATACTGGTTTGAGGCAACATATTACTGAACAGTCAAAAGGGTGAATGCTCAAAATAAATATCTTAAAAATTCAAGTATAAAATCAAAATATGATAGTTATTTCTAGAAATATATTTACGTTTTTTAAGTATTTTCACAAAATTAAGTAACTGAATATCAAACTCATCATTGCAGCTTCTTAATTTTTAAGTTCTGTCCGAACGCATGATGTTCTGCAAAGGTGATAAGCTACTTCTGTAGAAACTGTACTTGCATATAAACTCATCCGTATCGTCCGGACTCAGAGCCTCCAAAGCGCGGCGTTGAATTTCGTACGTACTCTCGAGATCCCCTCTCAACAACTCGAGTTTCGCGTACTGAGCCCAGGCATCGGGACTGCTGGAGCCAAACTGCTCGCACGCAATCTCGTAACAGCGGCGGACGCGCTCGAGATCCGGGGGAACTCTAGCGAATTCCATCTCGGCCATGGTGTAGTGAACTTGAATATACGATGGCTGTTCGGTGATCATGACTTCATACGCAGCTCGTGCTTCGTCGATGCTTTTCGTGGAAGCCAACCATTCGAGATACATTGGTTTTAAGTGCCATCCTAATGGGGAACTCGGTTTCATCCCTTCGTGGAACAACGTTTCAATAATAGGATTTGAATCCGTTATATTATGTTCTAATATGGAAGTCCAGAGACACAGAAGTGAGCCTATCTCCTTTTCTAAGTGCACGAGAGCGTCGTTGAAGACAGTAACAGCTTCGTGTTCAAGACCATTGGACAAGCAATAACCGAGACGCATCTGCCACAAGCCGACGTTGTTAGGGAGCTTTTCGGAAACCACGCGAAGGACGTGTCCTAACTTTCTTCGATGACCAGACGCTGCAAATCGCACCCAGTAGAGGTAATACTTCTCCTCAATGAGTCCCGCCTTGTGAGCTTGGACAAAACCTTTAAAAAGAAACTTTTCTTTGAGCTTAGGAAATCTTGCAGTTGAGTATTCATTGCGATTGAGTTTTACCAGCGTGTCTAGATACAGCGACCACATTTCCTTAGTAGGCAATGTCTTAACAGCGTAGGTGTATACTGCCACACATCTCATTATGCGTTCTTTGAGAGTGCGGGTGTAGAGATTGGTGTTCCTTGAATCATTTTCCGGGAACGTTTCGTCTACAAGGTGTTCAGGGAAACAACGCAATCCACGTAGTTCATTACGAGCTACTGCGTCCCATGTGTGTGGGTTATCAGGAAATTGCGAACACAAATTTCGAACAATTTTCGACCGCAATTCAGCCGTGAAATTGTAAGATCTTGCAATTTTCAACAATTCTGATATAAACTCGACTTCGGGTATTTTTGTAGATGCTACTTCATAAACTACTTCCGCAAGACCCCCTGAAGTGATGAGGCGACTTCGATTCTCAGGAATATCCAACGAGATATCAGATTTCTTCGTGTCTCGAGCACTCGCCATAAGGAAGCCGATATTGCCGCGCTTGGCACATTCCACTTCTTTCATTTTCTTGCGCAACTGATCTGCAAATTCTAGTTCCAAACGGAACGCTTCTTTGTACAATAAAGTGGAATACGGAAGAAATCGAAGTCCACGCAGGATATACTGCCGCGCTGTGTGAACAGAACAGTTTTCTTCGAATTCCCATCTTGCAGCCAATTTCCAGGTCTTAGGTTTATCACCGTGCATGCAAACAAGAGCTTCTAACATTCGATTAACACTTTCCCGTAGCTCTAGTTTCTTGCAGAAGTTTATGTACCACAGCCACGGACGATGATCATGACGGAAATGACAGGTCACAAGTTTAAACATCGAAGCAATGCGTTCAAGAATGCCTTGTTGCATTTCCAACTTCAGAGAGTTGTCCTTTAATAGATGAATGCGGAACGTGATCAGTTTTAAAATTTCCATTTCCAGTCCTACATATCGTAGGTGATGAGTTTTACCAGTTAGTACTTTTCGAATATTTCCAGATTCATATTGCTTCCTTTGCCTAAAAATATAATTTATTTCTCTTTTATCGAATAGACGATTTATTTCAGATCGTTCCAGTTCAAGGAGCGCAGGATGTGATCCAGTCATCATGTTTACAAAAGTCGGAAAAATATAAAGAATTGTTTCTGTTTGTATTCAAAAATACTTTTTAAATTATGAGAATTAATAAAACATTAAAACACTTCAATATTTCAATCCGTGTAAATAATTACAAAACAACTAACCATCTCCACGACACTGTTCGCTAGAATGGGTCTTGTGACGACGTACTAGGAGAATTCTGGTGATATATTGTCAAAGTAAATATTATTTTCAAGCATTCTTACTACCACGGCAAAAAGTTTACGCCGTCATTCAATCGAAACTAAATAATATATAGACATTTCGTTGTCATAGAAAACTCTAGAATAGTAAAGACAAACCAACATTGTATAATAGGTTTCCGGAGTAATATAAAAACATGATCATATTATTATATACGAGCACACAAATGAACCATTGTTTCCAAAACTGGGATGAAAAAAATGACATGGGAATTAACGGATCTAAAAGCAAAACAATTACGTTCGGGTGGGGACGAAATTATGAGGAGCCAGACTATCGTTTAGTCGTCATCCCGAGAGTCTCATCGTGCAAGTATTTAGACATTCATCTAGATAGTAAATTAGGGTGGGAGAAACATATAAATCAGGTAGTAGGAAAAACGTGGAAGTCCTTGCATTTTGTAATGCGAATTCTAAAGAAAAGTTCTGCAAAGGCAAAAGAATTAGCATATCTTTCGCTGGTTCGCCCTCTCATGGAATACGGAGTGGCATATTGGGATCCATACAGAAAGTCGCACCGGAAAAATCTAGATAGAATACAGAGGAAAGCGAATTAGTTTACCTATGGTACTAACGCAATAAAAAAGTCATGGGAACCTCTAGAAACGAGAAGAACAAGGGCGAGGCTTTGCGCTCTTTATACATCGTACATAGGTCAACCAGCTTGGAAGGAAATTCAGGTTAGACTAGAAAAACCAAATTATTTCGGCCGAAGCGATCACACTCACAAAATTAGAACAAGGAAACAAAATTCAGATATTGGGAAATTTTCCTTTTGTAACAGAACAATTAAAGATTGGAACAGTTTACCCGCAGAAATTTTCAAAGCTTTTTCTCTAACAAGTGTCCGAAGTTTTAGAAATAAGTTAGAACAAAATGAGAGTAATAGACATTAAATGAGTAAGTGCTGTGAAGTGCGGTGAAGTGCTGTGAAATGCTGGTCAGTGTAATTCAAAGCAAAAACAGTGTAGTGTAGTTTATTGTAGTGCAGTGCAGTGCAGTTAAGTGTAGTCTAATCTAGCCAATATTTATGTAGTTTGTATTAAAAGCATCATCAACATATAATTATTGGATATCATGACAGATTTGAAATAATTGTTATAATACTTAATATTAGTGATAGTATGATTATTGCATCTTCGGCTTGTACTGTACTCCTTTATTATTATTATTATTATTATTATTATTATTTTATTATTATTATTATTATTATTATTATTATTATTATTATTATTATTGTTATTATTAATATTGTTATTGTTATTGTAATTATTATTATTTAACTGCCACCGGGTCATACCCAATTGCAGTACAAAAATAAATGTAATGTAAAACGTAGCTGAGCATTTATACCCGTGATATGCATTCCGACAAACGCAATGATCTAGTGGCGTTCGAGATCTTAATTTACATACTTAATGAGAGGGAAATATGATAACATACATACTTAATGATAAACGGGAAATGACGTATGTAGGTACACAAATCATTGAAAAACAACGACAAAAATAATCAACTTTTGAAGAGACTATTAAATATAGAAAACTTTCAATTGTAGTTCAATGTGTCCATAAACAGTAGTATCTCACAAAAGTACTACAATAGAACTTGAAAAACACTGGAGATCTTTTCTCTTTTTCCAGTGGCGTGTCTATGATATCTATGTCGTGGACGATACCAACAAGGGTCACCATTCAACATTCTACGTTAAATTACTAAACTACAATTATTAATGAATGAAAATTATTTTTAAAGACAGAAACAAAACGAATATAACTGACAGTACTTACATATAAGTATTTATTGTTATATGTCAAAATTTGTGATCTAAAGTTTGCATTTACGAAGTCATGAAATCTCGGACTCAAATATCTTTTATCAATTTGATAAAACTTTACGGATTTTGTGATAATTTATAAAATAAATGACTTTCCTTCAGTATGGAGTATTTATCAGCACTAGTTCAGTATTCTGTACAGACTGCATTTAAACTAGTGCTGATACAACAGCTCATAATGGTTATTTCTAAGATTTACAACTTGCAGAGAGTTAGTTCAACATATATGATAAATGGACCATTTTAAGTGGTTATTTTTCTTAAAGAAAAAACAAAATTGGAACCGTTTTCGAGAAAATGTCCTTTTTTATAAATCCCATTAACTTGAAGCATAAATTTCGCATAACAACTCGATTTTCACAAAAGTGTTTACGAATTTTTCTTATGGATCTGATATTTTTTTTGGAACAGATTTCATTTAAGATAAACATCTATATCTTCAATATTGCTCTTTTGCAATGTTTCTTTTTTCCAATTTTCGAAAATACAGAGAATTTGTCGACAATGGTACCAGTGCCAATTTTTTTATATTTCTTTGATACATATGAGGAGAAAAATTAAAGAAATAATTTAGTGTTGTTTTGGAGAAAATAATGTTTAAAAATTGCCCCCATTTCATGCACAGTTTTGGGACAACTATTAATATTTTCGAAAAATTGTACATGACCTTATTTTAAAATAAATAAAAGTACTTTCTCACCCGTACTTTCACGCAAAATTACGCAAAAGTACTCACATTTTTTTCGAAAAATTGTACATTACTTTATTTCAATATCTATCTTTGAAGAACAGATTTCATTACGGGAAAAATCCCTATCTTCATAATTGTAGTTGTAGGAAGCCGCCGAAAAATCTTTGAATTTTTTACAATTTTCGAAAAATCAGTTTTCAACGAAAACGAGATCTACGCCATTTTCTTAAACATCCTATACACTATCCAACACTAAAACCATCAAAAACGAGGGAGTCATTTTTTTTTGAAAATTTTGAAAATGTCCCAGAATCGTCATGTAAAGTACCCTCCCAAAATTAAAATTTTAGTTACAAATTCAAGGGGCCGCGACATCGGCCAGATCGATTAAGGAATATCAATTTTGGAAAAAATCGGCTGAACAGTTTAGCCGTGAACGTTGTTCACCGACTGATAGACGTTCGGACACCGGTAGCGGTAGCTCAGTGCATCAACTGATGGCACTGCAGCGCCTGGGACTGGGATGTCCTAGGTTCGAGTCCTGACGGCGGCAAGCATTTCGACACCAGCTTTTCAGTTAGCTCGAATTCAGTCGCTGCCTGCAGGAGAATTCTAGCGGCCGGCTGCTCTAATCGGTAGTTTTCCGTGGTTTCTCTGATCAACACCAGGCGAACGCCGGAGCAGTACCCTACCAAACAGGCCACGCGCGCGCTATCTGCCGTTCCTCTTCCTTGTCCTACCCCTTACCCTCCCCCTTACACACACTTACACTAACATGCAATACACAACCATATATTCCGGGAGACCGGTCGGGAGCTTAGAGCTTGTCCCGGCTGGGGCGGTGCCCCGCTGGTGGGAGAGTCATGGTTAGAGGGAAACCCCGCTATCCGACGGTAGGTCGGCGCCGGATCTCGCCATCCAGCGGGGAAAGATCACCACCATGTACCGAGAAAAAATATGTACTACACTAACGGGACTAATGACCAAAGCAGTTGACGCGCCCGGATACATGAAAAAACCAAAGCAAACGGACGGACAGACATACATTTTGCCGTCATTCGATTTTTCGGTATAAAGAACCCGCAAAACATGGATTCTGGCTACACCATGTGTTAGAGTATTTTTTATAAATTTAGCAACGATTTATCCAATGCTTCGTTTCGAGGGTCCTGTAATAAGAATTGTTCTGCCAAAAATTTGACCTTTTTTTTGCGTAGCATTACATAAGTTTCTATTGTGTAAGCGTTAGCGAGAAAGTAAAAATCTATATCTTCAATATTGTAGATATAGGACGCCGCAGATAAAAAGATTTTGAAATATTCTAAAATTTTAATGAAAATTAGACCTGCTTCATTTTAAGCGTCTTTTACGCTATACGAGAACATGAGTTAGTCAAAACATTTGGAGCCATGTTTGAGAAAATCTCGAAAATGTTATTGAGGATTCAGGATTTATGTACAGTATTCTCGTTCAAATCAAAATATTCATTGCAAACTCGCAGAGCCTTGAGTTCATTTAAATCGATTGGTGAATATCAATTTTGGTGAAAATCGTCTGAACGGTTTAGGCTCTAACGTTAACATTAACATACTTGGACATCAGGACAGGCAGTCATCATTTTGCCGTCAATAGATTTTTCAGTATCAAGGACCCACAAAAATGGATTCTGATTGCACAACGTGTAAGAGAAGGTATTTACTACATACAGGAAAAAGATTTCTCAACTTTTTTGTGGCCAGCGCCTGACAATATGAGTTTTCTGTTCCAAAATCGCCAAAATCTGTTTCAAAATCCAAAATTTTACAGCATTACAATATTTTCTCATTGCTTCGTTAAGTACGTATATTACTTGGCATTCAACTATTCTGCCTGTAGTTTCGTCTAGCTGGTATTTGAAAAATCAATACTCATGAAATACTACTATGAAAGTAACTCGATCCCGAATAATACCCTCATCACGTGATACTGTGGAGCTATGTGTCAGAGTGCAAAAGATGTTGCGCTCACCCTTGACTTACAGCAAAACAGAAAAGTATTTTTTGTTACGAAATACTGTAACTAAACAATTTATAAAACAAATTGTTTAGCACTGTGCTTTTGAAAATTAATATTGTCTTTGATTCAAATTTGGATTATAGAAGAATTATCATCTCAAAGCAATTTCGGTCAATGATTCACCGAGAAACTGATGAATGTTAGAATTTTTTAATCTCTTCTGCAGGTTTGAAACTTACGAGAACCATTCTATGTGTCTTTTTCTAAAAAAGAAGAAAAGATTTTTGCATGCTCTGATTTCAACAACTGTATCAACAATACATTCATCCTTTTCCTTTAGTTAGAGTTTGCACGAGTTATCTGTGCTCTCGGCGACTTTTAAAATGTGAGCGTTTGCCCGGACTTTAACGGTCGCCCGAGTGCACAGATATCTAGCAGGAACTCTGAAACGAATTGCCACGAAAATGTCAAGTAAATCCCGTACAAAAGATTCCCGTCAATCAGTGTAACCCTTAAATCACTGCTAGTTAATCTTAAGTTGTTTATGCCCCGTTATGAAAAAGTTTTGTATTTTTATCATCCTGCAAGTTTTTTCTTTCAAAATTATTAAACAGCACAAGAATAAATATAACAAAGCCATACAAAATATCGTGATTGTGTTAATTGTGTAATGAAGTAAATATGAACAGATAGAGTTAGTTCTAACTTTAATAGTCATTTTAAGTACGATGAGACTTGTGCTCACCTTCGACCTATGGTGTGAGGCCAGGACGCTCGATCTTCAGAGAGTTAATGCTATTTTTTAATGTCAGTATGTAAAATAATTAAATATAATTTATAACTATCTATTGCTTCCAATTAACAGGAATTATATTAACTGTAGATTACTTTACACAATAAGTTTTCGCTTCGAATTTCCTCTAAGATTTCCTCCTCCTTAATTGTCGCAACCTGTGGGTGTCGCGAGGAAGATGAATGCACGTGGTCTTCGTCGCCGCTGTAACAATACTCTAGAACACGGCAGGCGTTTCTTCAGAATTTATTGTCGCGTTATCGGACACCGGAGCTCTGTACCGTTTGTGTAATTCTGTTACACGGCTTCGAACATCCATATAATAGCAAACAAGTTCCTTTCGCTGACGCGAGGTAGGCGGTAACAACAAGTACCTCCCTCTTCCCCTTGGCACGATAATTTGTAATAATGTGTGAGGACGCAAGGGGTGAGGCAAAGTGGGGCGGGGGGGAGTAAGGGAGGGGAAGAGGGAGGAGGGTGCTTGGAGCGGGGCTTGAACCGGAATCGCGGAGCGAAGGCGGCGTTTGCGTCTAACGCAGCCGCTGCGTCCGCCGTGCGATGGGGGAGGCCTTTCAAGTTTGCCGTCTCGCGTCGCTTCGTTCCAACGACCTGCGTCACGAGATGCGTGAGTCGGGCACAGCGGCGCGTGGAACGAAGAGCAAGATGCTCGCTCAGGACGAGGAAGTGAATTCTGGTTTCCTCTTTTCTTAACTAATAACCTGTCGCTTTTAAAACTGCGGTAGATCTTTTCCTGGTTGTATGAAGATCGTTTCCCGGCTGGAAAGTGAGATTTGTACGAACCCCAAAATATTACATTTTTATTCAACGAATACTTACAATCTATTACAAATGTGTAATAATAAGTAAATACTATAAATGTGTATAACAATAACAAATGAAATTCACGAACCAAAATGACGGAGTATTTCACTTCCCCTGATGCGTGTTATTCTCAACTCTTCCAGTTATCAAGATCACACATTGAGTGATATTTTATTGCAATGAGTAATAATTTCTTAAACAGGAAATGAAAATATGCTATTTTCTCTAGAGTTCATCGCAATTTCAAAAGAAAATAATTAACAAAAGTATACTGTAAATTTTTAATGAACTAATTTCATGAAGTTAAAATGTGTATTTTTCTATTTCCAGGTGATTTTCCAACCAGGATGACAAGCATCAAATTCTTTATGTATCTTCGAAAAATCACAATGAAAGCTTACAAATCAGTTACTGTGAGAGTTTCACTGTATGAATTTGTGTGTATGTGTGTGTGTGTGCGCGCGCGTTTGTCTGTGTTTGTGTGAGTATAGTATATGTGTATTTCACAATGCTTATTACATTTCGTTGTATCCTTTTTTCAGAATCTGGTAGTATCTTTCAGATATAGAAACATGGAAATTTTTTCTCCAACTAATCACGTATGTATCAAACGTTGTTTGCCTTTATTTTCACTACATGTTATTGCCACAATTCTTGATAACTCTTTACGAACATTGAAATCTAAAAAAAATCTTTCTGGAAAGGAACTCATTGTAACAAAGACCGGATCTGTAAAGGGATTTTCCTGAATAATTACAGAGGAAGGAAAGAGTTATCGAAACAGTCACAAGGTTCTTTTTTTGGATTATCTAATAACATTTCTTGATCTAACAGCTCTGAAGAATGATAAGTAAGGTGGCGTAGCACAGAAAATAATAAATTTTGACAGCAATAAGGTAACATGAAGAATGTCTCCCTTACGAACATGACACTAATGTCAAAGCAAATGAAATTGTGTTGCAAATGTGTTTGTACTTTTGTGAAAACCATTAAAACGTAATTCTGAGTTTGATATATTACATTATATGTAATATTTAATATTATATTAAGACAAGATGGAACGACATAAATGAATTTTTTTATGTACTGCATAATCGCATAAACTGCATAACCGGTGAGTGTAGTGCATTTTATAATCGGTAAGTGACGGTGTTCTTTGCTAAAGAAGGTGAGATTCAGTGCCGACCTACACATCGAATTGCCGGGTTTTCAGCCTCCAGGTATCTCCAACAGCGGGGAAACGTCCCAATCGGGTCAAGTTCTAAGCTTTCGACAACTGTTACAGGGAGTATGTATATGTGTGTAATGTAAGTTGTGTATGTGTGTGTGGGTGTGTAGGGGTACACGTTTAGCGGCTTCATCGGTGTAACGGTTAGCATATCGGACTGTTATATGCCGACTTTTCGGGTTCCAAAGAAAAAAAAATTCGTAAGCCTTCCATCAAAGAAGAAGTAAAGTCCCTCTTGTAGATTTACTGCATGTAAAAGAACCTCGAGCCTGAAAGAAGCCTCTGAGCTAAATTCAAACCACCTATTTCGATCCCGAGTGTTACCTTCTTTCACTGCAAGATGGCGAAAAGTGAAATTGCATGGTCAGGCTGCGCAGGTCTGATGGCTTGAGCGTCTTCATGGAAAATACGGCGCCAATGAATCGATTTTTTTAAGAGGATAGGAGAGAACAAGGATGTGGAAGAGAAGATTGCATGCAATCCGTGACCCGTTTATTAGCGTAGTGCTCCATTATTCGCTTGGTATTGATCCGAGAAACCTCATTACTATGAAGCCAGTGTGAAAAATCCGCCACCGACGAACTTAAAGACGTACTGATGAACAATGCCGGAGGAACATCGAAAATTGTTTCTAAGCCATTTCAGCAGATTTCACCTCTTGTGATCAGCTACAAACGTGACAAATATTATTTTTCCTTTTAAAGAAAGGTTTTAATGTACCTATGTTTGCATTGTTGAAACCCTGTGAATTACTATTCTCGTTCCGACATTTTCATGAATTGTTACGGCTCGATTGACGATAATTAAAACTAATTTTGTAATGAAACAAAATTTTAAACACTTTTTTAATTGACAATTTTTCATGTCACTTCTATGTCCGGAATAGGACGGAGCAGGGCTACTATAATAGGTTTAAAATTTGTTTACTATGAACTTGCAAAGCTATGAAAACATGAAAACCCGCCTGGATCGCCACGTTAAGGTAGTATTGTTTAAGTCACGTCCGAGGTCGCACGCCCAAGGAAGTGCACAAGGTATATTTCATTCAGAAATGTTAATTCTAAAATTTTAACATTGTCTCATCCAAAAACATTTTTCTTCAATTTTTCTTCAAATCCAAACACTTGTCTTCAATATGAATACTTTAAGTTTTCTCCATGAATATTTCTAATATATCGTAAAACTAATCAGACTCCATTCAAAATGTTAAGCGGTGTAATACTTTGCACACTAACACAATAGTACTGATTTCAGAATCACTCAACATGTACAACAATTATTTTTCACAAAAAAGTACTTGCCAATTGGAATATGGTAAGTACATTTTGAGTCTGTTAAAAATTACGTGCTCAAATGTGTTAGTGAAATATAAAATTAGTCGCACAATATTTATCATGACGTTCCTATTATTATTATGCGAGTATAAGAAATGAATGATCGGATTGTACTTTGATGTTTATTTCATTTCTCATTCATTCAACCAAAATTAAAATGGGAACTCGTTATGACAATATAAGCAAAAGAAGAAATGGCGCATATACAGTTCTAAATTTTTGTCAGTTTTATCAAATTATATATTTAAATAATTTAATTACTTCTTTATGTAAACATAAACCATTCTGAACTCAAAATTTCATGCTACTATTCCAATAAAGAGTAGTCGAAAGCATTCTCTAACTTTGAACTCATTATCATAGCATCACGCATTCGAAATAAACAAGAGCAGTCATTAGCGAGCGCACGAGGACGACGTCCGCTAGGAAAAATATATCCAACATACGCGCGAACGCATGCAGGAATCCTCGGAGAGCCACGCAGCCTCGTACATTAAGCTTAGCTACTTAGCGAAAACGCAGTGACTCGTAAAGAAAACACGGCGTCGGATTTCAATATAATTGACGTTAGGGAGGAGGCCTCAGAGGTGCGCACCTCGCACGGGCGGTAAACAGCTCAGGATCGTCGCGCCCAGACAAGACTGCACCGCCTCCATCGCCGGCAGGGCGTCGGAATCTCGCGGGCACTGGCCGCTGTCCAGAGTGAGCGGGTCGGTTTTCCAATTATGTCACCCCTGACACTATTACCCCACTTTTGATTGCAATATCCATGTTCCGCTTTAGGAGCAGGCCTCATTAAGCCCAATTTTCCCGAAATGACATCTGAAGCGAGCAGCATTCTCGAGTGAGAATTATCTCGAAGCTATTTGTGCACGCATGGCACGGTACTTTGCGGTGAGGCTGGGGGGATATCGTTCTATATTCTAAACCGTTTACGAGTGCACTGCATTCACAGCACGTACGAAGTTAACAAACAAAATGGCGGCTGGAGACGGCGGTTTTGCGGCGACGTCGAGGGAGCTGCGCTGGGCGGCGGGCAGGACGGACGGTTTTTGCGAGATTGCGGCTGCGCGGGCGGCCATTTTCTCCGACGGCGGCGACGGTGGCGGCAGCGACGGCGGGCGCGGAGCGACAGCGCGGTCGCGGAGGCGGCGAGGTGGCGACGAGGGCGGAGGCGGTGGCGGCGACGAGCGACTTCTTCAGCTGTCGGTGGCGCGGCCGCCGCCGTCGGCGACGGATTGGCTCGCCTCGCGGGCGCAAAACCTCAGCCTGCGGCCGCCGTCACCCCTTGCTGCCCAAGCATGGCCAGCGGCGCTGGCGGCCATCTTGCCCGCGGGCGCACCGGAAACGGTACGGCGGCGCGGCCTCGCGGCGGGGGCGGCGGCGGGGAGGCTGCGGTGCTGGCGGAGGGGGCCTCGGGAGCGGATGACGAGGAAAGACGGCAGCAAAGGCAAGAGAGTTTCGCCGAGATGATGCGACGTAGACATGATATTTGAAAAGACTTCAACTTTCTTAAGCCTGAGATTTTGTTGAATGACCGCACACAACACTCGAAATTTAAAGATAGATTCTATTTGAAGGAAGTGTCTACGTAAAGGGTTTCCTCCCTTAAATTCAGCTTATGATTAAAGATTAGATTTTAAGAGGCTTGCTTTATTGAATATAATATCCATGGCTTTAGTTTGCAGAAAAAATGCATACTGTATATTGCTCGGTTTTATTCTTAATGGTATTCATGATTATCTGCAATAGTTGAAGAGTCCTGAAAGATTAAATAAATAAAGTCAATGTTTTTACAATGTCAAGACCGATCGTATTACAAAACATTAGAACGAGCCGACCAGAATTGAGCACTGATGTAGCTATATATTGAGTTGGAATAGGGCATATTTATCAATGGAACATTTTGATTGCGGAACTAACATGAACTTCAATGTAACTTTTTTTAATGTAATAAGAAGTGACAGTGGCACTTGCTTAAGAATATATTTTGAACCTTTCTTTACGATTCAGAAATCAAACTAACTTACTAATTTTACAAGTAATATGTTTATTTTTAGCTTTCATGGTAACTTAATGTTGCTCTCCTAGTATTTAGGCAACTATTTAGCTTTTCAAGGTACTTTCAATCGTTTTTAAATTATATTATTGTCAATAGAAATGTCTCACAAATATCCGTACTAATTACATCACAAATAATTAAGTTAAAATTCGAAAAGGAAGGTAATCTGTTAACATTATAATGACGACAGGAGAACTAATTAACTAAGAACTTGGAACATTTGCCAAGAGGTGGAGGCGTGACTATCGTTGCAGTTATCGTGAAATGAAACATACTGCACTGAGCTACTATAGAGCAATAATTTTTTTATTTGCATACAACTAATTAGTGGTTTGCGAGTTTAATAAATTGGCCGGAAGTCCATTTCTATGAAACTCTTTGTAATAACATTGAATTGAAGACCTACGAAATAGGATACTTTATGATTAGGACTCCTCAGCAAAACTTATATGTTATTGTTCTACGACAAAGATAATTTGGAAGTAGAATGGTCGAAATATAAATTTTCAGTTTTTAAATTTGTTTTTACGAATGTTAAATTTGTTTATGAATCATCTTTTGTCCATGTATTCTGAGTAGAACGTTTAGTAATACCATGTTCTGAAAAAACTTAAGCTACAATGAGTTTTCGATCTAAGTAAAATTAAAAATATGTAATTTTAATTGAAAAAGCCTATTTCTTCCTTTAGCTATAATAAAACATAGACAAAGTCGGAAATATGTATTCTGAAAATCCTTTGTTATTTGAAAAGGATAATAATTTACAATTATTCTTACTCTTTAGAGACGAACAAATTCAAAGTGGAGTTTGAAGACAAGAACTCCACCAGTTCATGGAATCGTGTGCATTGGGGTTATTTTTTAAGGTAGATACGATTGCGATTCAAGGCGAGAACTATCTAAATATTTGATACTTCTTTTTCATGACTGTATATCAAAATTCTCGTTAATACGAAATATTTTAGGTAGATATTAAATGATATATGTCTAAATAGATTTATCCAAGTGCAGCCCAAAAGAAATTGTTTAAGTTTTTTAACATTCGCTGCTTAATTAGTTCTTACTTGTGAAAAATTTGCCACTGGGGATCATATATGATCCGTCCGATTAAATAAATTGTTTATTTACATTTTTATCTCTTCATGTATTCTAAAAAAGAGAGGTCATTGATTCATCGTTTCCAGGACAATGATTAGACGTGCAACAGGCGACCAGGTCAGATACGAGGATGATTAATGATTTGACTTTGATATTGAAGAAATCTTGATGTGCTGACGAAAGGAAATATTATTTAGTACTCTATTTCTTTAATTATTAGAATAACACGCGATTGTGTTTTACATATGAAATAAACCCGTGATTTCAATTCCGTTCAGTGAGACTGTCATCGCGACAAATTAGATGGATTGTTGGCTCTCGACCAGCAATCTTAAATGAGTTAAATTGTTTTCATCTCTTTTGACCTTAATGAGATTACAAGTATCATTTCAAGTAAGGTGATGCATATTTAGCGGCCCTTGCGTTAACAAGTTACCTCAGACCATTGCCTGTTTCGTCGCCCAAGTAATACTTTCTTTCTCCCCTAGTTGGTCAAAGAAGCGTAGCGAAATTTGCGTGATCAGACGGAAGAGCACGCCTCATGACCTGAGTCTCGCTACGTAAAATAAGGCATCAATTGAATTCAATTCAGACCATTGTTGTTTAAATATTAATATATTTTTTAAGGAATTTGGGCAGATGTTCTCGGGGTTCTTCTGTTCCTCTATTATGTTCAATGTCATGTTTCCAGAATAATTCTCGTTACTTTATTGTAGAACGTAGACATTTTTTATCGCACAAAGTAAATTGAAAATAGATAAATATATTCGAATATCATTTTTCACAGTGCTAGAAGATCGTTTCAAAATCCCTGCTTTTAGTTGCCACGCAGTGAATGTATGCTCATGTTCCGCGTCGGGGCTGCAGGTGGTTATTTAAACAGCACTGCGCATTGAGGCGTCTCGGACACCCTCACGGAGGATCTGGTCCAGCTGAACAAAGGCCGGGCGGTGATCAGGGCGGACGCTGAGAACCCGTGTTACCCCGCGTTTTTCCCGCGCCGGCGGGTGCTTTCCGAGCTTTAGTAGTAATTTATTTAATCTGGTTGTGTGTGTTTTTTCGGCGGTGGCCCCCGGAGCGTGGTGGACGCCGACCGCGTCGATGATAGGGCCTCCGCAACGGCGTGGCGGGGCGGCGGCGGCGGTGGCGGGGGCGGTGGGGCGGTGGTGGCGGTGGCGGCGGTGTCGGTGGAGGCGGTTGCACCTCCTCTGCCACCTGCTCGCAGTCGCTTCGCCGCCGCCACGCCCGCCCCGCCACCGCCGCCAGAGCGTAGCGGCGCGCAGGTAGCCGTGCAGCCACCGGAAACTACCGGACGCCTACGCGGCCTCTGAGGTTGCGTGTGGCGTATGGTTCTCGACCTCCCACGCGCCCGTCTTTATTCTGCTTTGCTCTACTTGCTAACTCATCGACAGTCTTCAAGAGGGGAATAGGCCAGATAAAACAAAAAAAAAAAAAAAAAAAAAAAATGAAGGGATTGGAGGCTCAAATTTGGAGCACGGTCCATATAAATTGTTTTTAACTGATAAAAAATGTGAATCTACTTCGACATGATTTTCACTACAATGTAGCAAATTTATATATATTTAAAATAATTCATCGGACGTACTCTCCTGATACTCCAAGTCAAAGAATATTAATTTAATTACAAATTAAAAATACTACTGTCAGATAAAATGATTATTCCCGCGACATAATCTCTACAAAACAGATTAATCTAATAAAATAAAATAATTAATTTTGTCGTGGAATTAGTTGATTACGATTTGTTTTTCTGAAATTTAATTTTTTGTTTTAATTTTGTATTGATGAAACCATCACCATTAATTCATAATAATGTTTATCTAATTTCAATTAGAGATATTTCGGAATATTAATGAAAAATCTGAAAGTTTGAAAAAATCGCCAATAATAGCAAAATTATTTTTTTAAATACTTATACTTTTAGTAAAGAAATTTAGACATTGTGTATTATCTGAGTGTCTATTGGCTTATCTAAGACGTATCAAATAGGATACTTCATTAGGAATTTGGCCATATAAATTATTTCTGAAGTTAAAGTTAAATATTATTCACTATACATTATCTTTGTAATGGAAAGTTAACATTTAGCTCACCAGAGTTGTTTTTGTGTCATCTTCATATTTATATCAGTTTTGTTGCTCACTTATTTTCATAGTTTACGGTCCTAAACGGAAAAAATAAATTTACAAACACAGTAATATCATAACATTTGAATGATAGTAGAATATCAATTAATACATGCCCAGCTAAATGAAGCCTACGCATTTCCTCAACAAGACGTAAAATAAAGAGCAGTCTCCAATCTACAGGACCGGTGAGTTCACCTCGGGAGTCTGATAGTTACTCGAGCGATGGTTACAAACAGCGCACTTCCAGTTATCATGACGCTGAGGAGCAATGTACTTTAAATGCTTACTCCGCGAGCGATATGCCGACACGAGATGCCGTCAGAGCCTACACAAAAGACGACGGCCGAAACTCCACGAGCCCTCGGCGAACCTGTTTCTTTATCTGCGCCCCCAATTAGTTCACAATGCCGCGCCCCCGAACGGGCTGTTAGGCGGACGCGTCTGTCGGAACTATCAGCGCCTGCCAGATGAATCTCGAGCCATTAACGCTTCCCGGAAGGCGCGGACTCCTCAGCGGAGACAGGTGAATGCACCGCGGGCTCTGCGCTTCTTATGGGCCCCGCCTTCCGTGCAGCTTCCGGAGTTTTTCAAAATACTCCTTGTTCCGGCTGTGTGATGACTTTTATGAGGTACTAATACCTACAGGGGAGTTTTCTTTGTTGAAACTGTGGTGGAAAAACAACTGATTTTCCCCTGAAAGGTTGTTGCAGTTTAAGATTGTATTTGCTGCAGGCTGCTCATTTATTCACCTAGATAATACTTCTGGCCATAGATTAATTAATTATGTTGTTGACGTATTCCTACAATAAAAATAAATTATTGTTTTGAAGAAAAGTAAGGAAGAGTGACGACAAATATTGAAAACACCGTTACTTCACCAATACCAAATTATGTTATATGAGAAAAATACGATGTAGCAATTCCGCTTCCTACTACAGTTGAGTATCGATTTCCGTTACTTTCAACTGTCAATAAATATCATCTTTAATTATTCAATCTCATGATTCCACTATAAATGAGGTTAAATGGAAAATAATGAGATATGCGTACTTTTTTATGTGAATCGTACAACAAAACTGAGTAGACTAAACTTGAGTGCATACGAGGAAAATTTAATACTCATCAAAACGCTCCTCTTTAGTTCATTTATCCTCTACAATAATTCGTCAAAATTAAATTATATTATTGCTTACTATTGAGAAATAAAAACATCTTTATTTCTTACAAGTGAGGTATAAAATGTCCTCTATTGTTCTTCGGAAGTGAGTAGAGTTTGAACAATCCCTTTATAAGCGTATATATTGAAATTGCTCTTAGCTTTAAGTAGCACGAGATTCGCACAAACATGTTTTCATTTATGAATTAACAATGATCAATCAGGAATTATTATTAGTTATTGACCTTAAAATAACGATAAGTTGTTGAATTATGTTCAGGTATAAACAATTACGAAGGTATTAGTAAGATAAGGTAAGATATATACCATTTACAAGAAACTCTAACATTAGAATGCAATTCAGTTTTCATTTGTAAAGATCAATGAAACTGTAAATTGACTCACGATACTCTGCTCTGAAGCACTGAACGTGTGTCACCATTTCACTCACGTACCCTTCGACTCGAATTAGGAGCTATTGTGCCGTGATCTACAGCACCGATCCCAATCAGTGTAACTCTGAGCGACGCAAACCTCTTTTTCCACGCGCGCGCAGGGGTGTCTGGGCGGAGGAGGGGGCGTGTCCCTAATAGGGTCAGTGAGCGCGCGGGGCGGCGTGAGCTGCGTGCTCTGCGACGCGCGAGCGGTGGAGCAGCGCGCTGTCAACAGGTGCGGGCACGACGCGCGGCGGGAGGCAGGGGAGAGGGCGGTCGTGTGGGGTGGAGACGGAGAGGCGGGGCTGGCGGCGGGCGCTGGCAGGACAGGGACGGTGGGGGGGAGCGGGGAGGGCCAGGGGCGTAATGTGCGGGGTGGCATGGGGGGAGAAAGGAGCGGGAGGGATTACGGCGTCGCACTGCAGGGGGTGATGCGGCCGGTGGACCTTTCTGGATGAACAACACAGCAGATACCGTCGACCGGTGTCTCCTCGCAGCTAGTGTTTCTTCTTGATAGGACCACGAAATCTCGAAGTATTTCCCAGCTCTCATGACTTGCTTTAAATAAGAAAATGTTTTTAGGAAAAATCTTTATAAGAAAACTTGCGCTTTGCATTTTTTAATTAATATAATATAATTCATTATTTTAATCGCGATCAAAATATAGACAATTCCAATATAAATATACCGGGAGCGGTAGCTCAGTGCATCAACTGATGTCACTGCAGCGCCTCTGACCGGAAGGTCCTAGGTTCGAGACCTGACGGCGGCAGGATTTTCGACACTAGCTTTTCAGTTACGTCGAATTCAGTCGCTGTCTGGAGGAGAATTCTAGCGGTCGGATTCTCTGATCGGTAGTTTTCCGTGGTTTCTCCGATCAACACCAGGCGAATGCCGCAGTACCCTATCAAACGGGCCACGGACCGCGCGCGATATGTCCTTCCCATTCCTTGTCCTAGCCTCTCCCCTTACACACACACACACTTACACTAACAGCACTTACACTAACACTTGCACTACACCACCACATATTCCGGGAGAGAGGTTAGCTTAGAGCTTGTCCCGGCTGGGGCGGTGCCCCGCTGGTGGGAGAGCCTTGGTTAGGGGGAAACCCCACTAGCCGACGGTAGGTCGGCGCCGGATCTCGCCATCCAGCGGGGGAAGATCACCGCCACCTCCTGAGAAAAAACATGCACTACACTTACGGGACTAATGACCTGAGCAGTTGACGCCCCCGGAAACATGAAAAATCAATCAATGAATCCAATATAAATAATTTCTCTTCCTTCAGAAGTATAATCAGAAGTACGTACAATATGTAATTATTTAATAGCAATATTCAACATGAATTTAATGAAATTGTGTATTTTACTAGTAAATTTAATGAACCTACTATTATGATCTATACTGCAATATATGGTTTGAAAACCGTTTAAAAATGTTTTGCCGTATTAACGTCTGTTTAAAACCAACTAATTATTTTACAAATTTCCTGATAAAGTAACTACTCCACATTAGCTGTTCGGTCACGTAACTTCATTAAATCTCAGCCTACTACGGCCTGGGAGATGTAAACCTCCTGGGGCACAACGATGTAGCGTGTGTCACGTTTCAAAAACGACGACGCCAACACCCGAGAGGTAGCAGGTGGCGATGTATGACACGCACCCCTGCGTCCCCAATCGGGTGGTCAGCCGCAGTGACGAAGATCAAAGATCACACTCCGCAGGGTAGCAGCCGGCACAAAGGCACCGTCCCGTTTTCCGGATCGTGATTTATCCTTTGTGGAAAACCCAGGAACGTTTTCTCCACTTAAGTGTGACGTTTAAAGGAAGAAATAGAGGTCGGCAGTTCTGAGGAGGTCCATTTGAAACCAATCTTACGTTTAGATTAGGTCAAGGGTTTAGTAATTTTATAAAGACTTGAGAAAATAATGTATGAAGCGATTGGATCTTCAATAATATACGTACTTAATAATACGTACTTTTTCTTATGTTGACTTTTTGTTCTCGTTGGAAATAGTTTCACGATTTCGTAATTCATAAAAGGCAACATTATCGCATTAATGTTTTAAAATTGCCGACAAAAATACTCTTCGAGTATTATTGCATTCCAAGAGAGATGGATTTAGCAGCCTTTGAATAGCAAATACTCCCAGGCGTGACACAGTACATTTCTCATACTCTGACATAAATAAAGGTCGTCACTCCCCATTATTGGGTCATTTACGCCTGCAATGCACGATAATACTCGCAATAACCACCTGTGACGAATGCCTGTTGAGAAAACCTTAGACTTACGGTTGGCGCGGGACAGTTAGAACGCCGTATCCCCGGCGTTGCAGACACCGCCTTATCACCAGATCAACGTTTAGAATCGAGATTTATCACGTGTTGGAATCCGCGGGATCGCATTCATTCCAGCGAAGCGTGCCTCGCGCCACACCTCTCTCGCAGCGCTCTCTCGCCAGGGCGGCGCGCGAGGACGGGGGACATCAATTACGCCTCGTATCGCGCGACTGACGCTCGGGCGAGTGACCCGTGTCCAAGGGCTGCGCGCGTGCGCGCCGAATCACGCCCACCTGCCGCCGCCGCAACGCGCTACGCCTCCGTGACTTCGCGCACGGGCAGCGAGGGACGCCGCTTTTTTTCTTTTTCTTTTTTCTTTTTTTTGAACAGATTATGGAAATTTTATCCAGTAGCGACGACGAGGAATTCGAACGCTTTTGGATGACCGGAAAAAGTCAGATATGCGGAAATGAGGTAGTCGTGCTAATAATGGCTGCCGGACTTCCTCTTGTACATCTATCATTGTGATGAATAGTGGATCAACTTTTCTGTCTATGTGAGTGTTTTAGAAGCATATGATTTAAAAAATTAAATGAATGTTTGCATATCGATAGAAAAATTCAGACAGTGCATCACAGTATTAAATATGCTTATGCTCAAAAGCCTTCAGTAATTGTGACAATTACATGACGCTTTCTAAAGTAGCGCATCACTACTGAAATGTATACAGGTATACAACTATATATATCGTGCACTATAATATATGTTACTTAATCATTTCGTCAGTTTCCTATTATTATTTGGCTCTACTCTGTAGAGTAAGAATATTTTTTCTCGTTAGTTCTACTTTTTCCTATTTCCTTTATTTCATGTAACTTATTTCTCCTCTCCACCTTATTTTATATTTCCCATAATTTGTTAAACACAATAGTTCATATAAGTTTGCTCTTGCAAGGTGAACAAATTAAGTTGTTCGCTTTTTCAAAATTTAATGTGTGAAATGTTCTCATCTTGCTCTAAAATAAGATAAAATATGTCTTCAATAACAGCAAACGTGAATCAAATTTTGAATTATTTACAATTACTTTGTCTTTACAACTCTTCGTTTAAATAAATTTGTGACTTTTGACATTTTATTTTTATCTCCAGGATGCATTTCCTCTGATTCAGCAATGATCAAGAACTTGCTCCCTCTCAATAACACGAACAACTTAAGTCCAACCACAAGTGATGTTATATATGTGTTAAGATATTCCTGATTACTTAGCCTCTACAGCACAATAAGCTACTCCATTCTTGCGTGAGTAAGCTGTGATCGATAGATAATATGTAGATGTATTGACAAGAAAATATTGGTAAATGCGAAAAATGCAGGGATGATACTCGCTCCTTCTAATAATCTTACAATGAAATTATCCTCTTACTCTCCAAGAAGATAATTCTGCTGAATAATCGCGGAGAAGATGAGTCAATAAAAATGATCGACTAGCTAATCGTGATCGTGATGTGTTTCATATTTTTGCAGACATCATATTCAATATACAAGCAAAACATGTTAATAGTAAATACTTTTCATGTCTGCCTGAATATTTCAGTTGAATGAAGCGATTACCCAGTCAACAGCAATGCGAAGGGTTACGGATTCCAACTTCACCTTGGGCGTGGGTGTTTGTCTTTTACCTTTCGTATAACTTGCATCGAATGGTCCTCGCGTCTTGCTAACCGTGAACGTTCGCAACTCTTTTCGTACCTACCATATGATTTGAGTTACACCCCCATTGGTGAGTAGAAGGTAACTGACTTCGTTTGGGAAAGCCCAGAAGAAAAAATACTGATAATTGCCTTGATGTGACCTTGTTTCCCTTCGCGAGAGAAACGACCGGGGCAGCAGGGGTGGCGCAAAGCAAGGCCGCGCAGCCGGCGCCTGAGCGGAGCGGTTGGCGCCGAGGGCGGAGTCCAGGCGCGGCGCGGGGGCGTTGAGCAAGCGAACAATGCCGGCGCCGACAGGTTTGCGAGAGAGGGTGCGCACCGCCCGATCCGCCCACGCAACCTCCGCACGCGGCGACTGTACACTCTGTTCACCACCAGACGAGGTGGCGGATAGCTGGCGATTTATAGAAATCGACGACTGTACATTTTCTTGTTATTTAAGGTCGCATCAACATCTAGGTCATTAGCGACCACTATTGGATTTAACGTTATGGTAACTGAAAAGATGAAATGATATGCTGGTGATAAGAGGTGAAAGGACGAACACAAATACAAACATACTTGAAGCGGGACTCGAACCCGCGATCCTTCGGTCCGAGATCGCTGTGACACTACTGCCTTAGCAATCTCGGCCACCGCATCGGCGACCGTACACTACCAGAGGAGACTTTTTGGGGCAGTTTGCTGGTAATTCACAGAAATTGACGGGTGTGATTAGATAGATTGGTTAGTGATTCCGGGCGCGTCCACTATTAAGATATTTAGTCCCGTAAGTATAGCCCGTGTTTTTATCGAGTGAGGTGGTGATCTTTCCGCGCTCGATTTCGAGATCCAGCGCTCACCTACGTCGGCTTGCGTGGAATTTCCCCAACCAGGTATCTCCCTCCAGTATAGCACCGCCCCAGCCGGGAGAAGCTCTAAACATTCGACTGGTCTCCTGATGAGCCTGGATTTTAATGACCAGCGAAATATGCAAGCGTTCATGACCTAATATATATATATATATATATATATATATATATATATATATATATATATATATTAGGTCATGAGCAGCATTTAAAAAAATGCTAGTTCTGTAGAACAAATCAAGTACAGTACAATTAAGCCCATCAAACAAAATGTCTTGCTTTACTACTGCATACTTCTTGTTTAATGTTTTATAATTTCCTCTCAGTCTTCAGTTTCTAGAGAGTTGCATTGGATCACAAGATATATTCTCAGGTTTTCCATCTTAAAAGACCTACGGTTGTCGCTGAGGATATAGTTTTGTATCTGGGAAAGCTCCTCTCCACATCACATGACGTCTCGGGAGCGTATTTGAAGGCAGCGATGTCACTGCAGGGCAGCATCGATTCATTGTCTTCAAATGTTGCGGCATTTCCAGAAATAATATCGATAATTTTGCACATTGTAGAATATCCAGGATTTTGCTGAAGACCACTCAGCCATTTATTGTACACTTTTTCAGCCACATGACCAAAAGCTCGACCCAACTCACTGAGTTCAAATTCACTTACGATTCAAATAATCCTTTGTGGTATAATTTTTGAGTTTATTTGTATTGTTTATTTGTTGATATTTGACCATATCACCTGATACATTGTCATGTGTGACACATTTACAAGCCTTTTATTCTTGGGTCATTAAAAAATATGACATGTATGCATTTTGGGCAAACTTTTGAGACAATATGACCTTTTACTAAAAACTGTCCTTAAAAATAACAAATATATGCATTTATGGCACAATTTGGCCAAAATATGACCTTTTACTGAAAACAGTATAAAGATGATTTTATATGCACAATAAAAATACGTTTTTCTAATCGAAATACCTGTACCGCATAATTTGTTTTAAAATTCACCCGAAGGTTCAGAAATCAGAATATGACTTGTCATTAAAATACGGGACCTACTGATAATGTTGTAGTAATGTACAACATGTAAGTGTAAGAGTATGTAAGTACGGGGTGGTATGTAGGTAGGTAAGGGCCAGGAAAAGGAAGGAAAAATCGCGAGCGGGCGTTGGCTCGATTGTTAGGGTATTACTCCAGCATTCGCTTGGTATTGATCGGAGAAACCACGGAAAATTATCGATCAGAGCAGCCAGAAGCCAGAATGTGTGTGATTCGAGGACTAATCATTTTGAAAATGTGACTCAATATGTGGCACGTAAATGGAGTAGAAGGCAAAGGGTATCGTCTATATCGGTTTCCTTCATTTCAACTGTCACTCAATTCACCAGAGTTGCAAAATAATTCATCAGCATCATCACTAATCTTTCTGTGAGTAAAGTCTCCGTCTAACGACATCGTAGTCATATTGTCTGGATATTTCACCTGCAAATCAAATATCCGGCACTCAAAGGTAATGATGGTCAAAAATTATAAGGAATTCCTCTACAATCAGTCAGACTTCACATTTTATTGGAATAGCTATCAGGAAAACTTAAATAATTTATCCAAAACAACCTTACTTTGAAGAGATTGAATGGAAATAAGACCTGTCAGAAAGAGAAACCAGGAACCTGACAGGAAAAATTCTATTGAATGAAAGTCGGCAAACAGCATACATACAGTGTTCCAGAGGTAGACATCCTCACTGCATCGATATTTACAAACTTCATGCCATTTATACGTAGATTGTTTGAGAATTCGTTAAATAGTCTCACGCAGTCATGAGCTTCATTATGTGTTCCAAAGGTCCGAGCACCACGCAACCGCACGTGCCTGCGACGTCCGCCCGCTTTGCACGGCGCCCGCCCTTCCGCACGCAACACTTGTTCGGAGCAATTAGCGCGGGTGGAGACGTCACACTCCGCCGGCGATCGGGGGTGAAAGTTATTTAATGCCTTGTCGTAGGCATTTTTATGTGCGCGTCGCCGGCGCCCCGCACCGCCCACTCTGCCCGCCCGCCGCGCAGTGCGGAATTCCTCCGGTCTCACAGGGAGAAAACCCTACCTCCTCGAATACATACTCTAAGAACTTGGTACATTGCATGCAGAGAGTGGTATTCTATAGGATTACATACATGATCTGTAGATTGGTGCAAGAAGGGTCAATATCAATGTTCAAAGTTTTACCAAATCGGTGGTTTTTCTTACACATCGAAATGACAAAACAATCGAAGACCGATGTAAATCAATGTGAAATTAGGAGCTAGACTAACTTTTTACTTTGGCCTTTCTCGCATTGATAAAAGCTGCTTTCAAGCACACATTGCCCATACAAACCGAAAATCACTGAAAAGTGGCATTAGTGCACTTGGCACTTGGCACGTGGCACTTGCATCAAGCCACACATATTATCTTGCTATTAAAAAACGTTATTTTTGATTTAGAATGGATTTCGTAAGACTCTTACATACATATAAATAATTTTGTCTGTAAATTATATTTTTAGCTTGTCGAAGAAAGCTTCACGATGTTACTTACATCATGAGATTAGCCATTATGTTTTGGATACAATCTTTAAAAAAGTGGAAAACTTTTATTTCTTGACCTCATTACTAGAATGGATCTTTCCTACTGTTTCTAATTCCGCATTGTAAACATTTAGATGATGTTTTCATGTAATATTGAAGGAAGGGTATTGAGTTCAAATTTTGATTCACGTATGCTTCCAGGAATTACACAAAAATAGTTGTATGTTTCGAGGAATATAATCAGTATAATAATAATAATAATAATAATAATAATAATAATAATAATTTTACTGCTTATAGACTTACAGAAAGTATCAAATAAAGTCTGTTTAGAAATTATTTAAAATTCCGGAAAGTTACGTAATTACATTTTTTACTCCATTCATTTCTAATAATAATTTAACAAATTTACATTATCTTTATAAATTATATATATATATAATTGATTGATATAAACAATTAGATTACGTTATAATAGGATTTAGAATTCAAATATGGAGAAAAAAGAGGTAACTCTATAAGATTTTGCATTGAAACGTGTTAAAAATGATGGAAAAAATTGAAATGAAAGCTGCGGAAGTTTATGTACAGAGAAAAGAATTGCAAACTCCTCAGTTGCATTAATTTAATTTCTAAACGCGCTTTCATGCTAAAAAACCTAATGACGGAAACTGAAATTTGGCATTAGTTCGTGTGGTTGAGATGTCGTTCCAACTGTGCGACGGTCAGTAGTGAGGGGGAGTGGAGGGCGGTGTCTGGGGCACAGGCCGCCAGGTGGAGGCCGATTTAACGCCTGAAGGCCTCGTGTGAATATGCTTGCAAGCGTGTCCACGCCCCTACTTGACCCTAGCTCTATTGCTTACATTAACTTTCCGAATTTTTATTACAACGGTAGCGCTTTCAATTCAGGTTACTGATTTCGGTTTCCAGATCCTTTCTTCTACTATATGTAACATGATATTTTTACAATGTAAAGTGAAAATTTGCTCGGAAACTTCGTAAAACAATGATAACAATATTCAGTGTAACGCCTTACATTTACTAGTATTGAAACAATTTTTTTAGTTTGTATGGTGAAGTGTATGTAACGTGAGAAAATCATACGAGAGAATATTTTAATATAGTGTCTGCATATTTCTGGTATTTCAATGGTAATTTTGAAATGTATATATCAGCTAAAACATTAGTTTTATTCAATGACCGAATTTTGAGGAAAACATTATTTGCTGCAGTATTAAATGTTCAAGAAATAATAACCCTTTGTTTCAGAGAGATTCGTTGCCGAGACGCCCACTGCGTGAACGCTGTAACCTTAATGCATAGGAAAGAGCGGCTGAGTTGAGCCTTAGGCGCTGAATTCTCAGTCAATTTCTCAACGTGAAATAGTTAAATTCATTCTTCATCAATTTTCACCAATATATATTAAATATGTGTGATTTGGCCATTCATAGTTATTTGTATTAGTCAAAATTGAAGAAAAATACTCTGATTAAGTATGTAACTAATTGTAATTCATTTATTTGGGAGGCGATGGCGTATTTAATTGTACTAAGAAAGAAAGAACGGAACATTATGTGACGCTGTGAAGAATATGAATCTTATTCGATGGATATGTGAAGTTCTTTTGTACATGAAATTTTATGAATTAATTATCAGAACAGAGGCATCTACAAAACGGATGCGATTCCTTTCACGTTCTCTCTCACATAGAACCTTATCACTTGGGGGTGAATTTTAATGAAATGTCTTTTTTTTCTTTTCAAATTAGAACAGTGCCGTTTAGTATAGACATTCATTTTATGTCACGACAAAATGAAATGACCCATTTTGATACGTCATTTTTGGCAGTTTTTATCGATTTCGGCGATTAAGTCATTTTTTTAACTTTTTCCATCATTTTTAATGTCATTTTAATTATACTTGCGTCAAATAATATTTTTGAGATACAACAAATGTTCTCCACAGTATTACTGAGTACCTATATAATGTAGTCTATTCGATTTCTCCGCTCAGAAGTTGTAATGTCAGCCATTGTATGTAATCTAAGGTTCTTGGGACGCCTGCCAGCGTCATTGGCGATTCAGCCGATTTCGTGATAACTGAAAACAGAGATGTTCTGGTAAAGAACAGTCAAAACTAAAAGTTTAAAAGCTGAATTCACTTGAACGAATAGAAGAAGCCTCGATTACATCAGTAACATATCGAACAGCACAAGTTGTTCATCTGAACTGGTTTTGATTACACTTTTACGTCACTTTTCTTTACTTTTATGGAATTTTTATAAATTCTAAGAGCACTTTATTGATCGTTTTTGGCGACGTTTTAGGTCATCAAAATCCGCTCCCTTCTTACCACTCTATCACCAGTTGGTACTATACAAGAACTCTTTCGGCTGCTACGTTGTACCTAAAATATACGTGTTAATGCTGTTTTTCCGTCTTGTTTTACGTGCACTTCAATTTACAATTATAATTTTGAGTTAAACCAAGAAGCCACTAATTTTGTTCATTTATGCTTACTCTAATTTCACATTTGTGACATTTGTTTTGTATATTGGTTTTGAAATCCATGCACACAGTTTGCTATGATACTCGAAGATCAATATTTTGGATGTAGCATGAAATAAGGGTTATCATTACGTTATCCCGACCTCTTCAATTAAAGATGGTTCTACCATTCTAAAAATATGGAATTTCATTAGAAGAATGCGTCATTGATAACGGGCTGAGACAACACCGCCTCTATTCAGAAGGCCTCGGAACCAACTTGAAAGCGGCGTATATCCTTTAAAGCTTTGTGAAAATTTTATTTAGAGGGACCGTTTCTTCGCGCAGCATTACATAACTTTCTCGATACTGGGTATATTACTTCGTATATACGTATACGAGAAACTGAAAATTAAATACTAATATTTAAGCCAAAATTTGACAACCGTATGCAATGCAAGAAGTTATTTTTATAACTTGGAAATTGATATCTTGTAAGAAGTTTACCTGATAAGACAATTTTTGGTGACGAGGGGACATTAGTTACTATCAGTTACGTAATCAAATCACACTATTCACTAGTCGCAAGTTACTCGTTAAACACAGAAAACAAGTATGTATCTAGCAGTCATGTTTGTCTCAAAGTCTGTAGCTAGCGCTCCTATCGTCAAACTGCAGAGTCTGCGAAAGGAAGAAGCACAAATAACGCGCACCCGCCGCAGTTCCGCTCGCTGGGAATCAATGAGAGTCATTTTCACATTAACGGAACGTTCACGGCCGGAGTGGGCAGGAAAGTTCAGTTAGTTGTGAATGTACGTTCTGCACCCGGACCCAGTTCTACTCGATCACCCAAGTGAAAAGATTACAGAGATTCACGCGTATGCGCCCAAGCGGAGTCAGTCATTTACAAGAGCCGCTACATGCGGGCCAATTTTTAATTTCGTATAAATTATAACTTACACGAATCCTCAGAATCCCGGGAAAATCGTGCACAGTTACCTTTTTATCGTTAGAAGTTTATTGTTCCACGAACGTTTGAAATCAAAGTAAATTGTGGTCTTTAGGTTGAATGCGTCCTTTTTCGTCAGTGAAAACAAGAGAACGGTAAATAAAGTGTGATAGAGTGAGATTTAAAAACATCATCATAAACTATTACAATACAACAGTTTCTAGTACAACTATATTTTATAATAGGACAATTTGAAGTTTACTTCCATCCCCAAGTGATAGAAATAGTACAAATATCTTATAAAATATGATCCTGCTCCAACACAATAGATGCATTTGAAAATTATTTAACAAATCTGATTGCAGTAAGTGGAAGATAACGCCGTCATTTGTTTTTAAATGCGCCAAGCGGAAATGTAAAATTTTAAATAAACTTCACGTCTTGAGATTAAGCATTTTAAAGGCGGAACTCTTTGTTGTTTCAAAAGGATAGTAACGGAAAGAGAGTTCTAGTAATGCTAGTCTCTTAGTATATTTCTTGTAATTTCTCAAAGTGCCAGAAAAAAATTGATACTGAACAGCTTTTGAGACGTTTTAGCTTCTCTTTAGGAATAGTTTCCATCTCTAGATCATTCCTGAAAGAACTACAATTTTTCTAATGTTTTTGAATGACTATAATTTGATTTCTGAAAGCTTCAACAGCCCACTGACAGCTTACGAACGCACATGTCACAAATCAAAACATTAATCTTTTTTTCCAGGAATCTCATCCCATTTTAGGTGAACTTGTACAACACGAGGGGAGTTACGAGTAGAGCGAGGTCGTGATGCTAAGCAGAATGAAAGGGCGGAGTTCCCTTGTGTACAACGGCCTCTCTGCAGGGAAATGGGCTCGCATCCCAGTGCACGTGAAGTTCCCTCCCGCTGCCAGAGCAATACAGCATCCTTAAACGACCTTCTGCCGACAGCGGTTTGCTTTCTTTGGGCGAACAGTTGAATATGAACGATACAAAATAAACAAGCGCAAACAAAAGCAGTCGCGGGCGCGCCTTGACAGCCCCTGAAGACACCGCCACCTGCCTCGCGGTGCGCGCCGCGCCATTGTGCGAAAAACAGATTTCATCGATGTATTATTTAACTTGTCCGCCGCCCTGGTGGGGGCAGAAAGTTGAAGAGTCGTCCACTGCGGGGAGTGCAGAGCTGTGTGCTGGAGTCCTACTTCAAGGTATAGGTGTATCAATTCCGTGGTTCTGGAATCGAGGGCGAAAATAAAGCCAAAATATTTTTCACTGTTTCATTCAGTTTATGATCCGCAAACGCATAATTTATCCAGGAAGAAAATATCAGAGACCTCTTGTGCCATGATGAATAATTTTGATTGGAAGACATAATAATAATAATAGTAATAATAATAATAGTAATAATAACAATAGTAATAATAATAATAATAACAATAGTAATAATAATAATAATAATAATAATAATAATAATGATAATGATAATAATCATACCGATATGAATAGCCGAGACCGCTAAGGCAGTAGTGCCACGGTGGTCTCAGACGAAAGGATCGGGAATTCGAGTCCTGCCTCGTGCATGGCTGTGTGTGTTTGTGTTTATGTTTGTGATTGTCCATTGACCCTTCATCATCATTATCATCTCATACTTCATCTCCCAAGTCTGACAATTCTGGAAAGTAAAAATGGATTTGGCATACAAGTGCTGACCCCCCCCCCCCAAAAGGTCAGGTTCACTTGCCCCGGGAGAATACGACCGCACCTCGGTGGGTGTAATTGGCGCGTCTGCATGGTCCTAGGATGGGTTATTCGCGCCTCCCCAATAATAAAAACATTAAAAAATAATAACAATAATAGTAATAATAACAATAACAACAACATTGCGTGACATCATTTCGGTACCTAAACACTGTTAGGTTACCACTAACTATTGTTATAATTTTCTGTTGTCAGTAGATGTCTTTTGTTTCCATCACATCTGGTTTTGAGGAACACAGCGATAGCTTTTGTTTAAACGACCCTCATTTTGTCTGTTAGTAAACATTGTCGTTATTGACAAAATAGGTTCATTTTACTTTGTTATTTTTGTGATTATTTTATTGTGCTTTTAATTTTTTTAAGGGCAAATTTAAAAAAATTTTGTCCTCGGTTTTACTCGAATTATTTATAATTAAATAAATCAATGTGTATATTGGTCATTTACATGTTAATGCTTTTTCTAATAATTGTTTGTTACCGTACGTAAACAACAGTATGTAATAGAAAAAAATATTATGTCTTCTTATTAAGCGATGTATATAAAGAAATATTCAGGGAAAATTAAAGCGGGTACTTGGAATACGTTAAATCTTTCTGTAAATTACATCAGAGGATATTGGTTTATTTGTGGTGTAATGTTGGCATTCCAAACGTTTCTATACTACTGATTTCGAATATACGAGTAAAATGATGAAAACCTAAGCAGCCTCTAGACATGTGGGTTATGTCAAATCATTTGACACCCATGAATGAGAGTCAGTTTTGAATGTTCTCATGATGAACCAGTTCTTTTGACTGAAAATGAAAAATAATTGATTTCATTAATCCTTAATTTCTCATCCCCAATGTTACCACTATACTATCGTACCCTGCATCCCTGCTTGCAACTCAGCAGGCGTCCTGTGATGAGAAGAAAAAAATAGCTTCTGTATTCTCATGTGCCGTTTCAGATCAGTCGAATTTTGCTGTTCTAAAACCCCTTTTTCGCACATTCCAGAGCTGTATTTTTCTGCTGCATACTAGTTTTAATAAAAGGGTTTGTCATTGGACATAGATGAAGAAACATTAGAAATTACAATACATTTTATACAAATATTTGGATCGTAGGATATTTCGATCGAATAATTATGTAGATTATAAATAACAAGAAATAAAATTTGAGTTCCAGCATATTACGTCTAATGACATTCACAGGAGAAAATAATACGAATCTGAATTATACAATATTGTAAATAACACTCTGGTAACAACTTTCAGTCTTTTTGTGCGGAGTATTGATTGTAAATCTTCATTTATTTATATGGACACTCCCTTGAAAAGCATAGAAGTGTAAATAAAAATGGACGCATAAAAAAGGCATAGAGCACTGCAGCTGAATTAAAAAGATGTCTTCATAAATAATATCGTGTCCAGTTCGGACAAGATGCACTGAAATGAAGGTAAGAAAATGACAATTTTTTTCAATAATACTGGTAATCCTAACATAATAAAACCACGCTATTACATTTCTATCTTGACGTATCAGCTAAATGAAATCATTACATTTCACTCATGCATTGTTCACCAAGGTCATCACGGGCCAGGAGTGCAATCCACTTTACGGGCGAAAGGTGCGTACTGCCTTTCGCGGCGACCCGCCGCTTACTCCGCAACTCGTATATGAGACCGTATAACACGCATCGTGACCAGATTTCGTGCATGCGCTGCCACGTGACTCGCATGGGAGCCACTACGCACTCAACGTGTCTGCGCGACCGACGGCAGCGGTCTGGCCGCGCCAGTGCTTCGCGGTCAGAAGTGCTCTCTCGCCGCCTTTCTTTCACGCAGCCCCCGTCATCTTCTCCCATCTTCCTTCTTAACGATACCCTCTTCTCCCCTGCCCTTCTGACTCGCCACCCACTGCCTCGTCGCCCCCGCATCGTATTATGTCACTGCAGGGCAGTCGCATTTATCTCCACCCCGACGACGCTGGGAATAAAGAGTACAGATGCGAACTCTTCAATATATTAAAGTTGTCAGACGTAAATAAAAGAAGAATACGCAAAACAATTGGCAGAAGAAATAAAAATAAACAGTTGATTGTTTTATGTCCCAGATGAAAAGATTCTGAAGAGTATGATAATGTTTAGATTCGGCTGTCCAAAGATGATACAGTAATGTATGGTCTGTAAAGTTTTCTATTAACACAGTGAACCCGTGTCAGGCGGTGGATTGTATAGAATTGTACACTAACCTTTGAAAGTCCGCCTTTTGTTTTCTGATTAAATATATGTGTGCGGCTACTCAATCCGACTGCATGAATAGCCGGGCACAGCAATGGGGACATAATTCCGAGAAATTCTTGTTTTGTTATTCCATTCAAGAAGTTCCCTTTGCAGAACTTCATTGAAAAGCTCTCGAACAACTTCTAGTAAATGATTATGCCGCAAAAAGGATATAGCTCAAGGTAGAGACTTGTCGATCGTTGTAACCTACTAGTACAAGTTGTTGCGTAAGATAAAGTACAAAAAAACTTGTGTACGTCCGTGCGTTATCCAGATATGTAGAACATGTATTTGATGGACATGCATTACAATACTTGTCTGACGACTCTTCAATGTCACTCGCGACATTTGGATTATCTACTTCCATGTGAATGAACGTCGACAAGAACGTCTATTCGCATAGCAGTAATATCCCTTACCTCTGTGATTTACTTGAAGACTGATCTATCTTTATGATACGGTAAAGTGATTGATGTAACAATGAACCTGTTTCTTTTAAAATGGTTCTTGTAAATTCTATCATTTCATACCGTGAATTCTGTACATCACAGATATTTCCTGTAGCTGATTTATTGACGTAGAACAATTGGTTAGGATATCATTTTGCGCGGTATAAACGAAAAATATTAATATAAGAGTAATACAAAATGAAGTTTGTAAAGTAATTTAGTATTAGTATTTGAATAAAAATTAATCACTGAACTTGCAACCATGTGTACTTCAAATACGTATAATAACTTAATTCTATGAAAAATAGTGAAACAAATTATATGCTCGCCGGACAGTTACATTTAAATGTAATGTGTTGGCAATATGGAATTGAATTGTGCGGAAAAGGTATTTAATTGAAAGTGGACTAATAATAAAAAAAAATATTTTTATTACAAAACCAAAGTACCAACCAGAACCAAATTACATAGCAGTATGTCATTTCGTCCATTCCATGAATGCCTCTTCTAGGTTTAAGTCAGATATAATTTAATACTTAAAACGAATTTTTAAATATAATTCGTTAAACATCTCCCCCTGTTCATACTTTTGTTTGGAGCGTCAGGTGGTTTCACACACACACACACACACACACACACACACACACACACACACACACGTACAAAACAACAAAAAACTTTATAATGAGAATACTAGGAATCTGAGGTAGGGCGTATCGCAGTGACAAATTTCAGCACAAACGGAACGTGCACAAGCGATGTTTTTCAGTGGTACCTTCCATGCTCCGTTTCGCGCGCCCCCACACTCATCCACGGTCGGTGGTGACACGCGCAGCGGCGCGGGGGCGGGAGATGAGATGGGGCGGCGATTGGACGCGACATCTCGCTCTGGCGCGTCGCATCCCGATGCCGCCATGCCCCTTTCAATTCTTCCCTTCTGGCCCGACTTGCTACGCTCTGGTACGTATTTGGATCCCGCAGCACAACCTGCTCTACTCTTACAATCTTCTGTTTAAACACCGCAGCTACGTCCGAACATATGTTGTACTTTGATGGGCGCGTAAGATAAATCCGTAAGTGACAGGAGTAACTTAAAATAAAGGTTTCTTAGAAGCCTTGACCATTAGATAGCCATCTTCAAAATATTTTAAAGCTAGTTTCATTAGTACACCACATTCTGTAATAAAAATATTATTAATAATACAAATATAGTACTACAAATTACAAGGTGAAGTGAAAACTATAGTGTAAAAAATAATACTACCAACTCAGCAATGCTACATGCAAAAAATCTGCATGTAGAACGTGAGTATGCTTAGACTTAGCTCCTTTTTTTCTTTTTGCGTTTAACCACTTTAATTTATGACGAGAGTGATAAAAGTGTTTCATCATGGTTATCTTGTAAAACCGCCTAGTACTCGTACATATTGTTTCAAGGCATGTTAATAGATCTACTTTTGTTTCTATTTGTCAATACATATTATGATTACGTATCATTATTGTTGTAGATACGAAATTATGCACTATTTGCTCCATCCTTCATCTAAAAATTAGAATAATATAGATTTGACATTATTTGACATTCAAAAGCAATATTCATTTAAATAATGATCTAAATGTATAGGGTGTTTCCATCTGCAATGCCACAGAAAGCTGGGGACTCGGAAATATATTACAGAGATTTCGTGAAAAAAAAACCCTTCAAATTTCAAATTTACTTCTTGAAAAATCTGGCGCATCGCTATTTCTGGATTGTCCTTTAGGCGTCTGTACAACAAATCAGGAAATTCACTAGTACAGCACTTTGTTGCAATATCTTGGAATGAAATTTGCAAGGTGGTATTTGAATTTTCTGAAAACACCAATTATCATCGCGCTCTAGTGCTCAAGGTTCCTTTTCCTTTAATCCTTTTTTGGTAATTAGAAAAAATGCGAATGAAGTTAATTAACGGCGAGAAGGCAGTTTCTTTTCAAAGGTTTCATGGCCAAAAATATGAGAAGAACAATTCTATTTCACTTTTAATGCTTGATTATGTTATATAAATATATAAATCAGAATTCACTAAATAAATGTGCAAAACGCAAAATCAATCTTTTCTAATTTGGTGCATTTTTGAAGTTTCAAATGGTTCGCCTTTTGCTGCTAAAGTAAGCTTTTACCCGTAAAGCGTACTCCGATGATGCCTAATATCAATAGTTAATTATCTGCTAGCTAACTAGCGTCGTCAAAATTGATATGGAGCAATTGGTTGAACTAAGTACCATTACATATTCCATTTTCCTAGTTGCAAATTGAAAAAAAAAATATGCACTAGTATAACCACGTGTTGTGTTCTGTGTTCTAGCCTTCCGATCACCGAAATGATCAGCTTGACCTGTCTCATACCGCTAGTAAGTCTTGCTTGAACATATTATCAGCAAATAGGAATGGCGGCGACGAGGGCGGCGGCGAGAGCGGGCAGCAGCCGCTGTGAAGGCAGCACCGCCAGGTCTGCCGCGCCCGCACCCGGAGTCAAGCACGAGGCTGCCTCCGCATTCACGAGCAGAGATTTTAATATCAGATTAATATTTAGTGCTATCGCGCGGGGGCTTCGAACAGGGCCGGCAGAGTGCGGTGGTGTCTGCGCGGTTTCTGCGCTAGCGCGATGCGCAGATAATGCCCCCGGGGTCACGACGTTTCTTCATCGGTATTTACGAGCTTGCAGCTCACGCAGAGACGTGCACATACTTCTGATCTTTATTTACTTTATCCGAAATGATATTGCGATGAATAATGAGGGTGTGCTAATGTTGGTTCTGAAACTAATCTTTTAATGCGAAAGTTAACGATGGTATCTTATCGATGATTAAGTACAATGGCCACTCTGGCACTCATTGCATTTATATGGATTTCATTAATATTGGTGGGATTAAAAGTACACACGAATTAATAATCTTAGACGATGCCGTGTAATGAACGTCTACAGGAGAAAGCGTGCAAGATATTGAGAAAAATATCTACAGAAAATGTTCATTTTTCTTAACAAGAATATGTTTCTGATTTCATTTTCAACGTGTGAAGAAACAAAATTATTTAAGAAATTTTGTGTACTAAATTTAGAAATAAAAAATCATTTTATACAGTTCACTACTCCAGAATGATTTCACTTATGCAATAATTTATTAATACATCAGTATGAATAAAATATTTTGAAATGAACAAATTCCACATCAACACAAATTTTAGTAATAACAAAAATATATACGTATATTTACAAACTATCTTGTTTTGTTTTTCCAATAGCCTCAGCTTGATCTTAATAATCTCATTTTCAATGGAAAGGATATACTTAATAAATGTCAACAAGATCATCAAAAGTCAGAAGTTACTAAAAGTGCATTGTCTGGAGAATTGGTTTCGAAAGCGAAAGTACAATAACCACCAAACAACCGATCAATGAGCACTAACTCGGAAATTCAGAGCAGTGGAACCGAGGCGTCTCTATCACAAACCGAGTCCACGAAAACGATAGTTAATTGTTAGTGATTCCGGGCAGGTCAACTACTGAGCACATTAGTTCCGTAAGTGTAGTACATTTTTTTCATTAGGAGGTGGCGATGATCCCCTTGGATGACGAGATCCACCGCGAGATCGGTTAGTGAGGTTTCCCTCAACGAGGAATCTCCCACCACCGGGGCACCGCCCCAGTTGTGACAAGCTCTTCACTCCCGACCGGTCTCCCGGAATATGTGGTAGCGTAGTGCATGTTAGCGTGTGTATAATGGGATGAGGATAGGATAAGGAAGAGGAAGGAAAAATCGTGCGAAGCCTGTGGCCCGTTTGTCAGGGTATTGCTCCAGGATTCGACTGGTGTAAAAACCGTAAAAACCGTCGATCAGATGACTCAGCCTCTAGAATTCTCCTCTAGAAAGCGACTGAATTCGACCTAGCTGACAAGCTAGTGTTGAAAACCTTGCTCCGACAGTAGTTGGGACTCGAACTTAAGACCTCCCGTTCAGAGGCACGGCAGTGAACGATCCTTGTGGAATTCAAAGCCTCACCAAACAAAGATTCCACATTCCCAAGCCCCAAAACCATCAGCTTGATAATGATGTACGTTGACACAGTTAATCAAGCTGTCGGGACGGCGGACAAGGGGTGCGTCCGGCGATTGTCCGCCGACCGGTGGGCAGGCGGGCGGGTGGGCGGGTGGGGCGGCGGCACCTAGCGTTGGCAGGCCTGATGAAGATGCATTCGTCGTCGCCGGTAGAACGCGGTCCATTGTTTTATTCCTGCAACGAGCGCTGGAGGGCGCTACGGGGCGGACCGCACCCGCCCGGACACGGCACTGGCGCGGATCGGCGTGGCGCGGCGCGGCGCGGCGCGGAGGGAGCACGGGGCGGCGGCGAAGAGGGCGGAGCCCGCTGCCCGGTGATTGCGTCCGTGTGCCTCGGAACCTGCATGTCATGAATATGAATTCCACCTAACACGCCGCACGCGCTGTAATTGATTTAAAGCGGGGCTTCGTTTAGATCTCTTCGGCACGCCGCGCACTTGTCACTGGTTGCGGGTGAGTGTTCCGTTGGACTTGATGCATGTTTGGTGGCGAGTTTGCATCATTGTTTTTTTAGATTCATTTTTTATATAATGCATGCTCCGAGAAAAATTTAAGAGCGAAGTATAGATACTTTTAATTTACGATGCGCATATTAGGAAAATCGTTCGACAGTAGTGCAAATGAAAATGCGAAAGAACCAAAACATTGAATAATTACGTAAAACTGTAGGAAAACGTTTGCATAAATTAAATCGTACTAGTGAGTGCAAATAATCTTAAATTTTCACTAAATATTAATTCAGTCACGGAGCTGTGAAGTCAAGAAGTAAAGGTTGTCTACGAGATGTGAGCAAATGTGAAAGGAATCTTTGGAATATCTCAACTCTTTTTCTGAAAATTAACAGTATATATCAAGAAGAAAGTACTCTAAGGTGAAACAACGTATTTTATAAAGCAGTAGTCGGTTTTTTATAAGACTCACATGAAGTAACGCATCGTGATGTGACTACATTATGCGGTAACTGACATCACATGGCGTGGGACGTAATATGAATCATGGAGCGATGTCAGTGCAATATCTGTGGAGTAGGAGTGCCAAAGAAACAGGCTATAATTCTCAGCAAAGGAACAAATCAAGCAATCAACTTGGTCTTAAATCAGACAAGTGAAACTACCACAACTAGCCACATAGCTGCTTGCGCACTAATCCTTTACACTGTTTCAACAGAGAAGTACTCATACATCACACATATGTACGTATAGAGTCGTGCACTCACAATACACTGGAAAAACACATTTCACGAGGCACGCCCAAACTACAGGTCCTCGGCTCGCACCCGCAGCGCGCAGGGGAACGGGGCCAAAGATTCGACGCTGGTTAAATAACACGTCAGCCGTTGGGATGATGGCAACACCGTCGCTTTCTACTCTTTGTTCTGCTTACGACATGAACGTTACACTTCTTTCGGTAAAGTCGAGGTCAAAATTTTCAGACGTGTAGCCCACAACAAGCAGGTAACTCGAGGAACGGGTCGATAAATCATGCTCTCTCTTTCTCTCTCCCTCTGCCTCGGCGTCCACCGCGGCGCGGCGTGAGCGACCACGAGCGGGGGCGGCGGGGGCGGCGGGGGCGGCGGGGGCGGCGGGGCGGCGGGGCGGCGGGGCGGCGGGGCGGCGGGGGGGGGGGGCGGCGGGGGCGGCGGGGGCGGCGGGGGCGGCGGGGGCGGCGGGGGCGGCGGGGGCGGACAGTCCGAACGGTGCTCTCCTCCTCCCAAGTGTCGCGACCGCACCGCCGCCGCTCGCACGCATGCCCATTGTCCAGCGCTTCCACGGGTGTGTCGCCTCCGGCCCCGCCGCCCTCCGGCGAGCCTTGGCGCACCCTGGCGCGCCCTCACGGAGTCATGCTGCTCGCGTGCGGACGCCGCGACCTGCGACCGACAGCCACACGCTCTGCCGCGACTGTAGAAAGGCAGTGAGAGGGTGAAATATTTGCAATTTCTAGACGGAACTTCAAAAGTTATAATAATAACAATGTATTGTATACGCATTTGGCATTTTAGAGTCGGATTAATCCTACTTGAGCCACCTAGCGATGTTTCCAAGCCTGCGGCATGTTTTTGTCATCCACGCCTAGGGGTAAGGGAGACATACGGCGAGCATGGCGAATTCCCATCACAGTACTTAGCTCACTTGGCCTGCTTGAGCCTTTCTTTCGACACATAGCTACAGAAATTGAGACGATTGTGTTAGAAAGCTATTCTTGCCACGATAGTTCGCCACGCAGAAATTCTATTCTTGCCACGACCAGGAATTGAACGCGGGATCGTTCCACCGAAAACTAATATTCTGTTCATTGGGGTACTCGAAGAGCTTGTACAAAATAAGTATTGTATTGGCAGATGATAGTGGATTTCATGTCGAAAAGTAAATTGGTGTTCATGGTAGTAAGAAAGCATGTAGAAGTTTTTTTATTTATTAATATAAGAATCATTGTTGTAAGAAAGTTGATCACAAATAACAAAGTGAACTTATTAATATTAATTCATTACAGGCATTTCTATTGCTAAATTAAGCAACTGTAATATAATAAGTAACATATTCCTTACTGTTTTTTCTACTTGAACATGTTTTGTTAACATATTTCATACTATGTATTAAAATTGCAGCAAAGGTTGAAATTACATATAATCTTTATGGATACGTTGAAAATCATTTTTCAACGTATCATTTTTGAAAATTATGAAAATCATAAGACAAATCTGGATACACTGTTGAGATTTTATCAAGGTATGTTCATATTGGTCTCAAATATAATCAGAGTAATAAAAATATTAATTTATTCAATTCGTTGCAAGTCAAGAGGCTAGTATTTGATGAAAAATTAGGAGTGCGAGTGAAACAGAACACAATTGAGTTATATGGAAATCTGTTACTTGTCAATTGTCTGGAATGAATCCGAAAATATGAACCAAATTTTGAAAATTCTTCGAATTTTGTCGTAAAATAGAGAAGACGATATTTATTTACAAAGTGTATTAATACACAAGACATTCTAATACTTGACATAATGTTTACTTATTTTCTGCTAATTAGATTTTCTTGTAATTGGTCATTTTTTAATCTGAATAAAAACAGGAAAATAATTATTTTGATTTTAGATGTATGCATACAATTGGCTTCATATTTAAAAAAAAGTAGAACGATTACTATTAACTGTACGCTGTTTTGAGAATAAACATGTAACTCAATTGACGCTGAACGTTTCTTTTGTGTGAATGATATACCACTTTTTTGTTTAAATTAGAAAAATTGAATAGAAACTGAACGATTTAAAATGAAGAGGTGATAAGAAGTGACTGAAAAAAATTGGTGGTAAAAGAATGACAGCGTCAATTCAGATATAACAATGGCAGAACACTGTAACATTTGAAATGAAATTATTACCACAAAGAATGCTGAAGCAACTAAGTAACAAGATCTTGAATGGGGTTGTATTTTACTGCGGAGTTCTGGGTGAACTTACCTAACTCATAAGTTACCATTCATCACCATTTTTCAGGCGCGAGATGATGTATAAGTGACTTACAGTTAGTTTATAGGTTGCGATGGAGCTGCGTCTAACTATGCATAACGTGTAACTTACTTCGGAGAAACCTGAGAAGTAACACCGAAGCAAGGGCGATACGCGAATGGGAATGTGAGTCACGTTAAAGGTTGCTAAATAAGGAGACTCCAACGCCGGCATGAACAAGAAACTCACTAGGGATCTAGAACGCGCCGCAGAAGTAAGGAACGAACGCTGAAAGTACAATTGAGACATGCTAGTAATCGTTTCTACCTGTTAACCGAATATGAATGGTAAAGGGAATACTGAATGAAAGGGAACAATAAGGCAATTAAGAAGCAAAAAGGCAATGAACAGAGAACCCTGTCCGTAGGAGTGGAGATATACTTTAAGATAGAGAAAATGTCAAAGATTGGAAACGGACCACAATGCAGCTAATTGAGGAAGAAATCTACATGAACCCCGTGTGTACCAAATAACTCCGTGAGAACGAGTGGCAATATACTTTAAGATAGAGAAACAGTCAAATATTGTGAAAGAAATGGCTAATTGGTGAACCAATCTAAGTACGTTCTCTATTATTTCTCTCTCGGGATTAAAATAAAAACACAAATTCGTTACTGAAGAAATAAAACTACATCCTGATATTCACTTGTGTTTCCCCTTCATGCAACGCGTGTTCGTATTTTTTCATCCTCACTTCTTAGTCATAATCAGTGTTGAGTAGAAACAAAAGTTCGGGCTGATTCGTCAGGCAAAAAAGTCTGCTAGGAAATTCCTGTTACAAATCAAGACCACAAACACAAAGCGAATGCCAAGTTCACGTTTCAAGCGCAACGGGCGATCACTTATAATGCAATATGACACAAGCGACTCAGTGATTGTACTAGGTGTGAGTCAACTACGAGAGGTATGCCCGACCAAAATTACAGCCTCAGAAATTGAGAGTGCGGTCTGTTCTGCTCCTTGCGGTTGGGTGACAAGTAGATCCGTCTCAAGGTGGCAGTTTAAGGAATGCTTTCGAATGATAAAGATGCCAAAAATATATTACACTTACCTAGCGGTAATAATAATACTGATAATGCAATAATGTAATGTAATGTATAATTATACATTAATGCACAAGAATACAACTGTAATAACAAAACAAATGGTACGCATTCACAGCGTAAAATTAACAACTTACACTTAGTACAAAAGTTTCAATCCATGAAGTTTCTGCAAAAATTGTGTAGTACCTTTTGTGAACTGTTCATATGTGAGCATGAGGTGGAAAACATCACACTTTGAGAGTCAGTGAATAAATATGAAAAATATATTGAATATCTATTAATGTGGCCAAACAAAAAAATATATAATTTCTTTGAAGACTTGGCAGCTGTAAAACGTAACTTTGTAGAAGACATTTTGATATTTTGGAGACCCGACGATGATCTTTGAGGTTGCTCAAAATTATTGGAGCATAGAAAAGTTTTCATTTACTTAACCGCGAAACAAGATGTCTCCTAACGGATTTCTCCTCGTTCCATTTTAGTAGAATATCCAGCTTGACTCTTCAGTTGCAGCTTTTACCTCCAACAAAGAGACAACAGGTTCACAGCTGGCTTGTTTCTCGAGAATAAGGAAGAACATTATGATAGCCTTATGCCGACTTGCCTACCTATTTCTGATTTTCTTTTCTTTCACGCTATATAAAATTACGGCAGAGAAAGTTACAATAAACAAATCTTACCGCCAACTGACGACCGCCTCTTATAAATTCAAGTGACCGAGGAAACGTGAGTTTGCAAACCAATAGCAGAACCGTACGTCAAATGATCGAAATCTTTCCCTACTTTCTCGAAGAAATTGACAAATCAAACAACTAAAGATCTCAGATAATAATAAGCAGACAGAATGAAATGATTTTGCAACTTCATCAGAAAACGTCTCTTTTTGTAAGATATCGCAGAGAATTCTTCAGAAAAAGTCACCTTTTGCGCTTCTTCCAATATTAGATGTGAACATATGTTAGTAGAAGTGTGAACAAATCGTTAATTTAGGACTTACAATTTAGCGAAACCTGCATAAAAGTGTAAAGAAATATCTTAACATTATCTCTACATATTAAAGGGCAAATTGTGACTCGTGTGACATATTCTTCCACCGACCATGATATCTTGCTTCTTGACCTTTCCCACGTGGCGCGAGGTGTCACGTGACTGGACGGCTGCCCAGCCGAGATGTACCTGTGGCGAAGGCGACCACTTCCGGCCGAGGCAGTGAAGCCCACTTGCTTCTAGAGGCCGCCGCACCACCGCGCCACCTCCGATGCTAGTCCAAACCGCAGCGCGAACTCGATCGAGGGCGTGTTCGATTTTTTATGTTTTATTTTTCTAATACTCACGCAGGTAGAGCATTTACGAAACTGAATCTGGATTCCTTTGTTCCTTCTTGCGCAGCAGAACTACACATCTTATTGTAACTTTAAAAGTAACTGGTATATTTGCAATTAATTATATTATTAATTCATAAATAATTATAGTTGATAAGTTACTCATTAGTCTACCAGTACTATAATCTGAAATATTTAAAAACAATCAAAGGCAAAAGAAGTTATAGATAGGATGAAATTCCCGAAACATGTATGTGGCTAACTTTGTCATGGAACTGAAGCCAGGTTAACAGGGCTTGGTCAGTAGGAGCACAAAAAATTAAATCATGGTTTGAATGTCAACGTTTGGAAAAATGTATTTCCATCCTAAGGGCTATCGTCAGCCCTCAGCCTTACGGATGGAAATACATTTTCCGAAACGTTGGCATACAAAAAAATTCGCCCCTACTGACCAAGCCCTATTAACCTGACTAAAGTGTATTATTTATGGTCTTTCAGGATTTTCCATGTTTGTCTTAAAAGGCTATAATTGTACCTGAAAATATATTGACACGGCAAGAAGCGAGCCTCACCGGCTGCGCGCAGACAAGCACTAGGCCAGGGCACATTAAGTGAGCCGCCCACTTGGGTACCCCTGGACAAAATCATGAATAAATGAATAAATGAATAAATGAATGAATAAATAAATGAATAAATAAATAAATAAATAAATAAATAAATAAAATAAATAAATAAATAAATAAATAAATAAATAAATAAATAAATAAATAAATAAATAAATAAATAAATAAATAAATAAATAAATAAATAAATAAATAAATAAATAAATAAATAAATTAATAAATAAATAAATAAATAAATAAATAAATAAATAAATAAATAAATAAATAAATAAATAAATAAATAAATACGGGTTCTATGTTCCCGGCCGGTCTCTCGACATACGCGGTAGTGTTAGTGTATGTGTGTAAGGGGTGAGGATAGGACAAGGAAGAGGAAGGAAAGATCGCGCGCGGCCCGTGACTCGTTTGTTAGGGTACTGCTCCGACATTCGCCTGGTGTTGATCGGAGAAACCACGGAAAACTACCGATCAGAGAATCCGGCCGCTAGAATTCTCCTCCAAACAGCGAGTGAATTATCCTAGCAGAAAAACTAGTGTCGAAAATCCTGCCGCCGTCAGGACTCGAACCTAGGACCTCCCGGACAGAGGCGCTGCCGTGACATCAGTTGATTCACAGAGCTACCGCTTCCGGTAGTCTCTGTAGCCATCTTGGTCATTAGAGGTCGACTAAATTTCGCCTCCCTGTTCAAAATGCATTAAGAAGAAATTCCCACTCAATACATTTCCCTTCCCCCATAGTATCTGAAGATGAAGACACGTCCAAACGCGAGCAGAGCCCGAGAGGCGCTTTGCAGCCAAGCGGCTCTAATCGGCCCTGAGGCCATTGTCGGAGCCTGGGGCCGGCCGCCGCCCTTTGTGAAGGCCGCCAATTGGCCGGGGGTGGCGATTGCGGGGCGCCCACTGCGCGCGCGATGAGCTGCACCGGCCGCGGTCACGTCCGCCCCCGCCGTACCCCCTCCCCACCCCCCGCCCGCGCTGCACGACCTCGCCCGCGGCCACGCCGACCTCCCCGCCGCGCCGAGGCCGATGACTTATGCCCGCCTCACTCTACCAATAATGCTCCTACGTCCGAATACATAGCTCTTCTTTCTGCCTTACACTTATGGGTATTGCTTACACTCACTCGTCAATTACTAAATCAAGGTCTCAAATGGAATATTATTGGTTGATGAGGTAGGAAGGCATTTTGCTGAGACCCCTGAGGTGAGTTAGATACTTCCAAAATTTGGTACGATATCACTGCGTGGTGGTTACAAAATTCTGAGGTTGAACAACTTTTTGCGAAGCTCCCGATTCGTTTTTAAGCTAATGGAAATAAGTCGTTACATTATTCATTAATAGCTTTTGTACAGCGCGTGTTGCTATAGAAATGGATACATAATCATTGCACATAAATCATTTAAAGCAAACAAGAGCAGCGATATCAAAATTGTTTACTTCCAGAGACAGTATTATGAATATCAGCAGCATCTTACAGTAGTTACATTTCCTAGGCGATTTAATATTCCCTTTTGTTTAAAATCTACAAATAAATCCGGGATGATCATCTCTAAAAAATTCTAAAAATTTCCCTCCCTCACCGCTCGGCCAAACACAAATTTCAAAACACCCAGAAAGAATGAAAATTGCCACTGGAGCTATTTGGCCATTAAGGGAACTCCGTCGCCGCGAAATTCCTCCGGGAGCTGGCTCCGATTCGCACGCAGTCCGGCGGCGGGGCGCTGCCCGGCATCTGTCCGTCCAGAACATCTGTCCTGGGCGCGGAAGCACGCTTTCGAATTACTTAGCGAGTATGGGATGCCTTTCCCAGGGAGGCGGCGGCGGCGGCGCGACGCGGCGATTTGAGTGTTTTAAGTCTCGTGCGAACGTCGCGACTCGGCGCGGCGCGGGGCGGGGCGTTATCCGCCCATCTTTGGGCAGCGGGTGGCGCCGTAAGCAGCCCCTATTACCCGGGGTCCGTGCTTGCGGAAGGGGCCCCATCAGCGCGCCGTCGCGCCGGGCGGCTCCGCTGCGGCAGTGGTGACGAGAACGGATTGATGGTGGAGATGCTCAGGTGAAAATGACGGCCACGTTGTGATAGAAATATTTCTTATAGGAAATGGATGAAGTTTGCAAAATTAAAATCAGATCTCATATTGTATTGTTTACTAGTATGTTGACTGCCTGTTAGTAAAATTCTTGGCCTTGAAATACAAAACGAGTTATTTCTGTAAAATAAAATTTACAAATTATTTTAAGAAAAATTTAACTTATTGTCTTAAAATATAAGATACTGAAAGTCAACAGAAACTTACTATAATATTATTACTATAGTTATTTATTAATTATAAATCTTGAAAAGAATATTTAATTATCCTAAAATATTTTTAGTTTAGTCTGTTTTAGAGAATGCATTGAAACATTTAATAGAAGCAGACATGGTAATTAAATGATGCACCTGCACTCATCTTTGAGTTCAGAAAAAATGACGCATCGTTTTTTTTTCGTGCAAAAACTTTCCAATGTAAAATGATTTTTGTGACTCCATGAGAATATATTCAATATATTCAGACATTACAGTTAAATATAAGAAAAAATATCTATATCTATACGTACTTCTAAAATTTGTTCAAGAATGTCTAATAAAACTGGTCGTGCTTAAAACAGCACGTACGTCCTTCACGCAGAATTACGCGAAAAGTACATAAATTTTTGAAAAATTGTACGTGATCTTATTTCAAAATCTATCTTCAAGGAACAGATTTTATTAAGGAAAAAATGTCGATCTTTAATAATTTAGTTGTAAACGCCAAAAATTTTGAACTTTTGCAATTTTCGATTGATTGATTTTTTCGTGTTTTGGGGCGCGTCAACTGCTTTGGTCATTAGTCCCGTAAGTATTGTGCATGTTTTTTTCGGGAGATGGCGGTGATCTTCCCTCGCTGAATGGCAAGATCCGGCACCGACCTACCGTCGGCTAGTGGGGTTTCCTCCTAACCAGGACTCTCCCACCAGCGGGGCACCGCCCCAGCCGAGAAAAGCTCTAAGCTCCCGACCGGTCTGCCGGAATATGTGCTAGTGTAGTGCATGTAAGTGTAAGTGTGTGTAAGGGGAGAGGATAGGACAAGGAAGAGGAAGGAAAGATCCCGCGCGGTCCGTGACCCGTTCGGTAGGGTACTGCTCCGGCATTCGCCTGATGTTGATCGGAGAGACCACGGAAACTACCGATCAGAGCAGTCGGCCGCTAGAATGCTCCTCCAGACAGCAACTGAATTCGACCTAACTGAAAAGCTAGTGTCGACAATCCGGCCGCCGTCAGGACTCGAACCTAGGACCTCCCGGTCAGAGGCAGGCGTTGCAGTGGCATCAGTCGATGCACTGAGCTTGACGCTCCCCGTTCCAATTTTCGAAATATCAGTTTTTTTTAAACGAACATGAGACCTGCAACATTCCCTTAAACGTCATTCAAAACATCCAACAGCAAAATTTAATCAAAGGATGGAGCCATTTTTTTTTTAATTTGGAAAATATCTCAGGGGCTTCATGTAAAGTACATTCCAAAATTAAAATGTCGGTTTCAAATTCGAAAGACCGCGACACCAGCCAGATCGATTGGGGAATATAAATTTTGGAGAAAATCGACTGAACTGTTTTGCGGCAGGCGTTTTCACAGACTGATAAGAGAGACTGTCAGACGTTTGATCGACTTTCGGTTTTTCGGTATCATGGACTGAGAAAGACATGGATTCTCCAACACGTAATTGAGGATTTATTTCCTAAATTTTGCAACAGGATTTATCCCTTTTTACGTTACCAGGGCCCTGAAATGAAAGTTTTCTACCGAAAGTACGCTGTTTTTCGGCGCAACATTACATAACTCTTTCTTTACTCCGTAGCGAGAATGTAAAATTGTTTGCGAACAAAATAGTAGTTAACGAAACGAATGTATAAATAGGCGTATAATTGCACGATGTGGTATGATTAACGAAACGAGCGACAATAGGAGCGAGTTTCTTTATTTACCGCGAGTGCAATTATACGCATTTATACACGTGTTACGTTCAATATTTTTTCGTTTCCATTCAAAAATACTTTTTTTATTTTGAATTAGAAAAATATATCTTTAGCATTCCATATTTACATTGATGATGTCATTTTCATTCCAAAGAAGGCCTTGCCTGTGTATTTACGATCACCATAGTAACTTAATGAATTTAGAAAGCATGGAGGATTACAATAAAGACGAAATATTAGAAGAAGCTGAAAACGCAATGAATGCATTGCTCCTTACAAAAAGTAAAGATGTCTATGAAAAAGAATATAATCTATACAAGTCGTGGAAAATCGCTAAGGGAGTCACACATAGTAGTGAAGGGTAGATCGGGAGAATAGCTACCCCCTGCTCCAAAGCCCCCTGTACGTATAAATCTCCGTAGCAACGTACTCTCATTAAGTGAACTGATTATTCGTATTTTTCACGCTCCAAATTGAATTTTCTAACCTACACAATTCTTCAACCAACGCATTTTTTTTCACCAAGTGGTCCGCGACGTGCTACCGCACGTGGCTACCCGACGGATCCAACGTGCTACGTTCGCGAGGGCCTTCCGTCCCTCGCTCTCGAGACCTGGTTCGCGCCTCCGCTGTCGCTCCGGCGCTCACGTTGTTTTATATACCTCCCTCACTTTTAAGAGAATTTACTTTAAAGGGAACACTCACTTTTACGAAAAATTCTTTTAGAGGGAATAGTAAATAAATAGACATGAAAAAATGTCATTTCATACTAAGAAAATTTAAAAAAATATAAAAGTAAAAAATATTGTACTCGCGCCTAGTCTTTTTGTGAAGTTCCGTAAATTGATACTATAGATGTTAAGAATTTCCACATAATGTCACTAATACTTTTTTTAACATGTTTTTTTTTCTCCACATATATTCAAAAAAATATGTCTGAAATTGGTCTTTGACGCCATGCCGAGGCAATTGGCGCTTAATTGCACTCCAAGTGCTTTCTATTGTATTGGTGTGCTCATTATTTTCATATTTTTGATAATTTCATTTCTCTTCCACACTTCGAACATTCGCGTCTACTTGCAATAATTCCAACATTCATACATCACTTAATAATTTATAATTTTCCTTTCATACGTAACTCACAGAAAAAATTACCATTTACAATTTCACTCATTCTCACCAATACAATTGAATTCACTAGAAATACAATTAAAGAATAATTTCAAACTTACCTGTATCAATATATATGGAGAAGAATGCATAAAGCAAATGACTTTCATTAAATCAAACAAACGAATGGAAAAAACAATTGCTTAGAAACGTATGTGACTTAATGTAGCCTTGACATAGGGGTGTAGCTATTCTCCCGATCAGCCTAGTGAAGAAGTGTTATTAGCTTATTTTTCAGAACGGGTAAATAAAATTGACTTTTATATTTTTCACATTTTTAATATTTTTACAACAAATGTTTTATATTTCTTCATTTAAGTTACTAATGTTAATATTATGTGATTCTGTTAGTCAACTACTGGAAAACTAAGATAGAAACTACATAGAAGATTCGATCCAAAATACGCCGACTAATTTACTTTCAAATCCGTTACTTACAGTCCCAGTTATTGTTTCTCGCGACTAATCACATTCTCGTTAATGTTCTTCTATGTCTTACGCGAAATAATGTTTTCACAATTTTGCCCGTGAATTTAACAAAAAATAATTTAAATTTTATCTCCACAATGTTCCAATGACTTCCGTTACTCGATAAAACTCTCGAAAAAACACTTCCACTAAATATTTTTGAGAAAATCTAAAAAATTTCAGCACGACGATATAACGCGTGTACTCGCGACCAAAACTCAACTCGTTCTCCTGCTTACTACCCTTTTCTCATTGTTGGTCTACTGTTTTTTTGCATACTTAATTTCTCCTTGATCAATAAAGTTCTGTTCTTTTTATATTTTTCACGTTCTGGGTCTTGCAAATCATTACAATAGTAGTAATTTTAATTCAAGGTTACTATCTTAACAATATAAATCTATAATATGTTCAATGAAATGGAACATATTCTAATACGGCTCTTAACATGTTTTATTATTATGTTTTAAAATTTTGTGTTTTACTTTGAAAAGGCACAACGTTCTCTTTTTTTATTTATTATAGGCGCATAAACGTAAGGTTCTTATCAACTGACATGTATTTTATATATTATATAACGGTTAATATATTAAGGTTCGATAATTGATTTTATATTGGATATATACACAGTACAATGTTAACAATAACAAGTAAGTTATTTTAATAAAAGAAAACTTGAACATTTTTTTGTTTCCTCAGTTATAGTCTTTCCTTTCATCCGCACAAAATATCAAACCTTTCTTTCTGTTCAGAGAGTAGGCCTTTAAATGTAGTACTACATTAAAATGTGTAGGTGTATGTCCTAAAACTAAAACTATCTACCTTTCCATCACTACTTACGGCTGTCTGTTGAAATGTCTACCCAAATTGTTTGTTCAGTATTGAAGTATTTTATTCTAATAGTAAATTGTATCGCCATTTACTCATTTTTTTTTTAATACTAAATCTATTTCATCATTATCTAAATTCTTTTCTGCTCAGCGTGTATAGTTTTTTTTTCAATTTCCTTCTGCCTTGCTACTTTCTTTTAACATTTTAATTTTTTAAAAATATAATCTTTATTATCTTACATAATCAATATTTGAATTATATTAATTGAGCATACCAGTTGAAATTCCATTCCCTTGACTGAATGTTTTGCATGCTCACACATCCATTTTCCATTTCTGTCGTTAGGCCATATTCTCCCATGGAAGTGTAACTCCATATCACACCATTGGAAAATAATCAAGTAAGCATTACTGGACACTTTATTACACTTTTTACAGGAATACGCATGTTACAACAGACTTCTTTGAGTAATATTCGAAATATCTTGTCACTTCAATTTAAATTACTTTAGATTTAAAGTACTTAGGTAACTTTCAGAAGATTTAGCATACACTTTTTCTCTGGTAAGTAAAACATGTTGCTCGAACCACAAGAATTTTAAAAGTTACTTCTTACACATGACAAATATGCAACGGAAAATGTAATGTTGTCAGAAACAATTTATATTTACTTACACATTTTGGAAACTAAAGGCTTGTTTCCTTCGAATTCTATTTTAAATTATTATCATCAGTTTAAAAAAATGAAAGTGTGACTTTTATGGAGATAATAATTATTAATTCCTTGTTTAGTTTATGCAATTACAGCGTGGATAAATTACCTTCTTACTTCGTTATAATACTAAAGAGGGGTGGCATTTAAATGTAGATCTAAGAGTTCGAAAGGTTGAGTTGTGTTTTTACTGAGTTGATAGTCGACCATGGAAATAAATGCCAAAGCATTTGGCGGTAGGCAACCCCCAATTAATTTTTTCTAAGTTAAAATTATTTTCTACATTGCAAGCGATAAAATCTAGCCCGGGTTACTTCTGGAACAATATGGAACAACCGATCTGACCAGGTCATAAACGGTCAAGAATCCACAGCGCTGGATGGATATGAACAAACATATTCAGTGCAGTGTCAGTCAAACTCATTATCCTTTGCTTTCGCGTAGTCGGGTCAAAATAAGACAACAATTTCGCTTAGGTAGCATAAAATAAAATAATGTCAATCAGGGAGAAAGGAAAAAACTAAGACCAGAGAAAGTAAATATCCCTAGTCTAGTAAAGACGCTAAACATAAATCAATGTTTTCCCCTGTTTCAGTTTCAGTTGCCCTCCCCCAACATTCTACACCAACACTGCAAGCAAACACAGACGAGCACGTGCCGTATCGCAACCGCGAAATCTTTTCTCCGCGAGGTCACCGCAGCCAGTTTCAAAATTTCTCATTGCTATTCCGGTCGTCAATCTATTCGGGGCTGCTGAAAAGGTTTTTAGTTACGTTACGCAGATGGCAGCGGTGCGGGCATACAGATGTGTGCGCACGCAGAGAGAATAGGGAGCGAACGCCCGCAAGCGGACGAGCAAAAAAAAACACGCGCGAGCGCCGTCCATTGCCATTCCGATGCGGAGATTCATCCCTAAGCAGCCACTTTTCATCCGAAAGTTCCCTATTTGAGCGACAGCTCTGGAAAATTTGTCGCTCGGATTTCATCCCAGGTAGTACTTGTCTCGGAGGAAATTCGCTTTTGTGGGCAGGTTGACATTCCAAATACAGGTATCTTCGTCGGAACAGATGCAAAGGATGCGACATTTTGAAAATTAACACAGTATAAGAGGGGGTTGGTTTTACTGGTTGGGAGGTTGTTGAGAAATTAAGAGTACGTGGAAGGAATTTGTCCGAAGTGAAATGATAAATAATACATTCTGACGATAAAGAAGTATTTCTTAACGAGAATAAAATGAGATTTAGTTCGCAATTAGTATGTTTAGTTTCAGTTTTTTATTATTGTGATATACAATCACAATAAGTGACAAGTCCGTTATACAATTCCACGTTCTTAGATGTAATAATAATGTTGAATGAGAATATTAAAATTGTAAGTGTAACCGGAGAACAATCATTTTCCGTTATAAAAAGTTCAGAAGGAAACATATGTTAAAATCAATAGTGGATGACTATATTAAAATAAATTTCACTTAACAAAAACGTTGTGGAGAAATTCGCAGTGAATACAATACTTTTGGGTGAGAGTACTCTTCGAGTATCACCTTTGAATTCGAAGCAAAGATTTCAAATCTTCACACAAAATGTATTTCTGTGCACGTTGCTAAGAAGTTATTTATCATTGTGCGCTTGCAATAGCGTTAAATATTGTCAGTGCCCAAGGAAACTTGACATCTTAGAAATTTCTAATTTTGCAGAACTGTTTTATTCTAATCGCTGTCATGTGACGCAGCCCAGGACAAAATGTTTTACAGTATACACAGACTGTGTGGTAAACCACCTACATGGAAATTTTAACATTAAATTGGACTATATTCTAAACATAATTCTAAACTTAGGTAACTTAATAAAATATTTTTGAAATAAGTCACTTTTTGATGCACCGACGCAATCTTAGTCTGCATTCTTTTAATAAATACAGAAACAAACGTCACCTGTAAATAGCATTTTACACCGCTGCCATTCAAGTATTTTATTCCAAGAGGAAACTCCATTCACAAAATACTTTCATAAGCATTCTTACCATGAGAAAATTGCAACGCGTTTGTCACAATGACGAGTGAGTAGAAACACATTGTCTCTCAGAAAAGCAATACTTAAGTTATTTCCTGGAAGCTGGCACCTAAAATCGTGCGCGATTTCCAGGTAGTTTACAAATACCAGGCGTAACACCACTCCTCTCAGAAATATGACGCATAGCAGAGACGAGAGGCAAAAAGCGGCAGAGAGCCACTTGAGACGGAGTAGTAGTGTCAAGAGGGGGGCGGGGCAGGAGGGCGAGGCGAGCCCGCTCGCGTGTCGCGAGGAACGTGGTCGTGCGGCGCGAAATGGCGGCTTACACGGGCGTTTGCGCCTCGACGCCCCCTGCCGCCGCCTCACCTCGCGCGGCGCAACCGCCGCACTTTGTTCGCTGGGAGAGGAATGCGCAATTACCTTTAAACGCGTAAGCACTGACTTGGGCTTAGGTGCGCATTTTATTTCGCTTTCTGTTTCTTATTTATTAGATGAATCATTTGGTGTCTCCGAGTCAGCGTCAACGACTGTGATAATTAGTCCCGTATAGTGCATGGTTTTCTTCGGAAGTTGGCAGTGATCTTCCTCCGATGGATGGTGAGATCCGGTGCCGATCTACACGTCGGCGAGAAAGGTTTACCTCAACCAAGTATCTCCCTCCAGCCAGGACAAGCTCCACGTTCCTGACTGATCTCTCGACACATGTCGTAGTGTCGTGCATGTCAGTTTGTGTGTAAGCAAGGGGTGAGTACAGGACAAGGAAGAGGAAGGAAAGATTGCGCGCAGACCATGGTGTGTGAGTTTTAAGGTTGTTCGTTAAGGCCGGTTGCACTTCGACACCCTCTGCCGCCGGATCCCGTCTCGCCCGCTGCCTCATCTCGCGCTGCACAACATTTTGTTCGCTGGGAGAGAAATACGCAATTACTTTGAAAATGAACAATAACTGACTTGCAATTAGGTGAGCATTATATTTCGCCTATTGTTTCTTATTTATCAGATTGATTAATTGATTGATTATTTGGTGTTTCCTGGTGTACCAACGGCTTAGGCCATTAGTCTCGTGAGTATAGTGCATGTTTTTTCTCGGGAGTTGGCGGTAAACTTTCTCCGCTGAATGGTGAGATCCGGCGCCGACACACACGTCGGCTAGCGGGGTTTACCTCAACCAAGTATCTCCCTCCAGCCGGGCGCCACCCCAGCCGGGACAAGCTCTAAGCTTCCGACTGGTCTACCGGCAGGTGTGGTAATGTAATGCATGTATATGTAAGTAAGGGGTAAGAATAGAACAAGAAAGAGGATGAAAAGTTGGCGCGCGGTCCGTGGCCAGTTTGTAGGGTATGGCTCCGGTATTCGCCTAGTGTTGAGATCCAGACTCTGCAATTCTGACAGCCAGCGGCTCAATTCGACCTAGCTATCTTAGCTAGTATGGAAAATCCTGCCCTGACTCTAACCTAGGACCTCTCGGTCAGAGGCACTCCAGTGACATCAGTTGACGCCCGGAAGCACTTAAATCAGTGGATTTATTAGATCTTGTTTCATATGTAATAATTATTTATTTCGAAAGATTTCCAAATATTCTACAATATCACTCAGTAGTGATGAACTTCTGCTCTGCTTTCTAACTTACACTTACTTACACAATATAATTGATTGAACTAATTTCTGGGTTTCGTTATGATGGGTGTGAGTGGTGGTACTGGTCTGTTACATTCGACAGATAACCAGAAATGAAATATGCCCAAATGCAAACTGCTTTCTTCATATGCAAACTGAATAAAAATGCTTAAATAGTTGGTACTTTATCATTCATTTCTATAATATTTATTGCTACCAGTCCACCATAAATGAATTTACTTGCATCCAAGGCAATTCCTGGACTGATTTACATTCGATGGGCAATTCGTTGCCTAGCTTTGAGTGAAATGGAAACAACAAATGGATGAGTGGCTGCGAACCGGTCTTCAAACCCTCTCTTAATATAAACCCAGAACTCAACTCGACGACCACGATAATGCATGTTACCATTATCTAATCTACAATCAAAGATGGTTGTGACGATTAACCTCACTACACCCACCTAAAGGGGCAACAGTGAAAACTCGTCCCTTCACGCCCATAGAAACGGGAAATCCCCATATTCTATAACACGATCTTAACTGCCTCACCGGGACCGCTGCAGCAATTTTATCTCTCCAACGAATTCAATTGCCGGAATAATCTCTCTTGCGGCCAGCAGCCTCGCCCCGGCACGCACGCCAGCCATCTCGCCTACTTATCACTCGCTGTGCGGCGGGCGCCTGCGCCATCTGCCGTCGCCGCGCCGGGTGCGGCAGCCGAATTCCTCCGTGAGCGGCGGCGCGGTGGTGACTTGCACGGGAGACCGGCATGGGCAGGCGAGGCTATAAGGGGTGGTTGCCGGTAATGGATGTGATAGTGTTAAGGATTGTGGTAGTGGTAGTGATAGTGATAGTGGTTTGATTGATTTATTAGTGATTCCGGGCGCGTCTACATCTAAGATTATTACTCCCATACGGGTAGGGAATTTTTTTCCCTCGGAAGGTGGCAATGATCTTCCCCTGGAGAATGGTGAGGTCCGGCGCCGACTTGCCCTTCGGCTAGCGGGGCTTTCCCTGACCAGATATCTCCTCCAGGGGCACACGGGGGCAAACTCTAAGCTCTCGACCGGTCTCCCGGTATGTATGGTAGTGAAGTGCATAGAAGTGTGTTTGTAAGTAAGGGATGAGGATAGAACAAGGAAGAGAAAGGAAATGCCGCGCGCGCTCCGTAGCCCGTTTGGTAAAGTACTGCTCTCGGTTTTGCAGCAGACCGCTAAAATTCCCCACCCCCCAGACATCGAGTGAATTCGACCAAACTACCTAGCTAGTGTCAAAAATGCTTCTATCGACGGGGCTCGAACTCTATGACCTACCGGTCAGAGTCACTGCAGTGACATCAGCTGATGCCTGGAGCCACCTCTCCTGGTGTGTGGTAGATGTATTGATAATGGTAAGGCTGGCGTTAATTGTGCTAGTGATAATAGTGCTATTGCTGACTGTAGTGCTATTGCTAGTGGTAGTGGTGGTGCTAGAGCTAATTTTAGTGCTAGTGCTAGTGCTGGTGGTACTGGTAGTGGTAGAGACAGCGGTAGCGGTGGGGGGGGCGGGGTGGTGTGGTGTAGTGGGGGTGGTGGTGGTAGCAGAAGTGGTGGTGCTGCTGCTGTTGCAGGTGTTGCCTGCTGCATGCAAAGCTGCCATTACGCTCCGCCTCCCCCGCGGCGCGCGCCGCTTCGCCCTCCTCGCTGCGCTGTCTGCGGAGGCACCCCGGCCATGCATTTCCTTCATTTAATTAATGGATCGTGTTTCAATGAACGATTTAAAGAATAGATAGTGGCTTTTTAACCATCAGGCGTTAGTGGAATCAAATTTTTATAGACGACGATCGTATGTCTATTTACACGTGACTTAAAATTGATTGAGTTGAAACTGTCGAACGATATTAAATGTTTTTGTTAAGGTAAAAATGCTACTAGATCATGTTTGTTTAGTTCTCACATTTGTTTTTCTTTGAGAGTGGCATTAGGCATGGTTACACGAAATATCATGGGCTATATGAATCTCACAATAACATCTTCATGGACGCAATAGTTCAGGAAGTATAGTGTCATAGATTAATATTATTTTTTTAATTGTCTTTGAAAGAACAGAAGTGTATAGACCACGCCAGTGTATCTAACGAGTATCAGCAATCTCCACTTCAATAATATGAGCAGAGATTCTCCATAAGAAATATTTGAGGCAATTAGAAATGATCTGTTTCCAATTTCAAGCTTGCACTAAAGAGATTCGTAACCCAACTACCAAAACTAATATTAATTATTTATTGTCAATGAGTGCATGGATTTATGAAATCGTGGGTAACATTTCCTGTGTTCTTCGAAGAAGGCCCGCCTCAGAGTGCGAGGAATGGGGCGGGCTGAGTCAAGAGCGCCGCCGTGCGCAGAGAGCGCCCTGTCGTCTCGCGCGCCTGCGGAGATTTATTTCCGGGCGGGCGGCGCCGAACGCACGCCATTAGCTAAGATCACTCTTCCGTCCGGCCCATGCCGTGAGAAACAAAACCCGTTCCGTGCGTAATGCAACATGCATGTTCGGCCTCGCTTAATAATGCGGCGCGGGAAGGGGTATTTATTAACACGCCTCAAATTACACAATTAATGCATTATTGATATGTTGATCACTAGCGGCGCCTGTGACAAACGGCGGATAATGAGGATTATATTAAGAATTTACAACCATTCCATTACAAGACAATCATCATCAACAGGATACAAATTAGAGTGACACGAGTTTTACACCAGTTTAATGGATTCGTCTATGTAAATTTATCTTTGTGCGGCATATGTATAGAGACACTGGTGGATAAGAGTGATCTCGATTCCATTTAACTAATTCGCCCTAACTTGTTAGTGACAGAGTAAATTTGTTTTGGAGACAAGATTATGGAACTCAATAAGAAAATTGATAGAGACTATTATTCATGAAAGAAAAAGTGATCAATAAGAGAACACTAGAAGTAGAAAAAACATAAGGAAAGTTTCCTTTTGAGATCAACATTAATCTTTAAAAACGTAAAGATGAACTTAGACGAATTTTTGAACCTTCAAAGAGGCAATGATTTTTTATTGAGGAAGAGATTTGTGCGCTGAGAAAAGAAAGCAATGTCAGTTTGAGGCACATTTTTGCAATTACAAAAACGATCTATGTGTAGAATAAATGTAGGGATGAAAATAAATAAAATATGAAATTGTGAATATGATATTTTCTAATGAAATGAATTAAAATATTAATTCAAGAGTTATATTTCAATGAACATTATAGTGCAATTAATGGGTATTTTGTAATGAGTTGTTAATGCAATTAATGAGTATTGAGTAATGAGTATAGTTATAAATTTATTGCTGTTTCAGTATTCGCTCATAAATAGGGTGTAGATTTGAATCAATAAAATCATTAAAATATGAGAGTAAATATGCTTAAAAATAGAAACATATGCATTTAAAACGAAAAATATACACAGAGTGAATGACGTCTTATTTTATATCAGTAAGATACGATTGCATTTTGAAATACGAATATTACATGTAATTCATAATACAACAAATTACCAATATTTTTCAAATTATTTAAGGAAGTCGAAGATTTCGATTTTACTGAACTGGTCATCTTTAAATTATTTTCTTGTAATTTGATGAATATCTTCGGCAAAATAATTGAATGTTTGCAACTTGTCACATTGCTTTGGATTCCTCCTTCATATGCAGCCATCTGCTGAAACAGCGGAAGTCACATCTGGAGTCATTGAAGAAAATGTCTTCTTAATACATTCTAAATGCGTTTAGTAATAAAATGAATCATTCAGTCTTTGTCCTCCTAAATAGTTAAGACAGACCTTCATGGAAGGGGAATTTCTGGTAGTTCCTCTTTGAATATAGTTCTCCTCTGATCTTTGACAAACGTTCATTTGACATTATTATATAAATCACTTTTTTTGTTCGCCGACGATTTTATAAGCATTATTTTGGGTTAGAGAACATGGAGAGCCTCTGATGCCTTCATAATGCAAAGTGATTAGCAAGAGAGTGCGTCACCAATCATGAAACAGTTCGTTCGACACGTACAAAGTGCTTTGAAAAGGCAGTAGTGTCGTAGCGATCTCAGATCGAAGGGTCGCGGGTTTGAGTCCCGCCTCGGGCATGGTTGTATTTGTGTTCGTCCTTTCACCCCTTATCATCACCATATCATTTCATCTTCAAAGTTACCATAACGTTAACTCCAATAGTGGTCGCTAATGATCTAGATGTTGATGCGACCTTAAATAACTACAAAATAAAAATATGGTTCAAAACACAGACACGGCGCGGCTTCTTTCCTCGGTCCCACTGTCAATGTTACTGACAACCTGAAGAAATATGTCTTCCAGTAAAATACAGAAGATGAAAACTCGAAAGGCAGAAGACATTGAAAAAACTATCAAATTTATTTAAATAATCCAATATATGTTTTAAAATAAAAATATATCCCAAACGTCATAAATAAACCAAAATATACACAATACTATTTTGAAAATTGATTCCAAACAGTAAAGAAATGTATTTGTGTTATTTATGCAGATAATATGACATAGGAAATATGATAAAGGATACGGTAATATGATAATAGAAATAATGTGATAAAAACATGCAAATATACACAATACGCAGCCTACTCATAAGTATAAACACTATTATGGACAAAATGACCGATTTAATTAATAATTAGGGTTAACTATCCAGATTTAATTTATTATAATAATTTTATAAGACAAAAAATTATTTTCAAGGTAGTATGTTGAAATGCTTATCCAATATTCGAAAATATTTAATACTGCAATTAACTCGTCTTAAACGAGAATAAAAATAATGAAATATAATGCGTAGTTTAGCTTCCAGTCTTACAATTCCTATATTGACCCATACGAGACTTCATGTATCTTTTTCGGACATTAATGCAGATAATATTAGACAAAAAGAAAAAGTGGAGAAAAAGCACAAGAAATGACACAGAATAATTAACGTTAACACAATTAATTTGCCTAGAAGGGAATATTAGTTCTTGTACGTCCTTCTCAACGGGGCTCATGGCCTCAAACATGTGGTTATCACTGTTATAAAGATTCATTTTGTAAGTCAGGAGCTGTAAAAATGACCTAATGTCATCGGCCACGTTACGAAAACCCAAGTATAGTTGTTAGATACAATCAACATATACCACAGACATCTCGCAGTTTTCAAGAGTTAAATCCAATTCGCGATATACCTGTGGGTTGCGAGGAGGCGTTTGAGGCGGCGGTAGTCTCCGGCGGGCGGGGACGGGGGCGGGGGCGGAGGCCGGCACGAGGACATGTAGAGTGGAACGCATGCGCGCGCGGCTTGGGTGGAGCGGGAGGGGCGGGGGGGGGCGCGGGCGCCCCGGCAAGGCGGCCGGGGGCGTCTCCCCCGCCTCCACCGCCGCCTCTATGTTAGCCGGGGAAGCGCGTGGAACGGATTGGGTTGATGTCCCAGCGGGAGTCCGGGTTTATTGCCCTAACTTGGTGGTAATTAAAGCCGCGCCGCGCCGCCGCACCCCGCCACACGCCGCGCCGCGCCTCGCACCTACCTCGCGCCCTTCGTGATTGCTTGTGTCTTGCCCAGCGGAATGATTGGGCGGCGACGCAGGTGCTGCGGATAGCTGCATAGGTAATTTCAACTGCGCGAACTCCAAGACAGCGGATTCGATACACTTCAACTCAAGGAGTTTGCGTTTCGTCATCAATTATCCAATCATTGTTCGCTAAATCATTAATGCATGAGATCCAAGTTGATATGTGACTAAGTCCTTCGCGGGAAAAAAAAAGTGAAAGAAAAGAATGGTTGAACAAATAATATTCGCTGGCAAAACAAGCAAAATATGAAATTCGACGTCCTTCGTACAATTCTTGATTGGCTACTGGAACAACATGAACACAACTGAGAAGCAATAATTATCAGTAACAAATCCCACAAGTAGTGGAATAGCGAATCTTGCAGTTGCGTAGTTTGCTTGGAAACAAATATATTTTTGGATTACAATTATTTTTCAACAATTCGTATATGAGTAAACATAAAAACGGAATTTCTAAAGACAAAATTTAACCTTTCAATTACAAGTAGTGCAACTCAAATTGTTTGTGTTCAGAGTAATGAATTTTACATATTGAATCTGAATATCTGGTACACTCAATTCACGAATTCATATTGAAAACTTATAATCACTAATATTAAACCATGTATATACTTATAAACAGTGATAATAAAAAAAGTCTGAAATTGATTTCAATTAACACTGTACAACAGTTGCGCTCATGACATAATTGTGTTATCAAATCTGATTTGTTGATTAACATTTAGCTTCTCTATTGAAAAAACAATTCCGTCTTAATAACTCCTCTAAATATAAGATTGAAAGTGTTTTTATTGTCATCGAAAATATTAGGAATTAAATTAAGATTAATAATGTTTTTGAACATGTGTAAACAATTCATCAAGAACACAATTATATAGAAGCCATACAAAAATTTAAAAATAATAGAAACGATATTCAAACATTGATGCTATCGTGATTCTACATCATAATAGTGAACACCCGAACTTCATTCTACGAACGGGAAACCCCATGCTTACGAAACCATTCGTGGTCATAATTTCATCTGTTTCACATTATGTGGTTATGTCTAATAGACACCTTGCAGTCAATCGGAAAGTTTGTTTTCCAGGAAAGTTTCCCAAGCGTCCTTCTCGAAACACCTGGCGCGTGCTTTCGCCTAGCGGAGCCTGAGCGCCAGCAACTGGAGCAGAAGTGCTGGGCGCGGAGAAACGGCGAGAAATTGGAGGCAAAGCGGAAGCGTCGCAACCTCCTCCAACGCCCAATCCCAATCCAATCCAATCCAATCCAATCTCCCGTGGGAACGCGTTTTGGGAATCCAGCCCGTTCCTCTCATTCTCAGCGCAATTGGTTAGCCATGGAATCACATGTAGTTAATAATTATTTGTTAATGATTCCAGGAGCATCAACTGCTGAAGTCATTATACCGTAAGTATAGTACATGATTTTCCTCGGGAGGTGGCGGTGATCTTTCTCTCATGGATGGTGCCGACCACCCGTCGGCTAGCGGAGTTTTCCTTAACCAGGTATCTCCCACTAGCTTCATTTGTGGAGAATATGACTGAACGAACTTAATCCTCATGTAATCACGTTGGATATCCACAACACTCCAGCTTTATACATACCATGGTTTTTGAAAAAATATATAGGACGCATGTTTTCACCTTCCTGCACCTTTCCACGAAAGGATTCTGATCCCATTCGATGAAGTGAAACAATGCCTGCACATTCCACTTTCCTGTAAAGAAACGTCTTTGTGATTGGAGCATCACAGAAACTACTCAGCGCGACAGTTCTTTTCAGATTTTTTTGTGGTACTCTGAATCAATATCTTTAAAAAATGTGATATGACTAATTTACTATTTCTTTTGAAGTAAAATATAAAAAATAAAACATGTTTACGTAGTTTTCTTAAACGATGCAATTTTCATGTAAATACTAAACAGTTCATTCAAAATATTATTTGGCGATTTAATTAAATAAATTGCTTGAAAATAAGGCACCAAATTGGTCCTTTCCAGCTGAATCGTTGTTGTGATATAATATATTCTGCACGTGGAAAAAATGTTATTGGATGTTCCAGCCACTTGTCGTGGCCTTTCATGTGAAAATATATCTGTAAAATACTGAAAAGTACGTTTTTATGACTTAATATAGACCTTTGAAGGCGCATCCAATGATGTGCTGTATTTCCGACAAAAACTGGGATAGTTGATATTGTCATGTGAACGACTATATCTTAATAATTAATCGTGAATGTGCACCAGCACTCACATCAGGCTATTTTATTGAAATTATAATGACATTAACTCAATATTAATTTTCTAACTAAATTGTAATTGAAATCGCATAATTATTCGGAAAAAGACCACTCATTACCTTCTGAAGAAAATCTTACATTCACATTAATGTTCAATTTAAATATATATTAGTTTCACATTTATCAAATAAAAGTTCATGACGCGTCTCTTTCTTAGTTAATCAGTCCTCGAAGCGAAAGTTTTTAAATAGTTTAACTAGAATTCCAGAATTTCCCAAACTACGAGTCGCATACATATGATTCAGGACAGAGTATCATAAAAGCTACATATAATTTAGACTTCTTTTCACATATGATGTTGATTATTTTGTTGTAAAAGTACATTGTCACACTCAAATCAATTCTCTAATTACTGCTGAACAAACGAAAATAATGAGATCACAGGTCTTAGTGACTTGTTCCTCGCACGCCTCGATGGTTCTGACAGACCATTTGCGTTCTACTATTTGGCTTTATCCACTTCTGCTTCCCTGACTTTTCTCGCCAGCAACCATACGAGCTAGTATTTTCAATATTCCGTGAATCCGGATATACTCTTGGCTTTACTTTCTCTGAGCGCTATTTAATCCTTTTGTAATTCTTGGCTCCGTTTCCACTTTTGTAAATGAAAATCAATTAAGATACCTAACTATGATGTTTTTTCAGTTAGTTAACTAAATCAACAACTATTTTATTCTTATCTTGCGGTAAGCTGATATCATTCACCACTTCTTTATGAGACTATACGGCGGTCAGTGGTCACAGGCTCAATTTATGAAATATAGAGGAAAAAGTGTTAACGTGGAATAGAGGCATCAATATGAGAATACCACATTGCAGACATTGCAGGTGCTGCTCTGTGCTTGCATTGTTTTGCAGGTGCTCTTTGGCGGGAAGTAGTCGAAACGGTGCACCGTCATGCATTTCGTCAATCCAACTTTGTTGTTGCAGAAGGTCGTGACTAACAAGGAGAAATTTTACATTTTGTGAGGTATATAAAACTTTTGTCGTTATGCACAAATTGTGTAACATACAAATTACTATCTTTATGAATGTGGAATATATTCTAGTTTGGAGCTTAGTCATTGGGGATAACAACCATGTATTTATTGTCTGGTTTGCACATGCGCTCTGCCTGTTTTGAGGTTCCGAGATGGGGGCATCACAAATATGGAATAATACATAGGTATTCCAGAAAAGATTGGACGTTGCAATCAAGAAGCAGAACGCCTGCTCTGCTCTGAAAAGTTTACAGCAAACACTAGGGGAATAATAGATTGTGTGGAATGTGCGAGATGTCACATGCAGGCTGCGCTGGTTATGGAAAATACTGCGATACAAGTGTGATTATTGAAAATGAAAATCTATGTTGGAATCTTTTCCGTTATAATTTCCGTTAACATCTGATAGTACACCAATTTCAGCAAATACCACGAGATCTTCAACTAAAAAAATTCACCATGGAAGCATAGAAAAATGACATAAATAAATCAAAGTATGTAATATTATAATAACATATGTAATATTCCTTTTTCTTGAAGAAATCTATTTATTTTTCCTCCGTTTTGAACTTGTCAGAAAGTTGTAGGAAATTCATATTGGCTCTTTGTAATAAGAAATTAAAATTATTCAATTGTTACGTAAAAAATCAAACGTTTCATGATACATTTTCTTATTATGTCGCGTCGGCGTGAAATTGCGTGTTTTTGGTGTGAAATTTGTGTGTTTTCTCACCCTGTAAGTCGTTTAAATTGGTTTGTATTGTCTACCGAGATGAACAATTCCTAAAATACATCGCCAAAATATATAATGCCAATCAATAGGTGAGTTACTTTTTGTCTATCTACTTACAGCACCCTTTAAAAGGAATTCTCTTAAATGTGAGTGTTCCCTTCAAAATAAATTCTCATAAAAGTGAGAGAGGTTTATAAAACAGCGTGAGCGCCGGAGCGAGAGCGGAGGGGCGAACCAGGTCTCGAGAGCGAGGGACGGAAGGCCCTCGCGAACGTAGCACGTTGGATCCGTCGGGTAGCGACGTGCAGTAGCACGTCGCGGACCACTTGGTGTCAAAATGCGTTGGTTATAAAATTTGTTGTAAATTTGTTGACAATAAAATATCTAGCGTGAAAAATACGAATAATTACTTCACTAAATCAAAGGAAGAGTGTCCACCATAAACGTCCGATTTACCAACTAGTAATATAAACTTATTCGAATTGTAGGTTTGCGGGGGATTTCCGATGGCAGTAGCCAATAGAGCACTAATAAATTAGTAATACAGTAATTTAATTATTATTTAATTGTAATAATACTATGTTTTTTATGTAAAACTAACGTTTAAATATGCTGCGTAAATGTTGATTGACTGGTATCACAATGTTCATCTGTTCTCATTGCAGAGAATCGATTCCAAAAGGTCTCGTGTCAATGGAATTGAATCTCTCGCCTAGTGGACTGGTATACGTATACCGAAAAAGGTGCCTATGTTGTATAGTTTTACACCATTTGTTCCATTGTTCTCATATTTCAAGTAAATGGAACATAGTTTGTACTTTGGGCTAATACTTAAGCATTTATTGCATATTATCGCTGGTACTCCATATTTGCACCTCATTTTCTAATCAAGAAAGAATACACTTTCGCCAAAAATACTTTTTAAGCACTTCGAGTTGTGTTATGCAGTTGGCGACTCCTCAGTGATTACAATATTAGTGTACCTTCTTATTCAACGTTTCATAATTATTTATTTCATTACGTAGTTGCAAGCCACAGAAAACAAAATGGTACTTCATATTTGTGCCTCTTCCTGTACATGAAATCTAGTAATTTACTAAAATTAAGCCCTTCACATTTTTTATTCACATTCAGGAAATTATTGTTAATTCTTATCTTCAATAGGCATAGACTTGATCAAATGACATAATTCATTTAAAATTTGTAAATTCATTTTTTTATTTGTTATTCTTTGAGTAAGTAAACATGGAAGCACATTGAGTTATCTACCTTTTATCTTTAGATTTTTCCTTACATACACAGTCATATAACATTTTTAAAAGGTGCCAGGAAACTATGACTTTGAATGACAGGAAAGAAAAGCATGTCTCACATGATCACTTCTGACTAATATACATCGTCAGATATTTTCCTGATGCTCGCGAATGACTACCGACTTCATCTAGCACTGAATCATTCCACTGGACCACAAAAATGATAGCTTTTTCCCAAAGAGATTCATTTCACGAAATTCGCTTCGTCGCGTCGGCCTTCTCAGAAATGTTGAAGAAGTAGTCTGCGGTAGGAAATTGAGCCTGAAGGGATGGAAGAGGAACATCCGAGTTCAGCACTCCATAACAAACAGTGAGAATTTGCTGATACTTGGAAATGGGAGCCATTACTGAAGTGAAAACCGCGCACCGTTGATACCTTTTCTGGCGAAGGTGTTATGAACGTGGTCTCGAAAGGCAGAACAATTGTGGTTATGAGTGGGATGCGACCATTTCAAATGACACAGGTATGACAAATTACGACGACGGAGAAGGATAAAAATCATAGAAAAAGCAGAAGGTTCTCCCGCTCAAACGTGAGATCCGACATCGACCAACACTTAGGCTTGTGAAGTCTTTACCACCTAGATCTTCCCAACAGCAAGGCACTTTTCTAGACCTAATAAGTTCAAAACTCCTCCTATGTGGACTTTCAATAGGTGTAGTGTGTATTAATGTTCGTGTGTGTGTATGCGACAGAGAGGGCGCGCGCGTGTGTCTGTATGTGTGTCTCTGTATGTGTCCGTGTGTGTAAAGACAGAGAAAGGAACAATGCTACGGAAGGACGGATGCCTTCCGTCTGTGAGGCGTTTGTTAGACTACTACTTCGGCATTCGCCCTGCAGCAAACTACGGATCATTTGATCTAGCTATTCGATCTAGCTATTTAACTAGTGTCGAAAGTCTACAACCGTCCAGAATAGAACCTTGGCACTAGACCCTATCACTCAGAGACAGCAGTGACAGCAGTTGCCCTAAACCATCTCAGCAGAAAGGCAAAATTTATAAAGAAACAGAGAACATGCGGGAAGACATGGAGTGGTAACGGAAGTAATAGAGTAAGATGTTTCAACGAAGGAAATTTGAAACTCGTGACAATATAATGTGAAGCTTAAAAATAACATGCAGGCAGAACACGTGAATTAATAACATTACTCCGACAGGAAAATGATCTTCTAATTGATTGAGAGATGCCATGATTCCGGGAAACATTTAGGCCGTGAGAAAGCAATCATTTTTACTAGACTCTTGAGAGCTTGTCTGCCAGACCGTTCAGACAAGATATTGATTCCCGAGCGGAAGCCTTCGTCTTCGGAAGGCACTTTTTTCAAAACGGCGTCGCCGCTGCGCTGGGAGAAAAGAATCGGCGCTGGTGGGTGGGCGGTGGCTACACCAATGAAGCCGCGTCATCTGAGAAACCGGGGCGGCGTCGCGGAGGCGGCAAGTCGCGCCTTGATGCGGCGCTTCCGGTCGATCGGGCGACGGCGATGGCGGCGACGTACAGTGGGCCGGCACGTCATCTCAGAGGCACGTGACATACGACTGTTTCTTACGGCGTACGGACAAGCGCTCCAGATGGCAAACTGTAAATTGAGTGATGTGCAAAATATAAACAATATAAAACGTGCGAATTTGTGTCTACATCCATTGTTAATTTTTATGGTAAGTACAGAGCGTTCAAAAAGTTTCTCCGCAGTGACTGTCTCCCCTCTCTAGCATCCTTGATGAGAAAACGGCAACCTCGCGGTGATCGCATAAGAATACGATCACGTATTTTTATTTCAATTACAGCTTACTTGCACCGAGCGCGTTTCTGAGAATAACATCCGAACACTGTCACGCTGATAAAGCCCGCGATGTTGCCGTTTCCGCATAAAGGATATTTAATTGCTGATACAGTCACTGCAGAGAGACTTTTTGAACGCTGTGTAGTATTTAAATGTCAATGGCAGCAAGAAAGTTCACCCCTTTTGATATAGATTGTGCAGAATTCCTTCGAAAGTAGTTTAACGAAAAAATATAATTTTTGTTTTACAGAAAATGTTTGTCATATTAGCTTTTGTGGTATTTTGTTGTATGTGTTTGGCCTTTTTGGTCAATTGTACGACTTCGCCACTTAGTTAACGGCGTTCCCCACACTTAAGCGTGGCTTTTATTCCACGCTCGGGGAGTAAGAGCGACATGTGGCGAACTTGACTTACTCCCTTCGCCAGAACTTGCAAACTCCGCCTGTCTGAGATTCTATTCGTCACACAGCTACAGAAACTGAGGCGATTTTAAAGGAAAGACACAAGTTTATTTTCATCCCGACCGGGAATCGAGCCCACGGCCTCATCATGGAAATACGCTGCCTCTGAACCACCTTATAAACTTTTATTTTGGATGTAAATTCTTAAAATTTACATACTCTTAATATAATATTAAAATAAACAACTATCCTGTAAAATATTTACCGACATAAATGCATTTAACGAATAAATTAAACTTCATCGAAAATATTCATTTAGAAATTTGCAATTCCTGCCTTCGTGTTTTTTTTGGACATTTCGGACCAGTGCTCGGTGATGGGCGGCGCGGGCAGAGATGGCACGTAGGCCTGTGATCGCCGCCGTCCGGTCATTCCGGCGGGAACACAGCGCAGATTACACACTTGGCTGCGCCCCCGCCTGCGGTGCGCTGCAATCGGACGGGTCATAGCCCTGGTACATCATCTTTGTGTGGACTGTTGGGCGGCGCGCCGGCGGCTGACCGCTGGTCGCCCAACGCCGCCGTCAATGAGTCTGCGGTCGGCGGCATACGTCACGCCCGGCTCCGGGCAGGAAGTGGACGATACGATGCTCGACGTTTCTTCTCCAGAAACACATCCGGAATCTAATGTTTTTTTTTTTTTTCTTTCTGGTCTAAAAGCAACGTTTGTGCTTTTTTATTGCAGAATAAAATCGTCCTGAGGGAAAAGTACTACTTTTATTACTTTCTCGTACACGGAGTTTAAAAACATGATTAATTTATTTTTTAAAGTAATGACTGGGGAACGGATTTTCATGCGAATACATAGTTTTACCGGATGAAGAAACGTGCATTCGAAAATTTGTTTTAGAGTTTGCATCACATTCTGAATTTGTTAAAATCATTTTTATTTCACATATTTTGGTGTAATGACATTATTTACACTTGTACCTATCAGTACAAAATTCTTAAATATATTACCTTAATTTTATATAATTTACATGTCAAAAACTGAATATTTCAAATTCCTGTTTGCAAATAAATATTCTTGGAATCGTCTTTCTGTAAAAAAAAAAAGCGTGACCTTGCCGTGAATTTTCAAACCATGCTTCTTGAAATTACGTACTCATAATCAAGGAAGAATGAATAGTTGCAAAGCAGAAGTAATTTCAACTGCAGACGTGTAGTTGTGATTACATCTGCTTTGCACCTAAAGCTTGCTCAATTTTTTTGAACCCTGCGGAATTATTCCGTCTCCAGGTATTTTCTCCAGTAGGGAATCGTCATTTCTCCAGTAGATTTCTCCAGTAGGGACATGCCGACTGGTCTTTGAACATAGTATGTGGTAACGTCGTGAATTATGTGAGTGCGTGTAAGTGGAGAGGAGGGAACAAGGAGGAAGAAGGATTGTGTGTGCTCCGTGGCCCGATTTTTAGAGTTCTTCGTAGGCATTCTGCCTAGATTTGAAGGGGAAAACCACGGGAAGCAACGATCAGACCAGCCGGTCGCTAGAATTCTCCTTCAAACAGCACTTCATTCCAACCTAATTATGTAACTAGTGTCGAAAATCTGCCAACGTAGGACGTTGAACTCTATGACCTCCGTTGAACGATGATGCAAAGGCAATGTAAACAATCTTGGCTTTAGGGGGAACACGGCCCCCCAACCCCCATCCCCTCCCTTGCGTGATTATACAGCGAGACTTTAAACTCTGATTGTTCGGTGAAGACTTCTGTACAGTTAATACTTCTAAAGAAGCAGAACGTTCGATCAGATGCTTCAAATACACAGTAATATCTGAACGAACACATTTTGTGTTCGAAAATTTGAAAATGCTCGTACGGGTAATTTTAATTTTAAACACTATCGTGAATTTTACACATTACTAGCCGACCCAAATGGAAGTACCTTACTGAGTCAAATGCAAGTAAATAAACGTACAATGACGTATTGCGAGTGTTTTTGCGACTTCTAGAATTTGAATCTTTCGTGACCTCTCCACGTGCCGCTGTTCGGAAATCAATGCGCACCGCCGCTCCTGTGCCTGGATATTTGGCACTATCAACCTCTCTTCAGATTCGCAACTGCCTCGGAGGGCATGTAAGACGACAAGAAGAGGTTCTTTTAGACCGCAGAGTCGGAAAAACGAAGTCGAACGTCTGCTTTAATAATCGTATTTCAAATGCAATAATTGTAGAGACATGCGTTCCTGAATAGTTTTCTTTATAAAAGGACATCGTTTCATTATAACCGCATGGTTTAAATAAACACAATGAAATTAAATGTAATAAATTAATAAAATAATAAAATTAACAAAGAAGTAAAATTATTTTGAATGGAAGCAAAATTTTTACAATATTGGTATCTAGCAAAATAATTAGGTGACTAAGCCATCGTGTGAAGACGTCAAAGGAACCCTATATAAGTTATTCCGCGTGTAATTATATACTTTCCTTCAAAACAGCATTCAATTATAAAATCTTTAAATCAGACTGCGGTATAATTATGAAGAAGAAAGGCGAGCGGAGCCTAAAAGAAAAACGAAGGGGCAACTTCATTTCTGGGTCCTTTAAACATTAAATGTACATAAATTACATTTTTTCAGTAAATAAATAGAATATACAACAAATGAAATAAGTTTAATGATACTTTTAATAAATACGAATGATTTTATGATGAACCGTTTACAAAGTTGCCTGATGGTTTGGAGAGCCTCTTCCCCAAATGTAAAACAATTCCCCAAATTCTCTAGATATACCGTGTTGCCCACCTAAGATGTTCCCTTCAATTTTCTCCTGAACCCTTTCAGATACTGAGATGCGGTTTTCACTAAAACTACTATATGCAAGGGGCACATATAGTCATGCATAATATTATTGCATTTTTTATTGCAGAGATGTTGAGTCAACTTCGATTTTTTAAATGGAACCCTATAGATTTATTATCTCATCATAACAAGCGTGAAGAGACGAGTCCATAAATATGCACATCGCCATATGTTACATAACAAAATTTTTGAGAAATTAAGTTTTAAAGACGCACGCCGACTGCTGGTGTCCGTAATCTGAACGAGAAATTCCGGGTGATATGCGGCGAGGCCATTCTCCTCCGTTGCGTCGGCCGAGTAAAGTGGAAAACTGGAGATGCCTCGAAGTGACGTAAGAAGGGTAAGTAGAATAAAAGGGCGGTGGAGAAAGGAAGAACTAAACGGGAACTCTCCAGATTTAGAAGAAATTTGTAAACGCAGTGAAATAGTGCAGAAATATCCGGGATGATGTATACGAACGAGGAGAAGCTGGACCTAATTCTGGTGTACGGTGACTGTGGCAGAAATGCAAAGAAAAGTTCATTATTGTATGAAGAAAGATATCCAGATTGACGGCGGCCTTTGCACATGACTATAATGAGAATCTGTAAACGCCTTGTGCAGAGAGGCGACTGGAACGCAGACTCGTTTGCGGGGTAGAAAGGCAACGAATGAGGAAGAACAGGCCGCCGTTCTTGCAGCTGTTCACAACAATCCCCATATCAGCTCTCGAGACATTGCCAGAGATTCCGGCATTAGTCGTTCGAATGCCATCCGCATCTTGAAGAGTAACAAGTTTCACCCCTACCACGTTTTGTTGCACCAGAAGCTTTACGATGGTGATTACCAGAATCGTGTTCAGTTTTGTCGTTTTGCTCTGGAACACGTGCAACATGATCAGGACTTTTTTAGAAGATTATGTTTACTTATGAGGCAACATTTACGAATCACGGTCAGGTGAATCTACGCACCATACACTACTGGGCAGTGAACAATCCTCGCTGGCTTCGTGAAGTTGAGAACCAAAAGCAGTGGAGTATTAATGTCTGGTCTTCTTAAATAGGTCCCTATTTCATGGATGGTCATTTGACAGGAAACAAATACGCAAGATTTCTTCGTGAAACATTGCCGCTGCTTCTGGAGGAAATTCCCCTGTATATGAGAAATTGTGTGTGGATACAACATAACGAACGTCCAGCCCACAACGCGCTTATGGCTAGACAAGTGCTGAATGAGAAGTTCCCCGGCCGATGGATTGGGCGCGGTGCTGTAGTAAACTGGCCGGCGAGGTCACCTGATCTTACGCCCCTGGACTATTTATAATAATATTTATTCTTAAATTCTATTTACATAGATAACGTATGCCCTAGCTTACAAAACTAGATACTTACAAACTAATCTAACTCTACTTTGTCTTACATCCTGACTTAATTTAACTACGAACATTATTTACATTATTTACAGTAAGCAGTACATACACATGTAACACAAAAACATACGCTTATAAACATCATTTAAATCGCGTCTGCACAAGTCATCCACAGACCATCCTCTCTCATCGACCACAGGGGTATTGTCTTTATGTTTAGGATCGCCTGTACTCGACTGGGATGATGTCGTCTTGGGCAGTGTGGCGAAAATGGCAGGCAGCGCTCCCTGCTATAGCCTCTGCGACAATGCGCTCACGTAGCACGCGCATCTTTTCGCCAGTGGTAAATTTACGGAGCATTGACTCACACCATTCGTCCAGAGCTCCTACCACGATGGGAAGGAAGCTGACGTTCCGAAAGTTCCTGGCTGCTAAGAAGGGGCGAATATGTTCGTATTTCGCCGCCTTCTCATCATAGCGTTCACCGAGGCGCCTCGGGTATGCCACACAGACCGAGGCGTCGTCGACGATCGCTTCATGGTTCTTAACCATCACCAGGTCCGGACGGTTCCGCCCTCCGATGGCTTGGTCTTCGAGAAGCACCGTCCACCCACTTGCGACTGCGGCTGCTTTAACGTGTTCCAGTATTCTATTGTGGCGCAGCCGCCAGATCGCGGAGTGGGAGCGGCACTCCGAGATGACGTGGGCGATCGTTTCGGAGGCGGGGGGCTGATCCCTGGGCCGCTGGGGTTGGTGATGAAGCAGCCGGGAAGAATTGAGGCGTGCCGAATGGATGAATTTGTAAATCGACGGCCTCATATTCACTCCCGACCGCAAGAAGAATGTTGATTCTTTACCAACTCCTTTAAGTTCTGCCGCGAAGATACCTTGCTGCGGCAACTCCCGCCACAACTTAGCGTATGCTTCCTGGAATAGGCGGCGTAGATTTCGACGAGCAGGTGACGGCTGCGGGCGTTAATGCGGCTGCCTGTGGCTTCCACACGTCTTGCTCCTCCACGAGTTGAGCTTGTCGGCGCGGGGCAGGGGAGGAGTGGGGTGGTAGCGCCGAGGAACGTTGCGAGCGCCTCAACGCCGCTGTTATCTTCCAATGTAGCACTACTCGGAAGATTTTACGGATCCTGCTTATTGACGCTCCGTTGCAGGTGGTCGCGTGCTCGGCTGCGAGTACTCGTGACGCTCTGGGGGAGAGCGAGGGGCAGCCGGTTGCCGCTACCCGCGCCTCGTGCTGCATCCACGCAGCTGGCGTGAGGGGCGTCCCTAGTGTCGGGTGATGTGCTCGATGGAACCCAGGACTGCGCCGAGGCGATGCCGCCAGCTGCAAATGGCGGGGAAGGTTGCCGCTCGAAGCCGCTCGGCTCGCTCGCTGCGCTTGACGGATTTCCTGTGCCACCGTGCATTGTGGATAGTGCGTGCCAGGTGCTCGCTGGGGATTGCGAGATTGCTTTACGTTGTGGCGGGCCAGCGGTGCCATTGGTCACGGCGGGAGGCAGGCGGAGTAGCGGAGGGGTGTCTCTCTGTGCAATTACAGGCGTTGACTGCTCCGGGGCGGTACTGCTGGCCAGAAGGGGCAGGGACCGATGGCGGAGCGTTTCGTCGAGGGGGTTAATGCGCTGTTGTTGAGAACTTGTCACAGTGTATTATATCTCTGCTCTCGGCCAGAAAAGGTTTTCAAGTGTTAGGTCGATCTGAACCTCAGGCTCAGGGCTGGGCGAGGGCGTCTTCTTCCTCAGCGCCATCGAACTCCATTCCTCCCAACCCTTCCCAATCAGCTCCTAGATCTGTCACTTCATCACCATCCTCCTCTGCTACATCAACACTATTCCGCCGCCTCCGGCGACGTGGGTCATGTGCGTGCGCTTTTCTCGGAAGCTCAATGACGGGGATGCCGAGATCTTCATCTGTTTCAGTCGGGCGCTACCGCAATTGTAGGCGTCTTGTCGCTTGCCGGGCCCGTGTGAAGAACGAGGGATGCGGGGCAGTGCGTGAGTTTGTGACTCCATTTAAGTAGCGGTAAATATCACCTGTGCCGGCGCACACTCGTTGGCAGTGTGAGGCCTCCTCAACCAGGTCAGCCATCGCACGCTCCCGTACCAGGTCGCGATTTCGCGACCCATTCCAAACGCTCAGAAAACAGACTCTGTAAACAATTATCGTAGTCTTACACGCATATTGTGAAATCTACATTATTGTACACGTAAAAGAGTAAAAAATATTATTTATCTGTATTATAAAAATGAAAATAAAATCTTCCAATGTTTAAATTTGAATGTGTGTCCAAATTTGGTGTGTCTATAAATTTAGTGGCAGGCGTATCTATATTTGAATCAATAAATTTAAATAAGTACTTTATAAAACGCAATAATGATGAATCTTTCATTTATGTACCAATTTATTATTGCATTATTTTAGAACACCCGTATGCAACGGAACTTATCTTCGAGGTTATTTTCCCCCAAGCGAACTCTTACATTCGTTAGTAAGACGCCACCTCTCTCACGTTAATAAGTACAAGGCCATTTTGCGTAATTTACTTTCAATTAAAACAATACAAGGGAAAATAATTGCGTTTATAAACTTGTTGGGTAGTAGATTTGCACACATAATTTTTTAAAATAAAAATTACAAAACCATCTTAATTTTATTTAATAGAAATTGTGAATGTTCTGTCCATTTCCAAGTCCTTCTATGCAATGTTATCAAAAGAAATTATTTATGCTGATGCCTATTAGTATAACACAAAAGGGACAAGAAATACATTTTATTAGATTTAGAAAACCGAGCCAGCACCTGATGTGGGTAAGGCCCAAGGCTGTCCGAGGCTTCTGAATTCTGATCAGCTACCTAATCGAGCGAACCGCATAGCCGCAACCCTGGGCGGACGCGTGGGTAGAGGCGATTCCGCAGGAGCGATCGGAGACGGAGGGTGTTGATTCTGGCGGGAAACAAAAAGCGCGCATGCCGCGCCTCCGCCGCCACCTCCGACCACGCACCGGAAATTCCGTCGGTCGCCGCGCCGTAGTACGTGCGCGCGCGCCTCGCTGTTTAGCCTTGCGCAACACCTGACGCGGCCTCGCTGGGAGTGACGCCGCCCAATTAGCTTGTGTGCTCGTGAGAAAGGGGAGGAAAGTTTCCTCCCATTTAGGAGATTGCTTTTATTACGGCTGCATACACGAGAATTGTTACCTATGTTATAAATACGTTCCATTTTTACAAAGAAAGGTCTGCGTAACTAACCTTTGCATTAATTCATTTTACTTAGGTAAGAAGCTGTCCTCATATCCAAATTATAAAATAAATATATACAATTCAACATGTTTCCAGCATTAATAACGGATTGTAGTACGTAAGACATTGGTTAAGGAAAGTTCTAATAAGCTACTAGTGTAGTAATGGAAAAAGTAACCAAATTTCAATATATTTGCGGAGTTTGGAGAACATTAGAAAAGAAAGAGCCTTTCTGCGGGCTTGCAAGATGTAACCAACGAAGATAGAAAATAAACACCGAAGAAATGAAGTTTCTGTGATGGGCAATAGAGGGTAGTAACATTAAAGAAGGGAAGAACCTTAATAAATCAAAATTTTTAAAAAGTCAAAAGGGAATAAACAAGTTATTCACGTCTGTGTAAATCAGACACAAAATCATTCGATCAAAAATATGAAGCAAATAATACAGATTTCTAACAACAATTGCCATTAAGAGAAGAGCGCTTCAACAATGATGAAACTTGCTTTTGTTCATAGTGTGACTGGTCAATTGCTGGCTTCAGTATGGTATAATTATGTAGGTAGTGTAATATAATCAAAGAATAAACAGATCGGGTATCGATGGGCGATTGGCCAATTAAAAAAAACAGGGAGAACAATTGAGGAGCGTGAGGTATGAACCGCCAAAAAAAGGCTCAAAAACTTGGATAGTGGCAAGAGGTGCCATGGGGAAGCTCTCGTGGGTTAGACATGTAAAAAAGGAAGTAATTGCAAGTGTAAAAGAGAGGGAGAGAGAGAGAGAGGAGAGAGAGAGAAGAGAAGAGTGAGAGAGAGAGAGAGAGAAGAGAGAGAGAGAGAGGGAAGAGGTGCCATGGGGAAAGAGATTTCGTGTAAGATAGTATTTCTTTGTTATGTGACGTGAACGTTACCGTGGAATGGACTTGGAATGTCGAGATACGTCGATAAAGATGGATGAGGAACATAAGAAGGGAAGTGGAACATCCGATCTAAAATTTGGTTTTTGATCATTAAAAATGCCTAGATTTGTCGACCCGGTGGCCGAGATCGCAAAAGGCAGTAGTGTCGTTGTGATCTCGGACCGAAGGGTCGCGGTTTCGAGTCCCACCTCGGGCATGGTTGTATTTATGTTCGACCTTTCACCCCTTATCATCACCATATCGTTTCATCCTCATAGTTACCATACCGTTAACAGCAATAGTGGTCGCTAATGGCCTAAGATGTTGATGCGACCTTAAATAACCAATTAAAAAAAGGCCTAGATTTATAATAGCAATAATAATGTATATTAATCATAATAGGGAAATTATGGTCATGAGTGATAGGGAATGCCAAGGAGTGCATTAAAATATGAATGGTGAAATTCGTTTTTCATTTCTTTATGTATTGTGGTATTGTATTTCGTATTTGCGTTTTTTGTTCTATTAATAGGGCATTATGAATTATTAACAGGGCAAGTTAAAAATATTTCCAGAAATAAGAAGTATTTATTTTAGCAGAAGCATAAAAATATTCACGATCGTATATTCACGAGCATAAATAATCCCTTACGGGCCAATCCGTTGTAAGTGGTCCAGCACTGGACACTCGACCATTTCGAAAAAAAAAATCGTTTCTTATACATAAATTCCTTATGGTTTGGCTGTTCAAATACAACTTTGATTTTTTTTCATTGTATTAGGTTTACAAATGCCGGCCAATTTTGTTTTATGCCGTGCACCATTTTTCGCCTTCGTAAACATTTTCTCTTTTCTAAATTATTCAGTTCTGGGTTTTTCTAGCATTCTAAAATAAGATGCATTGGATTTCGTATATAGTGATCTACAAATTAAAATATTATTTACCTTCTTTCTAGGTTTTTACTTCAGAAATATTTGCAATGAGATCTATAAAAGCCGAATGAACCAAGTTCGATTTTCACAGAGTAATTTCTCAAAGAAAAAATAGAATCTCAAGTGTGTGTACACGTGCTTTTACATGTGCAAACTGTTATTTTCTGTGCTTTTACACATAGCAGTATAGTACTTTTACCCCCCCCCAATTTATTAAATTCTGAAAATTCATTGAACCTTTCGTAAGATTTTGGTGCTCCAATTTCGTACGATCAGCTGTCAGCCTACAATTAAATATTTTTTTACTGTGAACAGAGGGGTTATTATTATTATTATTATTATTATTATTATTATTATTATTATTATTATTATTATTATTTTTATTATTATTATTATTTTTATTATTATTATTATTATTATTTTTATTATTATTATTATTATTAGTATTATTATTGCATTTTTTAAATAAAAACTGCAAAATAAAAAGTGAGGGCGGCGCACGACATCAGCTGTTTCCCAAATACTCTTCATATAATTCATGAAATAAAGCACTTTAACTTTTTTAATAATATATCATCAATATATCATCAAGTTCACCCCATTCGTTTCAGTAGTCGTTCCTAACGTGGAACGCAGAAAGAGAACAGTATAAAGCATCACAATTATTCATTAATAATTACAATAATAATAATAATAATAATAATAATAATAATAATAATAATAATAATAATAATAATAAAATTGAGCGAATTGAATCTGAAACAATTGAGCACATAACTGGGGCATGTAAAATTCTTGCTGGAACGGAATACCTGCGACGACATAACAACTTTGCAAAAATCGTTCACCAATCTCTGGCTGTTAAAGAACATCTTAGTGTGGAAAACGTACCATACTATCAGTACCAACCTCCCACCGTCTTGGAAAATGAATCCATGAAGATGTATTGGGATAGGGAGATTAGAACAGATAAGACCATCACCGCAAATAGACCAGACATTATAGTGCTAAATAAAACCAAGAAGGAAGTCATCATCATCGATATTACGGTACCACTGTCACATAATCTCCACTCCGCATACACGAACAAAGTCCGCAAATACCAAGAGCTAGCAGATGAGATAAAGAAGATTTGGAAAATAAAAAAGGTTCAGATCCGTCCCCTGACAATTTCTACAACCGGAATAATACCAAAATCCCTCATCAAACATCTGCAAGAATTGAATATAAAGCATATACTAGGAACAGTACAAAAATCAGTCATTTTAGACACCTGTCACATTGTCAGAAAAACTGTCACTGATGTGTCTGATATGTAGTGTTAGAGGTCCTGGAAAGAAATGAAGATCTTGCTCGTTACTTGCTCTGAGCCGTACGAGTGAGCCTAGCCACAATGACATCTGTGGCAGGTGAATGTTTCCCCCCCGCGTGGGAGAAGTGCATAAGTCATAATAATAATAATATTGAGAAATCCCTTAGTTTCAATAGATATTTGAAGTGTTTCTTTTGTATTTTCTTGCGGCAATGATAATCATAGAATACATCATATGCATAAAGATATTCATAAGATCCTCCAGCTGAATAATGAAAAATAGAGTGATTGTGTGTAACTTCGAACAACTTTTACATAGTGTCGAAGATGATTATTAGAGAAGAAGAAGTAGCTTTTCAAATATGACAAGTAGGGCTACAATACGAACTTAAGAAAGCAGAACATTGAGCTCTTCAGGAAGAATATTTACATTTTATTTGAGTAACAATTCAAAATATGTGTGTTAACCCTTGAATATTCTAGATAAGTATGTAGTAAAAAATTTATATTATTGTAGATGATAGCACTTAAGTCAAATATTTGCTATTTTAACATCGAATTTTGAAACAAAAAACAAAGTTTTATTACCAAGTTGTCAATACTGAAATCGAGTTCTTCAATTTTATGGCAATCAAAACAATTTATGTAGTTATGGTAACAATATTTGGTCAGCCTCAGTTCTAATTAATGTTTTAAATTGAGATTTTTCTCAATTGTGCCCCTAGCGTATTAAAACTCACACCGCGATGACGAATGCAATAAAGCTCAGTTTCGTGATATTTTCCCAATAAGCTACAATTATCCTTAGAGACATTGTAAAATGTGCACAGGAACTAAAAACGTCTTAAATATCCCAGATAATCCTCCTATTAAAACATAAGGAATGGTTGGTATAAAATATTGCGACATTAAGCTATCTTAGTGATTTTAAGGTGATTTTAGCGTCATTTTAGCGTCCCGCACTTGAAACTAACACCAAAACCTTATTACGACAAAACCGAATCCAATTAATTAACTGGCGTTGCTCGTAACAATGTATATAATCACTATGTCTGAAGACAGCTTATTCACACCGCATACAACCCGACAGTCTCGTCATCACACAAAATAAACAACGTCATTAGCCGGTAATAACAATAGGCGCCGGGGCCGCAGACCCCTGCACGACATGGCGGCGGGCGCTGCAAGCGCATACAAAACGGCACCTGCATCGCATGCACCTCACGGCGATCAATCTGCGAGGTTATGATGTCTATATTAAACGCGGACGTGCCACGCGCGCGCGCGGGGCGTGGCGGGGCGTGGCGGGCCGGGTCGGGCGGGGGGCGGGGCCCGGGGAGGGCGTCTGGCCGCGGATTCTAATCACACGGAGAGCTGCCCTCCGCGCCCATTGGTACGAGGCACACGGCCGGCGCGGCAACGCTTGAGCAGGTGCACGTCGAACGCGACGCGGAGTCGCCGCGATTTTCGCACGCTACCGTGTCCCTCCCGCGGCGCCGCCGCCGCCGTCGCGACGCCCCCGCGCGGGCGCCCCGCTTGAAATTTCGCAGGCGGCGGCGGCGGCGGCCTTCGGCGGCTGCGAGGGTCACGGCGTCCCAGCATAAATATTATGGCTGAGTAACAGTCAGATATTTAAATGTTGGGCTTCTATTTTTTAGACAGCCTTCCTGACTTTCATTTTTTTTAATTCAAGGGTACAAATCACTTCATGATACATTGAGGCCAGTAGCAGCTGATGTAGTCAGACGCAAATGTTATTTTGTATGTTGTAGTCACTGATTTATCTGAATATTTTAGCATCGTCTCAGTTTCAGCACTAGTGCTAAAAAATGAACTTTCAGCACGCTATGCGTGCCTTGGAAGAACCGCTTTTACTAGCGGCTGTTAATAATAATAATAATAATAATAATAATACAGTTGTCTTTATTAGTGGCGAGGCTCTGGCCATTAGCCCTGCTCTTCCGTCTAACCATAAAATTATGTATAAATAATGTAAAAAATGTATGTATCATAATGTAAAAATATAATGCCTGACTACAAAAGGGATATTTTAATGTTGTGACCCTATTTTTTATCTGAATGCCACAAGGTCTTTAAAGTAATTATGGAAAACGTTCCCAACGTTACATGCAATTATACAACTTATCAATTAAATGTAAAAAATGAATGAAAATTTCGAAGACAATTATAATATTTTTATTCTATTGACCTGATATTTTACGAGAAATATTTAAAATTCAAGACAGCCTAATGCATGCCAAACGTTTATTCAAATAGTAATGTTCTGTGAAATTACTTTGAAAAAAACATACACATTTGCTAAATATTAAAATTTACCCTGTAAAAATGTACCCAAGAATTGATATAATGGTTCGAGGAACAATACGATTTACTAAACAAAAAGGCAATACAAAATATATTCTAAAACTTTACTCTGGAGTAATATTTGAAGTAATTAAACAATTTTGCTTGACAGTTAGTTTTTCCGTTTCCTTCACAGTCACCAAAATATTTGAAAAGCTTTTTACCCTTAAGAAAGCTACAAAAAATTGTCGCTGCAAAAATACAGGATCGGGCATGTACAACGCTACTTTTTGGAGTATTATTTAACTTTATTACCGAAATGAGAGGTACATCCGTGCAATTTAATCGCCTAGGATATCGAGTAATTAGTTTAATTTCACATACATTTGCATATTCTGCGTCTCTGAACACGAGGGCAAGTTTTGAAAAGCAAAATGTAACAGGATGTCCAAGAAGTTTTCGTCCTACACATTACGGAGCGATGAACATATATTTGAGGCTACTGACCTCACCCCACACCAAAATTCCACATTTTAAGGCCCTAGAACGATTTTTTAGGAGTTATTTAACTAAATAGATTTTAACAATGCTGCCTGAGTGTTGCGGATGGCGTTTTACGTGAATAATTAGGGTTTTTTCAACAAATCCTTCATATTTTAAAGTCAAAGTGAACTTCTTCGTGAAGTTTTCTTTCTTTAGAGACCCATTTAAAAAATTGGGTTGCATGTGAGATATACAAAACTTATCTATACTACTGAAATAATATAGGAGAGGAATTTATATAATATAAACAATAAAACATAAGGTGAAGTAGCAGCATCTGGACTATCGTATGCTGTGTCAACTGTATTTCCACTTTTGTTGTCTAAGAAAAATTTCATATAAATTCCAAGATTCAACCTTAAGGGAACTAAGCAATCTGATTCCTATAATGTTTTGAATTTCTCTTTAGCACACTTCAAATTATTCTCATCTACTTGCTCTTACTGTTCGTTGTTGTGAAGAGACAACATATCCCGATTTCCTCAAAAAATTGTGTGCACGAGGGTTAATAGAAAACAAAATACTGCAGTAAGCAGACAAATCAGCACTTTATCGGTAACACTGTTTTTCAATCATTAATAAATGGGTCTGTTTAATAATAAATTTATCGTGCTTGTACATTTCATCTAGAACTTTTTCTAATCTGCTCAAAATAACATTTACATCACTGAATGTACTACGAGAATAGTCCTCCCATTTCTCTTGCAAATGCTTCAACTTGTCCAAGATAGGCCTTTAAATCAACTTGTTAAAAATTAGTAATCACTCTAGGGAAAGTACTATTTCCCAACCTTTTTAATGCAATATCATGGCTGATCACGCTAACTTAAGAATTTGACCGAATCACTGCTGATAACGAAAATACTGGCACAGGTAAAACACACATCAAACCTAACAAGACAGTCTTCCCCCGTAACTGTACACAATTGTCCATTCTTTGCCAATATTGTTTCTTTCTTCTTTTTTATGTAAAATGTCAATGATGTTGCAAATAAATCTCGTCATTCTGCGCAAAACACGTTGTAATACTCACAAAAAGCGAAAATATTAGATGGAGGAATCTAATCCTTCTAAGTGTGACGTCACACAGATGGTCACCAGCACCATGGGCATTGGTGATATTGACAGTATCGATAAACGCCGAACTGGTGAACATTTAATATAATGTCTAAAAATATATTATCTTGTTTCGTTTCGAGAAACGTTCGTTTTCGTTTCGATAAACGAGGCCTTTGGTCACAAAATTTTCGTTTAAGAGTTATAGAGCGATTTTCCTGAGGATGAGCCAAAGTGACAGCTAGTGCTGGCAACATAACGGAAGGTTCTGTGGTCGTCGTGCCCTTGAGCCCATTACACTCCCTTCCCGCATTCATTCGTTTGAAGTTGGCCAACTTGTAAATGGCTTCGACTCTTCCTTGTGTGATGTCCTCGTTCGACAAAAATAGAGTGCGCCACGAGAAATAATTGAAATTAGGAAGTGCAGTGATATTTGCTCTTCTGTAAAAGTTCTTTTTTTTATACATTACATTGAATTTACTTTTTGTGTGATAAATATTATGTTTATTTTAAATCCGATACTTTAATGCGAGATGTGTGCCGGTGCACGTGGTTCCGGCCTTTGTGCTGTTGTGTGGCAAGCTGTAATTGAGAGCTTTCTATTTACATTCGTGGGGGTTTTCTTTTACTGATTGTGAGAGCGTGTTAAGAGATGTTCTACATACGAAATTAAATTTAAATATTTCCCGGACTCGTGTACGTGCATATACCTCTGCGAAACTCTTAGACTTCTGCATAGCGATGTTTGCACAGGAGCCATTAGCGCTTTACGAAGGGGGGTAATTGAAAAGCTGTCGCGGCGGAGGGAATACATCTGAAATACATCTGATGTTCACTTGTTTTCGCGAACTGTCACTTTGGCTCATCCTTAGGAAAATCGTTCTATATGCATTTTGACAATGCTATCGATCGTTGAGGGTTGCATTTGATATGAATATATATAGGTACTTTTTTTCACCAAATCCTTAAGATTTTTCAAATCAAAATGAAATTCGTCAGGTCTACGTGAAATTCTCTTTCTTTAGACACCTCAGTTATAAATATTGGTTGTCTGTGAGAGCCGCAAAAGTTGTGTGTACTACTGAAATAATATAGGAGGCTACCCTTAGGAAAGAGATGGATTTTATAGTATCGTTTAGTTACCTAATTATTTTACTTTTTGTTCGTTTGTAATGAAATTATTTTTTGTAACGTTGCCTTTCTAATGTATAAAATTTCTTAAAAACTTCAAAAACTTTTTGGCATTTTTGCTGTTGAAAAAGTCGTAAAATAATTGTCCTAATTCGTTGCTAATATACAGGATGGCATATCTCAGATGTTCTCTGAAATATCTTTTGAATTGTTTCAGATATTGTGACGCGATTTGAACTAAAATTAATTTTTGTGAGACGCACATAAGGAAAACAATCTTATTGTCATAGTCTCTCTTATTTATTCCAGAGATATCGACACTTCACCTGTCATGACGCTCACGTGTGTGTAAATAAATTAAAAGAGTGTTTTACAAACTATATAAACGTCTTTTACAATCAAGTACTAAACCGGAAGAGGTGGTTCAGGGAATCAATAGATGTCACTGTAGTACCTCTGTCCAGGAGGTCCTAGGTTCGAGTTCCGACGGTGGAAGAATTTTCGACACTAGCTTGTCAGCCAGATCGAAATCAGTCGAAAACTTCGCTAGCCGAAGGTAGGACGGCGCCGAACCTCGCCATCCAGCGAGCGAGACCTCCGCCATTGGGAATTAAAGGAAAGACATATACTACACTTACTGGACTAATTACCTTAGTAGTTGACACGCCCAGAATCACTAACACCTACAACGCCAACGAACCTAAATCGTAGCTTTGTTGCATCTTTGGATGCAATTTCACAAAAAACTCTGCACTTCGTTGAAAGGCCAATTTACAGTCTTCAAATGCGCATTGCCGTCGATGATGCACATATTGAGTAGCCTTAAATAAAGCTATTTTTAGAATAGATAAGTTGCCTTTTGATTCTGTTTTATTGAAATATTTTTCTCCGTTTTATTTCCACTTGTCCTTGTAGTAGTTTTCAGTTTTACAAAAAACGTTTCGTTTGGTACTCCTTATACATCCATTATTTCCAAGCACATCTCATTATCCACTACTACTATCAGCGTCAACGGTTAAAAACTCTATGTTTAGTAAAAATATACTAGAATTTTATTATAAAAGTATCTTACAGAGTAGAGATGCCTTATGAACATCACTTTGAGTGAATACATGGTCTACTTTAACTATCTCTTAGAGTAGATGAGCGGTTGGAAACAAAAAATAAAAATAATAAAACAATGATAAACGTTGATAAATTTAACTAGTTTCTAAATGAGTTGCTATCACTTCGATATCAGAAACAACGACTCTCACCGAGATTTGGGAATTAAAATAGGTCACAAAATACCCAGAAATTAGTTAAGAAGCACGAGAAACACCTCTATCATCATGAATACACAGAAAAACTGTATTTCTTCAATTCCTTGCCGAATACTCATTAATCCAAAGAGATTTAAGATTTCTCAAAAAGAAAACATTTTAAGTGGGAGTAAAATTTTGTTCCAGTAATAAATATAACATTTTCGTGTTGATGTAAGATATTGCAGATTAACACTTTCCCATCCGAAGTCCAGGCTATTATTCTGACCAATGCGCGAGTGCAGTGAAATCCAGGAAGACATGTGCAAGCTGAAAGGTTAACACACATCCAATCTCTTTCACATGCACTTGAATAACGCTGAAATAATCCTGAACCTTCTTCGAGTTCAATATTGTTCAGCGGCAATATTATTATGTTGTTATTATTATAACAAAAACAAATTCATCAATGATATAGTTACTTACTTACTAAGAATTTTATTTTCCAGGTAAGACACTAAAATCCAACTTTTTCTACGTAACATGTAACCAGCGTTTGGAATAACCGAAATTAGCTGTCACATATTTCTACGAGTTCATTCTTGTAGATATGTATAAACCGAACGTAACGACCGCTTCACGTCGTACGTCTTTCACACACTCACTCTCTCTCTCTCACACACACGGCGCCTGCCCTTCCATGCCGAGAGAGCGCGTCCCGTCGTTTCCGCATATTCGCGCGAGACGAGCGCAGGCGACGAGTCCCCACTGACCCAGTGCGGCCGCGGGCGACCTGCGACCCCGCACGGACGCGCCGCTAGGCGGCCCTTCGCCATTCGTCACGGGCCGGGCGCTTTATCGGCGAGCGCCGCGCAAATTATGCGCGCGACCCCGCCGCGCCGCCCCACGGACGGACGGCCTTCCGCCCGCCCACCCGCCCGCCCGGCCGTGGCTCCGCCGTCGCCGCCCGCCCCGCGCCGCGCCGCGCCGCGCCGCGCCGCGCTGCAATGAGAGGAGAGGCGGATGCGGGGCAGGATGGTAAGAAAGGTGAGGTTGAGAGGGTTTCTCAATACTTTCTCTTCAAAATACAGCAGACTCCGGTTATAATGAGCTTCTGGAGACTAATATGTTTGGTTCACTATATCTGATGTCAAAAATAAGTAGAATTTCTCCGCAATAATTTATTTGATCGCAAAATTCATTAACAGATCGAATAGAAAATTGTATAGCCTTTATTTGTATCTATATAAAAAAACGGTAATCTGCCGTGGCTTCGTTGAGAGCTTCTTCTGAACCAATTGCAGTATTTTTCCTTTAAATGAAAGAATGTGATCCCTAGATATATTATCAGATATTGTTTGTGTTGATTCACCAACATTTACGGTGTAAATTAATTAATTAAATCATTCTTTAATAGTACACTTATCAATAGTCAATTGTTTCCTTCCAAAGGGTGGCTGTTTCGAAATATATATATATATATATATATATATATATATATATATATATATATATATATATATATATATATATATATATATATATCTATATATATATATATATATATATATATGAGTCGATAGATGTGAGTCCACGCTGCTTCATGGTGGCGCTGTTTGAAGTTTTGTTTTGATTGTTGAGATTTGTTTACAATTCGTCAAGGTTTTGTTTCAGTGTAATAATTGCATTGTGGTATTGACAGATTGTATGTATTTGCTTTTGTGGTGTATTTTGTAAGCAATTTTTAACAGAATATCTGCAGGATGATGGATAAGCGCCTTAAGAATATTTTGATACACAAAACTAGAAAAGAAACGGATGTAAAGATACGTCATTTCGGAATCAGACTCTTCAATTGATCAACGGACGCAAACGATCGATTAGAGCAGTCATCATTTAGAATTCCCTTTCAGGTTGAACCGGGCTACAACTTACTAGCTAGCTATGTAGCTGGTGTGGAATACCTTGCAGCATTGGGACTGGAACAAATCGATCTGTGAAGCTTCAGTTGCGAAATCACAATTACGTACGCTATAGGGGATTTCTTTTATTCCTAGACAAATCGTTCAATAGGGCTGTGTCGAAACTTCGTAATGAATTTCCTTCGAATAATGTTTAGTCGAGTTTAGTTTAGTTTAGGTTGCAGGGGTGTTTTAGGGGGTCTTTTTCGTTTTATTTTGCACAAAATAATCATTCTGCGCTACCTACTTGTTCACATTTCGATAATAATTAGCATCATCCGCCCTTAGTCTCTCATTATGTTGATTTTGAAACGCGCGCGTGCTCCGTTGCTTCAAATAGTTTATGGTTTCAAGGATTATTCCTTGAAGGGAAGTAGCTAGAAAATTATTTCTGAAAACAGAACACTTAAATGACATTTTGCGTAGTGAAAAATTTCTTAAATTGTTTTTCATGATCACTTTTTTGGTAACAGGACAGTAATTTTTCGCAAAAGTACAGTCGACTCCTGTTATAGTGAACTCGGATATAGTGAACCCGCGGTTATAGTGAACTTAAGTCACTGGTCCCATTTCACTTACATTACAAATAAGCATACGAAGATTCGGTTATAGTGAACCTGAACCTCGCCTAAAGTGAACTTAGAAAATAAGCTCTGGAAATTAATTGGATCTTACATGTTATTAGGCTTGTAGAAGGGCCATGTTTTGGGCTTGTAGGTGTTCCAACAGTGCAAGAGGCATTGAAAGATGTCAGGAGCGCATTGCGATACCTAGAAACAGAGTTCAATGCAGAATCAAGTATGGAAAGAGCACGAATTCTCGAGAATTATCTAGAGAAATTGCTAATGAATTAGTGCGAAGTAAGGACAAATAAAGATATTTAAATTTTCAGTTCGTGTTGGTACTACATTTTACTGCAAATCTATATTAATAAAATCAATCGTTATGGAGAAATTATATTTAATTTTGACATCATCCGATATAGTGATCCAAAAATTTTAGTTCCCTGAAGTTCACTATAACCGGAGTCGACTGTATTTCTTTGTATCAATCATGATTCAGACTCGTACTGTATTTAATTATCCCGAACAAGTCGCCTATTTATTTGAACGCCTTAAATGTCACAGTCATGAGCTGTTTTCTTTTTTAGCAAAGAAAATGAAACGGTTAGGGAGGTAAAATAGATTTTGTACTACTATATATTTTAATAGATTAGTAACTTAAAAAATACTGTTAGTTTTATAGACTTGTGGGGAAAAGTGAAAATTTAGAAAACAGAAATAATGCTATGCTTTAATACCAAAAGGTTGTGCTAAATCGAGGTGACATACTTTCGCAATGAAATAAAAAATGAAGTTAAAGAAACAAAAATCCTCATCATAAAATATATCCTAATGAAGAAAATAGAAAGCTATCCTGGCGCGGAAGCAAACTTACGAAGTATCATGACGTAGGTGGAGATAAACTGAGTGCGGACGCCATAGGATCGGCAGGTGCGAGGAAAGCGGCGGGTGTGTAAAGTGTCAGGTGTCGGTGAGAGACTGATGGGAAACAACGGCGCGAAATGCGGACGCGGAGGAGGCGCGAGTGGGCGGGGAAGGTGATCGTGTGGAGTGCGCATGTCGCGGGGCGAGCCCTTTGCCCCGGTTCGCCAGCGGGCGACCGCCGGCTTGGAGTGGGGGCTGGGTAGGGGCTGGGGGGTGGTGGCGGCGGGGGGGGGGGGGGGGGGGGGGCGGCAGGGCGGTGGCGGCGGTGGCGGCGTGGGCCCGGGGCGGGGGAGGAGGTGCCGGAGGACGAAGAGGAGGAGGTGGAGAGGAGGATTAGCATGGGCTGTTTCGTGTGCTACATGGAGCGCAGTTTGTCCTGAAGTGAACAATGATTCCGCTTGAACAGACGTCATTAACATTTTGGTAATGAATATCCATAACTTAAAATTGACAGTTTTAAAAGTCTACAAATTTTGGAGAAGAAAAAAATGTTCCTCTAGAGAGAAGAAAGGCGTAAGAAATAATACAAGTATCTTTGTTTCCTATAAGAGTAATTCATTCTCAATATTCCGAGTAATAAATTCCGCTTATTTACCATTTCTTCCGAAGTTCTTATCCTTTATAATCTTCGGATATTTTAAAAAGTCTGGACTACAGTAACTAATGTTAAAATTAAAACTTCGTAAAGAAATGTAACATGAGTAAGCCATAATATAAAAATGAAATAAATACTTAAATTTGGTCTTACCTCAAAATACATGCAAACCTAACAGTTTCTTGCCAACTCTTGCTAAAGGGTTCAAAATTCAAATCCTTAAAACCGACAAAAAATACTTAATTTCTCAAATATTACGACACGGTATTATCCTAGATAACTGAATGCACATGGGGCTTCAGAAAATTACGTCGGTTAGAAGAAGGATTGAGCCGTGCGCGGCTCGCCAGTTAGAAAGTTTCGCGGATGGAGGCGGGGGGGGGGGGGGGGGCGGGGGGGGCGGGTCGGGGGGCGGGGTGGTGGGTGGCGGGTCGGCGGCGTGGCTGGACGGCGGGGCGGTGGGGCGGCGGGGCGGAGAGGACGGCGCGGGGTGGAGAGGGCGGGGCGGGGAGGGCCCTAGCGTTGTTCTGCAGTGCGGTGCCGCGCGGCGCGATGCGGTGTGAGCGCGGGCTACATGGAAATGAATACGGCGCCCGTGTAATATGACTTATCGACATAATGCGCGGTCACTGACTCGTGAACGATGATGGACAGCGCGTGCCGCCCGTTCCTGACGGCCGGATCCTCCCGCCGACGCTCGTTACCGCGCGCTCGCCGCCCCCCTCTTCCCCTCTCCCCATCAACCCCCGCCTCACCCCGCCCAACCGTATGCCCTGCCCACGCCCTTTCTCCTGCGGTTTAGCTGACGTCGAAATTTGCATACTTTGCTTCCTTTTCGCGGAAACGTTCTGAAATATGGGATATTTACGTAAGAATATTCTGCAGTGGGATTGTAAATATTGTAGTTTGAAAGAATTGGTAATTGTCCCATACATGAAATGTCTATATCATCACTGTTGTACTGTGTGCATGTCTTTTATTATAAAGTGTGCCAGTTTACTCACAGCTGCATATCTCACCCTTTCTCTACCAAATTACGCCATTTTAGGTGTTTTTTCCGTCATTTTATATTTTGCAATTTTTCATTTATACTGACACTGTAATAGAATATTTTGTATTAAATAGTTCTGTAACCTAGCTTTTCATACAACTCTTTATTTCGTAAGTATTTAAGGACTATTTCATATTTACAGTATTTTCGACAAAATGAAACATGTTATGGCACACTGTTCTTCTGTGATTTTCAGTACTTTGTGTGCATCTAACTAACTTACTCAAAATTGGGAACCGCTAAGTTACATGTCTCTATATCTAATGATATTCATGTCCAGTTAGACCCTTTTTACTACCTAATGAAAGATTGGATTCCTTTTTCATCTCGGCGTTGACATATTTCGGTTTGCAAATTATTTCGCGACATAGGTTATTATATTGACTTTATCAAAGAAATCAATTCTTTCCAACTTGATGGGAAAACATCTAAAAACAAATCAATGTTCAAAACTATAGAATCAGTTAGGGTTTTACACTTTGTTAGCTTGTGTCTTGATAAACTAATAAGTTAAGTACTAACTATCTACACGAATTGAAGAGGAACAAGTTTTATGGAATTATTCATGTTGTGTTTGGTACCGAATACCTCGATAAATTGAGAGAAATCGTGAATCTGCTTCGGGCCATTTCCCAACGCAACGGAGACGAACACATCTGTCAGTCTAGAACAGCATACATTTGGTTTCTCGATCCGCTTGAATAAAGCACACCTGCTAGTTCACCGGTCTCTTCACATCCTTGTCTGCAGTTTTCCTCGTGTCAGGAATGTCCATGCGTTTAATTCTTTCACGAATAAAGAAATATTGTAATTTGCTCATTTTAACTGAATAACTTGATCGGAAATGTTAAAGTCAAACAAAGGTTTGAAAGACAACAGTGGTAGACGAATTATAACCTGAAGTTCAATTTTAGGTCTTGACTTCATAATTGTCACTGTGATAACTGAGCTTGTTCCGATCACACTGGGCGAGTACGAAATCACTAGGTATAAGTTCCCCTCAAGGGAAGCGTGATCCCTCTTTTCCATATCCCTCAAATGGCGCTTTGCTCCGCCACTTCATACCCAGTCATTTGATTTTTCCTTGACAAAGATAAATAGCTCATGATTGGTTGATTCACTACACAACACCAAGAAAAACTTAAAATACAGGATTTGTGAAAACACACAATGTTCGCTTCGGAAGTAAAAGATATATAAAGAGGTTGGAGAAATAATTTCATATGTGAAACGAATACGTGCGAGATTTAATAATCAGTCAGTTAATATTGCCCAACATTATGTGTTTCAGTCGTTTCAATTAAAAAATATAGCACATTTATTATACATTCTTTCAGTGTTATAAAAATGTTATAATGTTGTGATTAATGAGTTTATGAATTTCTCCAAATAGCAAAATGTTGGCATAAAAATAAACGTATTGTTCTGAAAGAGATGTTTGTTATTATTTATTGATTTTGTAATGATTTATAATCATCTACCAAATAAGTATTTCCTTTAAATTAAAAAAAAATCCCTACAAATGAAATAAATTATACCCGAAGAGGCAAATAAATTTTTTAAAATTAAATGAATGCGCGGAGGAATGGGAAGCACAACATAAACATTTCATAAAGCACAATTTAGGAATCATTTGAAACAACAATTAACAAAATCGGACCAGGTGTTTGCTTAATTCGAGAATTTTAGTAATCGTGCATCTCAGTTTTACAAAAAAGAGCATGTAGACGCCATTGTTGCCGAGAAGAAGCAAATTACGATTAGTGTTTTTCATAAATAGTACGCCTAAAGGGATCGGGTTAAGATTTGGCAGAACAAAACAGCAAAAATTATAGAAATTTTTTAGAGTAGTCACAATTTTGGAGGACGCCTAGGAGGCGAAATCAAAATTAAGTGTTAAAATTGGTATTTCGAAATGACATGAAACAAGAGACACATTGTCGTGACGTCATGATAAGATTACGAGCGGCGAATTGTAATATTTTATTTAAATAAGGCGCTGAGAGGCGAATAAGACACTATGACAATTATCAGAGAAATTTCGGACATTATATAGAGGCAATGATAAGGCAGGTAAACGTTAATAAATGAAAAGAAGAAATACTTTTCGTTATGATGTTCGGGGCATTAAGTGGGTGATTTGCAACAACCCAACAAAAGTTGGCGGAAAAACCATGTAAGCTGAGGACAACAATGCTCAAGGAGAGAAAGTTTCGAGCAGGGTGTGAACGGGTGGTCCGTGTTAGACTCTGCATTTTTATGATTGTCCGGAATTTATAGTTTGAAAAACAGTTTATTTATATCTTAATGGCGCAAGAACTTTATAAAAAAACGTGCACATGAATTGGCAAATAGTGGCGCATAATTAGTAAATAGTGGCAATGCGGGATAATAGTTTTTTTGTGATCGCGGCCTGAAGCAGTAGTAGGCGGACATTTTGTATCGTGTTTAATAACACGAATTTTACGCGATCTCGTCTGAATATTGAAGGGAAGTGCAAGCGAAGTTTTGTTTTGTGGTTCGTATATTTGGGAGTGTAAGCTTCGCGCTGTGAAATGATCCCTGATATGGTGGCTGGAGCTTTGTGGTAATTGCGCACTGAGAGTGTGCAAATTGGTGGCTGGCGACGAACGTGACCTGCACTGCGTGCTGCGACGCCGAACCAGCAGACAGGGAAGTGACACGATTGATTTATTTTGGTTGCTGCCAAAACGCATTTCTATCCAAGATCAAGTCATGTTAAATTGGTACAAATTAAAAGTCAATAAGTTGGTATTGAGAATGCGCATGCAGTGTGAATGAGATTGTTTTTGTAAAGTTGCAGAGTGAATGTTTTTTCTTTGTTTTTATGTCAAGTGAATTTTTTATGTATGCCATTGAAGGGTATTTTTTCGTTATGTGTTCATTGTTGGTGTTTTAAGAACGAGAGAAGCAGTTAGTTATGATAGAATAAATCAAGATAAACACAATCGTGTTTATCGATAAAACCCTTTTAATGACGTATTGTGATTTATGGTAGTTAGACGCTGACCCACGCGCGCGTTGCACGAGTATTACGTTTCGAACCCTGTACAGGGCCCATCACAAATCCACGACCCGATAAATCTCCAGAATTACGAAAAGTTAGCTAGCAAACGGGCTATTAACGTATTTAATAGAGGGAGGAGACGATTTTGTTACAATATACATATTTCTATGCATGTATAATGACTGATGATGACCAGAATATGATACGTGTTCTCTCTTAGGTGATGAGAGCGCATTATATTACTTAATTTTTTATAATGCGTATTTCCGTAAATATGCATCATACCAACTGAAAACGATACATTTTATCAAGATGAATTACGTATGGAATAGACATGAAAATACAAACTTTATTTTAGATGTATGCTTAGCTATCTCTGAGATTCTCCCTTGGCATGCTGTTGGTTATAAACTGTAACTTTCACTTCCCACTCGTTGATATCACAAAAATACTATTAGTTTCTGGCGCAAAAAAAGTAAATAAACATATAAAAACACTCAGAATATTATCATATTACCAAACAAATGGCAAAGATTTTAGTAACGTTCATACTCTCCAGTTGTTTTTCAAATTTTCAGTAAAGTCTTACGTTTTTATGTAAGATATTAGCATTTCACTTTTTATTTTCTAAGCTCTCTTGTTTTCATATTTTATGTTTCATCCAATATCTTCATAGACATTTTTTCATGTTTAACCACTCAAACATTACTTCGAATGTAAATTCATTACTTTGCTGAAAGTAAAGTCACAATTTAATGAGTAGTTACTTGTTCTCGGAAAACTGAGTGATCGCCAACCCTTGCAAACAGACAGTATGATTTCCCTAAATTCTTACTAGAGAAGCGGATACCAGTTACGAGTAAAACTACCAGTACCCCCGAGGACATATTGCTTTATCCAGTGAATAATATTTCTCAGCATTCAGAGAACGGCTGTTTTATATGGACTAGATGAAAGTACAATGTCTCTGAAAGCCCGCATCTACTAAGAGCACCTGTTTTTGCCTCACTCAAAACATAGAAGAAACAACTCCATTTACAGTATGACGGAGCGAAGGCAAGAAACTAAATGAAGACGGGCAGGAGAACAATTGCGTACACTAACCACTTAGTAGAAAATGCCATTTGTGAAGGAAACGAGACAATATTCGTGATGAAACCGGCGGTGAGGTACGAAGGAATGGCATCCATATTTTGCCTTCTGCTCCGCACGGCGCGGCGCACAGGAATTTACATTTCATGACTGCGCGCTTTGGTTCGCCGCCGCCGTCGCCATCGCCGCCGCGCCGCCGCCGCCGCCACCGCCACCGCCACCGCCACCGCCACCGCCACCGCCACCGCCACCGCCACCGCCACCGCCACCGCCACCGCCACCGCCACCGCCACCGCCCCCACCGCCCCGCCCCGCATCCCCGCCGCCGAGCCGCACCGCACGCTCCGCCAGCACGTAAACTAGGAATGCGCAAAGTCGCCGCAACCTGCTGTGCGACGAGATAGCACTTCGAAATTCTTTCGCTCGAAGTTTTCTCGACCAATATGAGTAAAACATGCTCTTCTTGTAAAAAAAACAGAGATGAAAAGTAGTGGCGTAGCGGGCGTGTCAGCCGCCCGGGTCGAAGGAGAATTTCGCCACAACCTTATATAGGTATTTCAATTTAAAAGACTAAAATATACAGTAATTTTAAAGAATTTTTCGACAAGAACAATCATTATTGCGTACCGTACAGGATACGAATGAAAAGTCATGTATGTTTTACAATACTTTTACAATAACCATTACTCATTAATTTACTGAATAATAGAAGTCACTGAATAAGCAATGAAAGATTCCGTGCTTTTGGTCCGAATTGTACTTGCGAGAAAAATATGAAATGAAATTCTTTAAATTTTTACATTTTGAAGAATGACTTGTCCAATTGATTTACAATCACAGCAAATGAATTTGATGGTTTCTCTTTTTCGTATGACTCAGGTTACTCGTAATGTAACACTGACGTCTGTGAATATCTACTTCCAATAATTGTTTTATTGTTTGTTGTTCATATTAATGTAAAATTTTCAGCATATTTGTGTAGTTTTAGGATGTTCGATAGCATTAGTAACCAAAAATATGATTTAAGAGTTCATTACTTATTTTCAGTAATCTGATGAATAGTTGTTTGTTGTTGTTGTTGTTGTTGTTTTTTTCAGGAAAATAGAGATTTTCTGAAATGTCACAAAGCCGCTAAACGTAATGGAATATACGACACGTATACTGAAAGAAGAAACTCCGAAGAACTTAATAATATTTGTTCGTATTGTAAGAATATTCCGAATTGATATGATCATGTTGCAAGGAAAAGAAACATTGACGTGCGTATTTGCTTTCACCACTTGCATAAAATTGATTCGTGCTACCAGTCGTGTGACAGCGTCTAAACTGATTAAGATAAAGCAATGAAATATTTACAGAAAATTACTTTATTACCTACACGCCATTATTCATTACTAGGGAACGGAATTTATTGTAATAAAAAATGCAAAATAAGTACATGTATATGTACTTATTTTTTCCATAACATGTAAGAAAGACTAGAAAATATGTATTATAAAAATTCATTATTGTGTTTAAAATTGTTGTCTACAAACATTCTCCGAACGTCGTCGATCAGCTCTTAAAGAAGATTTGGAGTTGGTGAAAGTAGGTTCTACTTCTGCAGAATCTAATTGTACACTAGTCTTCACCACACAAGAATTTTATTCGAAATATAAAATACGTTCATTGTATATATTAACAATGTTTACGACGAGTCGGTATTCAAGTGAATTGGGTATCTAGTTATGGAGTCCGGAGAGGGGGTGTTAGAGGGAGGATAAATGGCGGGTTAAATATACCCCAGCCCAACTCAAACAATGCGGTAGGACAATTTGCAGTAAAATATATTTCTTAGTTTTCGATCGAGTAACGAATGTACTGTTTGAAATATTAATAAGCACGTGGTTAACATTACTTGTTTACAAAAATCCGCTCGTCCTTTACTTCGAGTACGCAGTAAACGGGAGTGGGTTAGTTTAACACTTCATTGAGCAGATACGGTCATACAAGTCCAGCACCATTACTTTTGATTTGCAACAAAGATGATTCCGTAAGATGATATCGCAAACGCGCATCTGAAATATTCTATTTCGACGTATAAATGAATTAAAATGTTACGAAATGTGTAGTAATACATAAAATATGTAATTACACCAAAATATGTAAAAATATTTAATTAAATAATTAATAATAAATAAATAATTAAAAATAAAAATAGTTCTAATTCATTCAGAACGTCGTGTAAAGTCTAAAAAACATTATTCAATGTCGGTATCTAGTTCCTGTAAAAACATGTAATTACATGGAAATCCGTTCCCTATTCATTACATATTTAGAAATAAAGGTATTTTTGTATTCAAGTAAGGAAGATTTAACGAAAATTCATTGCTTTTTCCTAAAAAGAAGATTAAAAACAAATGGCGAAGAATCAAAAAATCATACACAAAGCGATGTGTGTAATTATGAAAGTTGAGAAAAAGAAGGAAATGGTTTTGAAACATTAAAACAATAACAAATATAAAATGTCAAGATAGAATCAAATGCAGAAAGACCTTCGAATCCTTTTCAGAGCGCAATCTTCAGTAGGTAAGAATGACGTGGAAACGAAAAACGCAGTAGGTTATTTCCGCGGTGGGAGATAGCTGTCAGGTCTACTCCTCGTTATACTAGGAGCAAACCAGATCTCATATTACACATAAATTGATGTGAATGGTTCAACATAACACCTTGGGCACATCTCGCTGTCAGCGGGATTTTACTTCCACCAATTTGTAATTTAAATTAGAAGAGAAAGCGAGGCGTTGTTGGAAGGATATCGTGAGAGGAAACGTCCAGTTTTTATTCTCTTCATTGGAAGATAACTTTTCCGCCGCACGTCTAGCTGCCTGATTATTTACAATTTTTTACTTTTTCCTTAAATGAAGACCAACTTTTATTTAATTATGAACTGAAGTTATTAAAAAAAATTGGAAGCGTGACATTATCCTTTACAGAATATCCCAGCTAAAGTGCCCCCATCCAATATTTTCCAAACAGTTCCAGTATTGAAATGCAGTTTTCACGAAGTAGTGTCCAAGTAGTTGAACGAATATCAAGTATTTGTTACACCATTAATTAACTATTTTTATTTTTAAATTGAAGTTCACGTACAGGAATGAAGTGATATAACCGTTGTTCACATCTAGAAAGTAATTTAAGGAAATGATCAAAAAAATTTATCCATGCCACTGAGACTTCCAGCTTCATGGCGGCGAAGACCTCGCGGAAGATACAGAAGAAGCACGACATTATAAATCATTGGTATATAACTTGCTACCATAAATGTATTGGTGTACAATGAACACCTTTCATATAAATTTTAAGAACATAGTAGGTGTTCCAATAATGTTATATAAGTGTAATTGTTCAAAAACGTTCAAGTTTGAATCAATATTGCACTGGTATCACGTGATTTAGTGTTTTGGGATCTATCCGTTCAAAATCTTTAAAGGAAAAAGATTGTACAAGTTTCTGAAGAAAACTATCTGGGTATAGTTTGAAAAAAATCAAAATTTGACCGTAAATTACGTAAAAACTAATTTTAAGTTATTTAAAGCTCTAATAACATAAAATACGAGATTCTAATACGAAAAAAATCTCTTGTTTCAATAATAAAAATGTAGAGCAGTTGTGGAAAAGGCTGAACTTTTGCAAATTTCTAAAATTCAGATTTATATTGAATATTGGACTTTTGCATTACTTGTTCACTATTCGAGCAAAAATTAAAGCAATATTTGAAATATAAGCAATATTTGGGCTGTACTTGAGAAAATTGCGCTTTCAGATTGCCAACATGGATTTAGAAAATCAAAATCAACGGAAACAGCTATATTTTCTTTTCTTAAAGATGTCGCCTCTTCATTGGATCAAAACGAGGCACCTATTGGATTATTTTTAGATCTCTCAAAAGCTTTTGACGTCATTGATCATGACATTTTACTTTCCAAATTACCTTCATATGGAATTCGTGGTATTGCTCTAGATTGGTTATGTTCGTACCTTAAACAACGATCTCAGAGAGTTGAAATACCTTACTGGAATGATGGAACATTACGTCCGCACCTTTCCGACTCTTTGCCCGTTGCATGTGGAGTTCCTCAAGGATCGATTTTAGGCCCTATTCTGTTCCTACTTTACGTAAACGATATGCCCTCGACGATTCGAAACGGAAGAACGGTTCTCTTTGCGGATGATACGAACATCCTTTGCAATAAAGAAACCGTAAATAGTACAATATCAGATGTTTCAAATTGGTTCCGAAATAAATTAATAGTAAACGAAAAGAAAACGGTTTTAATGCAGTTTTCCATTTCAAATAAACAATTCTGTGCCCCATTGACAATGAACAGTGTACCATTGACTGATGTTAAGGCAAGAAAATTTTTAGGTCTCTTAATTCAGTCAAACCTTAAATGGAACGTCCATTTAAATGAATTGAACACAAAATTAAGTACATTGTGCTACGCGTTCAGAATTCTTGCAAATTCAGTCAGCCTTCATACTGCTCGTTGTGTATACTTCGCGAATGTTCATTCCCGCCTGAGATATGGCATAATATTCTGGGGAAATACATCTTATAGCTCCCAGACTTTTAGATTACAAAAACGAATTGTACGAATAATAACCAAATCCCACCCACGTGATTCATGTAAGCCTCTTTCCATTAATCTAGGAATTCTACCATTACCGTGTCTTCTTATTTACGAATCAGTGGTTTTTGTAAAAAATGACTTGCTCAAGGGCGGGAATATATTTTCAGAAAATGCCGAAGTCTATTACTATAACACTCGATGTAGAAATCATATTCATCAGGTGACAGTATCAACAGCTCATTACAAAAAATTCACATACAATACATGCACATTATTTTACAACACTTTGCCAGATGACATTAAACGATTAATTTCAATAGAAAAGTTTAAATCCCAAGTGAAATCGTTTCTGCTGCATAACTGTTTCTATACAATTAGAGACTATACTGAGCATCACAAGAAAAGTAACATATATTTTAACAATGATACATAATGCTTTATTTACCATTTGAACTGTGTAAATGAGTATAAACAACCTGTAACAACTATTGTACTACAGCTTCCGGGTCAATGACCCCCATCTCGATCAGGTTTTTCGTCCAGTTTCCCTGATCCATTGAGCAAATGCTGAGATGGCCCCTTGTTTTGCTTCTGGACATAAATGTAACTTCATTTCCTGTGCACGTCTTCTAGAATTCAGTGGAAAATACAATTATTCAAATTATCGTTTCCATGTTGTCGCGGCAGGAAGTAATAAGAGCCAAAATTTATTGCTTATTTATCTTTGAAAATAGATTTTATTACATGGGAGTTTTTGATTGTTTTTTTTCTCCCTTTCAAAATTCAAAATTTATTGCTTATTTATCTTTGAAAATAGATTTTATTACATGGGAGTTTTTTTGTTGTTTTTTTTCTCCCTTTCAAAATTCAAAATTTATCGTTTATATATTTTTGAAAATAGATTTTACTACATGGGAGTTTTTTCTTTTTTCTCCCTTTCAAAATTTCAAAATTCAAAATTCAAAATTTAAGTAGTATATGACTTAGTGTAGGGATCACAGAATTTTGAAAATGTGCACACAATTCACTTTTCCCCATAGCACGTCATACGCAGTTTTTAACTGTTTTTTGACGTAAAATAAATAAATAAATAAATAAATAAATAAATAAATTTAGAAACTAATCTTTGCTCTTCATGACTCCGAAAATTGAAGCATTACTGTGCACCGTTACTATAGTCCATTGATCTGCCACAATCCTGGACATTTTATTGGAGAGTTACAAGTAAAACTGTTCGAACATATGACAGATCTTCCGAATATAGTGACCAAAGTGAATATAGGGCGTCGTGGGAAGTTTCAAAAGCGCTAGTACGCTCTTTCTGTATCAGTCGGGGAAGATATGTAACTTTTCAAAACAATAAAGGATGCCTCGCAAGTGAGAGAGCGACCAATGAGAATCTTTTTCCATGGTGTTTGGGCGCGAGATGTCGAGAATTCTCGATCACAGTCTGCAATAAGCAAACGTTTTGGAACAACACTACCAGACCTTACACCTGACGTATGTACCAAATATCACAAAAGTTTCTCATGTGTCCGAATCATGCATGACACAGATATTCAACAATTCAGAGGCACATCGTGGGAAAAAAAAATGGCACAGGATCCCTCAAAACGGATGTTACTACCGAAATATCGAATTCGAATATTTATGGACCGAATTCATACTTGTCTGTAGGACGTAAATTCCATATATAGATGACATTAAGTAAAAAGAACAAAAAAAACGACAGAAACACAGAAGGTAATGACCACAACATGGCAATAAAACCAACCAAAAGACAATGAAGCCAACAAAGGATAATCACAAACTGAGAGTGACGTCTACTGCCAAGAAAACGCCACCGGTGGCAAAGGCGCCGCGTCAGCCAGGCAGCGGCTGCGGGGGCGGGTGCGGTGGCGGAGGAGGCGTTGGTGGCGGCGGCGGGGCGGCGGCCGCGACGGTGGCGGTGACAGTGGCGGTGGCGGCGGCGGCGGCAGCGGCGCCTGCGCGGGGCGCGCACGCAAGGCGGCGCGGGAAGCGCCCGGGGTGCCGCAGGGATTATGCAGATTGGCGGGCGCGCGCCATTCATGGCGTTTGCAACATGCATGAGCCCCGACGCGCCTTCCTTCGCGCGGCAGCGCGGCACGGCACGGCGGGACGGGGTTAGGGGAGTAGCGGGAAGAGGGGGGAGGGGCGCGCGGAAACAAACAGCTCCCGACCGCCACCGCGCACGAAGTGGGTCACCCCGCGAGGCGGAACTCCGCGCCCGCCGCTAAGGGCCCGCCGTCGAATTTCCGTGATTGTCTGCGAACGCACGACGCTCTCTGACAAGGCTCCGCAGCTCGCCTAGGTTATGTGCATGTCACGGAGAGGAAAGTTTTCCGAGGAAGCTAAATGTAGGTTAGTCTTCTAGAATCAAAAGTCATAAGCTGTTGTTTTTATTTTTGCAATTTTAAGTTTATGTTTTTTAACCTGAATGTAAAACCCATTGAAATGAATTTAAAATGGTCGTTTTTATTTCTAAAATTTAGAAATTTTCTGAATAAAAACTTTTTTAACGTGACAATTGACATCAAACTTCACTGGCATGAAAGGATCATATATTTGCGAGAAAACCGTTCTAATGAACGGTTTTGTTCATTAGTTGGTGTTGTGTCACATTCGCCCTGCACGAGACAACGTCCTCTTGGTTCGTCAAGGTAATCCCAGGAACGGTTGCCATAATGTAACAAAACAGATTTCAAACGTTGTGTGAAGGGCAGAATTACCAAAATTTATAATGCAGCTATCGAATTTTTCACTACTATATTGCTTGAATCAGTGCAATGTATCAAATTCTCTGTCTTCTTTGTCATTACCATCCATTTATCTTGTTTGTTTGCCATGAATTCCCAACAAGAATTTTAATTGCAAGAATCAGAGCCTTTTTTCTTTAAATCTGGAAAATGAGGAGAATATTAAAGTTGATGACGTCCTGGATGATTGAGGTGGCTAAAAGCGAGCACCGACTCAGCGCTTCGGTCCAAAGGGTCGCGGGTTCGAGTCCCGCCTTGGGCATGGTTGTTTATCCCTTGATTTTGTATGTGTTGTCGCGGAGGGCGTCGCGTTCTGCTGACCCCAGATCAGAGGAGCCCGCAAGTGTGTTGGTCTAGTGCATGGTCAAATATGCGCCTCATCGGGACGTAAAGGGTAACCGGCTGTTGGTTGGATAAAAGCCCTAGAAAAAAATCACAGTTGATGTGCTGCATTTCGTAAGTAAATATTCCCACTCCTTTTGCGTTTATAATGAAAAACAGACCTCCAATTTCACACAAATCCAAAAGTGTAAACTGCTGAACGACCATTGGTGCGCAACAGAGAAATCTCATCGGCCTATGAACGCGGGAAAGAAAGGGTTTCCTGGATTGCGTAGGCTAGATGGGCTCGAATTAACATGGCGCCACGTCGCGTGGCCGGTAGGTCTCTGTCGGTCGGTGGGTTCGTTGGTCTTTCCCCAATTTCTCCCGGACAGAACAGACGCCCGACGCACTTCGAGGCGCAGAGCGAGCGACGCCGACGCCGACGCTTCCTGGATCTGCGCCGCTCGCGTAGGCGGCCAACGCACGACGCCTACGAACCCATATTCAAATGAACCTGCCTATCGACATTCCGCGCCTTTCGCAGCCCACGGGCAATCCACCGAGATCTCCAGCTCTTACTGACCGCGATAAAATTATTTCGCAAACGGACTTGTCATAACCGATTGTAATATCCAGGCAACAGATGTGACATCATCAATTGAAAACTGAAGAGACACTCACGGTAGAAGTTAGTAAGATACAGCATCGTATCTATTACACTCTAATGAGTATCTTTAACATTTGTTCTCTCGATATAGATCTATTTAGTGAATATTCCTCTGTTTTAAGAAAAACGAAAGTTTTATGAAAAAATAATAATAATCGGGAAAAGTGGAAATTGTAATTTCAGGAATTGTTACAAGTTTTATCGTCTGTGCGAGATGATTTTTTTTAAATTTTATTTATTTTAGGTCGCTTTTCAACTTCTAGGTCATTAGCGACCACCGTGCCAGATGATTGATCATTGAAATATTAGCATATGAGGAATAGATTTTTTATTTTTAATTCTCTTACTCCCAATAAAGACTGAATTAAAACAAAATATTTACCAGAAAAATCTACAGTCTAATGTTAAATCATATTTCAATGCCGGCGGCGCTAGCCAAATTCGTTTACTACGCTCAGTGAAGACACGAAGTTTAAGCGAATTCGAGACTCACGGGTTCGTGGTTGGGTGACCGGCCAGGAACCCCGGGATCTAACGGCGTCGAGCCCCTGGCCGAAGGGATAAAAGGCACTGACTGACTACGACGGGACGTGACTTGACAAATATTACTATTACTTACTTAATTACTATTAACGGAGGATTACTCCAGTAATAAAAAGCACATTAATGGAGAATTACTCCCCAGTGCAAAGCGCTCAACGCCCCTTAAGGGGGCTTGGAGACGCGTTGCGTCGAGGTGTAGACGCAACAAATTAAAAAAATTATAAAATATAATATTTTAATTGCATTGTTTCTATATGGATGAATAGAAAAAACAGAACGTGTGAAGTAGGTCGAAATATTCCTTACATAATGTGGACACATATTCTCCCTAAGTTTGACCTCAAAAGAAATACACGAGTGATAATCAACTAATCGACAAAACGAGCCTTTATTAAAAATTATATTAAAGTAATACATCAAAGACGATAAAAATAATGGTGAATTCGTTGAAAGAAATTACAGGTTACAAGAAAAATTGTGAAGAGCCATCATGCTGACAAGAAGCATTAGTAGTAAATTTTATCTCTGCAATTTATAAAGACAATTTTTTTAAACCTGAATTTTATTTTAAGACACATAATGTGAATTTATAACCAACGTTCCAACCACACTAATTTATCTTCCTTCTTACATATCGTACAAAAACAGCGCTATTCAACATTATTAAGATGATCTAACATTACATCCCATAACGAATTGAATGACAATCTGTACTTATGCATATTAAAAGATAGGATGATCGTTGAACGTAAGATGATCGTTATTTTGAACAGAAACTTGCATATTAATAATTTTCTTGCCATGCCTCTCCAATGTTCTAGTTGCTGTTGGAAAGAGCTGTTCATGAAATCCCCTTTTTACAATAGATGATATCTCGGACACATTAGGAAAACTTGTCAATATTCTTGTTAAACATTTTAGTTCCAATGTTCCTTGTTTATAGAGAGAATAATATGTAATGTATTCATTGCTATTTTATCCAATGTGGCTAGAACAAGGATTGCATATTGTCTACACTAACTGCAAAGGCGTCATGTGGCTTATAATTTCCCTTCTATTTTCGTACATTCTATTCCATTTCATTGCTTTCTGTTGACGCGAAAGAAAAACATAAAATATGCTTACTAGCCTCCTCAGATGAATCGCGCCAATCAAGGCGAACTTCAGTGGTCCATTTTCGGAATCTTATCACAATATTAGAATCAGAGAACGCTACCGGCATACCTGAAGGTCAATTTTTGTGTTATTGTGCACTTTTGAAAGCTAAAGAGGTACATTTGCAACGTGTAGCATAAAAGTTCGTGTGGTTTACGATATATAGTTCAGAAACAGTTACAAATGATACGAAAACACTAAATACATCCTGATCATGTAAATAAAAGGAGTAACATGCTATAACAATGATATACAATTGGTTAAAAAAAATAATTAAGCAATACATAATAAAACAGTGATGATAATATTATAGTCCGATAAATAAACATAATTTTTTACACATATAAAAAGCAAAAGATAGCCAAAATATTCACAATATCGAATAATAAGAAAATAAGTATTCCTTTAAGTGTATAGAAACCAAAAGAGAAAATACTTCTAGTCATGACGCACATTTTACTCTCTTTTGGAATTCTTATATCTACATTTTCACGGCAGACAGACATGCACTCTTATGCACACAAGGAGTACAATAAAAGCACGTCATAGCGAGCGACCCGGCTTCTCCACGTTTGGTCAGCGATGCGCCCAAGGCGTCACGCAATCCAAGCAAAAGTGTGAAAGGTGGCGGAACAACAGTGTTTTACTCTTCTGGAAATCTTACGGTCCTCTCAATCAGCCATGTTGGGTGAAGAGAAACGTACAACAAAATACAGTTATACACAAATATCTCCCATTTCCGAATTCTCAGTGCTCAGATTTGTAAGATATTCTTGCACAAAACTTTACATAAGAATAAATGTGCATCAGATATAAGCAGGTATTTTGGGTAAAAAACAAGTATATTTAACTCTGAAATAAGTGTATCTTGAATAAAAAGAAAAGAATAGTGAGCAAAGCCAGTAAAAAATTGTTAAGATGTTTGCAGCTTCGAATGAGTATTGCCGAAAACCTAAAACAATTAGTATGTAGTCTGAATCTTAATGTATATTGTAGTTTGTGATAAAACACAAGGCAATAAAATCAAACGCAAATACAATTCGGAAATAAATTGCGCCTTACTTCCTTATATATTCCGGAATTTCCAAGTTTTTTTGTTGAACTAGTTCTTTTTTGAAACATTTTTATACAAAAAGCTGTCTCATTTCTTTCTTCTCCCAGGAAAATCTCTCAATCATTTCTCAACTAATGTATTAGGAACCTCAAGAATTATATATATTTCGTTTATTCAATTTGGCCAGCCCTTTTAAATTCCCGCGAAGCCAACCCCCTGCGCAGTAAACAAGCCAACGCCGACGCCCACTCCGCTCTGGTCAGCTCTGGCGCACAGCTCAAGCGCTGTGCTCGCGCAGTAACTCAAACGCGACGCGCGCAGGTTGCGGCTTCTCGGGGCGACAGCGGCCGTCGCATCGCATGCTAATAAGCGCCGACGCGCAATCGGCGGCCATCTTTTCCGCGTCCTCCTCACCCTCCCGTCCTCCCGACTCCCCGAGACCCTTCTGCATTGTAACCGCCGCCGTCAACCCCGCTCCTGCCCATGCCACCGCTCTCGCTGCCGCCCCGCCTCCGCCCCGACCACCCCTGATGCCACCGCCTCCACCCCGACCGCTGTCCCCGCCGCCGCCCCCGTTGCCGCCCCGCCCTCGCCGCCCCCGCCGCCGCCCCTCCCGCACCCGCCGCAGTCACCGCCGTCGCCCACGCCGCCGCCCCCACCGGCCCCGCCTCCGCCACCGTCGACCCAGCCCAGACCGCCCCCGCTACCACCCCGGTCGCCACCGTCACCAACCCGGCCGCCGGCTCCGCCACCGCCCTCGCCGCCGTCCCCGCCGCCGCCGTCAGCACCATCGCCACCGCCTCCGCGGCCGCCCTCGCCGCCGCCCATGCCGCCGCCCCTCGCCACCGCCGTCGTCGTCGCCGCCGCCGCTGGCGACTCGTATTTTCTGCCTTTATGACGGATCCCCGCTGCTTATCGCGCACACAATGTGGCTGCCGGGAGGTAAACGACGCGCAGATGAGGCGCGATAGGCGCAGCGCCGCGTATTTCTCCCGCTGCCACTGGGGCGACGTGGAGGTATCCCGCGCCACCGCTGCCATCGCTGCCGCAGACGCCATTGTGGCTGTCTCGGCCAGGACTTCCCCACCGGCGCCGCTGCTCGCATGAAGTGCTATCAGATTCAGACTCCATTACTCGCAATGCAAACAAAAACCGCTACCATTTTTTATTTGTCTATTTATATCAGTATTTTTATTAGTCGTCTATTTATGTCAGTGTTTTTATTGGTCGTAACTATTGCCCTAGCTGTTTCCGCAGCCACCGCTTCCTCTTCCGTTGCAGTTATCATCACAGTCACCTCAACACAGCAACAAAAATTGACAACATTGCGACCTTACCTCCCTGACGGAGACAATGATTTACCAACCTACCCCTAGATATCTGCTTACTAAGTAGTCGTAACATCTCATTTCCAGTTTCCTTTGACAGAAAGAACGTGTTGTTTTGTGTGAGTGTCCTCTTAGAAAAATAAACAGAATACATTGGCTACCAGAAATGTGCATCTTAAGAAAACTAGAAACTTGTATCTCAACATCAGTGCTTTTACGAACTCAAGTTATGTCTCATATGACGTTTTTAGCTCATTCTGAACTCATGGTTGTCACCTCGAACAAAAAGAAAACATCTTATACTAATCCTTTTGTCTTCCAGTTAAACCGTGGTAATCACCTTGTCGCTCAATCTTCTTATAAGGGACCCAACTCACAATTTAGAGAAGTCAGGTAGATCATTAGCCTCTTCGGGTTCATCCACCTGTGCCCAGAAGGTCATTGCTTTCCAAGAGAAAAAAACAACTGCGGTGACAATTAGATTACTGACGATTCTTACTGCTACGACAGTTGTAGTGAAAAATATATCACATTTGATTAGTGCAGGTAGAAAAGCGTGATGGAGTAGTTCAAATTCTGTGATAGAAACGGATGTTTTGATTTAAAAAGAGTAAAATATTTCCCTCTTCCAGTAATTTACATACGTGTTTTTGAAATAAAGCAGTAATACAGCAGTAAAGCAGTAATATTCGTGATTTAACTAACTCGAAAAGAACACTCATATAGTTGATACATTCTGTATGAAAAGTTTATTTCGTGAGTATTATTAAATCCAACTGATATTTAAATGATTGAACTGTTGAGGTCATGAGCACCCCCGCATTTAATGCATTTGATATTCCAGGAGACGACTTTCTTCGCCGCTGGGATATGAGATCCGGCCCTGTCGTAGTCTTCGGTTTGTCGGATTTCCTCTCCAAGTATCTCCTCCTGTGAGGCACGGACCCGGGCTAGCTTCCGACTAGTCTTCTAATAGAATATTCGGTAGATTCGGTTCGGAGAAGAGGCATGATGATGAGGGTGGATTGATTATTCTCCTTTGAATTTCAATCAGCTATGAAGTTATTCGAATATCCGTAACTAATTCAGAACTCGTACGCGCTGACTGGACTACAATCCAAGAACCTCTCGGTCAACAACGCTGCAGAGGCAACAGTACAAGCTCCGCGCTATCGCATCCGCTCAATATTACCCAAATGAATTTCGCACTGCAAGTTGACTGTTTCAGTTATGGGGTCGTAAATGCGTTAAGCTGGGATGACATGTGTCTTTAATAGCTGACAGGAAGCAGTTAGATGGCCTGGTGGTGTGCGAGGGTGCCAGTGCAAGGTGGCAGGGTCTCCGAGTGGCAGGGCAAGGGCGCCCCGTGACTAAGGCGGCCGTGACTTTTGCCGCACGCGTGGGGCCGCGCGCGGGGGCGGCGGGCAAGCGATTACCTGCCCTAAACAATCACGGCGCCTGCGGCAACCTGTAGCGGCTGCGGAGGCGATGGTGGTGGTGGCAGTGATAGTGGCGGTAGCAGTTGGGGGCAGGGGCGGGGGCGGGGGCGGAAGCGGAGGCGGGACGGGGGCGGGGGCGTGGGAGGGGGCCGGGGCTGGGGCGAGGACGGGGACGGGGACGGGGACGGGACGGGGACGGGACGGGGACGGGGACGGGACGGGGACGGGGACGGGACGGGGACGGGACGGGACGGGACGGGGACGGGACGGGGACGGGGACGGGGACGGGGACGGGGACGGGACGGGGACGGGGACGGGGACGGGGACGGGGACGGAGTCGGGGACGGGGCGGCGGACGGGGCGGCGGCGGCGGCGGCGGCGGCAACCCAGCTCTCGCACACGCACACGCCCGCCCGCCCGCCCGCCCGCCCGCCCGCCCGCTCGCTCGGTCACCCGCGCAGCGAGCGTGTCGGCGGCGGCAGGTGGGCGGACGCGCGTGCGGTATGGGAGCAGCGGACCGCGCCCGTGACCGCATCTGCCCGCGACACGCGTGGCCCGCCGGGAGGAGGCGGTGGGGCGGGAGGGCGGGGGCGGGGGCGGAGTGGCCGAGGCGAGCAGGTGCGCGCGCGAGGCGCCGCCGCCCGTCGCGGTCGCGTAACGCGGCGCTGCCCACTGGCGCCGACGCGACGCCGCGCCGTCCACGCCCACTGGCCGTGAACCCTGGAAGGAACCCTTTCGCCTTCATTCGAATCGCTGTCGTCAACGTGTTGTGAGGCAGACTTTTGTTAAGAGAAACGTTTCAAAATTATTGTTTCACCATTTATCTTACAGGGGAACGACTCCTAACTTCCAATTGTAAACATAATTCTTAAGTGATTTTGGGATTGTCCCATTCACTTGTTTGTATGAAAATAGTTTTTTTTCTTCTTCTCTTCAATTGCTTGTGATTTGTCTATTACATAGTTACTATTACATAGTTTTTATTCTCTATGTGAGATCTCTATGATACCATATTATATATTGAATTTGCGTCTACTTTACATACACGTTTCTTTAGAGAACCAAAAACTAATTTAATCAATTAAATGCGTCATTTATTACATTTTTACCACGTGTTGTCTAAAATGAATCAAATGCATCGCATCCTTTCAATACTACTTCGAGTGTATACGTACAATTGACATTTCTGATCTACCGTAATATGCACAAATATATATTATACAGACTCCAGAAATTCACACGAAATATGACAAATCAGTTTAATCATTCAGTAGCATTTCTACTCGTCACTCCCATACCCTTTTCTCCTCCGCGACTGGCGTCACGCTAACCTGTTCTCCATCGTGTTACCACCCTTGCGCGGCCGGTTGCATCGGCGCACCGTCATTGTCACCTTGCCACCTGCAGCCGGCCTGCGTCACCCCCATCCCTCACCCCCGCCACAGTCGGCAGCACAAGTGCCGCAACGGCCACCAGCGCCGTTCGGAACGCGCAAGCGATCCGAAGCGCTGCGCAGCGCTTCGGAAGGGCCGCCCCCCCTCCCTGGCCCCCCCCCGGCCCACCCGCCCGCCTGCCTGCCCGCCTGCCCGCTCGCCCGTTCGCCTGCCCACTCGCCCAATGGACCGACCGATCGGTCGACAGCCCACTCGCCCGCTCTCCCCCCGCTCATCCGCCCACCGGTCGCTCACCCGCCCACCCACTCCCTCGTCCGCTCACCCTCCCGCCCTCCCGCCCGCTCGCCGCACGTCCGCCCGCCCGCTCGCCCGCCCGCCGGCCCGATGGACCGACCGATCAGCCGACAGCCAAACTCGACCGCTCACCCGCCCGGTCGTCCGCCCGCTCGCCCGCCCGGAGCAACCGAACCGCGAAGCCACCGCGGACCGTACAGGTCCTCAGATCAGGCGTGACCCGATGCGGCGTGGCGCGCCTGTACAAAGAGCATTTTTTACCGCCCGGTGGCAACGCCTCGCCGCGGCCTTGCGAACGACCTTAACGCCGGACACGATATAAATAGTCGGACAACAAAGCGCAAGAAGCGACGCGCGTCTTGGTCGTTGGCGATGACGTGTGCCCACGCGAGGGGGTTGGCGATTTGGCTTAAATTATACGGAACCGAAAGGATCATTTTCTTCGTTATTTGCCCGCGCCCTGTACCGTGTTAAAACAATCAAGTCTGTATTTCCAAAGACTTTCACAATACGCCCGCCGAAAAAAAGACGGCCCGAAGCGTATAATCAGAATCGGGAAACGTAATCTAGGAGTCGACGGGAGGCGGGTGCGGGCCGCGGTTTATGCTTGTATCAATTTCGAGAGAGGTGTCGGCGCGGAAAGGAAGACGGACGGGGGCGTTCGTTTGGCACCTGCCGCGGGCGCGCACGTCCGCGCCCGGTTGCCGCCCACCCCCGCCGCCAAATTACAGAAGGGCGCGCGGGGCCATTACCCCGCCAGCGAGAGGGGCGGCCTCTGTAAACGGGTGCAGCCCGCCCTATTATGTGCGCTGGAATATTGAACTGGACGGTCGGGTCCGCGGGCAAGCGGTCGAGCGAGCGGCCGTTGGGCGGGCGGGCAAGCGACCGGGTGGATGGGCGGGTGAGAGGACAGGAGGGCGGACGAGCGCGGCGGGAAGGTGGGGGGGGGGGGGGCGGGGAGGAACGTGGAAGAGAGGGGGAGCAGGGGGGAGGGGGCGGGAGTGCAGACGGGAGTCCAGAATGGCAGGCGAGAGAGCAGGAGAATGGGTTGACAGGAGGACGTGTGGGAGGGAGGGCATGAGTATTGGCGGGGGGAGGAGGGGTGTTGGAGGGGGGGGGGGGGGGGGGGGAAAAACGCGGTGGCGGGGCTGTCTTGGGCCGTGGTCAGCGCCCAAGTGCCGACCTTCCCAGGAGCCTCTGTGATGACCCTGGCGTACGCGCCTACTTGAGGGTGAGTGGAAGTGGACGCGGACGAGCTGGTTTGGCTCGCAGCAGGGTGCGCCTCGTTTTGTGCGCTGGCGGAGTTGATGATGTGGTCTCGTGGCCTGGACTCGGAAAGTGGTGTGACGTCACTGTTAACATGGCATTGTCTTTAGTGTGGAGTATAAAAATGATCGAGTGCAATTGTGAACCAAGTAGTAGTACAAATGTAATATACAGAGAATTATCGTAGTAGATAATATACAGTATATAATAATATATCGTAGCATATAATATACAGAGAATTATCGCGTAGAAATATACGTGTTAATACAATAAATTGAATTTTGGTTCACCATTGATGACACATTATACAGTTAAAGCATGTACTGTTTTCCTTCCGTTCATTCCATAGTCAGATTATTCACAAATAACTTTACATATGACAGATAGCTAGACACATTATAAAAATATACGTCGCAAACTTAAGAATAATTTTGATACTGAGGAAAACCACAGATCAAATTGTTCCCTAAATCTTCATTCGTTCGTTACAGGTGCTTATTACTGCATAGCTTGTTACTGTTCATAATTGATTCATGTGTTAAATCTCTTTGTTAAGACTTTTATTTCATCTAATAGTGAGTCATAAACATTTAAACGATTTTTTCAATCTTTCTTTGTAAAGAACATCTAAACGATCATTCTATAAATATATTCTTTACGACAATCTCTTACAGCTAGGCAGAGAACAAGCCCAACCGTTAAACATTCTCATGATCCCGGAAACAAGAGAGACGTGGACGTTATTCTGGACATATTTCACTGGCGGACACGCTTCTCTACAGCGGGCACTTGCCACTGCCACCGCCGCCGTCGCCGTTGGGGCTGTCGCCTTCGTCTTTGCCGTCGCGCCCGGCGCTCCAGCTAGTTTCGCCCTGGACGCCCGCGACGGCACAGCATCCCCGAGCACCATCGGCAGAGCATCGCATCCACTTGTTTGTGTTGGCTTTATGAAATAATAATTGCCTCGGTGGGAAGACAAAGGCTGAATGCCAGCCGGTTTATGCGACGATGCTGCTGGCTGCGGTGGTGGTGGCGGCGGCGGTGGCGGCGGCGGTGGCGGCGGCGGTGGCGGCGGCGGAGGGCGATGGTGGTGGCGGTGGAGGCGGCGGTCGTTCTTGCCGCAATATAAATCGCACATCTTTATGCCGCCCGCCTTCATGAGTCATGAGGCGCGGCCACCCAGGCCGGGGCCCTCGGGCCGGCGAGCGCGGGCTTCGAACCCGCTTCCCACGGACTTCCACCGCTGGCGGCCGGCGCTGCTTTGCATACCGCCAGGCGGTGCGTACGCGGAGTCCGCCGCCCGTCAGTGCTGACCTTACCGCCATTCAATTGCCACCGCAAGAGCCAATGTCGCTGAAACGAATCTCTATCATTTTGCCCTCCAATGTCGGATGAGCATCCGGCAGACATCGTCAAACCCTGGATGGTCAACACTTCCATTTATCATAGTTATTAGCAGCAGTGCATCCAATGTCGCTGAAACTGTCTCTATGCTATTGGCCTTGTTCCATTGTCACTTCGGCTCATCCTCAGTGGCCAATCTGTTCATTTTTTACTACTATAGTCACTGTACTAAGGAACATATAGCAGAAATGCAATAAACACCCCTATATATTCTGCATTTTGCTCAAGGATGGGCGGTGCAGTAGGGTGCTCATTATTTAGACTTGCTGTAGATCTCCATAAACTACATGTGTAGACTTAGTAATTTTCGAATAGATATGAACTTCATTTAATTTTCATTGTTAAAATCTATGGAAATTCTATATGGAAAAATGAGATAGCAGATGGATCAATTAAAACCATTCAAAATCTAAGCATTAATATCAATAATTTTGAATTTTAGGAACATTTTTTTCAAACCTTCACCAAATATTTTACTACATAGAATTCAAAAATTACTAAAAATTAAATTTATTATATTTATTATAGAATTTATAGAAAATGCAGGTATTCATTTCAAGTACTCTGGAATTCGTGTTAAGGAATATAATTGCAATGTTGCAATGACATGTCGACTTCTAACAATTGTCTTTGACGTAGTAATCATTATTTTAGTTTACGGATTTACTCATGTCAACGAGAAAAATATTCTAATTACAATAAAATAGGCATAACTGTCCAAGTGTCTCCATTTCATGTAGCCTTCTTTCGTTTTCAAGTTTATTCATTCCTGAAATTAAAATCATTTCTCAAATTACAATAAAATGTACTTTTTCATGAGCTCAAATAATGCAAATCAGAATCTTTCCTAGTGTAATTCGCTCTTCGTAATAGGCTGTTACACTTGTTTTGGGTATTAGTTCCATTACTCACGTGCAACACACGCTGAACATTACACACAGACACATGATACATCTATCACCACGCACTGTATGTATACCGCAAACTGAAAGAAAAAAATAAAAAATGCTCAGAAGGAGCACGTAAGATCCGCAACAACAGTTTCCGATTCCGTTTCCATCTGCTGCCGCTCGGCGCGACGCAGCGAGCGTGGCGGGCGGCGGAGCGCCGCGCCGCTAGGAAGCGCGCGTTATCTGCCGCAGCCGCCTGCGCCGGACGTGCCCCCTAGCGGCCGGCGGCGCGATCACATCGCGGCACGCGCACACGCACGACTTTTTCACAATCTCGCCAACAGAAGTACGTTACCTGAGCTCCCGAGTTCTAGTTGTGTTACGTATTTGCGTGTTTCGGTGTGTTTGTTCGAAACATTTTAGTTATGTTTGAACCAATGGAACTGGGGGGTCTTCTTAAGAAACAAAAAGTTTCGAAGTTACACTTCATTAGTAGTATGTACGCATTCTACATGAACGTCACTTTGTTTTGCAAACCCGCCCAAAATAAAAAAGCGATGAAATATCTCTTTATTTTTAATGTCGTGTGTTAAAAATATATTGAACAAAAATTAGACAATTCTCAGAGATAGCCCGTTTCCCCACTGATAAATCTTATTTGGTTTACACAACTTATTTAAGAAAAAAGATTAATTCATATCTCTGTTAATGCAAAATTGTGGTAATATACAATTTAAAATTATTTCTTCTGAAAAACACGACACAAAACATTCACGAATGCATTTTTTTACAGGAACGCATCTTCATCAAATAATAAAACCGCATTCAAAATCTAAATGACCGAATTAAGGAACGAAAGGTGTCAGCTCTTAATTTTCGAACACTCTTCGCTGGCTTTCACGATTGCCACATCCACTTTTCTTCAACAATGGACACCAAGATGAGTGGTGTTGGTACGAAAGAGTTTTGCTGTTTTGCTGAAATGTTATTAATACATTGAATCTCGAGGTGAAAATTGACTCTTCGTCCGCCCAGATACTGTCAATCCCACACTGCGCGGCGGAGACTGCGTGTCGCGCCGGCCGCCGAAAAGCTGCCTCCGCGGCCGACGCGGTCCACACGCACGTGCACCGGCGTTGCACAGGTGCGCAGCCGCCTTGGAACGCCCCGGCCCCGGCCCCGGCCCCGCCCCCGTCGCAGAGCAAGCGGCTGCAGAGACCGCGACCAAACCCCTCAGTTGGAGTGTTCATTATCTTCGCTAAACGTGTTACAATGAGGGTAATAAATTATGAAGAAGAAGAGGAGGAGGAAGAAGAAGAAGAAGAAAAAGGAGAAAAACGAAAAGGAGAACTGAGACACTCGGTTGATTAATTATTTTGGCCAATTATAATTAATAATCGTTGATTATATTAACCAATGACCCTAGCAGTTGATGCGCCCTGTGTTTCCGAGCGCATTGACTGCTAGGGTCATTGGTCCCGTAAGCGCAGTGCATGTTTTTATTATGGAAGTAGGTGGCGATCTTCACCTACTGGATGGTTGTATCTGTCGTCGACCTAAACGTGGCTTCGCAAGGTTTTCCATATTCAGGTATCTCCCATCACCAGGGCACCATCCCAGCTGGGACAAACTCTACATTGCCGAGTGGTCTCCCGACATGTGTCGTAGTGTAGTGCTGAGTATGAGTGTAATTAAGGGATCAGAATAGGACAAGGAAGAGGTAAGAAAGATCATACGTGGCCCGTTTGTTCTGGTACTTCTGCATTCGCCGGGCATTGATTGAAGGAACTACTGAAAACTAACGCTCAGTGCTGCCGGACGCTTCTCCTCCAAAGAGCGGCTTATGAGGCGGGATTAGATAATGGAATGCCATCGCCAGTGACGTTTTGGGGAGAGGCAATTGAAAAGGCTAAGAATTCTGGAAATAAGGTGATCAATATCGCATATTCCCTTAAAAGATAGTTTTCTTTACTTATTGTATTACACTACATTTCCAGAAACTTGCCAACTTTTAGCATAAACAAAAAAGGTAAATATCTCCATTTTATTTGTTCAGTGGCTTACCATTTTCTATTCCAAGCGCATCATTAATTATACACCAGCTGATGTTCTTTACTCATTTAGGCTATTATTTGTTATGTACAATACAAGGACATGCAGATATTTCATTAGATAGATTACAACAAATGTTCTAAATCATCCGTAAATCAATTTAAAAATACGAACCAATGACAGTTCCAATTAAAAATCTCTAAAACATTGACGATTCATTTTGTTGTAAAAAGTGGTCTCTAAATAAAAATACAAGAGAAAAACTGAATCTTTGAAATGAAGTTTCTGCGACGTTGCTGGTTTTACTTTACAGACCATCAAATATGTGAAAACATACGCGAGCGAGTTTCATTCATCCAAAAAGACATAAAACATTAAAATACATTTGGTACTTCCATATCACTAGAATGGACGCTAAAAGACTGCTCAAACATGTAGTAAGTGTCCGCAGGGAGTAGAAATGTGGGAAAACCAAAAATAAACTGATGTAACAATATATACTGAGAACTTAACACATCACTAGGACTAATCTTTTTACTTGTAGAGACGAATAATGTTGAACTGAAGAATACTTGCTTAAAATTATTTTGATATTGAATTAATTATTTTACATATTGTATTTACTGTATTCTATTTCGATATCAAGATATTAACCTGCATTTTGCCATTTCCTATCGAATTAAAGAATCGTTGAAAGAATTGTAGTCAACTGAAATGGATATTTTTTCATTGCTTTCTCATATGATTGACACAGAATACTAATAATGACCCTAATTTTAGTGCATTGTAGATATCCATAAAAAATTGAATCATTCGATTTGCCAACCAATATTAACGCCTACGAAATACATATATTGCGATATAGAACTATTTGAATGTGTCAAAAAGAATAGGATCACCGCCGAAAAGAACAATAAAGACGAACATGAACAAACGAATAATCGCTAACAGTATTTTACTGGCTTTAGTTTCCGAGGCGTGAACTGCAAATGAAGTGGCAGGTGACGCCGCGCCTGACCAGCACGCAACCCTCCGGACACAGCTGTACATGCACACGCAACGCGAGCTGCTTCGTAACGTAGACGCACAGGCCCGGATTAGATACTACGGGGACCCACAGTCATAAAATCGTGTTGCTCCTCAGAAAAAAAGCCTACTGATTAACTACAAAACACTCATTATAATGGAATGCCGTTTCATTCAAGTACAAATAAAAATCAACATTTTTTGGAAAAAATCTACATTTATTATAAATTATATATATATATATATATATATATATATATATATATATATATATATATAATTTCTGAAAATTATATGTCCGCGGCGTCGTCTATTGTTTCTGATTTGCAATAACCCCAGAACGCGCAGATCCGAAAGCGAAATTTTATTTCATCAGATAGAAATTAAACTACAGAAGAAACAATAGACGACGACGCCGCGGACATATAATTTTCAGAAATTAGCGGAAAACGCGAAAAGCGTGAAAGGGCAATATAAACAATGGTCAGAACAGAATTTCAGGAAAAATCTAAAGCGAAAATCAGGAAAATCGAACCGCGAGTTAAGAAGATACAAGAAACGGTACAAATTGCATGCAGAACGTTTAGAAACGCATACAATGGAACCCATTGTTGTGATAGCAAAAGAATAAAATAAACCAGTTTTCATAAATATCTCGAGAACGCCTTGATGAAATGACTTCAAACTTTCTGGAATTGTAGAGTATAATATTAGGATCACGACAAAATCAGCCACGGCACGGGAAAATTAACACAGGACCGAGATAAATTGAATATTAGGATTTATTACGTGAGGGATTAGTAAAAACAAACGACGCACCACCTGACGTAGTGGAGTGACGTCATCATGGATGATTAACACGGAAATATTTATTTTAAACAAAGAGAAAGAAGGGGAAGAAATATAACGATGTGAAATTTCATAATTAAAGAATAGTCGATTTATGAAACCAGTAATGAAACGCAAGACGCCCGTAAAACGTAGAACTATGAACATATTACGATATGTTTTTGCAGTGATAGGCAAGTGTTTTAGAAAAAGTTTCCAGAGCTTCTGGACCAACAATGCCAAAGAGGGGATAGTTCAGTGTGAGTTGAACTCTCGCAGTGTACGCATCACCCGTGTCAGAGTGATAGGAAATTTGAAGTTTTGGTGTAATTAGTTTTGTGAAAGTTTATGCGGGAACACTATCAATTAGATGAAGTTTAAATTATCTGCGAAAATTTGTGGACTAAATTGCAAAAACGGGAATTCGCGTAAGTTAGGACGCGAAAACGATCGAACATTTTTATGAAACTTGAAGAGTTCGTGCGAGGTGCATCGTATAGTTTTGAACGGGGACTTTGCTGGTGATTCATGGATTTCAAGAACTGGTAGCGGCTGATTGGATGGAGTTGGGTACACGAGCTGTGCACTAAAAACATTGGTGGACAACGGGCAGTGATAGTGACAGTCGCCGCATATTAGCAACACCAGGAAAGTCGCATGAACAAATATATATCTATATTTTTATTTGAAAGGTAAAGAGGGGGAATGAATTTTTAAGATTCTGTCGAAGATAAAGTCATGCTGATTAAGTTAAGAGTAATAACAGTAGAAAGTCACGACAGAATGCGCATTCCAGTATGAATGTTTACTTTGTTTATGTTTTTAAGTGTGAATGAATGGTTTTGTATTTGTTTATGTTTCAAATCCAGGGTGTATAAAAGGGTGTCAAATAGCTGCCTTAACACCTGGTTAATTGAAAGAAAAAGCAAATAAATGAATGAACGCTCATTACGGTTCATGTATACCTGGATTATGTGTACTGTTTTGTATTTAGCTAGAAACTGACCCAGGCACGAGCGTGCAGGTATCCCGTTTCAATTCGTATGGATTGATCACAGTAGTCACGCCCAGGTAAGGCTCTATTTGTATATGCTAGCTGAGGCACGGGCAACAGGTGAGTGAGGATATTGTTTTGTCAGAGAATGTCAACGAAACCAGGCGCTCAACCAAACGAAGAAGATTCTACGAAGTGTAGGATTATGATAGGAAAATAGTAAGAGCTAGGGCACCATAGTGTTTGAGACCAAGAACGTAGGGGTCGTAGATGAATGGAGCAGGTGGGAATATAAAGATAATATATATATATATATATATATATATATATATATATATATATATATATATTATAAATATTATATTATATTATATTATATTATAATAAATTATACCCGAAGAGGCAAATGACGGCAGCGCCGCGCACGAACATTTTTTCTAAATTAAATGAATGCGCGGAGGAATGGCAAGCATAACGTAAACATTTGACATTTGACATATGTCGGTCGAAATGTCGGAACCCCAGCCTTCGACGCGGCGTCACCCGGACAGCCCAGATCATGACTCTGGCCGCGGAAGCCTACGATATCGTCGAGCACAATCGTGTTTATCGATGAAACCCTTTCAATGACGTGTTGTGATTTATGGTAGTTAGACGCTGATCCACGCGCGCGTTGCATGAGTATTACGTTTCGAACCCCGTACAGGGCCCATCACAAATCCACGATCCCATAAATCTTCAGAATTACGAAAAGTTAGCTAGCAAACAGGCTTTTAATAGATTTAATAGAGGGAGTATTTAATAGAGGGAGGAGATGATTTTGTTACATTGGCGCCCAATATATTAGCGTATATAATAATAGTGGAAGGAGTCAAATTGTTAGATTGACAATCCAACGAGAGGAATAAATGGAATTTGTCACTTTAGCAACACAACGCGAGGGGTGAAAAGGCTTGTTAATTAATTCGCCACAGTGGCGCACCAACTGGCTGGAATAGGCTATTAACTCACCAAATAGGCGCACCAACGTGAGGTTGGAAGAAGGCAATAATGAATCCGCCACATATGTCAGGAGATTGAATCAATTAAGTTAGGAAGATCATGGAAAAGAAATGATGTATGGAACGATTGAGGTCATCATTCACAAATAGTATAACAATGAGAAGAACATCTATTTCCATGTAAGGACTATAAATGCGTCATTACTGTAAAGTAATGAAGTACTTTAGAGTCCGGAATCGTTAAAATTAGAAAAATCAAATTTCTCAATGAAAGAAATGACGCGATGATAATAAAATAAATTGCATTTTCAATAACAATAAATTTGGTAAGTGGTAAACAGTTTATGATGTCTTCTTAATAAAAATGCACTTCAAATCCAAATTGTGCTCATTATATAATTCTCTGCGTTCCATCTCATTTTACTTATGTACTGTATTTTAGTCAATGTTCAAGGGCATAAACACAATATTACATTCCCCATGTTTTTTATATTAAAACTCCTGAACAAAAAATCTTGTGATTTTAATACTTAAAATAGACATTATGTAAACTTTTCAGAGCAACTACCAGATACAATCCTGTAATGAAACAATATGATATTGGATGATAATTTCGGCTTTAAAGAAAAAACTGTGACGAGCAAATTGTTTGTAGAGAAAATACAGACTAGTCGGATATGCCAAATTAAAAGAAAGTCAAAAAATATTATGAATAAAGATATAATGAAATTGGTTAAGCGAAAGCTTAACACGAAGTAGGCTGATCTCAAAAAAGAACGTCGTATTTTATTAGTAAGTATTTAGAGAATCAAATAGTGAAAATTCAAAAGAAACCGCCAATTTATTCGATTAACTTGTTTTAGTAACAATAATTACATTTATTGTAATTTAATTTTAATGCTTACAACAGGTATTAGCACACATTCGTATTTATACAATTCGTTCATTTTCTAATAGAGATCATAAAAGGCCTGAATTTTAAATACTCTTCTTTTGAATATTTTCTCGAAGACAAAAGTAGATGCCATTTGTCTAATACCCATCTATGTGCCAGGAGATACTCCTTTTTTAATAATGAAGATCACTTAATAAGTAATAAATTAAGGTTTAATAAAGTAATAAATTAAGGAGTTTTAAGTATTTCGTTTCAGTTCATTTATACAGAACAAACTTAGTAGAATATTTTATAATATTATGATATAAATAAACAAATTGTGTAGTGATTTGGCTGAAACATGGTATCGTCATTTACATGCAAGAATTGGTTGACAAATAGAATAAAATCCTTACCTTAATATACACACAAAGAACTAACGCGAAATGAGTCCCTAAAAATTCGACGAGGAAAATTCATTGTGAATATCGGCATGTGAATGTCGAACAACATTTTTTGTTACAGTTTTTTTTCTCAACTTGGCAAAAGGGACGAGTGGCGGCGGTTTTTCTGAGTCACCTTGACCATCGGAGGCGGCCTTGAGGTACGTTGACACCGCGCGTCATCGTCGGCGCGTGTTTTTGCGCGATGCGGGCAAGCGGCGGAGATGCGGCTGCGATGCAAAAGGCAACACGCGGTGTTGCGAGCGAGAAGGGGGCGAGATGAAGGGGGCGAGATGAAGGGGGCGAGATGAAGGGGGCGAAGGGGACGAGATGAAGAGGGGGAAGGGGTCTGGGTGAAGGGGGCGGGATGAAGGGGGCGGAATGAAGGGGCGGGATGCGACGCGGGGGCGACGCGGGGGCGACGCGGGGGCGACGAGGGGGCGGCGCAGGGGTGACGCAGCTCGTGGGCGGCTGAAGGTGATGCGATGTGGAAGGTACGGAGGCGGGGCATTTCGGAGCCGACGGAAGCTCCGCCCAAGGAAACTGACACTGCCGTCGTTGTTCTACGTGATTTGATTCGCCCGTCGTTATCCCTTCTATTCTTCTCCAGTCGAAGAGGGAACAATCGTCATGTTTTTATTGAATGGTTTCAATCAAATTATTTTTGAACGTTCGTTGCTGACGAAGCTGTGCTTGTGTAGAACAGCAAAAAGAGATACAACGTGATTTCTAGGACCGGATTTTGAAGACCTAAAACACGGTCAAAAATGATCTATAAAATGCTCTTGAAATGTTTTAAAAATGCCCTAAAAACAAAGAAAAATGACGTAAAATATGTAATAAAAAAGAATTCGGATGGACATATCAATATTTTGGATTGGATACTGATGTAATCGACGCTTCTTTCATTCGTTCGAGTGAACTCAGCTCGCAAACTTTTAGTGCGGACTGTTCTTTACCAGGAAATCTGTCTTAAATTAACCCGAAACCGCCCCAAACCGACAATGGCGGTGGTTGATAGGTGTCACAGGTACATTAGATTACATAATCACAACGGCTGACATTACACTGTATGAGTGAAGAAATCAAAAAAACTACTCAGAATTCTGTGGAAAGCAGTTCTTGCATCTTGAAAATATTATTTTAAGAAAGTGTCATTAAAATTATATTGAAATCGATTAAATTAGCGAAAAATGCATGAAAAACGACGGAAGAGAGTAAAAAAATGATTTATTAGTAGAAATCAATGAAAAGTGACTCATTGCTTATAAAATTTGCTCATTTCCTTTTGTGATAAAATAAAATTAATTTCTACACTAAACGCCATTGTTTTAAAGTGAAAAGAAAAGAAAAGACATTTCATTAAAATCCGCCGCCAAGTGATTACATTTGTTCTCTGAAATGAGTATTTTATAGTAGTTATATTCAATTGCCACCTAGAGCGTATCATGTTATCAATGGCAATAGGAGTGGTCGAACAACAATCTGATATCTAGCAAAATGTTTATTTTTCTTTTTAATAAAATTAATATCTTTTGTAGTTGTTCTTCAATTCAAATCTAATTTTTAATAATCTTATTGAGTCTACTCTCTGACCCACGTACTATAATTACCGCCTAAGGACACTATTACCCTCAACCACTAAAATTACGTATACATTATTCCTTTAGGGATCAATTATCTTCGACATTTACTTCTTTGACTTCAGCATAATATCTCCCTCTTTCATATTTTATTATATTTCTTGACACGGTATTTTGACAAGGTTTTTGTTCATCTATCTGTTTAACAGTATTTCTCAGTTCCGGCATTTACCTACTCTTCATTCGGATATTGTTCTGCCTGGACTTCATTATTTCCTCTCTCCCGTCCTTCTGGAGCAACGTCATCGTAATTCTTAAACGCATGAAATCAGGTCAACGTTATTTTCCTGTTTCGTACTCGTCCCATAGTCACATCGCTATCTCCAATTCCCGTCTGGGCTTATTTCCTCGTGTTGGCGGCGAGGTCGTCGTGCGGGGCAGATAGTGGGGTTTGCCCAGCGCGTTCGATCGTGGCGAATGCATTGGACGCGACGCCAGCGGCCGCCGCAAGGTAGACCGGCGCCGCGCCACGCCATGCCCCGCCACGCCGCCCCCGCCTCGCCGGCCGCGCGGGCGAGCGGCCGTCGGGCAGGTCCAGGTTCCAAAGCGAGGCTTCCGCGCGCGCTCACCGTGGATGTTTGCAGACTACATACGACGCGCTGGGTGCGGTAGGTCCTTGTAGGTGTATTTCACGCGCTTGGTTACGAAAAGTGATTGCTCGGAGGGTGTGTGAATCAGAATGTCCATGTTCGAGGTGTGGGAACAGTGCCGTGACACACACTCAATCACACACAAATCTAGGAATATTCAGTGGCTATATTTCAGTCTATTCAGTCGTTATATTTCTCAACACTGAAAATAGGTTTGTGTGAATCCTTACTCATCTTGTAAAAACTAATTTTATAAATCTTGATACAAACATATTTTCGACTAAACTTTAAGATTTTGTGATTTTTAAAAGACATTTTTTAGAAGAAACCGATAAGAGTGAAAAAGATGGAAATTGAATAATCTGTATTGCGTGCAGTTATCACTAAACATCTAAACCTAATTTTTCTTACATAAGGATAATAAATAAAATAATTTTCGTGTATTTTCCTAGTCATAAGGCAATTAATTGATAATGTTTGTATATTTTCCTAGTCATGAAAGTAGGGTGTTGATTCTCATTTTTTTCCAATACTATTTTAAATCTACAGATTCTTCCTTAATCTGAAGTTCATTTCTGTTCTTTGTAGTACCTCTTTTTGACGAATATTATCGTAACAATAAAGTAGAAACAGAGACAAAAAGACAACTTTACTTTGGAAAAAACTAGCGAGCACACAGTATTTCTGTCTGAATATCAACAAGATTTTAATTATTGTGATTCTACAAAATTTACTCACCACACCATCTTATCATCTTCAGAACGTAAGAAAATGATCATATTTTATTCAACAGTGAAAAATATTTCAGGTATAATTGCACCGAGAAAACCCGTAAAATGAAATCAGATGAACGGAAAGTTAAATTAATATTGTCTTTCGTGTACTAGAAATGTAGGTGATTAGAAAATCAAAACTAAATTCACCTTCAATTATGACCTTTCGTGTGGGTAGACAAGTTGTCCCTTTGGAGTCAGTGTTGTGTCAATTCGTAAGACACGACATTAAAATTTGCGAATTATTCTTTACTATTATCTTAAGACATTCTTTGCAACCAATTTATAAATAAAATTGTCAAATTACAATGTAAAGTTGAATAATTAACTTGTTGAAATTCGACACAAAATGATTGCATACTTTATTAGCATCAATCTTTGGAATGCTACCTACTAACCAGCTCCTGTTTTATCGGGGCTTGTCCTAGCTTATGGAGCTTTGAAATTTGAGTCGAATGAGACATCAGCTTATAGCCTCGTCAGATCACAATCTGATAATACGAAACAGTAGGTGTTGACTTTGCAATTGCTACACAAGAACGTACGTATGTAAATTTGAGGTCTTGAAGATTTTTGAAGATCCTTGTAAATAGGTTAACGTAAGTTAGAAGCTTGCAAATAAAAGTATCCAAAGTTTTTTATGACAATCATTTATTTAAGCAATTGCACAATTTATTAGTATTTATTTTATCCTAACAAACTGTTATACCCAAGTTCACAGATTCAATTCCGATCAAAGCAGTGGAACGCCAGGGCAAAAACATTCTTCATTCGCCTTTCTTGAGAAGGGAAGTAAAGCTGGCTGTCCCATGTTGTAGATTTTCTGCATGTAAAAGTTTCTCAAACCTAAAAGAAGTCTCTGAGCCAAATTATAATCGCCTGTTTCGCCGCTCGAAAGTGATATTCTTTCTTTGTTAGAAGACGATAGGAGCGTAACGAAATTTGCGTGGTCAGACAGACGAGCATCTCTGATGTCCTGAGTCTTGCCTCGAGATATAAGGCATCATTGAATTTAATAAATCTGAGATAATTTATTGTGAATATTTATTATGATTATGAAGACTTCGGAAAAGATAAATTATAAAAAACTACAAAATAAAATCATCAAACTGGAAAGTTCACAACATGCAAAGATATAATGGAGCATGAAATTATGTAGAACAATTGAGACATGATTAAATTATTCTTAGAGAAGCATGTCGAACATTTTCTTCATAGGAAATTGCAAAGGATATGGAAATCTTTTCAAAATGTGTGAGTCACGTAGCGACTAGTGAATTTATCTCCACTTTTTTAATACCGAATGATATTTGATGAATTCCATGAATGTAATTACGCCGTACTAGGTCTTAGAATACGCTCAATATTAATTATATTAATGGAAGTCGTACATTCAGTCATGCCCACCGGATTCTGTAATTGACGTAACGCAACTTATAATTGACCAATAGTGAGCAGTAGGAGAAATCAATAATTTGAAATACACCTTGCTAATTGGCCCCTTCCACGTATATTGCGAAACCATTAGTGTTAATGTCATGAGTGTAGTAGTCTTGTAAAACGCCTAATTTGGCCACTGATAGTAATCCTTCATCGCATGAGATTTCTTTGTTTAAGTGTAGGGCAAAGCAGGTGAAAGAGAGGTGAGGGAGAACCGGATGCAACTTGGTGATTGAGAGAAAGGCTCCAGCCGCGATCGCCCTGAGGCTACAACGCCGCAGACCGCAGGCGGGGGATACGTCAGCTTATCAGACGACCTTCGCTAGCCGCCGCAAGGTCGGGCAAAAACACGAAGCTGCTGCTGCTGCGGCGGCGGCGGAGGCGGAGATGGCGGGTAAGGTGGCGAGGGCCACTCCCACCCATTGCCCGCCTGCCCACTTCGTCAGCAGAAAAGCATAGGTGCCTAGGGTTTCAGCCTCAGATGCTAACTTTTGAATGAGTTGCATTATAAAAACAGCCACTATATTCCAGCTTTTTTTTTTTTTTTTTTTTCATCATATTGATTCTCCGCGGAGATGCGATATTTCCAGTTAAAAGATCTAAATCTTCGCAAGTTCATCTCTTACATTTGGAATAGTTTATTTGAATTCCAGAGAATTTGCAAGAGGAATGTTGAACGGATCACATTTTTTTCTTTTTTTCATCGCAACATTTTATCTTCTTGGGTTTCAAATAACTACACAAAATTACCGTAGACTAGAAGGCAAATAAATGCTGACATGTGAGATATTGTATTATCGCTCTAGTAATCAAAGAAGAAAATATATAACTTCAGAATTCGTTGTACAGCGACAATAGCAAGTTGATCATGTATTAGCATGTGCTCTTCTAATGAAGAACATGAAGTCATTTATGAAACGAAGAATTTACCAAATTCAAAACTATGAACAATAAAAAACATGTTATATTTATGATAAAACCATGCTAATTAACTTTTTGGTGACACTGCACCAAAATCTCGACAAGGTGGCGGTAGAATTTAATATATTCATTAATAAGGGATTTTATTAAGACCTGAACACCTAAATTACTTTTCACAACTCGTGCCACCAACCAATATAATATTTCACACAAAACTATAAGAAAAAACAAACCTGAATTTCGGAAACTCTTTTTTGATGTCTTAATAATCCAAATTGAAAAATAATTTTTCAGAATATTCATAGTTCACGTCATGAAACCAGATTATAGAAGTTATAATAAGAGCGCTGCTCAGACCCAAAACACTATTCTCGTTCAGGCAATTGTAGTTTTTTTAACATGTAATTTTATAAGATTAAGCTATATTTGTGCAAGAGGAAAACATACAAATTAATATTAATTATCACATTATTTTCTTCCTCGCGGTATGTTTACACACAAATAACATAATCTATAAAATATATATTTCAACTCAGCTCATGTTCTGGAGAGGTGAGGGAACATCCGGGTCAAAATAACTTCTTAGGAAGCTGACCGCCTTTGTGCCGAGATTGAGATCGACGCTTCGGTGTAAGAACTCTTTCCTTTATTTTCCTTGCCTTGTTCATTTGTTTTATTGGTCCAATGTAAACATTTCGAAGGCTATTTTTTGCTCTTATTTATTCATTTCATTCGAAGTGTTCGCAGCATCCGTCCTCAGCTCCGATAAGAATCAGATTCAGCAACTAAAGAACAATATGCTTCCTCTAATTGGACGAATGCTTGAGATTTCAGGCGGTGCCGAATTGCTTGAATGCGGCGGCGCATATAAATCACCGGCAGGGTTTTCAGTCGCCGAAAAAAAGTGTCCCGACGCGTCCGCTTTGTGATGCCGCCGCCCGCGCAGCGCCTCTCATCTGTTTCCCGCCGCCACCGCCGCCCCCCCTCCGCCTCCGAATCACATTCCCTCTCAACTGTTACATCTATCCCTTTCCCTCAAGCACGCGCTTTTACTTTTTTGTGACTTTATTTTCGTTAGATTTCAACTTTAAGCTTCAATTTAATCTTCGTCTTTTTGTTTTTACTACGCTGTTCTTTCTTTACATTCTTTGATTATGTGTTTTGTATTTTAGGCAAATTCTTATTTTTCTCCCTCTTTTCTCTGTCCATTTCTCTTCCTTTCTCTATCATCTCTCTTCCTTTCTCTGTCCTCTCACTTCGTTTTTCTGTCCTCTCCCCCCCTTTGTCTCCCTTTCTTCTTTTCTCTATTTTTTCCCTTCCTCTACTGTGTCCATTCCTCTGGATAACTCTCTGTCTCCCTTTTCTCTCTCTGGATTTTCCAAACTTTCTATTTCTAATTCTTTTCTATATCTTTGAAAATGTTCATTTACTTTATTTTTTCTTCATTTAAAAATAGATTTATCTTATAGCTGTTGCTTATACAAAATGAATCGTGCAGGAACACTTTCATAAGGAATGTTGGGATTGAGCTTTGTAACAATGACCAAAGAATTGAATTTGATGGACGCTGCAGCATCGCTGACGAGGGTTGCGGGTGCGACCGATGACAAAAAATGAAAAAAAAAAAACAGGCACGTTTTCGGTCGAGATGCAGATGTATGGGGAATGCGAAGTGATGTAAAAGATAGAGAGCAATGAAGATACAGCTTAAGGTACCAAATAAAAAGCAAGGACAAAATTGCAAGTTAGAGGCGCTAACATTCATGAGGTTCAGTTGTGGGATCATTTAAGATTACATTTTTAGTGTGATAGAATTGAGGATTATGATTGAAGTGTCTACGTGGCGAAGTGTTAAATCTCAAAGGAGTTATCGTAGCAAAATTCAGCGTCATTTATTCACCAAAGACATTATCATGAACTAATACGGCAAACTTTTTAAGCAAAATTAAGACAAAAAAAGACTCTTCCAAAGATCTGCGGGCTTCCAACAAACGGAGAAAAACTCCAGATGGAAATAAGAGGCAAATGAAAAACTCGAAATAACACACAACGGTCAATGAAGGAAAGCAGGTTCAGGAGGCCAGAAAATATGTCAGCAGAATCTATTGCCGAGGAGATAGTGTCAAATTGCTACATCTCGAAGGACTTAGCGTCTGTGGGTCATTTGTTTGCAAATACATTATCATGAAGTAGGAGAGTCTGTGACAAAATTTTAAAATGCAATTGAAACAAAAACTTCGCAAATTTTGTAAGTTTAGATATGCGAGTTTCTAATAAAAGAAAAAAATTACAGATGGAAATGGGAGAACTGTAACTAAATAACGTGAAATATCACAACGCTAAAATAAAAAAAATCAGGTTCAGGAGACCAGAGAACAGCCACGAAGTCGGCAGAAGGAGGAAGCGGCGCACCCTAAAGTCGGAAAGGGAAGCCGCCGCGTCGGCAGCACGGAGTGTCTCCTCCAGGAGCGGCCTTAGGATCGTGGGCGGCGGCCCGCGGAGTACAATTGATCACATTAAGTACAATTGAGACACAAATAAACGTGCCAAAAGATCTGCGAGTTTCTCATAAAAGAATAAAAAAGCCCAGATTAAAATGGAAGAAACACAAATAAAGTACGCGAAATAACACATAACGGTTAATGAATGAAAGCAGATTCTGAAGAGCAGAGTACCACCACGAAGATAGCAGAATGTACTACCAAAGAGGAAGCTGTGTACCCCAAGAACGGAAAGACAAGTCGCCGCGTCCGCAGCGCCGAGCGGTAATCCGCGGAGTACAATTTTCAATTGTTCACTAAGTACAATTGAAACTAAAACAAACGTGCCCAAAGATCTGCATGTTTCTCACAAAAGAAGGAAAAATCGCGGATGGAAATTAAAGAAATGCTAATAAAGTACGCGAAATAACACATAACGGGCAATGTATGAAAGCAGGTCTGGGATACCAGACAAACTCCGCTAATCAGTAGAATCTACCGCCGAGGAAGAAACGGTGTACCCCAAGGACAGAAAGAAAAGCCGCCACGACTGCAGCGCGAAGTGCCTTCATCGAGAGCGGCCGCAGGAGCATTGGTGATGGCCCGCGAAGTACAATTAAGTACAATTGAAACAAAATCAAAGTGTCCAAAGATCAGCGAGTTTCTCAAAAAAGAAGAAATGGGAGGGAAAAGAAGAAATGGGAGAAATGGAAATAGGAGAAAGGCAAATAAAGTACGCGAAAGAACACATAACAGTTAATGAAGGAAAGCAGGCTCCAAAGAGCAAAGTACCTCCGCGAAGACGGCAGAATGTATTGCCGAGGAGGAAGCGGCGTACCTCAAGGACAGAAAGAGAAGCCGCTGAGTCAGTGAGAAGCGCGGAGTGCCTTCACCGGGAGCGGCCTCAGGATCATTGCCGGTGGCCCTCAGAGTACAATTGATTACATTAAATACAAATGTGAGAAAAATAAACGTGCCCAAAGATCTGCGAGCTTCTCACAAAGGAAGAAAAACAAACAGATGGAAATGTAAGAAATACAAATAAAGTACACGAAATAACTCATAACGGCCAATATAGGAAAGCAGGTCTGAGAGAGCAGACAAAATCCGCTAAGTCAGTAAAAACTACCGCCGAGGAAGAAACGGTGTACCCCAAGGACGGAAAGAGAAGTCGCCGCGTCCGCAACGCGAAATGCCATCACCAGAAGCGGCCTTAGGAGTACTGCCCGCGGAGTACAATTAAGTACAATTGAAACAAAGTCAAATGTATCCAAAGATTTGAGAGTTTCTCACAAAAGAAGAAGAAATCTCAGATGGAAACGGGAGAAATGCAAATAAAGTACGCGAAAGAAGACATAATAGTTAATGTAGGAAAACAGGCATCGAGGAGCAAAGTACCTCCGCGAAGACGGCCGAATGTATTTCCGAGGAGGAAGCGGTGTACCCCAAGGACGGAAAGAGAAGTCACCGCGTCCGCGGCGCCGACTGCCTTCAGCGGGAGCGGCTGCGGGAGCGCGGGCGGCGGTCCGCGGAGGCCGCGGCAGGCAGGTGGCCGACCCGCGCCGTAATCAAGTTGTGCGCCGCTGTCAGCGCTCGATAAATCTCCGCGATCGCCGCGGACGTAAATATCGCGACTGATCGCTGACACGGCCGCCCGCGCGCTGGCCGCGACGTAGGTGATGGCGGCGGTTGGGCGCGCTCGGCTCTCGCAGAGTTATTTCTCTCGGCCTCCGAACACTCATCCCGCTGTCTCATAAGATGGAAATTCTACAGATTGCTTTAAATTTTGTTGGTTTGAAGTCACGACAACGCATAGTTAGGTCTATCGATGTCGTACGTCAGCCAATGGATATTGATGACTTCGTTTCCACTCGTTCAACATCCTTATCATTTTCTCGTGACTCTCTTTGATGCAAGTGTGACTATTCTTTTTTATTATTTAATATTGTTGTTCTTACACTTCCACTGTCTTAACTTGTTCCTCAAAGTTTTCCGGAACTATTTTTCACCCCATCGTACGTCGCCGTGAATTATTTACATCCACCTTTCTCTCTTTCTACAAAGTTTCTGGCCCCTTACTATCTTTCGAATATATAGTCGTATAAATACTATATTTTACAATTAAACTGTTACATGATTATTATTTTACACCGAATTTCTCCGTTCTATTTTCTACAATACCTATAAATGAAAAAATATCCAAACATTGGATTTGCATTTTTGCATTATTATCGACGCGTTTTACATAATATTCTGGTCAAATAATGGCATCTACAAATAGTCACCACCATCCCATGGCAATGGAGCCTACACCGATCGGGGGTGAGCCGTCGGTCGCATCCGACAGCCGGCGGGCCGGTAAGCGCGCCCGCCGGGGCGGCCGCCAGCCCGCTAACAAGCTAATAGCCGTTAATGATCGGGTGGTCGCCTTGACAGATGGACGGTAATTCTAGATGCAGACAATCCGTGATGGCAGGTTGCGATTTCGCCGGGCGGCTTATCGCGACCGCATCTGAAGCGACCGCCGGGCCACCCAGGTCTCGAGCGGGGCGCGGGGCACGGTGGAGAGCGCGGGGGCGAGGCAGCGCTTATGAAATTGTGTTAAGCGGGGAAACGGACGCGACCGTGTGCACTGTCTCGCGGCTGCTACATTGCCCATAAATATTGTATGTGCGCTCAAGTCGGCTCGCACACGGCATAATAAATGGAGGCGGGGGTTAAGTATGGGCTTGCGAGAAGCGGACGCCACTCGCCGCCTACAGAGCGCGCGCCGGAGCCTTGAGCGCGCCGCGGCACCGCACCACATCCCGCGCCACGTCCCGCACCACGTCTCGCGCCACGCCCCGAGCCACATCCCACGCCACATCCGCCCACATCCCCCCCCCCCAGTCCCGCGCCACGTCCCGCGCCACATACCTTGCCACATCCCGCGCCACGTCCAGACGGCACACCACCTCCAAAACGCTGGGGGGTTCAAATTATAACCGAAGTGCAAAGAAACTGTTTAAAAGCACACCCAAAACATTCATGGGCCTTGGGCCAAATAGAGAGCCCTCGCCCGGTCGATAGCCGTCATCCGGCGAGTTAACTCGATTGATTGATTGTTAGTGATTCCAAGCGCGTCAACTTCTAGAGTCATTACTCCTGTAAGTGTAGGGCATGTTTTTTATCGGAAGTTGGTGTTCTTCCCTCACTGGATAGCGAGTTCCGGTGCCGACGTACCGTCGGCTAGCGGGTTTTCCCCCTCAAACAAGTATCTCTCACCAGCAGGGCACCGCTCGAACCGCGACAAGCTCTAAGCTCCTGACCGGCCTACCGGCAAGTGGGGTAATGTAGTGCATGTTAGTGTTGAAGGGACGAGGATAGAACAAGGAAGAGGTAGAAAAGTGCGATCAATGGCCCGTTTGTTAGGGTAGGTACCTCTGCGGCAATCCCCTGGTGTTGATCGGAGAAACCACGGAAAACTACCGATTACAGCAGCCGGTTGGTAGAAGTCTCCTCCAAACAACGACTGAATTCGACCTATCTATGTAGCTCGTGCCGAAAATCCTACCACCTTTGGGACTCGAACATACGATCTCACGGTCAGAGGGACTGTAGTGACATCAGTTGATGCCCTAAGCCATCTCTCGCGGTCCAAGACTCTCGTGAGCGCGGATCAGATCATAACACGACGTGCGTGGAATGAAACCGTTTAAAGCGCACACCTAAATAATACATTCATACGGGCCTTGGACCGAAATGAGAGCCCTCGCCCGGTCGATAGCAGTCATCCGACGAGTAAACTCGATATCGGGATAAATTATCGAGTATGAAGACTGTTGGATTTAATCTGCATATATGGTGCCCGCGGGCCGTCATGTGGAGCAGTGACTTAAAGGTATCATTACAAGCGGTCTGGGTTCTTTAGTCACAATATTTAAATATTAATAGACTGTTCATGCCGGACTGCGTTGTCCTCGCCGGGGAGCCTCCAGGGATGGAGCCCCGTCCTCGCCCTCATTGCCCAGAGGAAGACATCAGCGTAGACGCGCGCTATCACGACGAATTGCCTTGGTGATTTATTTTCCCGCCGAGGGGTACGCAATTTTCTTATTTCAAGTGTCGCCTTTAATATGTTAACACGCTAATTAACATTGAACGTCAAATTGCTGGTTTATGTACAGTTGTGTCGAAGAGTTTCAGAACAAATGATGATCATAACTAAGTTATATAAGTTTTATTGGTTTCAATTTTTAAATATTATCTGCATTGCAGCATGATTGTTCATTTAGTGATGAGATGTTCTTTTTCAATTAAACTATACGTTATTCTAATATTTCAATTTAACGTTAGAAATAAGGAAGATGTGACAGAGAAATTAAAATAAGTAATAACGGATTAAATAATCATAAATCGAAAAACAATTAGGTACTTTACTCATTCAAGAAAATTTATTTGTCTTAGAATTACTCGAATAAAGCTTTTATCATATATTACGGAAGTAAAGTACTTATATTTGATTTGATAGTTTCATTCACATGATATTATTCCTATAAGAGTAATGTTTGATTTTAAAAAATGCCTACTTCTGTCATTAGTTCGTGAGAAAGGACGATCTACATGCAAGATAATTCCTAATATTATGAAAACCATTCAGGAAGATAAAGAAGAAATGAATTCACAATTTACATTTCTGATGAATGTCAGTACAGATACTGCAGTAAAGATAACATATTCTTTCTAGCAGAGAAGTAAGTTGAACCTTCAATTCCCTCCAAAGATTGAAATAAAAAAATTAATATGACGCTAAACTTCCAACTTAAGAATAGAATTTTTTTCGACAGATACAATACAACTTTTACAGTAATTACTTAGAAACCTGGAAATCGTAAGATGTAACTAAAATAATTTCATTGATCATAAATAAAATTATTTTCATACCAATTTTCGGCCTTAAAACTGACGATTAAGTGTGTAACGCTGTAAATTCTATGCAATGCCGGAAAAATTGATATGGACAGATAACTAGCTCTTTAAATATTTTGCCAATCAATCATCGATACACGATTGGTGCCAACAGCGCCTGTTTGACAGCAACCCGCTTTGTAAAACGTATATTCCAACGTAATATACTACCTTAAGAGCAGCTGCCCTTCTTCATAGAAAGCTGAAGAACATAAAGAAATTTTTCGAATTCCAGGTGCCAATTTTCATTTTTTAAGCCGTCATTACAATATTATTACTAGGAGCTAGATAGTTTTATTTGATTTTTTTCTTTCGAATATTTACAATGACATAAACAGACATCGAAAATCGCACGTGGTTCTGTTACCAAGCACAACCTTCGTCTGTAAATATTTACGACTTGTCGTAGAAGTCAAACTCACGATGTTAATCCCGGAATGCCAAGAGGAGGCTGCGTATGGTCCTACTATTGCTTCACGGCCGACACCCGTCGGAGAAAGTGACGAGACTGGTTGCTCCGGGAAACAAAGTCGACTTCATAACAATGGAGTAGCCAACCGACTGACCGACAACAAATACGTCCTTAGATTTGCACCCGGCGCGCATATATCTTGGATAACGAGGGATTTGACAATGGTCGACCTCTTTTACCGCCGTTATATATCACGCGACCCGGTTACGAACCCGCGACCCCGCACCGTACGGAGAACACCGTCCGCGGGTAACGCGATGTTGTATCGCGATAATCATCGGGGCTGATAATTTACGAGCGAGAGCGCAGGCGGGTCGGCTGCCGCTAGACAAATGAGACCAAATGCGTTGGCTCGCGCCGCGGGAGGCGTCGGCGGGAAAAGGGGAGGGGTGCACGGGAAGGGGGCGGTAACGGGGGAGGAAATTGTGTCACTCGCAAACGATGAGAGGCCTAATAGGTTTGGGTGTGTTAGACCGAAATGGCGGAGAAGATGGGAATAGTGCGGAAACATATAAAGAAAAGGATTGGTGGTTATGTCGAAAAATTGAGTCTGGGGATTTCCAATTAAAATTGTAACGGCAACGGTAGATGGAGATGAGGAAAGCAGAGAGAAATATATGTTTGATGACCTACACGACCCAACGGTACGATTGGAGATGAGTAGGTGAATATGATGATGTCCCTGTAATATTGTACAGTCCCAGTTTACAAAGTGCTACAGGAAGCCTGCTGACTATAAACATGACAAAATATCGGCTGATGACATAAAAGAGACACTAGTTAACGGGAAGTGAAGATATTCAAGGTCAGATGAACTATTAAAATGTTGTAAATGAAAGTTTGACGCTTTTTCTCATAATAAGGATCGTCACAATCAAAACAATAGTTGATAAAATAAAAGTGTGGAAGGAGGAAACTGTGATAGTGTGACAGGAGAACCAACGAATGCTAAGCCCAATCATGTACGTCGATGCGATCTTCTGTCACAACTGCGGGCGACCAGGTATCAGATTAACATAAGAAAAACAAAACAGAAAGGACCAGCAAGGGTGATTGGGAAAGCAAGATAAGCCACTTAGGGCCAATGTGAGAAGTTGGTTGGTTGGTTGTTAGTGATTCCGGACGCGTCAACTACCGAGGTCAAGGGTCCCGTAAGTATAGCGCATTCTTTTTCTCGCGGAAGTAGCGGTTATCTTTCCCCTCTAAATGGTGAGATCCACCGCGAGATCGGTTAGTGGGATTTCCATCAAACAGGTATCTCCCATCAGCGGGACACCGCCCCAGCTGGGACAAGCTCTAAGCTCCCGACCGGCCTCTCGGCACGTATGATAGTGTAGTGTATGTTAGTGTAAGTGTGTGTAAGGCGGTGAGGATAAGTCAACGAAGAGGAAGGAAAGATCGCGCACGGGCCGTGGCCCGTTTGTTAGAGCACTGCTCCGGTATTTACTTGGTATTGATCGTTGAAACCACGGAAAACTACCGATCAGAGTTGCCGACCTCCTCCAAACAGCGATTGAATTCGACCGAGCTATCTAGTGAGGGTCGAAAATTCTCCCCCGTTGGGAGTGGAATCCTAGAACTTCCCGGCCTGAGGACCTGCAGTGACATCATTGATGCACTGAGCCACCTCTCCCGGTCCAATGTGAAAGGCCGCAGCAGCTACGGGGCCGGAGGGGGAGCGGACAGGTTGCGGCGTGCGCTGTTATTTATCTGGCGGACGAGGGCGCGTGCTGACCATTGTCTCCGCCGGCGGCGTGGCGCCCGGGCGCGCCCTGCGGCGAACTTGGCCCCCGGGTCGCGACCTCGCCCCATGCCTCCATCTCTTTCACTCAGTCGCACGCTACAGTGGCCAGCGTTCCTGAGGCCCGATTTAACATCTTGCGGACCGAAGACTGAAATTTCCGTCTTTTGTCGCCCAACCACGCGCGGAGATTTCCGTTTTAGCACGCTACTCATTTGCGAGACATCTATTATTGTTTTGTTTTTTTAACTATGTCTCAAATGAATTGACACTACCGCTTCTAGACCCTTTCATTGTCTCCCAATCCCACGTTCACCTACATCAATAATTTTCAGCGCATAGCGGTCGCCCATTGTCGTTGCCCATTGTCGTCCCGTCCGTGCGCGCACATTGTTGTAGACATCTGATAGTATGTATTTGCAATTTTTAGTCCTAAACCATTGTTATGTTGCTAAATTATACCACTAAAGTGCTCCAAAACGCTAAACGTTGGATATTTCAGCATAATTTTTCAAGATGTAGTAGAAAACTGCTAGATCTTAGCAACATGTGCCCAGTCAACTTCAGTTATATTCCGAGATTTATATTCGTAAAAGAATATTTGAGATAAGAAAAAATCTCGAAATTGACTGTTCCATTTTTGGAACAGTGGGGTCATATTGGATATACAATTTTGCGGTGCGGTGAATAAAGTTACATTTACATTTATTTGAACTGCTATTGGGTATGACCCGGTGGCTGTTAAATAACAATAATAAATTAATTTTTAAATTTAATATTTCCTCTGCCCGTTTAATATAATTAAATATTAATTCAATGTAACCCGTTCCAAATTTATAAAAGAATATGGGCGCCAGGAAAAGATTACATTAATTCAATTATTAAAATTAATTTTCAACTGCTATTTCCAATAAATTAATATCCGGCTAACTGGGTCGATGGGTCTTATAAGAAATAATCGCTATTGACTACTAATAGCCGATTATTCGATCTGCCATCTGTACAGAGAGGCGGTGGAATCTGAAAAGCAACATTTCTAGCTACTCATTTGCTGGAATTGGCTAAATGAAAATCATCTTTTCTATTCACAGAAACTTGCAAGTTTATTTAATGTTAATGGAATTTTAACAATACGAAACGTACTTTCGGTCATGACCTGTTTCAAAACTTACACTGCAGTACCCGTCTCACGCGTTCTTGGCCGATGTCGCCGCGTAGAACCATTTCCAATTTTTCCCGGTGTCGATGGCTCTAGGTCCAAATACCTTCTTTTCTTCCGTTCTGGCACAAGTGTACTCAAGTCACTGATCCTCACCGCCTCATAAGTTGATAAGACTTAATTAATTTTCCTTTTAAAAGTTCTTTCTACGCGTATACTTAAAATATTAAAGTTCAGCAAAGTATTGTGACGTACTAGGATGAAAAACACAGACGACTGTTCTGATTGATATTTACAATATATTTACAGTATATTTACAATTAATGTACAAAGATTACAATACAAAAATCTAACCCCTTGGCAACCTTTGAGTTCTCTTAGCCGCGAAACCCCGCGACCGTCCCTAGGCCTCGCCCAGAACCACTGTTTCGAAAGCAGCAAAAAGCAACGCGAGGTGCGAAGCTGTCAGACATAGAGTCCCGTAACTATACCAGTTACATGGCCTGTCGCCAAACCGATCTTCGACCCGAAGATCACGTGCAATGATAGCACTGGAGATACCTCTCGTCTTTCGACACCCAGCGTATCCCGCGAGGCGCCTGTCGGCGCGGCCTTAAATATCCGTTGGCTCGCCCCCACCCTACAAGCAGCGGGCGTCATACGGCTCGCTGGCCAGCCCTTCCAGGGCTGCAACCGACATCTCTTAGCCTCGCATCCGCGCGCGTCCCTTTCAGGGAATTTCCAGCCTGGATTCCTACGGGTTTTCCAGCCGGCGCGGCGAGGCGCCGCCGCTTTACACCCCCATTTTGCATCCGGCTTAGAGCGGGTTTCCCCAAGCGGCCCGGTTTCCAATTCCAATTTCCGCACATTACATCAATATTCTAAGTCCGACAACCATACGCTCCAAAGTAGATGTTCACAATTCCCAAACTCCCAACATCAATTATCTACACACGATCCGCACAGCACCACGGCATAAGTCGGAATGCATCCATATTCCCCTCTTTCAGCCCTTCAAAACTCGGTCCATACTTTCTACTGTTTCTTGTCAGAAAAAATTTGACCCGCTTCCGTCGAAATACATTGTCATTCCATGCCTAGCCAATCCCTCAATTACTTACAAATTCAACTAACAGCGCCCCAGACTGTCATTGCTTTCTCGGCCAATTCCCAAGCAGTTTGCTTTATCAACTAGCCGCGCCCCGTGGTTCAAAGCAATGACGTTTGTTGACTTGACGACAACTCGTCCACCGTCGCTATGCCGCCATATTTACATATGTTTATCCTTACCATTCACCCTGTTTACAATAAATGTGACGCAATACAATGTCCCACATATTGGTATGTCACAATATTAATAATAACAATAATAATAAAGGAGTACAGTACAACTCGAAGATGCAATAAACATACTATCACTAATATTAAGTATCATAATAATTATTTCAACTCTGTCATGATATCCAATAATTATATGTTGGTGATGCTAAAATTTAATACAAGCTACATAACTATAGACTAAATTAGATTTTTTTAATTCATTGATCGCGTTCACTACATTTAACTGCACTGCACTACACGACACTACACTGTTTTTGCTTTGAATTACACTGACCAGCACTTCACAGCACTTACTCATTTAATTTCTATTACTCTCATATTGTTCTAACTTATTTCTAAAACTTCGGACACTTGTTAGAGAAAAAGCTTTGAAAATTGCTGCGGTTAAACTGTTCCAATCTTTAATTGTTCTGTTACAAAAGGAAAATTCCCAATATCTGAATTTTGTTTCCTTGTTCAATTTTTGTGAATATGATCGCTTCGGCCGAAATAATTTGTTTTTTCTAGTCTAACCTGAATTTCCTTCCAAGCTGGTTGACCTACGTACGATGTATAAAGAGCGCAAAGCCTCGCCCTTGTTCTTCTCGTTTCCAGAGATTCCCATGACTTTTTTATTGCGTTAGTTCTATAGGCAAACTTATTCGCTTTCCTCTGTATTCTATCTAGAAAAACCGGGAAAACCCGGTGCGATTTTCTGTATGGATCCCAACATGCCACTCCGTATTCCATGAGAGGGCGAACCAGCGAAAGATATGCTAATTCTTTTGCGTTTGCAGAACTTTTTCTTTAGAATTCGCATTACAATATGCATGGAATTCCACGTTTTTCTTACTACCTGGTTTATATGCTTCTCCCACCCTAATTTACTATCTAGATGAATGCCTAAATACTTGCATGATGAGACTCTTGGGATGACGACCTCACCTAAACGATAGTCTGGTTCCTCATAATTTCGTCCCCGCTCGAACGTAATTGTTTTGCTTTTCGATCCGTTAATTCCCATGTGAATTTTTTCAGCCCCATCACGTAAATGTTCTAAATCCTGCTGTAATATTTGTTCGTCAGCGCTACCTTTGATTTTTCGGTATATAACACAATGCAAATAAACGCACCTTTGATTGTATGTTAACATATTTTACGTTCGCTAAAAAAGTAATGGCTCTAAAACACTTCCCTGTGGAACCCCTGAAGTAACAATACCCATAGTCGAAAACTGAGTGCCAATTCGAACTTTTTGTTTCCTGTCTCTAATAAATTCGCTTACAACACTAGCATCAATTCCTGAAGTTAATAATTTCTTGATAAGTATATTATGCGGTACTACGTCGAATGCTTTCGCAAAGACGATTAAGATTGCATCCACCCGCCCACCCGCGTCAACTTCGTCAGCTAGATCTTGAAAATGAGAAACGATTTGGATTTCGTACGAATATTTACTTCTAGTCTATTATTGAACGCTATTATCTGAACACTCGCATGTCCATGAAACACCGCGTGAAAATGGCCGAGAACTGGGTTAGTGTTGCGTCCCGACGTGACGGTTCGCAATATCTAAACGCGTTACATTTTCAGGGATGTTTTCGGGAGTTATAGCCAGCAAGCGCGTGCGCACAGCGGCTTCTGGAGCGCGACTCCCAAAACGTTCATCAAAATAAAGCGTGGTAAGTCGATTCTAAGCCGACCTGGTTGGTCGAGGTGGCTGAGAGCGTTTACTGACTCAGCACTTCGGTCCTAAAGGTCGCAGGTTCGAGTCCCGCCTTGGGTATGGTTGTTTATCCCTCGTCTCTTATGTGTAAGTTGTCGCGGAGGGCATCGCGTTCTCCCCCCCTCCACCATCTCCATCAAGACTCCTGCTGCAGAGGACAGCGTTCGTAATACCCGACTAAAACGCTTCCTCCTCAGGGAGCAGTTTTGGGAGTTTAGCGAGCAAGTATACGCGTACAGAGGCTTCGGGAGCTCGTCTCCCTAAAAGTTTTTCAAAAGCGTGTTAATTGGAGTCCAAACCGTCCTGAATGGCTGAGGTGGCTAAGAGTGTGTATCGAATCAGCGGTTTGGTGAGAAGGGTCACGAGTTCGAGTCCAGCCTTTTTTTTAAATTTGTTGCGTCTACTTTAACGCAACGCGTCTCCAAACCCCTTGTTTAAGATTTGAGTTTGCCCTTTGTCTCTCATGTATGTGTTATCGCGGGGGGCCTTGCGTTCTGCTGGCCCCAGATTAGAGGCGCATTTGCAAAAACGCTCAAACATTTTCTTAAGAACTACACATTTTCATTGAAAATTTGTATAAAGAACCAATTTATACTCTTTTATAAAATGTTAAATGTCCTATTTGAATTATATTATTAAGGGACCTAAAAATTGAACATTTAAAAAAATGGCTTTTTAAGCGCCGATAGGTAGCAGCTGGGTAGTTGGTAGGGCAATACGGAACAAACTAATCTAAACTGAAGAGATTAGAAACCTATCTGATAAGAGTGTTTGTTCCATTTTGTAGGACCATTGGTTTTGCTGTAGCTTTACATAACTTATTCTATACTATTTATGGTAGTTTGAAAGAAAAAAAGAATCTTTTGTTACGCTTTCTCCCGTAACATTTTCTCAGAGACACGTTAATTGATGTCATCCTATGTTCATTCACGACAAACAAAATATTACAACAAATATAAGTTCTATTCATTAAGTTTAATTCGAAAGTGATATTGTAAAATTATTCCAAAAAATATATACACTTAACAAAAAAATTGAATAATTTCTTCCTTCCCATTGCATTACAAATTTTAATCTCGCGTTTGAATGCATTACATTAACTTCGTAAATAACATTGATTCTTAAACTTAAAAAAGAGTTGAAGCTTCAAAGTTTATGTTTCCGTCGCATTCATTTTAATTTACTTCCTAACAGAAAATCAAACAGTAAACACCCACTCTTACGAAAAAGAATGATCCTTAATACCAATAGTTAGATTCGTGAAGAGATGGATATTTAATCAATATTCTTTTCGCGGCTGTCAAAAATAATGCATGCATTATGTATTCCTCTTTCGAGAGCCTTGAGGCACTTTGTAATTCCCAGTTTGGGTACTCTAACACCTGCTGCCTGGTCCGTCATAAGCATACAGCCAAGGCACTTAAATTTTATAACTTAATTAAAAACAAACATGTGGGCGGGGAAGGAAAGAGTCGGCAGGGCAGTGGAAGTCGGCGCGCAGAGTGTTTGAACGCCGCCGAAACTGGTAATTACGGGTGGAACTTGCCTCGCCCGGTGCCGAGAGCCACAATATCAAAATTGCAGAATCTGTTACCCAGTTCTCTTATAGATAGATACCAAACTTTGTGAAAGGAGTTTAGTTTGTCACAAAGTCAATAAACTTTCTTTGTTCTCATATTAAGAAATGTTGTCGACTAGAGTACCCGTGCGAAAACTCTCGCATGCTAATCATCATCTTTTCCTTATTCTTCCATTTCCATATTAAGGTCGTATCCTTTTCTTCAAGTCCCCCTTATCCTTCGTCACTTGTTCTATAAGTCTCCTTGTAATTGAACTAACTGAACGTATTTCACCGTAACAGTACAATACACTCTTGTCAATACCAACTATTCTTATTTAGCTTTATTGCCGTACAAAGAGGCTCACCCGAGCAATGCAATTGTGTAGAATTTCAAGTAATTAGATTGATTTCCCATACAATTGCAGATTTTGAATGTCTCTGAACAAATGGGGTAGATTCGAGAAGCACAGAACCAGCAAAAATGTAATAGGATGTCCAAGAATATGTCAGATTACGGTGTGAAGAAGTCTTGGATTTCGGTGTGAGTATCGTGTCTTTGACGTTTTAAGTTCGAGGAACGCTTTTTTGTAGTTATGTAATTATATAGATTTGAACAACGTTGCTCGAGTGTTGCGAATTTTATCTAACATTAAAATGTAGATGCTTTATTAACAAATCCATCATATTTTTAGCCATTCGTCAATTCTCCGTAAAAATTTTCTTTCTTTTGAGACCTTATTTATGACGATTAGTTTCGAGTGAGAGCCGCAAAACTGATCTATACTACTGAAATAATATAGAAGAGGATGTTTCAAATTTTTGGTAAAGAAACTTTTTTTATTTTATTTTTTTTATTTTTTCATTTTCGTTCCTTACTGCGAATTTTGAAATCAATGAAGATTAGAAAAAACATGACACGGGTAATATTGTTCAATTGTATTTTATATAGTCTTTTCTGGTTATCACTGTAGATAAAATGTAATAGTATAATTTTCTTTGTGATTGTCAGTTTAATTATCAAATTTCTCTAATATTATTACTGGTAATCATCTTTTTACTAAGTTGTTGCATTTTGAGAACTCAACCATTGTTGTAGGTGACTCAACTTATTTATGTAAATTATAAAATTCTTAAATTAGAGTAAGAGAACATAATTAAACTTTGTACATACAGGAACTTTACATAAGACATTGAGACTCGCAGTGGTTCCTTGATACCCTAGTTGTCCAGTCCGCTAGGGTCACGTAACGCTTCTCATGTGCAGCTTACATAATTATGTTTAAACAAATTGTGACAAAAGTACAGTATTTTAAAAGCGTTCGTGTGTGTATTAACAAAGTTGAGTACCATTTTGTAAATTTAATTGTTCGCAGTAAATAAGGACTTGCACCAGTCTAATTGCATTCCACGTTCAAAAATGCTTACAGGAATGCAAGGAATCGTTATTCTTTAATAACTATTTAATACCGAACGACAATGTAAGGTTTTAGAGAGAATAATGCAGGCCTGAAAATGGAGAGAAGCGTATTCCCGAAATGTTATAGTAGTATCAGAAATCTTGTGTTAAGACGACTAATTGTCAAATTGATGGACTGAAATGTTATTATGTAAAATGCATGAATGTACGAAGTTTTATTATGTGCTGTTATGTTAATTTACGTAAATATGTTGACTCACGTATAATAATGGTTATAGTGCTGAAAATGCTATTGTAAGAAGTTGATTGTCAATAATACTATTGGATTAATTAATATATTTAAAAAGTGAAAGTGTTGAACATAGAAGTCAACAAACATCTGAGTATCCTTGTTGAGGAATATTCTATACTTCCACATTCCTAGATAGATAAAAATAATGTAAAACAAAGAACATTGATTTTAAGTAATTTTTGTTAGAAATATGAAACTCAGAAGCTTTTGCCCCCAATTTCTAAGCAAGTTTTGTGGTTCATAAGATTAGAGAATGAATGGATTTCCACAATGTGTAATTTTATGATGTACATTTTTAAACTACAACCATTATATATAAAAAGAATTACTTTTCAATTTTCCTCATGGGGACACGTTTATTCACATGGGGTAATGAATTTCAGTATAAAAGCTTATCATAAATTTTAAGGTAAAAGATTTAAGATAAATCGTTTCGATTGCAGAGCAATCCAACAGAAGAAACTACTGACTTGGAATATTTACCGATATAACAGATTTGCATATGCATATGTCGGGAAAAATCAAAGGAAATGACGCAAAACGTACATGACGAACAGAGAATCGAAATTAAATTGCTTAAGCAAAGAAAGCATAAGAACGTCTACACTGAATCAGAATTCCTACAATTCCCACAAAAAATTGCTTAAGCTGAAAACAATTCACTATATTAGAGTTCAAATAAAAAGAAGAACGTGTGATTTTCAAAGTTAGAAGTTCGGCAAATCTAAGAGAAAGTGCGACGACCTTACACAATGCCAATATCGTCACAATATAGCAGTTCCTAATACATGCCTCGTCCATAATTTCCCGAGTTGTTTGTTAATCCCATCATAAACTTATTTAACGCATTTAAATCCCGGGATACGCGCCACGTAAGTTCTGCGTGCAGTGGATTAACGCTTTCTACGTCAGAGCGAGATATTTTGTTGATTTACTCAAGATCATAAGTAACCCTCTAAACTTCTACTCAGAAGCCACATGGCGCACATGAAAAGAAAGCGCTAGGACGTTGCGTCATAGAGAATTGCTTCACAGCTGTTCAGAAAAATGAAATATTTAAAAAAAAATTTGAATCAAATTTTATAGAGTAGTGCAAATAATTTGAATCAACTGAAATATCTAGGGAATAAAATACAAATTCATTAATCTAATTACTAACTGCACGAGGAGATTTTCTCATTATAAAAACGGTAACCGTGAAGCTCAGCTATTGAGATGAAGACGAATCTTTTGGAATGTCCTAATATGCTGTTGCATTAACGATAACTATAAGATTTTCTTGTACATCCTTTTACATCAATGTAGTACATAATATCGTTGCTTCAAAGATAAATAATCTGCAAGATGTTTTGTGTTGAAAAGTGTCATACTGTGTTGTGTTTATTTAATGTCTGTTAATTACTTTTAAAACATACTTTTATACAATGGAGACAATAAACAAAATCTATTCCTTTACGAAAGCATTTAATTGATTGCATTGCATATCAATTTCTATGAATTAATTTTTCACGAATTAGTCATTAATATTCTTAAGTCTTTCGCGAAATTTACTCATTCATTTTTCACTTCTGAAAAAGAAAATATCTATCTTTCCTGCAAAAAAAAGTTCAGAATGTTTGAACGTGCAAACGAGATTATTGGACAAGTTTCTAACTAGATACGCTGCACTCGGCCATTTCCCTGTCACGACGACATATTTTCACTTAAGTGCAGAACCATTTATCTGTTTATAGTCGGGCACGCCACGCCTTGTAACCGCACGTCTAAGTGTGAATAGACCAGAAAGATCTAGGAATGTACGGCCTAATAAAAGAGAAGTTTAGAGATATGACTGTTGGTACTGCTTAACTATCTAGTTTCTCTCTCTCGAAATAGCGTACAGAAAGAAATCTAGGCAAGCGAGATGAAGAGTACTTACCTCACGAAATTGTGTAGTCGTTAGAGGAGATAACTGATGTAGTTGATAAGATTCTGCACTCAGCGAACTTCATCCAGTGGTTCTGCAAGTACAGAAATTCAAATGATAGCAACTGCTCCTAATCAAGTTTATTTTAAAAAGTAATCATAGTATTACAAATTAAAATCCTGATACGCTTTGACGAAAGTGTATGACCTCTTTTGAAAATGAAATGAGCAAAAATATAAGCAACTGGATGTTTTACTTCGCGTGAAAGTTCTACTTTAACAATAAAGTCAATAACTTTCTCTTATCATTATAGGTAAATAATTAATAATTGTTTCGTAAAACAGTATTTTTCTCATTGACTACTTTATATTCAGCATTACTTTCAATTCAGCTATTCTTTAGAAATCAAGTATAAATACAGGTACCTCTGTATACCATTCTGTATTGATCAACCAAAATCTCTAGTGTAAAATATTTAAAATAAATTTGCTGATATTTTGAAACAAAGAACTTTAATTTTGTATGCTTTAATACTCTGTAAAAAAAAATTGGGAATGATTGTCCTTCTGAAATTATCATCAAGAATAATAGGAAATTTTTTTTTTTTAAATTTATTTAGTTTATTTTATACCACATTATTACTTCATTTTTTCTCATAGACAAATATCAACCGTTATAAAAGTACGAATAATATTTTTCACTCCAAACATCAAATTTAACCAACGAGAATTTAGTCAGATTTGCATGGTTCCTAGTAAAAATTGGGTGAAGGAAAATCCATTTATTCTGATTTGATATTCGAGGACTTAACAGGCGAAACACTGTTAATGAAGTTCTAAAAAATAAGCGTGTTTGAATTCACGTCTTAGTAGACTAATGCAACCTGATACATCATGAGGTCTTCAATAGTTTATCGAATTAAAAATTTGCAGACATTAATTGAGGCAACCACGTGACCGTGTGAACGGCGACAGACACTGCCGCCACAGTTGAGAACAAATTCCATTTACCCTGATCATGTGACAAATATTGTGCGATGCGTCCTACGTGGATACTCTTACTAATTCTGCTGGAATACGTTTTCCAAAATACTAACACTAACGTAACAGAATGATTGATTGATTGATTAGTGATTCCGTGCGCGCAACTGCTAAGGTCATTAGTCCGTAAGTCTAGTGCATGTTGTTTCTTTCGGGAGGTGGTAATGACCTTCTCCCCTTGGTTGGTGAGATCCGGAGCTACCTGTCCACCAGCAGGGTTCTCCTCAACCAGATACCTCCCACCAGCACAGCCGGGACAAGCTCAAACCTCCCGATTGGTCTACCGGCATAAGTAGTAAGTGTATTTCAGTAAGGAATGAGGCCAGGAATTCGGCAGGCATTGATAGGAGAAACTACGGAAAACTACCGATCAGAGGAGCCGTCCGCTAGAATTCTCCTCCAAACAGCAGCTGAATGCGACCTCGCCATTTAGCTGATGATGAAACTCCTACCAGCGTCGGAACTCAAACCTAGGGCCTCCCGGTGAGAGGCACTGCAGTGACATCAATTGAGCCATCCCTGCCAGTCTAACGTAACGGAGTTCGCGCACAGCTTCAAATGTGAGTTCATCTCGTATACGATACGATACGATATTGTGCTTCTCGCTGGGTAAAAACTCTAATTTTCATCGCACGTCCACGGTAGCTTCTGGAGATCAGCTTTCGAGTCGCGACGCAGTGCTACCCCACGCCTCTCGCGGCGCGCTACGGGCGGGGCGTGAGGGGCGTTTTCTCCCACGCGGCGGCGGCGGCGGCGGCGGCGGTGGCGGCGGCGGCGGCGGCGGAGGCGGGCGGCGGCAGCGTCGAGCAAAGCCGCAGCTTTTATTACCTTGTAAATCGCAAGTCCCGCTGGAAGCGTGCCCGGGGAAGCGGCGACTGCCTCCCTCCCCCCCCCCTGCCCGACCGCCAGTGTGCGAAGGATAAGAGGCCGTGTTGTCGCGTCTGCCTCCCAGCCGACTCCCTTTCTGTCTTTGTAGTATTTGAGAATGTTCCCTTCTCCAGCTTCCATGTTGCACACCTTTTCGTATTTAATATGTTTGGTTGCTCTCTTCATACTTCTGACACTCTCCTGTTCGTCGTCCGCGATTCGCGATATCGTGTATTGCAAATTGTACTTCCTCTCATTTCCACGCTTTGTACCTTCCTCCTCATGTTCAATTCCCAGTTCGTACTCGTCAAATTCATCCTCTTCATCTCATATCACTCTGCTCACTGCGTATTCAGTCTGAAAACACTTCCTTTCTTTAGTTATTAGTCATGGCACCTCTTATTTCAGTTTTTAGTTTCTTATTCCACCTCACCATCCTTTTAATCTTTTCTTTCCTTAAAAGTCTACACTATTTTTGACAGTACATTCTTCCTCTTATGAATTAAAAATTGCGAACAAAATGCGAATTGCTTTCAGTAATTCCGATCCAATAAAGTATTCGACCGTTCTTAGATAGCCTGTTTTGACAATGCAAAGTTATCGAAAAGGCTAACTTAAAAATCAGCGAAATTCAAATATTTTACAGTCCTACTTTTCGAATATTTTACAGTCCTACGGCACTTTGGTCACTATTTTTAATTCATCAGAGTTGTACTGTCAAAAATAGCATAGAATTTTAAGGAAAAAAATTAAAAGGATAGTGAGGTGAAATAAGAAACTAAAAACTGAAAAAAAGAGATTCCATGACTGAAAACTATAGATAAGGAAACATTAAAGAATGAATTATCAATGACACTAGTCATTAAAGTAGCTGTAGTCAAGTAATTATCCGTCATGTTAGAAATGCATAGAAATTAGAGATTAATTTTTGTACGTATTGTGAAATAATATTGTTGTTCTGATAATAGAATATACACATGGTGCATTAGGATGTATTAAGAAAATGACTCGGCAAATCACGGCAAAGTAATGTGTGGTATATGCTATACTTCGATTTATTTAAAGCTTCATCTGATAGATCATCAGCTGTAACGGTGTCATCCAATCGGGAGCTTACACTCACTATAGCGACGTCATTATGGTGTTGTTCAACCTCCCGATTGAACGACACCGTAACAGCTGATTTATATCTTTTGACCTTATGTTTAAATCCAAGTACGAATTCACATTTAAATTTTCCATCATCATCGCGACTATCATTAGCAACGTTCACCCACCATACTACTCGCTCCCATATTCACTAACATTATTGAGATTTTCCATCTCGACGTGTCCGTGGCCAGCGGTGTCGTGGTCGTAATCCGATCCCGTGCCCTGCGCGTCGACCTGGTGTCCGCGGCGCGGACCCTCCGACGGTAGCGATCACGCGGTGGCTTTACGGCGTTGTCTCGCGCGCCTTACGACTGCCCGGACAAGTGGGCGCGCGCCGCCCGCCCGACGTGACCCTGTCCACTAAAGGGATTACGGCCTCATTAAAGAGAGTGCGAGAAAGCTTGTGACATTGAAAGGAAGGGATACACGGTTATGAAATACTTTATTGACGGATGTGAAGTATAGTTTACTTACTAACCCCTCATGTAAGTATGTAATAAACAAAAATTAAATTCTTTTCTTTACTTTATTCTTCGTGTTTATTCTTCTGTTTCGAGTGTCAAAATTATTAACCGTTTTGGTTTGTAACATAATGTAATCTGTGCCTCCAAATTTGGATACGTATTTAAAAATAAATTGCAAAAGGCTTTATTAATTGCAGATGGCTTAAGTTAACAAATGTATTTCTTTGTAATTAATAAGAAAATTAAGTAGTGTCCCGCCTGTCCGATGGTTCATGGTGCTAGCTTTCCGCGGTGCGATCCCAGTCGAGGCAAAAATAGAGCTGTAGCCATCGTCTCAGTTTCAATAGCTGCTTGACGACAGAAAACTTTAGGGAGGCCAAGCATGCTAGAAACGGGGAAGGTAATACGTAACGTACGCCACATGATAGCCTCATCTCCAAGAATGGATAATAAATAAAAATATAGCCCACGCGTGGAACACCGCCAACTGGCAAAAGTCTGTTTAATTCGACCGTAAAATGTCAAATACATACTACGTGCAAATACCACTCATTACTCCCTAATTAAATTAGAAACGAATACAAGAGTACTTAAAGATCTTATTCATTTTCACGAGATGTACAGTTCTCATCAGTTTTGTAGAATATGTATTGATGTTTTTTAATTAAATTTTAACAAAGCAGGATTGTTTATCAATGTTTTAAAGTGAGAAAATTGACTAAGTAAGAAATAGGTAACTACGTGACTGGGGAAATATTTTTCAAATATTCAAAAATCGTGTCAGCATATACCATACAAAACATTAAACCAAGACAACAAAAAGACGGTGACACATGTCGACGTTTGCGGGCAATTGAAACTCAACGTCCGCCGCGCTATTAACGCTCATGCCCTTACTACGTCTTGTTGAGCTCGCGCTGCGCCATAAACGTCACGTTGATCGAGCCTTATGCGCTCCTAGGCACAGCCATGGGGGCGCGGAGTTAGCTCAGGCGCTCGGCACGCGGAAGCGCTCTCGCACGCGGCCCCCTCACGCGCGCGCGATGCGGGAGCACGCGAGGGGGGGCACGCTGGGACGATTGGGATAAGCCCTCCCCACCACGGCGACAACGACCGCGGAAAGTAGTACTTGAACCATACGTCGACTAATCGTATTACAGAGAAAATAGTATCAATTTATTTTATGCATTCTTTGTGAAGGAATACACAAATTACTGGAGAAGAAATCCAAGAAAGAGAATAGGCAAAATTATTGGGGGTTTACAAGTCATATTTTAAAGTGCATTGACATGAATACAGACTTTATTAATTATGATTAATTATTATAATTATTCATTGTTATTAATTATATATGAAACCGTTTTTAATTTTTTTAATATTGACTATTTAATTAATGTAACAGGAATTCAATTAATGACACATATTGGCTTTTTGCTACGGGTACTTATTTTTAGAAGTATTTCTTGGGGAAATGGCGTATGTGGCTATATTTTTTTCAATTAACTGCAGTCCAAATTCGCCAAAGAGGCGAAGGCTTACTACGACTTTTAATTCGTTGTCTCTATTTCTATACATTTTAAAATAATTGGTGTGATGTTCCAGAGGATTTTGAATGTAGATTTCAAAATATTTGTAAAGTGGTAAAAATTGTAATTAAGGATACTTGAATAAAACTGGAGTAAACGAAAGCCATAGGAAGGTAAGCTCGTAAATTAAAAATATTCATTCAAGTAAAATATAATATTGCTTCTGAATTTATTTCATTCAGTTCACCTCTGGCCTTAGCATATCATTTATACGAAATTTCTGAAGATGTTAAAATGCAAATTCAATACAGTTTACTTTCGAAAAATCTGTAGAAACTAATTGCGTGAAGGCAAAAGATATTCCTTCAAATAATTCTAAGGGTACTACTTCTACTAACTCAGTCTAAAATAAGAGAGGGGAGTTATATTTCTAGGACCTCTTTTTCTTTTTACTTATTTATATAATATGACATATTCTTCTTGCGAATGAATAAAACTCTACAAGGGGAGATATATTTTAACATTAATGATAAAATTCATAGGTATAATTGATTTTTGTTTAACTATTCACACTATTGCAAGACAGCTTGGGAATCCTCTTCGCCGAAACTTGTATAACAATCCCCCAAACTGTCAGATTATAAAAAAACAAAATCCGGAACTGACCGCATTTAAAGAAATAATATTCTTTATTACGTAAGGCTCTGTAAGATTTTTACCGATTTTCAGGGAGACATGCCCCCTGGTCCCACTGTGCGCATATCTATGCAGTAGACATTCGTGCTCGATAAGAGGCTCGCGTTAACTTTCGTTCAGTCTCCAAGAACATGAATTTTCGTGCTTAACTTGGATACTTCTGCTGCCCATTTCCGGAGAAAGCCGGAGTGCCTGTAGTGGCCAACCCTGCCACTGCATTTTCTCTTCATCGGCCTCTGTCGGCGTTGTTCATGTCAGCCGCCTTACCGTATGGGTGCGGGAAGTTAGCAAGACAGCGACAAATGACCAATTGGCCGACACCCGCACACTAAACATCGACACAAAGGAAGGCGCGAGCAGCACTCTGGTGGTGGAGAAGCTGCTGAGGTGGAGATATACGCGATGAATAATGGTGACAGTTATACAAGTAATTTTACGCGTCGGTGTTAACGGGATAGAACGTGGACAGAGAGGGTAGCAAAATGTTCGGTACAAGTGTTCATGGAGAACTTGGAAGAGAAAGTGACTGAAAATAGTGATAAAGAATAGAATAAATTGCATTTCGGAGAGAAAGATGACAGCAGGATAGTAAAACATGCGAGAGGGAGGTTGCCGAAAACGGTCAGGAGGACCAGCGAGGACCAGTTGTAAATATCCATGGAGATGGAGAGAGTCAGTTTTGGAATCAGACACATGGGTGACACACCAAAGTGGCGATGGCGGAGGATATAGATTTCACGGAAAATAATGTCAAAACCGAGCCCGCAGGGATTGAATAACGGAGAGAAACTAGTCCAGCAAGTCGGTGAGAGGGTGGTGACTGCTGGGGGTTGTACAGTGCGGTATGGTGACACTGGTGACAGGGGCTGGGTCGCGAAGTCGCCGCAATTAAAACGTTAGCGTGTACAGAGAGCCACACTTGGAGGTCGTCCAAAGAAAGTTGTCTGCCGGCGAGAAGAACATTGTAGCGCGCTGCATACGGCGGTTAGGCGCGCGCGGCTGAGCTGCGCCAGCCGATAGCCATCGTGCAGACTCCGCGCCCTCGCCGCGCCCGCAGACAGACGCTGTGTACTCGTCGCCTTGGAAGGGCGAGTGGCGAGCAGTCTCTTTCTCTATGTCGTACATGAGCCACTGCACTATCGGGTTTGAAGTAAGTCGTAATTTATCTGCCCATTTCAATTTAATTTCTTTGTTTCATATGCTAAATTAACAACCCTTACATTGTTGATGATTGGTTGATTGTAAATCCGGGTGCGTCAACTGCCAAGGTCATTAGTCCCGTACGTGTAGTGTATTTTTTTTCCTTTGGAGGTGGCGGAGATCTTTCCCGCCCTGGATGGTGATATCCGGCGCCGACCTACCGTCGGCTAGCCGCGATCTCCCCAACCAGGTATATTCCACCAGCAGGGCTCCGCCCCAGCCGGGAAAAACTAAGTTCCAGACTGGTCTCCCGGCATATGTGGTAGTGTAAGTATGGTAGTGTAAGTGTGTGTAAGGGAGGGATGAGGATAGGATAAGAAAGAGGACAGAAAGATCGCGGGCGGTCCGTGGCCCGTTTGTTGGGGTACTGCTCCGGCATTCACTTGGTGTTGATCGAAGAAACCACGGAAAACAACCGATCAGAGCAGTAGGTCGCTACAATTCTCCTCCAGATAGCGATTGAACTCGACCTAGCTATCTAACTAGTGTCGAAAATCCTGCCACTGTCGGGATTCACCTGTGTCTGACCTTCCGGTCAGTGACACTGCATTGACATGCCCCAAAGGCACATTTATCGGTCCCCTACATTGTTCGGTTAGTTTTCTTTAATTAATTTCGGTTCTTAAGCAAAAAGTGTAAACATATGAACTAGAAACTAAGAGTTATTAATTGAAATGATTGAAGGCGTTGTCATCGTCAACAATAGTATTTATTTAAAAAATAGCAGCTTTGGATGGCTTAGCCATCATCATCAGTTTTCTGATACAAGAAAAATATAAAATTAGAATTAACAGAGTTACCTAATTTTTAAAAAAAAATCTTAAGAAATGAAATGAGAAGAATTAAAAAAAGAAAAAGAAAGAATGAAAGAAAGAAGGGGCGGAGAGTTAGATCTTTATAATATAAAATAATTTATATAATTTAAAACATCTTAAGAAATGAAAGAAGAAGAATTAAAGAAAGGAAAGAAAGAAGGGGACTGGTTCGGGCCCGCGTAGTCGTTTTTGTGGCTCCCAGGCAGCAGGTAAGAAACGGCTCAACTTACTTTTCGTATTTTCTCTCTCAAAATTGTTCATGTACTATATTTTCATTCATTTTCTTGCTTAAATTTAAAAAAACTACTATATTACATAAAGATCTAACTCTCCGTCCCCTTCTTTCTTTCCTTTCTTTAATTCTTCTTCTTTCATTTCTTAAGATGTTTTAAATTATATAAATTATTTTATATTATAAAGATCTAACTCTCCGCCCTCCCTTCTTTCTTTCATTCTTTCTTTTTCTTTTCTTTAATTCTTCTCATTTCATTTCTTAAGATGTTTTTTTAAAATTAGGTAACTATGTTAATTCTCATTTTATATTTTTCTTGTATCAGAAAACTGATGATGATGGCTAAGCCATCGAAAGCTGCTATTTTTTAAATAAATACTATTGTTGACAATGACAACGCCTTCAATCACTTCAATTATGTAAATGTCAACTACAACTCATCACTGAATCAATAAGAGTTATGATTTAAAAATATGCAGAGGTAAATGTACGAGCAACAAAATTGCACAGGTAAGAATCAGTACCAATTCTTGAAACAGGCAAACTTTTTTTCCTGTGATCAGAAGTCTCACGAATGTAATTTCAGTAATAAGAACGGCCATTGGCATTTTTCCATGTTTTTCGGTAAGTACTCTATTCTACGCGAGTTGTCAGTAACGGAATACCCAACAAATGTATAATTACAGAAAAGTCTGCTTTTAAAAACGGAAAAATATGTATGTATTTCCTTGTCACGTATGTATACGAAGAAAGAAGATTTATATGATAACTTGGTAACAATTCTGCAACGTCACACACATGTATTGTGCGCCAGAGAAGCAAATAGCGTGCATAATTATACAGGTTGAATTCATTATAATCATATAGAGGCATTAATTATATAGGCTGACACGAACTGAGAAAAATTCAACACATTTTTGTGACGTTTGCGTGAGATTCATAATTCTTTTTGCTAATGATACGTCTGCCATTCTCTGAGAGTTATCAGATGAAACGATGCTAAACATATACTCTTCTTCTTCACTTCACGGATTAGGGAAATTCCCTGTTCCGGCTTCGTCGTAAAAATATACTCATAAAATATAAATGTACAGATAGCGCATTGTTATTTATTTCGGCAAACCATTCAAGACCTGAAACCATTCACAAAATACAAATTTTGTGCTACAATACACCTAATTGAAAAGATGATAAGTGGAAATACGAAAATGACACATTTTACGTTGACAACTATTTTAAAATCTAATGTATCGTTTGAAAGAAAGAGGTTTAGATTTATAAAACTGATTGTAAAATGAATAATTATTGCTTTTTTAACTTTCAAATGACAAACCACACATCATGTGTACTGCAAAAATGCAGGCAGCTCTCTTCAGGGCGCGCGTGGACGCCGACTCGTGGAGCAACAAAGTCGCCTCCGCAATAGGGATGGCAAAAAAATATCAATGATTTTAAAACATCAACATTTTCCACCAGAAACATCGATGTATTAACATCGATATTTTGCTTTTGATGTTTTCTTCACATCGATATTGTTTTTGTAAAAACATCGATCCTTTTCAATTTTTTTTTAAAATAAAAGGGTTTAAGCACGTTGTAGAGTAGCAGCAATCCACAGCAATACCATTGTTTTGCGCCATCCTCTTTATCACGCTGCACATTTCGTCTGTGCTGTCTGGGGAAGTTTGGGAGCTGCTCGTGTTATGAATATGTGTTATCATGTCATGTGATGCCTGTCATTCCTGACTAGACCTATCCAGCCCGATGTTTTAAAAATCGACGTTTTCGCGTCGATGTTTTCATCGACATCGAAAACCCTTTAGCGATGTATCGAAACATCGATGTGTAATGCCCATCGCTATGTTTCGTCATGATGCGGACACACCACGCGCCGACGTTACAGCTGGTCCTTAAGGGCTCTAGGGCGGCGCACGCTCCAGAAGAAACAACCTCAGAAAAAGTTGCAGAAAGTATTAAACTTGCAATAAATTGGCTCGTTTAATTTGTGCTTACCACCAGCGCAAATTTTGAGGACAAATTTAGTTTTAGATATCCGCTTGAGCAAAAGATAAAATTTTTTTTAGAATGGGTAGTATCGTGAACTATCGCGAGTCCGTCCGCAGCTGTTAAATGCTAGGCAATAGAAGCTTGAGGAAGAATGGGGGTACTGAGAATTGGGTGTATGCAGCGTGCTGCTATTACGGATTTGTTTCGCAGAGTCCTCGCCTATTTACTTGCCTAAGAATACCGACCCTTACCATTTGATTTCATAAATTGGTTTCCTGTACTAGAAAAATTTTATTTGTAAAAAATTGTACTTTCGTGTGAGCGCAATTTTGTATCTTCCGTTATCAATGTAAAAGTTGTCTTAGACAAGGATTAAAATCCCGATGCATGCAAATCGGTTGTACACTACATGCTGTAGTTTTCCTCGTTCAAAAATATGTTCAAGAGGTAAAATATATGATAGTTGGGACATATATGCCGTCCCTCTTAATTTGCACCCACCGGCCGCCACTGCACGTGAACCCGCGTACCGCGACGAGCGCGCCCACGACACCGTGCCCTCGGGCGCCGCGACCTTCTGCACCAGCTCAATACAGCATCGTTGCCACAGCAACATCATTGATTGGGAAATCTTAAAGTTTCAACGTTCGACGGTGGCGGTTGTTCGACTACTAACTACATACAAGTAGTCAGTCGAATTCAATCACTGCCTTCATGAGAATTCCAACGGCTGGCTGCGATTTCCGTCGTTCCTCCAATACTCGATGAATACCGGAGTAGGAACTTTCAAAGGGGCGAGAGTGATCTTTCCTTCCTCATCCTTGTTCACTCCGCTCTCCTTACCCTTAAACGTACTTACTCTATCACACATGTTGGGAGATCAGTCGGAAACTTAGAGCTTGTCCCTATTGGGGTGCCGAGAGAGGTGGCTCAGTGCATCAATCGATGTCATTGCAGTGCCTCTGACCGGGAGGTCCTAGGAGTCCCGACAGTGGCAAGATTTTCGACACTAGCCTGTCATCTAGGTCGAATTCAGTCGCTCTCTGAAGGAGAATTCTTGAGGGCGGCTGCTATGATCGGTAGTTTTCCATGGTCTCTCCAATCAACACCAGGCGAATGCCAGAGCTGTACCGTAACAAACGGGTCACGGACCGCGTGGATCATTCCTTCGCCTTCCTTATTCTATCCTCATCCATTACGTGCTCTCCTGCACTACACTATCACATATGCCGGTCGGGAGCTTAGAACTTTTTGTTTAAAAAATTGTTGCGACCTTAAACGACGCAACGCGTCTCTTCGCCCCGTGTCGAGCGTTGGGCGCAGAGTAATACTGCATTAATCTCTCTCGTATGTAAACAGAGAGTATATATGTATGTAAGTCTCGTCTCGTCTGTCGGTTGTCAAGAGGACCGCCAGGTAGCATCTCCGCGTACGCGCCTCCTACTACGCCAGAAATGAGCGGCCGCGGCCAGAAATGAGAAGGAATTAGGAAAGGGGTAGGGTTTAGAATACTTCACAGGGGTTGGACCAGCCCTTGTGAAGCAGCCAAACTTGTTTTGTTGGAACAAATTTCAGATGTGATTTGACGGGAATCGAACCCGGACCTCAGTCACCACTGAGGTTAGCAACTTCGCTATGTGCCACGAGCTTGTCCCGCTGGTGGGAGATACCTGGTTGAGGGAATCCGCTAGCCGAAGGTAGGTCGGTGCCAGATCTCGCCATCCAGCGGGGGAAGATTAACACCACCTCCCAAAGGAAAAACATGCACTACACTTACAAGACGAATGACGGTAGTTGACGCGCCCGAGAATCACTAACAACCTACCTATTAGGGTAGTAGCCGATGAGAGAGATACCTGAAAATGGGAAACTCCTCGCAAACCCACGTGCATATTCATGTTTGATCTGCCATTTCAGCGTGGTGGAATGATCACCACCATTTCCTGTAATATAATTTATTTATTTAACAGGTACACAATGAAATGAATCACGTTTCTGTTACATTATATTTTATACGAACACTGATTTTAATATTTTTTCCATTTTTCTTTATCATAGCCGTCGTCTTCTTTCAAAATAGTTGTTTCCAGCAATTTATTAATTTCCTGATACGTTTCGGAATGCGTTTCCTCCTCTTTATCTAGTACCACGTATACACACGTTTTGCCGTGCTGGAAAATATTGGTAAACTAAATGTCGACCTATTATTTTCTATTATTTTTAAATATTATTCGTCAAATACTTTAATACTCGATTATTGGGAGAATTCTCATGTGGATCTGACAGCTTCTTCTGTTCAAACATGTTTGCTTGAGAGAGACGCAAAAGATCTAATCGGCCTACCCAAAAGCTTGTGGTTAGGTGATAGATAAGTAATAAATACTACTCCCATATCTAAGACTATTTTCATTCACACAATGGTTTTCTTTTTTTCCTTTCTGTACATTTTTAAAAGAATTATACTATTCCAAGTGGGTTACAAACACCGTGATTTACTAACTTTTCCAGAAAAGCATTACATTTTGAGAACGATGGAGTTCTTTCTCGCCACTAGCGGTCTAACAAGCTTGGGTCTTTATTCAAATCCGTATTCGGCTCCCGCTTTTTCGGCTGCCGACTTTCCGCCTTTCTTCCACTACCTCCTCGTGTCTCTAAGGACGATCGTGAAGGTGGATGGAGGCTCCGGAAGGCTGAGGGCTACTACTTTACATTAATATGACTTTTTGGTTTTCCCCGCATAACTATGGTTGTTTCAGATAGGTCAGTTCATCCACTCAAACTGCAGTATACAAATATGACAATTGTCGTGAACTTATTGATGGCATGGAAAGATAGCGGTTGAATGCAACCTAGATATAAATAAAACGTTATTCAATTGAAATATATCATGGAAGATCTCAAGCAAAATACCATATATACTGATTCCTTATGGAAACTCTTCGCCTGTTTCTATGTGCATACATGAACGTAAGTATTTTTCAGAGTTAGATTTATGGTACGATTTTTATTGGATAATATTCACACTTTAATAATAAACCATCAAAAACTAAATCCACTATGAGTCGTTGAGTTCGATGAAATACAGTCCAGCCACTAGTCACAAATAGTTTCAAAGTAAAAACTATTTGGGCTCCGCATTTCTCTATGGGGCAACAGGACACATGCTTCTCACATTTAACAAGTTCGTTATTGTTAATTGCTTGCAATTACCACTATGTAGTTTCAAAACGTTTTGAAATGTTTGTATCAATGGTGATGTGGAGTTATGTGGTGATCACAGATACAAGACATTAATTCATATTGGCATTAGTATATGTCAGGAATATTACCATAGAGATCGTTTGAGGCGCTAATAATACCAAAATAAGTCATTTTAAATCTTTGAAATTCTCAGAATTGCTACTGTCAGCCAGAATAAGAATACAAAAGAGTTTTCAGTAGAATTTAAGTATACATTTCATTCTATCAAGGTAACTAACATAAATAATATTTTCCTCAACTTTCGAAGCCTTTACGGTATTCCAAGAACTTTATGATATTTGAAGAACGCCCGATATTTTCTCCAAAGCGGAACCAACGTAGATGATCTTAAACTGCCTGGAACCAGGAGAGGATATTACGGAGAGCGAAAGGCAGAATGCAGCGCGCTGCACCGGGTGAAACAGCTGCGGGGAGAGAGCATGACGACTTTCATGGAGGAGAGCGCGGGCGGCCGCGAGCGGGCGCGAGCGGGAGCGGGAGAAGGCGCGATAAACCACCACTGGATAGAAACGGCGCTACCGAGTTCAGTGGCGGCAGCTTCGAGTAATTACTGGAAAGCGCGGCGTGGTGGGGTCATTTCGCTGGACTCTCGAACACTCTTTTGCCCTCGAGGTCGTGGGCGGCGGCGGTAGGTGGCGGAGACGGCGATATGGTGCAAGGCCGAGGTGCATGACCACAGTGTTACAGATGAGACTCGGTGGTGGCCTAGGAGGTGGAAGAGTTTACATGTTCAGAGGAGGTTTAGGGTGGGCAAAGACTCAGAATTTGTGGAAGGTGTATAGGTTTGGGCGATGATGAAAATAAGAGAATAATGATTATAATGTAAAAATGTTTGAAGCTGCGAGTAAATGGCGATGAAGTCATGTTAGTTCCCGTTCCCGAAACCCGTTCTAGAAATATATTTCATTATTGATTTTTTCCTGAATAGAAAATGATTGAATATTAATTGAATGTTAATTAAACTATAATATTTTAATACTTGTCTATGTATCTTGCATTGAAATTCAAGATATTCGATAAGTGGTCGTTATCACATTTCATTTAATTATTTACTGTTTCTCCTGAAGAACAGAGACTAGAAGTAAAGGGCAGAACAAACCTTCTGACCCTCCTTGGGAAGTTTTCCCAGGAGAATTTTCAACTATCCGAGCGAGTTCGGGGACACGGAAGATACAATCTCTCCCCTTCTGTATTTCGACTAATTAATATAAATTTGTTTGGGCGCCTTGTCAATGACACTTCCTCCAACAATAAAAATAATTAGTATTCTTGACACTTATTTGATGAAACAGCGTCAAAAAATTTTGCAAATTTATTAATCATAATATTTTTAACTACATCCCGGCAACTTAACGAGAAAAAATGTCTGTATGGAACAAAAATCATATATTCTCTCCGACGAATTCTCCGATTTATTCTCATTCTGTATCATAAAATCGGAGCGTTTGGAGTCCTGAATATCATTAGCTGTCCACATACACATGTGATTCTTCCAAGGTCCCAATAAATATGTTTCAAATATTTATATTGGTTCTGAGCTTCATAACTTTAAAGTGGCATCAACTACAAACACATTTAGTAAATGACGTTTGGGAGTCGAAAAATTATAATGAAATTGCTTCACTCATGATAGAGAAAAGAAATAACTGTCTAGCACATCGCGTAAGACTTTTCAGAAAGTCGTGCAAAAATAAAATCATTAAAAACATACTTTGACAACAGAGGCACCAGTGGACGTTTCGGCTATGAACCTTCGAAGCGCGAGCCACGAAGGATGAGTGGTGGGCCATATTCGCTTTTGAAATATAATGGCACATCCAAACACTCACTTTCAGCTTCTCACCACATTCTTGTTTCATGAAAACCGTACCTTATTTGAAATAGTAATTTACATAACAAATATCAAGTGAAGGGACTCCCCAAAACGGTAGACAAACAGCGATTCCGCAAGAATACATTGGAGATGTGCATCCATTGTCGCAAAGCGGCTTCGGACAAGCTTAATTTCGGAGCGTAGTCAGTTCACCGAAAGTTGAGGCTAACAATGCCGAAAGAATACTGTTAGAAGGGAGACAGCTAGCGGGAAACGACAGGTGACAGCGAGCAGCGGGGGGGGGGCGGCAGGGAGCGGAGGCGGGCTGTGGCGACCGTCCACTGTTGCGACGGATTGAGTGACGATAATAGCCAGGTTGGCGCGCGCCGTCGCCGCCGACGCGGGTGTATAAGGCAACTTGTCCCCACATTGCGGACCGCTCGCGCCATCTAGGGCGCCTGCCGCTTGTGGATGGCCGGCACGGCCACGTTATTAGATCGCTACCTAAACCAACGGAGGGCGCGGACGGCGTACTGCTCAGCCCTGTCTTGCCCCGAGTGGAGTGAAATGGAGAAGGGCTAGATTATCCTAGCTAGATTAGCCTATCCGTTTCGTTGTCATTACCACAAGTGGTTTTTGAATTATCACTCAGGATGCAGCTTGTGAAATTATATTTTAGATTTAATATTAATCCTTCAATTAAGGGTGGGAATTTGATCGCTTAGAAAACTTCCTTACAACACTACAAAAGAATAGTTAAATTAAAAAGAATAAGTATTAATACATAATAACATCACCTCACAAACCTTCATAGCACTACAATACACTACACTTCACATCACTTCGCATCAGATCACTTCACGGCATTACATTGAACTGTGATGTTTTCTTTGGCATTCCTTTCCCTGCACTCCATAATACAGCACTGCATACAAATAACAATTAAAATAGTAATAGTAACCAATATTTCTAAAAGCTGGGTATGTGTCGGTAAGCGAAATGAATACAAGATATTGGTTTGTAATTGATATGTCCACATGAAAAGCAGTTTAAGTATAACAGAAAAGTAATTCACACAAATTTATTCTACAACAATTCTCGAACAAACATTACGAAGGAAAAGAACTCATTCATTTAGTACAACCTTGCTATACTTATGTTACATTTTCTCGTAAGTCTCCAGATGGACCTGTCATACAATATCTATGTGATATCTTTCCAGTATCAATTTTATGGTTCAGGCATTTCCTGATAAATATTTTTTAAAATGTTTTTATAAATGTTTTAATATTTACTCTATTTTTATTTGCCTTGATTTGTTATACAAATATATAATTAACTTATTGATTTGCATTCAGACATGTACAGAGAGACGTGCACCGTGATATTTGAACTTATTATTTGCAGTGAATTGGTAGTTTTTAAATATCCAATTTTCTAAAAATTTGGAAAATTAAGCTACTTGTGACAGATAAAGTGCCCGAGAAAGAGTATGTGATTTTTTTTTAGTTTCATTCTTCTTCTTCTTCTTCTTCTTCTTCTTCTTCTTCTTCTTCCTCTACAATTCACGACTAAGGGCACTGCCTGATTCCTTTTCCATTCTCACAGTATTTCTCTATCTTTTCCTTGCTCCCTTTGGAAGTCTCTTATCACTCATTTTCTCTATATGCTCCATCCATATTTGCCTATAGTCTTGCATTCTAGTATTAATTACTGTCACTTGTTCTTTTCTTAATTTCTTCTCTAGTGTCCTTTTATACTTCGCAAAACCTTCATTTGACTACTTTGTATTCTTGTTAAAGTTTTTTACGTTAATCCTCAACTTTTACATCCGGGAGAGAAACGTAGGAACTGCCATGGTATTGTAAAACATTTCTAGCCTTGTCTTGTTTTTAAGGTTATATCGTTACACATATTGCTCGATATTTCAATTTGCTGTCTTCCGACAGTCTATTTTTTTCGCAGCTCAGTTTGCAGCCTAAATAATTGGCGAATATATATTGTGACTAACTTGAGAATCTATAATGGAGTTGTAAGGGTGTAATTCTGTTTTGCCCTTTTAAATTAGATTTCATAACCCTTGCAATTAAAATTGTTATCACAAAGTATTGCGTTTTGTGTCAAAAGAGCTGATCTGAATCATTAGCAATATTCTGAATCATGGAATTCCTTGTAAAATTAAAAGAAAAACGAGCGAAAAATATATTTTTCAGTCGGAGACTGTTTATTACGTACGGTCTTCTTACAAGCAAACCCGACACAACGGAGTGTAACCTACGAACGAGGAAAAATAAGGTGTTTGTAGCGCAGTTTAAACAAAATGAAAAATCCATTTTCATGAAACTTAAGCTACAAAGCATGTGTATAATCTATATATTCCGTTTTTCTCTCAGAGTAAAAAAATCTGTAAATGCTTCGTGATACTTCAAGAACAAGTACTCGTTGAGATCACACCAATTATCCCTTGTAACTGTCGACTCGGAATGTTGTCCTGAAAGGTTTTTACTGAGATCAAGACTGATACTGAAGATCGACTACAGACAACAGAGGCTTTTTGTACTATCAAACAAAATATTCAGCAGGTACATTGCGTAAGACCTGTTCTTGATCCATCCAAACTCACTTTCAGTACATCTCTTCTTTCGTGAGCGTTTTCAACAACATTGCAACAGCAGGAGACTAAAAACGTTACGCGCCACTCCCTGATCACGTAACTGTCAATTCACTTAACTTACAGGGAGTTTAAATACATTTTAACGAGGCTGATGGAATGGAGATAGAATAAGGTTTCTTGAAGGAAGAAGCTCTTGCTGTAAGACAATTTCTTTGCCCGGAATGTTCATGTTTGAGTTTCGAATGTTGAAGTCTTAGTTGTCGAAACAGGAGATATAGAAACCTTTCATGAACGTTTGGGAGAAAAATCAATAAAATCACAAGTTCTGACGTTCAAAAGGATTTACATTTCTGTTCAAAAATATTAAATGATTTATAATTTTCCACTATCAAATGTATCATTCGAGTACGCTCTTTTATTTACTCCTTAAGTAAATTATTTTTGTACAAACATCTTGAACTATACTAGTTTGTTTTAGCAATAATAAGTTTAAATTGTTATAAAAGTTTTCTTTTCATACATATCTGAAATCTAAATCTGCAATGAATGTGCAAGTTTCCACATTTTAACTTGAATACGGAATAAGTATATCTAGTAGTAATGCATAAGTGCTCGTAAATTGTGCCAGTTAGTCACAATAAAAATAATATTTCAAGAAATACTTGGAGAAATAAACATTTTTTACCTCAGAAACCATATATACTGAAGCCAGTTATTTGATGATACGATACTTTACTTGAAGGTTCTTGCATTCTAGATAATACAACATGATGTCAATCGTTTCGACCAATATGAAAAATAATATCTTCATAACAAATAGGTTTAATTCAATTATTCATTCACAAAATTCTCTATCAAGGGCAAAACTCGAAACTTGTATACAAAACTAAAACATGTGTGTTCACCTTTTTGTTGTAATTTAAGGGACAATTAGCGTATTACGCTAGGAATGCGAGATAGATGATGTTTTCAAAACATTCTTCAAACCAAAGAGGCCAAGAAAGAAAAATAATTAAAATCGAGATTTTATCGGCAAATGAAGCTCGTATATTTTTTTAATTACCCAGTCAAGTAATAAAAATTTGGTTAAATGTTCTGAGAATTTTGTGACTGTATTTTGTAAGTCAGATCTCAATAGAGGCAACCATCGTCAAATTAAATCGCCTTTCCCGCGTGAGATTTAATGGTCAGCAATCCCGTTTTAAAAATATCAATGCTTAAAAATATCAATGGTTTTGGGGCGATGTTTTATTAACATCGATATTTTAATTTTGAACATCGAAATGTATTTAACATTGACGTTTTAATTTTGAACATCGATATTAATTCTGAATATCAATATTTGTTAGCATCGATGATTTAAATTTGTTTAATATAAAGTTTTATTATCATCTATGTTTTAACATCGATGTGTATCACATTGTAGTAAAACATTGCTCTTTATTAAAATCGACGTTTTTATTTTGAACATCGATATTTTCATTTTGAACATCGATGTTTTAATTTTACACATCGACATTTATTTAATATCGATATTTTTCTGGCGATGTCGCATTGTTAAAACGTGCCCTACAGTCCACAAGAAAGCAGCCGCCTTCCTGGGGCGCAGGGGTCGGCCAGGAGGGGCGCGTCCGCGTCGCCCGCCCCGCGCGCGGGGCGTCATAACGTGCGTCTCGCGGAGGCAGATGGCCTCTTGCAAAGGCCGCCCGCCGCGCCCTCCTCCCCCGCCCCCGCCCACGAAGTTATGATGATGTCACGGGCGAATTCAAGTCCGTATTTCAAGAAAGTGGGACGCATATTTTCAGAAGAGTTTCTAGATGTCCACCGCGAGTATTGTAATCGCTCAGCGGCCCGCTGCCGCTCCCGCTGATGACGTGGCTGGGTGGTAGGGTGGTTGAGTGGTTGGACAGAGAACGGTTGGTTGTAGTAAAAACGGTAACGTTTGAGTGTTCTGCGGCAATGGAAGGGGTTTTAGGACATTGGTGATAATGGAGCGTTGTCAGTAGAGCTATAAAGACTTTGCATAGTTCCTACAAGATCGTAAGCATGTGGACCGTGCGTTTGTGGCAGAATTTCAATTATTTCCAAGAATAAATGCGCAAGCCAAAATGAATTACGCCTTACCGAATACAAGAATATTTATTGAAGACCCATAACAGAAAAGGTTTATCAATCATGTTCAATGTCATTTTAAAGATAGGTTAAAGTCACTAAATATGTAGTAAACTAAAATATTTAGTTAATTATTTTGTTCACTGTAAGAAGAAAACGGAGGAGAAGAAGAAATAGAAGAAGAAGAAAAGAAGAAGAAGAAGAAGAAGAAGAAGAAGAAGAAGAAGAAAAAGAAGGAAAAGAAAAGAAGAAAGAGAAGATGAAAAAAGAAGAAATATTTTCATTAATTGTATGGAATTCGACAAAAACACTTTTCGGATCGTCATCCAACCGTTCCGTGTAGTTTTCTGAAGAGAGGAGACTTTGTTGCTTCTTCTTCTTCCTAATATTAATCATAGTAGTAGCAGTAGTAGTAGTACTAGTAGGAGTGGTGGTGGTAGTGGTGGTGGTAGTGAGTGTGGTGTGTGGTGAGTGGTAGTGGTGTGGTGGTGTAGTAGTGGTGGTGTGTGTGGTGAGTGGTGGTGGTGAGTAGTGGTGGTGAGTAGTAGTGGTGGTGGTGGTGTGTGGTAGTGGTGGTGTAGTGAGTGGTGGTGGTGTGGTGGTGTGGTGGTGTGTAGTGGTGGTGGTGAGTAGTGTGGTGTGGGAGTAGTGGTGGTGATGGTGGTGGTGGAGTGTAGTGGTGAGTAGGTGGTGGTGGTAGTGGTGGTGGTGAGTGGTGGTGGTGGTAGTGGTGGTGGTAGTAGTGTGGTGGTAGTAGTGTGGTGGTGTAGTGAGTAGTGGTGGTGGGTGGTGGTGGTAGTGGTGGTGGTGTGTGTGTGAGTAGTGGTGGTGGTGGTAGTAGTGGTGGTGGTGGTGGTGGTGGTAGTAGTGGTGGTGGTGGTAGTAGTGGTGGTAGTGGTGGTGGTGGTGGTGGTAGTAGTGGTGGTAGTGGTGGTGGTGGTAGTAATTGTGGTGGTGGTGGTGGTAGTAGAAGTGGTAATAATAATAATAACAATAATAATAATAACAATAATAATAATAATAACAATAATAATAATAACAATAATAATGACAATAATAATAATAATAACAATAATAATAATAATAATAACAATAATAATAATAACAACAACAACAACAACAATAAAAACAAGGCCGGTCCGGATAGCCGAGATCGCTAAGGCAGTAGTGCCGTGGTGATCTCGGACGGCAGGATCGCAGGTTCGAGTCCCGCCTCGGACATGGGTGTGTTTGTGTAAGTCTGTTTGTGTGTTCCGTTCATTCATCCTTCATTATCATCATTTCATCTTCCATCCCCCAGGACTAACAACCCTGGGGATATAAAAATCGGATTCAGCCTACTGCTGATCCCCCTCATTAGTTACATGCAAGACTTGCAACGTGATAAAATGATACGTAGCCCGTGCAAGTGCATGTCCTGCGTGGTCCAAGATGGCCTTTTCGGAAGCAAAAAAAAAAAAAAAAATAACAAGTCTCACATCGATTGTTCATTAGTACGTTTGATATGAACATAAAAAATGAGCAGAAAAGAAGAACCGACGTTTGATAAGCATTTTCCAATTTTTTTTAAAGAAATATTTACTCCAATGTTTAAATAAATCTTATTTTATTATGCTTTATGGATCTTACAAATGAATCATTATTTATTGTTTATCAAAAAATGTATTTTCATCATTCTTTAATAACAAGTAAAATAACGCATAATAATTATGAAAAATCATTATTCCAGGAGTTCATGATTGATACTGCTAAAGAAACTACATCGCATTATTGATGCACCACCTTATAATATAAGATTTTGACCTCGAAAATAGGTCGCGAAACACATCTATCATTCTCTCTGATTTTCTATTTCACTCTGTAGAAATGTTACATGTCACATTCAATGAGCAATGAATTATAAGACAAATGTCGATTTCCAAAGTTACTTGGCACCCAGACTTAATGTCGTCACTCTGTTACCCTTTGAGCTACAATGATATCAACTCTTGCAAAACTCTGTGTTCCGTCAAAAACCCTAGATTAATTAAGTTGATCCCAGCTTGGCATTATAAACACACGTGGTTCTGGTTCACTCAACACAATCCGACATAATGCCATGTCGCCTTTAATCACACTGTTTTGCGTAAGGTCAGAAACGTGTTAGTGAAGGACACTGCGGACTAGGTTGAGGCGGGTGAGGCAGTTTAATTAGGCAATGACGAAGGATTGCGAGATTCCTTTCTAAATGTACCCGGTTAATCCTTTCTCGCTCCGACATTTGCAAAATTTGCATGCAAATACGCATTCATATACAAAGAAAATTAACAAAGCACCAGGAAAAATAAAGTTCGTCGTTCCTAGGGGTGCAACATTGGCAACAAAACATCGATGTTTCAAAATATCGACGTTCAAAATCAGAACATCGATGTTAATAATATATCACCACAAATACATCCGTGTTTTTAAACATCGATGTTCTCAAAATTGGTTTAGTAACTTCTAACATCAATACTCGAACGAAGGCAGGGGAATTTTACTCCACAGTTGCAGCAGAGTAATTAACAAAATTGCGTGAAGATTGAGCGCAAAGGCTCATCTCATGACAAACCTTAAGTTCGCCTTAGAAAGATACGGTATGAAGGAGGAGACTACGATTGCGGCGCACGCGTTAACCGCCTCCCCGCGTGCGAAGTACATTACAGGCGTAGAAAATGACAGATAATCAAGGTCATCTCTTGGTAGATACCACGAACAGAGTTCCCTTGGTTCGAACAAAAGAACTGACAGTAGTATTTTAAGATAATATTTTACAATTCATTCAACTTTTACAAATTTATGATTACGGTACTTTTCCATTCACACGCAAAACATAAAAAAATGGAATAATCTTCCAGCACTAAATATCAATGTTGAAAAATTTTGGGTTTAATAAATCGATATTTACAACTTCAGTGCATCTATAGCAAAATTAATGTTTCCAAAACGTCGATATTTATGTCGCATTCCTAATTGTTGTCTTTTTATTAGAAAAAATATAACTAATAATTCTTTCAATTTCATGAATACTTTCTTGAATTTTTGGTAGATTATGAGTGGAGAAGTACCACAATAATTAAACCAAACCGAATCATTCTCACTTCCCCTCCCTGCAATTCTCAACCCAAGAGCCGCAGAGCCTGTTTTCGCGGTGGGCGGTGGGCACGCGCCGCGTAAGGGAAATGCAGAGATCCTGAGCGGTACTTGGCCGCAGCCGGAAGCCCTGACGCAACGCCGTGTCAACACACTCAGATCAGACGGCAAATACAGGAGGCGGCGCGGCGCGGCGCGGCGCGGAGGGGAGCCGCCTTCGCTACCCGCCCGCCCACGCGCCGCGCGCCGTCCACGCCCCTCCGCCCACTCGCCCCACGCGCCCACGAGCGATCGCCGCCGCATCGGCCCCGCGCGCCGCCCTGCGATGGCTCGTTTCTCCTGGAATTTCTACTTGCCTTCATCTTCCTGTTTATTCGCATCATTTTCTCCTTCCCCTCACACTCATCTTCTTCTTCCTTCTCCTCACACTCATCATACCGGTAGCGGTAGCTCCGTGCATCAACTGATGTCACAGCAGCGCCTCTGACCGGGAGGTCCTAGGTCCGAGTCCTGATGTCAGCAGGATTTTCGACACTAGCTTTTCAGCTCGGTCGAATTCCGTCGCTGTCTGGAGAATTCTAGCGGCCGGCTGCTCTGTTCGGTAGTTTTCCGTGGTTTCTCCGATCAACACCAGGCGAATGCCGGAGCAGTACCCTACCAAATGGGCTACGGACCGCGCGAAATCTGTCCTTCCTCTTCCTTGTCCTATCCTCGCCTCTTACACACGCACTAACACTAACATGCACTACACTACCACATATTCCGGGAGACCGGTCGGAAGCTTAGAGCTTGTCCTGGCTGGGGCGGTGCCCCGCTGGTTGGAGAGTCCTGGTTAGGGGGAAAGCCCACTAGCCGACGGTAGGTCGGCGCCGGAGCTCGCCATCCAGCGGGGGAAGATCGCCGAAATCTCCGGAGAAAAAAACATGCACTACACTAACGGAGCTAATGACCGAAGCAGTTGACGTGCCCGGAAAAACGAAAAAATCAATCAATCACACTCATCATTTTCTTCTTCCATCTCCCCACACTCTTCCTCTTCCTTCTCCTCACACTCATCTTCTTCTTCCTTCTCCGCACACCCTTCCTCTTCCTTCTCTTCACACTCATCTTCTTCCTTCTCCTCACACTCATCTTCTTCTTAATTGATTGATTTTTTCGTGTTTCCGGGCACGTCAACTGCTTCGGTCATTAGTCCCGTTAGTGTAGTGCATTTTTATTTCTCGGGAGATTTCGGCGATCTTCCCCCGCTGGATGGTGAGATCCGGCGCCGACCTACCGTCGGCAAGTGGGGTTTCCCCCTAACCAGGACTCTCCAACCAGCGGGGCACCGCCCCAGTCGGGACAAGCTCTAAGCTCCCTACCGGTCTCCCGGAATATGTGGTAGTGTAGTGCATGTTAGTGTTAGTGCGTGTGTAAGAGGCGAGGATAGGACAAGGAAGAGGAAGGACAGATTGCGCGCGGTCCGTAGCCCGTTTGGTAGGGTACTGCTCCGGCATTCGTCTGGTGTTGATCGGAGAAACCACGGAAAACTATCGATCAGAGCAGCCGGCCGCTAGAATTCTCCTCCAGACAGTGACGGAATTCGACCTAGCTGAAAAGCTAGTGTCGAAAATTCTGCCGCCGTCAGGACTCGAACCTCGGGCCTTCCGGTCAGAGGCGCTGCAGTGACATCAGTTGATGCACTGGGCTACCGCTCCCGGTCATCTTTTCCTTCCCACTCATCTTCTTCTTCCTTCTCCTCACACTCATCTTCTTCTTCCTTCTTCTCACACTCATCTTCTCCTTCCTTCTCCTCACACTCATCTTCTTCTTCCTTCTCCTCACACTCATCTTCTTCTTCCTTCTCTCACACTCATCTTCTTCTTCCTTCTCCTCACACTCATCTTCTCTTCCTTCTCCTCACACTCATCTTCTTCTCCTTCTCTCACACTCATCTTCTTCTTTCTTCTCCTCACTCCTCACAATGATTTATATGTCGTAGCAAGTCAAAATGTCAGACATTATATATAATTAAATTTTGTCCTCCTCATCCGATTACAAAGGTGTACTGAGTGAAGATGAGATCTGCGGTCGTGACAAACAAGTAAGCGGGACACAGATTCAATTGAGTGTAATTAGAGAATTCATTGCCTAATGCAATCTCTACAACAATACATGTAATAGTAAACCAGACACAAAATGTTAGCCTGATCTAGGGATGTTGCTCACGGTTAACCTCAAGGGTCCTCTCAAGACGCACGCCGCATACTAATGAGCCGCCCTCTCCTGATCCCCTCCCCTCCTTTCCCCCTCCACACCTCCCCTCCCCTTTCTCCTCCAGCGCGGGCGCCGCTGTCTCATCCGCTAATTGCCCGCGATAACATCGCCCTCGCCCGTATTAACACGGCCCGGCCGATCCCGCGAGGACCCTCGGAAGCCAGGCTGCCCTAATGCGCCTAATCCTGCCTTGACAAGAGGCTTGCCCGTCTAAGCCCCGATCAGCCGTCGTCCGCCCTCCCTCCCCCCAGGCCCCGCCCACCTTCTCCGTCGGAGCCGGGGGACGGTCCCCGCTGACCGGCTGCAATCTCGGCGGACTAGAGGAAGCCTGCGGAAGGCACACAACACGGCGATTCCGGTCACGTCGCTAACAAACCATTCGCTCCCGGCCACCGATTTAAGGTGCGTATGCAATATTCATGAAGGTGAGATGGCGGCGGCGGAGGAGACCGGAGGCGGCAACGGCGGGCGGATGCGCCGGTAATTAAATTACAGCGCAATTCGGGCAGTCTGGCGCCCACGTAAATCGCCGACACCCCTTCCCTCTCCGCCGCGGCGTTGGCTTCTGTGCATGCGACGCCGCTCCCGATTTCGAGCATTCTCGACGACGCTCTGTGCATAGGTGAGGATAACGCCCGTCCACCGGGAGCGGCCCCCACGCGGGATAGGAAGCCATCCGTCAGGCGCATAAGTGGTCCAGAAGGAAGTCGAGCGGCTACAGGCTGGGAGGAGGAGGAGGAAGACATACAGTACGTATGATGTTACGGCGAATGAAATCTGCCGGAAGCGCAAGATGTAGTTTTGGGACTGCTAACAGTGAAGATATACGGGAGGGCTATCTGCGTACGGCGGTATGTTCAGGTACGCAAGGGAAGACTAGAGAGACATAAAGCAGCACATGAATCAACTATTGTGTCGCTAGGGCAGTGTATCGTGTACGCAGTGTAACAGAAATTACAGAGATCATTAGTGATGAACATATTAAGAGGAGTTATAACGAGAACCCAGCGGTTTCGGCAGTTTTTGCTCTGGTCGCGGAAAGGTGAATTATGTAATAATTGATGAGGTAAAGTACCTGCCTGACGTGCTTGTAACTGTTAATTCGTGCAGCTTGTATTGCACATTGCAGAACTTTCAATGTAGGTTATAGACGCACCTGAAGACGCATTGTTTCAACATCAGAGTAAACAGTTAAATGTTCAAAAGGTCTTAAAAATACAGAACGCCACAGTCATGAAAAAACCGTCATTACTGACACAATCTCCACAACCATCCTATCTTCCGTAACTTTACTGAGCTTCACCCAACACCTCTCAATTAGGGCCGCAGCTACAGCCATTACGGACCCCTACTCCGGCCACTACCACCGCCTCTACCGACTACTACCGTCACTATCGCCGACACCGCCTATAGCTCACTGGCACCGCAACTGCCATCGCCGCCGCAGCCTCCACGCCGCCGCTCCTGCCGCTGCAGTGATTTGGGGTCGGCCGCTTCGGTCGCGCCAACTTCCGCCGGCTTTTTGTGGCGCAGGTGGCTCCCTCCCTTGCTGGCGTCGCGTCCCCGGCGTCCGAGATTATTTCCGTGCTAATGACAGGTTGTCACTGAGACCGCATGCGGCGGAGGCGGCAGCGGCCAGTGCGAACGGGAGGCTCATGTTCCGCTTTCCACCAGTAATACGCACCCGTTCGCCACAAAGAGCCACGCAGCTTCCTCCGGCCTCGACGGCAGGGAGGGCGGGGGCTCACTTCAACACGAAACAGGATATTGTCTTTAGGTTTACAACAACACGGGGCAAATTGTGTAAATGGAGGGGCTCCCATTGGCTCCCCTTTCGGTGGTTTATCCTGTCACTTCCGATTAAAGCCTTCTATGATAATAATTAGCTTTCTCATTTTTCAGCGCGGCTCGTAATGAGAGGGTAGGTTTCCTCTTGTTCTTAAAGAGGCGGCCCTCGACGGTTATAGATTACCGCTGACCTCTGATTAGAGGCCGAACGGCTTGCCTAGGGCCACGCCAGATTTACTACGACGCTCACCGACTAATGAGTCGAAAACGCGGTTCTATAGCCGATAAATCAAGAATGATCTCATATACATAAACATCTATTGCAAATGAGGGGCATTATGTGGATAAATATTGTCATGGAATTCTTTGTCGACAAATTCAGAAAACCAACTGCAGAGTTACTGACTTACTCTCATTTTAATGTTGCAATGAACGAGAATGGTAACTACTATCATGAAGCAAAGTTAACACGTTGGGCAAACAGATAAATTCTTAAAGGCTTTGTCTACAAATTCAACGAAAGAATAACTGATTGTATACCTTACATGATGTCCATTTCATATTGCCAATCTCATTTAACAAAAAACAATTTAAATTTGCTATTATGAGAGAATTACAGCTACTTAATAAGGACATCTCAGAACACAAAATGTGTGTTTGAATAATCAAAGAAGTAAACAAAAAATGAAACAAGTAAACAACGTAAATTAAGACAAAGAAAACTTGAAGTTCAGAAAATTTATCGTGGTATTAACTCAAGATAACCTTAATGCAGAGTATCAAAGTAAAATACTAAATATTGGTCATATGAAAAAATGTAAAAATACAACAATAAAAGTTAGCCCATTTATGTAAATGAACGCTGAATCGCAGAGGTGAGATGCAGTGCTAAAATTATATTGTTTGGGCGTAATATCAGGTTTCAAATATCAAACTAAGCGTTGAAAAGTCAAAGAAACTATTAAATAGTGCTGATATAATAGGACCAACACATTTTTGACACATGATTTGTAACATTCAATTTTATTAAATTTCGAGAGTTCAACTCAAATGAGACCAGCGCCATTTCTCAAGCGTCCTTTGTTCTATTTGAGACAAAAATTAAAATAAAAAGGTAGTCGTTTAAAAATATGTTAAATAAATTTTAATTTACTGTGAGAAAAAAAATTACGCGGGAACCACATTTTTTAAAAAAAAAATTGAACGTGACTTTAATGAAAGATTTAACGTTTGGGAACAGATTTTATCAAGAAGAAAAATTTGTCATCAATATTGTAGTTTCTCGGTTTTATATTTCGAACAACCAGAGTTCTCCAAACTGGCACTTAACGCCATTTGTAAGCGTACTTTGCTCAATTCTAAAAAAATAAATAATTTGGAGCTGTTTTTAAGAAAATAATTACGTACAAGTTGCCTTTATTTCACACACAAAATTGCGCAAAAACTTCTCATATATTCGAAATATTGTACATGACTATTTAAAAAGCTGTCTTTAAAGAACATATTTTATTTTAAAAAATTTCCGTATTCAATATTGTAGTTGTAGGAGGACGCTAAAAACATTTTGAGCTTTTGCAATTTCGAAAATTCAGGGATTTCAACGAAAATTAAATGTGAACCATTTTTTATGCGTTCTTTGCTTTACTCCAAAAAATAATAAATAGAGCTATTTAAAAAAAATAAAATGTTGACGACTCATCATATAAGTATCTCCAAAATCAAAATTTTCGATTCAAATTCTCAGGTCTCGAGTTAGTTTAGATCGATTGGGGAATATCAAACACGGAGAAAATCATTTGAACCGATTAGGCGCTAGCGTTGGCGACAGACGGACAAACAGACGTACAGAAAACGTTTCTTCGTAAACCAATTTTTCGGTATCAAGGACCCTTAAAATGTGGATTCTGACTGCACTACATGTTCGAGGAAGTAAATACCTATGGGAACACAATGTATACACATTTGCAATATCAGGACCCGACAATACGTGTTTTTTTTTTTTTTTTTTTTTTTTTTTTTGGAGAAGCAACCACTTTCTGCTACAGTACGTATTACAGCGAGAAAGTGAAATGCCAATGGAAAACAATTGCTAGGGTTAACTATGACAATAGACAATAACAAGTTACTGGAACTCTTGACATAGCTGTGAATTATGAACGAATGTGTCAAAACTAGGAACATATACGTAATAGTAGGCTTAGACTCTTGTGTATGTCAGGCACCAACAAGTCCGATTGAACAATCTTGATCAACGCTTAATGAATCTCGACTAACCGTGCATCGAATGACAGCACCCTTTGTGGAGCAGCAAGAGCACCTTGTTGTCCTGACGTACTCCAAGCATTAGTGAACATCGAGTTTAGTCCTACGCAACATTAACTCTTGATCATTTATTTTTAACAGTCAGCATTCACTTCTTCATGAGGGAGGAAGCGAGGGTCATTTCAAGGCTTTTAACTTCTAACTTCGCAGAGGCAATAAGGTAAAAATAAGTTGCCTGGCAGTCTGCCGGGCGATCAACGCGAAGGGTTCAATAAGAAGAAATTTAGTAAAGCATAACGCAATATTCTGCTTTGTATCTTAATTTAGTTTTGTAAAAATTATTGAACATAATATTTGATATGTGTACATTCACATAAACCGCTCTGTGACTACATCGTTTATGGTTAGTGTGTCCGGAGAGTGGAATAAATTTCCGTCCAACAGCAAAACTACTCTTCGTTAAAATCTTTTTAAGTGACACTGAATGCTTTACTTAAAGGGGAAATAATGCAAATGAAAATGTGTGCCACTGTAGTCTACCAGTTGACAAATCTGATCTATGTTCAGAACACTCGTATCTTAATAATTTCACAAACTAAATTAGTGTTTTAGAAACACCATTAGTAATTTCCTCTTTGATACTATCGTAGCTGTATGCATCCGCAGTTGCAGTTGGGAGTCTATAGAAAGAAGATGGATCATCGTGCAGCATTGGGAAAATCCAAATAGTACTTTCCCCAAGGCTAAACATTTTAATTTCGCTTAGTTTTGCTTTGTATAAAGGCATATCCTGACTCGTTGGTTTTCCCGCATAAGCGAGTTTTCCTGGCAATTGCATTGCCCCACTGCGAAGAATGAATTTTTTAATACATAGCCAGTACCAAAGTCTTGCTGTCATATCTATACCCTGGAATGAATTAATGATTTGATGGAGAATGAGCAAGAAGAAGCGATAAAAATGATGAAGAAGCATTGGTCCAATGAGCCGCAGGGGCAACGGGAAAACCACGAAGAAAAAAAAAAAAACCCTCAGCGAACACAAATTCCCCACGAAACGACAGGGGATTGAATACCGGTCCCTGCAGTGGACAGTGAAAGCTCTGGCCGCCCCCAATGTGGGGACTCCGTTCGCCGGGCGTGCGCGGCGTCGTCGTCGGCGGGCGCGTGGCGTCGCCAGCGCGTGCTTTGTAATTAAGCGCGCGCGGCGGGGGCGGGCGGGCGGCCGGGGCGCACGCGCAGCGCCGCCTCGGCGGGCGGAAAGCGTCCGTCTACGACGCCGAACGCCGCGCGCACGGGCGGCGGTGGCGGCGACGACCGGAACCGGCTTCGCGTGCGCCGGAACTGGAGCGCTGACCCCCGACGTGGCGCCGCCACCACTTCCCCTGCCGCCGCCGCTGCCGCCGCCACTGCAGCGGCCACCGTGAAGGTGGGCATCCCATTTGACTTCAGTGGTCCCGCAGTGATGCAGTAATGCAAAATCACATTTCTCAGTGTTGATATCGATATATTCTTGATAAACAAGAAAAGACACATTTCAAAAATTGTAATTTTGTCATTTGTTATTTGATCACAGTCTTTTTTTTTTCGTTGTCAAAAACAAAATGTTTTGTTTTACTTTATGCCACCTGTCTTGTAAACTGGGTTTTCTAATGAAAGAAGATTTTTTTGAACATTTTTTTTTTCATTGAATTAAAAACTATTTTTGACATATGTCACTTTTATTGTGCACCAACCACATGCGGTGACCATTACGTTTTCGAAACAAAACCATTATCTAGTTGTTGTGCTCCTCTCACAAAACTCAAAAGTTTCGCTAAAGTATTCTTATTTTGTAGCGAATATAGTTGAGAATTCAACTATTAATCAAATCAGCAAAGGATGTTGTGACGTTCGTATTCATTGTCAAGCAATTCTTAGGGATATAGTTTTCTTAAGGCCGATGAAGAATCAAATTGTTACAATATCTTTTTTTTCTCTCAATGCATTATGAGTTTCTGAACTACAAGGATGATAGTGCCGTCATGAATATGTATCGGGAGCTCCGATTCTTGTCATGTTTCCTGCGTAACACATTCAACGAATCAAACCTTACTTTTGGATTTGTTTATGATCACAATTCCATTGTAGTAGCCATTTTCACATTCGTTGCTTCCTCTAACTCCCTTGGGCACCCATCCGCAGACACCGTACTCGTGAAACTCTTTCGTGTTGATGCTTTTCTGAAGAACAATTTTTCGGATTAATCCGAGAAGAAGAAAGCAACTTAAAGAAATTTTCTTGGAAGAAGTTTCCTTACATTCCATGAACAGGTCAACATCCTTCTCATTTCTTTTAGCTGGATCACATTCCTGCTACTCAGAGAACGATTGAAAGAAATCTAGACGAAGTAATTCATTGCTAATTGTACGTGCTAATAAATTAAACCAAACCAAATCGATATTTGTCAATTTAAAATACGAATTAAATTAAAAATAATAAATTAAGACGCTATATACATTTAATTTTATGAATTATTTTTTGATAAAGAATTTGAAATAACTATGAATGAAACTATTAATCAAATAAACACCAATATTGCGTTATTTGTTTTTCCATTTATGCAGATACTGGTGAATTAATTTTGTTATACGTCATGCATTTCGGCAATTTCTGTTCATATTTGATTGATGTATTTGTTGATTGTACTAATTGTAAGAAATGGAATTAGTAGGAATCAGCGAGTGGGAGTAAATACATTGCATTTGATCAGACATCGTGTGTTCATGATGATATATAGTGGCTGATGTGTGGTTATGAACATTCGCCAAGTCACATGCAGTTCAGTGAATTGCAAATTATGTTCTTTGTACAGTTAAACATATCAGAGCAAGTCAACAAAAGAATTGTGAAATTATAATATCATCACAACTAAATGCCAAAAAAAGGACAACAAAAAACAATCAAAAAACCTCTAATTTCTACTTTTCATGTTCAATATCTTTAAGAATTTGTATGCATTACGTAAAGATGTTTAAAACGTAGGAGTGAGGAAGTGCACTTGCGTCTCTCGTTGTTGTCGCCCACGTTCGCCCAAAAGCAGCTGCGCGTACATGACGAACACGCCGTTTCTGATAGGCCACTTTGTAGGTACACGCGAGTGGCGGCACGGCGCTGCGCTGGGCGCGGCGCGGAGAGGTGACCGGACCCAGCGGGCGGTGGGTGGCGTGGTGGAAAGCGGCGAAGCGGGCGAGGCGAGGCAGGGCGGAGCGGGGGGTGAAGCGGGGGCAGAGCGGGAGCGGAGCGGGGGGCAGAGCGGGAGGCGGAGCGGGGGGCGGGGCGGGGGGGGGGGGGGGGGGGGGGGGGGGGGGGGGGGGGGAGAGCGGGACGAGGGGGCGGAGCGGAGAGGAGCGGATCGGGGCGGCTGCATTTTCGCGATGTTGGCGCTTTCCGCGTAGGGGAGAGGGAGGGCTTGTCGCGCGCCCATGGCTCGCGGTGGGCAGAGTTCGCTCGTTCACGCGCGGGCGGGCGGACACCACGGCATTAGGGCACTCGCAGTGGGTGCGAAGATCAGTATGGACGGAATATTCGGTTGCTTCAACACGCTGTGATTCTTTAGAATATCCGCCTCTTAATGCTTTCGTTTCTACGTATGCTTTCTACGCATGAACTAAAATTGACGTCTTTACTCCCACCCACCGGTTCCGGCCAGCCTACGTTCCCTGTATCGTTCAAACTTGATGTTGCCACGCGTTTGGTGTTGGTGACACTTGATGCTCTTCGAGCACGATAGTGTCACGCCCGTAATGAGCGAATTGCGTGGCATTAGTTGATTGTTGTGTAGCTCCAAGGGTCGCCACCAGAGAACGTCACAGCCTGGAGACCACCGAGAGAGGGACGCTTCCCCATTTTCCTCAAGAGACAGGGCACACCTTCCAGATTCTTTTCTACGTTTTTCCGCCACTGGCTCCCAGCACAAAACGAATTCTGTTCCTATGAAGAAGCTGACGTATTTTTCGAGGTGCGACGCTTAGTTTACGAAGATATTTGCTGCGTAGTGCTGTTTCTTCACTTGCTCACAATTATTGGACACGTCGTGGAAAATAACTGATCGGTAACAACAGTCGTAACCGTTTTTGTATTATTAATGTGTCTAACGATTCGATTGTACGGTGTAGACTCTATTAATCTGAACCACGTGACGTAAAATCACTGTGGTCGCCCGTGACGGAATACCTGAGATTGTTTCTCTACTCAATATGGGGAGTTGAAATTAGTCAAGTAACACAAGTCACTTTGCATAATTTTTTTTAAGTAAGCGAACGAAGCAAGTTGTAAATAATAAAAATTGGAAGAGACACTGGTGGATCTGGATTTCGGTTGACTATTTGAAAAAGCAGTGGAAAGAAGTGGATTAATAAAATAAATCAGGTAAATATTGTTGGCAATGACAACTCCTACAATTATTTCATTTAAATTATCTTCACTCAACTAGTATCTTAATATGAACAAAACTAGCAATTTAGTATGAACTTATATTAACCCGTTCACCGTTCTTGTCGGATCTGAAAGATTCAAATCCTGGTCATAACACGTACGTTCTGCAGCGCGTATGCGTTGACAGTAAGTTTTGAAGATATAATCCAAAATTCAATTTCTCGCATTTTCTCTTTTTTATTCATTTTATTTGAATTTATTTACTCATTTACATATGTTATTGGTTCAATATTGACAAACGCTTAACACTACACTCCAATTCTATATTTAAAGAATCAATAAGAATGAAGGCTTGGCAATCCCTTTAATTCCCTGAAAAATTCACTTCTATCAGAATGGGTTATGAGAATAATTTATCGTTTATTATTTTCGTTTCAAAATAGTAATTTAACCTACATCAAACATTGTTCGTCTAACAGTACTAGATGTGTACTGCCATGGGGGAGCAGAAATTTCATTAGTCGAATAAAGAGAAATAAATGAAAAGTGACATTTATCCATTTTTAAATTGTTATTGAAAATAACAATGTAATTGCTATCCTACCCAACAATTGAATATATTAAATATATGATTAGCGAATAAGGTTGAAATCCTAAAAAAGAAAATTTTGTAGTTTTATCACTTCGTAAGTCCAGAAGTTCGGTCTAGAAGTTAATCAAACGGAACGCATTACCGTTAGTGAACAAGGAAATGATCTCTAAATACCGTAAGGAAAGAATTAAACATGAAGTTTTACATGCATTTTCGTATATTGTATTCATTCCTATTTCAAACATTTTTACACCATTTTTCAATTTTCGAGATCTGCAATTTCGATCTGAAAGAAAAAATGATGAAACAATCACCCACAACACACAAAGCAGCCTTCTAATAACATAACTTCTCCTCGGCATTTAACGCGAGAATCCTAATGTCGCGCCACTTCTTGGGCAACACATGACCGGAGAAAAGAAATATTCCCCCGCCAATAAATCTGGGCTGCGTGGCCAGCGAGAGCCGGGCGACACGGATGTGGCGGCGCGCGCGCCTGATGGATCGTGCCCAGTGCGGCAGGCGGAGCGGGGGGCAGAGGACGCGGCCCGGTGCGCCGGGCGTAGGTGTGTGGGTGGGGCGGAGGTACGGAACACACGGAATAGGGGGCGGTGGGAGACGTAGAAAGGTGGCGAGGGACGTAGGGGACCGGCTGAGGAAGAAGGAGGCGGTGAAGGACGTAGGGGGCCGGCGGGGACGTAGGGGCCGGTGGGAGGCAAGTAGAGGGGCGTCAGTGGACGTAGGGCGACGAAGGGGGCAAATCGGCGGGGGGGGGGGTTGGGGCAAATCGGGCGGCTGGGTGGTGGTGGGGGGTGGAGGGACAGCGGAGAATGGCTGAGGAAGGTGGGGCGGCGTGGCGGTGGAGCGAGGGGGAGGTGGGGCGGTGGTGTTGCGGGGCAGCGGCGGGGCTGAGGCGGGGTTGAGGCGGGGCTGAGGCCGTGGCCCGGGGCGGGGCGGCGGCTTCGGCGGTCGTGTTTCCCAATTGCCGCTGTCGCAGCGGGTATTTACAGCGCGCGCGTAGGCCTACATGGGTGCCACTCGCGTGGGCGGAGGCGGCGGCGCGCCGGGGACACCTGGCGCAAACATTAGCGCGCTCGCCGCTCACAAAGTCGCCGCCGCCGCCCTCACCGACGCCGCCCCGCCGCGCCGCTGCCTCCGCGGCTAGCACCGTCGCTCGCAGTGGACAGAAAATTTCAATGCTGTTGACCTTTGGCAGCTCAACTGATATCTCATTAAAATGAAATTCTCATAATCTTATGAAAGATTTATTAACACAGAACCTGTATTGGTGAGCAAGATACAAACGAATGTAAAACGAAAATCAATAAGTATTCCTTTCACTTTAAACAATCATAAATTACGAGACTATATTTCATAGATAATAAATAAATTTTCTGAAAACTGAAACATGTTGTGTCCATTAATTAAATCAATAAGCTTCTTCAAGAACATCTTGGTAAGTTTCTTGAATTGAACTCAAGAATTTCTTTGTAGTTTACTTGAAATGTCTGATTCCTGTTCTTGAATCCGATCAAAAATTTTAGGACAGAAGAATGAAGAAAAGTAATTCTTAGGATAAATACATATCTTGCTTTTATCTGTTAAAATCTACGGGTTACCTGAGAAGAATTTACAGCATAATTTGTATTCACGTTCGCAAATGAGTTATTCAAAATTTAATACTGTATTAGTACTTACTTACAAACGCCTTCTAAATATTTATTGCATTATAAACACAAAAAACAATATACATTGTTTTCAATACAAATTTGCAGTCTACTTAGAGATACAATGTCAAGAGAATTCAAAGAATAGAACTGCATTTTTAAGAACAATGCATCCTAGCCTCTTTTTCTTGAAGAACAACATAAAACAACAGTTGTAATAGAATGAAAAAATAAAGAAAAGTTTTAAACCGACGGGGTCATTCATTCTGTCAGTTAAGTTTCAAATAACACTTGCCGTAGACAAACGTTTGATAATTTGATTTCGAGGTCGTAATATGAAGGCAATTGCAACTCATTCAGTTCGCTTGAACACCGTGAAGCCGAGTGAGCGAATCGTCGCATCTAGCTCCTTGTGAATGACCAGGGGGGGAGGGGGGCTGCGCGTCCCCGTTGCGTGTGGCCTCTGACTCCGGAAGAAGGCGCGGCACTAGCGCGGGGCAACCCCTTACATGAGCGACCGACAGGAAGGAGCACGGTTGGCAGCAGTGCGTATCGGCGCCACTTACCATCTTCAAATTAAACCTTATGGTAGCATTTCCACACCGTGCGGTTTCCGGAATACACTTTAGTGCATGTACGTCTTGCACGATACATGAGAACATAGAACATTGAGAAAAATATTGTGGTGGAAATTTTTTGTGCTGTGTATTATGTCGCCGGGATGAGAACTTGTAGCGTGACGGTGGTAATGAAGGTAGTTGCTGGTAGGTTGTCTTTCTTTGCTAATTTTCTGGCATCTGAAATAAAGCTTTGTTTGCAATTTTTATTCAAGAGGTCGTCATCACAATGTTCCAAAGATAAGCGAACTGACCGAATTTACGTTATTGAAGTCTGCTGCGAAGACAATTTTTATTCAAATAAAAGATAACTCATTAAACACTACTGACTAGAATATTTCACGTGAATTGACTTAAATAACATAAAAATGTCAATTGACTTAAATGACATAATCAAATATTATTTTAATAAAAAGAAATTATGTATTTCATTTTTATGTAAAAATTAATTATGGTATATCTTAAAGAAATTTCTTGTTTTGAAAAATCCGTTAGTATTTCCAAAAATCTTATTTTCTAAGGGACTCAATGAAAACAATACGAAATGCCAACACATTTGAGTTGTTGAGTAAGCTTTTTTACAAAATGTTTCTCTTTGACGGCATAACATCTCACATTTAACATTCTAATTCAACAGAAGTACTTGCAATTGACATGTTTTCTCCTTAAATCAATTTATTGTATTGGCCATAAGGTTGTGACTTGAAAATAGACAACATTTTCTGATAGAGTCATAGAAGCAATAACCTGAGAATATTTAACAATTTTAAGATGAATGACTAAGGATACATTTACTTTTCTTTATCTTTAATGTAAAAAGTCTTAAATAACACTTTGGCTAACAACTTCTCGCAGGTAATCCAAAAACTTTCGAAGTATCAACAGAAAACATTCTTTTGATAATATACCACCGATAATATCAGTGTTCCTACTCATTTTCATTTCCAGAAGTAACATAAAACCCTACGATTTATTTTTGGGCCAAAGTATGTACGTCCATTATTAATTTTGAATGTTATTCATCTATTAACAGGTGCTTTCATGAATTTAAAGTTACGCCAACAACACGTTTCAAACTAGTTGGAAACCGCGGCATACTAATATAGTTCCTCGTCTTAGAGTTATTACTGAACTTCTACTCACATTTTTTAAATGTGCACGGCATCATTTCAAGATCTAGAATTAGGGGATATAAATTATCCCCATCTCAGTGCAATAATTACACTGACAAAATTAATCTCTCGCTTTAATATAGGTGGTGTAGGACAGGTTCGAAAATAAATTTAAACATTTTCTATTTTCGAAATTTCAGAGATTTAAAAAAACATTGCAAGTATACCATACTTGTAAATCACCTTTCTTCCATTTGAAAAAAATGTGAAGGAAAGGTTGTAGCCATTTTTGAGGCAATTTTGAAAATGACACAAGGGCTTCCAGTAAATTACCTTCGAAAATTAGAAAATGTTAATGGTCTCCGAAACGGCACAACTAGATTTTACTGGTGACGTACTTACCAAGTACGGCTCAAAAGCTTTTAACCTGACAGTTATTCATGACACATACTTCCATCCATAACTTATGATACATATGATATATTGCTTGATTTCTGGCTAAACGCGACGGAACGGCGTTCGGGTACCTCAGGAATAATTATTAAATTATGTTAATATTAAAATAATATAACATTATAAATTAAATTAATATATAATTATAGAGCGCGTTCGGGGACCTAAAATTTGTAAATTAAGCACAAAAAATTATTTTTAAACAATCCATAACAAATCCGAATTTTTATATACAAACTTTCGTATATTTCCATGTCAGCTACAGCAATACAAGTAAGATTCCTCGTAACTATATTCGGAACTACACTAATAGATCTTATCAGCGACGTGAGGGTAAAATTTCAAATTACAAAAACACAAAATTACCAAAAGAAAATTAAAATTATGCTCAAAATAAGGTCTTTATAGCCAATAATTCCAGACTATATTGTTTAGGTGATTTCAATACTTTTCCTCCTTTTATATATATTTTATATATAATAAAGGCAGGGAAAGAAAAAAATCATATTATCGAACAAATAATGCTGATTAGCTCATGAATAAAATAGACGAAGAAAAAATATCTTCTCCATGGTGATTGTTGATTTTGCATTTCCACGTCTTCCATTGTTAGCGTCACAAGACATTAACCGTAAGTTGCGTATGTAGAGCCTCCGAAACGCTGTTTCTTTATTTGGTTTTTTACTCAGCACATCTGCAGTTCTGAGAGCTTGACTTCCGTGTAAACTTTCTTCAATCTTTCTACTTTCATTTTAGTCACTTGAAAAGGAAAACTTTTTAGAAGTTATATAGGTAGGTCGTGAAATCACATTCTTTTACGACGATGCAAATTCAAAGTTTTTAAGGTCCTATTAATTAGTTTTTGAAATAAATAATTATTTGTTTAACATTTAGAGTTGGTTATGAAATTATTAAGAAATGAAGTTACTAAGAATTAAAAAAACTGTTTTTATGTGCATTTTTCGAGAGAGTATTGAGCAGAGACCCTGCTTATGCATTCAGATAGTTTCCCGGGTGCATGCATCGTAGGGTTAATAGACAAAATAATTTAGAAGAAGCTTGCGGGTTTAGGTTCTTTTATCGAGATCACATTGCAGATGAAAGAGAGCGTGAATGTTCGACAAGTGGGGTAAACGTGAACACCAACCGATTATAAAAGTTTTATCGGTGTACACGTGTCAGTATAATTATCTGGTTTTCCTCATACCGAAACAGTGGTCGAGTAAAAACCGTTGGGCCCATTGGAGCAGGTGGCACGCCGGCAAACGGCACCTGGTCAACCGAGGAGCCACCCACAAGCAGTTCCGCTCTTCCCCGCACCGCTTCGCTTTTCTGTACGTTGTTCGGAGCTGCCTTACTCGGCCTGCCCTGTAGTATCTACCTACTTCACAAGCACATTTTACAACTGCAGTCACTCCCTTAAGTTGCATCCTACCGCGCATGAATTGACGTGCATATCCTACTTTTCACGGATTATTAAATTCCTTCCCATCCTTCAGAAAAAGTCATTCCATTTTGTTCCACCACCATACACACTTTTGCAACTTGCTCTGTTGTGGGCTATTTCACTTCATTGCGACTCACCCAACACGTTCTGTCACACATTTTGATTCACTCAACCTGTACGATTTCAATCCTTTGAATGATCCATCTTGTCTCCCCAGGTATTGTTCTATCTTGCCTTATCTCTCTTTATATCGACTCGTTGAATTTCACCACCTGCGATGCAAAACTCGTATTTACCGTCCGGTTTGGGCCACCTCTCTTTCCCTACCCACTCGTAGGTCCTGAGGTAGTATTCAGTTACGCACCAGGAGCACGTGAATGAAACACCCGTGCTCCCGGGTGCTCTTCGATACGCGTCACAAATTTCGCGGTTTCGGTTGCACGTACGAGTGGCATTGCACGCCCGTAGCATCTTTACGCACGCAGTGAGGGCGTTGAAAAAACGGGCCCACCGGCCTGAGCATTTTCCGTTGTCGTGGTCAGAATTCGTTCCTTTCACCAAGAGTCACGTCTTGAGACCAGGAAAGTTATTCTCTCAACTGGCGATAAGTGGGCACAGAAAGAATGCAGAAAAATAAGAGTGTAATAATGGACGGTAGCAAGAAATGTTACTCTTTATAATGAAGCCTTTTATATCAGTTCACAATGTATGCAATTATTTTAATTCAAATTCCATCTGCAGGGTTCGAAAGTTTCACTTTGAATATCTCTACGAATTAACAATACATTAACTTTTTAACGCAAGGTAGTCGAAAGGGAATACGGAACAATTACATGAGAATAAATAGATCCTAATGTGAGAAAGGGTAATTGTTCAACGCGTGTTATGAATCTTTAATGAAAGAACTTTCTGTAAGATTAGAAAGTCCGTATAACAAAGGCATTTCTTAAATTTTAATTCACATGAATTTCATAGCTAAATTGATGAGTTCTCAAGACGAATCTACACGTTCTCTTCTAAACAGATAATTAAAAAGTAATTGGGATGATTTTAATCTACATAGTTTATTCATCTATATTTATTCTTCAAAATTTCATCAAGTGTTGTATTTATTCTTCCTAGTATTTAGAAACATACTTGAGACAATCTGCAGTTCAGGATAAGAGTGCAAGCGTTATTTTCGAGCCCTTGTGTTTTCACTACCTGAGTCATTAGTCACATAAGTGTGTACTCAGTCACTAGTTACACGTTAATCGAATCATAATACGAAAACATCAATCAATAAAAAGGTTTAAGATATTGGCAAAAAACAATCAAAATTCTAAAATTGTGAGTGAACAAAGAACCTTCGGGGTCCTAGCCCCGAGAAGGATGTCGTGATGATACTTTTATTTGAGAATTTAAAATTACGAAACGGGTGTGCCTGAGGTGTTACAGTAGGTGGTGATGGTCATGATACAAATCTACGAGAGATTTCTATTAGATTTTACGAATGCAAACAAAGGCAATTTTTGTAATTGCCAACTTCATCTGTGTTCAAATTCAGATGATTTGGATGATTTGCATAACACATCGTCAACAGCAGCATCAATAATAATAACAATCATTAACCTAACTTCTCGAGGATAATCACGATCTAAAACTTTAACAAATTAACATTCCAAAACGTTAACAGACCTCGTCTCCAGCGGGAATGCCTAACCAGTGCGGAGGCCCAAACCCAAACACGTCCTTCGAATCTGCGGCGAACAGCTTAATTCCCACCACTCGCCGCCTCCGCACTGGTTCTCGTCTCTGACTAACGGCCCTGGGCGGATAGTGAGCACCCTGCCCGCCCCGCGCCGCGTGCGATCGGCCGCCCCCATCGAGGCGGCGCACGCGCGGGCGTGCGGACGTGCCTCGTGCGCCGTCCCGCGCCGCGCCCCACGCCGCGTGACCTTTCGCGGGGCCACCGTGTAGCGGGCGCGCGCCCATACGTCTCGGCCGGGCGGGGGCGCGCCGCCCCGGCCAACACTGCCCCGAACCAAAGTGGGCGCAACGACGCACTTGGAAGGGGAAACGAAGAATGTGCACAATTTAAAGTTAACAGACAATTTAAAAATAAAACATTTTTTATAATAAAAACGGAATTCTTTGGTATTTGTTAATGTAGTTTCCGTAACCGATATATACGCTAACGAATAGTTGTAATTCGTCATGGGACTGTACCGAAGAAAAACAAAAATGATAAAATACTTCATTGTGGCTGGGAGGGGGGTAAATATTACTAGAATTACTTTCCGGCATATGACAATGTCAAGATAGATATGGGAAGAAAACAGATGTCATGTATGACATACCAACGAAAAAATTACATTAATATTGTTTTCTTGTTTTGTTTTTTTTTGTCGCAAATTGGTTATCTCTGGACCACGCCAACGTTCCGTTGTACCCACCGAGGTCCAGTCATATTTTCCGTGTAAGTGCACATGACTTATTCGGGAGAGAGCGGATCAGCATTTTTACTGAATGCGTTTTTACACCCCAGTGTTGTTAACCCTGGGGGATGAGTTATGAAATGATGATGATAGATTACATGGCAATTACAAACTCAAATACACACACAATCATCCAAGCCTCGGGCGGGATTCGAACCCACAACCCTTCAGGAACGAGGCAGCTACGGCTCTCCAGGCTTAGCGACCTAGACTGTCAGGCCAGTTTTCTCTTCTTTATTAATGTTACAATTTTTTCTGCAGTTTTTGTTGGTTGCATATTCACTCGCAGATGAACTTCTACGAGTGCTTTTGCACCCTCATGGTCGTTTTGGCCCAGTGTGCGCCGTGCCGCGCCTCCCAGACAACCAGAAGGGCCCGCGCCGCGCGCATGATACGTTGTCCGCCGTCACCGCCGGCCGTGTCGGCTTTCGCCAGCGCCTGGACGTTCGACAGGCGCGGCCTTGTTGCTTTCGGGAACAGATGGCGCACGGCGCGGAGGGCGGAGGGCGCGCGGGGGTGGAGCGGCACACGCGGACACGACCCCGCCCCCTCAGCGCCGCGCGCGCGCCGCCGAGATGGAAATATCAGCCTGAGATGCTGCGTGGGCGCCGTCGCTGCCTGCCCAACCCTGGTGTAGGTCATGCACTTGTTTGATGATTCATTGATTAGTGATTCTGGGCGCAACAACTGGGATGGTCATTAGTCCCGATGTTTTTAACACGGGAGATGTCGGTGTTTCCCCCCCCCCCCGCTGGATGGCGAGATCCGGTGATATTTTCCAAAGATATAAAATAAGTTTATTATATAATGATAATATTTTCGATAATAAATATCACTTTGTATCATACGAGTTGGTATATGATGGATTTTGATCTTCTCCCGTTATAATCTTTAAGTTGTAATTACGAACATGGAGGAGAACTCTGTGGGCACATTTTAAAAAAGCAATCAAACTTCAGAGAAACGGAATAAAGTAGTGGACATACAACAGCACATATTTTCTCGCATTATTTCTAAATTTGCAATTTCCGAAAATTCAGGAAGTTAAAAAAAATTAGGCCCAATATTGGAAGTATCCCTTCTTCTATTCGTGAAAAAAAAGGGAGCAAGTTTTGAAAAAAAATTTTAAATTTTTTATATTGACTATATTTTGCGTCAAATTACACGAAAACTACTCATATTTTTGAAAATTTGAACAAGGACTTATTTAAAGATACGTCTTTAATAAACAGATTTCATTAGTGGAAAAAATCTATGTTTTCGATATTATAGTTGCAGGAAGACGCTCCCAGAAATTACACTTTTGTAATTTTAAAAACATCTGGGATTTCAACGAACATGACACCTGCATAATTCTCTTAAACGTCCTTTTCGCTATCTGAAGGCAAAGCTTGATAAAAAAAATGCGGTGCTATTTTGAAATTGCTTTTGATGTTTATTTTGAAGTACCTTCAAAATATGCGTTTGAAACTTCCTAAACCTCGAGTTCATTCAGATCGATCTAAAAATATCAATTTTAAAGAAAATTGGCTGTACGGTTTAGGCGCTAGAGTTGACCACTGACAGAGAGACAGACTGACGTTTGCCGTCAATCAATTTTTCAGTATCGACGACCCAGAAAACATGGATTCTGGCTACACCATGTGTTACACGAAGTTTTCTACATTTACCAACAGCATTTATTCACTTTTCTGTTACCAGAACTCGGCAATAAGAGTTTTTCTGCCGAAAATTCACCGTTTTCAGGCGCACAATTACATATGATTACGATACATTCGTAATTTTCTCTTCTTACGAAGTATATTCGTTAGAGCAAGAAAGTAAAAAGATAAATGATACTGCGCTAAGCTGCGGGAAATCGATTTCAAGATTTCACAGGAGATACATGTTTTCGGGGTTCTCTGATATTGAAAAAATGTTTTCTTTTCGAAACGTCCGTCCGTTCGCCCGTCCATCTGTCCGTCTGTAGTCTGTGCACAACACGCGCCTAAACTATGCGTGTTTTTTTTTTTTTTTTCAAACTGATTACTTCCCTGTCGATCTGACTAACTCGAAACTCTGCGATTTTGAATACCATTCTTTAATATTTGAGGGTACATTACATGAATCCCATAGGACATTTTCAATATTTTCTCAGTCACGTCTCCAAATGTTTTCTTGAAACTTTTGATATCCATTGGATATAAACGCCATTTTGCTGTATTCTTAGCGCTGCTGCTTCTTTGCGTTTATATCTGTTACAATATGCTTAATGCTAATTCTACCAAAAGTTGCGCTATATTCTTTTGTTTTTACAAAATTACACAAATGTAATTAGTTTGCAGTATTACTTATGTCGTTAACATTCCCATTACCGGCAGCTGTAAACTTTTATTGCATTTATGAGTCCATGAGTTTCAAATGAAGTCTTGAAGTTTCTCAAAAACTCAGAAGTTTTCTGTGAAAATGTACTCAAAATTCCGCAGTTTCAAAATCGTTCAGATGCTGTTTTCTCGCAAACGTCTCCAATTTTTTCATTAATTTTTTTAAGCGGCTAATGCTAAACGGACTAAATAACGTGGCATCAATGTCACTTTCACGTATTCGTTTGTTTTTCAAAAATTTCACAAAAGAATTTTTTAAATATCTCTCCTTTTTTTTTTTTTTTTAATAAAATTATTTAAATAATTTTATATGAATTTTCTCGAAAACTCAAAAAGTTTTACTCTTCTATAATATTGTTAAGTCGTTTCAGTTCTATCATTAAGGGACTGTAAAATTGAAAAAATGTGAAACAATTTCGTGTGGGAGCCGTTAGGTTGCGAAGAGGATAGGCAAAACCCAAAACCTAAAGCAGAAAACAAAAATAAAAAATAATAAAAAAAACATAAAACTAAATAGTACGGGAAACTCTGTGCCATTCTGTAGCACCACTAGTTTATTAGATGTTCCTCTACAAATTAAGAAACCGAAGACATACTATAAATGTTAAGGTTCATGCAAAATGTTAGTATTAAAAAGGTAACGGATGACCGCACTTTTTTTTTGTCTCATTGCTGTTGAAATTTTATCTCATTTGTGGTAGGATACTTGGTAAATGGCATACTTGCAGCAGCATGGACCTATGCTCTATGGTTCAATTACATGAGTACTCAATTATACAGGCCACAGAAAGCCGAAAACCTAATAGGTAATAGAATACGATAGTAGAAATTTAAAAAGTTGAAAGCAAATCAATTGCGAATTCCTTGCAAACATATATTTTGACCAAAATATGGCATTGTTATGAAGGAAATAACCTGTTGATAGCCCAAATCATTCGTTTAAATTACTGATAAGGAGGAGTACACACGTATATTTTAGTACTGAACATAGAGAAAAACATGTATTTCTCCTGCACTACGGGGAGTTGAGAAAATGACCGATTTAATTTCTGATCATGTAATGCTGCGTGCTGTTTTCATTACCTTAGCTTTCAACTAATGCTAGGTTCTCAATGAAATTATTGCATAACTAACTACTTAATTATAAACCAAAAACATCAAGTTGAACCTAATAGTTCATAAGAATTAAAATCACGTTGATAATCAGATATTAGAAAGGATGTTCATGTGATAAAACCTGCGCAATGTGAATCAGCCCCGACGAAAAGTGATCGAAACAAACCTATTATTTTATCATGTTTTCATAAGAAAATTCGCGGTAACGCATAAGAACTTAACTGGACCGTCAAACTAAAACAAAATACGAGGAATAACTAAAATAATCTACTGAGAACCTGTAATTTTATTCATGCGGTTAGGAATAATATCAATAAATTTTGAACCCCTCGCATTCCTGGGAGTCAAACACGTCAATAACTTCCCATCGAATTTGTATTCTCCTGTGGAGATTGTTTGTGTAATGTCTTTGCGGGAATTAGGGCTAACACGGTTCAGGAAGCCTGTTCGGCCCACGTTCGGTAGGCTGTTGGGCCCTCTCTTACGCAGCTTTGGCGAGCCGCAAGCCGACCGCGAACCTGCCCCCGGACGCAGAACGTGTTCCCCGCGGGCCGCCACCGGACAACTGGTTCGCGAACACGTCCGTCCATGTAGGGGAGGCTTAAAATACTCGCAGGGCGTGCTCCACTTATCATATTTTTTTTACGAACTAAGTAAAGAATACAGGGATACTGACCCGTTTTTTTTTTTAACGAAACGGGGTATTTGAATAAGATATTTTCAAAACAATTTGCTCTATGACTATTCGAAATATTAATGAATATTTTAGAAAAGTTCGAATACGTCCATGTAGTTCATGTTCGTCCATGTAGGGGAGGCTTGAAATAACCACAGGGCGTGCTCCACTTACCATATTTTTTTAAACTAAATGAAGAATACAGGAAACCTGTTCGTATGTTCTTTTAACGATACAGGTTATTGGATAAGATATTTTCAAAGAAATTTGTTCTATGACTATTCCAAATATTAATGAATATTTTAGAAAAGTAAGAATACAGCATAAAAATACTAGAATTGAGAAGTTCATGCAATTGTTAGGAAGTGTGAAGAATATTAATTAACATTTGCTTCGCTGAAATGTTTCATTTACTTGATGGTATTGATGGCAGGATTGTTGCGATATGCTGCAGGAAGAGATAATGATTCACTGATTGAAACATTATTTTTTCTACTCCTATTGTCTACTTCCCTTATCAGATGTAGCAGCTCGTTGCGTAATGATAGTCATTACAGTACAGGTTCATTGTGGTTGAGGTGTTTGAGCAATCATACAAGTTTGCAGTTGAAAATAATTTAAATAATTGGTTAACGTTCTATTAAGTGTTACGTTGGATTGTGTATTTTACTCTTCCTAGTGTTCCCTTAGGGTGGTGACTGTAATTCGCACATATCCTCTCCTGTGTTCAAAACGCAGAAGAAAATCAGAATTCTGAAGCCCACGCTGGGGTCTGTTAAAATCTGATACGAAAGAAGAGCAGATACCGAACTTTGATGACATTTCTTTAATAAATGTATTAAATCATAACGTAACTTGTACACTGCTCATTTGAAGTCGGGTTGTGTTAATGCTTAACCATTGTCACTTAGGAACCATTGGTGGCTGTCCTCTAGGTGGCGTTAGCTGAATATTGCATGTCAGCTGCCACCTACCAGTTCAAAAGTTACAATAGTTAACATTAGTCGTAGAAAAAGTACTATACGAAACTCCATGTCATGAGTATTAATACACACGTATAAAGTTTACGATGATCGTTCCTCGCTCGTATCGTAATATCACTTCACACTAGTGTATTAATAACCATCAGCACATTATCGTTGCATAATATACTTTTTCTACTCCCATTGTATAATTCTGTCATTTGATGGCTCCAACTCGTTGCATAATGATACTCATTACGATACAGATTTCATTATGATACAGGCTCTTGACCAATCAGCTTCTCTGAGCTGTTATATGAACCAAGTATTGTCACTTCATTAATCTTTGAGAATGGTTGTAGTAAATGTTGTTGTGTTCGATTGTGTACATTTCAATTGCATTTAATGTTATATTATGTTTATCAGTTTTAATTTCTTGCATCAGTAATTTGTATGTGGAATATAGCATAAAATAAATTGGATCGTAATTTCACTTTGATCCTATTTGACTAGCGCAGAGGTACTGGTAGAGGGAACACGTGACTGACGTTAAGATCAGAACGCAAGTTATTGTGTGTTATATGTTGCTGTCGTGTGTCTGACCTTTAGAAAACCGGTCAATTCTTTAGGATGAAATGTCTAGTGAATGAGAGGAGGAGTTGTTGGCTCTTTCAGAAATAAGATAAAAAGCGAAAATGGTGACCTTGGAATTATTGTAAGAGCAACTTTTGTATTATCTCGCACTGATGAACCAAAGCCACCTGCAGAAGGTAGGGTAGTTGTCCGCTAGGTGGCCTTGGCTGAATCCTGGACGTCAACTGCCACGAAACGATTCAATGTAAAATTTTAACTTATAAAAGTTGTAGAAAAAGTACCGTATGAAACTCGACGTAATGGGTATTAATACACTCGTGTGAAGTTTACGATGCTCGTACCTTGCTCGTATCGTAATATCAGATTCGTGTACTGATACCTATCATTACATCATCGTTCCATAATGTACTAATGTATTACACTATGTACTTCTATATGTACTACTACTACTATGTACTCCTCACAAACAAAACGTGGTGGGCATAGTCTTTAACGTAAATTCATGCCCCGAAGAAAAGGGCAAATTAAAACGATTTTTACCTTCTAAGAAACGTTAGCTATTACATTACAAAATGAGTACCTGATTTCATTTCACTAACATGGATGCAAACACAATCATAGTAGTTTCTATTGTTTTGTCAATTCTCGAAACGGAATCCTCTTTCTCATATTGGTTTTGGTTGTCTAAATATCGCTTTAGCCAAGGAAACCATAAACTGCACGACAGAGAAACCAAACCAGGATGTGAAACAAGAATTACTCAAACAGATCTATGAGAGCTAGAGAAATATATTATTCGCCATTTCTGAAACATTATTCTTTTCCTAATTGTCATTTCTAGTATAAAAAAAACTGTCTGTGTTTTTCTGTCTGACAAGCGACAACAGTAGGGCAAATTAATTATGTCAGATTACATTCATAATAAACATAATGAGAACATTGAACTTGAACATCAGTAAATTAACCGAACATGAAATGTTGGGGTAGATTAGAGATGTATGGTATTGTTACCATTAATCGAATCAACGCCATCTGAACAATGGCATTGCGAAGTTAAGTGATTGAAAATTTAATTTTATTCTATACGAATAATGAACATTATTGCTACATGATTTTGTGGTATCCACGCACCAAGAGGTGCAACACCAGTGTGAAGTCCCGCCGCTCCCGACAGAAGGGTGGGAGGGCATTTGAATGCGAATAGGCCTTCCCCTTCCGAACTGCCTCTCTTGAAATCAACGAAGCCAAGGACCGGCAGCAGAGCGTCAGAGAAAAATCTCGCCTCGCCTCGCCTCGAAGTGCACCATTCTGAGCGTGCTGTCCCTTGCTACCGGGACGGGCAGGGAGGACGGGTGGTGAGGACGGGCGGGGAGATCGGGCGGGGAGGGCGGGCGGGAGAACCGGACGGGTGAACGGGTCGGGTGGACTAAAGGGGGGCGGGAGAAGAGGACGGGCGGTGAGGACGGGCTTGCGGTGGCACGGGTCGGGGGCGGGGGGTCGGGCGGGAGGACGGGCGGAGGGACGAGCCCGATGGAGGAAAGGGGGAGGAGGACGGGTGGGGGGGGGAGGGCAGTGAGGCCGGCGGCGGAGATGCGAGGGAGGACGGGCAGGGGGGGGGAAGGGGGGGGACGAACGGAGTCAATGGGGGGAAGGACGGGCGAAGAATGTAGAGAGGATGGAAGGGAGGGTGGATGGGGAGGAAGGATTGTGCCATAATGCACAGCCATAATGTTGGCTTGATCATATCAAAGCTATCTACATTTCCCTTAAAATGTTGTCAATCATGTGGATCGCTAATAAAATCCGTTTTGGAATCGAAAAAACACAAATGTAATCTAATGGGATAAACGTCTTAAACACATGGGTCGAAAAGTTACATTACTTATTTAAAATCAGCCACGGCCCCTATCTTCGTCTCGGTAGGAAACATTTCAATCGTAATATAACAACTTCCGCTCTTGTAGCATAAACTACCATTTCAATTGCAATTATTAAATATAAAAGTAGTTTTTGATCTTCGTTGGTTTCTGGCTATCTTTAAGACAATTTCATTCTAATGAACCTCTGACACCGACTGTCACCAGTAGCATAGACGTCGCTGGAAATCACATTGAACAATAGAAGAGAAATTGTTCAGCAGCAATCGGGGTTGTGGTACGGGTACAGCCATCAACCAAAACTTTAGTGCACTTGCAATGAAAGTTTTTTTACCTATGCGGTTCATCTATAATTCTAGTAGATGATAACAGAGAGACGTGAGCTTTGATTTGATTTGATTAATTAAGGATTCCGGGCGCGTCAACTACTAAGGTCATTAGACACGTAAGTGTAGTGCACATTTTTCTTTGGTAGGTGGCGGTGATCTTTCCAAGTTAGATGATGAGATTCGGCGCCGACCTACCGTCGGCTAGCGGGGCTTTCCAGGTATCTCCAACCAGCGGGGCAGCGCCCCAGCCGGAACAAGCTCTAAACTTCCCACCGGTCTCCCGGTATGTATGGTAGTGTAGTGCGTGTTAGTGTGTATAAGAAAGGGGTGATGATAGGACAAGGAAGAGGAAGGAAAGATCGCGCGCGGTCCGTGGTCCTTTAGTTAGGATACTACTCCGGCATTCGCCTGGTATTGATCAGAGAAACCACGGAGCACTACAGATCAAAGCAGCTGTCGCTAGAATTCTCCTCCAGACAGCGACTGAACTCGACCCAGCTATCAATCAATCAATCGAAAATTCTGTCATCGTCGAGACTCGAAGTTGGGACCTCCCGGTCAGAGATACTACAGTGGGCTCTGGTGGTTGCAGCGACTGGACGCTGCCAGGCCGACCCGGGGTTTTCTCCGCCGTAGCGAGCCGGCCTGCGAAGCCCTACGGCCGCCGGCGGCGAGTCCCCACGGCGCTTCGGCCGGCGTAATTGAATTACTCCGATAGCATCGCCGGATATCGCTGGAACACGGCGGTATCTTCAGCCACGGTTGTGGCAGCCGCCGCCACTCCCGCCGGCTAGTGTGGCGTGAGAACTCGCAGCAGCATGGGAGATGGTGACGACTGTCTCAGTGTTGGTTGACGGCTGATGATTGCCGTAGAGATAATAAACGTTCGTAAAGTAATAGTTTGCAAAGGAAGCCGCTGTGGAGAAAAAGTGGTGGTCATTACGACGATCGAGACGATTATCATTTAAAATTGCTAAAACCCGTCGACCGTCGACTTTGGATGTTGGTAAAGGTCAACACACAGATGTCATATATCGTGTGTGATATACAATATTTGATTTATTTGGCAGTGATCGAAATTTTGTGAATGAACATCAGTGTAATTATCAGTACTATTACTAACTTGATACTGTTATGAACTACATCAAGTTTTCCGAATTAGCCACCGTCCAAGGCTGATGAAAAATCTCAATGACTTCAGTATCTCCAGGTAATTATGATTGATCACTAATCATAAATACAAATAAGTGAAATTGAAGTGTTTGTTTTTGATTTTCGAATTTTCAGCTTTTAATTATTTTTTCAAGTTATTTTTTCGATTACTAAAACGAGACTCAATTAAAACTAATCATTGTTGGTCCCTCTGTAAAAACCGATTTAATTAAAAAACGATAAACTATTAACATGGAACTAGACACCATCCATTTTTGTTCTCATTTAAAATTCTATTTGTGTTAGGCCCCATTTTTACCTTGTAAAAATTACAATAACACTTTTCAAGGTAAGTAAATAAATTAAATTATACAACATCCATAGCTTGTAATGTCGCCTTCAAAATAATGTAATGGTTAGAGTACTTTCTGATGAAGTAGCGAAATCGGGCAACTGGAAATAAATACTGGAAAAAGTTTGATTTCACGGTTTGCACTAATGGCCGACTGTCCAGTAACAAATGAAGAAGAAAACGCTATCGATTGATGAGGCTGAGATCTAGCACAGAACTATTCTTTTAGCACGTTTCCAATAGGCAACAGCACTCTACAGAGTTGTAAATCACAGAGCTAGCATTAGGAACCGAGCCTGAGTTTGGTTACTTTCCTCTAATAATAATAATAATAATAATAATAATTATTATTATTATTATTGTTGTTGTTGTTGTAGATAGATTGTCGTTTCAAGTAATTTTAGACCATACAGGATCAATCTTATGGTCCAAAACAACTTGAAACGAGCCATCGATCTGCAACATTAAACTAGGATCAACAGGAAGAAATACAACTACTCTATTATTATTATTATTATTATTATTATTACTATTACTATTACTATAATACTACTGCGAAATAAAATGCAGATCAGTGGGGTCGAAAGACACCTCACGTGTCCAGAAGATAGTCGGGTTGGGATCTAACATGACGGACAGACACACACAGATTAATCGGACTCTTGTATGTAGGATTGTGGTGTTATTTCACTTTCATTTCAGAATTAAATTCGTAGAGAATTAGTAAATAACTCTGAAAAAATGACTACTTTTGTTGCCAATCAAATTCATGAGGGTGGTTTCATGCTCTGTTTTAAAATCCAAAACCATCATCAAATATGCTCATTTGTTCTCGTCGAAATGACAAAGAAACATGCCAATATGTTTTATAGATGATATTCATTAGTAATCCAACAAAGGGATACTAGGCTATTTTCTCTCAATTAAATACATACATAGATGACGATTTACAAATGAATACAAAAAAATGTTAAATGAATACAATCCCTGCAATAAATATTTTAAAATGGCTTTACAAACAATGCCTTCCGTTTGTAATTAAAACTACAAAATCTTTATTAATGCTGGAGGAATGTCACAATAAGAATACAGAATGCGTCATAATCCACTTGCCACTAAATGAAGTGTCGGCTTTCTTAGTGAATAAACAGTATGACAAAAGATATATTGTACCAAGAAGACAAGTTAATACTTCATAACGAAGTGCTGAAACTCAGATCATACGTCGTATTACAATGCCCTCTGGTGATATGCAGACTAAAATATCGAGAAAATGTTTCAGTTTAACAAATTAATTCTAGTAAGACTGGTTGAGAAAACTTAAATAAAAAGTTACATCACTTCAGTCTTATAGGTAAAATTCTTATAGGTAATAGCGCGCAAGGGGCTATGATAGTTGTGCCGAACGTTCAAACTAATATGATTGGAAATTTTTCGAAATTGACGAAACGTTTATGGTCCGCGGGTCTTATAGAGCGTTTAATAACAAAACGCCGATTTATTGAAGTAACTAATGTGCGAAAGAAAAGCTATCCTCTACACAGGCGGTGATCCCTTGAAGATGGAGGGAATAAGGCTTCACTTGGAAAACGTAATAGACCCGGTGAAAACAGGTGGAAATTGAAGACAATTGAAGAAAATTAAAAGAAAATTGAAGAAAACCGGTGAAAATTGATTGTTCCATACTCGCCGGTATTGCCAGGAAAGTTTCAAGCTCATATTAACATCGAGCTACGCAGTAGTAATTAAATACATATGCAAATATGCTAACTGGCAGGTTCGTATCTGGCAGTGGAATAAATCAGCAGTGAAGCCAATGTTGCACATGATATGAATGATGGTGACGAAGGAAATCTCAGCTTTACCGAAAACTAGTAGGAGTAACGCGAATTTTATCCATGATATTTTCTGTTATAGTTTATAGAGACTCGTTTTCCCTGGCAATTGCTGCTTTTCAAAATGCGCTCATTTCCATTGTCGAAAAAGTGCCCGTTCCCGGTGGGCTCTACGTCTTCGGGACGACGTCGAGTCAGCGAGCTCGCCACAACTGTAAATTACTCTTACGAAGGTATAGGCCTCGAACTCACAGTTCTTTAATGGTAAATACTGAACAGTTGGTTGAGAAATTGGTTTTTAATAGTTTTCGACGATTTGAGGTTACAATTAGTCACATTGAAACTTGAAAATAAAATACTCAATCTCTCACTCATCTGTACACAATTAATATGAAATGCAGGTACTTATTAAATATTAAATAAACTTAGTATAATGTACATTCCATTAAACAGCTGATAAGGACGTGTTATTCATATGTACCCCAATTACAGTGATAATGTTTGTATAAATAGTGATGATAGTTGAATGAGAGTATGATAGATTCTTTGTCCTACAATAATTGAAAGTAAATGTTAATTATTTGTCTTTTCTTTATCCTAAATCACATTCCACATTTTAAGGAAGATAACTGAACTTTGTGTTTTCTTTTAATTTTTTTACAATTTGAAATACAATTTGTTTCTTACCTATCTTTAGGCTATATTTTCATGCACAGGGAGTATTTAATATAATTTTATGTTTTGCTTCTAAAATTTCATAACTTTCATTAGAATAAGATGATTACACAAATTAAAAACGTTTCGCAAGAGGCAATTTTGAAGTTAAAAAATAGAACATTACACAAAAATTGTTAACGTTTAGGACAATTTGCAACACTTTTGCGAAAAAAAGATAAAAAAAACGAGAGCACGGATGAGAATGGAAAGAAATTGTATCGAGCGGGCAGGTTCAAGAGGTGGCGCAGAAAAAAGGAAATGAAGCATTCTTGGGAAGAAGACGCGGACTGATGGCGCAAAACCCTCCTCCGCCCCCGGTTCCCGGAGTTCGAGCGGGGCGGGCCCAAAGAAGCAGCGGCGCGCAAGAAAGCAAGCAGGCGGGTGCCGCGGCGGTGGCGGCGGTGGCGGCGGTGGCAGGGGGCGGCGGTGGCGGCGGTGGCGGCGGTGGCGGCGGTGGCGGCGGTGGCGGCGGTGGCGGCGGTGGCGGCGGTGGCAGGGGCGGCAGGGGGCGGCGGGGCGGCGGGGCGGCGGGGGCGGCAGGGGCGGCGGGGGCGGCGGGGCGGCGGGGCGGCGGAGGCGGCGGGGGGCGCGGGGGCGCGGGGCGGCGGGGGCGGCAGGGCGGCGGTGGCGGCGGTGGCGGCGGTGGCAGGGCAGGGGCGGCGGGGCGGCGGGGCGGCGGGGGCGGCGGGCGGCGGGGGCGGCGGGGCGGCGGGGGCGGCGGGGCGCGGGGCGGCGGGGCGCGGGGCGGCGGGGCGGCGGGGGCGGCGGGGCGCAGGGGCGGCGGGGCGCGGGGCGCGCGGGGGCGGCGGGGGCGGGCGGCGGGGGCAGGCGGGCGCGGCGGGGGCGGCGGTGGCGGCGGTGGCAGGGGGCGGCGGTGGCCGGGGCGGCGGGGCGGCGGGCGGCGGGGGCGGCGGGGGGCGGGGGGCGGGGCGGGGCGGCGGGGCGCGGGGGGGGCAGGGGGCGGGCGGCGGGGCGCGGGGGCGGGCGGCGGGGGCGCGGGGCGGCGGGCGGCGGGGCGGCAGGGCGAGGGGCAGGGGCGGCGGGGCGGCGGGGCGGCAGGGGCGGCGGGGCGGCGGGGGCGGCGGGGGCGCGGGGGCAGGGCGGGGGCGGCAGGGGCGGCGGGGCAGGGGGCGGCAGGGCAGCAGGGGCGGCGGGGCAGCAGGGGGCAGGCAGGGGCGGCGGGGCAGGCAGGGGCGCGGGCAGGGGGCGGCAGGGGGCGGGGGGGGCAGGGGCGGCAGGGGCGGGGGCGGGGCGGACGGGGGGGCGGGGCAGCGGGGCGGTGGGCGGGGGGCGGTGGCAGCGTGGGCGGCGGGGCGGCGGCAGGCGGGCGGAGGTGGGGCGGCGGGGCGGGCAGGGGGCGGGGCGGCGCAGGGGCAGGGGGGCGTGGGGCGGCGGGGAGGCGGTGGAGCGAGCGGTGGCGCGAGGTAGATGGGGACGGGCAGGCGGTTCGCGGGTGAGGTGGACGGGGCTGGTGAGGAGGGTGGGGGTGGCGGCGGGTGTGTCGGTGGCGGAGGTAGAGGCCGTGGCAGCGGTGGCGGTGGTGGAGGCAAGGGATGCGTCTAATGGGCCGCCCGGCATCGCTGGGTGCTCGAAAACGGAAGTAAATAAAGAAATGTTGTTCTTTGAGTAATATTTAACAGTGTGTCAGAAACGTAAAAGTATATTTACAACAAAAAGATATTGTTACCGTTCTGATTTGTAGAGTTACACTGTACGGAGAATGTATCACTAAAATAATCACTAATACATTATACAATTCTCTTCCCGAAATCTGGAAGAAAATATTGTACGCCATGTAAAATATTATCCCCCATTGGTGATTGTAACACAGCAAAAAAAAAAAACAAAAAAAAACAAAGAAACAAAAACGTATCATGGACTGTCTGTGGAGAAATTATAATGTTGATGCATATTACTATCAATACACAATATAAGCGATAAGTTTGCATACCTCACTAATTTACAATAATTCGCGTCCCAGCAAATTTTAAGTCACATTTGTTGCCCTTTTCATAAATAATTTTTTTTTACTAAGTATCTTTGTCTTTTAGGAATAACGAAGAGAATAATGTAGGTCGATAAAACAGATTGATGCGAAGTAAGAGATATAACAAAAATAGTATTTGAGATTTGTTATAAAACCTCAGAGAAATGACGTTCAACGTTTGATGTACACAACTAAATGTAGTGGTTGTTGAATGGGACATTAACAAAAAAGAAATAATACGCCTTAAACTTATAAAGAATAAATAAAAGCTCGATACCGACAAAATTCTTAGGAATTTGGAGAGTGGAGAGGAATCACCAGGGACCAACGAATAAAAGCAGGCATAATAAAAGGCAGGCATAATAAAAAAGTAAAATAATGGGAAGAGATTCTTAAAGACTGGTTAATAATGGAGAAATAATTATAAGAAACGGTGATCGCAGTGAAATATAGATAGAGAAAAGCAGTTGTTTCAAAGGCGATATAGAGAGCGGTTTGGCAGCGGCCGCTTGCGAGACTAAGAAGCACACGCCTGCTCAAGAACACAAAAGCAGCGCTTTGTAAATACTCTGTAAGGACTACTTTCGCATTGTTTGTCTAATTAAAGAGAATGGTATGTCAATTAAGTGTAATGACCAGCCGAATCGCCAGCTCTTCAACAGTAGGATCAGTAGAAAGCCGCGCAGTTATCTGTAGCCATGAGAGGGAGTATTGTGCCTTTGGTGCCAAGAAGCTAGGGGGAGATGGGATCGACGGCGAGTCGCTACTTGTGAGCGACTTCATAGGCAGTATGATATACCAAAAATGTCAACGTGAATTTTGGAAATATAATAATCGGAATCAAGAAATGACTTGACGCACGTAATTACACATACCTTGTTTTGAGAGAAAGGTATTGAGAAAATTGGGTTATCTGCAGCGATATAGAATTGAAGGGCGAAGTAGAGGAAGGGGCTATCCCGCTATCCGGGTTTTGTTAGAACTTTCATTATATAATTTAGTACATTTTTGAACTTTCAAATATAATACACTTGCATAAAGTTAATTCTGTATTTGAATGAACTAAAAGAAAAATATTTGAAGTTTTATTTAATGATAATTATTCTGTTTCACAAGAAATGCGGGATAGACCAATGTTCTACTGAGCCCTTGAATAGTCTATTAAAAAGATGCTCTATACGACTTCCATTTCGATTTCGAATCCCAAAATAGTCACGAATACCTTGCCGAGCAACGTATTTTGTAGTAATTTTTATCCTACGTACGCAAAGAACCTTGAGTTTGTGGAAATAAAATAATAATTTTGTAAAGATTTCGTTTGTAATGTTCAAAAACTTATTGATAATTAATCAAAAGTTGAGGGAATGTATTGAGCACGAAAGTTATCGCTGAAATGACTCAGAGTAACAATTGCTGCTTTAGTGTCCCTGACCGCGAGGTCCTTAAGTTCGAGTATTGCCGGTGGCGGATTGTTGACATTATCTAGATCATTAGGTCAAATCCAACTCCAGTCTGGAGGAGAATTCTAGTGGACGGCTGCTTGATCTATGGTTATCAGTGGTTTCTCGAATTAATACCACGCGATTGCCGAAGGAGTCCCTTAGCAAACACTGTCCGCGATGTACCCTTTCTCATCATTGTCCCCTTCTCTCCCCCCCCACACATATATTTCAGTGTTCTACACGTAAATTCATGTCGGGAGAACAGACGGGAGCTTAGACCTAGTCTGGGCTTGAGCGATGCGCGCTGGGAGAAGCATCTGAAAAGGGGGAAAAAAGGAAACCGACGTGTAGGTCGGGGCCGGATTTCACGTTCCAGCGGAAGAACATCGCCACCTCCAAGGATAATAACAATCCCTGCACTTACGGTAATTATTTGGAACCAAAGACTGTGACGAAAACACAAAATAATAAAAAAGTATGTAAGTTACCTACCGAATCAAAGCGAAAACACTCAATGTCCCTACCGTTCATAAGAACCGACTTACACGCTCCGCTTTTTGACGAACGACTCCGGAGTGTTAGCGCACATTTGCAGCTTCGCTTTTGAGGTCCCAGTGCGCGTGTGCGAAAATTACGAAATCGTTCGTTGTTTAAATAATTGCTTTTTTTTGTATCTCCAGGTGCGTCAAATGCAATGGCCATTAGTGTCCTAAGCATGGTTTTATGACGTTCTGGTATTCTGGCTCCGGTGGATGGTGAGGTCCTGCGCAGTAGGTCTGCGGGGGTTTCCCTATCCAGGTATCTCCCACCAGCAGGGCACTGCCTTAGGGCAAGCTCTAAGGTACCTACTGTTCTCCCGTAAGGTGCGGTAGTGTAGTACATGCTAGTGTAAGTGTAGATAAGGGGCGAATATAGGACAAGAAAGAGAAAGGAAAGATTTCGCGGGTCCATGGTTCATTTGTGAGAGTACCGCTCTGCCATTCACGTGGAGTTGATCGAAAAAAACACTGAAAACTACCGATCAGAGCAGCCTCTAGAATTGACCTTGAGACAGCGGCTGAATTCGACATAACTGTCAAGGTAGAGTCAAAAATCCTGCAATCGTCGTGACTCGAACCCTAGGCTCTCCCCGTCAGAGGCACTGCAGACATGAATTGATGTCCTGAGCCACCTCATCCGGCTCCAAATCTTTCGTCAAGCGGAAGCCTGTAAATAGGTCTAAGAGTGCAATTCGCCGAAGGGAGCTGCGGCGGCCGCGGACTTCGTGAGGACCTTTCTCCCTTCCTCGGCCCGACGCGCGTGGTGTGCCCCAAGGTGGCGGGACGTGGCGTGGGCGGGGCGTGGGCGGGGGCGGAGCGGGGGCGCGGAGGGGGTGCGGCGGGGGCGGGGCGGGGCACGGGTGACGGAGCGAGGAGACTTCCTTTCGATCGCGATGCGGAGAAATATCGGCTGGCGATCGAACGGCGCGATCGCGCGCGCACGACGTCCGACTTTTCCCGCCCGCGGCCGCGCGCGCCTCCGGCCCGCCACAAAGCCCATCAAAAGACCAGAAGGGAATATCGCGGCGGAATCGAGCCGGCGTATTGTGCGGCCTCCACGCGCGTGCCGCCGCCGCAGGAACCGCTTGGATTTGAATATCGAGAGGCGGTCAAAGGCCGCCCCACCTTGACGTCGCTTGTCGAAAAGCAAGCAAGCAAACAAACAAATACGAAAGTGGAGGCGAGGGAGTGTCGCCGTTTCTCGGAGATCTTTGGTGCTGATTGAAACTTGAATTCTCATAAACGACTGTTACCTTCTCACTCATTTACATACGCGTTGGAGAAATTGTGTATTCGTTTTTGTATTGTCCCGAAGATGTGTGTAAACCTACCTGTACAAACAAAATTTATGCTGGAGAAATTCAGTCACAAAGTATACACTGAAGAATTTTGATAAAGCCAGTTAATAAAAATGTCAATTTTTAAAGAATAGTCTATAAAATTGGAAATGAAACTGAAGTTGGAAATATATGACTGAACTGCGATAAGACCAAATCAGAAACAGAAAAAATGAAATAATAGTTCAAAAGGTTAAGGATGGTGTTCTAAATGACTGCATGTAAATAACATCGTTATTTTGAAATGTCACTTACGTACATGGTGTCATTCATATAATTACATGAAAACCATATTTTTAACAATAACATTTGTGTTTAAATACAGAAATATATAAATAATTGTACTTTCGTACGATACAAATAAGAGAAATATACAAATAACCGTTTTTGTAAACGTATCTTTTAAAATACATTTTTATGGTGTATTTTCCTACAGAATTATTTCACAACTGTTATTAAAGGCAGCATGTGACTAACACACTCCTGTAACAAATATATTAACAATATATTTCCATTTTACCGACCTAAAAGTGAGGATACACTGATTAAAACATCAAAGTAAGAAACGACAATTTCGTGTCCTAATATCTTCGCCGCACGTGAACATTGAAGACAGTAACGGAGCAACCGTTGGGGCCAAGGTGGACGGCGATTTTGTAGAAAATCAATCAGTTCGTGCGCACACAGAACAGGAGAAGGTCGCTGTTCAGTGCTTTTTGTCACTTTTATTTACCATTTCTTTCTCGGCTTTTAATTGAAGAGTCCACACTTCATTTAATCCAAGAAACGGGGAGGACTGGGAAATCACGACGGCGAATGAAATCCACAGAAGAAAACTGTCTAGGAATGCCAGGCAGAGAATGAAAAGAGCAGAGTTGTTATTTCTTAAACAAAGAAAGGCGGTAGTGTATGTATATGCGCGAAGTTTCACAACTAAGGTGACAGCCAGATCTTCAAATAAAACGATTTTACGAAATGAAAAATGAAATTAGGAATGAGTCACCACAGAAAAATCCCCACATCTATTTGCCAGTAAAGGATTAGAATTTGCAATAAGAATGTATGTAGAAAGGTGGCGGTAAAGGAAATTAGCGAAACATAATCAATGACTTATGTGGTTGCCACACTTATGTGGTTTTGCTAGTGTCTTGGAAAAAGGATAATTCATAATATTGTGATAAGAACATTTGAGCAATTTTACTGAAATTCAGAAATACGTGCTGAGCTGTCAGGCAGTAATCAAACTTACGTTCAGCCTTTAAAAGCATACTCAGATAATCTTTCCCCAGTACGTCACATGCTGGTTTTACAGTTTTTTGACTAAATAAATAAATAAAATGAAATAGTGAACATCCTTAAAAATGTCTAACTAACAGTGATGAGTTTCGTCTAACTCTGCTTCTTCGACTACTAAGTAGAATCGAGTTCTCGCTTTCCCTAATTTCTAATGGGTGTTCCCCTAATTTCTTTGTGTGTTTCCTACATTCGAAGCGTCTTCCATTACTTCCTGATTAGTTGTCTTTTTGTTTATGTGCAATACTGAGTATACGAAAAGTGGTAGCTTACATTTCGTTGGAAACTTTTCGTAAAAAGAACCTTTATGTAATTGACTATTAGTAATATTACTTTACGGAAAAATAAGTGCATTGACATCGTTATATATTACACCAAAATTATGTCGCAAATGTTGGCATGATCTATAGCGAGCTAAGAAATATTTCATGTATTAATAATAGTAATAATAATAATAATAATAATAATAATAATAATAATAATATTGGTAATAGAATTTAAATTAAGGAACTTTTTATACAGTTCGTTATCCCAAATCACTTAGTAATCACTCACTCTGGGAAATACAATTTCTCAGAGAGGGAGCGGAATTCAAACGAGAAAGTTGATATGTGTGGATGCGAACCGCCTATTAATGGATGAACCAACTTCTGGTATGCATTTTTTTGGCATTTGGAGTCGATTGTTCGACTTTGCCGGCTAGCTAACAATGTTTCCCATGCCGGGACCTAATTTCATTACCACGCTTGGAGTCTAAGAGAGATTGGCAAACGCATTCTCTTCACCGCAACTACCAAGCTCCCAGAGCATTTTTTCGCCACAAAGCTACCGAAACTGAAAAGATTTAGAGGAAAGCTACAACTTCCCTTTCCCTCGACCGGGAATCCAATCCGAGACCATGCCACGGAAAGCTAGTTCGTTGCCCATGAGCCATCCTAGAGGCCCAACTTCTGCTATTTTTATTAAAATCCGCCACTTAACAGCTGCATTTTTATTCAGCTCCGTCCAACATCCAGGTGCACCCGTTACTGACGATCCTTCCAACTCCGCACCTCCTCTCGCCTCTTTTTCCAGCGGCGTTTTTCCGTCTCCCTAGTCGTCAGCGCCGTCGGGGCAGTCGCCGAGGGCCGCGCGTGGTCATTGCTAGCTCCCTTCCAGAGCGGAACAAACACGTCGGCGGAGTTTAGACGAGAAGCAAACGGGCGGGACGAGCTGAAGCTGTCGGTAATGGGCTGGGATTTGAAAGACAAAAGGATGCCCAAGCAAGTCGGATTGGGAAAGTGGAACGCCTGGTGCTCCACAACAGCCGAGGGAACACTTTGAGAATCGGACTCGCGACACGAAACACTCACCATTTGCGATTGGGGGAAATGGTTAATTATGAGCCCAGTAGATGCAAAACGTGGTGCAGCGATTAGGCAGTCTTACACCGCTCGGGTTTGATTTATGATCGCTCCAAGAGGAATGGCACGTGGACAAGTGGACAAATGGACAAAGTAGTCAAAGCGGGTTCGCGACACTGTTCCGTGTAGTTGTTAAACTAATTAATGCAAACATTAAATGTAAAATCATTTTGAGTTTGATAATATTATAATATACAGACGATAATCATGTATATATTCCTCTGGGTTCTGCCTTTATTATTTCTTGCATTCCACCATCTACATGCTTTTTCCTGCCGTCATTATCACCATGATCATCATCAATATCATCACTATTATATCTCAAGATTAACGCTTTATTTCCGAGATCCGACAATGAGAATGTTGAAATTTCTATAGTTGGAATTACAACCATTGTGCAGTGTCCAGGAAACTTCATGCTTTTACTAAATATGTCAAATATTAATTTTTTTCAATAAAGTGGATACTAAATAAGTGAAAAATTAAAAGTATGAATGATTATAAAAAAATATTTCGTAGATTGTAAATCGTTTATATTTTTAAACGATTATTTCAATGAGTTCTGATATTTTCCTGGAAGAGATGCACATGGAATGCAGAACTGGTGCCGTCATCTGTAAGAACGATAGCCATAACGAAATAGAAGCGATTAGCTTCTGTATGAAAACAATTTACACATTGATATTTTTTAATAAAAGTGTTCAAATAAAAGTATGACAATTTATTCGTCACATTCAAAGTGAACAATATTTTTTTCTACAGTATTACCTGAAAGAATGAAATATCTTGGAAATTCTTACTCTCTTTTCACAACACAATAAGTATTTTTATAATTCCAAAATACCCATATCAAAAAAGTATTTTATATTTGCGCACTCTTAAAAGAAATTTCACAAATATATTGGGAATTGTACGTCACGTATTAGAGAAAGATAACGATGAACCAGTAATTTACAATGTATGCGTAAATTGTTAGTCAGCCAATTAAGAATCACGATTGCTAGATCGTAGCCCAACGAGGATTTCTCTGTTCTCTTGTGAAGCGTATGGAGAATAAACTTTTGAAGTCTATCTGGATTGATGGAGTGATTGAGTGGTGATTCCAGGCGCGTGAATGTCTAAGGTCATTAGTTCCGTAAGTGTAATGCATGATTTTTGTATTGCAGGAGATGGCGCTGATTTTCCCTCGCAGAATGGTGAGATCAGGCGTCGACTTACACGTGTACATGCGGATGTTTTTCCCCACGGTATCTTCCACCAAGTTGGCACCATCCCATCCGGGGCAGACTCTAAGCTCCCGACTGGTTTACCGACATGTACGATAGTGTAGTACATGAAAGTGTTAGTGTGAAAAAGTAAAAGGTGAGAATAGGACAAGGAAAAGAAAGAAAAGATAGCGCGTGGTCCGTGGCTCATTTGTCAGGGTACTGCTACAGGATACGTCTGGTATTGACGGGTGAAACCACAGAAAAATATCGATCAGAGCAGCCGGCCAATAGAATTCTCCTTCAGACAGCAGCTGAATTTGACCTAGCTAGGTCGAAAATACGCCACCGTCGGGGCTCGAACCCTAGGAGCTCTTAATCAGAGGTAATGCAGTGACATTTGATGCTCTGAGCCACCTAGATCTATCTACATTATTGCTGCTTCAGTGACGAGCAGTGAGAGAAGCTTCTGCCTTTACAGCCGCATAGACCAAAACGTTTTTGAACGCTCTCAATTTTTTCTAGGAACATAAACTCGAGAGAACGAAAAGGAAAGGGATCACTAGAGATCCAATTTTTATGTAATTACATAATTTTTGTCTTTCTAATTACAGTTCTCAAAATTGAAATCTTGGCGAATCGTCGCTCTTCTAAGACAATATCCCATTTTTTCGTTACATATTTTTACATATGTAGTACTATTTTAAATGTTTTGCTATTTTCACAAAATATTGTTTTTATTCTATCGATTTTCTTCAATTTCTTATGTAGTTTTTATGAAAAGAAGTATTTTAAAAAATCAGCATTTTTCTCTACATCATTGGTGAAATCTAAGCGTGAAGGTGTTGTCGCTATGTTTCGTGACCTTTAACCGTAATTTCCGAGAAAAGTTGGCGATCGCCGACTTGTAACACTGCGATGAGAATGTTGAACGCTGCAGTAATTGTTTGCTGGTCGTAGATATCGCCAGTTTGTAGGATGGCTTCTATTGCGTCTAGTGTAGCGTCATAGACTTGACTCCCTGCTCCTGAGTTGCAAGGTATGGGGATGAGGGAGCCAAATATAGGTTCGCGAACAAAGGCCACCCCTCACGGAAATCCCAGACGCCGGGCACAAAAGGCGGCGTCGGTGGCACTCGCTTCAAGACGAGTGCGTGGGGGGGGGGGGCAGATGACGTAGGAGGTCATGTGACTCGGGCCTATATTAAGGTGCGTCGCAGGACCATTCGGGGGTGACGATTCTGGTTTCCTCGCGGCAAAACACTGCAAAACTTGTCCGGCCATGTCTGGCGCGGAAGTGCTGAAGGCACGAGTAGGTGTTCGAGGTTCGGACAAGATGAAGTATGCCTTATACTTCAGGGCAGATGGTCTGCCGAGGCACATGAGGTGCCCAGTTGCGAATCGGCCGAGTTGGCTACTCGCAGGCGCGGCCGCAAGGTGCGTGTTGGGAGAGGGGGGCTGCGGCAGTTCCGACAAACGCCTTCGAATGGGGTTTTAGTTCCTGTACATAATTTATTGTGAATAAATTGTAAATACCCACTCGTGTCTGTTTCTTTGTGGTGTAGATCCCTACCCACGACGTTACACTAGTCTCGCTCATGGCACGTATAACCTTACATAAATGAACCTTGTTCTGGCTGCTAAACTACGGTCCTGGATTACAATAGATGAAGCTTATACTACTGTTGGAAAGTTGTATGGTGCAAAGTATGTATCAACTTGTGCCCTCTAAATGATTTTTAAAACGTTTATATTATTTTTAAGATTTGCATTGAAAATTTGTTATAAATGCAATTCGTATTAGTTAAATGTGTTTTATAATTAGAGTATTTTAATATTACATATTATATCCGATTTTACATATTTATTACATATTCTTACTGACATTATGATTCTCATTTTATCTACAATTAATAGAAAGGGTTGTCTTTCATTAAATGTTAACATGGCAACAAACAAAACAGATAATAGATTTTGTAAATAATCTTTGCAAAAGCTGATATCATAAAAATGGCACGTGACAATGAGTTTGAAACAGGTGACTGAGCTCAAGAAAAAAAGAATGAACAATTATGCGGAGCCTTTGCAAAGCGCACCCATTGTTTGCTTGGGACAGTGCGTATTTATGAACCAGGAGCAAATTCCAGCAGCTTCTTTCCCGTCAATCATAGAAGAATGTGTCGCTTTGTCCGCTGTCCCATGTGTCAAGTTCAACAATAGCAAGAATTAAATCTCCACGCGTAGAACTATAATTACGCGTAAGGTGAGCTATGCAATATTTTAGGTGGCATATTATTTGCAATGATTACGGGAGAAGGAATAAGAGAGGGAAAGAGAGAGAGAGGGAGTCCGACAGAGACAGAAGGAGACAGAGGAGCAGAGAGAGAGTCAGAGACAGAGAGAGAGTCAGAGACAGAAAGAGTCAGAGACAGAGAGAGTCAAGACAGAGAGAGTCAGAGACAGAGAGAGTCAGAGACAGAGAGAGAGTCAGAGACAGAGAGAGAGAGTCAGAGACAGAGAGAGAGTCAGAGACAGAGAGAGAGAGAGAGAAGAGATATAGAGAAAGAGAGGACAGATAGAGAAAGAGAGGACAGATAGAGAAAGAGGACAGATAGAGAAAGAGGACATATAGAGAAAGAGAGGACAGATAGAGAAAGAGAGGACAGATAGAGAAAGAGAGGACAGATAGAGAACGAAAGAGAACGAGAGAGAAAGAGAGGAAAGAGAGAGGAAAGAGAGAAAGAGAGATGACAGAGAGAGAAAGAGTCAGAAAGAGAGAGAGAAGACAGAAACAGAGAGTGAAGACAGAGAAAGAGAGAGGACAGAGAGAGGACAGAAAGAGAGAGTCGCTGCGGGGCAAGTTGACATCTGAGAATTTGTGGTCTCCAAGCGCGCGCGCGGGTATGCGCTGGGGGCGGGTCGCGGGAGCAGCCACCTGCGCGCAACAGCAGCGTCGCGTTATGCTGAAGAATGTTTAAATAATTCTCGAACCTCGCACTTAGATGAGTCACCGCAGAGGTAACCGCAGCGGGCGGGCGGGTGGTGGTGGAGGTGGAGCGGGCAAAAAGCGCGCGTATGCCCGGGAGCAGTTCCCGCGCGACTCCGCGCAGTGAGGAGTGCACTTCGTCTGCATGGGGCAAACTTCAGTAGCAGCTCACTGTCAGAAATTTCTTGCGATGCATTAATGCAAATCACATTAAAGTAATTATCAAGAACACACACTAAATTTAATGTACTCACGTACATTAGGATGCAATAGTCGAAGCTTTTTGGTCGTATCTGGAAGGGACGAATGAATGATCTTGATGAACTAGTGCTTATGGATAAGACAAGAGACAGGGGAAACCGGAGAATCTCTACATTAAATCGACACTGATATTATCGTAAGTATTAAATTTAATGTAGTAGTATTAACTATTATTAAGCTATTTTTAATGTATAAGTTTACATTAAGATTTTGTATAATACATTAACCTACATTAGATTTAATTACATTTCTGTCAGTGTATCATTGGCAGATAATTGTGCGTTTCCCGATCGGCTTTGTACATTAGTACCGTAAGTGTGGTGTGTTATACTCCGGTAGGTGGCGGCGTTCCTATCCCGCTAGAATGGCATATCCGATCCCAGCCGTCAGATAAACTTGCAGTAATTTCTCTTCTCCCGGTATCTCCGGCAATGGGATCCTTTCTCAGCTGGGAAAGGCTCTAATACTCGACTGGTCTCGCGACATTTGTGGTTAATTATGTTGGCTTGTAACGGAAGATAAGTGACGTTGCACCGTCCCTGCCGGAACAACCTCTAAGCTCCCAACTGGTCTCTCCACAAGTGTAGTGTAGTGTATAGAATGTAAGTAGGGGTGAGGTTAGGACAATGAAGAGAAAGGAAAGCGTCCGTGGCTCATTTGTCACGGTTCCGCCCTGGCATTCCCCTGTGTTGATCAGGGGAATGACAGGAAAACTACCGAACAGACCAGCCGATCGCTAGAATTCTCCTTCAGACAGCGGCTGAATTCGACCTATTTATTTAGCTACTTTTGAAAATCCTGCCACCGTTGGGACTCGGACTCTAGGATCTCCCGGTCAGAGGCATGCGCTAACATCTGTCGATGCCCTTAGACACCTAGATCGGCTTGAACGAAGGGAATAGTCACGGAATATTCAAAAAATAATTTTGACTACAAGTACTCGCCCGTTGTTCTCAAGTAAATTTCAATCGAAATTTCTTAAACAACGTACTGATTAAATTAAAAAAAGGAATAATTTTAATTTCTTAACATGTGGAAACGCAATAATGTCTTCCAAACACACTAGGCACATCAGAAACAATTATTTCAAAGAGTTAAAACATCGGTATCATAATTATCATGAATATGGCTCTTCATAACTTGTAGCATCTCTTACCTATAAGTAAATATGCTTTGATCGAAATATTTATGGCATTTCTAAAAGTTTCTGAAATGCGTATGTGGGTCCCCAAATAATTTGGGGCTCTAAGAACATAATACAATAGATGCAATGGTCACACTGAAGATTCTCTGTTTACCACTCACTGACTGAATATCATCCGCCATATAAAGTAGTTTTGAGAATCAAAAAACATTCATATTACGATTTTGGAAGCATCAGACGCTCCAAAACAATTATAGCTGGTTAAAAAAACGATATTTTTGACCAAGCACACCGGAATAATATACTGCGTGGGCGGCGCCCACCGCCGCTTCGCGCCGCACCGCGCGAAGCGAACAGGAGTCTACTTGCGTCGCAGCGCGTCCGTCGCGTCGCGTCGCGTCGCGTCGCGTCGCGTCGCGTCGCGTCGCGTCGCGTCGCGTCGCGTCGCGTCGGTCGCGTCCAGTCGCGTCCAGTCGCGTCCAGTCGCGTCCAGTCGCGTCCAGTCGCGTCCAGTCGCGTCCAGTCGCGTCCAGTCGCGTCCAGTCGCGTCCAGTCGCGTCCACGCGCCAGCGCGCAGCGCCGAGCTGCGTTCCGCCCGCTTCCGGTGCAGGCCAGGGAGGCTGCAGCGCTGCTGCTGCTGCAGCAGAGGCAGCGGCGGCAGCAGCGGAGAAAATGGTTCGAATAAAGAAGCAGTTGATTTGATTGACTGATAAGCGTTTCCGGGCGCGTCAAGTGCTAAGGTAGTTAGTCCCGAAAATGTAGGTCGTGTTTATGGTGTTCTCCCGTTGGATGGCTAGATCCTGCGTCGATGGGGGGAGGGGGTTCGCCAACCAGGTATCTCCCACTAGCGGGCCATGATCCAATCGTGACAAGCTCTAAGTTCCCGACCGGTCTCCCGGCATGTGTGGTCGTGTAGTGCATGTATGTGTAAGTGTGTACAAGTAAAGAATGAGTTTAGAAGAAGGAAGAGGAAGTTAAGATTGCAAGATTGCGCACGGTCCGTGGCACGCGCCCATTTATTAGGGTATTGCTCCGGAATGCCTTGTGTTTTTCGGCGAAATCACTGAAAACTACCAATCAGCCGAATGAATTCTCCTCCAACCTGTGGCTGAACTCGACCTAGCTATCTACCTGATGTCGAAAATCGTGTCATCGTCGGGATTCGAACCCTAGAACTTGCCGGTCAGAGGCATTGTCGGAACACCAATTGATGCCCTGATGATGATGCCATGATTGATGCCCTGAGCCATCGTCGGTCCATAAGTCGGTCTAAGCAGGAGGTGGGAACGGAACAAGCCTTACCTCACCTTACCTTATAAGCGGTCGCGGCGACGGCGGCGAAGATAAATGTTCGAGTAGGGAAAAGTTGGTGAAAGTACACTGAAAGGCATGCTTGTTTGTATTTGCTGACTTTTATAACTTTGTTGTTCATGCTCTTTGCTGAAAACTGTTTCTTATCTGTTTAGGATCCTTCGTCTACTTCACTCGCTCTGAAATCGCCCCAAAGCTTGCAGTTACAGTTTCCGTACTCCGTTTCACAAATTTGATGTGCGTTTACGACTACTCTTTTTTTTTTGTTGTTATTTAAGGTCGCATCAATATCTAGGTCATTAGCGACCACTATTGCTGTTAACGGTATGGTAACTATGAGGATGAAACGAAATGATGATGATAAGGGGTGAAAGGACGAACAAAATACAACCATGTCCGAGGCGGGACGCGAACCCGCGACCCTTCGGTCCAAGATCACTACGACACTACTGCCTTAGCGATCTCGGCCACCGGGCCGAAACGACTACTCTTATTACTTTTTCTAATCATTTCTGATTGAGTTATACAATATACGAATATTCTTTTCAGATTCCTGTTCGCAGTTTTTCGAACAAAAATGCAAATTGTTATAGGGTGCAAGACTATAACATTTTCGGATGAAATGATAATCATCACCTGGATGCAGATCATGTCATCTTCAATTTGAAGTAAATCCAAACTCGCTTCGTATTATTTAGTAACTAAAACGATAAACAACTATTAATCAAATTTTTCATATTGTCATATGAATTAATATTAAAGATTTCATTAACGATTGTTTGCATACATTTAATTGGTCTCAGAAAAGTTAGTGAAATGATAGTTTTATAAGATTTAAATTATCATATTTCTAATGTACGACATAACATGACATATAATGTCAAGGAATTTGGAAGTAGGCAACGGAAAGTATACTTTTTTGTTTCACCCACATCAAGAAACAAGATATCATTAAAATACTTAGCTTGAATTATTTCAGGTACTGTATAAAATACTAGTATCATTCTGAATATTAAGAAACATCATTATTCATGTACGTAAAATATTCTTGAACATCATATTCAAAGACAACAGAAATAATAAATTAAATGTTTCATTATTAACAAAAATGTATATTTTAATAACAATAAATGTATATCTCTTGTAAAAAATCGAGGAAATCAGTTTAAGATTCGATAAATATAAAAGATTGTTACATGTAATCAATTCGAGACAATGTCTAATCTCATTCGCATCAGGAACACGTGCGTATCACGTTAGGGGCACGGCATAAGTCTGCCAAGAAAAAACTATCGGTATCACCTAAAGAGAAGATAAACCAAACCTCGAACGAAATCCTAATCTACCAACATAGTCAAGGACTCGAACCTAATCACGACACGATGTTTCGTAATCTCTCCATTGTACGACAGGTACGCCTACAGCATAGTCAGCGGTGCGGGTATGTGGTGGGCGGCGGCGGGTGGCGCGTGGCGGGGCGTCAACACACGTGAGGGGACGCGTGTGGCATTGTTCGCGGAGCTCGCCTCCACCCCCGCCCCCGCCGCCCCCGCCGTCCCCGCGTCACCGCTGCCTTCGCGGCCACCCCGCTGCCGCCACTACCTATGCCGACATCTCACTTAAGCGCCGGAATCCGCGCCGCCTCCGACCCGCGCACCTGACCTGGGAGCCGATGAGGCAGTGGCGGTGTGGTCGGTGGAGGACGAGGGGGACGCATTCGAGAGGAGCTCATTGCTGACGCGAAACTGACTTTTGGAATTTCTCTTCGTTGCATTGGTTGATTATTTTTGTGTTTACGGGCGTGTTGCCAGCCGTACATGTAAGGCATGTTATCAGCAGGGAGTTGGCGGTATTCCGGTGGAACGCGATAATCCAGCGCCGACCTACTCGTTGGATCCTACCCGCAGCGGGTGGCTGAGAGCATCAACTGATGGCCCTGCAGTGCCTCTGATAGGAATATCCTAGGTGAGAGTCCCGACGGTGGCAGAATTTTCGACACTAGCCAGAGAGATCGGATTTAGACGCTGCCTGGAGGAGAATTGTGGCTACTGGTTGCTCCAATCAGTAGCTTTCATGATTTATTCAATGACCACCAGGCGAATGCTGGAGCAGTACCCCAACAAACGGGCCACGGATCGCGCGCGATCATTTCTTCCCCTTCCTTGTCCTATCCTCACCGCTTACTAAAAACAATTACACTAACTTTCACTACTCTACCACACATGTCGCGAGATCGGTGGGGAGCTTAGAGCTTGTCCCAGCTGGGCGGTGCCCAATGGTGGGAGATACCTCGTTGAGGAAAACCCCGCTGCCGACGGTATGTCGGCATCGGACTTCGCCATCTAGGGAGCAAAGATCACCGCCACCTCTCAAAGAAAACACATCCAATACACTTACGGGACTGATGACCTAAGTAGTTGACACGCTCGGGATCGCAAATCACTAATTGTCTCCGCCCCAATCCCAGGTGTGTCTTCCCAGCAAGGTAGCGCCTCAGTCAGGATACTAAGCTCCCGACTGGTCTGCCAACATGTGTAGTAGTGAAGTTCATGTAAATGTGTGTATACGTTTGTAAGGAGAAAGGACGGGCAAGGATGGACACGAAATGATCGCACGGGGTCCGTGGCCCGTTTGTTAAGGAAGTGCTCCGGGATGCACTTGGTATTGATCGGAGAAACCACGGAAAACTACCTATCAGAGCAGCGGGCTGCTTGAAGTCTCCTCAGGCAGCCGCTGGTTTTGACCTAGCTATTCAGCTAGAGTCCAAAAGCCACTACCATGTGGCCTCAAAAATTAAACCCTTTCAACTAGAGTCACAGCAGTGGCAGCAGCTTCTTGCCAGAGCCATCTCAGTAAGTATTTTCACATCGATATGACATTGATGCCCTCGTGTAATAACTTAACTTAATGGGATTTCTTGCCACAGCGTCGACGATGATGAACGAAAGATCCGAGGAACGGGGTGATGGTTCTTACATACCTGCGGCTTGAAACACTTGGCAAGTCCGGAAAACTGTAAATGACAAGAAGAGATAATGACATTTTTTGTTTCAGAATTCTATTCAGTAAATACGATATAAAATATGAGTATATGGATTATGATAAAACCGAGAGTTTCTATCATAATCCAACGAGATGTACAATCAAAATGACAAATAGATGATATCATAAAGAAGAAGAATAAAACTCAAAAGCCAGCATTCGGATTTCAAAAATTTTTGGTTAACGTAAAAATCGGAATTCAATGTTTTTTTCAATGTGTTTGCAAATCGATTTATTGTATGCAAGTTCTTCCACATCGCCATTTCTATCTTTACGCCTTGAATCGTGTTATTTTACTCTAATTGACACGCTTTTTAGAAGTAGATGAAATATTTGTGTGGCAATGAATAATTACATACAATTTCAAACCACTAAAGCTGTCCAAACAAGACATATAACATTTTCATTTCTTGTTTGGACAGCCTGAAGAGAATATGCTTGAAGCTTAAAGAGTTGGTTTCAATAAAACATTATTTTCGGCAAATAATGTTTATTGAAAACAACTTTTGAAAGATAGAAAGTTGTCTATGATAAAAATAACTAATATCAGAATTTCATCTAATTTAAAGCAACAAAGAATTTAATAGCCAAAATTAACTGTTTATCACAAAAATGAGTAAACACATAAAACATATACCTTTTAGAGCATTTAAGTGTTCAGATTTCATTGTAATGAATCGAAAGGAAGAGTCATCAAATTACTTTCTGCTTTGGCGTTGCAGGCCATCGATCACCGACAAAAACACTGCCAGTACCTCACGCTCTCTTCACGCAATCTGTAACAAACGACGCGTCACGAGTGCGGTTTGTCGAAGAAGTTCGCAGCCAGACAAGTGGTGCAATGAAGATGTGTCGTACGTCTGCGTTGAAAGTGCACAGTGACGGACTGAGTGACAAAGTAGAAGGAAATTAATCAGACGAGTGAGAAGACTGGTAATGTCAGGGGCAGAATATGACGCACAACACAGAGGAACCCTGAGATCTACGAAATAGCATATTGTTTGGACTAGAGAAATAATCGAACAAAACGTGACTGAATGGGGAAGCTAGGAAAATAACGACTGAACGAAGACGTGTCGTAATAACAATATTTCGTGAGTCACGTGTCGAAGAAAATAAGTCGAATATTTAGATGACTTCATGAAGGAGAAATTGGGGAAGCAAACTAGAGTGCGGACTTCACATGAACAGTATGACAAAAATAGAGAAAGGGAGGGAGAGAGGGAGAGGGAGGGAGGGGCTGCGAAGATATTAGGTGTTCAGATCAGGGGTGGTTAGTGAAGATACAAGAGAGCAAAGGGGAGAGACGCGGTAGAGTGAGAAGGTGAGTGAAGTGACACGATTTACTGGCGCGAAGTCGCCTGCCCGTGGAGACGGGACATGCGGGTGGGGGGGGAGGCGGGCAATGGAGCCGGTTGGGGCGGTCGAGTGGGAGTCGGCCGTGGCGGGCGGTGGCGACGGCGCGTCTCGACGGATGTCTGGAGGCCGCGGCGCGGCGTCGGCGTCGGCGACTGCGTCGAACTCGTATCCTTCACAGTGACAGCCGTCAGAGGCGCGCCGCCAGCCTAGCAGGATCCCGCGAGGTGTTCCGCCGTTGCATAGAGCTTCCTGCATTAACCGTGGGGCATCCGCGGCATGCGCTCCATGTTTTATGGATGGCGCGGGCGCGCCGCGAGCCCCTCGGATTCCCCAGGCCTAGTTTCAGCGACTTTTGTTCCGCTCCTACGCGCCTGTGTGCCGCGCCGGCCAATGATGAACTCGATACTGGACGCCGATCGAGCGATAAATTGCAAGTTGACGGCTACACGTGCCGCCCGGCGCGAAAACACGTTTCAGCTATCTGAATTCGTTATTCGGCAAAAACGCTCCTCTGCGAATCCAACTGTCCAAAGAAACCACTGGAACTCTTTCGTATCCTACTGAGATTTGATCTTGCTGTAGTAGATATGGGAGCTGGAGAAGACTGAAAATATCTGTAGACTTCGGCATTTTTTTTAAATGAAACGATGTAGAAATATGGCTGGAGTACTAAATACTGTGGTAGTGTCCACAGGAAAAGTCTTTGTTAAGGATGTATGTAATGTTCCGGGTTGGCAATTTCTCTTAACTGATGTTTTTTATAGTTATTCTTAAAGTTAAAATTTTTGAATCTTGAAATTATCAATTGCTCTTAATAGAGACCTAAAAGAAAGCATAACTATTGCCTTTCTCATATCTCAAAATAAGACTGTTAGTAGTATCAGAAATTACCAACTAATTTAAGAAACAAGTTAAAAAATTATACGAGAATAATACACAAAATTTACTAATGAAAAATTTCAAAAGGGTTAAAAGTTTATAAATCATTACGTAAGTAAAACGTTTCTTATGAATACTATAGCTAACGTCTTAAATCACTTTATATTTTTATACCGTAAAACAAACTCAATTTATATTATTAAAGGAATTGAGTTGACCATGGATTTGTAAAATATCTGCTTTAATTAGAATGACAGCAACTACAATTTTGATCAAACATTAAAAAAAGAAAAAAAAGAAAAAAAAGATTGCAGATCATCTGTCTAAACTACTCAAAATGTACGCACTCTTCAGATAGCTCTCCCGGACGCTTGCAGGATCATCCTCCAATAGGAAATCACCTAGTCATCAATGTAGCAGTGCACCTTGAATGACTTTCCTCCGTCCGTACACATCATCGTCCAGAATACAGATCACATGTCCACATCCGGTCATAACCTCAGAAAGACCGAGGATCTCATGTGTAATTAAGCCAATTAGAGATCGGAAGAGAGAAGCGTACAATTCTGGCAGCATTACGTGCAATGGCTAAGCCGGACGTTTCCCAGCGGTCAGTGCCGGTAATGGCTGCTAATAATGAGAACGGGTGGGATGGACCTGACCGCGTGGGGACCGGTGGTGCTGGCGGCGGTGGTTCGGTACTGTGCACGCGAGCGACTAACGACACGACCTCAATCACGGCCGGGCGGTTCGGTAACAGAGGGAGTTACCACTGAACAATACGATACACTCGGCTGAAGTTCTGCAGGTGCCGGAGGTGGACAGTATGGGTGAATCACACGACTTCGGATTCGCAATCCCGTGGGACTTGGCGTTTCATTGTATATGACCTTAGTTTGGGTCAATAATCATACACGCCATGTGAACGTCAGGGAATATTTTTTTAAGATTGTGTGAGAAACTGGTGATTTTTCAACTCCACCATATACATTTCATTTCTGAGAACTGCGCAAAGAGAAAAATAATTAAAATATGGAAGGTATCAACTTTTTGGATTTCCTTCAGTAGATGCGTGCTCTTTAGAACATTATCAGGAGGTAAATGTAAAAGAAACAGATTATGCATATGGATGTAAATGGTGAATATTTCAGTCTTTTAAGGATAAGGGAACATTCACTTTGTACGTAGTGTATGTTTCTGTATACCTCTCATTATTACTAATTTCCAGTGCACGCCGAAAGAAAACAATGCAGGCACCGGCTGTGTACGGGGTGGCTTCGGTTTTCTTAGAAAATCAGGAAAAACAAACACAATGAAAAGGTTTGCATTTTGAATGTAAAATGAAAACCTCTGATTGTGTTATTGTCATACTGCATTAAGCGACTGAAGATTCGGTGCGTCTCTGCATACATCACAGCTGACGTCATGGGAGAGAAAGGCTCAGAGAAAGAGCCGGTCCGTCATTAAATATTTCCGTGTTGCACTATGGAACAATTTTTCTGACATTGTTGGTATATAAAGATCTATTGTAATATGTATGCATGTGTACTATATTGCAGTATTTATGAAGACTATGCAAGAAATTAAAATATTTAATTTCTGTGGGAGTTTTACGAGAGTATTTTATTTGTTGTTCTTGATCAGAGTGCGTGCTACGTGCGTGAAACTCATTTTGTGTCATTTTGTTCAGCAGCATTTTGGCTTCTCCAGGCTACAAGTGTATGTCTTTTGCCATTCCTACATCGTTCGCTGTCAGTGGTACGTCTTCCCTTCCTTCGTCCCATGAGACTTAAATCAAGGCGAAACAACCCGAATTATTCGCCAGTTGACCCAAACCATCGCGCCTATATGGCTCGGAACCAGAAAAAAAACGTTGCTCTTAAATTGTTCAGGTATCTTCCCATAGGACTTGTCCCAGACGGGACTTGGCCTTTGCTCCTGGATTGTCTTCCGACATATGGGTAAGGTAATGATTGTATGTGTAAATGTGTGTCAATAAGGAAAGAGGATGAAACAATGAAGAATTTATCGTGCGCAGTCCGTGGCCCGTTTGTTACGATACTGCTCTGGTATTCGCCCGGTATTGATCGGAGAAATCACAAAAAAAGAACAATGCAGCCGGAAAATAGAATTCTCCTCCAGACGGCGTTTGAATTCGACATAGCTATGTAGCTAGTGGCGAAAAACCTCCAATATGGGGATTGGAGCCGCAGGACCTCCCGGTGAAGTCGATGCACAGAGTTAATGCTGGCACTGAACTAATTCAGCCGGTAAGTCCTTAGTAAAAATGGTCGGAACTTCATTATTCTTGCAAAAATTATGCTAAATATCTCATTAAGCTATTCCACAATTCGCACTAAAACTGAATAAAGAGCAAGTTTTGGGCACGTATAACATAACATCTATTATTTTTTACATGTTTACTTTTTGATTTTGGCAATTCTGAGAAATTATATACCGTCACACCACCCGTCGTAAAATATATACAATTTTTTGATCGACTTTTAGTTATTTGGTGTTCAGTTGCTTTAAACATAAGCGTCCAAATAGGATAATGAAAAGTAAAACGTTTTGAAGAAATGTCAGAGCTTTGCTCTTCGTTTGATTGTCCGTCATCTAACTTGATTGCAAGAGCTTTGAACAAAATTGTGTCAGACCTATTGTTTTTCATTTCCATATTCAAATCGCAAGTAAAATAAGTAAAATACCTGAGATATTTTAAAGATCTACTTTCCAAAAAATGAAATAAATTGAGATAGAAAGAGAACAATTTCGAATGAAACAAGGGAGAGGGTCATCAATCTATCAACGTCAGCCAGCATGACCATCCCCACCCTCTGCACACAATCCGTCACGTAACGTCCTCGAGCTTCGCGTTCCCTGGCAGACGCGCATAGAGCACACCGGGACGGAGAGCTCTTACACACGCGCAGTCCAAGGAAATGATAGGCCTGTGACGCGGCCCACGCCAGGAAATCCGGAGCCGGCCGGCCTCTTTCCGGCCGCTGGCCAGCCGACCACGTCCCCCAACCCCCGGCTGCCGCCCCCGCCCTCGCCGTCGCTCCATTATAATGGCATCAGGCGCCGCCCAGCGCGGGCGGGCAGGCCAAGAGGGAGCGAGGGCGCGGTGGCTGGGGCGCGGACGTGCGTCCGGACGGATGGGCGGGCAGTGGCGGCGTCTTCCCGGGCGCCCCATTCATCCTGACTGCGCGTCCCGTGTGCTTTCATTCAGCTCCCGTGTGAACCTGCGCAGGAGGCGTTGGAGGGGCGCCGACGTGGCGACGGAGAAGTCAATGGAGGCGTATTTGGCGTCCGAGACGGGGTCGGGAGCGAGGTCAAAAGACAAGGGTCCCAGAGGAAGACAAGTCATGGTCTGTTTAAAAGGACTGAAGGAGGAATCATGCTCATGCACAGTACCATATCTAATGTGAACCTTGGATAAATAACGGAAGCAGGGAAGAGACAGTTTTGTATTGAGAAAGATGTTAATAAGACGAGTAGAATTTTAGCCGCCTGCGTTGTTCACAGACGGACGGACTGACTGACAGATAGGTAGACGGGTAGGTTTTGCTGTCATTCAATTTTCCGGCATCAAGAACCCACAATCATGGATTGTGACTACACCATTGTTAAAGGTTTTTTTCTAAACTTAGGATATGGATTTATCCACTTTTTCATTACCAGGGCACTGTAAGTAGTTTTTCTGCTAAGAATAAGCGAGAAAGTAAAAGGAAAAATGTTGACATGATTTAGAATGAAAAATAACATAAAAGACAATAATAAAAGAACAGAAGGTGGTACCTGTGATGAGGGGGGGAGGATATCCACAGTGAGTCAGTGGTGGAACGTAGGGGAAAGGCGGAAATGGGAGCGTTGATATGCAAACCCTCCGCGCGCCGCCAAGCGGCCCGCGCCATTCACAGCCGCCTTACAGGCGGGCCTTACAGCCTGAAGGGCCGGCCCTCCCAGCCCCCGCCCAGCGCGCGCCCACCGTGTCCGCCGACGCGTCCTTCCTCCCATTCTCAGCGTCACATGCAAGAAAATTGTTTCCTGTTTCCGGCGAAGATGTAATGGAATTATGTATGGCGCATTTACTATTACGAGGATTCATTCTATCTTACTTCCGAACGCACGTGGCCGAAAATTTACGAGGGAAAACTTCACTAGATGACAAAAAGAGGGAAAATATGGCCACTGGTGAGTTTGTTCAATGGCATTCTATTATGATGTACGTAAACAAAGGAAGCAGAAAATGCACTTTTTTCTTCGAACCTGGAACTTATTTAAAATATAATAATAATAATAATAATAATAATAATAATAATAATAATAATAATAAAAGAAGAAGAAGAAGAAGAAGAAGAAGAAGAAGAAGAAGAAGATTCGAATTGTTGTTAATTCTTTCTGCTGATCCTAGTCTAATGATGCAGATAGATGGTTCGTTTCAAATAGTTTTCGACCATACAGAATCAATTCAGACCATATAGAATGGCTCGTAGATACCAGGAATTAAGTCTTTTGTATTTTATATATTTATAATCACCATGTTTCGCACATTCAGCATGTGCCTTTTCAAGGGCAATAGAGTATTGAACAAGCGGTCGACAATAGCATAAACAATACATTTTTACGTAATAAAAACAAAGGAATACAAAAATATTAAAATCCCTATACACAATTTGGTGCTTATACCAGTATGCAACATACAACATGATGGAAATTTTCTTAATATGCTGAAGGTGGCGTCCAACTTGATGGTCAAAACGACTCATGTGTTAGTTCTTGTATGCAATACAAAACCAGATATGTTAAGGAATGGAAGCGAAAAGATTGCAAACTTTGGGTAATTTGGAGTGAACAGTGGGATTGGCCAACGTCACTAAAGACGTTTGTATATTATTAACGTCTTACAAATTTGAGTTTTTGTATGTCACTTTTGGTGTTCATATCATCGTTTAATATAATATGCACCATTTAATCAATTTGTCTTTTAGAGGTTTGTTTTTCGTGGCGTAAAATTTTGACCATATCAAACCCAATGGAGTGGTTAAGCATTGTCCTATGGTTAAAGAGTTGTAGAATGCCGCATCTTTATTTATATCGTATAAATGCTGGTAAACTCGTTTGCTGAGATATTGCTTGGTTTTCCCAATGAATACGTGCTGACAGCCATTACATTATCTTTCTGCTCGTCGTATTGCTGGTTGGTCTTATTTGGATTGTAAAAGACAATGTCTAAATTGTATTTTCTGAAGTAGGCTTTAATGTTATTGTTAATAGGTTCGTAAAATGGTAATGGAATTGGTAAATTACTGCTGCTGGTAATTGCTTTGTAATTATGAATTTGTATTTATTAATAAAGAATGATGGGTCAAATTGTTACGAAGGATTTTTTAACTATAATAGATTTTTGTCATGAAATTAGGATTAGGAAAATTAAGTGCGGAATCCACAAGATTGTATACCATGGCCACTTTTTGATTTTTGGAATGCTTGTACAGATAATTTAAAACTTCCAAAAGGTTGGATTTGATAGTTATAATTTTATTTTGTTTAACTATTAATTTAAGATTTAAAAAGTAATTTCCCTATTGTTTTCAATTCTGTGGTAAAGATTAATCTGGGGTGAAATTTATTTGTTGTCGACAAAGGTCGACATTACATTGATGCAATCAGGTCATCCATGTATCTGGAATAAAATAGGATAAGGAAGTGAATTTGGGAGAGCAGCAAACTTCTATTTGATCTATTATTAGGTTGGCAAGCACAGCAGAGACTGGAGATCCCATTGCTAATTCAAAGGTTTGTAGACAAACTTTTTTATTGAGAGAAAATGAGTTATTATTTAAAATAAATCTTAAACATATTAAAATTGATCTATAGAGATGGAGGTGTATTTATTGATGTCAGTAAAATGTTCTTTAATAATATTATGTAATAACTCAATTGAGATGTTGGTATATAAATATTTAGCATCTAAAGAACAGAGGCTATATCCAGGTAGTATGAATATAGCATTTCGTAAATTGTTGAGCATTTCTGACTTGACTGAACATGACTTTTTCCCAATAATGTGGCTTTAAAATTGATGATAGAATCTGTCTAATTTGTAAGTAGGGCTATTGATGCCCCTGCCTCATAGACATGGCCATGTCTCATAGATTAGTAATAGTTTTAAACTGTTACTAATGTAATCTTACTTTTCCATTATAACTGTAACAGCTCCTTATCAGCTGTAGTGATGAATACATTTTTGTTATATTTAAAGAAATTTCTGGTTTTGCTGATTTAAAATTTCTCTAAACCATTGGACTTTTGATTTTTTAAAGTTATTTAGAATATTTCAGATCTGATTCCTAAACTTATCTCTTGCGGCTGTTTTTTCATTCTAACTAATTGGGTGCTAACATAACAAACATTGCACGAAACATCGCCAAGCGATTGTGAAATCGCCTGTCCCTCGCGGTGTGTTACAAAATAGTGTTCGCAATACACACGCGAGATAATTCGCTTGTCGTCCTCATTGCGTTCGGGAAACAAACGGGTATCGTGTGCGAAACACCTTTTTTGCACACTTGTTCACTAACTTTTCACTTATTTTGACTTTTTTCCGAATGAGGTTACAGTCTCTCACGAAGTGTTTCTCTAACTAAACTAACACCGATGAGTTCAACTTCGAATATGAGCTCCCTGATTAAGAGAGCGATACAGGTAAAGTCCTTTTTTGACGCGACAAACTAGAAACAACAAAAAACCATTCAGTTCGTGTAGATATAAGAAGACATGATCCTTACAACAGAAACGTAATTGCTGTTGTTTTATACACAATGTTTATATTTTCCTTTAATTTTAAGTTTATTAAATAAGAATATGTTGTTATTTTAGGAACATAATAACAATCGCAAGGCACAAATTCGAATGCAGTGCTGTGACAGGGTTTTTATTATTATTATTATTATTATTATTATTATTATTATTATTATTATTATCATTATTATTATAAAAAGGAATAAAGAAACATCTTAAACCTTGAATACACGTTTCCTCTGCACACAAAAAATTAGTAATTACCAAAGACACAGCTCTTCTGAATTTGATTCCCTTCATCATTAACGAACACATAAGTATCTGGATAAATCGATAAAAAAGACAATGCACGAAAACATAAGTATACGTCAGAAACTAATTATTCTAAAACGTTGCGATATGTACTTTATTTTATGGGAGATTTAAATTTCAAAAATTGAGCAAAGTAGCGCCGACGTGACTAATCCATTAAATTGTATTAATATTACTGTGCCTTTTCCAGAACTGTGCATAGTTTCAACAATCAACTATGTAATACGAAATCCACAGTTTGTCTTGAGAACGCTTTCTGCTCGTTTGCTTAACTCGCCTCCAGTGAAAACTGGTCGTCGCAACTTAACGACAGGCGAGTTCCCCAAGGCATGGGCAGTCATGGAAAGCAATTGTTCCATGGCTGTTTCAGCCGATTGAAACTGTGAATGAGGCGATGGTAAGTGAACTAAGGCTCAAAATGAAGATGTAAAAGGAAGGGTGACTAGAGCAAGAAGTCTTCCCCAATTTTATAAATGAAATGGGTTAGGAAGATATCACAAGAGAAAAGGAACAAGTTAATAAGAAAGGTAAGAAAAAGATACCAAACACTCATTTGATAATAACAAAGAGTATTGGAGAAGACATTAAAGGAATGTGATGATTAAAAGGAAGGGTGGAAAAGATATTTGTAGTTGGAGAGAAGCGGAAAGAAACTACATGACGACGTTGTATAAAAATGGGAAAAATTTAATGTAGTAAGTTAGTGCTTCAAGAGATTCGCGCACAAATCAAGTTTGTAGAATTACTTCAAAATGCATTCAATTAATAAACCATTAAAAACATGAAATAAAAAGAGGCGGGAATGTTGAAAACTAGCAGAGAGAAATGAAGCCAATGGTGGTATGGAAGAGAAACATCATAAGTTCGGAAATAAAATCGAAAGTATTCTAATGAAAGAGAGAGATTCGCGGCTGCTACTACTACTACAGAAAAGGAGAACAACGGACGTAAAAATTGAGTTGCTTTGAAAGCATGATGCTCTACTGACCCCGTCCTCCACGGTCCACTCCACCCCTCCCCGACCCATCCAGCCCCGCTCCAGCCAACCCCGCTCCAGCCAGCCCCACTCCAGTCAGCCCCGCTCCAGCCAGCCCCGCTCCAGCCAGCCCAGCTCCAGCCAGCCCTGCTCCAGCCAGTCCCGCTGTATCCAGCCCCGCTCCAGTCAGCCCCGCTCCAGCCAGCCCGCTCCAGCCAGCCCCACTCCAGCCAGCACCGCTCCAGCCAACCCGCTGTAGCCAGCCCCGCTCCAGTCAGCCCCGCTCCAGCCAGCCCCGCTCCAGCCAGCCCCGCTCCAGTCAGCCCCGCTCCAGCCAGCCCCGCTCCAGCCAGCCCCACTCCAGCCAGCACCGCTCCAGCCAACCCCGCTCCAGCCAGCCCCGCTCCAGCCAGCCCGCTCCAACCAGCCCCGCTCCAGTCAGCCCCGCTCCAGCCAGCCCCACTCCAGCCAGCCCTGCTCCAGCCAACCCGCTCCAGCCAGCCCGTTCCAGCCAGCCCCGCTATATCCAGCCCCGCTCCAGCCAGCCCCGCTCCAGCCAGCCCCGCTCCAGCCAGCCCCGCTCCAGCCAGCCCCGCTCCAGCCAGCCCCGCTCCAACCAGCCCCGCTCCAGTCAGCCCCGCTCCAGCCAGCCCCACTCCAGCCAGCCCCGCTCCAGCCAGCCCCGCTCCAGCCAGCCCCACTCCAGCCAGCCCCTGTTCCAGCCAGCCCCGCTGATCCAGCCCGCTCCGGCAGCCCCGCTCCAGCCAGCCCCGCTCCAGCCAGCCCCGCTCCAGCCAGCCCCGCTCCAGCCAGCCCCGCTCCAGTCAGCCCCGCTCCAGCCAGCCCCGCTCCAGCCAGCCCCCCTCCAGCCAGCACCGCTCCAGCCAACCCGCCTCCAGCCAGCCCCACTCCAGTCAGCCCCGCTCCAGCCAGCCCGCTCCAGCCAGCCCAGCTCCAGCCAGCCCGCTCCAGCCAGTCCCGCTGTATCCAGCCCCGCTCCAGCCAGCCCCGCTCCAGCCAGCCCCGCTCCAGCCAGCCCTGCTCCAGCCAGCCCTGCTCCAACCAGCCCGCTCCAGTCAGCCCGCTCCAGCCAGCCCCACTCCAGCCAGCCCTGCTCCAGCCAACCCGCTCCAGCCAGCCCGTTCCAGCCAGCCCGCTATTCCAGCCCCGCTCCAGTCAGCCCGCTCCAGCCAGTCCCGCTCCATCCAGCCCCGCTCCAGTCAGCCCCGCTCCAGCCAGCCCCGCTCTAGCCAGCCCCACTCCGGCCAGCCCTGCTCCAACCAGCCCTCCCAGTCAGCCCCGCTCCAGCCAGCCCCGTTCCAGCCAGCCCCGCTCCAGCCAGCCCCGCTCCAGCCAGCCCCGTTCCAGCCAGCCCCGCTGTATCCAGCCCCGCTCCAGTCAGCCCCGTCAGCCAGTCCTCCCATCCAGCCCCGCTCCAGTCAGCCCTGCTCCAGCCAGCCCCGCTCTAGCCAGCCCCACTCCGGCCAGCCCTGCCCAACCAGCCCCGCTCCAGTCAGCCCCGCTCCAGCCAGCCCCACTCCAGCCAGCCCGCTCCAGCCAGCCCCGCTCCAGCCAGCCCCACTCCAGCCAGCCCCGCTCCATCCAGCCCCGCTCCAGTCAGCCCCGCTCCAGCCAGCCCCGCTCTAGCCAGCCCCACTCCAGCCAGCCCCGCTCCAACCAGCCCCGCTCCAGTCAGCCCCTCTCCAGCCAGTCCCGCTCCAGCCAGCCCCGTCCCGTCCCGTCCCATTCCGCTCCGCCGCGGTCTGCCCCGCTTCGCCCCTCGCCGTTCATCGGAAGCAGTCGCGGCAGCAAAACGGTTAAGAGGCCCCCCCGGGGCCTTCCCTTCTCCCCGCCCCGATTAAGAAGCCACCCTCTGCCATTCACAGGCGAGCAGCGGCGGCGGCGGCGCGCGCCTCGGGATGAATGAAATGGGTGCGGGGCGAGGGCGGAGATTTTTCCCGCGGGCATTCATTGTTCGAGGTCCTCGCCCGCTGCGCCCCCTTGATGTGCGTGCTGCCCCCGACGGATATGCTTCTCCCATCCTCAAGGGTGTCATTACAAGCCGCTGGCATGACGTTTTCAACACATCCACACTTTTGGACGTCTGGGTCGACTTCACACAGATAATATCTCCAGCAGTTCAGAGATACTCATCATTTTTTAGAGTTTACTACCGGAAGCCAGCAGACATTCTGCCTTTCATCTCCCTCTTTCTCCTTCCCTTTCTCTCTGCCTCTCTCTCTCTCTCTCTCTCTCTCTCTCTGCCTCTCTCTCTGCCTCTCTCTCTGCCTCTCTCTGCCTCTCTCTGCCTCTCTCTGCCTCTCTCTCTCTGCCTCTCTCTCTCTCTGCCTCTCTCTCTTTCTCTGCCTCTCTCTCTCTCTTTGCCTCTCACTGTTTCTGCCTCTCTCCGTTTCTGTCTCTCTCTGTTTCTGCCTCGTTCTGCCCCTCTCATTGACATTTATTTGTAGATTCTGTACGTCTCTTAACAGGTGGGGTAATATCGAGAAGCGCCGCATCAATCAAATATGGGCATCAATCACATCCTTCCTACAAAATTGATTGGATTTGGCTGTTTTCTGTTTTCCCGAACCTTTCCTGAGTTCCTGGGTATCTAACGAATCTGTAGGTACTTCGTACAGGGCCGGAAGACGCAGTTTTCTTTCAATTTTGCGAGGCTTATGAATTGTAATATAGATGGAAAGGAGAGAATCTGTGGATTCATGAGAAGTTTGGGATGTATTTATTTGATTTGTATCATGGGGATATGAAGATGGTTTTCGAACATAGGGATTCAGATTGAGTGATGGTGGATTTTATTCACCACCTCTAAATCTATGTCAAAGTCAATAAACGTTTGGAGGATACGTAATTCTAGCGGCTGGCAGTTCTGATAGTAGTTTTCCGTATTTTCGCCCTTCCGTACCATGCGAAAGCCAAAGTAATACTCTAACAAAAGCACCACCGACGATCCGCGATCTTTGCTTCGTCTTCTTTGTCCCCTCTCCTACATCCCCCACACATTTATTTACGCTACTAATATCGGGAGACCATTTGGGAGCTTATAGCTTATTTCGGCTGAGGAGGTGCCCCGCTGGGGATTACACCGGGAGAGGAAAATCTGCGAGCTTGCGTTTTCGACAGATCCGGATCTCAAATACAGCAGGGGAGGAATACCGATTACTTCTTTTCTACATACCATGTATTTCACTCACGTCACAAATGGTCAAAGTAGGCGATGCATCTGACACACCCGGAAACAAGGAATACTCTCACAAGATAGTTTTAAATTTTGTTTGTCAACTGGGATATTTCAAACTATGAGTACCCCATGATTATTATATTTAATTGTATTAAGTTTTCAAACTATTATTTAAATATCCATCGAACGGATTTATACCAGACTTATTTCATTATATTCAAAATGATGGTTAAATTCAGAGAGTATATGCTTCAATTTATTAAGTATTTCAGTGACATATCTAAGGCTATAAAGTAATTCTTTATGGAATATTGGCAGTTTCATGTAGAATCTTAAGGAACAATAAACAAATTTCACTACCACATAACAAATTATAATATAAATTAAATTTTTTTATCTGAGCGTTTATAATTTTCCCAATATATAATACTTTAGGTACAAATGAGGACCTTTGGCAATTTAAAAGACACCATCGACACAAAACCCCAGTTATTGGATATTTTTGGATGTCTATATCCCCAAAACTTGGTTTTTGTTGGAAGGAAAGGAAACAGGTTATATGGGGACAGGTGAGTGTCACAGCCGAACAAGTTTGGAGAAACATGTGGGAGCTGGGTAATTGATTAGTAGGAGAGCACATGTGGGGAAATGAAGGAGGACAGGTGGAGGACGGGAGGAGACTGGTGAGGCCTATGTTTCTCTAGCAGTATTCCACAACACGATATGTTATTTTTTACTATTACATTTTTTAAGTTTCATTCGTTTGGACCTAGCTAGTCACAATTACTCCAAAAATCAAATACGAATTCCTCCATTACAAGTAGCTGGAGACGAAAATCTATTATCGGATTAAAAAAATCACTACAAGATACTTCACCGGAAGTCACGACACTCATCGACAGGAAACGACCAGGAGCAAACGCAGCTACCACATTTCCACGCGAGCTCTTGGCCCGAGTCTGCCTGCGCGCGGCGTCGCCGAGTCTCCGCGCTCAATGAGCACTGGGTGGCGCTGCACGGGCCGCTTAATGGGCCACCTGCCGCTGCAGCGGTGACTAATATCCTGCCCTCGATCACTAATTAGATAACTGAGCGGCGCTGCCCGCGAACGAATTGTCTCGGCAGCGGCGGCGGCGGCGAAGATGTCCCCCTCCGACGACCTTCCTGTGAGCTTTCTGCAGCGTCCTACCCGACGATTATTTGTCCAAACTTCTGCATGTCTCCACTTGTTTTCTCGTTAAGTTTTGGGAATAAATCATTAATTAATTGTATTGAATTACTAATATACTGACCATCCAGAAAGCCGATTTTCTGCCTAGCCTACGTGATTAATACCTCTCCACATTTTTGTATATTTCCTACGTTCCTTAAACTCTATACATGAAGTTCAAATTTTCATAAAATACTGATAATCTTTATGATAATAATGATAAAATAAATGATAATGGCACTAATTTAGAATAAAATGTAATAATTTACCTCTACGAAACTTGCCGCAAATCAACTTTTTCTATCAATCTGAGTCAATTCCATCTGAATTGATAAAGCATCCTTTTGAAATGTAGGAGTTGGAGACATAGGATATAATTTTGTCTCATTTTTGTAATATAATTGTTCTTGAGTAAAATGTTTCGTAAAAATACTCTTTTGTCTTTTACTGGGCCCGCAGCTGACGCAAAATTGCACTAAAGATGGTTGCAAAGCAAGTAAAATGGTTTTGCGATACTAAATGTCTATGACAAAAGCTCCTGATATTAGCATTTCTAATTAATAAGCCTATTAAATTAAAGAGAATATGCAGAATTAAAATAATATTGCTTATAAACGTTTCTAAATTTTGGACTGAGGACAAGCAATTTTGCGTTAAAATCTTCTTGGGGAAAGTGAGCAAGTGTTTATTGATTCCGAGCGCGTCATCGACATGCCCATTATCCCCATTGAAATCTGAAGGTAGCGCGGTTCCTCCCCAGTTAGAACGTGAGATTCGTCGTTATACATTGACTTGCAGGATTCCTACCCTCGAAATATCTTCGCTGAGCGAGGCACCGATGCAGCTAGAAAAAGCTCCAACAGTAAGTTACCGTCTCATCTCGCTAAATGTGTGGTGTAGGACGTGTTATTGTGAACGTGTGGCTGTAAGGGAAGAGGAAGCAACAAGAATGAGGAAGAGAAGATCGTATGTAGCCATAGGCTCCTTTGTAGAAGTACTGCTCCGGCACTTCTCTTGTATTGTTCGGATAATCCACGATAAACTACCTTTCAGAACAGCCGATCGCTAGAATTCCCCTCCAGTTTATGAATTCAACACACCTGTGTTACTAGAGTCGATAAATTCATCACCATCAAATACTAGGATCTCCTTGTGAAGGATGATGCAGTGTCAACGTTGTTTCCACTCAGCTATCAATTGAAATCCTCGTGAAGTCCTAAATTGTTTAGCATATGTCTTGTAGCTCTATTTTTCACAAACTAGTACATATCTTTTGGTATATCAGATTCGTCTAAAATTTCTATTTTTTATCAAGTTTAAAACACAGGAAACCTTCGAGTCCGCGGTTAAAAGTAAATAATCAATATACCCAGTACCCAGTGGCGTAGCTAGGGGAAGGCAGGGGGCGGTACCCCTGACCGTCATCTGACCGTCAAATCAAAATAAGGACAGAGTTCGCCAATTCGAATTAGGCGCGTGGAAGAGGCCGCAAATCGGTATACGTGAAGAACGGAACGGCCAAGAACGAGTCACGGCTGGTGGCACGTGGCAGTCAGTAAGGAAAGAGGAGGGTTAGTATGGCGGGTGATGTGGACGTGCTGTGTAACGCTGGTAAGGTGAGATGGTGAAATCGAGTAGCATCAAGGACTAGAGGTGTGTGGATATACTATTACATGCATAGATGAATGCCCCGAAATATCGGACAATAATACAAGATTGGACGTCATTGTGTTCAGAACGCCAATAGACGGAAATTATAAGGTAGAGTGAAAGCACGTGGTGTGGTGATGTATGCGGACCATAAATTAGTACCGTGTAGAGAAAATAACGATCCCGAACCAGTGAATCGCCATGAGAAGAGAGAATTCGTATCCATATTACGTAAGTGAATGATCAAGGAGCAGAACACTCGATAACGCAAGGCGACAGCGAGGGGAAAAAGGCGGCCACGACGGCGATGGGTGACCATCCCGGACCGGCGGCTTCAAGGACATTTGCAGTGACGGCGCTGTTCCCACGGCGGCAGTGAAAGAATAACAGATAAGTAACGAAGTTCGTAATACATGTAGAGGTGAACTGAACTATTGCAGTCATACACGCGTTAACTTGCGTAGAATGGGAAAGTGGATAATGATAACTGATTATAGATGTTCAATGGGCGAGTGTATTGTCATTGCTTAGTGGCGGGGCAAACGTAGTACTGAGAATAAAACAGGCGGAGAGAGAATATTGATGTATTAGTATTAATGTGTAAGAACATGGGAGCTCCCGAATAACAAAAATATATACCAAGTAGCATTAATCAATAGTAATGTTAGTTATATTATTATTATTCGATAATGTGATGAAGGTCTTTCTATTTATTAAACATTCTTGTTCTTTGTGAGTTAATAAATAATTGTAACGAGTAAATTGATGCCTAATGAATCCAATAAGAGAAGGATAAAAATAAAACCAACATCATCCTAGTAAAGGCGCTCCCCCCTAGAACGATCCCTTGTCTTTGATAATTCTCGACTACAGCATATTATGCATACAAAATTTTAATGTGTGGTAAGTACTTGCCCAGGCATTTTTGAATCCCTAATTTGGGAAACGGAGGTAAGTACGGTCACAATATATATATATATATATATATATATATATATATATATATATATATATATCCACACACATTTTAATTTAATAATTATACAATTAAATCATATATACTAAAAAAACAAAGAGAAATAATGTAAAGTAAAACGCGAAACTATAAGCTGTGAGCCCCAATTCTTCAGTGGTCCAGGAGTCACGATTTCGGCGATTACTTTATCTTATCGTAACGATAATCTTCAGAAAATAATCCACAGATTATCTTTAATACCGTACACATATACTTATATTTTTATTAAATATTGTATAAACTATTCAGATATAAGTGTTATTATATATAATTTAGGGAGAGTGACACCATTAGTTTTGCCCCGGGTGACACCAACTTAAGCTACTCCACTGCCAGTACCCCATCACGTCAACTCCAATCGTCCTCTGCGTGAGAGACACTCAACATGCACATCAGACCGACGCTTGCGTCGCGACGCTAGAGGTCCCCGGGCAGACGTCGCGACAAGGGGCTGCCCTGCGTCCGCACGTCCGCCGCGGTTGACCGGAAACTCGCCGCCGTTTGTCATGCGCGGACGCGCAGCCACCCCAAGACAAATGAAGGCCGTCGGCCCCCCGCCCGCCCGCCCGTCTGTTTGGGCATGCCTGCGACGCGCGCGCCCGCCCGCTGCCCCGCCCGCGCCACCGAATAGTCGACGCGCGCGTGCGAGCAGCTACGCCCCGACTGCCGTCCCCTCATACATGACGATATTGCTCGCTCACGGCATTGCGGGGGCTTTTCAATCACGTTGGTTTTCCTGCTTCGGGTTCCTCAAAATGAATCGTTTATTTCAGAAATCTGTCAAAAACGATTCTCATTGACAGAAAATGCATTCCCCATTTAGATTGATTGCTAGTGATTCCGGGCGAGGTCAACTACTAAGGTCATTGGTCCCGTTAGTGTAGTGCGTGTTTTTCATCAGGAGGTGGCATTGATCTTTCCCGACTGGATGGCGAGATCCGGCGCCGACCTACCGTCGACCAGCGGGGTTTTCCCCAACCAAGTATCTCCCACCAGCGGAGCACCGCCCCAGCCGGGACAAATTCTAAGACCCCGATCGGTCTACAGGCGTGTGTGGTAGTGTAGTGCATGTTAGTGTAAGTGTAAATGTGTTTGTGTGTGTGTGTGTGTGTGTATAAGGGGTGAGAATAGGACAAGGAAGAGGAAAGAAAGGTGGCACGCGGCCCATGGCCGTAGGGTACTGCTCCGGTATTCGCCTGGTGTTGAGCGGAGAAACCACGGAAAACTATCAATTAGAGCAGCCGGACGCTAGAATTCTCCTCCAGACAGCGACTGAAATCAATCTAGCTAACAAGCTAGTGTAGAAAATCGTGCCGACGTCGGGACTCGAACCTATGACCTCCCGGTCAGATGCACTGTCTTATTTAGAGAAAAATGACAAAAAGTGTCACAATTTTTCAGATTTCAAAATATTTTTTAAAATATTAAAGCAGTTGATAAATGAATATTTTTCAATATGCACTAAGCGATGTGTCTATCCTCAACGAACGATATTCCGCTGCTAACCCCATTTTTTAAATATTTTGGCGTTTGACGTGTTTCTGAAATAAACGATTCTTGAAGGGTTTGTGGTAGTAACAAGATAAGCCGTATTCACCTACAGGAATTCCCCCCGCCCTTTGTAAATATTAATATCTCGATTTTTGTTGATGGGTGTCTCATCTTGTTACTGCCCCAAACTCTTCATTAATATGAACAAGATTTATGTAGTATTATGATAAGCCACACGTTCAAAAATGTCGATATACAGTAAACCCTCACTAACACGAATTCCAAGAAACCGAAATATTCAGAGTTCGCGTTATTAGATTATTATAAATGACCGTATTACTGTAATCCCTTGCCGGGATCCTAACTTTTGTTCATGTTACAGCGATTTTCTTGTTAAGCGAGTTCGTGCTAACAAGGGTTTACTGCATTAACATTTAGGAATAGCGGGAGACTTCCTACCGGCGTAACACTTGCATTTGAATGTTGAACTTGACAGCCTAATTCAATGAAGTTCTTTCCCCCGTCTTCCAATTCAATGAAGCTCTTTCACCACAATGAAAGGATTTTGATACTTATTTTAAATGTTCACACTTCGGCCTATTAATAATGATAATCGTGGTTAGTATTTTTATGCAACAAGAAGGCCAAATAGTGCGATATTGATCGACTCCCGAATGACTCTTAAGTCGGATCTGGTAGATTCCGAACATGGCTGGACTGTGCATGAATCCCATTTCAAGGTCGCAGTCCACTTGCCCGCACGCTGTCAAAGATTCATGATTCTTCTTCAAAATACCGATGTATGCATATTTTAAACTTCCAAGATGTTTGTGAATTATCCATTAAAATAATTGACGTGACAAACGATAGTTTTGGGCTTGGCATATTACAATGAATGAATTATTTCACTAGTGTATGGAAAAAAATATTGTACGTTATATAGTTGCTTAAAAAATACGTCATTCATTTTGTTTAGAAAGCACTAGAAGCCAAGATACGTGTTTCTTAATTATGTTGTCCGAGTAAACATTTATTTTAAACGCACGTGGCTAATCGAGTATTATACTTGTAGGCTTCCGACTGCCTAAAAGACAAATATTCAAATATCGTCTCCTATTTGGCGACACCCGCTGACCAAATGCTGTGTGCATACGTTAAAACCGGCGGAGGATGTGGGCATCGTGGGTAGAATGAACAACGCTGCGCACGGAAGTCCATTTTCCTGGAAAGTGCTTAATGCTTCTTAGATAGTGAAGTGACATAGAAGATTTGGATTTTTCTGTTAACAGCCCATAGATTTCAGGTATGTCTTTTCATTCTTCAGAGCCCAACAATGTAATTTTAATGATGAATGATATTTGCAACGCACATAAGAAACATTATTTGAATGAGAATCCACAGAAGCTTAAAACTACACCTGATTTTGTTAGCAATTTAATTGTGTGCAACATTTTTTCAAGATTAATATTCTAATGAACGTAGTGATAGATTTTATTTGGAAGTCTACTTCCCTTGAAATAATTTTCCGGAGAACCTCTTTTACATACATTATATAATTTTTACTTTGTTTCACAAAATAAAGTTCTTCTAATTTTTAAAGCTGACAACCTTAAGTTCATAAATGATTTAACAATAAAACACATTTCTCCTAATATAGATTGAGAATGTTTCATGTACTTACATAATGCAGTCTTTCAATGCCTTTCTCTTAATCAAATATGACCGAAAAAGAAACACTGGCGCCAAGAACTTGAGATCGCATCAAATTACAATACATTTTCGCGCCGTCAGCTACATGCACAACACTCGGGAAACCCGACGAATTCGGAAGGGTTCATCACTAGAATACGAAGCGCACGAGACGCTCATGATGGACGATTTACTGCTCAAGCCACTATTAATGTGCGACTCCTGCGCCCACAAGCGGAGTATGATGTAACACGATGGGAAATCCAACGTCTGCAAGAGCTCCACACCCAATGTCCACACGTCTACACTGACAATGTCTAGTAATTTATGAGGAAGAAGTTATCTCATGTCAGAATGAGAAAATTTGATCTCTACTTATTTTATTAATATGTTTTGCAAGATTCTTTAACTGAGATAAATTTACTGAAAATATTAATATAGACTGAATTGAGCTTGGATTTCTGAATTTGCCTGAAAGGCGTTGCAAACAGTATAAGATAAGCACATAAGATTTGCATGAACATAAGAGGGTTAAAGAGAAGTACTTGGATACAATATGCGAGGTAACTAGAGATTAAACATATTATAATTGGATGTAACTTCAACTTCCGAAAAGGAATTTAATGATCGGAAATTATTGCAACAAGCAATTATTTTCTCATCTCTTGTTTATAAGTTTCTTAATAGCGATTGAGGAGACGTACGTACACCACATGCAATGAGATTTTGGAATTAATTCCAATAATATGTTGACGAAGATGACTCTTTTATTTCTTCTCATGAATTCCAATGACTATAGTAAAATGAGACTAATATTTTTGGTAAACTGATACTATATCCTTGTGTATTCTATTATTGCAGTAAAATTAGCTGTAAGCGGAGTAATTTGCTACGGGGTCCTTCCAAGACAGGCATTTATTAACACACATTACACATCATGCATTGACTGAGATTTCTGCATGTCTTTCATGCATCCTAGCATCAATATAGTTATTGCATTATATGTTTCTTCATTCATCTTTATACCCATCACTTAACATTCTCCGGGATCGCTGAAGTATAACGAAAGTCCTAATGTATTTTGTCAAAGAGCAAGTTCTGGCATTGTTGTCTAAGAAATAATAGACATTGACAGACATGTAGAAATATTTTAGAAGCGCCATTTCGGAGAAACTTTCGGTTTTGGAGAAACTTTTGGTTGAAGCAATTTAAGTTCTTGGAACCTTACAGGTAAGTAAATGCGAATGTGAAAATAACATGACAAAAATGGCAGCAAACTGCTTTTTTCACTGATGAAAGTAAGAAATGTTTATGGAATTTATCTGCAAAGAACTGCAAAGAATTTTAAAAAGTGTACACCATGCTGTTTTTATATTAACACTGAACTGTGCTCCCACCATGGAAGTAATTTAAATATTCTGCGGAACTACTCTTATGATATTTATCAACTGCTGGAATGCAGTAATATTCATTACGTGAAGATATACAATGAAGGGTTATCAGATTTTACCGTAGTTCTCGTGACCGGTTTTGTGAATTTGGCAGCCTAAATATTTCTTTTAAGATTGATGTCGAAAGTAATAATATTTATCTCATAAGATTAGAAAGAATGTTATCAGTGGCGTGCGTGCACATGCAAATTTCAAGTAATGCTACAAATTTCAAATAATGCTACGAATATGCGCTAAAAATTTCATTTATATATGAAAAAATACATTGAAAAAAATTTGACTTTCAAAAATAGGCTTTATTAAAAACCAATAAATTATATTGCAGCTACTCTTATGTAAAATATTTACGTATATTGTTGAGAATCAGTCTTAATCTTACTTTAGACATATTTAATGTCATTCTGCGTTGTTCATGAATGAGAAACTGATGTACTATAAGGTTAAGATAATATACACATTTCATTATCAATAATTCCGATATTCATTAACATAAAAATAAAATAAATCAGAAACGCCGATTTTCAGATGTGATTATGTTTGCGTTGTTTTAATGTTCTACTATGGTACAAGATTAAGCTATGTGAGGAATCAGTTCCGACTTCTCCCCGTTAGGATTATCGCCAGAACCAGTAACCGCAATGAACAAAGTGTGTCGAATCATTTTGGCAAGCTTTTGAGAACGGGAAAGCCAGACGAGCAGCGCTTTCAAATCAAGCGCGTCTGACATGTGAGCTAATCAGTCTTATGACCCGTGACCTGTGTAGTAATAAGTAACCTTCGACACAAGACCACAAAAGAATCCTCACTCTTCTCTTTCAAATTAGTATGTGTCTTCATTTAACCGTTTTCTTTTACGGAGAAGTAGTAAAATACATTTTCAAACATACATTTTGAGAAAAATGCCATCACAGACGAGTAAAGTACAAAATTGGTTATTGAAATTAACATGATATACCCTTGTAAGTAAGTAATTTATTAAGTATGTAAAAGTATGTAAATATAAGAACATTTACGAAAAATAACCAGAGAGATGAAAATAACAGTTTGCAAGGGCACTAGTAAATTTTCGTCCAGGGATATACAAACAGTAATCAAAATGATCATTTGATATTGAAAGTGTTACTTAAATACGTAAATAACCGTTTAATGTTCCTTTATTAAAAGAACATTTAAGAGTATTCCGCTTGTGTTATAATAAAGATTAAAACAAGCATGATTGTTTCATTTGACGTTAACCTTCGGTAACATTTTCAATAAACCAATAACTAGTCAGTTCCAAGAAAAATGTAGTATTATTCCGTTTTTAAGACTATGCGATCAAGTATATCATTACGGGATGATTCTTATGCAAGCATATAGTCACACATGGTACAGGATAAACAATCTCTCGACATAACTACCTGCTTGCATGTTTGCAACTCTTTATTCCGTATTTCATCATAAAATCTTCATTCTCTCATTGGGCCTCACATGTCGCAAAATACTCGTACAATTAGCTTCGCAATGTCACTACATCGAAAACGATTCATGCAACTTAGTTCCGGCACGGCCGCTGCGTGTAATCTCCAATTTTTCCATCACAAAGGAATCGCCCTGAAATCACGGGTGTTCTCGAGATCGGCGTCGCGGTCTGCGGTGAACGCTCGCGTCACGCCTCCCTGTCGCCACGCAGCGTGCGCGCGCACCTGCCGGCGGCCGCGCGCACGCGCCAGACGCACCTGCGCACGCGGCGGCGTGCGACTGCCCGCTCCACCCCCGCGACAGGCATCGCCCGGCTGCGTTCAGCGGTCAGTTCTCCTTCCTACCCTCGATTTTTCCTTGGTTTTCGTTACCTATGGAGAAAAACACAACAAAATGGAGTCGAAGGATGTCTTGCTTTTGGTTATTAAAGGTCGCATCAACTTCTAAGTCATAAGCGACCACTATTGGAGTTAACGTTATGGTAACTGTGAAGATGAAACAATACGGTGGTGATAAGGGGTGAGAGGACGAACACAAATACAACCATGCCCGAGGCGGGTCTCGAACCCGCGATACGGTCCGAGATTGCTAAGACACTACTGCCTTACCGATCATGGGCACCGGATCGGCTGTGTCTTTTTGGGGAGGGATGTAAACAACTCAGGAAAAGTTGACCGCGGGATATAGGTCCCGAGAGACCCAGCGTCATGATTCAAGCAGGGATGTGACGTGAGAGAGAAGCTTTTCCTAGAGCGGCAAATACTACAGTTGTTAGTTCTGCAATATTTTTTTTGTAACCGACAAGATATCGCTACAATCAACACACAACTGTTGCACTGAGGTAATTATGTCTGCCGTCTCTGTACAGCGGCTCGGTGGGTCCGTTTCCGCCGGAGGCGTCGCAATGGTGCGAGGCGCTGTCAGTCAGCGTCCGTCAGCTGCTCCCCTCCTCTCCGGAGCGCCACGACGCGACGCGTGCCATCCATCTCCTGGGCGGTGGCCACGCCCTCCCGCTCGCCAGGCCGCGCTGCGCCGTTTCCGTTCCGCTCCTCCTGAACGTCAGCTTACGCCGCAGAACATGCTTTTACCGTTCGGGCTGCTGGCGTGCACCGACGTCGCTCGGGGATCGAGACGTGGGATGCCAAGTTAGGCGTGGCCTCCGTTTCGCTTCGAACATTTCTTGGTATTTGCGGAATTCATTGTCATCTGCGTACTCTTTCATCTATTTTACCGTTTACCGAACTCCTGCTGTCATATCGCGTTGAGAATTTTAAATAAGTGCATTAATAATATATGTCACTTAGTGTAAGAAGGGCCAATGTCAATATTCAAAGTTTTACAAATGGGTGATTTTCGTAAACCATCCAAATGACAAAACAATTGTAGGCCAATGGAAATCTATGTAAAATTACGAGATAGGATCGATTTTTGACTTTGACCTTTCTTGCACTGAAAGAAGGAGCTTTAGAGCACATATTGGCCAGACAAACAGAAAATCGTAAAAACCGACATTAGCCACCGATGTAATGTGACTCATTTCCACTTACAGGCAATATTTTGAGACCAAGGTTAATTGTTCGCCCACGCATTTAAATCACCACTGGTTCATTTATTTAGGAACTAAAATTTGCCCTAATAACTAATAATTTTATTTTTGCGTATTGCCCACGTGTCACATGTGGTGCGCGAATGGAAAATTAATATTTCATATCCAATTTCGCAATTATCGTAATGTAGACTGAAGAAGCCCGCAGCTTTATAACGACTTGGACAACGATAGAAGACTTGGAAACGTTCCCATTTCTTTTGACGGTAGTGAAAGTATTAAAGAATAGGTATGTAGTGTAATAAAAGTCGTAAAACATTTGAACGGATTCGCTAATAGTAGAAATTCAGCTCATCGTAGTTTAGAATTACATCCATACAGCAGTCATATTTCATGTTTCTGTTTCACAAGATAATATTCTTTAGAACAAAAATATGTGCCGCATTAGTTGTGTGAACGTTTACTGCAGGAATTACAATGTAAAAATTCAATTCGAAAAAATCTGTTGTTTGTCGATAGCTAAATAAAACACAGAGAAGAAAATATATTTACCAAGGAGCATTAAAACTCACGCGATCTAAGATATCTGATGCCAATAGAGTAGCGTCGACCTCTTCGAGGACTCCGAGGAGGCGAAAGCGATGCCAGCGCCCCCAATGGGGCGATGGGGCGCGCGGGTAGCGCGCGCCGGCCAGCGCCCCGTGAACACTTGTGTTCTCACGGGCGGGCGAAGATCTTATCCCGGGGCGGGCGGCGGTGTGCCGGCGGCGGCACAAAGGGATGGCTCGCCCGCCGCCGGCTCATGACTGCGCACATCCGACCGCCCGCGGCCACCGCCCGCCTCGACCCGCCGCCCACTGCCCGCAGCCCGCCGCCCCCGCTCGCTACCCGCAATCTGCCGCCACTCCTTCGATGCCTTTCGCTCCAGAGACACCTTTCGTCAATGTACACTTTTGCCTCCACTCAAACCAACTAACTTCATGACATCGTCAACAATCTGTTGCCAGTCCATTTCCATTCTCACAGAATACTCTTCAAACTTTCTCGTTGAATCACATCCCTGAGCGTAAAACTTCGCGTTCATCATCAACCATTTGCAGTTATCAGTCTTAACCACAGCTCAATCAGAATCCAGTACACTGGTCTGTTCATCGTACATACACTGCGATTTTCACAAAGCTACGTTTGAAGTAAATCAGCTGTTACAATGTCATCCCATCCAAAGGCTGAATGTCACTACTATGACGTCACTATAGTGACGTGTAAGGTCCAACGTGTAACGTCAGGCGCAGCAAAGTACAGCCGCAGTACAGTCTCGTGTCTGTTACGTGGAGGCCGCACGCTGCCCGCCAACAAGCGTTCGCAACCCGCACTCTGCCAGAGTCGTTCGACAGCTGTTGCAGAGCTGTTTGTTCCATCAATAAACGCATCCTTCTGCCATCATTATGTCACATGACGTCGTTAACGTTCATCTGCTTCCTTTCTCTTTTCATACGCATAGAATAACCTTCAACATCAACAAAATTTATAGTAAATGCCGCAGACACCATCAACCAACTTCCAGTGATCTGCAGCTAATAGTAAGAATTCTTCCTACGACGAATTCAGCCGCTGTGTGGAGGAGAATTCTAGCGACCGGCAGCTCTCATCGGTAGGTATGCCTATTTTCTACGAACAACACTGGGTGAATGCCGGAGCAGTATCCCTAACAAACAGGCCACCGACCGCGCGCGATTATTTCTTCCCCTTCTTCGCCGTATCATCATCCCTTATTTACAAACCCACACTTACATACGGTGTCCCTTTGTTGGATGATACCGGATACAACGGCGCCGAACTCACCAATCAGTGGGGAGAAGATCACAGACACTTCCCGCGATAAAACATACTCTACACTTACGGGACTAGTGATCTTAGCAGTTGAGGCGCTCGGCAACCCTAATCAATCAATGAATTACAGATCAATTCCCCTTTTGGACTCAAGCAAGGTGAATGTTTCAATACTCACACACCACTACCTATGCCATTACGGGCGAGTGAGCCCTCTGTAGAGTATCGACCCCGGCGCGTCGCCCCAGGCCTCGCCGCACCGCGCCGCCAGCGCTCGCTCCCCGCGCTGGCTGCTCCGCCAGCCGAACGGCTTGTTAGTGTCCGGGCGGCGGAGCACGCGGCGGCCGGACGGGCCGCGTTCGCCGGACAGCGTTCGTCCAACTCTCCCTCCCCCTGCACGGCCTCCGCCTCCGGCGCCGCCGCCTTGTTAGCAGCGTCGGATGTTCGGATGTCCCGCGGCGCACGGGGCGGGGACGCGGGCGGCGCGCAGCGGACACGTGGCGACGGACGCGCGAGGCGCGGTGCGGCGCTCGCGTCGCGATTATACTTGCGTTTTTCTAACGCGGTCTCTGAGGGTAGTATTTCCAAGATTATGGCACGACATTTCGCGTTTTTCTCGGTCCTGCCGCTATACTTGTTTTTTTTACGTGGCATCTGAGGTGTACTCCAAATGATATGGCACGACTTTTCGCGTTTTTCTCGGTCCTGCCGCTAATTGTTTTTTTTTACTGGCATCTGAGGTGTACTCCAAATGATATGGCACGCTTTGCGTCTTTCTGGCCTGCGCTAATTGTGTTTTTCTTACGTGGCATCTGAGGGTAGAGGTAGGTGAGAAAGACGTGAAAAGTCGTGCCATATTCCATCTAGGTGATACTACCATCAGATGCCCTACCCTTAGTTCTTCTGTTGTAATTTGCTGAAATAAAACTGCGGAGAACTATTCAGAGGCGACTCCAGGCCGCTATTAAATATTTTCTAATTTTTTTTGAAGACGCTGAATTTGATCTGCAAATTATCGGGAAAGAAATGAGCACACGATCGTTTTAAAAAGAATCTTTCATTGGTAATTTAAAGTAACAAAAGTGTTTATGGCCATAAGAAATGAATTTTACAAGAGATGATCTGCAATTTTTGAATGTGTATTACAGACAATCATATTTCAGTTGTCAGTAAAAGTAAGCAATATTCCTCCTTTCTTAAAATTATTTCATCTAATTTTGAATATAAGACAATTATAGTATTAAACTTATTGTGACGAACAACTATAGCAATTGATGTCACTTTCATATAATACTTTTCAGATTAAGACACTATTATCTGCGTGAAAGTAGGCACACTATTTACAAAGAACACGTTAAACGTATTATTTCAAATACAGTATGTCGAATGAGAAAAGTGTGATAATAGAACGCTGTGAGATACCAATTTAAGAAGTAAGCGAACTTAAAGAAAAGTAATCAGAAAATGCGCAGGAACTGGAAGTGCTGTGAAATTTACAATCCTAAATTGGAAAATAAAAGGAAAATTCTCATTTTGATCAACATTTTAAAAACAAAATATTTCCTAAAGAAAAACAAATTCACGAAGTTCTCTTCATCCTGGAACATTTTAAAGAAGAAGTTCACAAAGCAAACATTCACTACATCCTATAAAGCTCATCAGACATAATGTAGAGACATGCAACTTCCCACCTCCAACCCACGGTAACAGCAGTTACGTCGTGTTCCTCGCGTGCAACGTCAAAACTCGCGAGCGAAACACGCGCTACCGCTTACTGCATGCTAATCGCGCATCCGAACAAACGCGATCTCCTAATAGCTGTGCGCGGCTGCAACGCTCGACCACTCGAGAGCGGGGAAAACTCCTCCGCACCGGTCGCGTTCACTCGGGCGCTTTTGTTGCGGCGATAAGGCGCGCAAAGCAATACGGCGCGACTCGAGGCGCGCGTCGTAGTCGCAGTCGCCGCCCGCCTTCTCCCACGCGCCGCGCCCCGCCCGCCCCGCCCCGCCAAGCCCCGCCCCCCCCGCCCGCCACGCGTTACGTGTCCCGCCCCGCTACGCCCCGTCCCGTCCCGCCCCTCCCCACGCCACCCCCCCCCCCCCCGCCCGCCACACCCCGCCACGCTAGCCCCGCCACGCCACGCCCCGCCACGCCACGCCCCGCCACGCCACGCCCCGCCACGCACGCCCCGCCACGGCACGCCCCGCCACGGCACGCCCCGCCACGGCACGCCCCGCCACGGCACGCCCCGCCACGGCACGCCCCGTCCGACACGCCACGTTACGCCGCCGACGCCCAAGGAAGGCACGAGGCCGTGGCGTTGGCAGAGACCGTGATCACGAAGGTAGGGTCGCGCGTAGTCTAAATAGCTCTGTTTAATTAGACAGATCGACTGAAAAAACTCTCCGAGTTTTGAAATTTGGTGTGATTGTTTTTGGTACCTACCATTGTCATTGATTCCGGGCGCATCAACTGCTAAGTCATTACTTCTGTAACTGCAAGGTACGTTCTTTGTTCAGGAGGTGGCGGCGAACTTCCCCCGCAGGATGGTGAGATCCGGCACCGATCAACCGACGGCTAGTGGGGTTTCGTCGGCTATCGCTAGCTTGAAAGCCCAATCAGGTATCTTCGGGGCACCGCCTCAGCAAGATTTAAGCTCCCGACCGATCTTCCGGCGTGTGTGGTAGTGTAGGGTGTGCAAGTGTAGGTGTGTAAAAGGGATCAGGAGAGGATAAGGAAGTGGAGGGAAAGATCGCACGTGATCCGTGGATCGTTTGGTAGGGTGCTGCTCCGGCATTCGCCTGGTGTTGATCGGACAAACCACGGAAAACTACCCCTCAGAGCAGCTGGCCGCAAGAATTCTCGTCCAGACAGAGACAGATCTAGACCTAGCTATATGACTAGTATCGAAATTCCCGCAACCGTTGGGACTCTCTAGGACCCTCCAGTCTGAGGCACTGCAGTGACATCAGTTGATGCCCTGAGTCACCTCTCCTACTGTTAATACATGTCCAACAAAAACAAAACTCCGTGTATTGAGCATGTTGTAACATGATTTTTAAGGGAACTTTTTAAGAAATAGCATTGCCATAAATAAAAAACATGAACTTTTCAAGCCTATAACTTTAAACGAGTTAATTTTACAAAAAAATCTTGTGATCTTTTTTTAGATAAATTTATGTACTTTAATTTTGTAAATATCATATTTTCGGAAGGATTTATAGTTATGGAGATATATGCAAAAATGAAAGAAAACACTTTTAGACGGCCCCTCTAGTATCTGCTCACCCCCATACTTCTGAATTTTTAGCATAATATGTGATAGGTACCAACAATCAAGACGAGTTTCAATACTTTCACTGAGCTAAAAGACACCATTAAGTGACCACAGTCTCAGCTACTCCAAACAAAACATTTGAAAAAACGTTGCAGTAGTGAGGCGTAGAACGAAAATGTTTTTCTCTACCTTGAAAACACACTACCTTGATGACAAACTTAGGATCTCTCCTCGAATACCTTCTAAACCTTTGCACACATGAGATACGATTTTTACTCAAACGAATGTATGCAAGGGCGATGTAGGCAGTACGATGTAGAATATATTGTAGCGTTTTTATCGAAGAGAAATCGATTCAAGATTTTTTTAATAATACCCTACAGATTTCTAATGCGCGTATATAAATCCATCTCTTTACGCTAGCTATCATTCCAACTACGTTAATGAAAATTACAATTACAAATAAATTCTAATATTTGCACAATACCAAGCTATCAGATTGATCATAAGTTTCCGCCTCCTTATCATTTAAATAATACCCCGGCCTATACTGAAGAACTATTTGCACCTCACCATTTGCTTACGTGTAGACGCTTCAATATATCTCAAGAAAGTGATTCATTGCGCCCTTCTACAAGATCACGGCTTTCAATACCTTTTCCACACCTTTTGCATGTAATGTGTTCGGGACCGTGTTTCCGCATCTGAACAGCGCTGTGACACTAAGCATGGAATCCTATACTTGTTGATCGGTTGTCCCATCAACGCGTATTCTTTGATTCCCGAGCTTGCGTACAATTCTATCATTAACAACGCTGGGTGCCGATTTTAACATTGAAACGAAACCAGGAATTCTTGGCACAATAACAAAAATTTCTGGTTTCTGGTATCGTACTTTTAAATAAAAATATTGTTGAAAACTCTGAAAGAAAAAAATGAGTTATACTTTAATAAAAAACCTGCAGAAATTGTTTCATGATTATAATTACAAGGCAAAACTTCAAATCCTGATGAGTGATTCCCACAGTGACATTAAGTATTACATTCAAAACGATAGACTGTCTGATTTTCATCTAAACAAGTGACTTAATAATACACAAAATTCTTACATTTTTACTTTTTATTTGATTATGTGTTTCAAACTCTTAGGGCATGAAGAGGGGTCAAAAATTAGCAATGGTTCCCAATGATCATGAAGTGAGAAATTTCATACAAGGAAGTTACATTGTAACGTTTGTCCCTGATTGCTAGGCAATTCCTCAAGCACGTATGTTCAGCAGATAGAAGAAATCTCTTTGATTGTGCCATCACTAGGGGGCGGATTTTGTGACATCGCGTGACATCGCCGAAAATAATCAATAAATTGTTCTTAAAATGCTTTAAAATTGCACTAAAAGTAAAGAAACATTACGTTAAAAAAATTGATCAAAACCAATTCAGATGAACAATTCGAGCTGTTGGATGTGTTAACTGATGTAATCGAGGCTTTTTCCACCACAACGGTTAACAATACAACTTCTGAGCGAAGAAATCAAATAGGCTATTCATAAATTCTGTTGAGAACATTTGTTGCATCTGGTAAATATTGTTTGAAAAAAATACCAGTAAAATAATATTGAAAGCGACAAAGTCAGCCAAAATGCTTTACAAATTACTGAAAAGTGTAAAAAACGACTTACTAGTCGAAATCGACGAAAAATGCAAAAATAACATAAAATGAGTCATTTCCTGATATCATAACATAAAATTAAAGCCAGTACTAGATGGCAATGTTCTAAAGTGAAAAAAGTAAAATGACATGTTAATAAAATCCTCCCTCTAGTCGTCACTCATCGGTACGTGGCCAGACATTAAGAGTATAAAGTTACCTAACATCAAGGGCAAATATCACATGTGTAACTTTAAATGTTTCAGCATACTGTCATTAACAAAAGATAATCTCCGATTCTTGAACATGCCCTAAAGATTTGTAACATTTCATCCTAAACACCTCCGCTAAGAAGACATTACTGTATAGTTCGATTTATTAGACTCCATCGACCCCAATGCCCGAAAATGTGCTCCAGCTGGTTAGGGAAACATTCTCCCTCCAGGGCGCTCAAAGATATTGCAGAGGACGAAATGAGAGTTATGTAGATTGAAATATAAAGAAATCGGTCTCACACCCAATCCCGACACGTTACTCTGGTCCACATGCTTAACTCAACAACAAACAAACAACATGCTTAACTAAAAGTATATTATTCTAAGAGATTATTATTAGTACAACATTACCTTGTCACAATTATGACTCTCAACGCGTTTCATTCGTTATTTTAATAATTGACTAAATTGACATCCGTGTATTCACCGAGTATTCATCACAAAAATTAGTTATAAATGTGTATTTTGTAATGTAAATAATATAATATAAATGTGTTGTTTGGTCCTTAGGATTGCATCAAAATTTACTAGAACATCAAATGTTTGTGACATAGCACGACTTTCCTGATTGTGATACGAATTGTGGTTTAGAAAGCTCATGAAAAAGAAAATAACACTGCAATAATGGTCAGGAAATGTAGAGATTGTTCTATCTTTAAACCTACAAACAACATACATAGGGACTAAACTGGGAACAAAGAAAAATGAAGATGGCTTTGCCATGGCAATTATCGATTCGCATTGCTACATATAAAAACAATCCGAAACTAGCAAAAATGGGAAAGATTCTACCCGCCACACATCGCATTCCCCAGACGAAATATTGAAAAAGTAAAACAAGTTAAAAATTAATGCCATAAAAATATTATTCCCCAAATCAGTCAGGAGGCAGGTTACAATGGAATGTGTAGCAGGCTAGATATAATATGCATATTGAATGATAATTTAATACAAGTTATGGAAGTAAATCTAACTTTATAGTCTTAATTAATTTATTAATTCCTGCTTTTCCACGTTTTTCCAAACATTTTTTCACGTACTACATTGTATGTGCATCAAGTGATGATGTGACTTTTCGTTAGTATCGTTTGCTGAAGTTCTCAACAGTTCTTTATTTACAAAAACAATAGAAGGTAACAAGGTTCATTCTGGAGGGAGTTTTATAAATTCTTTAAGTAGGGAACTGAATTCTGGAGATAATGTATCACCCACACACTACTTTATATAAAAAACTGAAACGCAAATTTTAAACATTTCTGATCTTCGTTTGACATTTATTCAACCTTTTCACATGACTAACACAATAACATAACGGCTTTCTCTTTCTTCACAGACCATCAAGCAAGTGACTGAGCTGCGGGGCTGACGGATGTCGCAGGTCACCAGTTACCGGAGGCGGCGGCAGTCTGGTGTGGCCTGAGCTCCCACGCGACTAGGAATGGCATAAAACAATCAACGTTTTTAAAACATCGATATTTTCGACTAGAAACATCGATATATTAACATTGAAGTTTCTGTGTTCGATGTTTTCTTCAGATCGATATTTTTTCCAGAAACATCGATGTTTAAAAACCTCATTATATATATATATATAATTTCACGAAAATAACTTTCTGAATTTTTGTATTAATACAAGTTTTTGACAGTATGAAATATTTCAAGTGAGGTAGTTCAAGTTAATTACTTGTTCAACACCGTTGCCATTAATTACTGTTTTACACCTTAAATAATAATAATAATAATAATAATAATAATAATAATAATAATAATAATAATAATAATGTTCTTGTCCAAAAAACTTCCAACGCTTTATTACATTTCGCATTTTTTAATAATTATGTTTATTTACCTTTTTCGATTTTGTTTGTGGTTGTATCGTTAACCTGCATTTTAAACCTTGTCCGTATAGAATATTGATTAAAATTTAATATGACAGAGTGATTTAACGCCCGAATATACTTAAAAGTAATACTTACGTTTCATGTATCACATTAGATTCAGGACGTTTTATGTCGATGATTTATGAATGAAAATTAATAAATGGAAAATAGCCAAAGACAATGTCCTTTATTTTTTGTTTCCTTTTTTACATTCCATAAAGATTATTTTTCGACATATTTATACGTCACCAAACAATAAAATATTACTCATTTACGTTCTAGAATTAAATGCAAATAGAATGGGAAAATACCACCTATTTTATCGATTTAAAAGATGGATATTTTAAACATCGATGTTTTATGTGGTTGTTTTCATCGTCATCGAAAACCTTTTGGTGATGTATCGAAATATCGATATTTGAGCAAAATTTGCCATCATTACACGCGACACGGCACTGCGCAGCGCTTAACAGAGCCGTCTCGATGCCCCACCAATAGGCGCGGTCCCTGGAAGACATCGCCCGCAGCCCGCCGCCAACGCGCAACCTCTGATGCGCGGGCCCCATCGCCACTGCCGCTGCCACCGTCACCGTCACCACCATCGCCACAGGTGTCGGCCTTGCGTGATTTAATAATGTTATCAACGCCCCAGGTTAATTACAAAACCTACGGGTGGTAGATGTGTAGAGGTTAAGATCTGAGAATAGAGAGATATCCATCAAGTAGCATGTACAAGCTGTGTTGAGAGGACTTCGAAAAACACAATGTTACATCCGTTAGAAGGTACTTACTGCCAAGGTTCAAAGATAAACGTGAAGCTAAAAGATTTAAGTGGCAAAAACTAGTACAAAAATAGTCCCGTATAGTATTTGATTAGGACATTTAAGCAAGAATAATGTACTATGTTTTTATTATTAGAGTTTTGTTGACTCTAAAACTTTTGTAATATCTTGATCAATCTGCACGTTATCTTAGTTTCAATAAATGCAGAATATTTCGCCTTGAAAGCATTATTCTATTCATAAAAATATTCTGTAGTCTCCATTCTTCCTAAAACATTTAAAGTTCCATTTCAACAATGCAAAGTTGTTCACAGTGTTTAGTTGAATAAACAAAAGCATAATTCTAAATGACATGTTTCATTTTTTATTCACCAGTCACAAAGCCTACTTAACGCAATATTTATCTGTACCCGGTTCCAAAATCATTCGAAAGAACGAACGTAACACTACGCCAGTGCGTGAGCAAGCTTGTGAGTGGAGTGGTGAAACGTTCTACGCAATAAAGAGGTATGGCGCGTGAAAATCCTTAAATGTTAAAGGCGAAGATACATAAAAGAAAGATCTTTCAAACACAAGACAGGTAAGTTCCGAAAGATTTAATTATTTTACGTTTTCAGATCCCAAGTCGAGGCGAGATTTGGCCTTTTGAGAACAATTCGTCGATGAAATGTTAACAAAAAGTAGGAGACAACCACATATTTCGAACGACCGTTCGTCCACGTCCCATACATTTATAGCACTAGCAAAATTGTTCATTTTCGCGCTGAGACATACTCGTCAAATACCCAGCTTCAAGCAGCGTACAACTTCCACAAGAGAAGGGACATACGATAACCATAACCATAAAAGCCGGCCGGGGTTAACTTTCCCGACACATTCTTCCCCTACAGACACCGTTGCCCTGTCCGTAACGCGTCCGCGCCACGTAAAGTCTGTTCGCGGCGACCCCCGTGAACTTTCCCCGTCGCTTCCAACGGCGACTGTGAATCACCCGGGGGTCACCCGGAAGGCGCTATCGGCGATCGCGGACAGCTCATGCACGCCCACGCACGGCTCCCTATCCGCCGACACACATCTGCGGCCCGAAGCGGCAACGGGCGAGCGAAATAGTTTCCCCTTGACGCGGGGCGGAAGCGCGTGCTGGGGCTGGGGTGTTTGTTGTGACTCGGCTTCCCGGAAGGCGCATTCCACTAGAGGCACAATATCGACGGCCGCCACTTCATTGGCACAGTCCGCCGTCATATACGGATGTGTTACTTCGTGTTCATATTTACTAGTTAGTTAAACCCAGAAATAATAATAATAATAATAATAACAATAATAATAATAATAAAAATAATAATAATAATAATAATAATAATAATAATAATAATAATAATAATAATAACTGCCCTTAATTAGGTAGACTCACGCCAGTACCCGCAATGTATCTCTCAGATATAGCTACAACGTTTTGTAAATGTGAATCACGAAGGTTTATTTACTGAAATACATATTTTATTCAGTTTGTACATGTCGCTCAATGCAATTTTTAATGAATCTTACACTGCAGTATTCTTGTTTGAATGCTCATTTTTCCCTGCAGACATCTCCTGCACATCTTCTTTCTCTTTGGTAGGAAATTATGATAGTCGATTTATATAAAGCAAATTATTACATTTCATGAATAGGCACTTGTTATTGACACAGCTGAAAATAATGCCATGATACGTACCGCTCAGGTCAGGAGCTCACAATGCACTGACGCCACTGCACCCAACGTATAAGACATATCTCACAGCCCAGCGATCAAGTTTGAACAAGCTTACGGGAAATTATTCAGTGAAAGGATAAAATGCCAGGCGATCTCAAAAATGTACAATGAAGGAATACACGAAATATCAGACGACTAATGCATTGAAATTATTTAGGAACATAAAATTTCCGTGGATTATATCTCATAGATCTATTGCGAGCACTCCCGGGTTAAGCAAATTACCCTAGTAAATCCTAGTTAGAAAATATCCTTATTTTTGCTTTGTTAGATCAGTGTCTTCTTCCTGCTGATAGAACAAGAGATGTTCTAAATTTTATTTTCAGTTTGTTTAAGTATTTACGTCTGACGAAGCAAACAGTACAGTGAAAAGCCGCTCTCCACATCTTAAGAGCTACCTCTATATGAGTCCTACAAGAATGTGATTTTCGGCGTGTATCTTGTACGTGTGTTGTCAAATCCATCAAAATTCGCAAATAAATTGTGTTCTTTCCTTTTACGGTGTGCATTAATGTTTTTAGTTTAGTAATTAGTTCAAAACAAAATGAATAATAAATAAAACGAAACTGTTCCAGAAGAGCCTGTCGTGATATTAATATCATTATGCTCACTGCATAATTTTCGTTTCAAGGCAATGTTCAGCTAAAAGGAAGAATTTGGACAAATATGCTCTACCACGTCACAAAACATTGAAATACATGTTTTGTTTAACGTCCATTCCACTACTTTATTACAAAAAGAGGAATGGAATTTGAATTCATCATAAGTAGTGCGATCGTTTACTCGTGAACAAATTCAGACGAAGGAATTTGTCGTAATATTTACAGATGAGTTCGAATTGGAAAAGTTCGCGGTTACTTCTTACTAAAGATTCTATAGTCAACCACATCAAGCAAACTCAATGAAACAAATATTATACACTTGTATCTCTTAGCATGTGTGAAAATTAGAACAAATCATACTATTCACAGTCCACACAATTAACATGTGTTTTACTCGTATAACCAAACTTAATTTTAATGAATTAAATCCTAGTCTTTGTACTTATTACTATTTCCTGACGTTGACTTGTGAATTACTAACGAACTTATGAAATTATGAATATCTTTTCTTATACAATAAAAATAGTAATCAAGCTGGTAGTTCCAAACCGCGTATTACATACGAGATGTTAACTGCGTTAGATTTGTTCACGTTTTCGCACAAAGACTGAATGGCGAACAGCACATACTTTTTCGTGTTATTGTTAATGGTTACCTAATATAAGGTTAAACCTACGGATATTCGTACATACGGACTTCTCGTATTCTACTCATACCTCAAACGATTTAACTCAAAATTGCGCGAAAACTACTAATATTTGTGAAGTAAAATATTTGTAAACTACCCAAATTTGTGAGTGTAAATGAAGTGATTTAAAGACATAATATTGACAAATACACTGCACTAAAAAAAATTTCTAGCGTCAAATTTGACGGTGTAGAAGAGTTTCGACAACTTTTAACTGCCACCACAAAACACATAATACGAAAAATCTTCTAATATTTTGTTTAAGTGAATAATTCAATTGAGTATTTCATTATTGAACATTGATAAGACAGTCGGAAGGACTTACAGGCAGTCGGACAGATCTACAGACAGAAGCAGAGACAGACAAACAGACATTTAAAAAACAAATTTTGATACTAGGGAATCCCAAAACCTGTATTTACATCAAAATCTAGATCAATGCTTTTACATTACTGTTCCCTATAGAACATTTACGATAATGTTATACGATGAATGCCTTTTCATCTTCACACTACCATAATCGTCCACGTGTTCTTTCTCTAATGGTAAGAGTTGGTGCCGAGCATCATTAAAACATGTATCACATGATGTGCGATGGTCCGTCAAGGATAAAGCATTGGGTCTTGGTGAGGATAGCCGTTACTAACCACCTTGTCAAATAGCGCGCGCCTCCCTTCTTCTGCCTGGCTTTGTCCCCCCAGTCGCACGTACTGCAGCTCCGCCGCCGCCACCGCCATTGCCACCGCCATCGCCCCCAGCGCCCCCGCTCCGCCCCGTCGCAATGCGCTGCCTTTGTCTGAACGCGAACCGCGGGATCCGAACGAGCGGAGCGGCCTCTTCGAAGGGAGATTTATTGCTCGTGACAGCGGGACGGACAGAGGTGAAACGCGCGCGCCGCAGTGGCATTTAGAAGCCACGGCAATAGGCCTACTAGGGAGGATGTATTTATACAAGTAGCTCGTATCCTGTGGGTTTCAGCCGAGTCACGAGGTCGCTGGAGGAAATCTTGGGAAGAAACTCAATATTTTGAGCTTTATTGCGTGGTGAATGTGCTAAATGTAATGCTATTCGCAGGTTCTGAAATTTGCGATTAATGTAGACAAATATTTTCCCTTTCACAACATTATATTTTCTCAAAAGTAGGTCTATTAAAAATCAAATTAGGAACCCTATTGTCACGCTTACGATGTAATGACCCCCCTTTCTTATTGGTTCTTCATTACTTATTAGTTTCTTGTATCAAAAGGCTCCAAAACCGCCCTTCTCAAATTGCTTAATTTAGAAATTGCATAATTTAACGTTATTAAATCTAAAACTATAATAAGAGTTGAAAATATTACTCCAAAGCAATCAATCGCACAGATAAACAGTATTTTTTTAGTTTGTCCCACAACAACTGTCTCATAAAATGAACCAAAGGTTTTGTAGGGGTACTTGGATATTGGACTAATGCCCTTGTCAAAAGAACTGTGTTATCTTCACTAAGTGTTTGATCAGTGAAATTGTGGAAATCCTAGAATTTTGTTTGAAGAATATGAGAGAACCAAATGAAGAGTACACTTTTATAAATTAATATTTTCTTTCTGTTTTCTCCTGGGCAAACGGTATTTGCTTTCAGCTTCATGTGGGAACAGAAACCGGAAGAATATGGTCATCTAACATCTAATGACATCAGCATCAACTGGCCGATTTGCAACCGTAATTACCGTGTGATAAATGGGCACTATGTATGATTACAGTACATACCAATAAATTATGGAAGTGAGCGGAATCGAGGTGGAATCAAGTAAATGTTGAAATTACATATGTATATTAGTAATTTAACATACACGTTAGGTCCAAACACTTTATTGATAATCACCTTATCGACTTGTGTTTGTTTTTATTAACTTCATATCATTAAATTTCATGACGTTTCTGAGATTCGTTTTTCTCCTTCTTCAGATGCTGAAGTTACGTATATCAATATTAACATGTTATACACACAAATGTTTCACAATTGGCATTTCACAATTACCATTTCCTTTGAAACACATACATACTTTATACATTTGTAATTTTTGACTTAACGGGAACTCTCGTTTCCATGTCATATTGTGTTGTAGATTTCACAAGGTTTACCTGTATGTTAAATCACTACAGAAATCGGATGGCAATCTGTATATTGAGAAGTATATCAAATATATCTGTGTATTGTACGAGAAAATCAGTTTCTTGATATTAATGTTGGCAGAGTGTTTCACAAAACCAAGTAGTCTTTACAGTAACTTGGGGTGTTAATGATTCATATTTGCTGACTGACTTGATGTTAACTTGACTCGGTTCGTAATATTTTGATTTTCATCTCTCTTCACATTTTCCTTTCATAATTCCCTCTCGTAATTACCCCAATAAAAGAACATGTAGCGTCATTAAACTGTTTTCATATTACCTCGAAACCATGATCCTTTCGATCCCGGTGCTTAATGCGGCATATGTCGAGTTGTATATCGAAGGCAATAACAAGGAAAATTGTATCTGTAAAAAATAAAGTATATTTTTACAGTGTGTACACAGTTTGGATTTTATGCTTTAATTTAGCTAGTCCATTAAAAAATACTTTCTGTTCTGCTAAATGGTTTACTTTGACAGCATAATAAAATATATACCAAGTCCTTAATCTTTTAGTTTAATAATTTAAAAAAATCATTTATGCTTTGTTGTTGTATTTTTCGGATTCATTGCAAGAGCTATTTTGATATGGGCAAGGTGCTTATTGTACTGTTACAATGGTTTTCAAGAGCAAATAAATATTGCCTGTAAATCAATATTTTGTGGTTTTGAAACTAGGTTTTGTGTACACATATTCCTTTACATTTAAACTATAGATTTAGTTGGTATAATCATTTCCAGTCTACTTTCTATACTTTTTATCAAGGGAAAAAGGGATTAAATCAAAATGTTCCTACTTTCCGGTCACGACTTTTAAATTTTGCACAATTCTGTAAATTTGGTATTTTGTAACAAATTGATGATATTTGGTAAAACACACCCCAATGTTTGTAACTTCTCATCACTAACATACCGATATAAGACTGTCTTCAGGAGTGAGGGGAGTGATATGTTGTCACCTGAAATTTATGTAAATTTTGCTTAACCTTAATAGATACGTTTCGCGTTAAATTAGTTTTGAAGATCACATAAAAACAAAATCACGTTGAGAAAGATTTCCGCATCCCACTGAAAATTTGAAGAAATCAAGCATACAGACAATATAGGACGAAAGGAATACCATTATGCAGTAAAACTGAGAGGTAGATACTTGATTTAGTGATCAATTACCGCCTCATTCAGACCAAATAACGTAATTACTACGAAATAATAACGTCAGTATATCCCATTGTCTCGCTGTCGCACCTGACGCTCTTATAAGCAATTAAATCCCTCCTCTAAGCGTAGCATCCCAACGCCCACGTGACATATTCCATTCGGACGCAAGCAGAGATCACGTCTGCGAGATGGTTAGCAGACGTTAAATCAGCTCTTGAGAGTTCTCCGAAACGAGATCCTGTCTCATCGCGCAGCCAACACAAAGCAGGGCGGCGCGGCGCTGGGCGTTAACAAGCGCTGGGGGCGCGGGGGGCGGCGCGTGGGAAGCGGGTGGGGGCGGGGAGGGGGTCGGAGGAGGTGCGGGGGTGCAGGGGTCGGGGACGGGGTGGCGGAGAGGGAGTGCGGGGCGCCGCGTGGCAACGCAGATGCTCCGTCGAAGGGCCGTGCATCTACAACTCGCGCGGTCGACAGCCGGCCATGAGGGATTGTTCCCTGGCCTTGTCAAGTGACGCACCCCGTTGGTTTCACTCGGAAGAAATGCTATGGCACCGCTGCTATGTTTTTTGGCTCACAATGGAGACGGAAATATGTCTTAGAAGTAATTTACTTCTGAATACTGTGTGTTTCTGAACATGGAAGCATTGAACACAGTCCATTCTGCGAATTTAGGTACCGACTACATAGTTTCATCATAAGGAGTGCGAAAGAGATTTTGAGGTGTAAGTTTTTGATATCAATTTTTATACCAAACAACGATGATTCTTAACATATGCAGCGCTTTCAGGGGATCAAAATATTCACCCAAATGACATTGAAGAACTTCGATATTTTAATTTTGAACAAATACTTTTGCTACCAATCGTTTATTACCAGTGCCATGTTAGAAAAATGTCAAAATCAGTTTACAGTGAAACATGTTGTCACCTTCATTAAGTTACCACCTCCATTAACGGCTATTTTTCGTGAAACCGATAAGTTTTCCATAAAACATGTGGAAAAAGTCCCTCTTCAGTGGCCAATTGGCCCCGCTTTCAGAAACATTTCAAGAGGTTGATCTTTACAACGCAGACATTTAGCGATTTTGAACTGTAAGAGAAGAAGCGGAAGCGCGGTGGATATTGTCATCCTGTTGATTCAAACTATTCTTGCTACGGATGCATTGTCAGCTTATATAGTACGATATGTAAAGTCAACATTCTGGCAAGGATTTAATTTCAGTTTCGAGCAAAAACAGATTATTTTAATAAATGTCTTTATAAAATAACAACGCGGTCGCTTCTATTGTACCAGAGCTTTCTCATTACACTAAAGCATTCTTTCCCTCTGTGGGAATCTGTCAACGGCCGGCGGATAAGGCCGTGTACGCGAAACCAATCTGATGGTTTCATTGATTAGTGATTCCGGGCACGTCAACTGCTAGGGTCATTAGTCCCGGAAGTGTAGTGCATGTTCTCCTCTGGGAGGTGGTGATCTTCCACTGCTGGATGGTGAAATCCGACGCCGACCTGCCTGTCGGCTAGCAGGGTTTCCCCCAACCAGCCATCTCCAACAGCAGGGCGCTGCCGCAGCCGGGACTAGCTCTAAGCTCCTGACTGGTCCTCGGCATATGTGGTAGGGTAGTGCATGTAAGTGTAAGTGTAAGCAAGATGAGGATAGAAGGAAGGGGAAAGGAAGATCGCGCGCGGTATATGGCCCGTTTATTAGGGTACTGCTCCGGCATTCGCCTGATACTAATCAGAGAAATCACGGCAAACTACCGATCAGAGCAGCCGGCCACTAGAATTCTCCACAAGACAGCGACTGAATTCGACCTAGCTATGTACCTAGAGTCTAAAATCCTGCCGCTGTCGGAACTCTAACCAAGGACGTCCCGTCAGAGGAACGGCAGTGTCAACAGTTAATGTCCTGAGCCACCTCTCCCGATCGATCTGATAGCTATTCATTATTGGTCATAAAATTAAGATTAAACACTGATAAACATTGAACATAAAGGATGATATAAGGGAAGTCATCTTTATCAACTTATATTGGTTAAGAGCGGTCTCTTTCTACGCAATAACATTTACATGCACTACACTATTGTGCATTTCGAAAGACTAGTCGGAATCTTATTTATTGTCGGTGTCAGAAGGTGCCTCCTCTCGGGGGAGAAGGAATTCCTCACAAGCTGATGTTTAGGATTTTGCCAGAACTTGCGTTTCTCAGTGAGAGGAACACCACTCTCTTGTAAAATACATCATCTACAATATTGCAGGACTAACATCCACAATATTTGCCGCGTTCATAAAGGCTACTATCTCACATCACATTCCTCTTTGAATGCATAAATACGCTGTGTTGTTCTCGACGTATACCGACTGCATTCCGCGGTCAACTTTTCCCAATCCGTTTATCTCCCTCCCCAAAAAGAATTTGACTCTATTTTCCTCTTTAGGTAACGAAACTAGTACGGTTAAAACAGCACGTACTTTCTCGTTCATCTTTTCACGCAAAAGTACGCGAAAAGTACTCAAATTTTCGAAAAATTGTACATGTATTCCAAACTCTATCTATAAGGAACAGATTTCATTAAAGAAAGAAATCTCTATCTTTAATATTTCAGTTGAAGGAAAAGCCTGAAAAACTTTTGAACTTTAGCAGTTTTCAACGAAAATGAGTTCACACCATTCACTTAAACTTATTTGCGATATCCAAGAACAAAATGTAATAAAAACGATAGAGCCATTTTTTGAAAATTTTGAAAATATCTCAGGGGATTCATGTAAAGTACCCTCCAAAATTAAATATCGGTTTCAAATTCAAGGAGCCGCGACTGCGATTGGGAAATATCTTTTTTGGAGAAAGTCAGTTGAACGGTTTATACTCGTTTTTTTCTAACGTGGCCGATGATATTAGATGATTTTTACACCTCCTGTCTTATAAAATGAATCTTTTTAACAGTGGTAAGCACAGGTCTGAGGCCATGAGCCCCGTTGAGAAAGGTGTTAATTAATTAAAAAGATTTATTTTATTAGGCAGGAGATGTAAAAATGACTTAGTGTCATCGGCCACGTTAGAAAAAACGAAGTGTAGTCACTAGCGTTGTTCACAGACGAACGGACAGACAGACAGACAGACGTTTTGCCGTCATTCGCTTTTACGGCATCAAAGACTCACAAACCATGCATTCTGGCTACACCACTAATTAGAGTTTTTTTTTTGTTTCTAAATTTAAGAACTGGATTTATCTTTTTTGTTTCCAGAGCCCTGTAATAAGAGTTTTTCTCCCGAAAATTCACAATTTTTCTCGCAACATTCCATCTGTCTGTCTGCCTGTCTGTCTGTCTCTCTCTCTCTCTATCTATCTCTATCTCTCTCTATCTCTCTCTATCTCTCTCTCCCTCTCCCTCCCTCCCTCTCTCTCTCTCTCTCTCTCTCTCTCTCTCTCTCCTCCCCGAGAAAGAAAAAAACAAAAGGCCCTTTTTGTGAACTTTTCAAACCTATGCAGGTAAATAAATCTTTTAAAGAAACAACTTTGAAAGGCAGTTTTTTAAAATAGGTAAAATGCATGCGATTTATTCCAGAAGTCTTATAATTCACGTGTAGTTTTTAAAATAAATTAAACTTTATTTTGAACTTTAAATTGAAATGAGTTCACCAAAAACACTTTATTTAACAATAATAGCACGATTAAACCTGATCTGTGTTCCTTGTAACCTTCATTGTTTTCGGACACGTCATCTGCTATGGTCATTAGTCCCGGTAGTATAATGAATTTTTTTCATGGCTAGCTACACTTCTCCTCCACCGTTGAATTCGATCTAGCTATATAACTGCCAATACTGGCAAAGCCAAACTCTCAGAGACTATGTGACAAGTACCTAATGAATCCTATTTTTTGAATCGAAGTGTTTTACGAGTAATTAATGTAGTTTATTACGCATGTGCATAAGATTTGAATAATTATGGTTTAAAAAACAATGTCGAATGAACTATTAGTATAATTCTCATACCTTTAATTTAAAAATGGCTTTTTTGCCGATTAGCATATAGGAGAACTTGCAAATATTGCAGGAACATGTGAGGGATCATGCAGAGAATATGCGGAGGCAAAAGTGCGCAGAACATGCGAAGAACATGCAGGGCATCGTGTGTGGGCAAACAAGAGAGTACAGGTGGCAGGATTTATGTTTCTTAAGAAGTATTACACGAAATTAGACATTTTTGAACCTGCGATTGCATGTTTAGAGTCTTAGCTCTTCTGGGTAGTCCCCACTCCGTAGCATGGTGGATCGAAATCTACGTGAAATTAAATTCAAGGTATAGACAGACACTCTCACATTATCTATTTCATAGTCTGATCAATTCTTACTAATATTATTATATTTACTCAAACTTATTATGGGCTTACAATGACGTAATTTTTTAGGAGGTGGCCGTTTGATGTTAGGATACAATAAGAAGGTATTTCGCTTTTAAAACACTGATTTACAACACCGAGGAAAGTTCTCTCGGGTCCATCTAGTTGTCAGTAATTTCTTTCAATGTACTACATATCTTCCTTGAGCATTTGGAATTGTGAGAATGTTCTGTTTGCGTGTATCTACAGGGTAATATATTTACAAATATTTTCGCAATATAAACCACGCAGAGCAGGTTGAGCGGTAAACAGCGAGATCACGATCCGATGGAGAGCGGTGCCCGCCGCCCACCGCCGCCCACCGCCGCCCACCGCCGCCCACCGCCGCCCACCGCCGCCCACCGCCGCCCACCGCCGCCCACCGCCGCCCACCGCCACCCACCGCTGCCCACCGCCGCCCACCGCCGCCCACCGCCGTCCGCCCCCCCCTGCCTGCCCATTGGGCGACCTCCTCTGGGAGCTCTCTTGGAGCGAAGCAGCGTGACGCGATGGCCGCTCCGTCGGAACGAATGTGACAAAGTGCGTTACGCAAGCGTCCCGTCGGCCTGAGAGGCAGGTAATGACGAGAGGGGCTCGCTTCGCCCGCACGACGCACCCGCGGGCACACGAGCTTTGTCTCTTGCGCTACGGGGGACCCAAAAGATTTTGGCTGGTCATCCCGGAGCAGAAACCTCAAAAGTATAGCGTTAATTTATGGAAGACCAGTTTCGACTGGAATAAAAGAATTATGATCTTCAATACATAACAAAGAAAGTATTTTCCGTTTGCCTTGATGAACGATTTCGCAACTTTTTAAGAATAAACAAAGGGTGAATATAAAAAAATATCAAAATCCAAAATGTATGCATCGATTAAAGTACGTTAAGCATCAAATCAGCAATAATGATCTAATCTGAGATGGCATCCAGACAATCCGGGTAAGAATACGTCATTACTGTTGAAGAGTCAAACGTTGATGTAACATGCAAATTCACTCATTTCACAATAGAAAGCTGCTGTGAATTATCTCCGCATTCAGGCTGCCCTGAAAGGTGGAGAATTCCTTATGATTACAAATGGAAATTTCGATTCCTTTAGGAAGGAAGGATCACGCGAAATTTGAAAGCAAACATGAAAAATTTCAATCGAAAATGAATTTCCTCGTCACATTATGCAGTGTAGATTGAATACAATCGGATCAAAATTCTTTATCAATATGTATGAATGAATTGATTGCGTAAATAAAATGTGTATACTAATTGTTATCATTCTTTAAATAATGTATATTGAAATAACTAGTTTAGATAAAGTCGTTATTAATCTAGGCATTGAAAATACACTGATGAAGTTGGAAAAAAGATTATTACATTAATCGACCCGCCACACGCAATTTCTTAACTTATTTGTCTTAACCCTCTTTTTTACAAATTATCTTATAAAAAGTTAGTAATGATTATTGAAATAACTGAAGTGCATTTGATATTGAAATGCACTTAATTAGACTAATTCACTAATGTAATGGAACGTCTTGCCTACTTATCCCAAATCTGTATGTAACCGCACCACGTTGCGGCGACAATATGAAATAAAACGACTATACCTTGAATCTCTCTACTCTATATAAAATCTATACAAATTTATGCCCTGCTAACTTTTGCCTCCTTTATCTAAAACTGTGCCCGTTACTTAGCTACTCCTTCAATGTTATAAAACTATTGAGCGTGAGGCTGTGGTTGGCCTGTACAGGAGCCTAACGAGATACTTGGACACTTGGGCGTAGGTCACTGTTTAATACAAAATCACGAAATCATATCATATGGCTTACTGTCGAACCAAATACGTCCGGCATTATTTATTCTTTTCTGGTTTTCACTCTCTCCACACTCCGCTGGAGACATAACAACAAAAACATACACAAATGCAATACAATAAACAACAAAACACAATACCTGAAATACATAAAATCACATTCACACTTACTATTTGCACAATCGACAAAACAAAACAAAACAAATCATTCACACTTGAATGCGCATCCCCTATTCTGTCTGAATATAGCCTATTATTATTTCCGCAAAACTTGGTCTTGTACATTAAAATCTAGTCTGTTCTTTCTTCCCATTTATCTGAACTATTAAATTACGCAAAGTTATTGCACTTTCCTTTCGTAGATATCGGCCATCCGCGTAACGCCATTGTTCCATGTCACCTCCGTAGTATACACGTAGCATCCATTAATTCATCTCCCACAGCATCCGTCCATTTCACACACGTTTGTTAACGACAAATTTACTTTAAATGAAGAATATCCCTGATTAAAACTACTCACTAATTACTATACTAGTTTCTGTTAACTGCGACCGACAATATGGCGACAGTGTTCCGCGAACACTGTTTTTGTGAAATATATAAATATCTCTTCCACGTTTTATCTTTCCATTAACTCGACAGTTACTAAACACGATATATTTCACTCTATTCACAAACTGAACGCAATTTTCTATTAAAATAAAAATTTTTTGCGGAGCGTTTCAACATGCATCCGTATTCAAGCTACTTCGACCGCGCTCCCTACGTCATTGTTGTGTCCGGATCGTCAGCTCTTTTTTTCTTTTAACATCACACGATCGCTGTTGCTTCTCCTACAAAATATTACATCATTTAATTTAATTCACATTTTCTGTTCTGGCGTAGCCCCTCGAAGTTTCCCAACGTTGCGACTGTTACCATAATTTTCTAAATGATTTATTCTGTTGGTTCTTAAAGTTTTGTTTGTATTGCTTTACGCGTTCTCTTAATTTTCGCCACAAACACCTTTTGATTTACTGAACCTTAAAGCACAACAATGGCTATCATGTCTGTTTACAAGCTGGAATTTATACTATACAAAAATGTTCATATCTTTCGAACGCGTGATGCGATTTCCTTCAAATAACTTGCAAACGACTTCGCTACATGAACGCTACTGCCCTATCTTGTCCCAATTGTGAATTTGTCGCAATTTTACATACTTCATCTGTTTTTACGGTTCATGTTAATGTTATGCATTTTCTATTAATTCTTTGACTTGTGCCTTATTCTTGGGGGGAATCATGGAATATTACACTAACTTTGAATAGATATAATACAAAATGTTCATAGTTAATCACTTTACCGCTATTCACGTAAGTTAAAAAACTAGAAACGTAGATAGGTCCTTTACAATGTTTCCGAAATTTAAGAGCATCTGATAATATAAAATATAAATAAGAGCCGATACAATAGGAAAACATTTTCCGAGAAAATAGCTCCTGTGCATCGTAAATTTATGTGTATCTTTTTTATTAATTTGTATTTTTTAGATTACTCACAGATTCATTGAAGTTATAATCTAAAAGGCTATTATTTATACTTCAAAATTCTGTTTTCTCTAATTTATGACTAAGTTTCTGAGTTTTTAAAAATTCCATTTAAAAAAACAAACAAAAAAAATTAAAAAATTGGTTTTTTAAAAGTAATTCTTAACAGCTCACAAAGCAACAAATATTAAAAATTATAATCTTTAACTAACCCCCAAAAAAATATTTTTATTAGTTCGTTTTTATCACTAGATTACATCATTCAAAGTGAAAAGAAGGTAAGAAAGAAAGCAAGTGGAGGTTGAAAATAACGTTTAGTTGTTGGCATTTTCTTCACATTATTCAAATACAACTTTCTTACTAATAAAAGAAGAAAACTCTTATAATTAAAAGTTGTCAGGTTTTACCAATTAATACTTATCAATTGAGACTAATTGAGACCAACTGAGCTTTACCAATTGAGACCTCAGCACAACAGAATCCTACGCCAGGTACCAGTGGCGGATCGTGCATGTTTCTTAAGAGAAGGAAAAAAGCCAAGTGCATAAAGTACTTCACATTCAGCATACAACATATTACATGTATCAACTGGCGAAGGGATAAGATAATAAGATCTATGAGTTTGTTTATTCTATTATCTACCAAAGTGCTACGTGCCTCTGCTCCCGTGGCCCGTTCTTGTAGTTTAGAAAGAACCCAATGGATGTCTTTTGAAGGGAGGATATTCTCCCCTTCTGCCATATAGCTCCACTACAAAAAACTTCCACTTTTCAAAGCAGGAACGTTGAGATACGGCAAATTAACACAGGAGAGAAGGAAAGACTGAGAATTCGCCTTCAGAGCGACTTCGATTGCTTGTGATCGTTTTCTTGTAGCTTAAAAGCGCGCGTAGGTTAAAAACTCGATCAAAATAAATTTCCTCATAGTTGTCAACTCAAACATTATATTTTTTCCCTGAAATATCAAAGAAAGTCTTTTGATAATTACATCCAGACGAAAAAAGTAAGTGAGGAGGACGATGCCCTCCCCCCCTGAAAAACCGCCACTCCCAGGCAGAAATTAGATTTATTACTAATTCTCCAAATAAGATTGAGATTTGGTGACAGAATACACTAACTTAACATTACAGAACTTAACAAATATACAAAAGTTTACAAACTTTACAAATTAACATTAACATTTCACCGCGCAGGCTCTCACAACACCTCACCTCACCTCACAACTCCACACTCCACACTCCACACTCCACACTTCACTTCACTTCACCACACTGCTGATCATTGAGTTTTAATATGTTTCTTACACACTCGTTTTCCTCAACTCCACAACACTGCACTACATGCCACTGCAAATAATTAATAATAATAATAATAATAATAATAATAATAATAATAATAGTGATAATACAACATACTTTAGATAGTCTAGTTATGTAATCATATTAAAGATATAATACACTTGTCATCTTAACACTTAACATCTACGAATCTAATTTAGTTTTAAATTTGCTCAGGCTTTGAGTAAAGAGATCAAAGATTGTCACAGGCAAACCGTTCCAGTCTCTAATAGTTCGATTCGTGAATGAATATTTACCAACGTCCGTTTTCTGAATTCTTGACTGAACTTTGTGCATGTGATCTGTTCTGCCGAAATATGTAGGTTTCCCTAAACGACTCTGAATTTCTTGCCGCTTTGAAAGCGTGTCGTTACCGACGTTCTCCCTTTCGATTCCGGAGATAGGTAAGGCCGCCCCGCCCCCGCGTGCGTGCGCAGGAACAGAGGAAGCGCGTCCTCCGAAGGGGGGCGCAGGGCGGGTCCTGCTGGCTGCTGGGCGCCGGACGCCGGGCGTCCGCGGGCCTTCCCTATTGTGCCGGGCGGCGGCGGTAGCGTCGGGGCCGCCCCCAGCGGAAGTACAGGTGATACCGCATCTCACCTTCCGGCAAAAACAGCGCCGACCCAGCGGTAATTACCGAGCGGGCCCTTCTCATGCTAATCGGCTGGGTCGGGATGTGGGCGCTATTGAAATCACATTCTGATGGTAATGCGCCTTCTTAATTGCGTGACGTCATGTGGTCAAATATCACTTCGGCATTAGCAATTCAACAAGCGCCTACGCAAAAAAATTTCCCACATCTGTAATCACTTCCTGGAATGTCGATGGGTGTTATTGATAAACCTATCTTTTTGTGGGCAGTCGGACGTGCTTTGTACCTTATTGGGAGATTGCGGGGGTGACTACAGGTACATATGTGCAAGCGGAAGCACTATAGACGAATTTGAATTTACTAGTTATGCTAATAGACTTGATGGTGCTCACAGGAGCGACGGCATGCAACGTGGGAACAAATAAATCTATTACTTCATGAGACCTAAGAGGTAATCACAGTGAAATTGTGCACACTTTAAATACAATAAAATTACTTACGTTAGCGCAAAATTCAGTAGTTCAAGTCTAGACTTATTAAAGAGTATTCCGGAAGTTTTGCATCCCTGGTTGCATGATATTTCCCGAAATACTAATTTGCTGCTTAGGAGATACGTAGCGGGGTACCTGGACGTTACACATCTCCAAACTGCGTTTTTATAAAATATAATATCGTTTCATTCCAGATTTTCAAGAAGTTAACCAGCTTTTACTACAAGATAATAATATGCTCTGATAAATTTATTTGATGTTTGACCTAATTCATTTGTGCATCGATTTTTGTTACATTATCAATCAATTTACTCTTGATAATGAAAAATCAGTTAAACATTGAAGAATTTTACCTTTTTTCATAAATAAGTAATTTATTTTATACTATAATTATTATAAAAAAAGTCACTATTTATTGAATTATTAATGTTGTGACGTTTCTAAAAATGTCAATTTTGTTTTAGTGTTCTATTTCTAAAAATATTCTACCTAATATTTACGGTATAAAGCAATTATAGAAAAGAGATTTTGAGCCTACGAATTCACTCTAATCAGCTATCCAGGTATCTTTAATCCACACCAATAATATTAAGAGAATCCCCATCTTTGTTTCAGCACTTAAAACCTATATTTGTGTTTCATCCACATTGTTTTAATATTTTTTTGTAATTTAAAGCATAAGCTTTAAAAATCTTCGTAATATACTATATCAGACCTCATTTGCTTCCATTTTTTGACGAATAAACAACTTAGTATCGATTAGAATGCAAACAGTTATGTAATATTTATTCCTAATGATATTAGTGACCGTAGAACATATTTAAATATGAACATTTTTCATGTTTTCAGTTCCAAAACGCAACGAATCATTAGTATTACAAGTTAAAAAACAAAATTAGCTTATAAATATATCACTCCACCGTCGTGAACTATTCCCTACAAAATTTGAATATTAAATATACAACATATAATTTAATTAGATGTGTTAAATTCGAGATTTTACCATTTATTAAACCTAATACTTAAAACACCATTCAACTAAATTAAAGAGAACAATATTTAAGATTTCAACGGAGTGGATTTAATTACTTCGTGTCTTTAACTTAACGCACGATTTGCACCTGTCGAGAGCAGTGGGGCGGGTGGTGCGGTCGACCTGGTGGCCGGCAAGTGTCTACACAGCGTAATGGCTTCTGACAGCTCCACAAAACGGGCCCATTGAGGCGGGGCCGCTCATAATATGCATGATGCCACGGAGAAAGCGATCGGCTAACTACGTCGGGGAGGTTCCTATGAAGTTGTCCGCTACTAAACGCGAGCGGTAGAGTTCTCGGAGCCGGGGGAGAGAGGATCAGGTCGGCGACGCGTCGGTGCGGCTAAGACCCCTCAGGAACGCACTTAAGAAGCGCTCCCATTATGCTCTATATTAGTCTTCATTACGCTCGATGATGCAGCAGCGGCCACTGAAACGGCGGCGATTCGACGGGGGCGTATCCACGACGGGCGAGGCGGGGGCGGCGGGGCGGGGGGGGGGGGAAGGGGAAAAGCGGTGGCGGCGGCAGCGAGGGGTGGGGTGGTGGCGGGGGGCGGTGGTGGCGCGGGGGCGGTGTGGACGTGGTGGACGTGGCGCGGGGGGGGGGGGGGGCGGGGCGCGGCGGTTGCGCGGTGCAGGGGCGGGGGCGGGGCGGGGACAGCGGTGGTGTTGGCGACGGTGGCGGCAGCAACAGCAATGGAGTCGGGGGCTGCAACGGTCGGGGCGAAGGTAGAGGCGAAGGTAGCGGCGACGGTGCCGCGGGGGCGGTGTTGAGGCGGCGAGACGGCAGGAAGTCGAGATTGGACACGGAGTCCGCCCCCGCCCCTGCCGCGATGCGCCTGTGTTCCGCTTCAACAACCAACATTGGGCAGCCCCGGCTGCGCGAGGTCGGATTAGAAATAAATAAAAAAATGTAGGCCTACCTTTCAACGAATCCAGAAGAAACCCAGCAGCGCTGTTCACATTTTTCAGAACGCCATAAAAAACCTACGAGACCGACAAGCATCATCCGTGGTTTCCGCAGAACTTCAAGACACAATTCGCACCCGTTGGTGGTCGATTCTTATAGGTTCGTAAAAGTTCCAATCGACAAGAGGAAATCGATGTTCTGACGAAATTCGAAACGTATTGCACGTTCAAACCCGTCGTATTTCCAGGAGTAGCTAATGGGTACAATCACGCCCCCCTACTTTCACGGCCGCCGCCGCCGCCGTTGCCACCGCCACCGCCGGGGGCGGCAGCCATAGCCATCAACTGGATTCAATTGTAGAGGAATTTATGTATCTGCAAATACATCAGGCGCGTTCGCACGAAATAGGCGCGGAACCTTTGACTTTTGGGTCATAAAAATTACCAGTCACGGCAATTGAGCGCGAACTGATATCTCAAGCAATAGTTCATTGGTGCGTAAAGACAAGAAAGTCCTGTTTAAGTCTCATGACTGGCTGGTATTTTTCTAGAACATTCAGTGAAATATAAGCCACATGAAAATAACAATACAACTTCTTTGTTAGCACTAAAAAGGCGATAGGTAGTGCGGAATGATATAATTATGCACACTGTTGAGCGCCTGAGGGCTCTCACATGCGGGCGCCGGTGGCGCATGCCAGGACCTACCCCCGCAGGACGCTCATTCCACCATGCTTAGGAACCGAAGGCCACATCGCTTACATAATCCAAATTCATCTGGTTTTTCAGTCATCCGAACGTTTCGTGCATTAAATGAAGTTATAAATATAACAAACAAAATAAAAAATAATACATGTTTAAGGCAATGTCGAATTTATTTTTTGTACCTTTATTTTTTTAATATGCATTGATAAAAATAACTTGTTACGATAATCTCACCGGGTATCATTTAATAATATGTGTTATCTACCACTTCATTGTAATGTTTCATTAGCACACTCGATACTATTAGAAGTTTCATGGTAGCACCAGTACTCTAATGGATATATTACAGCATAGTAACTAGTGCAAAATGCAAGTGTTGCAAAATTACTTCGCTATTACACTCCTTTCAGAGACGAAAGTGAGATGTTGTTTGAAATAAACGAATATTTTTATCGCAACTAAAACGTTCTTGGAAATTAATCTCAGGAATATGTAAAAGATATATATTCATTGCATTATTTTGAACATATAAAACTTGTCTCATTAATAACTATAACGCTTGTGATGATTCACTGAAGTATGATGAATTCTGCACATCTATTTCGGTGAAAGCTCTTTGCCTGAGTACGAATCATTTTGTAAAAGAAAAATAATATAGAAAGATTTTAAAAGATATGTGTATTTCCTTGCTTTTTCCTTCTTGCTTAGTAACTTTTTTCTATTTTTCTTCGACAAAATATTTTCTATTTCCTTATGTCAGTAAAGAAAGTAAAATTTGTAAAAAGACAGCGAACAATGTTAAATTAGACTCAACCATTACTCTGATTTAAAAAAAAAGTGAATGACATCGTTTAAAGACCTCATATAATTCAAATAAGTTAAGCAAAAACATCCAAGTCACAACAAGCAATATTGTTGAAAAATGGCTTGGAATGTTGTCTTACATTTTTGAGCAGCAAGGATACACGCCCAAAAATAGATAAGTGTTGGATGTGACTTGGACACGTAACGAAATTTAAAAAAAAAACCTAAAACATTGCTTCATGTCGTTCAATATTAAGTCTTGAAGAGGAATGAAATGAGGGGGGTTTACACATTTTGGAACAAAACAATCACGAATCACTTTGAACCCAAGGGTTCAAAGTTTCTGAAAATATAACGAAAATCTTCGCATTTACCACGAAATGTACATGTATGTTGTAGGGAAATACGCAAAGAAATCCTGCCTTTATGCACCATTTAGTATAATTAAATTTTTTTAAAAAAATGTGAAAGAACACACCATTGATGGGCATTGCGATTTCACACACTTCAACAATACTACATTAATAATCTTTGCATTAAAAATCCACTATGACTTAAGAAAATTTGCTATATCAACTTCTTTAACAATGATATTACACTCACGTGTTTTCTTGAAGAGGAAATACCGAATGCTTTCAATTGATCGCTCACAACTCACATAATGAAATAACAACTTCATGACGGTAGATAAGCGTACATTCCATTATTTTTTAATATTATTAAAGTTATCGTTTATATTATAAACCCGTTAAGAATAACCAACGAAAAACATGTGGGTTCCACAACCTTTCATTTAAAGTATAAAGCACGAAATTTGTTGGAGTGGAAAACTCAAATTCCTTTCTAAACGAAAACCCTTAGTGTTTTACATATAGACTGTTGCAATTGCTACATGGCAGAGGTTTTTAAGAAAATCGGAACTATACTATACTTATCAGTGAACTTTCTTCTATTCGAGCAAAGAAATTTCCAGAAACCGTTGAAAATATCATTGCGGCTTAATGTTAAGTATCCCCCCAAAATTAAGATATATTAATGATATTCAGAACGGCACGACTGACTTTCCCACTTCTGACGTATTCATCTCAAAAACATCTAAAACAATAAATAGTTATGGGTGACACATACATATAAACACCCAATATGCATACCCATCCATAAATACAACTCGACTTTCGGATTCAAAATTGCCTGTGATACATAATTCTCTCCATCTGCACCAATCTCCATCTCCATCTGCTCCTTACCCTTCAAGTGTAAAGTTACAACTGGAAAGAAACACAGATTTTACGACCGATATTCGATAGTATACTGTAGAAGTGATTCCTATACTCCAAACAACTACTAAATACGTAAAAAACTACCATAAAAGTCATCATCCGAAAAACGTATCTATCCATGTCTGTGGAATAGCAATGCAATGCAATTATTACACTGAAACAAAACCTTTATGAATTGTAATAGTAGTTTATGCAATTAGTTTATAATGTTAAGCTTTATTGCATGAGTACATGTTTTGAAAACGAGCGACGTTAGGAGCGAGTTTTCAAATTTGTACGAATGCAATAAAGCAACATTATAAACGAGTAGCATACGCTATTTTTTTGTATAACAGCATTATAAATTTACAAGAGAATCAAACTTAATTTCGCGAAACCACTTTCTTCTGACGTCTCGGGTGCTTGACATCCAACGCCCTCTGGAAATCAAATTCAAGATGGCATTGTTGACATGCGTGCGAGAAAACGGTGGTCGGCTGTTCCGTCTTCTTCTACCTCCCCATGATTCTCTCGCTACTATTGGCTGAATGTGTGATGACGTCATGTCGCGTTTAATAATGTTGATGAGGTCATGTAGCGTGCGTTAAACTGGATTATGCACGATTCGGGGTATCGAAAAGGGTCGTTTATAATGATGGTATACAAAAAACAAATAAAGAGAATCAAAATAAAGTATGAAGCAGCGCCACCATGAAGCAGCCACTCTTTGAAAAAACAACAATTGACTCTTGATAAACGTACTATTAAAGAATGATTTAATTAATTAATTTACACCATAAATGTTGGTGAATCAACACAAATAATATATGATAACACATCTAGGGATCACATTCTTTATATAAAATTTCATTTAAAGGAAAAAACAATACTACAATTGGTTTAGTAGAAGCTCTAAACGAAGCCATGCCAGAAAACCTTATTTTTTTAAATATATAGATTGTCCAACAAATCACTGAAATATTTAGAAATTCCAATTTTTTTACGAACCTTCATTATACTTTAAAATTCTATAAGAATATAATGATTTATGAACTCAATGTTTTTTAAGGAAAAACAGATGTTAAAATTGTATCAACTTATCTACCCGCAAACATCCTAAACTGATTGAAAATACATTTTTACGCCACGTTTATGGCTAGATATTAGCTTCAATGATTGGCAATTTCATAAAGCGTGATGTCAAAATTTCACTTGATATGCATCTAACGTTCCGTTAAGACTCCTCCTAAAGGTTATTGGCAGGAAATTACGCAACAACATGGGTGCACGTCCGCTGCATAATGCGTGGCGTCGCGTCGTGTGAGGTGCGACGTCGGCAGCGCCTGGTGCGAGGCGCATGCGAAGTGTGGCGCTAGTTAGGAAGCCAGCGGATGGACGCGAGGCTGCCTTCTCCAGCGAAGGACTCTCGGTGCAAGTTCGTTGGAATGCTTATCACCGAGAATAGATAACTATCAAAATTGAAAATTATTAACGGTGGCTCATTTTATTAACTATATCAAGTTTATAAATTCAGGATAGGATTCATTTAAAGGAATGTAGTTAATTCATTTAAATAAATTTTAGTGTTCATTCGTATTATGTATTTCTGCGGATGGCTTAGTTATTCATATACTAATTTTTTTGTTCATTTTCAATATTGTATAATTTTTATAATTAGTATATTATTTATATTCTATCTAATTTATAATCATGGAGTACCACAATACCTCTGCTACAACTACGGAATATATAGTGTGTTAGAGCACTAGAAGCTTGTAGTTCAAAACCTTTTATGGACTTAAACATGTTTTTTAGGTGGATGAACTTATGAAAACAAAAATTAAAACGCATTAGTTATATAACATTTCACAGAGTAACTTGAAGGCTCAATATGTTTAGGTCTTGATTCAATGTTATTGTTTTTGTAGGTGGTCAATTACTTGTTCGAAAGTTGTTTCCAAGCCCGAAAACATTTAGCTAGACTTTTATTATTGCTTTATGTCTGCAGTTAAACTTTCTAGATTATTTTACCCACAACATGCTAGATAAGAGAACCTCATTGTATGGCGAAATGTTTTTCCAATACTTATTGTCAATACTTACAGTGAAAAAATTATGTAAACAAGACCACATGGAACGCTTGCTTAAGTAATAATGAAGTAAAAAAATATTCTTAAGTTTTGATTTTCCATATACAGGATGTCCGGGGAGGAAACGTCGAAACCTCGAAAATAAGCTCTTAAGACAATTTTAAGCATATTTTGTGTTATAAACTACTTGGATATTCCGAATGGCTCAGCCGCAATAACCACTCAAAAGTTGGTTTGAAAATATCCTTTCTAAGCAAACATTTGCTTTTAAACAATGCAGAAATATGTAAATTTTTATTATTAAATTTTCTTTCTGAACTAATATATTCGATTATTTTGTTAATTCTAAATATTAAGATTTTTTGTTCATACCATTTTGAGTGGCTTTTGCAGCTCAGCCAATGAGTATTTCCAAGTAGTTTATTAGAAAAAAAAAGTGCATAAAGTTCTCTTAAGAGCTTATTTTCAAAGTTTTGACGTTTCCTACCCGGACATCCTGTATAGATTCTTCATTAATACGAACGGGAATACATCCTCTGGTAGTCATTGCGCTGCCTCCCTTCGCTGATTGAAGTGAAGAGTAAGTGAAGGCGCGGTTGGATTAATTAAGGAAGTTCTTTCCTAAGTACGTTTTCACCGGAAACATCTATCTTCTCTTCGCGGACCTCATTGGTTTGACACACACATACACACACAAACCAGAATAAATATTTACGTTGTTGGACGCGCTTGTGCTATGACGTGGAAGTTGCCGGTGACCTTCGCCTATCTCATTGTCAGTGTCAGAAGAAAATACTCCGACGCTTTTAATTTCCTTGTGGACATCCTCCAGGAAATGGCGAATACAAAGGAATCCGAAACCTTGTGGATTCTACTGTTGTTAAATATGTAAACAAACATAATGCAATTCTAATGCATATTACACAGTCGCCAAAGATGCGTCTCTTAAACAAAAGAACACAATTTCCACATAAAATTGTAATAATGTTGTACTATTTTCTCGATTTTAAAAATAATTGTGTAATTATATTTTTATTACAAGTAAGGGTCATATGCCACACATCATTTTAATCTGTGAACCTGCATGTAAAATACCTCCAACAAGGGTCAGCATCATACATTCATGTTATGTTGAACAGAAGTCATAAAAAGAATCTCACATAGAAAAAAAAAGATTTTTACAAAAATTATGTAAACATAATTTGTTTGAAGTCTGTAAAAAACGGAATAGGAAAGCCTGACACATTATAGTAAATCCGATTCCCTGTAATATCGGGTTACAAGAACTATCAGTTGTAATTAAATTCTCATACATCTGCATTCAACAATTCCGTAAAATATAATTAAAGTTATGTATAATGTTAGAGGTATGCTTTTGAAAGAAAGACAACAAACAGTTCTCACGATTTCTGATTAAATTCTAGAACATCCTAATATTTATTCTTCTGTAGTGTATTAGAATTATTTGAAAGAGAGTTGAATTTGAATAAACATTTTCTTATCAAGAAATGCGATTCTTCGAAATTTATTTACATTCGTACTCAATTTTATTGAATAATGATTATGTACATTTTTAGATTAAGAAATTAAAGTTTTACAACACAAAGATAATTTTTTTTCATTTTCTCAAAAAATTATGAAGTAAAAAAATTTCTATAACAAAGTTTCAGTTTAATAGAAGGGGTGTGTGGTATTCCTCCGAGAAGTCAACTGATCTCTTGGACGTGGTGTGGAACCCAAGATTCCACCGGAAATCTGTGAGGGTACTTGGCCAGGTAAGGCCCACCGTAAGGAAATCTCAGCAAGTGCAGGCGGAACGAGCGCCGGCCGTCTCGGAGATGCGCACTTCCACCGCGAGTACTTCTCACGGTGGCGGTGGCTGCCAGATCGGTTACAAGGCGAGGTATCGATATCGCCGGGCGAGTTGGCGGGTTTCTCCTCGGGGCGGCGACGCGGCCCCGCGCGTCCCTTGGGCCATCGAGTGTCAAATGTGGCTTGAAATGGCAAACCGCTGTGACGGAGCGCACCACTCGGTGAAACGCCGCCCCTCGCCTCCTCTCTCACTCGCCCGCTCACCCGCTTATCCCCCACCCTGAGCGGGCTATCCACTGCATTCTCGATCGCCGGATTGCCCACCCGTTCTTACCGGAGAGGTGGCTGAGGGCATTATTTGATGTCACTGCAGTGCCTCTGATCGGGGTGTCCTAGGGGTCAAGTCCCGACGGTGGCAGAATTTTCGACACTAGGTTGTCAGCCAGGTCGAATTCAGGCGCTGTCTGGAGGACAATTCTAGCGGACAATTTTAGGTGCACTGATCGGCAGTTTTCCGTGGTTTCTCCCATCAACACCGGGCGAATGCCGGAGCATAACAAATTACAAACGGGTCACGGACCGCGAGCCGATCATTCCTTCCTCTTCCATGTCCTTTCCTCACCCATTACTAACACTACACTACCACACATGCCGGGAGACTGGTGGGGAGCTTAGAGCTTGTCCCGGCTGGGGCGGTGCCCCACTGGTGGGAGGTACCTGGTTGGGGAGACCCCCGCTAGCCGATGGTAGGTCGACGCAGAATCCGCCAGAGCAGACCACTGCCATATACAAAGGAAACACATTAACTACATTTACGGGAATAACGACCTTCGTCGTTTACGCGTGCGGGATCACTAACAATCAATCAATCAATCAATCAACCCACCTACTCGCGCGTTAACTTTACTCACGCAGGCGCCCACTCGTTCATTCACTTGCCTACTCACTCGCCCACCCACTGGCCGGCCTTCTCGCACGCCCATTCTCCCTCTCTCTCACACGCGCGCCCGCCCGTGCTTTTGTCTTGTGTCAAACTGGACGCGGCCGGCTCTAGTTTCGTCTGACGACGTCTGCAGGCGACCTTCCGCGGCGCCCGCGCGCTAACAAAGACGTGACACAATGGAGCTGAAATGGAAGCCGCGCGCCGTGCGCACGCGCGTTGCCTCCGCCGTCGCTACTTGTTGAAACCAACTCGAGGTGAGGCGGAGCACCCTCCGTGTCCCACACGACGCGCCGCCCCGCCTGGCCTGGCCTGGCCTCGCCTCGCCTCGCCCGGCTGCTGCCCCCCGGCAGCCGACGAACTGTTTGTCAGAACCGGTGGCAGTTGCCATATATCTCCCGCTGAGAAAGACATCAAATGTCAGCGGGGCGTAAGCAGGAGATACGTTAATTTCTGGTGCAGTCACCACAGAGCCGGCGTTTAAAAATAATGTTCAAAATATTGTCGTTAATAAATGAATTTTTATTCTTTAAATGTTCGAATTAGATAAATATCGAATCTTCGTTTTGAAGTGATGTTGACAGAAAATTATCATTAAATGAAATATACTTTCAATCCCATAAAATAATCAATATTCCCCCGTCATGTGAAACATATTAGATGTTTAGAAATTATCACAATGCAAGAACAAAAATGAAATCCATATTATTTCCCTCCATTTTTAGTAACTCAGTAAAGCAGCTCCAAGGGACATAACTAAGTTGCAAAAAAGAAAAATCAATATTCATGTAAGAAATGTGTTGACACAAGGGAGTTGTACAGTTGACGATAAACTTTCAGGAGATAGAAATAACAAGGAAGCATGAAGCTGAATAGTGCTAAAGCTCAGATAGGCATGGAGGAACGTGAAGAAAAATAAATTAGAAATATTCAAAAATATTGCGAAAAAATAAAATCAAGAAGTAAACAGTGAGAAATAAATCTAAGTGCAGGTGTATAGAAAGATAGTTTAAAAAGAAAAGCATTGCAGACACGGAAGGAGGATTGGCAGCCAGTTCATGACTGAATCTCGCAGTGTTCGAAGAAGCGTAGTTCCCAATGAATAGTGTGGCCACGGCGGGCGTGAACTCCTTGAACCGGGAGGCCGGTGGGAGGGGCGCGGAGGCCGCGGGCGCGGGCGACGTGCCGGAAGTGGAGGGCGGGCATTCCGATGGGTGTCGTGCGGCTATTACGCTCGGTCAGAGACAGGCGGCGGTTTTTCTCGCGGGATAGGCGAGGGGGAGCGCGGGAGGAAAAGGGGCCCGGGGAGGCGGAGGCGGCGGCGGAGAGGCAGCGGGCGGCGGAGGACGCACCGTCGTCTTACGTGCCGGCCATTCAGCCAAGGACGCGCATCCTGTAGCAGGGTCCGAAAAAGCCGGAGGCCCCCGGCCGGCGGGCGTTGCGGCGGCGGGGGCCGGAGACGCCGCCGCGCTGTCTCACCGGGTGCGGAGGACTTTTCAAGACCCCCTTCAATGTTTACCGAGCTTTCGTCACAGCGTTCGCGCAATTCACCATTTTAAGAGGTAAGAAATTAACTTCCATTTTATATTGCGTCAAACTCGAATTAGACAATGCCTCCATCTTTGGCGTGCTCGGACGTCATAGCCGCCGTTCTGCTCGAGTCCGTTCATCGGGCGGATTGTCCACGGTGTGAGCCTGGCGGCGGCGTATTGTCCGCCTGGCGCTTGCTCGCTCGCGCTTCTTTCGCAGCGTGGGTGAACCGCGCCGCCCGCCTCGCCCCGTCCCGCCCCGCCCACGCGACGCGATCGCGTCCCTCCCCCATCCCCACCCCTCCCCCGGGGCCACGCCCCCGCCCGCGCCCGTGGCGAATCACGCTCACGCTGCGTGCACTGTGTGCCGAATTCTTTGCCGAGTCTCTGTCATTCCCTCCTAATAGCCTGCCGTGTTTACTGAGAGCGTTCCTTGAATAATATCTTTTCAAAACGTCCATGTATTCAAAAAGCCATTAATTATCGGAAGATGTGCTGCGTTACGCTTCAAATTTCGACATTCAACATGGGGTGAATCATCACCTTTAAACGCCATAATGTTTTACAAAAGCGTTAATAATATCCTCTTGAAGACAATGAACTACATGATATTGAGTACCGATCTCGTATCGAATTCGTTCTTACTATCTCAAAATTACAAGTTACAAATTCATTTTAGAACCCAGGGAAAACAGCGCGCTAGACTGACAAAGACGTTACATGGACAATCACCTCCGTTGTCTCCAGGAGTCTCGCAGAGGCCACAGGTCGCCGACCACCGGTTGCGACCGTTATGCCATGAATTAACACTTTTTCCGTTGTCCGTTTAGACAGTGTCGCTGAGATGAAAGAAATCCGAACACACTAGGAGCCGATCCACTATCGTGGCAGGAGTTGTGGGACGAGAGGAAGGCGCGGCGTTGCGAGATACGGTAATGCACCGACCGGGGCGCAGGGCGTGTAGCAACAGCGCGATAAGGGCCTACATCCTCCTCCCACAGCCCCTGCCTCCGCCGGCCTTGCAGCCGCGGCCGTCTCCGCAGCTCCAACGGCCGCTAACATCACGCGTCTCGAAGTCCCTCACCACTGAGATGTACAGACATTTTCATCATCGTTTCATTGCCGACACATTCTCATATTCCTTCCATTGAAATTTTCGTGGATACGTAATAGTCCCATGACCATTAATTGATTGATTAGTGAATCCGGGCTCGTTATATGCTAAAGTCATTAGTCCCGTAAATTTAGTGCATGCTTTTTCGTCGGGAAGTGGCAGTGATCTTCTCCCAATGGATGGTGAGATCCGACTCACGAGCTAACTGGTTTCTCCAACGAGGTATCTTCCATCACCGATGACACCGCCCCAACCGAGACAAGCTCTAAGTTCCCGATCAGTCTCCCTACATGTGTAGTAATGTAGTGCAAGTGAGTGTAAGTGTGTGTAAGTAAAGGCTGGAGATAGGACAAGGAAGGAGAAGGAAAGATCGCGAGTAGTATCTGGCCTATTTGTTACGGTACTGCTCGAGCATTCTCCTGGTGTTGATAAGAGGAACTACGGAAAACTACCGATTAAAGCAGCCGGCCTCTAGACTTCTCAACCACACAGCGGGTGAACTCCACCTAGTGGATAGTGTCGAAACCCACCACCGTCGAGCTTCGAACCCTAGACCCTCCCCGGCATTGGCACTGCACTGCTGTGACATCAGTTATTACTCTGAGCTACCTAACCCGCTCCATGGCCATCGAACATTATTAATATAAACATCATCACAACGAAGAAATTTCTATCTCGCTCCTACATCGCAGGTCACAAAATAAACCATAATTGATTCTTCAATTCTTGGCATCACAAGCGTTCTTTGCCGTAAAAATACTTTTGTGCCTATGTCGTTATCGTAGAGTTGTCGCTTGAGTCAGCCACCGACGTTATTGCCTGCTGGTTGCATCGCAGCCGCTGCCCCGCCGCTTTCTCTACCGCAGAGTTGCATTTCGCGAAAGAGTTGACGAAAGCCTGTGCTTGTTATAAAACCTGAACTTGTTAAATCAGATACGATCAAGACATATTAAAATGTCAAAACGTGTATACAGTAAGAAAAGATAAAATCAAAGTTCACCCATGTGAAGAAAATGATAAAAAATTGACATATTTTATATTTGTACAACGAAACGAAAAACCTCGACCATTTGCTTTTTGTCGGCACGGTGCTCAGGGTAACAATAAGTCTCGAAGAATAAGAAGAAAAACCAGCTCAAGACATCTTTATAAGGCTTGAATATTCTTACCCTTGAAAGCGCCGTGCGCTGTCGTGTTTCGTCGATAACGCGTCTATTTTATGGCTGATTCGAGGTGCGCCTACCCACGGCAACTGCCATAGTGAATAACCGTCCACGAGGGAGTAGATCCCAACCTTTTTATAATGCGAGCCACTTTGGTTCTAATTTAGCATTATTGATCTTTTACATAAATAAGTTCCACACTTTTAGAATAGATAATGTCCGATGAAATTGCTGCTTCCAGATAAATGTATACTGCACAACGGCATACAAATTGGAGATTTGTCATATGGAAATACAAATATACATGAAGGTATTCTGGAAAGAAATATTGCCTTCGCGTCTGAAATTTCGAGAATTCAGCGGCCAGTTTCAGACATGTAAATTTGTACTGCCTTCAGATTTGTAGCGAAAGTAAACAATAACTTTTTAAATTGAAAACTCTACGTGTTGCATTTCGGTTTTCGGCAAATGTGAAATTTAAATTGTATACTTCATATTAGTACTTGAATAGAAATTAAATAAGAGTTATTCTGCCGAAAATTTGCCGTTTTCTTGATCCCGATTACATAACTTCCTCTTCTTACAAAGAATATTGTAAGGAGAGAAAGTAAAAATGTATCTGAAACTAATTCTTGCAATTATTTTTAGTTGTTATGAAACAAGTTGTATTTATACATTTTTTCGTTGTCCTATAAAGAAAAAATTCTGAAAGTATGGGGAAAATTAACAGCATCGCCTGAGAAAACTATTCAAGAAGAATACAACCAAACAATTAAAGTTAACTATTTTTAATTTAATATTTATATTGTATATATTGTACAATTGAAAATATTCATTTAATGTTGTCTTCTGCGATGAAAACAGATACACAATTTTTATAAATTTTCTTTTATTGCTTGTGATTATATAACCCTGTAGATTTTTTACCTCTAAGTTAGAAAGTCCAGGATATCATGTCAAGCATAGATGAACAGAAATGACAGAAATATACTTTTAAACACCTTACTAAACAGGAAATTGATTTCTTCGAATCATATTAAACAAATAAAGAATGCTCTTTAAGCCACAAAATGTTCTCCAACTTATTTTCGTTTTATAACTAATATTATAAAGAATTTCTATGTATTAATTTATTGATTGACAAAGAAAATGAAAGGCTGAAAACTATTTCTCGAGTGAATGTAGCAGCAGCAACATTTTTTTGTACCAAAAAAATGGTTGTCAGTTTTTCTTCCGCTTTTCCAAAACAAATTATTTTCAAATACATGTAGGGTCGTCAATGAATTATTTTAACAATTAATTGAATCAGAGCAAGTTTGGAAAGATTTCGTGAATTACATTTAGATTGTTATTTAAATGAACTGCTTAGAATTTGAGATGAACGTAATGAAAACAAATCACTTTTTTAAAACAAAATTCTAAAAACTAAGCAAATAACTAAGAGTTTTGTGTAGTCTCGCATGATTGTAGTGGTAAGCGGATGACACACAAGCGGTCAGCCCGCGCTCACACTAAAGAACCTCGCGATACGGGGCACGGTCGTGCAGCGGGGTTGCGCGGTCGCTCGCCGCCACCGCGTCCAAGTCCACGTCGCCCCGCACTGAGCACGGCCTCATTGGCGCGGGCACGGGCTGCGGGGCGGTGTTAGCGCGTGGAGCTCCGGCGATGCCCGCCGCGATACGGCCGCTGTTTAGAAGAGCAGCGAGGCCCGGGCGCGGACGGCGGGCAGCGTTTGACAGCGCGCCCAGCCGGGCGGTAGGCACTCGCGCCCGCGCCCCGACGCTCAAAACCCACAATGGACGCCGCGGACGCAATCGCCTGCGCCCATCGCCAGCTACGTTTCAGCGGTCGCCACGACTAATAACCGATGTCAAGCGCTCTTAGCGCGGGCCGCGGCGGGGGCAGGGACAGGGGCGGGCCGTGGATGGCAACGGTGGCAGCGGAGGCGAAAGCACTGGCGACGGCGGTGGCAGCGAGGCAGCATGACCGGGGAATGAGTAAATGCAACAGCCACAGTTGCAGGATACGGCAACCCCGTTTGTGCTGGCAATGCCGGTAATGGTGGTGTGGGCGTGATAGTGGAGGCTGAGTGAAGAATTAGCAGCCGCCGCCTGGGAAAACAAACGCGTGACGAAGTCCAAGCAAAAGCGGGGATGGCGATGGTGACGAGGCTGACGCGGACATAGGTATCTTGTCCACTGCCATCGCCGTCACCCCCACGGCTTGCGGGGGGAGGCCGGCAGGCCCCAAATTCCCCCCGGGGGGAAAACAACCGCGGGCCTCTCCCCCGCCGCGGCGCATAGTGACGGGAGGGTCTGATAAAATCCCGAAAGCGACCGCAATCTCCACGTGCCTGCTCTGGGTGGGAAGCCCTGTCAACCTCGGGGCGGGTTAGGATTTTTTAAATTCTGTCCCCATGTGACCTCCGCACGGATTTAAAATTAAAATAATTACAAATGAGCTGAATTAACTTATTTAGAAATAAACTACTTAAATGAATATCATAACGATAAAATCGACGAGTTCGCTTTCTTTCCATTCGATAAAAAGGACTTTAATAGCTCTCGGTTTGGAAGTGTTGATATTCTGAGTCAAGTGTTTCATTAAAGGAAACATTAATACATTGATATACAAGTTATAAAAAATGAATACAAAAAGATGATCTAAATCAGAGCTGTTTTATAGATATAAATGTCCACTTAACAGCAAACAGAAAGCCAGCGTTTGAAAGAAAATGAAAAATGATGGAATAAAGCACTTAACACGACTCCGGTAGTCAGACCCAACACAAAACGACGAAGTTGTGCCTCAGATTAAAAACAAACAAAAACACATATCTTGGACATCGATATATTTTTGTAGCACAAGGCAAAAAACACATGCTACTAGCCACTTTTCCAGCTTCCCAAAGCGCTAAGCCAAACAACATTACAGGCAACAGAATCCAGCTCAACGTTGTCACAATAATTCCAGCAAAATACCTGGTTAATTCTGCAAGTATCCCACAAAACTCGCTTCAGAATGTTCACCCGGTCGTGGCGCCCCCGCCCATTACCGCGTGTAATATCTTGATAATCGTCCGGTTAATTTATCGCCGCGCGAGGCACGCGGGCAGGAAGAATAACCGAACGCCCGTTGTGCCATCGACACGGAATTTATTACGCGTTGTCTTCCCGTAGTGAAATCCGCGTTTTGATTCTGCTATCTGTGTTAGCTCTCGGAATGATTTAATACAAGGAACCAATAATACGAGGTCAGGATCGTGCTGTCCATGTATCATGCATCTCGCGTATCGCCCGCCCGCATCTCGCCGGCGTTGCCGGGCTTGGGGAATATTTCTCCATATACGCCACGTATCGGGCCGTAAGTGGTTCTATCAATACCAGTTTATTGCCCGCGGATCGCAGGAGGGAGATTTATGGGCTCGCGCGGCGCGCGGCGGGGGACGTGGAGAGCCACGCGTATTAGGGCAGACCGCAGCATTCGCGAAGGACAGTTCGGCACTTTTGGCCAAGATTTATAAGCACGCAGATTGCCTGGAATTTTGGTGCATCATGCTACAAGTTGTAAACGTGTTGTGTCACGTCCTTGTATTCGAGGCATAACTGAACGAATGCAAAAGCTCGCTGATAATTAATTTCCCAATAATGTTAATTCAAATACTATTTTGTATGACTTCCTAAATGTCCTAATGCAATTTTATAGTACGCATTGTAAGCGGATTGATAGAAATCGGGATTTAGGATCATAAAATTATTCTAGAAAAGTCCATTTTCATACATTTTTATATAATTGGTTAATTCACATCTACTGTCATTCAATTTATCATATCACCCGAAACTGTTCGTCTGAACTTTCTATTAAATATTTAAAATGCATTATATTTATTTTTGCGTAAATAGTTTGATCTATTTCTTTAATTCTATTTTTGATCAATTTTAAAGTTAAATTCTGTTTCACAATACACATAATATACTTTCTTTTATTGAATTTACTTCCGTAATCCATTCAGTTCAAATATAACACTTGCGATCGTAACAAAGTACCATAAACCCAAGCGACCTTAGGTCACTTAAGTCACACACTCGTAAAAGATCTCAACATTTGTTGACAACATGACACGACTTATGTAACGTTTAGAAAAACATTTAATAAAAATATCTTTTTCACGCTTCTTTCATACAAATGCTTTGTTCTTCGTGAACAAATTTACACACTTTCAAGAATTTTCATTATAAAACAAGGCGAGAAAACAGTTTGAAGTAAACCAAATCTAATTATAAAAAATATTTAAATTCCATTATTTGTTCTATTACTGTTCCTTGAAGTTCCTACTTATATCGCTTTGTTTCCTTGCACATAGTAAAACAGTTTATCTTACGATGGACGGAAAATCCGATCTTACACGAGTATCAGGATTGCCAAGTCTCCTAATAATTCAGAATCCAAAAGTTAGAACATATAAAGAAGATACCTCCCTTTTATAGAGCAATTTTCCTAAGGATGAGAGAAAGTGACAGCTAGTGCTGGTAACATAACCGAAGGTTCTGTGGTCGTTGAACCTATTAGACTCCCTTCCCGCATTCATTCGTTTGCACTTGGCTAACTTGTAAATGGCTTCGACACTTCCTTTTGTGGTGTCCTCGTCCGACAAAAATATAGTGCGCTGAGAGAAATAATTGATATTAGGAAGTGCAGTGTAATGTGCTCTTCTGTAAAAGTTCTTTTTTTTCTTTATATATTACATTGAATTCACTTTTTGTGTGATAAATATTCTGTTTATTTTAAAACCGAGACTTCAATGCGAAATGCGTACCGGTGCACGTGTTTCCGGCTTAAAATAATCGTTCTTTCTATTTACAATCGTGGTAGTATTCTTTTACTGAGTGAGAGCATGTTAAGAGATTTTCCACATACGTAATTAAATTTAAATACTTCCCGGACTCGCGGACATGCATATTCCTCAGCGACTTCTGCATAGGGGTGTTTTCACTGGAGCCATTAGCACTTTACGAAGGGGCGTGACTGAACAGCTGTCGCGGCGGAGGGATACCTCTCTGAAATACATGTGACGTTCACTTGTTTTCGCGAACTGTCACTTTGGCTCATATTTAGGAAAATCGTTCTATATTAGTAAGTAATAATAGGGAGATATTTGTTGGAGTAATATTCTGCGTAAGTCTCATGCAGCAGAAATGAGTACAGATAAATCTAAAACAAAAGTAATTTAAGAAATATGAAGTAGAACTTCCCGAAAAAATTATTAGAAAACATTTTAAAGGACAGGATGTCTTCTGAAATAAAAGAAACTGTAGTTTGTATTCATTTTAACTAATTTTCCTTTTACATTTACTAAAGATAATCACTGATGCCACTTCTATAACATATAAATTGTTATACTAATGGAAATTAGTTCGTATAAGAAAAATAATACGAGAAATACTGTATGCACGAGTACATTTTAATCATAAATAAAGCTGGAAACATGGGGAATTTCATATTTTTTACAGTATTCTTTCATTATGATTTGGTGCGAGTGAAATGATTTTGTCAAGCGTATAACACGACCAACACGTTTACGCCTATATGCAATTATCTTCCACAAATTATCTGTTCATTCGTTTCATACATTATATCTGTAGCACCAACGTAACTTACATAGTACAAGAGACATGCCGTTTAAAAACTGTCCGTCTTAAATCTACTTCTCATAAGTCTTCGGCCATTACCCTCGGTGAACGACCGCTGCCATCAACATTAATTGCTAAAACACGAATCTACCTACTTTTTGTATTAAGAAGAGCATCGTACAACACGGCCGATGCATTTGATAGTTCTCGAGGCCACACAACGCTCGCTAATCGGTCGTCGACTCCAACCCGCGGACGACTGGGAGGCTGCGGCCGGCCCGCTCGCCGCTCACCGCGCGAGCACCGCGCCGCGGGACTTTTCGGCCTAGCGCAGCCGCTGCCGCTGCCGCCTCGGCACCTGTACGGCGATCTCCCGCGTCGCGCAACATGAAGATGGAGCTCACGCAACACAACGACGCGCTTATCGTCTCATCGTTCAAGTTTTCATGCGCGTTGACACGGGCGATAGATTAAAATAATTGCGCGCTGATGGATCGGACGGAGAATAAATTTGGTTCTTCGAAGTGGGTGCGTCGCGCTGAACCACGCCGCGCCTGTCAGTGAATGACGATGAAATGTCGATGAGTAGAACGATAGCTAAAAGAGTTTGATGTTCGTGGTAAGTTTGTTGAAGTATACATTTATTAGCTATAATTATAGATCTGCAGAGCTATCTGTCCGGTATGAGAGACTTCAACGCTGGATGGGAAAAGGAACTGAAGGAAGGAACAAAATACTGTGTATTTATTTTGTCTGAATGTGAATATTATAAACAATTGAATAGTTATACAAATACATCCTGAATAGTATCATTAATGGACAATTTAATCAAATATCCCAATTTAAAATAATATTATTCATTGTATGACGAGATCTTATTCATTCAAACGTGGAAGAAATATTGCATTAAACCACAAAATAATTTTTTACATAATTGTATTAAATAGACTCGTGTACTTGTGTTTTAGAACTATATTAGATATTTCCTGAATAATTCACGGAAATATTGTTAGATCAGACAACAGAATTCCAATTCTAAATGAAATACTCCCATATATTAAAGTGTTAATAATTTATTCTATTCCATTATTTGCATAACGATTATTAACACAAAATGTTACGTGTGAATAGACACTTTAGATAATTCTAGGCTAACACCTTTTCTCGCAAACGAGCTATGCCAATCCATTCGCCCATTCTTCTCCTTTTCAATTCTGATATTGCTTGCATCTACCATTGCGTGAACATACTATTTCTGCGGAATTTACAGCATCATTTCCGCAATATTAAAAAAATTAAAATCTTGTTCACATAAATTTAATTAATTCTTCAATCCATAAAGCAAACCCAAGCCGGGAGGCTCTTACTTCTTTCAGGCAAGTCCAGCAATCCCTGCAACTCACCAATTTTTTCCCGGTGGGACGAGATCTCCTGAAATTAGTAAGCCGCGCAGGTAACGGGCAATCGGCGATAATTCATCCGGGGAAACCGGCGCTTGACAAAACACGTGACCCGCCCGACGGCTCCCTTTGCTGCGCTCGTGCGCCGGCAGCGGGTGCGCGCCGCGCCGCGCGGCTGTCACTCGTCCGCCGCGCCGGCGCACTGGCCTTCCCTCTCGCGCGCGGGGCCGTTCACGCCAGGGTTGCAATTCTCAACAAAGCAAATTCACAATCTATTTTACATTCAAATAATTAGTGAATACGGTAAGGAAAGCCAGAATCGGCAAAAATGATGAAAATACATTTTTCACTTTTTTAATCATTAATTACTTATTAGTTTCGTGTTAAATAAACCGTTTCATCTTAATATGTCACCTCTTGGTATTTTTTTAAATTTTGAAGTTTATGTAGCGTGGAAGTGGGCGTGGCCGTTTTGACACATCGTGGGTGCTGCTTGAATGTTGTGGCTGTTTTTCTGCTTTTGTTGTGAGAAAATGTTAATAGTTTTCTTTCTAGTGTTGTACACACCATTTTTGGTAACAATTGACGGTTGAACAGCGTCAAAATATCGGTGTTTGTGTGTGCCTGGCATATGGATGAGGAATACATTGTAAACTTTAGGAGACATTTCCCGTAAGTTCAAATTTTTCATCTTTAGGGGACGTTTTCTCAAAAACTACTTATAAGAGGATGCTCAAATTTTAACAAAGCATGTATCACACCAGTTTATATACTTTAAATGGGCGTATTTAAAAGATGTTAAATACTTAAGACAATATTCTTATAAATGTTAGTATTTTTAAGATCAAAACCGATTAAAATAGATAAATTTAATATTTAAAATCTAATAATTTTTAAACAGCTTTGTTGAAATACTTATACATAATGAATCTACACTCTCATAAAATTTCAAGTCTGTAAATTAAATAGTTCATGAGAAAATGTTCATTTCATTAACATTGGCGAGATAGGCCATTTTGGCTCCGTTTAGACGTAAGTCTGGAACAAAAAACTATTTTATTACTTCCGGCTAGGAGTCAAAATTGAGGGATATATGTGACTAATTTGAAAATCTCCTGTGGAGTTGTAAGGGTTGACGTCTGTCTAAGTTTATTACTTGACTGCCATTTAATAGGTTAAAAGCTGAAGGATTTCAGTGGTTTTCCAGATGCCATATTGAGCGGAGTTACGGTAATTGGGCGGGAACAAGGCGTCAACGTGCGGGGAAAATAGTTATTTATGCATCAAGGGCGTTAAGGTTCCTATCCTTCATCGATCGCCGACAAAAAGACCAAAGACCTTTGGTCCGAGGGCTTTTTGTCGTCCGAGATTTTTAGAACCAGTTAAAGCCCTTGGTAAATATAAGATTTTATTATTTTTTTACGTAATTTTAATGATTCAGATTTACTTATTTACTAATTAAATAGTTGTTAACATGACTTGGTTTGTCTTTTCATATTTCCCTCCCATAATTCCCTTTCATAATTCTCTCTCACAATTCCTTCCATAAGAAAACATGTAGCACCGTTCAACTGTTTTCATATTGCCCTCGTAACCACGATCCACTCGATCCAGGGAACTTACGCAGTGTATATTGAACTTCGTGTCGAAGGCATTAATAAGCAATAACACATCAGTAAAATGTAAAATTCATTTTGTGGAATTCCACAGAACGGGCGGAAACCATTGTTTCGTGGGGGGATTTTGGCGATGCAAAGCTTAACCCTCTTTCACATGATCGGGATGGTCGATCGTTTCAGATGACTGAGTTGTTCTTCCGTTAATACAGCGTCACAGAAACTTTTGAGAACACCGTCCTTCCCCTCCACCTCAGACCCTCTCTGTTATTGTTTTGAAATGTGATAGCTTCTTGTTCGTGATAATAGGCTTTACGCTGTCATCAGAATAGTCACATCCAAACAACGCGCGGCACAGCATACCGCAGAATAGCACGCGTAGTGCAGTTAACAACAGACAAAACTTTCTAACAAATATCTTGTTTTCAATGTTGCTTAATATTGCAGTTTAATACATTTTTACAATTTCTATATCACAATATGTGTTTATGTGTGTTTTGGCCCGAAAAACCTTGTCCGTTTGTGAAGCAAGATCAGCTAAAATTAAGATTACGCATCTGAGAGACCACCACGTGTGCTACAGTGTTAAATCAATAGTACCATCGTTTCGTAATAATAGTACAAATATTGATGGCGTCTGAAAGATTATGACTCACGCACAATAATATTTGCTTTGAACATCTTGCAAATGTGCAGATACGAGGGCGGATTTGGACGAGCGAGGCGATTCGTACGACTACATATACGGACCTCTTTAATTTTTATTAAACAGGTGTGCAATCTTGCCAAGATTTTCTAAAAATTTAACTATTTACTAAATATTGATGGGTTGTGACAGGTTGGATTTATGTCCGAGGGTATTTACTTTTAAGCATCTTATAGATGTGCCTTTCGCTTTACTTGTGAACTTACTTTTGAAATAACTAGCACACTTTTTTTAACACTCAGACATTTGGCGAAACTGGATAGATTTTTGTCCCTCCGACGGGGCACATTTCGGATCTGCCAACCCTGTGTGGACTGTCCCTACACCAGGGATTCTCTTTGGGGTTGGTATCGTCGCCATGGAAGTCAATGAAATTTTGTAGGCGGTCAATGATGGCCAAGAGGTCGAATAGCAGTCAACTGCCCAATAGGAAGTTTTTTAACGATATAGCGTTCAGCAATCGACTGCAATCTCGATCTTCCGCGCATGAGAATATGCACAAAAGTAGTGTTTGTGCAACCTCTAACGATAGAGCACTATCGATCTTCTGTGCATGCGCAGTTCACGTTTCGCATCAGTTTTGTACATTTGCACATGCGCAGAAGATTGATAGTGCCGTACGTTTTGGCGGGAACTAACTCTCTAAAGATGCAAAACTCGAACTGCGAATGCGGAGAAGATCGATAATTCTGCCGATAGCTGTAATGCTTCGCCGTGCAAATACTCTCAAATTTGAACCGGCTAGTGGTTGATATAAACAAGATCAATATCTTTGATTACAAGATGATATATATATATATATATATATATATATATATATATATATATATATAAATGAAATTGATAATTGTTTTCTTTAAACCAACAACACATTTATTAATAAATTGAAATTTGCTTCAATTTTTTTATAATTATCGTTCTTTTTTACGTGGTTTATTTAGAAAACAGAAAACAATAGTAACAATTTATTCACAATGTTACTCTCCTTCACGCAATAAAATGCTCTCCGCAATACGGACTGCAGATATGCTATGGCCAGTTCTTAAAAAACTCTTACCAATTTGTAATAATTGCACAATTAGAAACTGAATTATTCTGAAGCGGAATCATCTTCGACTATTGAAAATCACGGTATTTAGCGAAAAAATATGTATGAAATTATTTTTAGGTGACCTACGTGCAATTATTTCTGTTTTTATTATGTATCCTGCACATTATGAAAAAAATGTTATGAAGTCGATGAAGCAAACAATTTGCTTAAAAAGTCGAAGAAAGAAGAAAGTTGCAAATTCCTGCTTTAGACGTAGAGTAGTACAACCCATATGATATCCTCTTACCTGACAGTCCCGGCATACAATATTCTTTTACTGTATAGTTTCGTCTGGCAGCAAACGTATTAGAGAAGAAACGATAACAAGGGATGATAATAAGGGACTATTAGTATTGTATTATTTAGCCTATTAATTTTGTCTAATAATCTATGTGTTAAATAATACATCTGTTTAGTAAAAATAATACGAATTAATATATTCACCGGGAGCGGTAGCTCAGTGCATCAACTGATGTCACTGCAGCGCCTCTGACCGGGAGATCCTAGGTTCGAGTCCTGACGGCGGTAGGATTTTCGACACTAGCTTTTCAGCTAGGTCGAATTCAGTCGCTGTCTGGAGTAGACTTCTAGCGGCCGGTTGCTCTGATCGGTAGTTTTCCGTCGTTTCTCCGATCAACACCAGGGGAATGCCGGAGCAGTACCCTATCAAACGGGCCACGAACCGCGCGCGATCTGTTCTTCCCTTTCTTGTCCTATCCTCTCCCCTTACACACACACTTACACTAACATGCATTACACTACCACATATTCCGGGAGATCGGTCGGGAGCTTAGAGCTTGTCCCGGCTGGGGCGGTGCCCAGCTGGTGGGAGAGTCAAGGTTAGGGGGAAATCCCACTAGCCGACGGTAGGTCGGCGCGGGATCTCGCCATCCAGCGGGGGAAGATCACCGCCATCTCCCGCGAAAAAACATGCACTAAACTAACGGGACTAATGACCAGAGCAGTTGACGCGCCCGGAAACACGAAAACAATCAATCAATATATTCCGACGAAAACAGAAGTTACAGTACTATTGGTTTTGGATAGATTGATGGTTTCCTACACACAATACCGTAAATTGTGAATTCTCCTGAAAACTGAATGTAAAAATTGGCATTTCCGTTAAAATCGGCGGCGCAAAGGAATGCGCTACTACGAGTATGTATCTGTACGTAAACTAATGTAACTATACCATACTCTATTATTCTTTCATTTCTGAACTATTGCGTATTCTTTCCACATCTGAACCACTTTACCAGTAAAGTAATTTTAACGGAAATGCCAATTTTTCACTGCACTGAATCTACACTGAATTCACTACACTGAATCTCTGAATCTTGTTATTCAATGGTTTATACATTACGCCAGGTTTATATATTTCGTCTATTTGATCTCGTCAAAATAAACACATTGTTTATCCAAATTCTTGTTGCAGTCATCTATTTCTAGACCAATTCCTTAAGTACGTAAAGATAGAAATATTTACATTTTCCTCAATATTTACTAACCTTTCACATGTTGTAAGACACAAAGAAAACCGTTCAATTAATGCTAACTTTTAGTTTCAGTACAATCTTTTTTTTATATTATGCTTGATTATAAACACCTACATGTTGTAATATTTTTTTAAATTTATTTTCTGGCCCAAAATGTGTTGATCGAAACGAAGCTTTTGGATTATCGTAGAGAATTAAACTCATCTCTAAGACGAAGATTTTCGAGAAAAAAATTTCAACTTTTGTCTTAATATTTGGTTTAAGAGTTTTGATAATTCGTCTTTAGTAGTTCCCATTTACTAAAAAACTTCAGGAGTTTTTCAGTCAAAAGATGGGCTTTTGAAAAACTGCCAATAACTATACTTTAAAACTCTGTGTTAACACACATTAAACGATGAAATACTACTATAAGGACACGAGAGGTATTACACTTCTGTAATTTTTGAAGAATCAAAATAAAATATCAAAATGGCATTTTCCGTCATGTTATTCTATGAATTGAAGACTACCTTTCATGAAGGTGAAAGGAAACGTTTTGCGAGATTTTTGAGAAATTCTTGTTTTAGAAAGCCATAACATGATATTAATTAAATAACTAATTGTGGACAACAAATTTATTTGAAAAATAAATCCAATTCTCTAAAAATGAGATTCAAAAATTAAAATTATTTCAATTTTTGAAGCTTCGGATTTAACAGTAAAAGTCGTAACTACATCAACTTTATTTGTGTATTTCACTCTATTTGTTTAACTACTAGGGGTGATAAGATATATATTGATAAATTATTTTATCCCACGCTAATATGGTTGAAACCGTATCCCTATCAATGGATTCGATATTTTGCCTAGAAGTGGATTTTACACTTCAGCAAATGCTTACAAATTGTTGATATTACTAACTACTTTTAATTAAAATAAAGTCAATAAAATCTTATTTTATTTAAGAAATAAATTGAGAGTAACCACTCACTTGACACTTTTTCATTACAAAGAATCAGGAATTTTAACAGGTTAATTTGTCTCCTTGTATAAATCAAATATGCTGCATTGAATACTTAACCATTACGATCATTCTTGTTTGATTCTTGAACGACTAGTATTACTTGAAGTACACTAAGTTTATATTTTCACCCTTTTTGTTGAGTCAGTATCACTATTTGGATGCTCTGCCACAGACACCAGTTAATAAATCAATAAGAGATTATACTTGCGTGAATAAATCGCGAGCTAGCATCAGCACGTTGCTTCATGGGTTTCCTTCTGTCTTCCATGGCCGTAATGATTATCAACAAATTGAGTCACCCTGGCAACGTTTTATGAATTGTCCAAATTCAAATATTGAATTGTCCAAATATAAATATTGCCAATACAATGTTCCGGGTTCAGTATTCACATATTTCACCAAATACGAGTAGTTTTAGTGTAAAAAATACTACCATTTATTATTAGAAAATATCTCCCCGTTTAATGGAATTAAATACTACCGGTATTCTAGAACAAAATTAAAACAAAAAAGGATCATTTACGTTATACATAATACCAGTTCACTAGGCGAGAGATTCAGTTCCTTTAACACGAAAAATTTCATTCACTTTAAAGGAATCGGTTCTCTGCAATGTGAACAGATGAACGTTGTGGTACCAGTCAATCAATATTTACGCGGCGCATTTAAAGGTTAGTTTTACACTCACTATTATTACAATTTATTAGTAATTCTAATACCGCATTACTAATTTATTAGAGCTCTATTGACTGCTACCGCTCCGAAATCCCTGCTAACCCACAATACCACTAATTTTAAATCATTACTTGGAAGGGGGACACTCTTCCTTTGATCCAGTGAACTGATTATTCGTATTTTTTACTCTAGATATCTAATTGTATGGCCAACGCAATTTTACAACCAACGCATTTTGACACCAAGTGTTCCGCGACGTGCTAACGTCCGACAGATCTACGGATCCAACGTGCTACGTTCGCGAGGGCCTCCGGCCCTTGCTCTCGCGACCTGGTTCGCGACTCCGCTCTCCCTCCGGCTGTTTTAGAAACCTTTCTCACTTTGAAGAAAATTTGTTTTCAAGGAAACACTCACTTTTAAGAGAATTTCTTTTAAAGGGTGCAATAAATAAACAGACAAAAAGTAACTCATCTATTGATTCGCATTATACATTTTTGCGATGTATTGTAGGAATTGTTCATATTGGTAGATAATACAAACCAATTTAAAAGACTTACAGGGCGAAAAAATCCCACACAAATTCCACATCAAAAACACTCCGTTTCACGCTGACACAATGAGGGAAGACGCACACAACACGACGAGATGTTTTTCAATATATATATATATATATATATATATATATATATATATATATATATATATATATATCCCCACCAAAAAATAACCATTTCTAATAAATAAGGGAACCGAATCTTTTGGCTAGTAAACTAGTATACGTAAAAGATCCGAAAAATGTGAGCCATTAATGCAACAATTTTGGAAATGTTGTGGGGAGGGGGATCATGTAAATTAACGCCCAAAATCAATTCATTCGTTTCAAATTAAAAAAGCCGTGATATCAGCCAGCAATATGATTTGGTGAAAATACTGCCTAGGATTTAGACGCTAGGATTGTTCAAAAGCTGGCAATCGAACACAGTCAGGAGGACGTTTTGTCGTAAACAAATTTTTCGGTATGAAGGTTCCACAAAACGTAAATTATAACAACTCAACATGTAAGAGGAAGTAATTTACTACGTATTGGAAGAAGATTTATTATTTTAATTGGTATCAGGGACCAACAAAACTAGTTTTTGTGTAGAAGTTCGCGTTTGTTTCCTCACCATTACAAAAATTTCTCTACACTATACAAATAGCATGAGAAAGTATAAATTCTTTTTTAAGAATCTTAATTTTGGTATGAGAGTAATTCCTTGACTTCTTCCTTCATATTGATAAATCCATTTTATAGTTAGGATGGACACGGATTTCTGGGACTAAGTGCATCTACAGAATTCATCTCTGATTCAACAGGAATGTTTTTTTGATAGTTCTATTTACCACACTTTGCAAATCAAAATAATGAAAATGTTTCCTACTTCTAGTACCACATTGTCTGGTGGGAATTCTGATTTGGTGTTGCTGACGTTCTTACGAGAAGAAATGAAAGGGATCATTTTCATCAAGAGGTCGTTTCTTCTTGTAACAATGTCGCTACGGAATGCCAAATAACCACAAGCTTTAAATATAAAATATTCGGCTCACCACTTTTAATGAAGATTTAAATGATTAAATTATTAGAAATACCCGTAATTGATTGATTACTGATTCCGGGCGCGTCAACGACGGAATTAATCCCGTAAGTATAGCGCATATTTTTCATCGGGAGGTGGCGGTGATCTTCCCCCACCCCCTGGATGGCGAGATCCGGCAGCGACCTACCGTCGACTAGCGGGGTTTTCATCAACCAGGTATCTTCCACCAGCGGGGCACCGCCCCAGCCGGGACAAGTTCTAAGACCCCAATGGGTCTCCCGGCATGTGTGGTGGTGTAGTTTATGTTAGTGTAAGTGCATGTGTAAGGGGTGAGGATAGGACAAGGAAGAGGAAGGGAAGTTCGTGCTTGGTCCGTGGCCCGTGACAGTGACTGAATTCTACCTAGCTCACAAGCTAGTGTCGAAAATCCTGCCGCCGTGGGGACTCGAACCTAGGACCTCCGTGTCAGAGATACTGCAGTGACATCAGTGGATGCACTGAGCCACCGTTCCCATTTTGGAAATAATTATTTATCAACATTAAAAAAATTATATGCTGTTGGTCATTTTACACCTCAAAAAATAGAAAATATTTCTCATGATACTCATATATTTCTGTTTTGGAATAGGCGACGACTCAATATCAAAATTTGGTGATCTTAAAATATTGGCTAGTTATGTAGAGTCATAGTAGTCCAACCAGTTCTACGAGTATTACAATTGTTGTAGCTTAGCTCTAGATATTTCACATCTATGCATTCCTCTTAAAAGTTGAAATTTTTAATTCATTTATCATTTGCAGTTAATCGGACCGATTAACTGCTTCTACAGTTCAGAGGGAACTCAACTACGCGTCCGAAAGGAACGCCAGTGGATGATGGGGGCGGCGCGCGCGTGCTGGCGTGAGCGCGAACACGCGAGACACGGAACCGGGCGCCGCCGACGCTCGATCACGCGCGAAATTATGAATAACCGACGGCGGCGGCGGTGGTGCGGGCGGAGGCACGGCCGCCTGTTAGCTCCCCGCCGGTACTGCACTTTATCGCCACGCCGCGGGCATACGTCAGCGAGCGTAGCTCCGCCTCCGCCGCCCTCGCCCTCGCCCTCGCCCTCGCCCTCACCATCGTCCTCGCCGTCGCCATCCACCCGCTCGTCATCCTTTTTTCTGCCTCCTACCGCCAGTTACCCCGCAACGTTCGCGAAATTCTGGCACTTATTATTAAGCGTCCTCTAATTGCCATTGGCTATTTTTTCTCATTCTCATCGCTACACCATTCTCATCGCATCAAACGTTTTCACTCGCTACTCACCATATCACATGTCCCCCTGCACGACATTGAGGGGGACACATCGCAGTGCTTGGATCAAATGAGTCGCACAATTCTGCATGGATTATACTCATTTTTATGTGTATTTGGTTTTGATAACTTTTTTACAAGAGAATTTCTGGTTTTATTGGAGAAAGTGATTCCAAGATACGTTTTTCAAGAAGTATTAATTTGATATTTTTTCCACTTTCGAAACGATTAAAATAAATCATTAAGCGATTAGAACTCAAATACGTTTAAATCCTACGTTAAGTTCGCTCCATGTCATCAACTGTAGAAAACTCAAAAATAAAATTTGATAAACATATTTTTATCTTCCCTCATCACAATTCTATTCTCAACACTACTAATTTCAAATTAAAGAATTGCAATTAAAAATGTGTGCTACGTGTATCTCCTCCATTTTCACTTCGTATCTCTCTTCATTAACCTTCATTCTTCTTCTTCTTCCTTTCTCCTTCTTCTAAATAACTTTACTTGCCAATAAGCATTATTGTAGATGACTGAATGGTAATTCAGTGTTATTAAGAGGGACATCAAATAGTCGATAGTTTATTTCCTGCCCACGTTTGAACAAATACACCTCTGTATCGAAACAATTTTACTTATTCTGTGAAGAAAATGCATTTGGTTTCATCCAATACAAACACCTAAAACAAATTAAATTAATCACTTACTACCTTTATTAGTATCTATTACTTCTTCCCCAAATTTTTGATACCTCTCCTAAAACAAAAAGTTCAGGTACTAGTGGTCGGTCAAGAAATTCTTAAGATCTCGGCACACACTTTTAGCAATGAGGAACCGAATACCAACTGAAGATGAAACTAGTTCAGCGATAAGCTTGCATTCAATGAAAGACTTGAGCTAACCTGTGAAGTGCTGGGTGGAGTCGGGTCATCATGTCGGTCCTTTCGTCAGGGTGCGGCGTTGCGGTCCGTCGGGCTCGCAGCTGCCACCGCGGGGGCGGCCGGGGTGTGAACCCGGATCTCTCCCAACCGCCGCGCGACGACTTCGACTGAGGCGGCGACGGCAGGGCGTTTTCCTCGACGTCGGCGCGTGCGTAATCATGTGATCGATTAAGTCGGCCCGTCGGTTGGAATGTGTCGGTCGGGCGGGCGGGCGTCGAGCGAACGGCCAGCCCCGATCTCGCATGTGTTACACTTGGTGGCTGAACCGCTGCTGGCGTCTCGCGGCTTCGGTGATATATCTGCCCGCGGCAGTGAACAAGCGCGCGCGCGCGCCGTTCGCTCTATGAGATCTATAGGCGTTGCATGCACTTGTTCGCGCTATCTCCGCATTACAATTGAGCTGAGAAACACTTCGAGGCCCTTGGTTGTTGTTTTTTTCGCAATCGCCTCCGACGTTGCTAAGGGTCTTTACGCCTCGCAACAAGCTGTTAGTGCCTCAGATGGCCAACCGCATGTTGATGAGAGCTTAACTCATTCTTTACCTTTTCGCCTACCTTACTGTCGCGTTGTTTTATGCAACACGGCGTTCTTGGAGAAGGACAAGGGGCATTACATTTTCAAACTTTGATTTTCCTAAGAATTCGACAACGATTGGGAAGGACTCAATGATATACGATTCAAGAAATAAAACATAGAGTTTTATTATCTTTTTATTAAATTCAGACCATCAGATACAATGGTGTATCACATATTGTGCGCGATCGTCTCGCAACTTCTTGAACACTTCCTCGTATGAATAAACATTGTCGATAAATACGCTTCCTATAAAATGTTGAATATGTGCAATCAACAATTATAATTATTTACCTAGAAATGTTGTTGCTTTTTCACTTCATAAACGTTGCTAATATATTTTAAACTTTCACAAAAAATTTTGTTTAGAGGTGTAAACATAACTTCCACTATATTATCTCCATATCCACACAAACTGCCCATGACTTTTCCTTGTACGTCGTTAGTTACAAAGAGCAGGACAATTTTGTTTTGTTACACACGCAACACGCAGTTAATCAAGCACGCACAATGGAAAGTAACACAGATCTCCGACGCCGGGAAATGTCACATAAACCAGGCGCCGCCGCATGGCGACCTCGCGCCTTTCAAGCCAGGCGGGCGGCCGAGGGCTAAGGCATTTCGCAAATCGCCTCCGCGGGCCGAAGCGTTCAGGGCGCCGTCGGCGGCGTGCTGCAATATCTATGTGCAAAAATAGAGGTTACCTACTTATGTGCTTTATCTTTTATTTCAATAATAATCCTCTGTAATTGGCTTTATCGTACATATGGGTAAAAATTCGCTTCCAGCAATGGTATTCCAATACGCCTTTCGCCATGTTTTACTACCGAAGTCATTTGCAATGGTAATCGCACCAGAAAATTATCACGATTGTGATTGAAGACAAATAATTCATTAGCAAAACAATGAAGATTTTTTTGTGTGTTTTCAAACATATTCATTGCGGAAAGGTCGGAATGAAAACGCCGTGGCCATCCTTTTCTCCGTACATTCCTTTTTCTGCCCACACCTTCCTCCTCCCAGACCTTCCGCCCATTTCGTCTTTCGCCCAGTCCCCCTTCCGACAAGTCCTCCTTCCGCCAAGTCCTCCTTTCGCCCAGTCCTCCTTCCGCCCAGTCCATCCAATCATTCCTTCTTCCGCCCAGTCCTTCCAATCATTCCTTTTCCACCCAGTCCTCCTTCCGCCCAGTCCTTCTTCTACCCAGTCCTTCTTCCGCCCAGTCTTCTTCCGCCCAGTCCTCCTTCCGCCCAGTCCTTCTTCCCCGTTCCTTCTTTCGCTCGTTTCTCCTTCCGCCCATTTCTCAATCCGCCCAGTCGCCCCTTGCTTTGCCTCTTCGTCCCGTGCAGCGATGCACCGTGGTCGCAGAGCCGCGTTCACGCGCCGCCTAATGGCGACCGGCCGACCTGCTCCACGTGACGGCCAATGTCTTAATGCGCGGTCTGCCGCGGACGATTTCCTCAGCGCTGTGTTTATCTGTCGGACACTTTGATTGCTACCCGTGGGGAGGGGCCGAGGAGGAAATGAGCTTTGATTGTATGTACACAGACGTTTTAAAACCCATAATTTCGATTACGAGTTATGACGTGAGCGGCGGGCAGTTTGCCGGCAGAAGACTCACTCGCAGGACGCGTCGACCGCGGGGGTGGAGGTAGGTGAGAAGAGCAGCCAAGAGCATTTCTCGCTTCGTGATCTAGTTCATTCTGCAAAAAAGTCCGACCAGATTATTTTATTTTTTCTAATGTGCACTGTACATATATTTTCAATGTTACTTGCTTCTGACAATTTGTTTATATTAAATCTTGTAATTTATTTGCAATGCATAAACTACATTCATATAATTTGAAAAGGTTCCATTATTTTTGCAATTATCTTAACTAAAAAATGACCGATACTAGTGTAATGGATATTTGGATGTGTTGGATTCTATCCTTATCAAGTAAGAGAAAAGATAATGAATTGTGTATGTTAAAGGCATAAAAAATTTAAATAAATATAATGTTAGAAAAATGCTTCTAAATATAGGCTAAGATTTTCGGTATTTTTCTCCAATTAGTAATAATATAATTATGAAACAATCACATAAAAGTGCTTGCGCGTTCTTAAGCCAGTACATTACGTTCAGATATCATATTGTCAGTTTCGTGAGCCTATTTCCAGAGATTAATACATTGCACCAAAATGATCTAGATTAACTTATTGATTTTACAAAGCAAAGTTAAGCTTTTGACTATCATTTCCATTTGTATTTAAATTTGTCTAAGGAAGATATTTCACACCAGAAAACTCATTACCGAAGTGGCGACCTTATGGGAATAGTTATGAATGTTATGAATATAATTTATCAGAAATATTTCTCACAGAATGTTCATAATATATTCAATTATTTAATTTATTTTACATCCTGCGTTGTATTCGGAGTGCAATCCATGGAACACAACATTAATACTTTGTAAACAAGTAGATTGTGTCCCAAGAAGTTTCCTGTTTGTGAAAACCCAGTATTTTTCCATCAAGTTAGTAAACAATACATATCAATTTAATTTAGCAATTAATTTCAATATGTATTCAATATGTATGAAGTAGTTAGTGTTAATGACAGCGAACTTAAATAAAATGGGAAGCATTTTCTTTCAAATATCGTATATAAGGATAGTAGCATTAACTAGTGGTGTTTTCGATTAAAAGCAGAAGTTAAGCTCATGTCTGGAATAAGAAAAAGACATTTAAATTCTAATCAGCAATAAATTTAATAAGAATTTTTTCAAAACCGAATCGCAAGAACAATATTTTTCTTTGCACTGACTGGCTGTGAACAGTAAATGGCCAGAAGAAATATAGTTCGTCTGACAAGGATGAATAACCTAAACGAGAAAAATAACCGGCGACGCACGCACTCCCAGACAGAGACCAATTGTTTTTGAAATAATTGCATCAATTTTCCTTGCAAAATGTTTCTGAAAAATGAAATGTAATTAAAATGAACTTTCATGGAAGGAACTTGAGGCCATATTCTTAATTTAACTCCAACCGTGAAATATGATCTTGTTACAAGTTCACGTCGGGTCCAGTATCAGATATCATACTTGACGTATAAATTAATCAGTGCGCTAGACATATTGGTAGTCTCCTGACAGAGATACGCAGAAATTACTGTGCGGCCGCATACAGTGAAGAGTAAATCAAAGTTAATACTCCATAAATCTCACTTACATCGAAGAAAAGAAACTAACTCCAGTGCACTCGAGTCTGACATGAGAAGAATGTTTTCAAATACAGCCAGTCATTCAAAGGATGTCTTCCCTGTAGAAAGTGGCTCAGGTAGAGGGACTCGTCTTTTCTAAGGTACTCATTTCAATTTAATGTTTGTTTATTATCTCAAACTGTCAAAATCAAATTTAATATAGTAATCATGGCATTTGAAATTTTACTTAATAGTAACTAGTTTAATTTTTTCGAAGAAAATATCACAATTAAAATAATTATAATTTTTAGTTATTCCCTTGAATAAACACGCCCTTAGATCCATAGCAACGAACCATCTAATTTTATTTCCGCGGCTACAGCAAGAAATGTTAAAACACACCGGTAAAAGTTGATGGAACTGACTGTTGAGTTTCGATTTTAATATTGCTATTTAATCTTTTTTAGATCGTTGCTATAGAATAGCTCGAATAATTCAGAGAAAATGTTTGAGAAAAATCTTGGTTTTGTTCAGAGAATGTTTTTTTTAATTATCACCATGTTACAATAGTATTTAAATGATAGGAAAATGAGTAACTTGTCTATTTTCCCGTAAACACTTATGCATTTTTAGTCCACGAAAAAATCGCCACAAACGTGATTTCACTGTCATTCATCGTTTCTTTAAATTGCCATCACAATATCTTCTTTCATACATCGACATTTTTTCACCAATTACAATTCATATTTTTTTATTAAGAAGTTTCAGATTTGGAACTCGTAAAACCAAAGCTGGCACCTTCTACTTCCTCATGTAGTTTGGCAAGAAAATATAGTTTTCTAGCACGTTTGCTACAATATTCCCTCACTTTTCTGTTAATTATCAGCTACCAACTGTTTGACAACAGACACAGGCAGCCGTAGAGGTTGATTTGTCACCGAACATCAAGGCGAGAACAACTAACTACTTCAAAGGGGTAATTACAAATTGCTTATTTTGAAATATCCTGTTTAACAAAAGTAAAAATATAGGTAGGTCACACATCAAAAAATAGTCTTTAACGACTCGACAGGTGAATTACTTGGATTCATTATCGTTCTGCCTAGAATTGAACCTTGCAGTCTCGTCCAATTCAGAGGACACAACATTAAAAACTAATAAGGGCAAATTTTAAATTCGCTATTTAAAATTACACACGACTTTTACGCTCGTAAATTTGGTATTCAGTCATTTCAACACTTTAATAAAAACAATGAATTCCTCACTTACCCAGCAACATGTATTGAAAAGGGATTAGTGAGTTTAAGTTAGCGAAAATTCAAAACAATTCATTGTTGGAATATATATGACATCAAAATTAAAAAAAAGGAAAGTAAATATGAAGAATTCAAATAGCAATATATTTGTTTTTTAAGTTAATGCTCCATTAAGTCACAATGTTGTGCTGTATTGTATGAATAAGAGAAAAGCGGGTATTTAAATCATCTAATTTCAGTTATATTTTGTGTCTGTGATTTTTGAACAACGGTGCCTAAAATGGAAATATTATTTCTGAGTTACAACTCAAAATCTTGGCACATCTGTCGCTTAAATCCAGGAAATGACGATACTAATTTATCAGGTACATTATTTCGTCCGAAAACGAAAAATCGCGTCTTCTGTGCAAATTAATCTGAATAACAACAAATCAGAAAGAAAAGAGACATGAATTCCTTCTCTCTATTTACGTAGAAGCTAATTGAAGGCTATATGAACCAATAACAGATTCATAAAGGCAGATCTGTTCGATCATCACCGAAACACACAATAAGAGATAAAAAAATCTATTGATGAGAAAACAAAAAATGTTTTGAGCCTCCAGAATCTTTAATTCGTGAGAACTTCGGAAAAGCACAATTAATCTATTGACTAACAATGTATTAAAAAATTGACGCGCCAGGCAAAACTGAAGAATTTTATTTTGGGCCCTTAGTGCATATTGTAAGATGCAATATTTTGATGTTTTGTTGGAATCACGATCTAATAAATATTTTATTTATTACAGTTGTCTGTTGTTTTTTATTTTTTATTTTTTTAATTTGTTGCGTCTACACCTTGACGCAACGCGTCTCCAAGCCCCTTAAGGGGCGTTGAGCACTTTGCACTGGGGCTCATATTGGGATAGAAATCCTCCATTATGTGCTTTTTTATTTTTGGAGTAATCCTCCGTTAATTACTATATTTGTCAAGTCTCGTCACGTCGCAGTCAGTCAGTGCCTTTTATCCATTCGGCCAGGGGCTCGAAACCGTTAGATCCTGGGGTTCCTGGCCGATCAACTAACCACGAACCCTCGAGTCTCGAATTCGCTTAACCTTCATGACTTCACGGAGCGTAGTAAATGAATTCGGCCAGCGCCGCCGGCCGCCATGTTTCTAAAAATATACAAAAATTTGAATGCAGTAGTCACTCTACGTGCACACTTGAACTAGGACGATTGCGCCACCATGTTTTAATATCCCTGGACATGGTACACTCATATTCCCCGAAACCCTGTTGCATCCACATCCCTCATCCTCAACCCGGAAGGACAGGTCAGTAGCGGCAGCCGTTACCCGCTGCCCCACCGGTGAGCGCGAAACGGATATCCGGCGAGCGGAAGTAGCCATAAATCACAGACGTCTCCGCGTCCACTGGTCGCGGTCGTGAGAGAAAGCGCCATGGCTCTCCACCCACGCCAGGGCGAAGCTGCCCTCGCTACAGCGGTCACCGCCACCTCCGCCGCAGATCTGAATCTGGCGGGGGCACCTCGGGCCATACGTACCCGCGAGCATGCGCTGCTTATCTGCACGCGTACGCAAAATAATGAGCATCTATTAAAGGGAGCCCAGCGCGAGAAAGTTGTATATTTCATATTATCTTATCGAATTAGAATATTAATTGATGTAAGCCGCTCGGAAAGAAATGTTGATACGAATATGTTGCCTGTATTTCGATGCGCAGATTGCCGCCCTGAACAAGCCCTTTTTGTTGCGCTGCGCGTTTACGGCTTTCGAACGAGGCGATTCAGATGTAAATTGTGACCATCTTAGATCTTGGGGTCTCCGCTACTTTATTACCTGCACAATGTTATTTCATCGGAAGATTGCATCTCCCGGTAAAGTGCTGTCGTCGTCGGGCGGGCGGGCGGAGGGCCCGATCGTAAATGATCGAGGTGAGGGAGCCAGAAGCACGGAGCGCGTGGGAAGGCACACCCCCACCCCCCACCCACCACCCGCACCGCCCTCCTCTTCTCATGCCCACTCTACTGCCACTTTCTCCTTTTGACATTGTCCCTTTCCTCCATTACAACATTCGTCCTTTACTATTCCTCAAAAATATTAGCCATATTTTGGGCACTTTTATCATTTTTTCCTCAAATTCATCACCTTCGTACTCTCCAATAACCATTTCAACAGTAACACCACTAATTTCTCCTCCTCTTCCCATGGTCACTCTACGCCCATTTTCTCTACTTTTGACAGTCTTCCTTTCCTTCTTTGCAACATTTCATTGCTCCTCAGAATTATTTCCTCTTGTTTGGGCACTTTAATACGTTTTCCCTTCACATTCGTCACCATGTTTTCCACTAACAATTTTACCAGTAACATAACTAAGCTGTACTCTAGATATCTCTTTCTCTTTCCATGCCCTTCTTACTGTCACTTTCTCTACTTGTCTTCCTTTCCTCCTTTGCAACGTTCGTTCTTTACAGTTCCTCAAAATTACTAGCCATCTTTTGAGTACTTGTATATTTTTTTTCATATTCATAGCCTTCGTGCTTACCACTAACGATTTCACCAGTAACACATCCAATTTCACCTTATTCTTCTTTTACTACATCTCTTTCCTTTACCTCTATGTCCAGTCCCTCGCCCTCTTCTTGCCACTCCTCTCTCCTTTCTCAGTGGGTTCAGCTGAAGGGGAGGAGCGCGGCAGTCGGCGCAGTAACTTAACGGAACGTGCGAAAAGCCCAGCAAGTGGACGCCATCCGATATTTCAGAACCGCAATTCCCTCTGATTTACATCGCAGGTGTAAATTTATTGGGGTCGATCCCGTCGGAATTCGTCGATACATCTTTGGGTCGGATTGTGAAATGTGGTTTGAACTCGATGTAAGGTTTCGAAACATGTGGCACACTACACTAAGTTTCTTTTTTGTCTGAGTTAAGGTTTGATCTTACACTTTTAAGCGGGATTTTAAACTCGTCAAAACAAGAAGTATTTTACTTTTTAGAGACCAGTTTATATCTAGTATATAAACTTAATGGGATGAGCATAATCTGTGGAGACGAAACTCCACGATGCGATACAGCACCACTACGCAAGAAACAAGCACACTACCCGAGTAGAAAGCTTGCCTCCTAGTTTTCTGAATTTGCATAATGGTCAACACTACCCACTACTTAATTCGAAAATTTCCCTCTGCAGAGAGAAACAGTGATGACCCTTCCTCTGACTCCAATAATTATTTATCTTCACAGAGAGTAATCCTAGTAATCATATCTTACTATCGTTACGATCGACCTAGAGTGCTTCTGATGATGTTCACAGGAATTGTGAGAGGGGTAATTCACTTACAGAAATGCCTAGAGGAATTCCACGTTCATTAGATTTTTCAAAAGAAGATTTTAGAAGGCAGTTTGGAATTTGATCTACAGTACAAGAATGCAAGTGTTATCTTCTGTTTTGCATGTGAAAATGTCTATGATATTGAAACTAATTTGTACATGACAGAAAGTAATAAACAAAGAGAACAACATGGAAACGAAAACTCAACAATTAAAAGAAAAAAACACAAATTTTGTTTTAAAATTTTGAACAAATGTCGGGATAAGTAAGTCCAAATTTGAAATAGAATCCATATCGCATTATATTTAAGACATCTCTATTTATTTAAATAAGCTACTAAGAGTTTAGGTTTAGAAAGTCATTTGTGTTTTCTCCATAAGAAAATGTGATTTTTTCTTTAAATGAAAAGTAGTGGATCGTAGACGAGGGTCACTTGCTGTTATTAAACAGTTTTACAGTAAAACACTATTAATAAAATATTGAAATTAATAAACGAATATTAATATATCGCCTTTTGTTCATTACATTGTTTTGTCTTGTGAGTTGCAATCGTTCTACCGAAACAATCGTCTTTTGTCGCCTAGTAAGTATACATATAAGCATGTACGTGCGAGTTTATAGTTACCCTTAAAAAAGGCAATGACTGTAGAAACAGGCACATTAGGCACATTACAACAGAAGATATCTTAATCACGAGCAGGTCTCTACTTTTTAAATACGTGGCACGTGAGTCCATGTGAAGCTTTGAATAGATTTTTTCTCACAATATGCATGAACAATAACACTCTGCGATTCGCTTCTCGCTTAATTTTCTCACCAACAACTTGTGTATTTTACTGACAACAATGTATCTGAGTGATTGCTTCAAGCACTATTGGAATGCACCAACCCCACTACTTGGCTTAGTTTCAATGAACATTTTGAAGCGAATCATGTTTTATTTAATCCCAAAAACACCGGTTCATTGTGTGAGGGATAAAAGCAATAAATGTGTAAAAGACAAGGAAAATAATTAAAATTCATTGTTAAAATTTGCACTTTTATTGTGTTTTCTCCAGTCAGTTACCGATGGGTTTTCACTAATACATCGTTTGGATCCAACAAAATCAGACGAAATATATCGTTTAAGTCAATTAAATGAAATTCTGAAGTATTTTATTTCATCACATTTGTCTTGATTGAATTGATCGTGTTTCCGGGTCCATCAACTTCTATGGTAATTATTTCCGCGAATGAAGTCCATGTTATATTTCGGGAGGTGGAGGTGTTCCCTCCCTTCTGGAAAATGAGATCCGGCACCGAGCTGCAGGTGGGCTTGAGGGGCTTCCCCCGCGTGGGGCACAACCCCACCCGGAACAAGCTCCCAGCTCCCGAGTAGCCTCCCGACATTTGTGTAGTGTAGTGCAAGGGTGTGAATGTAAGAAAGGGGAGATAGAACAAGGAAAAGAAAATCACAGGTGGTTCGTGGCTAGTTTTTAGGGTACTGCTCCGACATTCGCCTAGCATTGATTAGAGAAACCAAAGAAAGCTAACAAGCTGCGCAGCCGACTGCTAGAATTTTCCTCCAAATCGACCGAGCCATCTAGCTCCAGAAGAACATCCCCACCGTCGGGAACCGAACCCTAGGACATCCCGGTCAGAGACACTGCAGCGACCACAACGGACTGGGAGAGTGGCTCAGGACATTAATTGATATCACGGCAGTGCTCCTAATCGGGGGGTCCAAGGTTCAAGTCCCGACGGTGGCAGGATTTGAACACTAGCTAGAAAGCTATGTCGAATTCAGTCGCTATCTGGGATGAGAACTCTAGCGGACGGCTGTTCTGATCGGTAGTTTTCCGTGGTTTCTCCAATCAATACCAGGCGAATGCCGGAGCTGTACCCTAACAAACAAGCCACGCCCTTCCTCATCTTTGTCAAATCTTCACATCGTACACACACTTACACTTACATGCACTACCACATATGCCAGGAGACCGATCTGGAGCTTAGAGCTTGCCCCGGAAGGGGTGGTGCCCCGCTGGTGGGGCGAACCTGGTGGGGTGAAACTCCGTTAACGGACGGTAGGTCAGCGCCAAATCTCACCACCCAGAGGGAGAGGATCATCACCACCACCACCACCTCTCGAAGAAAACAAGTACTACACTTACGTAACATTAGTAGTTGATGCGCCCGGATTCACTAATCAATCAACCACAATGGCTACCCTGATCCATCTCAGTCGGTCATCATCACATTTTGAGTTCCTAGGCATTTCTGACTTTCCTCTTTCCCAACACGCACCTTAGCCACGAAAGGGACATCGACCACAGCATCGGCCGGAGCACCCTCGGCGCGAGCTATGGCTTCGCGGCAGCCAACCGCCCACCGCCGACAGCGCGCACGGGGCGTTCACTGCGTGGAGCGGCGCGGCGCGGCGTCGCGACGCTAGGCGACCAGAGCGCCGCTGTCCGCCGCGCGCCGGACCTATAAAGCCGTCGGCCGCCGCCAACGCCCGCCGCCGCCCTCGCAGTCGCAGCCGCAGAGATAGCACGAGCGAACCCAACGCCGCCCGGCACGGGGTGCGGCTGAGTATGAAGAGATACACCACGCGCAATCGGCGCACGTGCTGCAATCAGTGCGCGTGTTGACAACTGCTAGAATTATGCCGTATGCTATGCGGTCTTTGTTCAGTACGTTTTTTTTTTTGAATCAGCGTACACACGTTAGGTCAGGAATCGTGAGGTTAGGTCAGGGAAGAATCCAGTCCAAGGCTACGATATTGGGACAACACGTTGTAATATTGAACTGTACAGTTGGAGCGAATCAGTCTAAGGTTTACCATTAATATTTTAAATTTAATCCTTTAATCCTAATGAATAAATTAAGTGCCTGACAATAAACGTTATGTCTTCTTGAGTTAGGTGGATCAATATTCTTTCTGTTTCGTTTAGTAGAGAGTGTAAGGTGAGTTGAGCTAATGACATAAAGCTTTCCACATTTTGCAAAGGAGGTTCATTTTTTACTTCACTTCCGAAAGGTGATGCCATGCATGTGGTGCTAATTACATTTATCATAACCTGTCTCATTTTCGTGCCAACAAAAATGTTGACCTTTTGCACACTACTTTTTTAATCCATAGTATCCGTTAACTTCAATTTTCCTGAGGATCTAAGGAAACCATAGATACTTCTCAAAAGGCTGTAGAGTTTTCTTTCAATTTTTGAGCGAATTGAAAATTAATAATATAGAATATCGATCAATTGTTACACACGGTCGGCAGGGCTTTCCGTTGTGTACCCATTACTTCCTGCATGTGTGACATATAAATGTGAAAAATATGTATGAGCGGTACTAGTTTATTGTTTAAGAAGCCTTCTTTCAAATTAACTTAAACATTGTAACTCTCTACTCTATTCATTTCTTTTGAAGAGCCTAATCAAAAACCCTCTTGAGGCTCTCGGACTCAACAGGTAAATCCAGGTTTTCAAGAAGAATAAGAATGAAAAACAACTTATTCTCCAAATCACTTACAACGTTCATTAGGCCTTTTCATTACATTGCAAAAATTAAAAATATTCATGACCAACACTTGAGATGTTTGAAATACAGAAGTAAAGTGTGTTTTTCTCAGTCTCTCCCACTCAAACAACGTATTTTTCATTATGTTCCTTTAACAAATGTTTTAACTCGACCATCAACGTCAGCGTAATAGTTTTAGATTGAAACCTTCAACACTATCGCATTTTATGCTCATGGCTTCGCCGTAAGTCACCATCACGTCCCACTCTAACAAATGCAGCACCACACCAGCATCGTAAAGTGTATTTCCATTTACTTAACACACACCACCAATGCATAGCCCACGCGCCTATCGCACATACATAGTGCGCACAAATAGCTGCCCCCATATGCATTACGCGCAGGGGCCTCTGCCGTACGTGTCAATCAGGGGCCATCTGCAACAAATTATTTGTAATCCATGCGCCAATAAAAATTGCATCACGGCATTAACCGCTGGCATGACTTTCGTACTGCATGCTGCATCGGTTTGAAAATAATATATGTCCATGCCGTGTCAAGAACCTCCTAGAACATTGTATTCGTCTGGTCAGCCGTACACAATCTCAACTGCAACCTCTTTTCCTCCGTTCGTATATTTTGAAAGTGCTCTCATTAGTTTTAATCACTACCAACTCAATTGCTTTGCGATGTTGGCAAATCTCAGATTTTAATCATTCTGTTCCCAGGAAAACTGATAGACAAATTAATTTCATTACTTTTATTAATTTATAATCAAATTAGCCACGCAACTTAACAACTAGATCATTGTGGATGTATTTCAACCGCTGTCATGCCCAGTTGAAATTTATGTATGATTTACCTTCCTTTACAATAATAAATATCCTCCAAAAATTGACGAAATTATTAATTGATTTGTCGAATTTTATCTACAAAAAAATTAGAAGATAATTTAATAAAAGTTATGATATATAATGAGATAATTTTATAAAAAAGAAATAATTTGACAAAAGTTCGTTTATTTCATAGTTTACTTGCCGTCTCCTTCAATCCAAAGATTCTTATTTACAAAACTTTTTTTTTAATTTCTTCAATAATAATTAGTTTCAAAATTTGCGATTGTTTGGTCATGCTCATTTTGGTTATAAGAATTTCACCAGGAAAATCTGTGAGGACAGACTACGTTGAAGTAAATGATGGAGTAAAGACAATATACATGTACTTACAAAGAAATGACAAAGTTATTCTCTTAATTAATTATAATTTGAGAGTTAAGTCTGTAGTTAGGAATATTACTCTGTTTTGTAATTCTCTAACGGGATATTGTTGAGTACCAAGCAAATATTCTTGCCCGAAAAGATGAAATGTGTTTCTCCATGTGTTCTTACTAGAAAATCCGAATAAATAATAGAAGCATTAACTCAAATATTCAAAAGCAAGCGCGAAAACACACATCATCTATCTATCTTAAAACATTCAAAACAACTTCATGTAATCGATGCGTGATATTGAAAACGCCAGTCTAACATTAGATCATCTTATCACCGGAGTGTCACCCGCTAGTGTCACCTGCTACGTCAGATGTTGGTACCAAGGGAATCACTAAGTTCGTTTATGGAATCCAAGAATTTACAATTGCCTTCTCCAGTCCCATTTCTTACTTCTACCTTCATCTGCTCTTGTTCATATTCTCAAATTTCCGCAGTTCCACCTGCATTGTTTTCTCCCGTTATTTTCTTTCTTCCTCTTTCAGCAGTCTTGCGACTTCTCTAGCTCTTTTTACTAGCTTCTTTTATCTGCCTCCTCGTTTCACTTCATCCTTCGCTTTTCGCTCTCTTTTAACCTTGCACCTCAACTACGTTCATCCCCCTTCTTATTTTTGGTTCACCTCTTTAATCCCTCAATCGCTGGCCCTTTTTTTCTTCTGTTTATTTTCCCCTCTCTTTAAACCTTTCACCTCCACTACGTCCAACTCCTCTTCCTCCTCATCCTCTTTCTCCTTTTGGTTCAACCCTTCTTTACCTTTCCCTCTGTCCTTTCATCCTTGGCCTACTACATCCATTTCCCCTTCCTCCTCCGTCTTTTTTTCCTTTATTTCCTCTCCTTCTTACCTTTTCTTTTCCTCCTCCCGCGCGTTGCTTATTCCCCGCGGCGAGCGGCGGCGCGTCGCCGGGTGATTTAGCGCCGACAGCGGGGCGGGCGGCGGCGCGGGAGATGGATGTGAGAACGCGGCCGAGGCTTCATCGCGGGGCGCTGCGATTCGGGAGGAATAAGAAGCGCAGCGCGCGGCGGCGCTCCCGGCTGCGCCCGGGTGGCGGCGCGGCGGTCGCCCGCGTGACAGCTGACGCGCTCGCTTTATGACCGGGAGGGGGCGCCTCCGCGACCGCGCCATTCACGCGCGCCGCTCGCCACGCCCCCCTGCGGGGACCGGCTAGCAACGCGCGCCGCGCCGTGCCGTGCCGCGGCGAAAAAAAGGGGCGACAAAAGTGTTGGCGTTGTAGGGAACTGTATGAGACGACCACTACGTGCGGTTCATGCAAAAGTGATAAGACGAGTATGGCATGTCGCGAGTTGAACTGAGGCGTGAGAATTCTATTCTGGAATATTTCCGTCTGAAATGTCGCAACAATCATACTTTCAATCGCGACGAACATGCTTTAAAGGGAAAAATAGTATAAATCTACAAACGGTTTTTAAATTTGAAAAATGAAGTTATCTGAAATGAGAAATATTTTTAATGAATTATTTTAATAATTGGCCTAATATTATTAAGCAAAACATAACTGGATGCAAATAGATATTTGGATAGTTCAAGCATAATTTATTATCCCACAATTTTCACAGAAGTAGTAATGTCAATTGATAATGACGAAATTAATATATCCATGAGATCATGGTGGAGCGAAGCGGGCACACAAAACCTATTCAATGACGACGTATTCACTTTATTAATACTTGCTCACATATTTCTGCGAAAATGAAAATTTCAACTAATTCCAATGCCTAACGTGCTGACGCGCGTTACGGCAAGCTGTGGTAATTATAGTTTCCGCTGCGCCAACACGTAGGAAATTCGATCAACTGCGTTACTTCTTTTACATAAAACCACGTTGCAATTTCGAGGGAACGAAAAGAAATAAGCTAGAAACTCATTGGAACGAATGTTTGAACAAAGGAATGACCGAATCTAATGTTGACAACACACCTTAGTCAATAAATCAGGAAAGCTCCAAAACAAACTGAGAGACGTTAAGGCCAATGTCAAGACCAGTTGGGGATTTTCCAACGACTAACATCTTTGACTCATTGAGAGGTTTTTTTGCAGAAAAAATGACAGTTTATCACCTTGCACTATCCAGGTCTACTAATTAATGGAGACAGTAACTCTATTTATAATGGTTTATTACATAATGCTTAACATGCATGTAAAATATTTAAAATAATTTTTTGTATATTCACCTGCAATGTCGCATTTTACAGGAATACGTCCTTAAAATGTAGCTTATTTCGCACCTACGCTGATAAAAAATATATCAGCACAGAAAAGCTAGCACAAACTGACGCAATGCAGAGAACGTACAAAGGAAAAATGACTGCTTTTAATTTTATTTCGACACTTAACTTCGAGTCACAATGCACATTTTTTACGTTTTTAAATACACGATTGTTGGTTAGGTTCCTCCCTCAATCACTAAGTTTTGATGCTGCAAAACTTCGCCAGAAGTGTACTGTTATACTTTTGTGTAGTTACTACAATCAGGTAGCTATGATATATAGGCTTCCGTGGCAGGAATCATTGTATTCTTGGCTGTCCGAGATGAGTCACGTCTTAGTCGAGGGAGCTGACATTTCGGCCATCTTGGTAGCATCGTATAGCTTTCAAGAAGGCTATAACAAGATGGCCAAAACGTCAGCTCCATCGACTTACACGCAGCTCATTCCCGAGCTATACTGGTATAGTCTAGCTCTGAAGAAGATGGTCGAAACGTCAGCTCTGAACAAGATGGTTGAAACGTCAGATCCATCGACTGAGACACGGCTCATCCCAGAAAGCCAAGAATACAGGTAGCTATGATTGTTTGCTCAGTTTATAATTACAGAAACCAACAAAATTTGAAGAATTTTGGCATTATTCTTCTATAATAACAAAAGACGAGAGTATAAAACATATTGGTTCTACTTCGTTCCATCCCGGGTGGTAAATCTTTCGAAAAGCATTTATTTTTGGCATTGACACGTATTAATTAAATATTAGAAACTCAAACAATTCTCCCCCCAAAGCAGAATCATACAGATATACGTATTTCTATATTCAAAACACCTTACTTGCAGAGAAGGCTTTGAGGGAAAGTGCTATTGTGTGAAAATATAAATTATTTCCCAAAGTTTCATGAGCATTGTGTGGCTGCTATTCTTCTTGAACAATTTGTAAAGACATTTCCAAAGAGTGGATCGTGGAAGACAATTTCCATTTTTGTGTGATTTCATAAAAAATGTCGGAGATTTTTAAAGAACATTTTAATAATGGATTAAAAGATTTAAATAAAATAAAATTGGAGAAGCTAAAAGCCACATAATTTTTATTAGAGTTTAAATCAAAATGTCAAGAATAACAGTATTGAAGAGTAACACAGTGACGTTAGCCGTGCGCCTGAACTGGTCAGTGAATTTTTGTTATTATTTTACACAGAATGGTTGTAAAAGAATAAATGTTTACACATACACAGGGTGGTAAACACCTATACTTTCTCTGAGCCCGACTGCGATACACATCGCTTGAAGGGGTGCCGATGTATCGGTGAAAATTGGTCTCGGGCGAATCCGGTCTTACGTATGCAAACTTCTCCCCCGCATTCAGTCCTTAAAATCGTGCGGCCGAGATCGCGACACACCTGAGCCATAAATAAGCGCGATCCATATTTTGTTATCTAATTGAAACATCGGGGGGCAGTCGGCGAGAGCGGAATTTTGCTCCGAGGGAAGCAGCGAGCACAGTGCCAGGGCGCTTATCCGACCCGAAGAGTTATCTGCGCCGGCCGCATTATTTATTATTGAAGCTCTTTAAATAAATACTATTATATATGCCAGCGAGTGAATGGGAACTGGTACTCAACGAGCTTTGTCGCTTCCCGAGAAAACTTCATAGTTATTTTTCATGTGCAAATAGCAGGAATTGATACTAATTAGCTGTAAGGTTTTCATTCGTTTGCCAGAGGCAGAAACTTCATGAAATAAAGACGGAATTACTCGCATGTATTCAATAAAGCTGTCGAATCAATAATACTAATACGCCTGGAACATGAATGAACTGAAAATGACGACTTCATTGAATATATGTTTCAATTTTTAGATACATCAATTGAAAAATAAAATTAATTCGTCTCCAATTAAATTTAAAAACAACAGAAGAAATAGTTTTGTTATTACATAGTCACTTCACCGCGTCGTTTAATAGACGGGAAAATGTTCATGAAAGTTTATATTTTTATTCATTCTTGAGTCTCTATAAAATAAAAAAAATATTTTAAAAACTATAAAATGTATGCACCAAAATTGTCTGCTTTCAAAGAAAACAAATTAATTTCTAACTCTACATCCGAAGACATTTACTAAATACGCACTTCATGCCCATGTGGCATTTATTTTCGAGAAAAAATGTAAATTAGGTTACGTTGATTATGTCTAAGAATTGTGTTGTGTGAACGTTAATTAAACAACCTAACCCTTCATTAGCAGAAAATGGTTATTCTTTTTCCCTGAATCAGAACGCCTTTTCCTTTAAAGCGCTATATTGGGCTAAATAATAAATAAATAAATAAATAAATAAATAAATAAATAAATAAATAAATAAATAAATAAATAAATAAATAAATAAATAAATAAATAAATAAATAAATAAATAAATAAATAAATAAATAAATAAATAAATAAATAAATAAATAAATAAATAAATAAATAAATAAATAAATAAATAAATAAATAAATAAACAATGATTGCTTGTGATATTCAGGTGCTGTCATCACTGGGGTTATGTATATTGTTCAATGCCAAAGTAATTTAAGATCCAAAGAACATTAATTGTTAAAATTTAGCAAAATGTAGTTTTTAAAAAAGTGTGTCATTCAATAGCACGGCAAATTCGCCTTCGAGAGCACCATTTCGTGATACTCCATCCAAAACGGGTAATTCAAACAAAGAAAGAAAACACAGAGATGAATTTGAACAGCAGTATCGTACCCAGCCATCCGCGTAGGACCTCCAGCAGTATAACGTTACTAAAAGAACCTGTTCCGATTGGGTGAAAAATTGCCGCACATTGCAGTGCCCCCGAAGGTGGCAAAGTGGAACCGGGCGGGCAGCGAGGCGTGAGGCGCGGGCCTGGCCTGGTCATTGGGGTGCGTGGCCACTGCCCGTCCCGCCGCGTCGACACGGCAGCTGCAAAGAGAACCGCTTCTTACTTTGAGCCAACTGCGCCCACGCAGTCATATCGGTATTTGATGGGGGAAGGCTACTGAACCGTCGATCGTTTTCGGTAATCTCCGAGAAGGTCTCATTCCGTGAGACGTTAGGTGGCTCATGGCATCAAATGATTTGTAACTGCAGAGCTTTTGCCCGGAAGGTCCTAGGATACGAGTCCCGACGGTGGCAGGATTTTCGACACTACCAGCACAGCTATATTGAATTCAGCCGCTGTGTGGGAGAGAATTTTAGGCCTGCTTTTAGGACCGCTTGCTCTGATCGTAGTTTTCCGATCAATACCAGGTGAATGTCGGAGCAGTGCCCTAACCAACGGGTCACGGACCGCGGGTAATCTTTCTTTCCTCTTTTTTGTCATATCCTCAGTCCTTAAACACACTTACACTTTGATGCACTTCACTGTCACACACGCTTGGAGACCAGTTGGGAGCTGAGAGCTTGTCCCGGCTGGGGCGTTGTCCTGCTGTTGGGAGATACCTGGTTGGAGAAAATTTCGCAAGCCGACAGCTAGGTCGGGTTGGATCCCACCATCCAGCGGAGGGCTCCACCCGTGATAAAAAACATTCATTACGCTTGCGGGACAAATGACGCACCCGGAATCACTTATCAATCAATCTAATCACACGCCCTCAAATTCAAACAACACAGATAATACGTGTGGATCTATCACAAGCAGGCGAGGATAAAAGAACAGATTTATGTAGATGAGGTACATGCAAAAGGAGTAGGAGTTGATAAGGTGCAGGTTGTGATACTTCTGCGTTAACCTTTTCTATGCTGCTTTCGCAATAAAGCACCTCGTCGTGATGAAAGACGTTCGGAAGAATCCAAAGCAAAGTTTTCTTTCATTGAAGTGGTCCGTAGTAAACTATCTGTAGTGAACCACGTTAGTGGTAGTACTAGTACAGTGTTTAAGCGAATCGGGACTAATTTAATTTTTTTTTACACTAGAGATCAGAAGTGTCTTCTTAATTGTCAATAGTCCAGAAATGTTGGACTTACACTTTTTTCCATATAAGACACAATAGCTTGTTTTTAACTGTTCCTTATATCTCACTATAATGCAAACCAATGTCACGTATGCTCTACTCTGAACATTTTTAAAATTAGTACAAAATGTATTTATTTTGAAAACTTGTTTGATATCAGATTTCTGAACAGTAATAAGCAAATATTAATCCCGTTAGTTTTTAACAGAAACTGACTCGAAATCGTATTAGTACGGAATCATAAGAGTATAGAACTATGTAGGACATAGTGAGGAGAAATGTAAAAAAAAGATGATCGTTTTGACGTATGAACAAAGATTTATTTTCTTGAGTATTCTCTCAAATATAATACACACATTACAATGAAACTGTTTTATGTATTTGAATAATACTTTATTTACTTATAACAGAGTACTATAGTACATCATTATTTACTATTTGATTGTGGGAAGCCTTTCACAAGCATTTCATAAGCATTAAAGGTTATGAACCTGAGAAACTAAGAAAAACAAAAACAGTAGTCACCCTACTCGCAGTCTGTATGTTAGAAAGTCATTTAGAACGATGTCTCCTGAGGATGTAGAATTACGCTCACAACACAGTAAGCGCCTACATCCCCTACCACAGGTGATTTAAAAAGTTAGACCCCTTCTCTAGCATCTATATTGAGACAAAGAAATTCAGATGTTCGGAATGCAAAAATATCTCATTTCTCATGAAGAACCCTGGAACTTCTTTATAACTCAAGATATCAAATACCAAAGAAATCAGTAATCAAGACTGATCAATTTTTTATTCACAATAAAGAACTCTAAATTTACCACAAACATTAAGCAACACTCGATTGTTTATTGAAGGAAAAATAAGATACATGTATGTATGTACTTTGACACAACACCTCTTTACAAGCTAAGGCATACCAGCCAAAATAAGATATATAAGAAAAATAAAATAAACCCGTAAGCACTCGCATTCGGAATGATGGTAAAGCTTTCCTCCTTCTTTCAGTTTATTATCCTGATCCGCTCATCTGTCGACCTGACTTCACGGTCTAAACATGAGAGGGTAAAATTCAGTTCCAACTTTTTGTATCGGTTGCCGGTAACCTTAAAACATTTCTTATGAGGAGAGATCAAAGAATTTTTCACTCATGTAAGTTAACCTCACCTGACATTTTTCGTTTCTCTTTTTTTTTCTCGTGAAACACTCGTTCCTGTGTCTTCCTTGGAGATTCCCCCCCCTACGTTGTTTCCTCTCGGTGTCCCCTCCCTGAGTGGGCCCAGTCTGTCACGTCGTGTGTTTTTGCTGTTTTGCCACCGGGCGCTCCCGTTGCCAACGTAAACGCCCACCTCACTTACCGCCATTGCCGCCTTCACTGGTTCTCAAACCCACCAACTTCACTTCGCCACTTCAGCCTGTCCCGTTCACATTAATGCCATTCGTGCAAGGTTTAAAATTTCCATTGGATTTCAAATTTGAGTCTAAAATATTTCAGTCTTGTCATCCATCTTACCGAAACAACTACGATCAAATTCATCGCAATTCAAAACTTCTGAAAGAAACCACACTTTTCGAATTGGCCACTTGTCGCATTCTTTTGCCTCAGATCTTTACAACCTTCAAAAATATTATGAAAGAAGTCAAATATCATGCGGTATTCACTCAAATATCGCATGAATCCGCCAAATTATTCTAATAAAAATAGTAATAAATAAATCTTGAAGGTGTCACGCTGTTTATTTTTTGCTTCCTTGTCCATTTTCTCTTCTAGCAAGAGATTCGACTCTTTCGCTTAATCTTCACTTTTCTCTCTCTGCAACATCACCTACGCCATCGCCAAATCCAACGCCCACGGCCACCCCGTCCCCACCATGGACCCGCAACAACGCCAGCGTCACTTCCACGCCCCCTCTCCTTATCCGCCACCACCACCTCAGCCTTCTTGAGCGCAGGCGGTCATCGGAATCCCGCCTCTCGGCTGAACACCTGAGCTCGCCGCGGGCTCAGACCGCGGAGGAGTCGTCTGAGGAAGGCAAGGGAAGGCCCAGAGGAAGGGGGCGAGGCAGTGCTTTTTGCCAGCGTTCCGCGCCGCTCGATTAATTGACACTCGCGGAGAGAATGGTTCAGAACAAGAAAATTAGATGGCCACGAATTTGCTGCGAGATAAACGGTTTTAATTAAATTTATAAAGGCGAATGCGTTGTAGTTGACTTGTCGCATTCGTTTCCTCTCACGAAGGCCAAGAATAGAAAACCTATACGCTAAACGACTTCTAAGAGTGAGAGAAAATTTATTATGGGAGTAAAATGAAATACACATTATTAAACATGATGAACATTAAGAAAATTCAAATCCTATGGCAAATCTGTTTCAAAACAAGTTGAACTGAGTGCACAACGAATGGGTTGCAATGTATTTTTTGACTTACCAATAAATAATACTCTCTAGGTGTGTCTGCATAGCATAAGAATTGTGAAATACACTCCGAATAATTCGGATCCACAAAAATGAGTGCAAAATTATAGCAGAAAATACACAAACGGTCATAGTCAATGGGCACTAAAAATGATGCGTCTAAAGATAATAGGATAGAATAAATGTGATGTGAGAAAATAAATTAAAAAAAAAAAAACTGCAGTTGTTAGTTAATAAAGACGAAAATGCTTTTACTAAGATTAGATAATGTAATGAATCATATATTAATTGACCAAATAAATCAGATGTAAATATATCTTTGATTACAAAACACAATTAGCAACAGAAATATTCATTACTCAGTAGAAACTACAATGAAGTAGTTTTACGTGCATTGTATAAAACAGTTCTCTAATATCCTCCTGACACTATTGCAAATTTCTACCATCATTTTCTCGAACAATCGTGACATTCCCTTTCAAGGTGGCCACAACGCACAGAAAATACCCAACGCATCTCGACGTTCCATTATTTCCACTTATCCGCGCGAGAGCGAGGAAGTACGGTGCATTCCAGACTCGAGCACCGACTTCGGGGTTAGTCACGTCTAAAATTATCCGAGATTGGCGCTGCATTCGGTCGGGCGGGTGGGCGGCCGCCACGACTCGCCAGCGGGGCCAGGAAGGTCCTACCGCGCAGCCCGCCCCCCCCGGCCCAACCCCCGCCACCGTCGTAGGGACCGCCCCCTCCTTCTCCTCCATCGTCGTCGGCGACCACGTCCTCCGTCGCCGAGACACCGTCGTGATTCGACAGATTCCCGTCTTTACACAAACGTTAGCGAGCTTTCTAAAGCCGCGTTGTTTCCCTAAATGAGTTTAGCAGACGTCCATCACACTCTGACCTTCTTCTTCCAAACAAAAGCAACGACGAAGAGAGGCAGTAAGATTCTGAAAGCGTGCATGCCGGGCCCAGAGCTAAGTGAAACTCCTTTTTGTGCTTCTTTTTCGGCGCGTCTTTCTTCCCCCTCTCGAGTCGCACACGGTGCTTCTCACGGCGCCGAAACTGAAGGAAGGACTTTCATTACACAGGAGCCCTCTAGCCCCTACTAGCTGCAGGCTGAGCGCGACTTGCTTCAGAAAGCAACTTCCGTCGCCCGTACTTGCTGCTCTCGATAATTAATTCTCTCCGGTCGACGCGTTGGTTGAGGACTCGCGTCTGGGAATCCGACATGAAATTCTTCTTCCACCTCACTGACGCGCGGTTTTTAGGCCTTCGCTCCAGCGGAAGCTTCCACGTTAACGTGTTGACAAATACTACGTCGCGTTTAACTGCGGAAAAATCGTATTGAAGTTTCTTCTAGGACTCTAGTATAGCGAAGTGAAAGTCTTCTTTAGCAAAGCAGACCAGCAGTTGGTCTTCGGCGAATAGAAAACGGTTTGCAGAAAACTGTAACAAGCTAACAATTACTCTCCTTTTTGCAATGAATAGATGCCGCTTAAAACATCTATTTCGAGCCTTCCATCGGCTTTTTCACCGTAAACATGCGTGCTAAATGTTTCATACCAACACTGAGAGCAAAAATAAATAAACAAACTTTTAACTATTCGAAACCAACCACCCAGAAACACTACGTCACCTACACTGCCTTCGCCGCCCAACATTGAATTCCCAAACCTCACCGTCGTCTTAGAAGGACCACCCCGCCGACCCGCGACTGCGCCGGTGTCCCGCCCACAATCGCATCACTTACACGTGTGACGTATCGTAATTTAAATACGGCGAAGGCGTCGCTGGTGACCGTGAAGAATTCGCCGAGGCCGTCGGCCCTTTCATTCGGGAGGCAGCTAGTCACCGGGGAGCGGTCTAAACCAGGTGTGAAGAAGCGGGCGGGCGCTACACGGTAGCAGAGAAATTACCCGTTTTCTGTGTGGGCGGCTGGCACCACCGCCCCCGCCCCCGCCCCCGCCCCGGCCGACGTCGCCGAGGAGGCGCTCCGTCAAAGTCGCTTCCCAATAGCTGGACCGCCCCCGCCGCCCAGCGGTGCCGCGTCTTTTTAGGCGCCTTTTTGTATCGCGTCTCATCTCATTACTGCGGTTGATGAGTTCTTTTGGGACGGGCAGCAGGAAAAGCACAGGCGCGGTGGAGGACACAGGAGCAGAGGCGGTGGGTGGCGGTAGAGGTTGCCAAGACGGCAGTGAAGGCGATGAAGATGGGGTGTTGGGGCAAGGGGAGGAATGGGATGGCAGCGTTAGCGTTTCACCGGGAGTGTAATATTGCTTAAGTAGTGAAGACGGACAGGGGGCCGTGAGTGACGGGGAGTGGCTGACCGGGTTCGGTCGCGGCAAAACACTGTGAAATAGGCTGCTCCTGCCTCACGCCACACACTGAGAGGCTAAGGTAAATGTTTTCTCTGAGCAAGCGTGAGATGAGCGAGTCGGTGTGGCCCGCGTGCCGGTCGCCGCGCGCCACCAAAGCCTTACTCCCCCGCCGCCTTGCGCAGGGTCTCTTCTCAGAAGGCGACGCCGACCCGCGCATCCACGCCTCGTTCCGCCTTCAAAGTCGGGATGACGTCACACATTTTTATAATCAAAATATGTAGTTAATGTCTCAAAAGTAGCGCAATCTATAGATACAAGGTTAATATCACTTGTATACATTACAACTATTTAACAATCATAATATTTGATTAACTATTCTTTAGGCTATTGAATTGCTAGAAAACTCATGTTTTCTTCCAAATAACTCAAATATCCTTATATTCGTATAAAGTTGATGATAACATTATTTTTACACAAACGTAATTTATATTTGGCCTGACAAAATTAAAAAGCTGTGTTGTAAAATTACCAGCATTTGTTTTATTTTACACTTTGAGGTAACTTACAGCGCTCATCAGGTGAAAACTCGTTCTTTAATTGGTTCGTTTATTTTACATTCAGCAGGGCACCCCTGCTGAAAATAGAGCGTTGTTTAGGTGTGTAATATAAGTAATGTTCAGGTATGCTCCTGCGATTGTCCGTGAACATAACAGCATGGAAACGATGATTTCCTGAAAAAACAAAAACAAAACAGATATGCTACTCAAATATTTATTCATCTACCTACATCCCAGTTTGGTTACCGACAGGTGGCAAAGAAGATTTAAGTGTAAAACCCTGTACGGGTAACCATATGTAATGAATTGCTTCGTCTTTGCAGATGATTAAGGAATTTTCCACGGCTTAAAAGTGAAATAGATGATACGGCGACACTCAGTTTGGAATTTAAAGTAATTTGAGACGTTCTCCAACATAACTACCAACATTTCTTAAGCATCATGGAAATATAAATTACACGAAGAAATGAGCATTTAACTAATTATTAAAATATCATGAATAAGGTACATTTTGGTATAAGACAGTCCTGTGGCTCATTACAATCCATTCTATTTCTACTTGCAATCTAATTCAGTGGTTCTCAACCAAGGGTATACTTGATTAATTGATTAGTTGATTGTTAGGGATTCCGGGCGCGTCAACTACTGAGGTCATTAGTCCCGTAGGTGTAGTGCATGTTTTTCTTCGGAAGGTTGCAGTGATCTTCCCCCACTGGATGGCGAGATCCGGCACCGATCTACCGTCGCCAAGCTTTGTTTTCTTCAACCAGGTATCTCTCACCAGCGGTGTACCGCCCCAGCCGGGGCAAGTTTTAAGTCCCCGACTGGTCCCCAGCTTGTGTGGTAGTGTAGTGCATGTTAGTGTGTGTGTGCGTGCGTGCGTGCGTGTGTGTGTGTGTGTGTGTATAAAGGGTGAAGATAGCACAAGGAAGAGGAAGATCGCGCGCGGTCCGTGGCCCGTTTGTTACGGTACTGCTCCGGCATTCGTCTGGTGTTGATCGGGGAAACCTTGGTAAACTACCGATAAGAGATATCCGACCGCTAGAATTCTCCTTCAGACGGCGACTGAATTGGACCTAGCTAAAAAGCTAGTGTCGAAAATCCTGTCGCCGTTGGGACTCGAACCTAGGACCATCCAGTCAGAGGCACTGCAGAGACATAAGTTGATACACTGAGCCACCGCTTCCGGGCCAAGGGCACGCATGCCCTCAGGGGTACGCAAGGACCCTGATGGGGGTACGCGAAAAAATAACGGAAATGGCGGAAATCAATATTTTCATTTCCCCACAACAATGCAGCTCACTACACTCGAGTCACCCACCTATCTCCAGTTGTTATAGATATCCAAATCAATGCGGGAATCCAATGTTTATTTTCAATCACTCTGCACACATTATCTTTACATCTTCAATTATCTATTAAATACAACTGATACAGCGGTATCATATGATGCTTTGACTTCCTCCTTATAAATCCACATTGATCCGTCAGAGCTGCATTTCCATTGGTTGGAAGTGGTGGAGGAGAAGGGGGTTCTGGTCAAAGAAAAGCCTACTCAAGGGCTACGGCAGAGGAAAAAGATTGGAACCGTTGCTCTGATCTTATATTGAGATATAAGTGTTATATTGTGTTATTGAGATATAAGTGTTATATTGAGATACAAGTACAACCAGTATCATAATGTAAGACTAGAGGTTCAGAAAAAATTAAAAATGGCTCTCAAATTTCTTTAAAGAAAATGTAATAATATTATCCCTAAAGCAAATTTAACTATAGTTCACAAAAATATATTATAATCCTTTTCACATTTTCATCGTAGAAAAGTTTAAACTTTATTTGATGTGACTAATTACATTTTGAAACACTCAAGAGACGTTTGCTGGAATACCACAATAGTTTTAAAAATTTTCCTATAGTGTGAGTAATGAATGTTGGGTGTTGTGCAGGTACTTTTATTTTAATCATTTATATGCTCTGAATTTAGTGATTTAATTACAAATTTCGCACTTTCCTTCTTCCTGAGTTTCTCAAAATTAACGAATTTGTCACCTAACAACTATAAACAATAGGAAAGTAAATATTAAATTGATTTAAACAAAAGTTAATTCTATTGACAAAAAACTATTCCAACTCGAAACTAATAATAAAACTAAAAAAACGCGCACAAAAATACAATAATAGTCGAATTCTTTCATTAACATTCAGTTTGGTATCACAGCACTTTCTCTGAGGGGAAGTACCTAATTCCTTGAAGCACACGAAACCTATCTGGCGAAGTAACGACATGTTTGTTTACGAGTACGTCTCTAGTGCGGAGAGAGAAAGTCAGGTTCTTCTAAACTCGTTGGCATTCAATCTCTGCAAGAATTCACTACTTGTGTGTGTCGACATACGCAACGTCTACCGCCCCCAACAAGACGCAACACTGTTACTCAAAGAAGACATAAGAATGAGGAAGGAAGGCAACCCCGAGGGAACTTTTGCGATATGAACAGAAGTTCTTTGAAGCTACTTCATGTACTTTGCACACTCTCAAAAGTGTGTACATAGTCTTTTTGAGGCTCAATGAAGTAATTTTTACTATTTCATTATTACCTAATAACTTGCGAGGAATTTTGGCAATTATAGCATGGAGTAAATTTTGGGGAAGATATTAATATGAGCTGTTATATAAATCTTTAAATAAAAATATTCGTTTTAATTATTAAACCCAAGAGTTTAAAGTCATTAAAATATGATTATGAAAGTAAAGGAATTCCATATAATGTGTCTTAATAGTTTCATGAGTTGATATACCGAAAAAATAGGAGATTCTTAATTTGCAATTTATGCGTGTACAAACCCGTAAGTCTCGTGCTTCCTTTTCTCATTCGCTGAGAATTAATTAATTCCTGCACAAGAGAAAATGCCATTCAAGCAACAAATTACTCAGCAAATTTGAACAAAAATGTTTATGTTTATAACAGAAATTCACATTAAATGATATATTATTGTGACATCATCATGTCTACATGGCATTAATATTCCGCAGAAGAGGAACTTTCGTAAAATTGTTAAAGTGCTGATATGTATGGATCCAATAAACAGACATCCATACGGCAACGAGTGTTTAATTACATGTGAGATTACTGTTTTTTTCTCTCCCCAATCAAGTACCGCTTCGAGTAATTACTATATTTCATTCATATGTAATTTAGCCATGGAAACATCAACGTAATTCAGAAAATCGAAGATATACTTCCCTTCATCTGCACAGTCGGAAGCTCTCATCCATAGTTTTCTGTAGTTTCTCCCATCAACCCCAAGCAAATGCCTGAGTAATACTCTAACAAAGAGCCATGGACCACGCGCGGTGGTTCCTCTCTTTTCCTTGTTGTATCCTCACTCCTTACTTACACACACTTACACTTGTGCACTAGCAGGCGAAGTTCATCGCCACCTCTAGGGATAAACCATACACTATACTTACGGAACTAACGACTAGAACTCTATATTTTAAGTACAAAAGGAGATGATTTTCACTCTTAAAATAGGTAAGAAAGGTATGAAATTAGGCCTGATAAGTGATGTTTTAGGCACTTAAATAGGTTACAAAAATAAACTAGACATTTAAAAACATTACACATAAAAATGTATGTTTCTGACAACTCAAACTGATCACAAAAGGATTAAATTAGGCATTTTTTATTATTCAGGAAAGTGAAGTATTTTTACATTTATGAGTAACTACAAGAATATTATTTTATTCACTTTCATTTCTTCTCATTTTATTAGTATTCTTTCACATTTTTCATTCTGAACCTAGCAACAGCGCAACTACACCGGGAATGGGTGCAATTACGTACGAAGTGCATGCTGATCGGAGAGGAGCATGAAACATCCTCTTGATATTGACTTATAGAGCTCTTTGTGTTTTTTTTTTTTTTTTGAGAGAGATTTTGGTGCAAATTCGATTGCGTATTCGTTCAGGGAATATTCACGTTTCGAGAAATTCGAGAAAGTATTTGCGTATCGGCATAACAAATTTAAAACTAATGGTGGTACATAATGGACAGACTTCTTCGTATTAGTTTTCTATTTTCTTTGGTCAGGAAGAAATTCGAACTTGCCACCTGCTTGCTTTCTTAATACTAAAACCGAAATATTAGAAGAGTAAAACCTCGTCCTCAATGGCAATTTTAATTTAAAAATTTGGAGTATTTTTCAAGAAAATGGCGTTTAAGCAAAATTTTAAGCTCTTTTTCACAAAAAACAGTTTAGTTTTCGAAAACCTTTATTGGCAATCATTAGAAGCAATTCAACTCACAAATATAATAATGTACCCAAATCTCTGGAAATGAGCAAATTAAAGGGGTGCGAGATGTTAAAAAAATACATCTGTGACCAAATTTCAAAATCTATCTTTAAGGAACAGATTTTGTTAAGGGAGAAAATATCTATCTTTAATATTTTGGTTGTAAAAAGACGCGTAAAATTTTTTGCAATTTTGCAATTTTGCAATTTTCGAAAAACCACGGTTTTATTCATGAAACCTGAACCATTTCTTTATACGTTTTCATACTATTCAATAACAAAGTTTAAGTCAGACACAAGCACGACAACAGCCAGGTCGATTGCGGAATATCAATTTTGGAGAAAATAGGCTGAACGGTTTAGCCGCTAGAGTTGTTCACAGACGAATGGACAGACAGACAGACGTTTTGTAGTCAATCGATTTTTCGGTATCAAGCACGCACAAAACATGGATTGTGATTTCATCACCTGATTGAGGAATTTTTTCTACATTGAGCAACAGGATTTATCCACTTTCTCGTTTCGAGGGCCCGGCACTGTTTTTTGTCGAAAATTCGCCGCTTTTTAACCCCAGCATTACATAACTTTCTCCCTACTGTGTAAGCGGTAGCGAGAAAGTAAAAATATGTATTATAATATCATAATTTTTCAAAATTACTTCTTCTAGGCAGTTTCAAGGAAAAACAAAATATTAAACGTCTTTTTAAGTCATTATAAGCACTATTACATATTTTCAGTAAATCTATTTTTTCATGATTCGTAAACATTTTCAATTATTTTTGATCTAAAATCCCATGACTACTAACGATGCGCTCAAGTTCTCTAATCAATCCATCAGCACAGCTCTGAGCAATAACCACCCCGGGCGCATGAGGTCATTGCTTCGGCCGGGGCGCCGGGGGCAGCGCCGTGCTTCAACGCGGATGGCTTGGAGGCCTGAGGGCGCCGCGACGCCGATGGCAGGTGGGGGAGGAGGGCAGGTGGGGGAGAGGGGCAGGGGGGGGGGGGAGGGAGGTGGAGGGGGGGGGGGGGGGGGGGAATGCAGATGGGAAGGCGGGCTGGTGTGGAGGAGGGCAGGTGAGGAGGAGGGGGTGAGGGAGGAGGGGGCGGGGGAGGAGGGCAGTTGGGGGAGGGAGGGAGGAGGGCTGGTGGGGAGGAGGGAAGGTGTGGAAAGAAGAGGGAGGGGTAAGGGGAGGAGGGGGTTGGGGAAAGGAAGGAGGGGGTGTGGTGGGGCGGCGCCGGTGCGCGCTCGCCGCAAAGGGACCGCCTGGCGGCGCATTAGCGCTCGCGCGTGAGATTTATGCGGGGGCCGCGCGGGTGATGATATCAATATGGAACCGCGGCCGGGGCGGAGGCGGCGGGGGTGGACCTCTGATTTACGGCGGCGCTCCGAGGGTGGGGGCGGCGCCCGGCGGGGCGGCGGCCGTTGTCGCGGGGTGGTGGTGGTGGCCCGCGGGCGCGCCAAGGCGGTAGCACTGCCCGCCGTCGCCCGATGAAAGGGGGACGCGCGGGATCGCAAAGCATTTTTCTCCAGGTATCAGGCAGGCTACATCTGGGGCGGAGGATGTAGATAGTGTGAGGACAGGCGCGCGCTCACACGGCGTGTTCATTGTACTGTTATCCTGTCGGCGACAGAGTCGGCGTATATTTACGTGGCAACCTTAGACCTGGGGGTCTTGCCGAGTTTACTGGCTTAGCTACACTTATACTATACACGAATGGAACAATGTAATTTCGATCAACTAAACATTTTGTCGATAAGGTGATTGTATATTCGTATGTTTATGAGCAGCACACACTGTTCGAGAGGGTATTTTCAAAAAATTAACTGACATCATTTTCAAGCAGCCTTAAATTAATATTACGCCTTTGAGTTCAACATTATCCACTGGAGAAGTGGATCAGGGCATCAGCTGATGTCACTGCGGTTGTACTGATCGGGAGGTCCTGGAGTAGAGTCCCGACGGAAGCAGGACTTTCGACAGTAGCCAGGGCGAGTTCTGTCCCTGTCTTGAGACGAATTCTAGCTGCCGGCTACACTGATCGGTAGATTTCCGTTGTTTCTCCGATCAATACCAGGCGAATGCCCGAGCAGTACCCTAACAAACGGGCGGCGGACCGCGCGGAATCTTTCCTTCCTCCTCCTTGATGTATCCTCAGCCCTTACACTTACATGAATTACATAGCCCCACTTGTCGGGAGACCAGTCGGAAGCTTAGGTCTTGTCCGGGCTGGAGTGGTCTCCCTTTGGTGGGAGATACCTGGTAGGGATAATCCGGAAATAGACCGACAGTAGCTCGCTCTATTGGCCGCGACCGATAGTATTGTTTAGCGACCGATAGTAGATCGGCGCAGAATCTCACCATCCAGCGGAAGATGACCACCACAATCTCTTGCGTAAAAAATATGAATTACACTGTCGGGACTAATGATCTTAGCAGTTGACGCGCCAGGAATCACTAGTAATCAATCATTTAATGTTATCTTACAGTAATACATTCTTTATCTTCTAATACTTGTACCATATTAATTTAAAAGTGGTGGAAGTTAAAATAATACGTACTCATTGTATTTTTATATGATTTAGTATATAATTGTGAGTCTCGGCGAATGGAAAGAATATAGAAGTTTTAGTGTGCATGATGTCATTTCAAATACTCTTGACTCTCTTTATTCCGGATGCGTGCTAGTCCGACCCATCCTGAAACACGGCAATCTGCGTAGGAGAGAGTAGTTACAAACACCACTCTGCAATCACGTGCACCGAGGAAAATTGTGTTTCAGCGTCTGAGTTTCTTAAATTAAATAAATGACACAAAAATATTTTATAGCTTTTCAATGCCAAAAATTAAACCTTTATTAATTTTTGTAGGAGTATTGTTCTGTATTTTTAACTTTTAAATTTCGTATTTTCGTAGAAGTAACATATTCAAAATCTTGAACTGTTATTGTGTATTTGTAGTATGGTGTTCTATGAGTCATTATGACTCATTATAAAGCGTACGTTCCCGCACATACATTATTACTAGTACTTTATTATGACGCTTTTCGTTGGTTTTATAGTTTTTCCTCATCATCCAGTTATTCCAAGATTTCGCTAATCCGGATCCTGCTACTCCCGATTTCGGGCCGTATTAGCCGGAGTTTACTCTAGTGAGTGGAGTTTACTCTAGTGTCCTTTGTTTAAAAAAAAGTTCAGATTTATAAGACTTTTTTTAAGATACCATATATTGAACATTCAGATCTATTTATGAGTTGAGCAACTTCGTAACATTTCTTTGATCATACATGGTCACTTGTTCAATTTTGAGCAATTTAATTTCTCCGTTTATCTCAAGAACGATATGCAAAGTCAGAAAAAACGGTTAAGCAATGGAAGTGGAGGGAGAAAATACTCGCCACACTGCCTCGTGCATTTCGTCCAACTGAACCAGCGCAGCGGGAATTCCTTGCAACTGCTTTTCCCACCCAGGAACATGGCTTTCCTCTAGTCCGCTGGGATGGATGGAGGGGGCGGTTTCGAACTTTTCTTGCAGAAGATTCTGCTGGAAAATCGGCCACGGGGAACAGGTCTCCAAGCAAAACGCAGTACCTCATTAACGCAAGGCTGTCCCTGCAGCTTGAGCTTTAAGATCGTTCAGATTGATATGGATGTCTTTTCCTCGTTGTGATATAGTCGTTTGTAGCTTATGTGGAAACGTGTTTTACTGAGATGACAGATAATATAATGTAATCGTCAATGGTCTGACGCGAAAATTGATACGACTTATAATTTGATTCTTACATCACCAACAATCAAAATTTGCGTGGTGAAAGAATAGACACAAATAGTGTGTGTGTGTGTGTGTCTCTCTCTCTCTCTCTCTCTCTCTCTCTCTCATATATATATATATATATATATATATATATATATATATATATATATAAATTAATATTAAAACTCTTCTTGGACTAGTTTCTCCATTTTTCTATTTCCTCGTTCCTCTTCTTCTATTCAGTCTAGCATTGCACTGTGCTACAAAAGATGGTACCAACTTAAGTTCCACGTGTTTAATCCATGATTCTTGTCTATGTATCCAATTTCTATAGATTTTAAATTATTGAACTTTTTATTTAATCTATTTCCATTTTTTATATTTACTTTAGCTTCATTTCATAAATTAATTAAATATGATTTCATAATTATCTTCCTTGTAGTGGTTAAATTTTAATCTTACATACATTTTTAAAAACTTTGCGATTGATATCTCTTGGATCCTTACTAATCATTATGGATTACCAGAGCTCTCTATTGTCGACACAAAACGTATCCAAGAATTTTTTTGTTAATCTGCACACATCACATCTTCTTTGTGGCATATAATAATAATAATAATAATAATAATAATAATAATAACAACAACAGCAACAACAACAACAACAACAACAACAACAACAACAGCAGCAATGACGGTTCAGATAGCCGATATCACTAAAGCAGTAGTGTCGTGGCGATCTTAGGCGGAAGAATCGCGGGTTCAAGTCCCATCTCGGGCTTGGGTGCATTTGTCTCTCGGCATGTGTGGTAGTGTAGTGCATATTAGGGCAAGTGTATGTGTAAGGGGTAAGGATAGGAAAAAGAAGAGGAAGGAAAGATCGCGCGCGGTCCGAGGCCCGTTTGTTAGGGTACTGCTGCGGCATTCGCCTGACGTTGATAGAAGTAACCACGGGAAACCACCGATTAAAGCAGCCGGCCGCTAGAATTCTCCCCCAGACAGCGACTGAATTCGATCTAGCAGAAACGTTAGTGTCGAAACACCTGCTGCCGTCGGGACTCGAACCTAGGACCTCCCGGTCAGAGGCACTGCAGTGACATCAGTTAATATACTGAGCCACCGCTCCCGGTCCCTTGTTTAGAAGTGAGAATCGATTTCGAGATATCGACTGTGTTCATGACGGATGGCTCTTGCCATGGCGATTGCGTTAGTTGATCAACTTATTTCGGTACTCGATTTTGAGTTAACGTACTATGATTGGTTCATTTCTTATTTCTGACATAAAGAAAAGCACAGAAGCTTGAAGCTTGCAAGCTATTAAGTTAACATGTTTCATGTTATGCTTATGCGAACGCATTGTGAATGAGTCCGCTTATGATCGTAGTCCTAACTGTCATGCTTATGTTTGCATAGTGAATAGGTCATTAGAGCATAACTGGATGTGCATACCAGTTCTAATGAAGTCTTCCCCGAAAACTAATGAGAGCAAACCTATCACCGGCGGTAGAGACCAAGGGCTGAAACGGGCCGTGGTGGAGGGCAGCGGTGGGAATGGCAGTCGCCGCCGCGCGACTGTGGGAGCCAGAGGAGCCCGCGGCCGGCGCGGCGCGATGCTTATCTGCCGTGGATGCTGCGACGCCCGCCCGCCCGCCCGTCCGCCCGCCGGCCGGCCCACCAGCGGCTGGAGCCGCGCGCCGCCGTCGGCTCTCACAAGAGCGCACGCGGAAACTCACGGCCGCGACGCGACGCCGCGCCGCGCGGCGCGGAGCGCAGTGGGTCCGAAGGGCACGGAAGCGGTGCAAGCACCTGGCAAGCAACTGGGGGGAATGAAAGAGTACTTGTTGTTTCCGGGCGCGTCAATTCATTAGGTCATCCGCCCTGTGAGAGTAATGCGTGCTATGGAGGGTGTAAGTGGCGTGAATGAAAGAGTATTGTTTCCGGGCACGTCAATTAATTAGATCAGTCCCGTAAGTGTAGTGCGTGCTATACCCATGGATGTTGCAAGTGGAGTGAATGAAAGAGTTTTTATTGTTTCTGGGCGCGTCAATTAAGTAGGTCATCCATTCCGTAAGTGTAGTGCATGCTGGAGGTGTGGGTGTTCCTCCCCGTTGAAACGCGCGGCTTGCAATATGTGGCTGGCCGGATTTCCCTCGACGATATCTCTCCCATTGTGGAACATCTCTAGCCTGAGCAAGCTATGCAAGCATCTCACTGATCTCCAGACATTTTGTAGTGTAGTGCAGGTGTGTGTGTGTAGTGGGAGACGAAGACGCAAGGATGTGGAAGGAAATATCGCGTGCGGTCCATATCCCGTTTGTTAGGGTGCCGCTCCGGCATTCGGCTAATGTTGATCAGAGAAACCACTCAAAAGTACAGATGAGAGTCGCGGCCGCTAGATCAGCATTTCCTCCTCCAGAAAGCGGTTGAATTCGACTCCGCGATAAGTAATGTGCATCAACGTAACGCTCGTGTGACGCAGACCTAAGACCACACTTTCCAACAAAGGATTTCAATTTCCCAGTTGCTTTCATTATTTCATGGAAAGAGATGTTTGAATGACACTCGCAGCAGCTTGCTATTGCACAATACATCGCAATTTTGACCTGTTTGTTCGCCTCTTTTATGAAGCTTTCTGAAAAATAATTTATCTTTTGGGTTTATTGCTTTCATGTCATTCTTACGAAAGCTAGAAATGGCTGCAGTCGAACATTGTGTGCTGAAATATCACTTGTTAATTTCCTTATTCTATATTTACAAAAAAGTTATAATGTGTGGAATATTAATGTCAACCATTGTTCCTACGTAGAAAAGCAAGACAGTTTTTAGCAAGTAGTGAATCGCAAGATAAATTTTCTTCATTCTTTCTGAATTGTTCATTCTTTGTGGAGCCAGTAGACGTCGCTGGCTCCACAACTCTGCTGGTTCCATGTTCGCTGTGGTGCCTAATCACTTTTTGCGCAATAAGTCTGTTATTACACATCTTTATTTTAAATATCATTTTAGGACGGTGATTTTACAAACGGTTATTTAAAAGACGAGATAGGGAACGTTCCGCTTTTAAACCACACCTGTATAATGAGAATTCAGCCGGCAATTATCTAGATACCAGATCAGCTTTATTTCTCATTTGTTGTACAGATGCGCGTCTTTGCTATAGAGAGAGATTACTATAAAAATGTACCACTTTGACAGCTAGTGCTTGGCCACTGCTGTCAACATAACTGCTAGTAATGTCCATGCACCCATATTTTCAGTGCGTTCGTTTATAAAGAGCTCAATTGTAAATGGCTTCATAACTAACTCTTGGAATATCATCGCCCTGCACGACGTTCATTTGTTCTCGATCTGTCAAAGTGGTTCCATCTTAAGGCGGTTCCACACATTGGCTAATCGGCGAATAACGAGCAACCACTCGCCGAATCCAGAGTAGTGTGTATGAGTTGCTTGCTATTTTTCGATGACGAACATTCGGTGCTCGCCCTACCCACCACGTGTTGGTCTTTAGGTTACATCAAAGGGAGCGAACATTCGCCAAACACATCAGCTGTTGGGGATTGAGCGAGCTGTAGCTCGCTACTCGGCGAATGCCGAATGCGTGGAGCCGCCTTTATACTTCTGCTTTAATAACTCGGCGCATGAGGACCTTGTCTTCACGATGGAATATGGCACGGCTTTTCGTGTCTTTCTTGCTCGTGCCACTAGATGATCGCGTGATCGCGACCGTATCAAGCAGTGCTGCAGAAAAAGCAACTTCTAGCGTCACGGCCAAGAAAGACGTGAAAAGCGGTGCCATATTCCATCGTGAAGACAAGGCCGTCACGCGTCATGTTATAAAAACCGAAGTGAAGAGTAATTCCTCAGCAGCATTTGGACCAGTGTGCGGTGCAGAGGAGAGAAGACTAGAAGAACACGGTGGAGTGTTGCGGGACGAGGCGCGGTGCGGCGCGGAGGGGCGCGGAGGGGTAACCACAACACCGCTGATCTATTCGAGAGCATTTACCGTGGCTTTGGCCCAGTAGTACATTTCCCACAGCGCCGGCCTACATTGATGTATGAGTGGTTGCGCTGACAGTCACCGCTGGCTTCTGACGTGACTGCGGCGACGGAAACGTGACGCGGCTGGAAGTTCCCTCCTAGCCGGCTTTCTGGCCGTTTTCCTTCTGGTTCCTGCTTTATTATGAAATTATTCTTCGTTTACTTTATTTTCTACTCTTTGCAAAAATATATCGTGTTTCCCGCACATAGTATTATATTTGCTTTTGATGTAAAGTCATAAACATTTGACAAAACTGATTTTATAGTTAAAACTGATATTTTTATGCACACGCGGCTTTTAATGTGTTTTGCATTGTTTCATTGAATCCATGTATGTATGTATTCAGATGTTTAAAAAGCAAACTACCATCAAACCGGGCGTGACTGTGCCACATGAGGTGAGAATATGCCAGACTCCACTTCTTGAGATGTACGCATCTTATTGACAGGTATCGGGACATTGTTGTTTCTAATTTGCATAAATAGCTAGCCTGATGATCCTGAAAAGTCTTTCTTTATAAAAGTGATTCATTTTTGCGCCATGTATCATGCTGTCTGTGCATAATTAGTGAGGGATTGCTTTCTTGAGTATTGTTGACATTGTATTGTTTGCTGGGCTTTCGTGAATGCCGACCGAGTCGAGGTAAGTTAATAAGTCAATAGCAAACACAAGACATAATAGAATGATTTATCTTCCATCACAGAGTGTGTATAAGTATTCCTTGTCATGTTAGTGAAAAATAATAATAAGATATTAAACAAGTATAAGTTCTTCAAACTAATTGATTTCAAAATTGTCCCATTTATCCCTTGCCGTGTTCCACTACCTCCATGACGTAGAGGTCTAGAACTTTCACAACGGAAAACTGTTGGTGCTATAAAATGGCAAGACTCTCTCATACGAGTTACCTTTACTTAGCTTGCGTTACCTTCACGATTTCCTTCAGCTACCATCTATCGACGCCTAAGAAACCAACCATAGAACTAACTACCGTTTACTTGGAGTAAATTTCCAATGAAGAACTCCCTCCAGTTCCGCGAACACCACGCCGAGGCTGCCTTTAGACCCGTTTTGGTTCTGTACCATTACATACAACCGTGACAGCCCGTGAGGTTATCTCGGTGACCATGCCGTTGTTTTCGTTGTAGGAAATCAAAAGATGAATTACTCACATTGACACATATCACGTCGGTGTCACATAGTTAAACGTTAAGGCAAGAGATTGTGGAAGAATTAAGATGTAATAGTAATACACGAAGAACTTTGTTGCCCTTTGCTACAAATACAACTGAAATAATCAACGTCATTCAGGGGATTTAAAGTCATATCCATTGTGTCGTCGTACATGAGCCCAACTTTCCAAAGTTTCGGTCCCTTGAGATAAGCTGATTTTACCATAAGTTCCGTTTATAAAAACGCAATACTAAAGAGGGGGATGAGGGGGTTTAAGAAAGCGTTACACTTCGTTACGTAGGGGAAAGGATATTAGCTAAGTGTTACGTAACGGTGATTTTCATTTTTTAAACCTTTTTGACATTTGCTGAAATAATTCCTTTTATTCAGTCACTAAAACATCAAGATATTATCAAGTCAATAAAAATACAAATAAATTAAAGACATTATGATGTAACTGTTACAATAAGTGGAAATCGTTTTTCATCAATGATTTTGGTTGAATCTGTTATATTACGCAGAAAGTATCATCCACGCTTGTTGTTAGAAATTGTCTCGCCTATGTACCGTATCCTTCGTTCACTCAAGAATTGCCTTCAATCTTTTTATTAGGTGCGGTCAACATCACCAACCAATTTTAAATTAAATTATCATAAATGTTAATATATAACACAAATAAAATTAATAAAAATTGTGTTTACTGTTAAATTTTACATTTTTCTTGTTGTATTAGGAGAATGTTGTCACAAGCGTTACGTAATTATTTAGGGGGTACAAGCTCGTTACATAGAGGACAAGGGGTATTCAAAATACTCCAAATTTGCGTTATGTAATTTATGGATAGCCCCATATCATTTGTAATAGTTATGTAAAATAATTAATTGCTTTAGTTTTCTTTCTTGTAAATTTAATTTGAAGAAATTGTATTTTATAAAAAACAAATACATTTTTATTTCACTTATTCTCAATTTTTTTCTCATTAATTGAAATGTGATTTCCAGGATTCAAACAGGAGCTGAAATTATTTTAATATGCAATTTTTGGGGGGAATTTTGAGTATATCGTTAGAAAATGTCGTATGATCGTTGATAATAATTTGTAGCTTTCATGTTAGGAAATGCATTAAATTATAAACTGCGCATTTTATGAAAATATTAAGAACGTAAAATATTTGAAATAAAATGTATATTTTTAACTTAACCCTTTGTGTCCTGATGGGACTTGTAAGACCCGTGGTCCCGTGTTTTTTCGCTTATTATTAAACAATGGTTTATGATTTTGCATTGTTACTGACGAGATTCTTGAGTACCTTCTTGCAGTCCGAATGTCGCACTAATATCATGACTAAGTCTGCCACTAGATATTAGGATTTTGAGTGGTCAGTGTGCGAGAGAAATTGGCGTTTGTTGTCGTTTCGTTGTTAACTTTATTGCATTGTTTGTAAGTGAAGTAGGAGCTATCTTTCCTGTTATATCTCTTTTTTAGTACATACTTCTTTCGTAATTGGCTCCTAATATTTAAATGATTATCTACATTGATATATATTTGCTACATTCTAATTGGGACTCGTAGAAAGTAGTTCCCGTCAGGAAATAACATGGGTAAAAAATTGTGGTAATGTTTTATTTTGTTTTGTGCCATGTCTTTCTGTTTGGAGTTCAAAAATGATGTTTTTGTTGATAATTTTTTGGGATATTGTGTAATTTTTATAATCTAGATTGAAAATGGATTGAAATACCCTGTCAAAAGATGAAATATTAGTAGAACTTGAATTTCCCTAGCATTCAAACGTCAGCGATGAGAAAGATGACAGTGTGTACGAAAAGGAAGGGGGAGCTTTGACACAAGATGTATTCGATAGAATTTTCAATGCTGAAATACTTAATAGTGGTCAGGGTAATAGAGACACTGTAGAACCACTACCTTCAATCTCGAATCATTCTTCGTTTGAAGTATAAATGAGAAAATGGAAGAAGTTTCTGAAAGTGACGGAAACACCACATTGCTTGGAAAGTATAGAAATTTTGTTACATTCAGTGTAAAAATACATATAATGGCACATATCAGAAATATTATTTTTCTTAGATTCATCAGAATGGATGTTTGCTAACTGTCACACAGAGACTGAAATCTATTCAGAGATATTCACCATTAAATGAACTGAGATCTGCAGCATTGGGATGAATTTCTCAGGAGTCACCTGAAAAGTAAACGTGCTTACAAAGAAGAAAAAAATATTGTGCCGTGACTGAGACACAACCATCTTAGGTATTCATGGGTCTGTGTATCTTCGCAAACACGGACGATGTAAAACGTGGAGTCGAGAAAAAATTGAATCAAGGCTACAAGGCCCAAGGCCCAGGAAACATTTGAAAAAAATTGCACTGTTATTTGATAATAAATTCAACAATATTTTACAAAAATTGTAAAATAACGATGCCGAATTTAATGCTCAGAACACAAAGGGTAAAATGTAATGAAAATACTGCTCATGATGTTTAATCAGTTAATTGTGTCCTATTCGTTACAAAACAGTAAAGAAAACAACTGGAGCTGATTTTGAAACAAATGTTTCCATCGTTTTTTTAAATTGCCACTGTTCACTTAAAATTACGCGAAATATAGTCATATTTTCAAGAAATTGTAAATGACGTATGGGCTTCAAGTTTAGTATCCCTCAAATCATTTTCAGATTCGCAGAGCGTTGAGCGCGGCCGGATTGATTAGGGATTATCTATTTCAGTGAAAATCCTGTGAACGGTTAGGTGCTAGTGCTGACAACAGTTAGACGGACATGTTTCCAATATGTTTTCATTAATTCAGTCCTATCGTTCTATAACAAAAAGTCTTTTATTCTAGAATGAAAGGACAACTCAGAGCTGAATAATTTCGAAAAGAGTAAATATCAACAAACGCGAAAAATGACACACGGCGCAAAACAAAAATGGCCGCCATTTGTAAACCTGATACAATAAAAATAAATTAAAGATGTTTTTGAACAGGTAAAACATAAGGAATTTTATGTACAAAATATGATCTTTTTTCCGAGATGATCGAGTGACCAGTGCTGGACCAATTAAAATGGATTGACCCATCGGTGAATTTGAGAAGTCTCCCCGTGGTACAAAACAAATGCTACATATTAGTGTGCCTTTTAACAGCCAAACAACTTTTTTGCTGATCTCTAGTTTAAGAGTCAAGGGCAAATGTAATATTTTTAATTTGTGATCGATGCCCCAAATTAACTCGAGCTGCTGCATCTTGTTCTTTGGTCCCTAAGATAGGCATATGATCGCGCTGACTTCGAAAACCTCATGGCAATTGCTTGTTTTCAGACATCGGGACCCAAAGAATGAAAATCTCGACGCACAGTCTAACTAAAGTTTACGTTCGTATATTATGTACAAAAATTTCATTTAACCTAAGAGAAATCTACATCGAAAAGTTAACCAAACAATTAAAGAATGATATTTTTGGCCTTTCTTCTACAATGAGTTGTATATTTAATCCTTTATTGCTTAGTGTAACTCAGCTGTAACATAATGTTTTTCAGGTCATAAACACATTCTAACGATTTTATTCATGAACTATTTTATAAATCACATGATGTACATCATGCGTTTATGTTGCTCCATGCATTGTTAGGCGGTAAACGCAGTAAGATAACGAGATGAAGTGATAGTAACCTAGTGGCGTCTTGAATCCGAACTTCCTGGTTTGCACACACTGTTCCGTATATCAAAAACTAAACGTTTTTAGGAAAATAATCAAACTAAAATACGAATGATAAGTAGTTTATTTACTTGCTTGACACTTATTTTATCACATAAACGATTTGAAAAATAAGTAAATTTTTTTAAATCGTGAAATATAGTACTTTTTGTTGGAGGAGAATACAATGGCACAATTAATTTTTGTATTTTTCTCAAGCAATAGTTACTTCTGATTTTTCACCTTATTTAAAATAAATAAGTGTAATGAAAAATAATTATTGCAAGTAAAAATAAAAAAAATCATGCAATAATGGGTTAATGCTTGCTTCCTCCTTCCTGAGGACGTGAATTCAGTTCGGTCTGTTCGCAGAGCCATCCGTGGCCGTCCCTCGCGCGCCGTCCGGGAGACCCTGCTGCGCTGTAGGTCGAGGGAGTGAGCGATCCCTCGGCGGCCGCAAAGGCTGCCGCCGCCGCCCCCGCCACCTCGGACGCCTCCGCCCCCGCTCGCGCCCCGCGTGTCTCCGGAAATCTGATCACGACTCCTTTCTGCCCTAACAGGGCTCATTTGCTTTCCTCCCAAGTCATCTCTTCCCCTTTCCGCGGCATTATCGCGAGCCGGCCCTACACAAAAGCGATTTTACGTTGGATCCAAGCGTGCGATAAATACGTTGGGAAATTTGTGTCTTGGAAGAACAGTGTACGTCTTCATTTCGGCCCTCTATTTCACGGTAATTGTCTCTCCGTAGAGGTGACGAAGCGGATTACACCAGCAACGCACGCTCCTGTTCGCTAATTCCGCGCTCGAGCGTGTGTCACAGTCTCAGGAGCGTTTTCGACCTTCACGCACGGAAAAGGGAGGGAACATTTCTTTCTAATAGTTCTTTCTAATGGAGTCATGTTTGTAACTGTGGAACGACCTAACAATAATTTAATTATTAAAAGATGTAAACAATATTCATTTAATATATTTTGGTGAAATGAAGGACACAATTGTATTTCGTAGTTTACTCACAAAATGCAAGATTTGTCAATGAAAATTATCTCCAAAAGTTTATGAGCAGAAACTGATTATATTTTAATTCAATACTGAAATGCTTTACAAAAAAATCGTGATAGAATGAAAACTAAAATAACATTTGAAAGTTTTATGCATCAATGCTGAAAACACGAAAGCATTTTACACATCCGACCCAAGACCTTTTTATCTTTGAATTCGTTTCCTGTGACCATTGGGAAGGCACGAGTATGCTGGCTACTGTGCTAAGTTGGCACTCTATTACTTTGCGTTGAACGTCACGAACATTGCCAGTCAAGTCATGCATAAATGCTACGCACGTTGCCACCATGTTTGTGCTGTGTGAGAAACAACTGTAGGAGAAAAACATCCAGTCTGATCGTTAGATTGATAGGTTAATACTCGTTGCATGTGATTGACTTGATTGTGAATGAATGTTAAAGCAACTCTAAAAATAGACTCTTGGATGCAGTAATTTCATTCAAATTGTCTCAATCCATGTCTGTGAGCTACTCATCATACAACTGGTTTAAGCATTTTTGTTGATTCATTCATTAAAACTGCTATCGTAAGTCTTTATAGTAAGCGCATTAGATACACAATATTCAACATTATTGAACCTCGTGATCAACAATGAATAATGCAAGCTCCTATTTTTGTCGTGAATTGATTTCGCTCTAATTTTCAATATACTTAAAAGAATTTTGCTGTATTTACGCTCTTGCAATGAAAATAGTTTTTTGCTATTAATACTGTCAATAACAGACTACTTTTAAAGGAATAGTTCTCAACGTACTTTTCAAGACTATTATGTATTAACGCCGACGACAAAACATACAAAATTTGCTAACCAATATATTTTCGTAGCTTTTTCCTTAAACAACTGTTAGCATCTTGGTACACCTCATCAGCCCTTGGTACATGTCTAATGTAGCATTCCATCGAGACCTCAATAAACAATTCAAGAGAAGATACAAGAAATTAGCCTAAAATACAATAAGCGCCTGGAAACCATCCAAACCATCTAGCCCTAAACCTTTTAGACAATAGCCAAGAAATATCTCGCCTCAATAGAACCTCCCCTTTTGCAACTTCCTTACCGCTTTAGTATTTGACATACACAACACAAAAATAACTCTCCGTTTTGGGTTATTATTATTCTAATATTTGTTTCACTTTTCTGTTATAGTCCTTGTGTATTGATCCTGGAAAGTACCAATGGGGGACTTTTCTGCAAGTTATTGTTTCTTTGATCATTGTATTTTATTTTGATATTGTATAAGCAATTAATTATCATATTTACTTATTATTTCGGAATGAAATAGATTGTAAATTTTCATTGTGTAAATAAAAAAACTGTTGGCAAATTCTTGCCAGAAAAAATTTGACAACAATAAATGTTTCATTTAAATGTTGATTTTCAAATACGTCACAATTCATCGATTTAAAAACAAAGTTATTCAGAAAGTTAAAGAAAAATATATAATTTCTCTCCTTTAACATTGCTTAACATTTGGAGGAGATAATGCCTTTGCTTCGCGATATTTATCAATTGTTGATGGATGATGTTTTCAAATGTGATGGGATGGAATGGATTAAAAGAGATTAAATATCAAGAGCCGTGGGAACAGTTGGTTGCTAGGGAGGGCATGTTTTTAGAGGTTTTGCATTTCAGTTCGAAAGTCTGATATTGATGTTTGGTGCAAGCGGTAAGTACTGGGATAGGGGTGAATGTGTTGGGAGTGCAAGGTTGGTATGTGATGCTGTTGGAAAACTTGATGAGGATATATTAATTTCTCTTGGAATCTCTCAGGTAGTTTTTAATGTGCGAGAGAAGGCATGGAGATTGTGTGGCTGACGAGAAGGGATGTGTGGATATTAAAGGATGTGGGGATAGTTAAGATCTATGGTGGGAACAGTCACGCGCGGTTATTCTGTGACTTGCTTTCAGATTTCTGGAAGCACAGTTCTATTTCGTACGTCTTTTGATAACGGGCACTGCGACCTATGTTGTTCTGTGAATCTTACGCAGTAAAATTGGCGCCGAAAACAATTATTGTTTGTTAGAGTGCCCGAAGGTCACTCAACACTTGAGGCATTGCAGAGGTCGGGTCGGCGCTTCCTGTCTTCTACTTTCATTATGCAAGTGTAAGAATAATTGAAGTTACGATAACTCTCTGCTTTAGTCTGTGTTGTCTAATAGAACTGTCAAAAGAAAAGTCGGTGATCGTCATTTGTGTAATTATTCTGTTCACATTCTTTTCTGGATAACTATGAGAATTCAATTCTTTCAGAATAGCTGCTTCCGAAACAGTTGGCGGGATGTTTCTAACAATTACCAACAGATTATCGTAAATGTAAGCATGGTGTTTCACGGAATTTTCCTTGTTAAACAAATCAGATAAATTATATCGTCGTAGTTCAGAATTAAAACATCACTGATAGTAAAACGTCGCCCTAAAACCATCAATGTCAAACCATCAATACTTTGATGTTTTTAAACTTCTTTTTCTTCAGAAACTAAGAATAAATACATTTTAGCATGAAAATACTCCTCGGAAGGTCCTAGCTAAGTTAGTAATACATATCGGAAACACACTCTTCTTTCACAAGTACGTAGTAAACCGCTCGTATATTGCTTAAGTAAATCTTTCATAGCACGAGAAAGTCTAAACATAAAAATGCATCAAATGAGATTTGATTTGAAACTGCTTTTGGTTTTGAATTAAGTACAATGCACAGCATTATTTAGTTCTTCACAATGGTTTCAGAGGGTCTGAAAGCTTCGAATCAAATTAAAGTCTAAATAAAATTAATACCATTCAATAATAATAATAATAATAATAATAATAATAATAATAATAATAATAATAATGGTATTAATAATAAACTAAAATTTATGCATATTTTAGTCAAAATTGTTTAATTGTTAAATTGTAGCTACAAGCAAGGAATCCTGTCTGGAAACGCGTTCTTGAAGGCCTATGCAAGACTATGCGCCTATGCAACCCTGAGTCAGCTGAGTCGGACTGTCGAGTCGGTCGACCACCGCATCGCGCACTGCGGACGGCGACTCGGCAGCCGTGGGACGAGAGTCCGCGGATCGTCACCTGTCCACGGTAAATCAATGTCGTTCCCACTGATGCTGCTGCGATTGCGTGGCAATATCGCCTGCTGAAGGATTCATGAAGCTGGGACTTCCTGCGCGAGTGTGGGCCGTGTCTCCCGTTTCCCGATCCAACGGGCGGGGGCGGGGCGGAGGGTGGGAGAGCGGGGCGGCAGCGCCGGGGCGGGGTGAATGCATAGAACCCGTCAAGGCAGCGCATTGTGTCATTGGGTGATGGTATTCCCAGAGGACGGTACTCCGTCGAGTCTGGCAGAACGAATACTACACCAATTTAAAACGACGCTCCAGCACATATTTAGCTTCGAGACTGGATTTGCTGATGGTATCACCGGGCGAGCCGGACGGCGGACGGGCTGCGTGTAATGGGAGGTTTGTGTTTGGGGGAAGACTTGTTGGTGAAAGAGTACACATTCAAACATCAATATGTCAATCAACTCGTGCAAAATGTAGTCGACAGAGGATGGAAAATAGATTTCCACGTTAATGATTTCGGTACAAACGTAAAATTTATAAATTTATAAATAAATTATCCAAAAGTTACATTCTTGACCTTCAATAAATCTTTTCTTTTCTAATCCTTCAGGAACACTGGATGATTACGTGTCAAGTATTTTCTTGTGTGCTAAAAAAGGTAGTACGTAGAAGTACTTAAATTAGGATGGGAATTTATTGACTAAGCTCAAAGCAAAATCATTCTATATGACAAACTTAATTTTTTATTCATTTCTAATTTTAATATTTCTTATTTATGTTATAAAGAAATAAATCAGCTTGTTTTACAAATATGTTGTTTCTTCTGTAATGCTTGAGTTCTACAGACGTATCCACTGGTATATTGGTATATTTGGTAATATCTAATTCAGCCCAACTATGATTTTCTTACGCTAGCATCTAATTTTGACACACATATCCGCCTTTTTTAAAATATAAAACATAAAATATAAAACATAAATTTCATAGAAGACGGAGTAAAATTATTACTTCAAATACATCATGATCAACACGTAGAATGGACGTTTCAGATCACGATATGTATGTGTATTGTCAGGTTTCGGTTGCGGAGGTCCGGCCGCAATTTGGCCACCCGAAGCTCGTCTTTCACAAGACGACGGTCGCTTCGCTGGTCTGCAAAAGAGATACGATGCTGAGATGTGGATACTCCAGAGCAGAGCACTAGGTAACGGCAGAGGCATGCGTGGGAATTTTATTTCCCCAGTTGTTCTTTCCCTATATTGCCCGCCAGCAAGCTCTCCCGCCCTTACATGCCTTTTCATTCGCGTTCCCACACTCACCCACATTCCCTCACTCCCAGTTTGTGTACACGCTCTAAGCCCCACCTTTACACCAGAGTCCGCCTCGCTTTCCCTTTCGCTCTCGCCCCCGTATTACCAGCAGTTGCCACACCTGTCGACCTTACGCTCGTCTCCAAAATGCTTCCATCTCGTATGCCCCCCGGGCCCACGCTCCTCACCTTCACTTCCTCTCTTCTCAACTCCCTTTCTCCCGCTATACATCGGTTCAAACCACCTTTGCCCCATGCCGAGCCGCCTCGCGCCCGGCACGTCTGCTCGCCTCACCGGCCTCTCGACCGCCCGTTCCGCACCTTCCCCCATTACATCGCATGTCGTCTCCGCCCGCCTTGCCCTCACCTCCACCCGTCGCCCCCATGCCCCCTCATCTGGCGCTGATAGCTGCCTCAGATGTACGCAAAACACACAGGATTCCAACACCTTCAGACTCCTCGCGGTCGTTATTTATCGGCCGGACGGAGAGCGCACGCGAGGAACTGTACGATGGGGGAGTGGCTTTATTTTTGTTGTTATTAAGTATAAAGTTAGGCGAGATATAAAGGGTTTTCTTTTTCTTTTAATGTATCGGCCCGCTATTAATAAATAACGTCGGCGGCGTGAGCATAGGGCTCGCGAGTATCGGGCCGCCTTTATCTCTTTCCTCGTTATGCCCGCACATACCCGCGTTTTCTATCTCTCTCCACACCGGTTTAGAAGTTCCGCTCGCCGTATCTGAGGTTCCCGATTATAAAATATAGCATTCGCCGGTTCCGTGTCACGATTAGTTCACTCCTTCTCTCTCCCACTCGCGGGCTTGTACAAACACAACAAATTACTGCAGCCGGCCGCTTGAAGATATATAGAAAGCGTGGCGCGCTACACTGAAAAGTAAGGTAGTTTTATATGAGCACACGAGAAATAAACACATTACCGGACTGAGTTGGTGGCTGTGGCGCGGCGTTCGTAGGTGGTTTACGGTGAGGACTGGCTATGTATCCGTTAATGTAGCTTGCATATGAGTGTTGTTTTGCATAAGGCCTCCGCAGTCTTCGATTTCTCAATATCTCACAAAGTCGCATATGGAGAAAATAGAGGTTACTGTAAATTATGAATAATGATTAATGGCGAATGATGTAAAAATTGTAAAATGTGTGAAGATTGTCCTAATCCTGTAAAAATTCCGAGACCCCAAAAAGTTTTTTTCTTCATCAGAAACCTCAGACAAAAATATGTGAAAATACACATGTAGAGAATAAAAGAAAATGAATCTAGGTTTTTCCTAGCTGGAAACGTAATATCTACGTAAACAATATTCAGAATCACATTCTTTTTCATGTGACGTTTTTGTTTGTTTGTTGTAGGTGAAGTGTTTTGCATCTTCAAACAGTATCATTCTCATGTCTCCGCTTTGAGTATTTTGGATACGAGTTCTGATCAAAAAAGTATCGATTAAGACTTCATTAACAGAATGCAACCTATTTTCTTCAAACTATCCACATTGTGCAGTAAGAACTTAAGTTTATGCAAGAATAACAATAACTATTCTATACGATTTACACAAAATAGAGGTTGGAGATACTTTAATACTTCAAAGAAAGACAAATGCAAAACCTCCAAATTCACGCAAAGATATACGACATATATAACACACAATTCTGCATCATCGATTTACTGCTGTTAAAAACTACCTAGAAATGTGCGGTAAAGATTGTACAAATTTTTAATTGTAATTGATTGTTACAAAAAATGTTGCTGATATTTTAAGAATAATTTTATATCCGCGGAGTTTTGGTCGTGGTAACCCATGTCAAGAAGTGCTCGTATTCATTCATTTACCCATTTAAATTAAAATACATTGGTAAAAAAAGCCTGTGATATCAGGTTTTTAGATCTTTGAAAGCCGTGTTACAATGTCACTCAACTGTTCTTTCGGAAACATGTAAAAAGAAGATAAATTATATTCCTTTTAGTATTAATTCATTAAATTGTAATTATCGTTAATTATCAACAAAAATATTAATATACAAAGAACCACCTAGTAGAATTGAAAATTAAATAAAATTATCTACACACTTTGCAGTAATGGAAAATATTTAATCTTGAGACAATTATAAAGATACGATATAGTGACTTCACGTTGAATTCTTGAACTTGTATCAAACAAATCGAAATAATAGAAAAACACACTTCTTTTGATTTAACATTTTCAAAGAAATGACATTTTCGAGAACATTCATTGACATTTCAATGCAATATGAATGTATTTTTTAGGCATAGTAATCTCCAATATTGTGTCCAAGTTCCTTCTTGACAAAAATTCTTCATTTGGTCACGGTGATTTAACAATTTTTCAGTCATGAACTGTGTGACTCAGACGCAAATCTATCAAAATATGCACCAAAGCCGAGCAGTGTGCCTTGCCAGTTCCACGAAACCAGTCATGATCCTGCACTCACGACGCTGCCCGCCCCCTCACTGCCGCCGCCGCCATGCACAAACGGACACACAACCCGCGCTCCGAGAATCGTCCGCAAAAATCCGGCAATTTGCATCAAAATACCTCCGGACGCCCTCTTCAGAAGATTCCGAGAACGAAACCTTTGTTGTTTCCGAAGAACAGAGTCCCAGATTTCGGATGAAGGCGAATCGCCACTACGTGCCTTCGCGAGACTATTTAAATAAAGCTGACACACTATTCAATGTGGAGAAGGACCGCGGTCGCGTTTATGTAAACTCCGCGGCCGGCGCTTGCGGCGCGGAGTGCGGAGGCGGAGGAGAATGGGCGAGCAGCCTGCGTGAGGAGCGGCGCTAGAAAGCCGACACAGTGAAAGTATTATCCCCGTCGGGACAATCCACGGCTTCCTGGCGGGAAAAGGCCGGGGAGGGCCCGGACACGTACCCGCTCCCAAACCGCTCCGCTCACCGAAAAAGAAAGTTTTCACGGTTTTTTGAAGAAAACCTACCGTTTCCTCGGCTTCTGAGGTTCCTGTGGTTCTTAGTGAGAAACGTTTACCGTTTACGTGCCGAAAATTTAAGATATTAATGTCGAACGTTTTCAGCAGCCTATTTACGTGATGTACACTTTGTTTGTGCAAGAAGTTTCTGAGAGAAAATATTTACGGCAAAAAATTGCATGTTTTCCGGCCCGTTTTGACAAAGTTTTCACTGCTAGGTGGTTAGGCATAAAAATGTGGGTCTCTCAAACATGCGCCGTGGCACAAGAAATATTTAAAGCAGTACCGACTAGATTTGCCTTTTCTATGTTTCAGTTCTCATATTGCAGATCTTGAAAAATAGCAGGGGTTCCCAAAGAATTTCAGAAGGAATTTCAGGTGTCAGCTTCATTTCGAACCGCATAATAGTGATGAAACAATAAAACTATTTTTTCATAAATTAACATAACATAAAATAATGTATAATATTATGATAAGCCAAGTACTCCGGGTTTCATTTGAAAGGAAAAATCAGCATCAAGCGTTAGTAATAATGGGATTGTATGTAGGCTCGGGAATCAAAGAATATACGTTGTTAGGGCAACCAATAAACAAAGTGTTGTATTCCATGCTTGGTGTCATACGCTGTTTATTTGGAGAAACACGGTCCCGAAGACATTACATGTGAAAGGTGTGGGGAGGGCACTGAATAAATATCCCTCTCTCACAATTCCCACTCTCTAGAAAGCTATTGAACTGAACACATCAACAGCAATAGGTATGGTACGAATATTTTTCCAGCATAGACTGGGTATTAGTGAGATGAGTAACTTGTGATTACTACTCGCGCAACTTTCCTTGAACGATAGATTGAAGAAATGCGGGCGGAGTGGGGGTATTAGTTACAAAGTCGGCCACTAGAGTATTTACAGTAATACCAACCTCTGGAAAATCAAAGTCAAACCTGCTACGTGTGCGGCCAGGTCATCGCCCTGGGTAGGCAACAGCAGGGACACTAGATAGGAGTTTTAGGTGCCTCCCTTGAAAGACCTGGACCTACCTCAGCCATTTATTTGGGTAATGATAATAAGGCTGAACAACAGTTATCGACTATGAAAGCAACTAGCTTTTACTGGCTTCTATTTCGCGCCAATGAAGTTTTAATGCTTGGAATGTTGTCATCAGTGCTCGCTGCGAGCTTTTGCCTTCAACTGTTTATTGCTCAAGGGAGGAGGAAGCAAGGTCATCGTTCAAGAAAAGTTGCACGAGTAGTAATAAAGTAAAAATAATAAAGAGTAGTAGTTTTGATAGCTTGGCAGTGTGCACAGTAAGAAGTCGAAGTAATTATTCGCATTGAATTAAAATGGTAATTTTTGTTATTGTATACTCATTTATTTACATTTTACTTTACAAATTCTACTATTTTAGTATGCGCACATATTTCCTTCCTTCAGCATATTTTTTCATCTCGATTACCAGTTCGTAGACTGTTGTTCGTCTTGTGCTCTTTTTGTATTTTCGCATATTTGTATGTTCGCTTTTTGTTCTTTGTACACTCACATATTAGTACTGACATTTTCGTAGTTTTCTCAAAATTTGTGAACTACCGTAATCGTTATGTAAAACTGAATGGACAATTAGCATACCTCATTGTAAATAGATCATTGCCTAAAGTGGCCAATTTTTAATTTGTTCTCATTCTTATTAATATATTTTGAACCCATATCTTGCTCCAGTACTGACACTTAGAAATTGCACATTTTCGGTCAGATACTCCACTCGGCAATGGTAAATCAATATCCCACCCCCTAAACGCGACTGAAAACAGAAAAGTACAAACAAGACCCATATCATGTTACATTAGTGCTATTACGATATTAATAAGATATTTTCAGATTATTAAAAAATAAAGTAAGAGGGAAACAAATATTTTATCCTCGTTCTATTTCTCACTACTAGAAGGAAAAGTCTTCACATTCTGTAAGTTTGAAGTCTGTGAGCAGCCTTCTATTCTTATTTTAAAACGTTTGTGCACAAAGTCGCCAGTACTGATTCAATTACCCTACTACCTACCATTTTGTTAAAATCTGGTTTGAAAATTTCAAGTTAGATGATGTACTATGGACCCATGTTTCCGGCTACTGCACGGAAATCTATGTATGGGCTTTCCCACCGCTCCTGCGATGATGCGACCGGGCGGCAGACATAGCAGGACGACTGAACATTGTTATTCGAACTACATAATATACTCGAATATTAAAACTCTAAAGAAAATTATTTTGATGTCCCTCCTAATCGGCTCCCAGTGAACGGTTTTAAATAAGTGAGATACAAAAAACGAACAAAATTATGGGTGGAGGTAACTTATTTGAACAGATTACAGCTTTGGTTATTAATTAATTAATTAATTTGCGTTGTTTGAATTGCGCGGCTAAAATGGAAACGGGAAAATGGCGTCAGGCGCAACTTGGCAAATTTGCGGGAAATCGGGAGAAGTCGGTGCTTAGAAAAAGAACATCGTGTGCTGTGGTCCTTAAATCGAATGTTTGTGACTATCAGTTGTAAGTATTCAATATATTTTATTATATTTTGTTTTTTTGGGGGGGGAGGGCGTAGCTATGATTAATAGATGACATGTTACTCTCAATTATATCACTTAGGTATCTGACACATTTCCCTTTACATAAAAAAATGTCGGCGATGACATTAAAAAACTTCACTCATTACATTAAGGTAAGATTGAAAGCAGGATTTGCTATTATAGGCCAAAACAAAATCTATGTAGGTTTGTAATGATCTTGGTAAATATAAAACATGTATATTCATGGATATGCAGAATTTTCTATCGTAACATTTCTACAGCTCTTTCTTATTTAAGATGTAATAGCACGGGTTCTGCCAGTTTCATGCAATAGTCGCAACAAAACGACGTCCGCCTGGTGGTGGAGCAATGGAGAAATGGGTAAATTGTTCCCTTCCTGTCATTCCGCTTACGATAAGTGCGGATTGTACTTTATAGACATAAGAGGTTTCTAACTTATTGTTCTCAACACGTGTGTCGTTTTCTACTGAGTTGTATCATTCATTTATTTTTACTTTCTCGCATACTGCTCAGGCAGTGTAAAGAAAATACGCAATACTGCGGGAAAAAAACTGCGTGTTTTTGCGAAGAATAAAGCGAGATATTTACGAATAAACAAAACATGTATTGGACATTGCATTGGTATGTTGAAGGATACTTCCATAACTACAGTAACTAATCGACTAAATCACACGCGGACCTTCCATGCTCGTTGCCAACGGCTTGGGCTTCACTCCGAAAAGTAGCGGGGCAGGTAACGCGCGGAGCCCTCCGGGGGCGGGGGGGAGATGGCTGCTATTACCGCGATTACGCTGTCAGCGCGTCGCGGCTAATGGCGCGCGGATGCATTAGCGCACGCGTGTGTCCGGCGTGCCACCGGCGCGGCGCGACAACCGGCACGCGACGCCGCACGCGCGCGCGCAAACCTACACAGATCGCCCTTCGGGATTGCGAGCGCTGGGACCCCGCCGAGGACGTGCAGCAGCAGACACGCGCACGCCCTTAGCCAGAGGCTCCTTCTGCAGTGATTCCCCGATTGTTGTACTGACTTGTGTCGGATTTTCTTCGAATAAATAGGTGTGGTAATTACTTCATCCAATGATTGATTGATTAGTGTTTTCCAGCGTGTTAATAGCTATGGTCATTACTCGCATAAGTGTACTGATTGCTTTTATCGCGGGAGGTAACGATCTTCCCTATCTGGAAAGAGAGAACGGGTGCCGACCTGCACGTCGGCTTGCGGGTTTCCCCGGCCAGGTATCTCCCGCCAGCGGGGCTCTGCCCGAATTGGAACAAGATATAAGCTCCCGTCTGGTATAAAAAGGAAATAAGTAACACGTTCTTATGAGCTAGTACTAACGGAAATTCAAAAACATGAGAAAAAATATGAAACTTTACCCAAAATTGAAGGCTGACAAGCGGGACAAACCTGCCCTCCTGTTCTCACCAGGCTATGCCACTGAATCATGCAGTTATTACATTCCTATTCTATTAGAATGCCAGGAGTCATTCTCAAAACAATTTGAAAGATAATTCTTGAAGCCAACTGTTCATTTTCCGTTTTTCACCGATTAACTTCAGGCAGATGACATAGATATGCCTCAAACACGGGACATAATACACCCACCATGATTTGTTTCTTTTATTATCATCCCCACCTAAGGAAGCTGTCGATCAGTTAGTCACTTAAATCGAATATCCCTGCAATCTGAAATGTGACAGAGTCATGATTACTGGAATAACTCTCTATACCCCCCTTGAAAACTGTATTTAAGGAAAATATTTGTAAATAAATTGAATGCTGTCTAAAGTTCGACGGCCCTTACCCGTAGCACGTCTACTTTGTTGCCACCTCGCATCACAAAGTCGTACAAAACAACATAAGCGTGATCGTAACTTGGCTTTTATGTTTCGGCCATTTGCCGATGCTCCATTCACTCACATGCCAGGTATTCCGTACTTCTTGGCTAACGACCTCGGTGGCTCGGAACAAGATGTGTCAGGGACTAAACGGAAAGAAGATGCAGTTGTGTTCAGAGTTTTGCAGTTTCATCTCTCAGTTTTCCGTTAACTCGCAAAACTCGTAAATTCAAGAAAATTCTTCAACGTCTGACTTCACTAAATATCATTTCATTAGCGACTTTTTTTTGCACGTACGTATTTTTCCGAGACACTGAGTTAGAAATTTTAAGTTTCTCGTCGATGATTAAATCTCCGTAAAATTATCACATATTGTCAGTTGTGTTCTTCCTTTTACGTACTTCAAGTGCGTAGAATTCTCTTCATTCTTGTAATAGCACAATAGATAAGTACCTTAAAGTAAATGCCATTTGGCAACTGTGCTCAGTGCACTCGTACAAAAACATTTGTGGCAGAGACGTCATTGAATATTTACACCCAGCATTCCAGAAGGCCTGTGCCTTGCATGATTAGTCCATCGCGCATGAGATGCTCGCCTGTTAACGTCGATTGAGCGGACTGCATACGAACACCTTAAATATACATTTACATGTCGCTACTACCGAATAAGATATCAAAGCACAACAATCAAGATACCGCATTCCGAAGGCATATTGATGCCCACCACTTGTCATTTGTAACTACTAAATAAATCTGAGATCCAATGTACAATATTGATTGATACGTACATTTACACTTTAATACATATGGGAGTGATTAAAAGTACAATATAAGCGTGTTATTAGGGAGATGATTTTTATGCTCTAAAAATCTTGAAATATGCTTTTAAAAATACGCATTTATGACCTAAAAATTCTTAAATATGCACTTTAATACACAATTAAGATTAACAAATTTTTCATTTCCTGTATTAATATTTCTTGATAAAATCCAGGAGAAGCATGCTCTGAATGAAAAATTAAATTTTTGTGCAAACATAACTTAACTAGCTTACCTTGCGAGAGAAATAAGTAATTATGCTCTTTAGTGAAGTACATTTGATGTATTGACACATTTTTTAAACCAGAAAGAAAAAAATGAAACAAGAAATATTCTATATTTGCACAAGTTTTTTGTCATCGATAGAAAAGAAAAAAAACTGTGATAAGCTCATTCTAAGCAAAGAACACTCCCAAATAAATTGATTCTATGAAAACATGAAAAGTTTTACAGATAAGTCTGTGTTTTAACGAAATATGAAAAATATACCCTCTTTCTGTAGATGCACGAATGAGCATCTACAGAAAAAATCGGCAAATATGCACCAACAAATTAATCTACGTAGCATCCAATACTTACCAAATGTCAAGAAATTTCACTTAGCTAAGGCCTAGGGAACGGAAAAAATATGCGAAATCATAGAACTCCGCTCTCTACTTTTTACATTCAGTTTGTATTTATATTAAAGTTATCTATTTTTTGAGTTTATCTATTAAATACACTATATTTATTTTCTCGCTCTGTAATAGACGTTTCCTGGCGTTTAGATTACAGGAAATGTACACAGATGTCATTTTCCAAAACTCAAGAAATGGAAGAACTTTGAATAGAATTGCTAAAATAGTTATTGTTATAACAATTGAATTAAACATAGTTCAAGAATAGTTGCTTTCACATCATGTTTTGTATTTTGTTCGTCTCAAGTATTTTAATTGCAGTCGATCAGATTATCATAAAAAATATTAGAGGATTAGAAAGCACAGCACTATATTTATAATATATTCATGGCCGTACTTCCAAATTATTTTAAAAACGTATTTCAGACATTATTCAGTGACATGTGGAATACGAAACCTATGAGGGGACTACGTTTTTGGACCCTTCTTGCTCTGAACACCTACATTTCACTTGCACAAATAAAAAGACGATATTATTTAGTTACAAATGTATAATAAAATGAAAACTTTCCATAAGAAATAATGTGTCCTATTCATGGAAATTATTATTTTGATTGATAATATTCAACCTATAAACATATTTAGAGTTACACACGGAGATTCAAAATTTTGGAGGGGTTAGGCTCTTTCTCAACCCCCCTAAATTTGGATATCTTATTGTCAGGAGCATACCAAATGAAACAGCACGAAAAATTAAGTTGGATGTCTGGCACTACAAAATTCCGTACTTTTACTTTCATTGTTAGTCAAGACGTGGAACTGTGTAAACATGCGTCAGCCGTAAACATACGCCTGGTTTACGCCCAGTGGCTCTAAGCAACTGAGCTTGCCATGCAGAACAGTTACTTAGGCCTCATGTTTTTCTCAGTTTTGATACTTGATACTCCATTGAGGGGATAGTGTATGATGACAATCAATTACCCTTATTGTAGTTTTCAGCTTTGCAGTTGGTTTGAGATCCTACGTCAGTGACTAATTACGAGTTAAAGACTGAATATATGGATATTATGGAATATGAGGTGATTTGCCCTTGACTTTCACGCCACACTCATGTCCTCAAAAACCTCAACACACCCTCGCCTCATCACACTTTCAAGAAAATGTCAATGAGGATTCGAACCCACAATCTTTCGTTCCGGGCAGAACAGTCGCTGCTGGGCCGACTGCGCTCCGTAACTCGACAGTGGGAATGTAGTGAATGCTAAAAATCTTAACACCATCGAAAATGTTCCAGTCCAGAAGGTCCATCATCCACGCCATTTGCATTTCATCCCCACCCAAACTCCCGCAAGAAACCGTCGAGCTACAAGCTACGGTAGAGTTCGAAGCAACGAACGAATTTCACAATTTAAGATATTGCACAGAATACACCTCTGTCCCTAGTACGTCACACATTTTTTTAACTGGTTTTGGCCTTTTAATAAATAAATATTAAAAAAATAAAGCCAGTGAGGAGCCTTTGTAACCCCGCAGCGATAAAGAGCTCTTTGAGAACAGCTGCAAACCTTCCGGTCGTCCTCGGCGAGGTCAGACGCGTCATGGTCGGGGTGGAATGTGCCGGGATGGGGCGGGATGTGCCAGGGAGGGGAGGGTGCGGTGGTGTGGAGCGGTGTGGGGCGGGGCGGGGCGGGGCGGGTTGGGGCGGGGTGTGGAGTTGGGTGGAGTGGAGCGGGGCGGGATCAAATGGAACAGGGTGGGACGTTGTAGTGTGTGGGGGGGGGGGGGCGGAGGGGGAGCGGCGGCGCGGGGGGAGCGGGCGGGGCAGGGCCGCGGCGGGCGAGGCGACGCATTCGCGCGGCGCGGCTGTGTGCACAATTAGCCTTCTGTTTAATTGCGGCCGTGTCGCAAGGCGGCGCGCCGGCCGGTGGGTGGTCCGCTCGCGCGGGGAGGGGAGCGCCGGCCAATCAACACGAAGAAAGTTCGCCGCGATCTGAAAAGCCGACGGACTCTCCCTCCCGCGCCCCCCCTCGCCTCTCACTGAAGGAGCGCCGCCATCCTCCGTTGATGGCGGGCGCGCACTTCGCTGCTCCTTGCTAAGTACACACAGCGTTACAAACCCTTCTTCTTGCAAGAAATAAAAAAAAATCTCGCTATTGCATAAATACCTCACTTTTAATTATTTAAGTTAGAGATACATTATAAAGCCCTAATCTTCTAGAAAATAATCAATATTTTTAATTGTAAATTTCATAAAATTTTACTTTTAAATTTCCAAGAGTAAAAGAATTTAAACTCGGAAAATAAACTAGGGTATTTATTAAACTTTACTGACATTTTGCTTTACATTTAATAAGTGATTAACCGTAAATTACAAAGGCGTTTTCTGTCAAATAACGCAATGTCGAATGCTCTCTCGACCATTTGCCCTTACTGCCCGTTTCTGAAACTGTGTACCGTCAGTGTGTGACTAGCCAGGGAAATACACGTAACCTTGTGCGCGTGCCTATTTCTGAAATACGCCATTTTAACACGCGTCGTTCAATAGACTACGCCTTTGTAGTTACGTCAGTGATATTTCTGATGCTTTATTGGCTAATATTGTAAACAATAAATACAAAATCCTTCTCCTGTAGCATTTAAGTTTTGTTCTGAACATTTGGCAATCACAATGGGACGATGATGATCATAACAAAGATCGCAGGACGACGTACTGCTTCTGGGGACGTTTCTCATAAGCCATGTTTGAACAGAACCAAGCAAGTGGCAGCTGTGGGAGTCATTCATTTAGTTGTTTCTATAAAACCCTTTAAAATGTATTTTGTAACTCCATGTCAAACTTGTTCAATTCTGTTAAATTGTAAAAATGAGTTTTTCATTATTTTTATCCAAAGTAGTCTGCCAGACTACGTCTTTGTAATAATGCTTGGTACAGGACGCGCCTTTGTAATCTAGGGTTAACGTGATATTCATTTGGTTAATCGAGTCTCTCATGAAATGCGAATGATGCCAAATATATTAAGGAAAGGACAAATTACGTAATTGCAGGAGTTAATGTTATTTGCGTTACTGGAAATATATTTTTATACAACTCAAAATTCATTTTAAATTAAATATTGGTAAAATGAGATCGTAGAAGGATAGAATGAAAGTAAATATATTTTTATGCTTCTTCATTCATTATATCTTTGTGTCTCATATTACAACTAAAAACACAAACAGCACCAGTGTTTCAATAGTTAAAGTCCGGGGACGGGTACTTCGTCATCCCTTGACCTGCAACCCACAAGTGTCCCTTTTTTCCTACAGAATTCGCCGCTGGCAGCGCTCCAGCAGCACGGCATCGGTTACCTCACGACGTGACAGCCACCAGCTATGCAACACTTTCAATTGCGCCGGGACGTGTCGGCTTGGCGACAAGCACTACTCGCGACGCGACGCGGAGCTCCGTCGAACCCAAGACACCCAGCTTCCCATCATTACGTAAAGCGTTTTTCCGGTGAGCATGACACTGTGCTTTTTGCCTTCTTCTACCTGGCCGGGAATGGGCGACCGCGCAAGAAAATTTCGAAATCCTACGAAGTTTCGACCGCAAATGATATCGTTTCATAACGTCGTCAAATAAAACATTTTCAGAGCGGAGTGTTTGGCCCTGAATGCGCTTTTTGATGGGGAGGCCCAACCGACGCGAAGGGGGAAAACATAGAACGCTTCCCACGCTTTCCGTGACTAGCGCGTTTTCTTGGGAGGACATAAAACAAAATTTGCCCGCGTGCAGCCGCAGCTTTCTCCCGTAGTGCGCGCGGCTGAAGTGTACAGATGGGTCTGCGTTTACGGAAATTGCTGGTGTTTTATCGTCGGGTTAATGTTTCTCACATCCCATATAAAGCACAGAAGAAGTTAAAAACATTACAAAGGTTTAAAATCGATGCTGATCGTTATCACGAACACGCCTAGTACAATAAATGAAAGGAAGTTAAAATAATTGTTCACAGTACTACGTCAATGAGAGATAATTGCATCAAAGGATAAGTTTGTTCTCAGTTGTAAATGGACTAGCTTATTTGCGAGAAAGAAATGCTAGTATTCACTCTTCCCGAATTCTTCTACTCGTACTATAACAGAAGTGAAATATCAAAGATTTGGAAGATGATAACTTCAACAAAAATAAATTTCCGTAATCAAACTTTATTCTTTAAATAACTCTTAACTGAGTGAAAATTTTCTTTACTATTAGCCACAATCTGGAGGTAATAGCTCATTCATTCAGATAATTATCTTTAGAGAAACAAGTTGAGCAAACCCGTTTTATAAATTACATTCGTAAATTGGTCCATGCACAGACAAGTCGAGCTTCTGAATCTGTCTTTTCTGCAAAACATTTCATTCTTTGTGTAATGGATCGCGACACTTATGCAACCAACTGATGCGTTTCGTGCTCAAAGAACCTGATTTGCCTGTGAATGATTTAGGTTTAAATGTCAATTTATTTAGTTGAGATTGTCTCAATCTCAATCATCTTATCCAGAGACGCAATTTCAATCGAAAAATGTTTTAAAATAAATTTTAATTCTTTGAACTTTTATCTTAATTAGTAAAGCGAATATTTCCTTACCCCTTAAAGAACTAGGTTACTAAAATTATTTCTCTCTGATTTCTGGGGCTGGCAAAATCAAATCATTCCTCGAGATTTCTTACAACCACAAATCTAGCAGAAATTCATATATTCAAATATATTTGTATACGTATGTACACTGATAATTTATTTAATAAGTCTTCTAAATATGAATTATTTACGATAAGATTTGAATCTCCAAAGAAACGGACTTCATTTTCTGCGGCGATTGCAACACCAATAAAAGTCCCAGAGATGGACACTAGACTTTTAAAGTGAAGTATAAAATATAACAAATGTGGAGATAGAAGAGTTTTCGAAAATTATGAAGGAAAATAAATTTTGGATTGGCATCGACCTTTCTCTTAATGTGAGATTCTGTATTGAAGTGAACATTTGTTTAAGGTGCGAAATCTACATGAAGTCCTTGCAAACCGAAGGGAAAATTGAATGATCTTGGCTGTCCGGGTGACGCCGCGTCGAAGGCTGTATTGCCGACGTTTCGACCATCTTTTTCGTGGTCTTCCTCAGGACTGGTCTGGGAATATTGTTAATTTGGATATTTCGTTCAAAATAAAAATCATATTTACATCAAATAAATTAATTGATATTTTTACATTCATTTCTAAATCTTGTGCATTTGTTAAATTAGCTGAAAATAAACAGAAATATAATGAACTAATCATTGAGAGAAAAAGTGGAAAAGATTCCAATTACGCAGATGATATCATTTTGTTGCACGAAAAATCTTCCACCATGTCACATCCCGCTATTCTAACGCTCCCTGGCTCCCGAGAGTTTGCTCACCTCCTCAACGACGCCTGGTACGAGGAATCGGCTGCCGATCCGCGTTGGGCAATTGCGTCACATCCAACGGCGGCGGCCGCCCTTCAAGCCCGCGTTAAATGCCTGCGAGTGTCCCGAGCGCAATAAACGTCAGGCGGCTCCAGGCCGCCACCTTATTATAAATTGAAAAGTTAATAGTGACCAATTACAGCCGTTCGTTAAAGAGAGGCCGGGGACGGCTGGCGACGACGGCGATAAGGCAGATAGCGCGCGCTAACTAGGCGAAGACGAATGCGACCGGCCGGACGCCGCCGCCGCCGCCGCCGCCGTCCCAGCCCAGCCACCGTCCAGACGGGTCTCCGCCGCCGCGCTGATAAGGGCCGCTGCGCCAGGAGACATATTGCGGGCGTGACCGCGCACCGCAAATATTGGCGGCCGGAGCGACGCCATTACCGGCTAATAGCGGGCGCGCGCACGCGTGCCGCCGGCGGTCACGCGCGGGGCGGGGGGCGGCACGGGGGGCGGTGATCGAGGCCGGGGCCGCGGCCGGGGACGCCACGGGGCGGGGAGGCGGGGAGGCGGTGGCCAACAACCACGCGAACTTGACGGAACTGGGAGTAAACGTTTCTCTATGGATTTCGACGCGCTGAATCCGAATATGAGGCCAGAATTGCACCACCCCCTCCAGTGTTTTTTAAATCTAAAAAAATACAGTGTAATTGTAGATTGTAAATTTCACGGTGTCTTTTGGCGCTTTAAAAAACTGGAGGGTGGTGGCACAAGTCTGGCATCAGTTTGGGATTCAGCGCGTCGACATACATAGAAAAACATGTGTCAAGTCTTCGGGTCTGACAACAACCCCCGAAAATAAAAACTACAATGTAAGAATGTTTTTTTAACTATTTAAAAAAGTGGATGGTGTTGGCGCAATTCTGACTTCTGATTCGGATTCAGCGCGTTGAAACACGTAGAGAAACATGTGTCACGTATTTGGGTCTGACAACTTTTTTTGTATGTGTCTGTATAATTATCGAAAAAGGAGAAAGAAAATACAACAAATCGATTGTCATTAAGTGATGGTTCAACAGTATGTGAAGTGACAACTGATGGGCCAAGCTTGCAGCGTTGAGAATGACGGATCGCAGCAGATGTGTTTAGGACAAAGGTCGGAGAACAAAGTGTGCGATCCCGGCTGTTCGAAAGCGAGACGAACGAAATTCCTTGGGCGTCGTGGGCGAGGGCACGACTGGGTGGGGGGCGGGGCAGGGCGGGGAGGGGCGGGGGTGGTCTTTTGCTGGGGGCAACTCTGGAGCCGCGACAGCCCCAGCAATTAGTCAGGTGCCGCGCGGTGCCCGCAACGGCGCCCTGATAGCGACACGAGCGCGGGCTGAACTCGGCTGCCGCGGGTGGGTCGACTTCTTCCTCTAGCGGCTGTTTCCAATGTTTTGCCATTTCTCTTGTCTCACTGATGACCATGAAAGAATTATTGGCGAAATTAAAACTGCCGCTAAGTTGTTGTCGTTCTTAAGAGTCTTACTGAAAGGGTGAGCTTTCGTTTTGAATTCATTCCGCTTCTTATTGCGGTTGATTTTCAGATCTCATTTACATTACCTATATAAATAAAATTGGATTTTCTGATTGTGATTTAAAAATGACTTTCATTGTATAATCTTATTTTTGTTTATTTAGAAAAAATAAAAACAATTGTTATTATTATTTTTGTCAGTTTGTCTGTTTGTCGGTGGTAATCACTGGAACCAGGTAAACCAATTTTTGTGCGATTTTCACTGGAAGGATGTGCTTTGTCGGGGACAACTTACGCTATTATTTCTTAAAATTATTATTTTCTCTTATAGAAAGAGAAACGTTTGTTTGTTAGTTTGATTATTTTCTCATACAATTCTACACTATTATTCCGATCTTAATGAAATTTGTATACGGGACCTTCAGAATAAGAGAAAAGCTACTAAACTGCATGAGATTTCATAATACTACTGCGTCTCCCTTTCTTACCTTTAAAAATAAATTTAAGAATGAACTCTTTCAGGTGTTTTTTTTTCGAACATCCCGAAAACGAAGTAGTTCACAAAAATTAATTAAATAATTTGAAAGCTCATACATTTTTTCTAGGCGCTTTTTGACTCTTTTTGATAACGCAATTACACCTTGAGTTAGTCAAAAGGATCCAAATTGTTATCAAAAGTTTGTTGAGAGACCGCAAAAATTGCAAATGCAGCCAATATAGCAACGATAATAGTATCAAACAAGGGAGATCGGTGCGGGGCGGGGCCAGGTGACGCAAAACGTTGCTGGTCTGGGCAAGGCAAGAAGGAAAAGTGTAAAATCGGGAAAGACGGGGAAGGGACGCGGTAGTTTTTGTACATGTAACTTGCCAAGTAATAGACCAAGTATTCAATAATGAAAAATCTTTCTTATCTGCTTCGTTTAGGATGTCTCCTCTATTGAAGCAATAAAATTCACAAAGTGTTGCGAAAGAAGGAAATTTAAGTTCACCAGAAATGTGTGTTCTCAAACGAGAACGCTGAGCGTTAAGGGGTTAAATAATTTTTATTTAATTAAATTTGAATAAACTATTTACTTTAAATATTTTAGTAATAAGGGTACGATAATTCAAATGCTTTATTAATACATTTTATCCTTCTGCTTCCTCGAATGTTTATTTACGCCATTTCGTTCAGTACTTTCCTCAATGTAAGGTAATAACCGTGTGCAGTCATTAGTGAAATCGTTTAGAAATAGATTACTGTAAAGTATTTCCGAAAGCTACATGCCAATAAAAATAGAGAAATAAAATTAATAAAAACTTTCCAGGCGTACGATTTAGTAGAATACACAAATTAATAGTAAGGAATGAAAGAACAAAGAAAATCCATACAAAGAAAGAAACAAGAAGGCAAAATCAAAAGAAAGAAAATATAAAACAACACAGAAACAAAACTCGAACCAGAGCCTGGCGTTGGGACGCGGCGCTTAGCGAAGCGGCTGTCGTCCAGGGCGAGTGACAGCGTCCCCTTGGGACCGCCCCTGAGCCGGCGGCGCTGGCCAGGGGCGCCCACACAAAACCAAGGGGCCGGCGGCAATTGACCCACGGAAATCCCTCGTTTCAAACAAAACATTTCCTCCTCCGTCAATTCATGTACAGAACTCCTTTTGTCATGCGTCAGAAATAACTTCGAGCGTTAAATTTGGATTAGAGATTGTCACATTTTTTAAAATTTCTTTTGAATGAAAAAAATTGGGGCCCCAATTAAGTCGAGGCCTGCGGCAAGAGGCGTATGTAAATTGGGGACCAGAAGGAAGATAAGAATTAAACCCATATGTAAATTGGGAACCGACTCAGAGAAGGGAATACGTAAATTGAGATCGCCTACCTTATCCCCTTCGAGGTAAAAATGGAAGGTGACACTTTGTTTTCCAAGAACATTTTCATAGCCATTATTTCTTAAACACAGCTCTCTTCCCAATATCCCAGACGTACAACTGGCATATTCCAAAATATGATTTGGTTAAAGTTGACTTCAATTCAATGGAATGATTTATTAATTGAACGTATTCCGTAATTTTGTTGCGCTAGAACTACTTTTCAAAGCTGGCTGTATCACGCCTTTGTCAATTACATAGGAGATGCATACAGTTTTAATGGCTTGCACAGATGTTGAGCGTATTTTATAAAATAAATTCTGCTTATCTTGCTATTTTTATATTCTTCATTTTCCCCAGCTAATGTTCTATTACGCTGAACATGGAATTTGGACACCCTTCTAGTGCTTTCTTTAATTTTGATTTTGATACAGGAGCGAGTCAGGAAGATGTTCAATAAAGCACGCGGAATAGCTGGACTGCAGCGCGGAGGCGGCGGTCCCCTGAACGCATTCATCTGCTCAATGAGTCCCTTTCCTTATCTGAGTGGTATGGTCCCCAATTTACATGTAGAATTAGAAAGTACGTTTCGCGAGAAAAGATGAAGAGATTATTTGGTCCCCAATTTACATGCGGCCCTCCTCCTGGTCGCCCCTGGCGCAGCGCGCCGGGAGCCGGGCGGCCGCCCACGCGCCGGGCGCGCGGGGCGTCGCGGCTGCCGCGCTGGGAGCAGGCGCGTCGCAGATAATCCCCCCACAATGAAGCAATGCCCGCGATACGTATGCTAATGCATGCAAATCGAACGACGCGACGCGACGCGCTCGCACCAGCGCATAGACAGTACGCGGACTCCAGCACCGGGAGGACGTCTTCTTCTCCGTCTAATGTTGGCCATAAGGAGTGGACGTTGTGAATGGACTGCGAGGAGGTTGGAGATCCCGTTCTTCAACCATGTTTTCCCCCGAAGGCGGTTGTAACAGGTCACCAGAGTAGGCTCAGTAAAGGGGAGAAGATGAAGATAACGGGCAAAAGAGATGGAATTTGTCATGAAAAGAACAGAGAAAAAGACAGGAGAACTAAAGTAAATCAATTATCCAACCATCCTTAATTTATTCTCCCAGCAACTTCTAAAAGCTATATGCTAAAAGAAAGGCTCTGACGGCGCCGTTTCGTTGAAAATCCATAAAATCATTGGAAATTTAATATTTTCCCACTGAATGAAAATATTAGTAAAACAGCCCACCAGCAAACTCTTGATTACTCTCTTTTTTTACACAATCTCCAGTTTGGGTCATGGAATTTGATCCCTTATTAAATGAAGATTCTCCTAATTTTCGCCTTCCAAAGATTTGCCTAAGCCTTACCAAATGCTTTACCCACCTCGACTGTAATTTCTGGGAGGGCGGGGAGGGACGGAGCTGCGAGGGGTGGGCGGAGCGGGGATGCGCGATGCAGGGGCGGGGGGGCGGAGCGGGGGGGCGGAGCGGGGCGGAGCGGGGCGGAGCGGGGCGGAGCGGGGCGGAGCGGGGCGTCACGAGGAAAGGCGTGGCGGGGAGAGGGGCGGAGAGTGCGGGGCGCGCCGGCGCGGTGTCGATCTCGAGCGCGGGACGCGTCCATTGCTTGGGCGGCGCCGCTGCGGCTCGCGCGCGCCAGCGGGTAACCCGATGCCGCGTCCACGATCTGCGCCGGAACGCGCTCGCCCGCCGCTTCTCTGGAAGTCTTTATTTGTCCGCGACGTCAGTGACTTGATTACACGACACCAGAAACGTGACCTCCCACAACCAAGGCAGTAAAGTAGCCAAGAAAAGTAGTAAGAGGACGTATTTACTTGTCCGAAGGACGTATATTTTGATAATTTCTGATTTTCTGATGTTTAGCTCCGACTTTAATTTTATTTGGTGATATTTGAGATGCTTTTTATTAAGTATAATTTATGCAAAAAGCTTTTTCCGTTTTGGTTCACATCACCATTATGTTTTGGGCACAATAATAGTGTAGAGTATATGATTTCAAATATGGTAAAAATCACTCAATTTGAACTCTGCAGTGCTGGAGCACGTGTCTATGTCGGTGTCTTTTCCAAGGACTCAAAGATGTAATGAGACAGCATCACTACATTTTGAAAGCTCTAGTAGTACTACAGGTGCACTAAAGGTGCAATTTCATACGCAAGCTAGTAAAACAGAATTATAGTACACATTACTGATTACACACACATCAGTAAAGACGATTCATTCAAGTAATGTAAGTCGTGTTAAAAGTTCAATTTGTAGCCCTAGTGCTAAAAGTGATATCATGCTCCAGAGTTCAGGTTAATCTCTGAATGCAACTAGCAAAATACTTCCACTTGACCGCAATGAGTCTCTAAAGCTGCCTAAAATATAGTATATGAGATACGTAATAAAAGTTATTTTATTTTGCTCGAAGATTGCGACACGAGACTTATTGATCTCGTGTCGCAAAATTTTCTACTCGCAAAATAAAATGTCACTTTTACCACTCGTGTCATAAGTAACTTCTATTTACAAATGTTATCTACGTGCGTTCAAGTTAATTTGAGAACGTAATTGATTTTTGATGATTTTGTTTGATACGCAATACTCGTTCAAAACAAATATCTACGTAAAGTAGTTATCAATTAAACGAGCAAAATATTAAAAATATTCCAAGGTCCCGAATAAGATAGTCAGTTGGGTACATCGCGCAGCATCATGGGATTTCCCGGCGCAGCGCACGCAGTACGTTCCTTGTGTCAGGGTCGCACGACGCGAGAAACTTCAATCTTGTAACGTTCTATTCGTGGGCGCTGCATCAGCTACGCGAAGTTGGCCGGAAAAAATCTTCGACCAAATTCATCGATTTCTCGGAAAATCCCGGATTTTTTCCGGCCAACGTGTAGTGGCCCGAAAATTTGTTTTGCGTCTAATATTTTTTCTGGGGGTGGGCAAACGAAAATGTTTGGTGGGCAAACCTGGGCAAACGACATACAAAGTTTGGTTGAAATCCCAGATTTTTTCCGGCCAGCGTGAAGTTGGCCCGAAAATTTTTTGTCTAACTTTTTTTCTGGGGGTGGGCAAACGAACATTTTTGGTGGGCAAACCTGGGCAAACGATATACCAAGTTTGGTTGAAATCCCAGATTTTTTCCGGCCAACTTCACGGAGGTTCAGCAGATTCCGGTCGGAATATGATGTTCCAAAGATAAAACTGTTACCATTGTATTCATTGTAAATGAATAAAGGTAAAAACTTATGTTCTAATAAGAGAATAATCAATGTGAGAAATCGTCAATCGATGAAGTAAAATAAACTGTCAAAAGAATTATTAAAATAGTCCATATTCAGAGTCAGAGTTGAAAGTTATCAATCGACAAGCAAGGTAGAAACGCTAGGTATAGTGATCAAAATGTCACAGGCTTCATTGCTAAAATGGAACAAGACTGTATACCCAGAATTCCCTCTCGAAAATGTATATGGGTCCGCAATGTCAAACAAAGTATAGAAATGCAAATGATTAAAATATTTTGAGTTGAATACACAAAATATGTGATTCACAATACAAATATTGAGGAAAGCAATGTTACGAATGTTGATGAGGGAAATGTGTTTGAAGTTGAGATCCAGTATAAAGCTACTTTCACTTTTAAACCAATGATTTACAACGTGCGCAATGTTTTTCAAGGATGCCAAGTGTTCTCAGCACGTTTTAGCACTAGTGGTAACTAACAGTGAGATGATTCCCAAAAGTTCAGAAAAAAACACTTTGATTGCAACAAGGAAAGCATAATACTTTCGTCTGATCTTGTGTGCTACTACTGACCTTAATGTAATATTAAACACGATTAAATATTTTATGTATTTGAATTAAAACAAAACGAAAGTCAGTAAGACTGTCTAAGGTATATTGAATAACCTATGATGTAAAAGTGATTTTATTTCGTTCGTAGGATTTGGTGATTTGAATCCTCGACCTTGCGGCCTCGATAAAATATAGTATATGAGATACGTAATAAAAGTTATTTTATTTTGCTCGAAGATTGCGACACGAGACTTATTGATCTCGTGTCGCAACATTTTCTACTCACAAAATAACATGCCACTTTAACCACTCGTATCATAAATAACTATTTTCTTTCCAGAAGACACATTTTTGATGAAACATTATTTCAACTAGTACAATAAATTTTGTTGTTGTTTGTTAAATTGTGGTACGAGGGAAAATATATTTTATTTTGTTATTCACAATCAAGTCCAAGATAATCAACGCTTGATTTAACTCAAGGAATATACTAAATGAAGAGTAATATCAACCACTCTTCGATTTTCTATAATGTTTCGGATCAAAATCGCAAATGCATAGAAAAAACTTAATAGTGTACTGTAAGTCCATCTTTGAAATGTGCCTGATCGCTGACCTCAGAGGCAATTTGACCGCCTGAAAGGCGTTTATTTATTTTTCTTATTTGATTTTACGTCAAAAAAGCAGTTAAAAACTGCGTATAACGTGCTATGAGGAAAAGGGCATTGTGTGCACATTTTCAAAATTCTGTGATCCCTACACTAAGTCATACACTACTTAAATATGAAAAAAATGGTCCCATGTAATAAAATCTATTTTCAAGGATAAAAAGGCAATAAATTTTGGCTCTTATCCATGTTGTCCATCGGAATAATACTTCCTGCAGTGACAACATGGAAACGATAAATTGAATAATTGTATTTCCCACTGAATTGTAGAAGACGTGCACAGAAAATGAAGTTACATTTATGTCCAGAAGCAAAACAAGGGGCCATCTCAGCATTTGCTCAATGGATAAGGGAAACTGGACGAAAAACCTGATCGAGATGGGGATCATTGACCCAGAGGCTGCAATACAATACTTGTTACAGGTTGTTTATATACATTTATACAGTTCAAATGTTAAATAATGCATTAAGTATTATTGTTAAAATTAATATTACTTTTCTTGTGATGCTCAGTATAGTCTCTAATTGTATAGAGACAGGTATGCAGCAGAAACGATTTCACTTGGGTTTAAATTTTAATTTAATCGTTTAATGTCGGAAATTAAAAAATTTTTTAAGGGTTTATTACATTTCCTTAATGGGCAGTTGATACTGTCACCTGATGAATATGATTTCTACGTCGAGTGTTATAGTAATAGACATCGGCATTTTCTGAAAATACATTCCCGCCCTTAAGCAAGTCATTTTTGACAAAAACCACTGATTCGTAAATAAACAGACAAGGTAATGGTAAAATTACTAGATTAATGAAGAGAGGCTTCCATGAATCACGTGGCTGGGATTTGGTTATTATTCGTGCAATTCGTTTTTGTAATCTAAAAGTCTGGGAGCTATAAGATGTATTCCCCCAGACTATTACGCCATATCTCAGGCCGGAATGAACATTCGCGAAATATACACAACGAACAGTATGACGGCTGTCTGAATTTGTAAGAATTCTGAACGCGTAGCATAATGAACTTAATTTCGTGTTCAATTCATTTAAATGTACGTTCCATTTAAGGTTTGACTGAATTGAGAGACCTAAAAAGTTTGTTGCCTTAACATCAGTAATGGTACACCGTTCATATTCAATGAAGCATAGAATTGTTTATTTGAAATGGAAAACAGCATTAAAACAGTTTTCTTTTTGTTTACTATTAATTTGTTATTTCGGAACCTATTTGAAACATCTGATATTGTACTATTTACGGTTTCTTTATTGCAAAGGACGTTCGTATCATCTGCAAAGAGAACCGTTCTTCCGTTTCGAATCGTCGAGGGCATATCGTTTACGTAAAGTAGGAACAGAATAGGGCCTAAAATCGATCCTTGAGGAACTCCACGTGCAATGGGCAAAGAGTCGAAAGGTGCGTACGTAATTTTTCATCATTCCAGTAAGGTATTTCCACTCTCTGAGATCGTTGTTTAAGGTACGAACATAACCAATTCTCGCAAGATTCGACCAGAAAATCAATGTTAATATCTCCGCATACAATAATGCATTCAAAAGAGCGATTGCTGACTTTGTTAAGTGTTATCTCGAGGGCTTTCTAAGAACAAAAGATAATCTGTAGTTCTCTTTGTTGGAGGTCTGTAGATGCAAAGTATTATCACTTTTAGTGCGGTAAGATGTACAACAGAAATTTTGAAAACATATTCAATGGAATACACATTTAATTCCGCCAAGGAGTACTGCTGTACTCGTGGCTCATTGCAAAGTCGCAAGCCTTTCACCACTGAGATCCGGGTTCGATTCCTGTGGAATCTCATGTGAAATGTGTTCCAACAAAACGAGTTTGGCTGCTTCACAAGGGCTAGTCCTTCCCCCTGTAAAGTGTCCTTAACCCTACCCCTATCCTTATTCCTTCCTAATTCTGGCCGCTGGGTAGTGACGCAGGAGCGCGCGGTAGGTGGCGCGTACGCGGAGATGCTACCTGGCGGTCCTCTTGACAACCGACTGCGACGAGACGCGACAGACAATATTAACGGAGGATTACTCCAAAAAAACAAGCGCTGTTAGTAATGGGAGGATTATTCCGAGAAGCGCAAAGCGCTCAACGCCCCCCAAGGGGCTTGGAGACGCGTTGCGTCAAAGCAGACGCAACAAATAAAAAAATAAAAAAAGGAGATACAATCAATATTATTTCTAACGTAAATACCAAAACCCCCATACGTAGGACCTTTATGCGATTCTCTCTCTCTGCAATAAAAGCCTGCGAGGTAAAAGTTTGGAATTCGGAAAATGCTATGTTCATTAGGAGATAACCAATGTTCTGTAAAGCAAAGAACATCCATTTGATTTAGATCGCCCTGTAGAGCTGTCTCAATAAACTCAGTTTTATTTGAAAGGGATTCAACATTATGGTGAGGAATGTTTATTTTTTGCAAGTACCTACACGAATGTTTTTCTGCTGCATCTGACTGTAGTTGCTATATATTAACTCCACTTTTACCTCGCGTGCGTGGTCGAAGGTTGTAGTGTGTCCCGGCAGTGACAGGTTGTGAGGGAAATGGGGCATTAGGTGTAGATGAATTGGGGGAATGGGAAAGGGAGTAGGTTCAGAGGAACAGGCAACAGGGTTCGAAATAAAGGTGGGGGTGGAGAACGTAAGGGAGGTGAAAGGGATGGATGTTTGGCAGGAGACTGCGTAGGACTGGAGTTGATGATGTATTGTTGTTACCGACTGCATGTTTTCCAGCAAGCTTCATGTGAAGACCATGCCGGGTGAAGTGTTTTGCTGAGAGGAAATTCATTTCAAAAAGTGTGACATTTGTTTCTCTCAGCTGCAGTTTCAATTGTTGGTTTGCGTGCTTAATCTCGCTGCATAGTGTTGGTCTGTTGTATCAGAAGGGCAGAGTCGAGACTACAATGTTAGTATTTTGGGCGGCACATTGTAATTTGTTTACATGTTGTTCAGGTGTAAAGTTACCGCCCAAGTTAATGTCATTCTGCCCTCCTATGATCATGACTGTGTCCTCATTGGTCAGTGTCTTCGTGTGGGTGTCCAACTCTGCAGACACATCTGCAAACCACCCGTTAGGTTTAAAAATAGATGAGACTGAGAAATTGGAGGGTAACTTCCCACTGAGAATGGAGGACAGATGGCGGCCATGACTGTCAGCTAAAATAAGTACCTGTTTTTTGGGCTCAGTAGGAATGTCTTTGCTTTCAAGTGAGCTAGGATGCGGAGCTTTACGTGTTTTGGTTTTGACACGCTTCCTAGCCAGTTTGCGTTGGTTTGTGCATGTATTTGTCGATAGTAGAGAAGGGTGGTGAGGATCAGGAAGGCGAGGAAAATCTGTTTCATAATCTAAAACATTAAATTTGTTTGGAGTTGTGACTGGATGCGGCGCCTGTGTCTTTTTTACAGTCACGGGTGCACGGTTGGTATTATTCGCTGTGTTGCCGATTTGTACCCAACCGTCTGTGTAGAGAACGACCTCTTCCAACCTTCGGATATGTTGATCTAAATTATTGTTTACGTGTGTGAAGGCTTTCAGAAGGTCGGCTTTGCGAGTATTGAGAGTAAAAAGAGTAGATCGAGCAGTAGCCATGTCACGAATGCGTTTTAATGTACGTGATAAAAATTGGAATAAATACAAGACAACCCAGATAAGAGCAACTAGAACCTAGCTTTATATGTTAAAATTGTAAAATTGATGTGTATTCAGTAAATTAAAAAGTAAGATTCAATATAAAAACGAGATGGTATGCTACTCACAAAATCTATTGAAGCTAGTACTTACGAAATGTTTTATGGGTTATAAAAATCTATTGAAATCTATTGAAGCTAGTACTTACGAAGTGTTTTATGGGTTATAGAAAATACGTTCTTTTATTGGTAAATCAGTCAGTTCCCCAATAAATGACCGTAAGTGGAGGTGACTTCTTCATTAAGTTTAACTTTTGTTGCTATAATTGTAGGATGTTAATATATGATACTCTCAGTAAAATAAAATGGGAGTTCTCAGCTTGCACACTCCACCTAAACAGAATGGGAACTACATTTAATGCCAAACATAGGCAAAAACATTTCTACTAACATATGTTAAAGATCCATTGTATAACATAGAAAAATATTTTATTTACGTTATGCCAGTCAACGAAAATGAAACTCATTGCAATTAACTCTGAAAATATGAACACTCATTCCTAGACACCTGGGTTGTACCCATAGTTTCTTTTATGCATGACCAATGGTTAAGGCCCAACCCAACAAACAAGCTGTGCCTCTGCTTTATCTTCATCGATGAGCCATGACTGTAGCTAATCAGATTACACTATGATTTGCACAATGAGGCAAAGCATGATGGCGTAGCCATTAATTAAAATCCATCGAAGGATATCAATCGCTTCATAGCCCGGAATTTCAAATTCATTCGAATAAAACCCATTTGATTGGAATAAATGAACTGAATCCAGGAGTAAGTGAATTCTTACTGGGGGCCCTTATTCAATTTAAGGTCGCCGTGTGCAGTAAACTTGGGTATTGTTTAGCTCCAAATTTCCACCTTTTTCTGGGTCGTCGAAGGAATGATGACAAAAAAGTCAAGATCCGACGATCATGTAACGACTCCAAGGCCGGGTTGGGAAGAAAGGCAACGAAGGAACGGTGGCGGAGGCGGACGGTCCCCGGGAAAATAATTAAGAGGTGATGAACCTTGTTGAAACTGTTTTTGTTCTTGCTACCAACTACGTGGGCTCCGGGAAAAGGACGAAGTGAAACCGCGAAATTGTACCACGGTGGAATATCTTCAAAGAAAAAGGCAAGAACGAGAAAAGGGTTCAGAAAATAACAAGATCATGAGGGAGAAAAGAAAATAATACCCTACATTTTTGGCACCCTTTCCTGTATGGTACGTTGCCAAAATTTCCACCAATTTGTGAATTTTAAATAATGTTTGAAATTTATATCCAATATTTTACTTTCTCGTATACTACGTACATAGTATAGAGAAAGTTATGTAATACAGTGATGAAAATCGGCGACTTTTCAGTAGAAAAAACGTATTGTAGATACCAGACACAAACAATTGGATAATTCTTCTTCCTGTATGTAACTCACTATGGAATTTACTTTCACTAACACGTTGTTTAGTCAGAATCCATCTTTTGTTGAACTTTGATACCGAAAAATTGGTTGTAAACCCTAAGCAGAATTTTCACCAAAATTGAAGATGATCGATCTGAGGGAAGTCGTGGCCCCATGAATTGAAGACGTATTCACGACGTGTTTTTTTATTGTTTACATGAAGCCGCAATATCTTCAAAATGTTCTAAAAAATGGTTTGAAATGTTTCTATAATCTTTTTCACAAATAAAGCAAAGTGCGCTTATAAAAATGGAGCAGGTTCGATTTTCTTTGAATTCTTGAAATTTTCGAAAATTACGAAAGTATATTTTTTTTACTCTCTCTACAACTACAATATTGAAGATCGAGATCTTTCTTCCTCAAGAATTTAATCTTCAAAATTAAATCTTTATGTAATGTCAGATACAATTTTATGAAAATTTAGTAGTTTTTGCCTAATTTTTCGTGCAATCAAATCAGATTTAAAAACAAAATTTTCTTTAAAAGGTTACAAATTTCTTTAAATGGTTTGAATTGATAGTGTTAAATGCACTAATTGAAATGACATAAAAGTTACTTCGATATAATTCCCTAATTTTTCAAAAATTTCAGGAATTTATGTTCATGAGGTATTATAATAATTGCATAAAGGTTTCAAGTAATGGAAGAAAATACATGCTGTTGTATCACGAACTATCGATCTATTGAAAGGATATAGAAACTTGAAACATGGCAGACAATAAAACAAAAATTTATTTTAATATTTTACAGTACCTTAGTGTTCACGACACAAAAAAAATATTAATGAATATTAGTTTTAGACCTTGTCAAATGCATTTAAGAGAGATGTAATTTCAGTTTTAAACCAACGATCATTTAGCTGAAATACTCCCTGTTTAAAATAATGTTCTTCAGTAAATACAATAATCCACATTGCCGAATCTAATATATAAACACGAGAACTAATGACATATTCAGATTTTTTCATTTTGAACACACAGTTATCATTTTGAAACGCCCACGAACCTCCGTACTCAACATCAAGCTTTTTGAGGCAGAATCGGCGCGAAAGCAAAAAGAAACGATGGCTCAGAAAGTACCGAGGACGAGACAGCTTCTCGGAATACGAGATCCAGAGACAAAGAAACACATCTGCGAGGTTTGCTGGACCTTTTTCTGTCTCCTGCGGCGCCGGGGCGACCGAAGAGCGTTCCGGCCGCCATGATCCCGCGCGTGAACGATGAAATTAAGTTAGTGGTATGGAAATTTCCAGGAAACGCCCGGGGGGTGCGGACCCCGTTCTGCGGACGCGGGCGCCCCGCGGCTTTGTTTGCTGGTGACAACCCCATTAGGTACAAAACAATGTTTAGTCTGCGGGTCAGCGACGGAGTAATTGACAGGCTGGAAAGGGAGGTGGCGTGGCATGGCGCGGCGCAATACGACGTGGCGTGACGGGAAGGAATTGGAGCAAGAGGAAGCGAGAAGAGACCAGAGGAAGGAGAACTTACTAAGGACAGAGGCATGGTGGAATGGGACTGGGCGGGACGGTCTGCGAAGGGGAGGAATGGAAAGAGATTGAGCGGAGAGAACTGGGGGGGGTTGGAGGGATTGAGCGAGGAAGGATTGAGCGAGGAGGGATTGAGCGAGGAAGGATTGACGAGGAGGGATTAAGCGAGGAGGGGAGGAAGAGATGCGGAGCGGAGGGATAGAGCTTGGGGATGGAGCGCTCTAGCGCAATTGCGACAGGGTACACCCCTAGAGGGGGGAAAAGGAGAAAGTGCGGGTAGGCGGAGCAAAAAGGACGGGGGGGCCTGGGCGGGCCGTCGAGTTGGAAGGGGAGTGGTTCACGTGGCATAAAGGGAAGGATGGGCTGACGAGGCGGAAAGAGGTGGGTTCACTGACAAGTTGGGGGGGGGGTAGACGAGACAGGAAGGGGGGGGGGCTGAGGGAAGCTGACGAGGGGGGGGAGGGGGTTGCGGGGAAAGGGGGACGTGTTAGCTGACGAGCTGGGAAGAGGTGACCGCCCTGTCGAGACAGGAAGGGCTCATGATGAGGTGAGAAGGGGAAGGTGAGCTAACGAGGCTGGATGGGGGGAGCGGGAAGGGGGGAGCGGGGGAAGGGGGGGGGGTTATGGAAGCGGGAAGGGGGGGGCGGCGGCGCCCGCGGGTGTAATTGGAGAAATTATTCGTTTTCCACGGATTCGCCGCTGGAGTCCGCGCACAGAGCGGCAGGGTGGGGGCGGTCGCTGTTTTTTGTGGCGGCCGCGCGCCTCCGCCTTCGCCTCCACCGGCCACCGCGTCTATTTCCAACAAGCTCGGCATCCTCCAAAAGCCTCCGCCCGGGAGCTCTTCGGGTGTGAAATGCATCTTCTGTAAGGAGAAAACTAGTTCGAAAGGAATGATATATTTTTAATAAGCAGATCGACACTGATCATAAGTAGGACTGTTAACAAAACTCACTACCGGTCGAAGAGGATTGCCTGGCTTGTGATCCTTCACCAGACCGTATATCCTAGGGCTGACTCCATTATGGCAAGTTAATCTATATTTGATGGCTGAATCAATTTTGTTTTCTTTAATCAGCCTAGAAATCAATTGATTGTTATGCCTAGCTAGTGGCTGAGTGGGATCTTTGCCAACAATCTGGTAAGTGGACGTATCCGATAACAGTGGCCATCTTATAATCATACTCCTGCACACTCATAATGATGGTGCAGTTGGTTTTGTCTGTTTTCAATACTAATACGTAGATCATCATTGGCACGGAGAAATCTTTTTGTTTTAGCAACAATTTTGTTCCAGTGTTCCGTCATTCTTAGCGGCTTAAATTTGCATTTGTGTAAATAATTAATAATGTTAACACATTTAGCTCTGATATTATCCTGAAATTTATGATGAACAGTCTCCGAAATAATGTGTTCTATGTCCGTAATGAGCTGGTCAACTGGGTAAATGTTTGTACGAATAAGGGAGGGAAAATTTGGGGCCAAGACAAAGTAAGTTGGCAATATCATCCGGTACCGAAACATTCCTTGAAGTGACATGTTGAACATTGAACATTCAATGTTTCGATGGACGTTTCATTGAACGTTTATGATTTCAACTAACTTATTTATTTATTTAATTTTTTTGCCTACTCCAGAGTGTGTTGATATGGTATCTACATTATATATACAATATAAATTTTAAATTATAAATGTTTAATTATAAATATATACAAAATGTACGTAATTAAATTTTCTGATTTAAAAAAAATTGGTTGCTTGTGATGTCAATGGCTTCATTCATATGAGTGTTCCATTGATGAATATTGTATATTTTACATTGTACCCAGTTGGCACGTGCTCTGATTGTTACCATGATTTTTTAAAATTAAAACTAAATAAATAAATAAATAAACAACAAAAACTGACCCAATGAATTTAAGTAATATAAAATATCAACACACTTTTACCGGAAGTACGTAAAATTTACTATTATTTACATTTTTTTCTTAATACTCAAGATGAGAGTAATACATATCTCATATTCACCATTGTTTTTCCTTAACACGTGGTCGGAAGAAAAAAATGAAAATAAATAAATAAACGCATAAATAAAAATTAACCGGGATACTCATGGTTCTGGCATGGGGTGGCTCAGCACGCGGTCCTGACACAGCACGGTGTTTTCATTCACTTACTTTCGGGCCGTGGCCCTGATCGGACTTGCAATGGACCTGTTGTGCTTTAACAACTCTATATTGGAGTTGGTCTGTAGGCAAACATGAAGTTTGACCAGTTTGTGTATTAGTAAGGTGTGTACAGTTTATATTACCCATATAATACTGTATATATATATGTATATATATGTATATATATATATATATATATATATATATATATATATATATATATATACAGTATATAATTTTTTTCTTCACATATGTAGATTCATGACATATATTGTGTGATTTTTAATGTTGTTGTTCATACAAGTTGTCTATTCCTTGTGGTTGTGTTTATTGTATTGCCCTGAGGAAGGAATTACATATTCCGAAACGTTGGCAAACTAATGTGTTTCATTAATTGACCGATCCCGTGATCCATATCCCACAACTTATTAACGGTCGTGAATTCTACAATGGTGATGTAATTCATATTTACCAATACGCAATAACCATAATTTGAGACGAGCATCGCAGGAAAATTATACTAATAGTTTTCTAAGAAAGTTGGTTAATTCACCATTAAGCACAGCAAGTTTACTTACATTCATATTCCTCCGCAATAGGCAGCGGATTTGTATCAGCTGGATCCCTGGTTCACTGGGCTGGCTGTGAAACGATGTCAACACACTGACTTCCTAACGATCACTGATAAGCCACGTGGTTTCTTTTCGGGAACCGAATAGGCGTTCCGTGGACATCACAGCCTTTAAGGTTGTTCAGCATTCGGCCTCACAAGGCAAAATTGAGACCCGTTTCTGAAGGTCTTTCGACCTTGCTATTATTGTTAATGCTTAGTAGGTGGTTAGCGGTGATGGTGTTTGGTTGCTGAAATAAAAATTGAAATTGGGAAATAAACTATTAAGCTTAGTGCTTTTGATACCACGTATTCTGCACAATTGGCAACATTTTAAGTAATTAGTAATATTATAATGGTATATAAATCTTACACTCCCACGACTTCGGGGCTAATCTTGGGCCGATAGTTTCGCATTTGATTTACTCTTCGTGATGTCGAAAAACATTGGCAGTATAACAATCAATGCTAATATTAGGGTCAATACCCATGTTTGGGCGTAGTTCAATGCGATAGAGAATAAAAGTTAAAAGAAAGTAAAGTTTTATTTTATGAACATTTTTAATGAGTCTCAAGCTTTTCTCGAACAATAATAGTTTTTACTGTAATATGAACGAATAATATGTGATATAATTTAAATCTGGAGCGAAATTAGCTGCAATACGTGAAAGAGCTTCGAATACTGCAAAACATGTAATAGCTTTACATAACTATTTCGTGTTTGAGGAACATGTAATAGCTTTACAAGATTTAAATTTGTACAATAATTTATAATCCATGCTCATTTCATCTGAATGTTTACTATGGAAGGTATTTGCAGTCGACCATGAAACATGAACATCAAAATGTGCATCACTTATTACGAACTACTTCAACAACTACAAGTAAACAACGAATGAATAAAACTAAATTAGGGGAGTAAACGTTACGTTATCTGACTTATGGAACAATATAAAATATTTAAAATGAATGAAGTAAATGTTTCACTATTGGTCTAAGGATTACGAATGAAATATGTATACGTCAGATGTGTTTACCAGTTCTAAAAGTACGCTACACCAAAACTGTATCAGAAGTGACTAGCCTTTCCTTCCCACTATTTATACATGTTGTATTCTCTCATACTTGTCTTTACTTTTCTTGGGAAGTAATGTTTTCAAGACTTTGTCAGCTTCTAATATTTTATCACGGATAATGCTGGCAATATGTTCAGTAACTTCCATTTGCAAATATTTCGTGGAAACAAAAGCAATGCAAGGCCCAGTAAAAAATATATTTTTCAGAAGAAATACGTCATGAAACACATGCCTCGAATTATAAAGATGTGCTTGAATTTCTCAAAATTTAAATTATTCTTAAATGGAGACTAAAAAATATATGTGGTATAAAGGAGTATAATTGCACTCGTGGTATATAAGAAAACTCGCTCTTATCGTCGCTCGTTATCTTGAACACTCATGCAATTATCCCCCTCTTTATACACTCGTTTCGTTTATTACTATAAATTAATTTAACTGTATTTTAATGTTGCACGAGTCATCTATAAAAAAACTACAATAGAAATTATGACATCGAATCTTACGTTATGAGTTATGAGTATAGTTTTTAATTTAACAAAATATTAATTTCAGTTCATTACATATTGAATATCGAAAAAATTTATACTTTTAGACAATATAGTACAGTGTCCAAGATAATGTATATTAATATAATTTAATTTGGATATACAATTTTCAAACAACATAAACTATTCAGAGAGTTCCGAGCTACCCTTTTTTATGTGTACTTCGCACGATCCAAGAAAAAAATTCATGGGAAAATTTGGAGCAGAGTTTTTAATCTTGTTTTGGGGATTGCTTGTGTTCTTAGGATTGATTATTACAGAAAATACCCGTCTTATGCATTTTAATTTATTGTCGTGAGAATGAATCTGTTAACAATGTTGCCGAAGTAGTAAAAGCGTCACACAAAACGTTCCGATTAAAATCGTGGCTCCACCTGCTGCAGTCTGACATCTCACAAGAGGAACGTGCTGAAATTAAAGAGAAACGTGTCGAACAAATTGATTTCTTACACTTTTTGCTTTATATGCTCTTTTTCATCACAACTCATTTCCTGAATCATCACAGTTCGATTGGTAGGGTTACGCCTTCAGAAAATTCCGTAGCAAGAACAAGTGAGAATGTGTAATTCAAGCATCAGTATTATTCTAAATACTATACTATAATACGCCAGTAATTTTCAAAGTAAACGTACATTACATTATCTACAAAATGTCGAATTATAGGCTGCTTTTTCTAAAAATAATGCATGCATGCAAATGTTTGCCTTAAAATGTTTTCATACAAGTCCCTGAAGCTGAACGTCTTGTTAAATATAATATCGACACTCATCTTAGATATACTCCACTGAAAATATAACATATCCTTTTCATTGCCAAAGAAAAGTAGGACATTTAAGATCATCCAAACGTTTCCGGAAAATGCATTAAGCTGAGAACATTGTTTCATTGATTGATATTTCCGGGCAAGAGCACTGCTATGGTCATTAGTCACGTTAGTGTGATGAATATTTATCCCGGGAGGTGGCGATATTCCCCTCCCAATGGACGATGAGATCCGTAACAAAACCTACACGTCACTTGTGAGGAATTTTCCCGTCCAGATATCTCCCGCGAGCAGGATACCTCTGCAGCCGAGGCACGCTCTGAGTACATCTGGTTTCCCTACATGTGTGGTAGTGTAGTGCATGTAAGAGTGAGTGTGACTGTGTCAGGGGAGAGGAGAGGTGAAAAAAGTGGTAGGAAAGAACGCGCTCGGTCCGTGGCCTGTTAGTTATTTGTTAGGGTACTACTCCGGCATTCGTCTCGCATGACAGAATAGATTGATTGTTAGTGATTCCGGACCCGTCAACTGCTAAGGTCATTGAGCCCGTAACGATAGTGCATGTTTCGTTCTCAGGGGAATGGCGGTAATATTCTCCCGCTGAATGGAGGGATCCGGAGTCGGGCTAGTCGGCTAGAGGGGTTTTTGCACACTAAGTATCTTCCAACAGCGGGGCACCGCTCCAGCCAGGCCAGGCTCTAAGTTCCCGACCGGTATCCCGGCATGCATGTTAGTTCAAGTGTGTGTAAGTAAAGGATTAGGTTAGGACAAGGCAGAGGAAGGAAAGATCGCGCATATTCCGTTACCTGTTAGTTAAGGTACTGCTACGGCATTCGCTTAGTGTTCATCGGAAAAAACACGGAAAACTACCGATCAGAGTAGTCGGCCGCTTGGGTTCTCCTCTAGATAGCGACTGAATTCGATCTAGCTGACAAGCTAGTATCGAAAATCCAGCCGCCGTCGGGACTCGAATCTAGAACCTTCCAGTCAGACGCACTCTAGTGACATCAGTTGATGACCTCAGCCACCTCTCCCGGCGGTATTGATAGAAGAAACCACGGAAAACTACCGAACAGAGCACCTGAACTGTATAGATCTCGTCCAGTCAGACTGAATTACACCAAGCTATCTATCTAGCCACCGTCGTGTTTCAAATCCTCGGACCTCCATCAGGGCCTCAGCAGAGTCGGGAGCAATGCTCTGCGCTACAATCGGCCGCTACAATATCGTTTGAAATGCCAACATTCGCAGATATGAAAATATAACGTAACATCGCACAGCATCAGTCGCCAAAGATCTGAAACGCAACCACTTTGGTGTCTGCATCGTCCAAACACGTGTGATACGCACGACGGGGACGTTATCTCGCCCAGCGCGGTGGCCTGTGGCGTGGCCATTTGGCAGCTCCGCGAATAGAAAGTGCTGCTTATGCAGTTGGCGAGCGCGCCAGTGGGCGCCAGCGCCGCCTGCGGTCGCCGCGCGCGAGAGGGCGCTGCAGTGCACCGCACGCTGCCTGGCCCGCCTCTCAACGGCAATGACGCCCTTCAGAATTGGTTTTGATTTTATTTGATTCATCTGATTTGATTTATTTAGTCAAAAAGCAGTAAAACTGTATGTGACGTTTGGGAGAGAACATCATCTGCACACGTTTTCTTGAGTTCCAGTGTGAGTGAATAGTGACGTTCAGGCTCGCGATTGGATGACTCCGTCACAGTTAACTAAGTGTCAACAGACTTCATGTTTTAATCCAAGTATAGTCCTACTTGTGAAATACATTTTAAATCTCAGAAGGTGGTTGTGTTCATCCTAGGTTGGTAATTACACTTCGAAAAACACATTAAGACCGTTGCTACTTCCCCAGCGGTGACGGTGGTTCATCGAAATTAAAGTGACGTCACTATAGTGAGGTTTTGAGCTCCCGATTGAATGACACCGTCTCAGCTAATGAAGTGTCAATGGTCTTAAAGTTTTAATTGATGTACAGTCCTGTTTGTGAAATGCATTTTATATTTCGGAAGGGGCATTGTTCATCCCAGGTTGGAACGAGGAATCCGCCTCCGAACTACAAGTTGGCATGCGGGGTTTCCTCATCCAAATTCTACCCCCAGCAGAGCACCGCACCTGCTAGGACGAAGCTCTAAGCTGCCTACTGGTATCCCGACATATGTTGTAGTGTAATGCATGAGAGTGAGTGCCAGTATGTGAGCGGAGAGAAAGGGACCAGGATAAAAAAAAGATCCTGCACAGTTCGTGGCCCATTTGTTACGATACTACTCTCGCATTTATCTGGTATTGATCAGAAAAACGGCGAAAAACTACCAGTCCAAGCTGCCGGTTCTTAGAATAGTCCTCCAGACAGCGGCTAAATTCGATCCAGCTAATGTCGAAAATGTTCCACTGTTTGGCTCAAACCCGGACCTCTCTGTTACAGACTCTGCAGTCGCCTCAGAGACATTGCTCGAAGATATCTCAATCAATAGAATGCAGGTTATAAAATAGGAGTAGGGGAAGGGGAAAGCCCCGTTCCCAAGGAATAATGAATTGCATCACACTGTTTAGTTGTTTTTCTTTAAATATTCAAGACTACCTCAAAATTACACACCCTTGTAGCACGATCAACATCCCCAATATCCCTAGGGGGCGGACTTTAATGAAATGTCATTTTTTTCTTTTCATTTTGGGAAATGCCATTTAGTATAAAAATTCATTTTTTTTATGACAAACGGAAATTACCCATTTTTATAAGTTTTTTTTATTTTTTCGTGTATTTCGACTAATAAACCTTTTTCCCTTTTTCCATTATTTTTATTGCATTTTTCGCAGATTTCATCGATTTTAATATCATTTTAATGGATCTTGCTTGGAATAATATTCACGAGATGCAACAAATGTTCTCTACAGAATTCCTGAGCACCTACACCTGCCAGCCTATTCGATTTCTTCGCTCATTATTTGTAATATCAGCCATTGTGAGTATGTAATCTAAGGTTCCTGTGACACCTGTCAGCGCTATTTTCGGTTCAGCCGATTACTAAAAACAGATATTCTGGTAAAGAACAGTTCAAACGAAAAGTTTGAAAGCTGAGATCACTTAAACGATTAAAAGAAGCCTCGATCACATCAGTAACCTATCCAACAGCGTGAGTTGTTCATATGAACTGATTATGAACACATTTTTACGTCATTTTTCCTTGGTTTTAGCGTATTTTAAAAACATTTTAAAAGCATTTTATTGATCATTTTTGGCGATGGTTTAGATCATCAAAATCCACCCCCTAATTGTCACCACAGGCTTACGGCCACCATGGATGTTTCAGAGGCCGATGCTTTTACAGCTTCAGTGGGTGTTCTCGGGGTTCGTATCCGGACGCTGTCGGACTGTCGACATTAACTATGTATGTAGGATGAATTCACACACTGCCTGGAGATTTGTTCTTGCGGCCAGTAGTTATGGTAGATAGTTTGCCGTTCCTCCGATCAATACCAGGCAAATGTCGTAGCAGTGTCTTAAGAAACGGGCCACAGATAGTGAGATTTTTTCTTCGTCATCCATACCCCCTTCTCTCCTCGTAAACACAAATATATCTAAGAGTTCCATACTGTGTACCAGCACAAATGTCGGGATATTGGAGCTTCACTAGGGAGCTTGGATAGGGCGTTTCTCCGCTGGGGGAGATACCTCGAGTTTTTGGTCATAGTCCAATTTTCACTTCCATATAAACAAGTACAAGATTAAATTCTATAATGTATACTTAATACATTATAGAATTCAATCATTGTTTCCTTTCTGACTTTCTCTTCAGGGTTCTCAGGACTGTTCCGTTCTCGGACTGTTCCGACTGATTTAGTCTTTCAATTTTCCCTTGTATATCTATTTCCCCTCTATATAAAATTCTATATCCCAAGAAATTGAAACTTGATATTAATTAACAAGATATTAATATATAAACAAGATATTAAAGTACTAATTGTGTGGAACCAATTTCATTTGAAGAAAAACTCTGACTTCAATAATGTAGAACGAAGGGGTCAAAAAGTTTTAACATTTTGCAATTTTCTAAAATTCCGAGTTGGCAATACAGAATGGACCTATGGAATATTTATAAGTGTAGTTTACTCTATTCGCATTTATATTTGTTCTTAATAAAGAATGACTTGAGAATACTTTTGGAAAACTTTTGAAAATGTTCCAGGGGTTTCATGTATAAATACCCCCTAAATTCAAAATAGCTCGGGGAATATTCATTTTGGAAATAATCCTACGCATAAGTAACAGAGTGACAGTCAGGCGGATGGGCATTTGGAAAAAGAAGCCAAAAAACAAAAATTTTATCCCGAGACCCCAAAACTTGTATTCCAGTTAAAGTCTCGAACTCGATTTTCCGTAGCATTACATAACTTTCTCTATACTACGTGCGTAATTCCATGCATACATAGAATGTAATAATAATGGTAATGTAAAAGCACATAACCCATTGGGAGCTTCAGAAAATGGAGCTCCAATGGAGAAAATGCTCGCTGTAGCCAGCAGAATCCTCTGTATTTTGCAAAAGTAACGGGTCAACTCTATTCTTCGATTAATATTCTACTGCAGTAATCGATTCATCTCTTATTATAGATCGTTTTTCACCCGTATAAATAACGCATGAACTGTTAAAATTATTATTTTTTTGTATATACCATATCAAAACAAACTGAAATAAAATTGAAAGTTTAAACATGCCCAAACTAAAAGATCTGTATATGCAAATTAACTTTTCATTTTATTAGTTCTTATAGCATTGAATCAATCGTTTGTTTCGTCTCTGTTATTTTTCGGTAGTCGGAGAGGGAGAAACAGGCGAATTCCCTGTTAAAATTGATGTGCTGAAAGTTTTTGTAAATATTTTGTCTTGGAAATTTAATATTTGAATTAAAACAATCGAAATAAATAAACAAGTTATTTAATCGAGTTAATTTCTCTCAGGGGAATTACGAATTAAAATCTTTACTTTACTTTTTGAGGAAGACGACTCTTCTTCCAAATCAGCAGTTGCTGTAACAGGCCCTTCATGTGAAACAATTTCTGGTCACTTGTTCATGGTCACCGAGTTCAAAATAGCACCAGCACGTAGATCTTGGTGCAATCTGGAATACCGTAATTTTGAACCGGCTTTTGAAAAATACTAGAGAGAAACCGACGACTGATTCAGTCCATAAAAGTCAAAATGATTTAAATGAAAATCATACGTTTATTGGAATATTCCATATTGGAATATAAACAGGCAGTGAGGATGTGAAATTATATGCATGAATACTGTGGAAGGTAAAAATGAAGAATTAGTGAAAAAGAAGGGCATGAAGGATGGAACACAGGGAAGGCGAAAATTCCTACGAAATGCCTTGGTGATCAGAAACGGAACAAAGGAAATTGAAAGGCTGGCTCACCGAGCGAGCCAGTGACCGCTCTGATGACAGCCCTGATGCGTACTGAGCGCGCGTGAGCGGGCCGGGCTGCGGGCGACGGGCGCTGGGCGGCGCCGGCGCCGGCGGCGCGGGCCGTGTGAGAAAGCGCCGAGTGCGTGGGCGGGGCCGCGCGGACGTGCGGCGCGCGTGCCAGCGGGGGCGGGCCAAGCAGGAAGAACACACTCACCACCACCACTACCACCGCTCCCGCCCGCCGTCCCGACCCTGTCTCCCGCAATCGCCTCCGCCACCGCCTGCGTCACGCTCTACCGCCTCGCGGTATCTATTGATGGCACTGAAGTGCCTCTGACCGGGTGGTCCTAGGGTTCGAGTCCCGACGGTGGTACAGGTTTCGACACTAGCTGCAGAGCTAGGTCAAATTCAGTCGTCCGGAGGAGAATACTGTTGACTGGCTGCTCTGATCAGTAGGTTTCCGTGGTTTCTGCAAACAACATGCGAATGCCGGAGCAGTTCCCTAAAAACGGGCCACAGACCGCGTGCAATTTTTTTCTTCCTATTCCTTATCTTATCCGCAGTCCTTACCTACGTACACTTACACTTACATGCACCACTCTCTACCGTACTCGTTGGGAGACCGAGTTGCGTGCATAGAGCTTGTTCTAGCTTGGGCGGTGCCCTGCTGGTATGTGTGCATGCATGTTCGTGGGAGATACCCTGCTGGTGGGAGATACCTGATTGGGGAAAACTCCACAAACCGTTGGGTAGGTAGGCGTCGGATCTTGCCATCCGGTGGAAAGATCGCCGCCTCCCGCGATAAAAGGAATCGCCGTTTTTTCGGGAGGCTTTACATAACTTTCTCTTCGTAAGAAGTTCCTTCACAAGTGCGAGAAAGTAAAACATGCATTACACTTACAGGAATAATGATCTTAGCAGTTAACGCGCACGGAATCACTAATCAATTGTCATCGTCACGCCCCCTCCACCGCCACCACCAACACCAACCTTCGACCCCACCCCGTCACCGCCATCACCACCGCCTCCAACACCACCCCTACGTCACCGCAACCGCCAGAGGTAGTCCGCTGCCTTGCGTTGCCACCATGCACATATGGAGACACGACAGGCGCTGCATGCGCAAGTGCAGAGGAGCTTCCCAGTGCAACGCCCACGCCCACGCCCACGCCCAACGCCCTCGCAACACGCTCTCCGCGGCGCGGCGGTGCCTCTGTTCTTTTCGAGAGCGCCGCGCGATAACAGAAAGGCCGAGTCTTGCACACGTGACTGGAAAGCGGCCCAGTGGAGAAGAGGAGAGCGGACGGACAGTCGCTCGTGAATGGGAGGTTGTTCAGAGCCAAATGGTGCGTTGTGTACTATTCGCTAACGAATCGAAAAAATTTAATGCGGAAACACGTTGTGGGGTCATTTTTTATAAGAGGTCGACGAGAATACTATGAAATTTATCGGGTCATTATCTCTAGACATGAGAAGAGACACAGAAAAATTCGTTTAAAATGACAATTTGTATGGTTTGGTTTTTTCGTGTTTCCGGGCGCGTCAACTGCTTTGGTCATTAGTCCCGTTAGTGTGTTGCATGTTTGTTTCTCGGAAGATGGCGGTGGTTTTCCCCAGCTGGATAGCGAGATCCGGCGCCGACGTACCGTCGGCTAATGGGGTTTCCCCCTAACCAGGACTCTCCCACCGGCGGGGCACCGCCCCAGTCGGGACAAGCTCTAAGCTCCCGACCGGTCTCCCGGAACATGTGGTAGTGTAGAGCATGTTAGAGTAAGGGTGTGTGTAAGGGCGAGAGGATAGGGCAGGGAAGAGGAAGGACAGATCGCGTGCGGTCCGTGGTCCGTTTGGTAGGGTACTGCTCCGGGATTCGCCTGGTGTTGAACGGAGAAACCACGGAAAACTACCGATCAGAGCAGCCGGCCGCTAGAATTCTCCTCCAGGCATCGACTGAATTCCACCTAGCTGAAAAGCTAGTGTCGAAAATCCTGGCACCGTCGGGACTCGAACATAGGACCTCCCGGTCAAAGGTGCTGCAGTGACATCAGTTGATGCACTGAGCTACCGCCCTCGGTGACAATGCGTATGAAATAAACATTTTTACAATGTTAAAAAAATGTTAAGAAAGGGAGTTTCTCACAGTAAGTTTTGTTTCTAAAGGAGAAGTATCTGTGATGATTTGATTTTCTATTAGTTAAGTAAAAAAACTGTTCTTTTACCCAAACATCTTTTATTACATAACGCAAAGCACTGAAATTCAGTTTAGTCAACATGAGACAGAAAATATAAATAAATTACATTAATTCTACAATATAGTTGTGAAATTAACAAGGCAGCGTATATACACTTTCTTGAATGTTTTAAAAATATTCGTGAATGTTTTTCTAAAAAGAATGTTTCAATTTTTTATAGAACTTCACTTTTTCGCATATTACCTACATTGCGTAGACAAAGTATTCTAATGCTTAAAAAAAATGGCTAATTTTCAACAGAAAATGTTTTCCTCTTGTTGAACAATATGAGCTTATGGCGTAGAAGCGTAGGTTTCGTTTTAGTTGAGTTGTCCAAATTTTTGAAAATTACAAAACTTCAAAAATTGTTGCGTCTCCCTACAACTTCAATATTGAAGATAGAGATTTTTTCCGGAATAAAATTTGTTTTCTAAAGACACATCATTCAAGATCAGCGCACATTTCGGAAATGTGAATAGTTTTCGAGTAATTTAACTTAAATATAAGCAGAAATAAAAGAGGTCATCTTCGTCACTCGACTTTCGCCGACAGCAGCGAGACTGACGATGACGGCAAAGCCGTCGAAAGCCGGCTATCTTAATAAAGCTGATATGTTGAAGAAGATGACCTCTTTTATTTCTTCTTATAAGAACGTCAACAACACCCAATCAGAATTCCCACAATTAAATATAAGCATTTTAAACAATTATTTTCTCAAGAACTGTTTCAATTTTTTTCTTGAATTTTCTCTGGAATAGAGAAAATTACGCTTATTAAAACGGTTCAGGTTCTTTTTCGGGAAACTCTTCGAAAATTGCGAAAAATTAATGTTCGAAAACTACAATTGTGATGACAGTTTTTCTCACTGAAATCTGTGCTAAAAACAGATCTTTAAATGAGGCAATGTACATTTTTTCCAAAACATGAGTAGTTTTTGCGTAATTATTTCTTGATATAAAGACAATTTATCAAAAAATGTTTCCCTGAAAAATGTTTCAATTTTTTTCTTCGACTAGAGCAGATGAAGCTTAAAAATGTACACATGTGTTTCGGTTGAACACTCTGAATTTTTGAAAATTGCTAAAGTTACAAATTATGCAAGAAAGTACGAAATACATGAAGTTGTGGCATTTTTGCTCTTATGTGCTGTTCTGGCACGACTAGCTTGGTGGAATAAATTGTAATTTGAAGTTTCCTGTCATAAGTGATCCACTGAAACCAAACGAGTAATACTTTAAAAAATTACAATAAGTAAAACAGAAGTTACCTTTCTGTTGCTTACGAATTAATAAAATCAACTCGTACTTCGTTGTTCACTGGCCCATACGAAAAGAATGTAAAGAAGTTAACCAAACCAGTATTTTTGTAGAACCGTCTTCCGAATTCTATATTCACATAATTTGCCAAACCGCAATCTGATCCCAACAATCAACACGAAAACCGCCTCCGCGCTGCGGACACGACACCGTCTCACGTCACCGTGCAAGCGCTTCCTGGCGACCCACACCGCAACCACGCCACTCGTCAGACCGGGTTAACTTGGACGCCACGCTGGTAACGCTCACAGGCGGTAAAGTAGCAGCACTTGAGGTTTCCTCGATTCCAACGCCTCGTAAACGGACAAAATAAAACTTTCGCCGAAAAATAAGTCCACTACGAATCGTTATGAGCTGCAAGCATTCTATTGAGGCGTTTACTCGCCTCTCGATGCTGTAGCAGGTTGCGCGAAAGCCGTATAGTACCCGCACTTGGAATAACGAGAACCGTGTGCGGGGCAAGGCGATCACCGCAGAGGATTCAATTGCCCATTCTTCCCAAGGTAATGGCTTCGACCCGCTTCCGCGCGGAACGTTCCCAGGGAAACCTCTAAACCATACACACGCGAATAATTTGTTGTGAACAATCATGCTCTTAAAGCGCTTGTAAACCGCCAATTGAGGGCGAATAAATTCGACTTTTTTATGCGGTGGGTTGTCTCGCGAGGAGGTGTAACCCTCTGGTTTTGCTCGCGTTCCAAACCGCGCCCTGTCGGAATTAGTGTGGTGGACCACATGTGTGAAGCAAGCGCTGGCGGTGCAATCTTTTTGCCGACCCTTCCTCCTCCTCTCTTCTCCATCCCATCCCCAGCAACGAGACATTGTTTTTCTCCGCCTTCCCTCTTGCTCTGTGGCCATCTCTGCTTTTTAACATCAGCGTTTTTATTCGTTCTTCACTCTCTTGCTTTACCTGGCAATCTTCCTGGGTTTTCTTATTGTGATGCATGTTTCTCTTCTATATTCACATTTGCTTGCTGTGGAAACAATGAAATTGGTACAAATTTAACTTTCTTTCACTCCTGATTTGCCTCTTCAGTTTCTTGTGTCCTCTTCACATTTCCTGTTATGTCCCACACTCGCAATTAACCCCACACACTCAGCAGACTTTCTTTGAATATTTAGTTGGTGGATATGTTTATTATGGTTACATTTTATTATCCTTAACTAAATATTTTCTGAGTATTTTTTTCTTCTTTTTTCCATCACAATTGCGTTGACCAAGGATTTCACACATTCCTTTTCGTTAATGTTTAACTAATGTATCCTCCGGCTGAAACAACTTTACCTCCGTTTCCAACGATCACCACTAGGCGCGCGCGAGGGTGCGAAACCGGAAAATTGCCCATTGAGTGCAAGTGAACATCACTAGAAAATTAAAGTGTGGTATGTAAGATACCACAGTAAAGATACGATATATCTTTAAACATTCAGTTTTTTTATTGCAATTCCGACTCTACAATTCTATCAAATAATTGAGGAAAAGTGGTCTTACATGACGCTCCTATCACTTGCAGATGTGAGTGAAAAAACGTTAACCCTTGTTAATGGTTCTCACGTTACTGTTTTTTACTGTAACTATTACACCATTCTGAAAAGGATGTACAGCAGTAGTCAAATTAACAGTCTGCAGATCATTAATCGGGAAGTACTTGTTGAATGTGCGGTTAAACTGTTCGACTTAAAACACTAAGTTTAAACCCCGTAGTTATGAAAATATAACATATTTTAAAGAAGACCATTTATAGATATTTTGCTTATTTAAAACACTTCTTAAGGTTTTTGTTCAACTTATGTGCCATCAATTACGCGCTGAAAGAATGTTCATCTTAAAAACGTACGATAATAAAAAAAATGTTATTTTCACCTCCTCGGAAGCATACATTTACAGCATATAAACGTTTCAAAGATATAACTATTCTAATTATGGTACAAGTTACCAAAATCGAGTATTGCATTATTAACTCATAACTACTACGTAAACGAAATCTTGAAAACTTAAATGAAATATCCAGATATGCCATATATACTCAAATGAAGCTCACCTTTTACTATTTTAAATTGAGTGGTTAAGGACACTTAGACTAATCGTCTATTGCCATTTACATGAGTTGCATTGTCAGTGAAATGAATTTCCCTGACGTTTTTTTTATTTCACTAGAAAACAAAACAGTAACATATACATTACAATAACAAAGAAGTTACTGGAAGTTTAGATGTAATGGATACAATATTTTATTGTCAATTATGATGAGGCTCTTTAAATTAATACTAAGCAAGAAAATAATGACGGAGTTAAAAAATATCAAAATCAGATAAAGATTCGCCACATAATCAATGTTGTTTTGACACATGTTTTGAGAGTGCACTAACAGTTTGTTTTCCAATCAAGAAGCACAAATCTACTAAGAGGTAGTGCACCTCATTAGAACTGTAAATCATTCTCAATGTTGTTAGACTACTTCGCAGATGAGATTGTAAAAGATTGGAACTGTTAATAGACTAGCAAAACATTTTTAACAACAATTAATAGATGATTTTATCACGCAAAAAAGGATTTTATCGCAATTCGGAAGATATCAATCATTTTGTTGTAAGCATTCGCGGTAAATAAACTTTTTGCTTGACGACATCTGATTGATCATCTAATATTGACTCTTCAGACTTAAATAATAGCAAATGTTCCATTACGTTATAATCAGATGTTAACATGAAGTGATAGAATTATAAATTAATATAAAAGTCACATCGAATTTACTGTGTGATCTTTATCGGATAACTAATAGAAAAAAAAGCATAAATTTGCTCATAAATTTTCGTTCATTTGATTTTTGTTGGATAGTTAACATTTCAATAATTTTAAAGTATTGTGGCATTGCAATTTCCATCTGTTCATAATAGAATCTAAATGGATGAACGTCTCAGTTCTTTGTTTTAAACTCTCCGATTGAATTCTGATGTACACAAAAATGAACTCAAATAATCAATTAATATTATTAAAAATAAGTTATATTAACTTTTAAAAATAAAATGAACTTACGAGTTTTAGGGAATTAATCGACAAAGTAAATAACAGTGATTGCCCATAAACTAAAAATAATACGCTCATTCTTTATTAAAACCGTCTTGTTTAAAAAAAAAATATATTCTACAGAGTAAGACAGAAACAAATCTTTCACGTTATCATCTCAAGGAAACGGATAAGAAGGGAGTAAAAGTTACTCACGTGCATCCATTCCTAGATATCAGAGAAAATAACAATAAAGTTTGTATCTGTAGAACGATACTTCTCTGTATCTCTGTAATATAAAATAAAATGTAATATAAAATCATCATCTCTGTAATATAAAATAAAAAATTAAACTTTAAATAGAATGAATGAAGACAGCATTATCATTTGCAGTAATCTGACAAACATAAAAATTAAAGGATTTTTATTAAAAAAATAACGTTCAGTAAGAATATATTATTTTCTTGTCATCATAAAACTGGAAACATTCTTGAAGCAGATAATATTATTGTAAATATATTTACATAAATTTGTTCATTTAATTTACAGATTTCGTATTTCCAAGTTCAAGGCCTGATTCATTAGCAAGCTAGTGGTGCTACAGAATGGCGCAGACTTTTTCGTAGTAAAGTCTAATTTCCTTGGTGTGGATTGCCTTTACGGTCTTGCCTCATCCTGTTGCCAGCTACCCAGCTGCAGCTATCGCCGCCCTTAGTACATTTTTTCTCTACCTTTCAGTTTACTAATTGTAGAACCAAAATATTACTTTCAGAATATTAAACAGTAGTAAAACATCGTCCATAATAGAACATTTCATTGAAAAATATGGAGCCGTTTTTAAGAAAATGGCGATTAAGCATTACTGTAAATGTAAAATTTGAAGCTCATTTTCACAAGAATCTATTGTGCTTTTCGATAAATTTTAATTAAAGTCATTTAAAGCACTTCCACTCACAAATGCAATAATGTATACAAGTCGATCAAAATGTGCATATTAAAGGCGTGAGAGATATGTAAAAAAATTACACTCGCGTAATTTTTGGAAAAACAAATAAATTAAGAAAAATGAACTTAACGTCATCTTAAACAGTGAATTCATCACTATTTAATGGAAAAGTTTGGAGAAAAAATTGGAGCCATTTTTTGAGAAAATGGCGTTTGAGCGTTTCTGAAAATGAAAATTGTGATATAATTTTAACAGAAACTTGTCGAGTTTTCGAGAAACATTATTTGACATTATTTAAAGCACATCTACTCATAATTACAACGTGAATAAATTGCCGGTAATGTACATATTAACGACGTGAGAGACAAGTAAAAAAAACTAAATTTTTGTAATTTTGAAAAAAAATGATTAGAGCAATATGGGGTTCATGTCATCGTATAGGGAACATTTGGCACTAACCCTACCAAACATTTTAAGAAAACATGTGGAGCTGTTTTTGAGAAACTCTTGTTTTTGTTAATTTTTAAAATCGCAAATATTGAACAAAATTTACTCAAATTTTTAAAAAATCTACATGACCTTTATGAAATAACTAATAATGGACAACGAATTTTATTTGGAAGATAAATCCCTATCTTCAATTTTCTAGTTGTAGAAAGACGCCGAAAAAAAATCAAATATTTGAAATTTTCGAAAATGCAGAGTTAACCGCGAAAATCGGATCTATGTCATGTTTATAAGTGTATTTTACTCTATTCTTACAAGAAATTTCAAGAAAAAATTTGGAGCCGTTTTCGAGATCATTTTGAAAATTTTCCGGGGTGCTTCATGTAAAGTACCCCCAAATTCTGAAGAATATTTTTCAAAATCTCAGAGCTTTGACTGCAGCGAGATGGAGAGGTGTGTTCTTGGAATTGGAAAAAATCCTACGTATGATTTAGGCAATAGTAGTGTTCACATACACCAAACAGACAGACAGACAGACGGACTTAAAAAAAAACAACACTTTTTCGCTATCAGGGACCCCAAAACGTGTATTTCCGTCGAAATCTCGAAATCCATTTTCTGCAATATTACATAATTTTCTCTAAACTACGTATATTACTTCCGTATATACGTAGTATGTGTACGAGAAAGTAGAAAATCTCTCCCGAACAACTGGCAATCCTGTAAACAGTTAAAGTCAAAGCAATTTGAAATGTTAATTCGCTCATTTTTTTAAAAAATTCATTTAAATACTTTTTATGTAATTAATACAAAAATAAGTCGTACATAAAATACAAAGTTTCAAAGAAAAGGGGTCCAAAAGAACCGAGAAATATAGTTACTCCCTCTTGTTTTAGGCTGTGCACGTCTATAATTGAATATTGTCACGTATATAATGGAATTAAGTCAATCGTTGCAAATTAGAATTATGAAAATATTTTGAATTACCGCAGAATTAACTTCAAATTATGATTTTATGATTTTTTTGAATTCTCCCTCACCCCCACAAAATCATGGGCATATATTCCAGGAGGGCGAGGTACTTGATGCCTGGCATATATTCCTACGATTGCAAGCTTCTCGATGCGTGGGTGTACCGGGCCTTCGGCGGAGGGGGACACCCCCCCGGTGGCCCGGCCCCGCCTCCGTCGTTTCCAAGAAACTTCTTCCCGCGGCCGATGTCTCCGGCGATAGGCGGGCAGCCGCATGCGGAATTCATCCACAGACTCGAGTCCCGTTGCGCGACGCCAATGCATTATTCCGGCGGGCGCCGCCGCCCTGCCCCGCCCCGCCCCGGCCCCTCTCGCCCCGTTCGCGCGTCTCTCCGCGGACGGTGCGAAGGCCCCGAGTATGAACCCGCGCCACCCGCGTCGCTGATTTGCCGCCGTCCCGGCGCGCCGCCCGCGACAGCGCATGGCCAACGTGCGCCACATGCAACGCGTTGCACCGCGCCGCCCCGGCCCCCTTACATGGCCAGCGACCCCTCCCACCCAACGCCCTGCCTGCACGAGACATGCTTTCTGGGAACTCGCCTGCACACCTGGGCTGCAACGCCGTCGCCAAAACATCCATAAACACTCAACGATCAATATTGGCACAGCTCAAATGACGATGTAAATTCTTTCCTTGACCGTCCCCACTCAAGGCCCTGTGGCGCAACGGATAACGCGTCTGACTACGGATCAGAAGATTCCAGGTTCGAATCCTGGCAGGGTCGCGGTATTTTTACTTACAAAATCCGACATATAAAGCTTCGTACTAACACACTGTTTAACTTCCGAACAATGTTAAGTGAACTTTATGTTTTATTTCTTTTCTTTCTTTGATTGTTGGCATTCCGCATACTTCTCGTCTTTTCACTCGGGCATCAGTCCAAACCGGTTTCACTAGGAGGAAGGCAGATCAATAAAGCTTTCAACACCACTACGAATAGCTCTTGAGAAGATGTGTTTCGTTGCCAATCCATTATTGTAAAGCAGTAAAACAGTTTTTGTAAAATATCTGAACTATTGAATACCTAAATTCTCTACTCTAAACTGCAATAATATGTGGAAATTAAACATCACTATTGAAAGTGCAAAACTAACACATTATGCTGACGCATTTCTCTTGCATGTGTATCGATATTCAAGAGTTTTGTGCTTAAAATCACATACCCTAGAGAGACAAAAAGTACTTTCTATAAAAGTATCTGAATGAAGCAGTTTAGACGCTACATCTACTTAAGTAACACAATAATAAATTAATGAGTTTGTAATTCAAGTACTATTGAACAGTAGGTTACAACTTTCAAATTAAAAATTTAATTAAAACAGATGATATTTGTATAGAAAGAATTTTGAAGAGTATTAGAAGCCGTCTCAATATTTATTGTACTTTGAGAACCCTTACAGCATGGTATGTTAATCATCACGCACCATTGTTTTCTGATGCAAAACTCTGTGAATATTTGGGTTCTAAATCCAAGCTAGTAAGTAGTCTACTACCGTCAATTTCATCGAAGTCATTCTAACACTTCCATTATGTAGAATTAAAATACATACTCTATAACTAAAACTGTTAACTGTCATTTTGCTTCAGCAATAAAAATGTTAAGTAAATATTCTGTAACAGAGATTACATAATCGCCTGAACAAAAGGATACAGAAAAATACATATTATTTTCGAAAATCCGCCCCAAAAAAGAAACACTTTTGGCAACCATTTTAATTCTATGAGCATTCTATTCTAATTTAATGAGCATATGTGAAGAGACTACTGGGATAATTTTAATCAATCGGCATTTGGAGGGGGGGTGTTAACATCCATCCGTACGTCACACCAACTTCTGGACACCAATCCAGACAAGTGAGGTGTCATTCGACGCGTCTCGATCGCCTGGTGGGGGACACTCATCATTCTTTTGCTGATCCAACGAGAAGATTGTAAGAATTTTCTCTTAAAAAATTTTAAGAGAAAGTTTTTCTTTTATAAGCAAATAACTAAACTGTTGTATAAGCAACATGTGATTTTCGGAATCTACAAATATGATCAATAAGTCATTCGCTGTCTCTCGACAAAACCAATTGATTGGCACAATTCATAGCCGAAACTATTTAGAATTTCTGGAAGAATTCTAGAAAAACACGTCTATTGATGATTTGGATTAAAGCAGTGTGTGATCCTCATGTTCTTATAGAATCGTGAAAAATATGCAGTCAGGGAAGAGGAACACATGAGAGAGAGCATTTGATGAATGTAGAAGATGAATGTTAAAAAGTAGACAATGAGTAAAATTGTATGATTTCAGAAAATATTATAAATAAGATGCTATAATAATATTGAAGTAAATCCATGGATAACAAAAGGAAATGCAAGCTTCATCGAATGGAGTATGAGTTATAATAGTTATATACAATACCAAGTTTCATTCCAACTGCGAGTACATTGCTGTGGCTCTTCGTATTACTACACTTTCTTTTCGGCAATTACATGAGTCGTTACTACTTGTTACACCGATTGACAGTAATTAAACGTAATAGAGTAATGATACAAAATATTAAATATTATAACCCCACTTTCTCTTGTAACGTCCTATGCTTAAAAACAATCTAATAAGGTAACTGTATTTTGTTTAAAATTAATTACTTTATCGCACACTACAAACGTAGAATATAGAAAGTTATGTAATGCTGCAGCGAAAAACGACGATTTCTTCGCAGAGATATTCTTATTGTAGATTCTCGATACCAAAATATTTGCTATTGTTTTATGAAGTAAATTACTTCTGCTAACACATCGTACTGTACCAATCTTTGGATTATTTTCTCGTATATGTAGGTATACTTGTATACGAAGTAATTACGTAGTATACAAAGTTATGTAATGCTGGAAAAGTCAATTTCGAGATTTCAAACAGAAATACACGTTCTTGGATCCCCTAATACCGAGAAAGTGTTTTTTCAAAACGTCCGTCCTTTCCAAAATTTTCCCAAAAATGGCTCCAAATTCTTTCTTTAAATTTTTCGAATGAATAAAGTAAAATACATTTATAGAAATGTCATTGGTCCATTTTTCACAGTTAACTTAGAAGTTTTGAAAACTTCAAAATTTTGAAAGTTTTTCGGCGTCTTCCTACTATTGCAATAATGAAGATCAAGTTTATTTTTCAAGTAAAATTGTTTTTTTTTTTGTAGTTCTTTCATTAAGGTCATTCACATTTTTTAAAAAATTTTAGTAGTTTTCTGCAATATTGCGTGAAATATCTGTAATATTAAAAACAAGAAAAACAAGATTTTTTCAAAAAGTTTAGTAGTTTTCTCGCAATATTGCGTGAAATATCTGTAATATTAAAAATAAGAAAAACAAGATTTTTTCAAAAATTGCTCCCATTTGTTCTTTACATTTTTGGTGGGGATACTGCTAAATGCACTGTATAAGATGACATAATCGTGATGTTGCTAAATTATTTTGTTTGTTTTTTCAAAAATTAAAAAATAATAATTTTTTGACAGGTCTCTCACGTCTTTAATATTTACATTAGCGGCGATTTGTTCACATTATTGTATTATCAACTACATGTGCTTCAAATTTTGTCAGATATAATGTCTCGAAAACTCAATAGTTTTTTGTGAAAATGAGCTCAAAATTCCGCGTTTTCAGAAACGCTCAAACGCCATTTTCTCAAAAATGGCTCCACATTTTTTCTTCAAACTTTTCGCGCAGATAGTGCTTATTGCACTGCTTTAGAAGACATAAAATTAATTTTGCTTATTGTTTTCTTTTTTTATTACACAAATATGTTTTTTTTGAAATATCTCTTACGCCTTTAATATGCACATATCGAGCGATTTGTGTGCATTATTGCATTTGTGAGTGAAAATGCTTGAAATGACTTCCAAAGAAGTTTTTCGAAAACTCATTTTTTCTGTGAAATAAAAAGTTCAAATTTAGCATTTACAGCAACGCTTAAAGGCCATTTAAAAACGGCTCGAAAATTTTCTACGAAAATTGCCTTACAGGACGAGATTTTACTCTTCTTTGATATTATTAAAAAAATATCTCGGTTTTACCATTAGAAAACAGCAAATTTGTGCTTTGGGGGACGATAGATGGCACCTGGCAAGAGGATGGGAAAGACCACAGCATTTAGAAAACCTACAAGTACGAGAAAGTTTGAACCATCGTGCACCACTAGTTTTATCAGATGGTGGATATTACTCTTATAAAAATTGTAATCGGATTTTTCGATTTTTGTTGATCTCCCTGAAATTGCAAGTTCAAATTTTTTTAGCGTCTTCCGACATTTACAGTATTGTAGACATAGGTTTTTCTTCTGAAAGAAATCTGTTCTTCAAAATTAATTTTTAGGTAATGTCATGTGTTCATTTTTTTTCAAATACTTGAAGTTTTCTTGTAATTTTGGCGGAATGTAGGTAATTTGAAAACAAGATTTTCTCAAAAAAGTCACCAATTTTTTCTTTACTATTTGTACGGATAGTTTTAAATGCACTGAATAATATGACATAAATGATATTTTGATGTATTACTTTGGTTTCAAAAATTACACACATGTAATTTTTTTTGTATATTTCTCGCGTCGTTAATATTTACACTAAGGCATAGTTTATGCTCTATTGGATTTTGAGTACAAGTCCTTCAAATGATTTCTTATCACAAAAAAGTTTTCTTCGAAAATGAGCTCAAAATTGTGCATTTTCTGAAACGCTCTGTATTTTTGAGAAACTTCATAAGAAATCATTTGAAACACTGATGCTTACACATACAATAATATACAACGCCCATAAAGTAAATATCAACGATGAATGAAAACATGAAATGAAACTAACGCGTGTGTAATTTAAAAAAATGAAAAGAATACATAAAAATACGTTTATCTCATGTTATTCATTGCTTATAGCACTGATCGTACAAAAAAGAGAATGAACGAATTTGGCGCCGTTTTTGAGAAATATTGTTTTTAAAACTGCCTTTACTTAAAAAAATATCGTGTAAACAAATCAAATTATGAAATAAATTTACATGACCTCATTTAAAGATTTAATTTTGAAATACGAATTTTATTCAGAAGAAAAATACATATCTTCGATATTGTAGTTGTAAGTATACGCTGAAAAAAAAAAGAACTTTGGCAATTTACGAAAATTTAGAGAATTCAAAAAAATTTCGCACCTGAGACAATTTTATAAGTGTACTTTCTCTCTCCGTTGAAAGTTAAAACCCGTTTAAAATAATAATTCAAAAATTTGTATCGTTTCCGAGAAACAATGTTAATGTACTTCAGACACCATTGAAATTATCCCGAAAAATTAGAAAATTCCTTTCAAATTCAAGGGGCCACGACATCAGCCAGATCGACTAGAGAATATCAAATTTGGTGAAACTACAGCCTACGGTGTAGCTGTAGCGGAACATTGTTCACAGACGGACTGATGGAGAGACGTTTTGCCATAACCCAGGCCTGCACAGCATTTTGCACTTTCACTGATCTCAGAAGGCGCGCGGTTCAAATGCGAAAATCGATGAAAGATAGAGACGAGACTCGTTCTGGGAGTGGAGACCACCAATTAGAATGAGCAATTCGAACCAGAGCGCGTAAATTGAAAGAGCAATCTGAAGAGAACATGACGCTCACATTCAGTTCAAGTAATATTGCCTTTTGTATTTTATTGGAATTGTTTGTTGTCAAAATATGACAGTAAGAAACATGCAAGTACGACGAATTATACATATTTGATATCGTGTCTTATAATTGCCTGTATGGTTGATAATGTTATTCGCTTTGCTACGATGTAATCACAAATTTAGTGTTTTGTTAATAGCAAAATTATGATTCTGAATCTCGGTTCCATCAAAGCTAAAACATATTATTCTTAAAACAATTATGATTATTTTGTGCTCTAATTCCTCACCAGAGTGCATTATATATTTCTAATGTCAAATCAACGAAAAAACAAAATATTAATCCCTTTTCATTCTATTTAACGAGACCCATGATAACTTCAGGATTGGTCATAACATTTTGTCTGAGAAGTTTTCCCGTTGATATCTTTTATTTCCAATCTTAGTGAGGGGAAATGTTCACAAATATCTGTGTGCTGCCAAATATTACCCTTCTTCAAATTGATTGCTCTCACAATTTTCTGCATTTGGTTGTCATTTGGAGATTATAACATTCCTGGTGAACAATCAATTATTAAATTCTACAGTTTTGTTAGTTAGAACTAAATAATAAAGTTTTTAAAAAGTCACTGCTTTAAGATATTGAAAATTAAAAAAAAAAAAAAAAAAAAGAAAGGAAAATACAGGCAGTGGTGGATACAAGGTGGATAAACCGCAGTTCAAAGAAGAACGTAAACAGTGAATTATGGCCTTTGTAGCTTGAAATACGGGACATCACCCAAAAAGTGTGAAAATGATTTCGCAGCATGGACCATTGCATTAGACGCCCCGGCATTCAATCTACGCGCCGCGTCGTGCGACTTGAGGCTTCTCCCCTCCCCGCAAAGTTTCCTCCCCCCACTACTGCCACTTTCGGCGCTCTCGCGGCCACACCACACGGTCGGCTCGTTAGTGCAGAATGCTCGCGGCTTTGTGCAGGCTGACAAACCAATTTTTCGTTATCGCGAACCCACAAAACATGGATTGTGACACACAATGCTATTAGAGGAAGTAATTTACTATATATAGGAACAAGAATTATTATTCACTTTTTCGATACGGGGGACTGCAATTCGGATTTTTATGCTCAAAAATGGATGTTTTTCGCTGCAGCACAAAATAACCTTTTCTATGTAGTATGCAAGAAAGGACAATTGTTTTAGACGGTAGTAGCATTTGGAAGGAGGGTTTGGTTGTACCGAAAAGCTAGTCTGGTCAAAGAAGATTAGAAAACTCACTTGTGCTAGAAATTCTGTTCCATTATGTAGCATCATCAGTTTTTATTTTGAACTGTATATCATATAAAGAAAGATTTCTCACAAGTGCATGCCTTGCAAAACCTTTTACGAATGTTTGAAAATGCTCTCTTAAAATGTTCTTACATTCCAGAAATAATAAGTGGTGCTAATACAGCATGTACTTTCTCCGTATTGTCACGCAAATTACGCGAAAAGAACTCAAATTTTCTAAAAATTGGACATGCACTTATTTCAAAATATTTTTTTTTAGATTTCATTAAGGAAAAATCTGAATCTTTAATATTTTAGTTGTAGGAAGACTCCGAAAAAACTTTGAACTTTTGCAATTTTCGAAAAATCAGGGTTTTTACGAACATACACCATTTTTTTATACGTCCGTCACACTATCCAACAACAAAATTTAATAAAAACGATGGAGCCCTTTTTTGAATTTGGAAAAGTCTCAGAAATTTGGAAAATGTCCCAGGGGCTTCATGTAAAGGAATCCCCAAAATTATAATAATATCAGTTTCACATTCAAGAAGCCGTGACATCAACCAGATTGATTAGGGAATATCAATTTTGGAGACAATCGACTAATCGGTTCAGGCGTAAGCATTGTTCAGAGGCTGACAGATGGACGATGGACGTTTTGCCTCATTTGATTTTTAGGTATCAAGGACCCACAAAAGACGGATTCTGGCTACACCACGTGTTAAAGGAATTTTCTTTTGTAAATTTAGCAACTGGATTTTTCCGCATTTTCGTTACCGGGGCCCTGTAATAAGAGTTTTCTGCCAATAATTCGCTGGTTTTTCGCGCAGCATTAAATAACTTTCCCTCTACTCTGAAAGGAGGAAGTAAGAAAAGAACATTTTAGGACCTTTGCCGAAGTAGGTGTGGGAGTCCCATCACTCTAAATCCGACGTAGATTTTGATGTCTAAGGAAAATCTGATATATTCCGGAGAGCTTTTTGCTTTGAGACGAATCGAAAGCTGTAGCTTTATTAGAATTATTGAATTTCAGATGCTTATGAGGGCTGTTGAAAAGAATCCAGATTTCTTGAGGTTAATTAAAAACCGGGTACTGGTTTAACTCAAAGAGCCTAGGCTTATTGCAAAGAACCTTCTCTATTGTCGGTGTTTTATCAATAAGGGTGAGATTAAGCTCTCATAAATCTCTTCTACTTCAGTAATACACAGATTCTCCTAACTTTTTTACACTGTCCAATAATGAATGATTAGAACACATGCAAATAATTGTTCTTAGGATAATGATCCACTGCACACTATTTATCGAATGCTGCAGGGGATGCGGCCGCGGAGCTCGTTGCTGACTGCATAATATGCACAGAAGCGCATTAACGGGCACAATTGCAAACCACACTAGTCGGTGAATATTCTGAAAAACGTCACCCGGTTCGATGAGTTTCGTTTCCTGGATCAACCTCACCGGTGATCATCTGAGAACCGGATACCATAGTTTTTTGGACTTCAAGTTATCATAGAGAACACTTTGCAAGTCAGAGATTTATCAACAATTTCCAAAGCATAAGTGATGTTTAGTAGGACAATTCCCCAAATGAAATAACATCCAACAGAATTCCAAAATGCGCCAAATACTGAAAATGACTGAAAGAATGTTAAAATCAAAGAGGTTATGTTAAACGCGATTTAGTGCACGTCAAAACAGGGTTCGATATATATCGTCTCCTAAGGTAGGTGAGTCGCCAGACCAGGTGATCCTGCAGGAAAACGAAGATGATTTGCGGAATTTGCAGATGATTTGTGGAACTATATGTAGAACGTTTAAAAAGAAAGCCCGAAAAGAAACCCAAATAAAATTTTATGATATTATGGCCCTCCCAGTTTTACTGCAGGAATGTGAAAATTTGGTTCAAAAACGAAAAGATTTTAGGAGGATTGAATCAGCAGAAATGCAATTTTTAAGAGTAGTAAAAGGCTATACATTAAGAGATCAAATAAAAAGTGAAAAAATAAGAGAATAACTAGGGCGGAAAGAAACAGTACATCAAAAAATTAAGAAATACAGACAGCAATGGGTGACACATTTTGGAAATATACCGCAAGACAGACTTTCAGTGCAAACCCTGAGTTACAAGTCGAGAGGAAAGAGAAACACTGGAAGGCCAAGAATGAGGTGGAAAGAGGCTGGAACAGGCAATAGACCTAATCCGTAAAGGAAGAAGATGTTTTTTTTATATCATAAACACCAATTGTTCCGGTCGGTTTCGGAATATCTGTTAATGAAAGTTTACTCTAAAAAATTCATCAAGCCACCTAAAACTGGCTTTCAGTTAGTTGGTGTATTGAATTTAAAAATTGTGGTTAAATTTAAATAAGCTTTCACTATAAATTTGAATCGTTTGATAGTCGAATGATGCCGATAATAATGTTAGTGAAGAAATTGTGGATAAATGAATGTTCTATATTACTCACATTACTCCTAGCTACTGAACAAGTATCTTGTCATGTACTTCCGGAATATGAACTAAAATGTTTCCTCAGTCTAGCGGCTGTTATTCGATCTCGTTGCGTTAAACGAAACAGCACGAGAAAGTCTGCGTACAAATCGACAAAGAGCACAGAAGGACGCACAGTCAGCTGTTCCTGTCAAACATTCTTTGCCTCGGCCTTCACAAAGGACTCTGACAGGAAGCGATGAATTCCAACGAGTAATAAATATGCACGCGCCGAAAATTTTCTGCGTCGTTTGGCCCGGCGTAGAACGTCCGCGGGGCGCTCGGCGCGTGCAGTATGGAAATCAGGTAGCAGGCGTCAATCTGTCGCGACGGCGCAGGCGGTGGCTGGGCGGCTCAACGACACATGCTTTATACATAAGGGCGCCGCCGAGCCATCCCGCAGTCACCTCGCGTGCTTCCGTTATTGATTGGCCCCGGGCGTAAGAATGCGGCATTTGCGAAATGCTGAATGCGTTGCCTGACATTCGGGCCAGGCAACGTATCGGCAATAGAAACCTATTTCTTCAACTAATGAATTGGTTCTCGAAACTATAGTTATCAGAAATTTTAGCTAACTGACTAAAATCGTGCCAGAATCATTAGAAGGGAAAATGTGTATCAGACTCAACCTATCACCTTTTCACCAGTTGAGATAAAAGCATAAATTATAGTTTGTAGCAAATGCTTTTGGTTCAATTTACAGAGAAACAGATTATGCATATACAGTATAATTTACTCTTTCAATGGTCAACGATTATTTAAATTTATATTTAAATTTCTTATAAATTATCCGGTAATTTTACTTCACACACATTCTCTAGAAACAAATGTAAATAAGAAGAGTATAATAGACGTTAATGGAATAGTACGAGTTGTTGATAATGAAGCTTTCTTAAACCAATACAAAAAAGTTTCAAGAAAAAAGAATAATATGTGTAGTTGTGTACCTCTAAAGAACCCCACAAATCGTGCGTTCACTCACGATTCGGAGTACATTCAAATTCCAAATGTGTCGGGAAATAGATAGTAAGAATTCTAGTGTTTGCATCAATACACCCTGGTGTGCACAGTGTTCGACAACAGTCCTTACAGACATTTGGCAGTAAATCGACATTGTGAATGCAGGGGGGAATTTGGTAGCAGCACTGTTCACTTTTCATTCAACAATTACTTTGCCTTTTATTATACCTACTCCTTGCCAACTTGACGGTGATGTCGTGACGGCGATGCCGCAGTATCGTCGTGACATTTACCAAAAACTCGCGAATGTGCTCCAGAGTCGCTTTATGAGCATCTTGAAATGTGCATTGCCGTTGATAGTGAATATATTGGAAACACATGTCATATAAAGCAACTTTTAGAAATTACTATTTTTTTGTGCTTTGGAAATATTTTTCTTCGCTTTATTCACAAGAGCCTCTTATACTTGTAGTGGCTTTCAGTCACAGAAATTGTTTTATTGCTCATACGTCTATTGTTTCAGAGTACATCCCGATTTTCGCTATGCTACTTCTTCGTTAAGGTCTAAAATCTCAATGTTTATCTCAAATGCTGTAGTATTGATTACAAAAAATACAACCTCAAAGCGTACAGATTGACAGATACATAGTATCGATAGATAGACGGAGATCATGCATGTCTATGTGAGACATATTGTCTGCAAGACTACAAAGGAATAATTTTGGGGCGCTTGTCGCGCATGTTTGCGCCCTTACTGCTTATGTCTGCAATATATTTGCACCGCAGAACAGTGTTTCCTTTGGCACATCTGGTTGGCCAAAATTAATATCTCGAAAACTACTGGTTAGAGTTTTATGAAATTTTGCACACGCATTTGTACGAATACTTAAACATGTGTTTTAAATTATAATATGTATCTTTACATTTTCCTACAAAACTGTCAGAGTTTGAAATAGCATATGCAATAAAACAATGAGTAATTGAATTAATAATTATACTATTATAATAATAATATAATATAAATATCAAATCGTTAAACCAATTTCTCTTTTGAGCTTTAATATTATACTCTTTTGGCTTCGAACTTACTGGTAATTTTTAAATTAGTCCGAATCATAGGTGTGTTCACATTCATCAGATCAAGATGGAGTAGCTAAAAGTGTTTGCACTTCCTCTGATAAAACATACACTTTTCTTTTTGGGCTTTTTCCCAGGCTGGAAATATACGGATCAAAGGATATTATCCCTATGTAGGCATGAGGGAATTAATTTGGTTAGTGACATCTTTTTTAATGACAGCTGTTTCCTTAACGGGACATGAGTTAAAAAGTCTGCAGTAACATGAGTAAGAAGGCGTGAGGTTTTGCCATAAAATAACCTTTCTTTCACTATTCGGCGTTTCCGTATAGAATTGTAATGGTATCAGCCATACACAAAAAAAAAATCATTATGAACCGAGTATGCAAAAGTTTGCTTGAAACGGCTCTGATCACTACTTCCATCACATCCTCACTTAGAAATTAAAATAAAATTATATTCCTGATCTGATAATTGCTGAATAATTTCGTTCTGTACAGTGCATATGCGATTGACAGTGTGATTAAAAAGACATTGTTAAATTATTTCTGCGGAAGATTCTATAATAGTGATACTATTTTCGGGGGGACGACATTTGATTTGCCATGTTTTTGCTGGATAATAAGAGGAATAAATAGTATAGTCGTCATCTTTTGCATTTGCACGCATTTCTTTGTTTTGGTTCACAGAGAGTTTAAAATATCTATCATTTTTGACAATGTTTCACCTGCAGTCATTTGTGGAGGTTTTCTGTGAAGAAAAAATCAAGCTTTTTTCATTTTTGTGGTCTGTTGTGAGGAGGCGGTACTTAGTTCCCAACGGTTGGTTGTCTCTCTTGCCTTGAGTACGTAAATTCCCTTGCGTAGGTAATCGACATTTGTTCCCTCGGCTAGTTATTTTGCTTTTCTTCTCTTTTATCGCTCAATGCCATCCCCCAAAACATTTGGTCGAGTGACCCACACAACCTGACAGTACTTTCGCATGGAATGGCTTAATACACAATGTCCTAAATCAGTACAGTGTCATCTAACGACTTTCTATTCGACTTTACGAAGGACCCTTTATTTATGAAGCACTTTGTTGCGCACTATCTTTCACTTATTTTGGCACACACGACGCTGAGTGTGTGTTTTATAGATTATGTTAGTTCTGTTGAACACTCCTGAAGATCGTAACACACCATTATATTCTTTTAATCCACATCTCTGTATGTGAGCGAATCAGTTTCGCGCAATACTTCGCAGAGCGCATGCCTAGTGAGTGAACGCACTGTCACTGAAAATAGGTGTTAATTATCAGATATACACTTCTCTGCAAAAAGTGTGACAATAATATTGTAAAGAAACCTTTTTAGAATGCATATATATTAATTTCAAAGCGGAGAAATGCGGAGCGAATTTTGCAGCTGAACATTTATTTTCAATTTTCGAATACACGGACATGTTTTAAAGTCGAATTTTGGGTACGAATTTCTAAGCCTACTTGCCTTTGAAAATTACGAAACAATTTCATATGAAAGAGCATACATTTCTGAGGATTTTACATCCTGAAATTATAAAATACGCGTAAGGAGAACGCTACGAACAGAACTGAACTGCGTGCACTACCGAACAGAACTTTGCGGCTCGGTGCGGGCTATCAGTGGGACGTAACTTGACACCTCTCCTGAGACCGAATCTTATGAGTCAGCACCTTATAAACACCGAGGCCAAGTGCCTTGAATATTTATCTACAGAACGGGTCAATAAGATAACCAAAAAGTGGAACTTCGAAAAATGGATTTTGGCCAGCTGGATGTCTCAAACAAAACCCTGCGCGCAGGGTCAACGTAACACAACAGAATGGCCTGTAAGTTCCTTTCCTAGCAGTAGTGGCAGAATATTAAGAGTCGTCGGGAGTCTGAAAACTACATTTCTTCAAAAATATTGTTAATTAACGTAGAATGTTAAGCAAGTTTATGATTTCCCCTCTTCACACTCGTTATCATGCGCTAAATAAATCTATAAGGTTCTATTTAAAACATAGAAGTGGTGTCTAATTTAAGATTAGAAGAATATCTTAAATGAAAAAGCTTTACTATACAATTATAAGTGTTCCTACCGTACTTCTGTTCTGGTAAAAAACGATATCTGTAATGGTCCAGAAAATATTTAAAGGGAACATCAATATACAATAGGGAAACATCATCCTTGGGGGTCACCAGATTTAATAGGATAAAATAAGTATTAATCTGGGTATTTGACCTAGAAGTGGCGGTCAGAGAGGTATGATTTGAACACAAGAAAATATTCACGTGGTAAAATTGATCTATGTTTCATTTCATTCAAACACACAAATGAAGTACATTAATTAAAAAAATATTTTTAATTATTCACGGGCTCAAAATGTTTGCTTTCGGCTGCAATTCAGTTATGCAGTTGCCAGTAGAGGGAAATGCGAACAGGTGAGAGAGTGTCAAAGAATACAGCACCACACGCTGCGGTGATACGTCATCACATATCGTCTGGCGTAGTTGGGAGCATCCTTAAAAGCAATGTTTTTCAGAGTTCTCAAAAAAAAGAGGGGTTTCAAAATTCGGGAAATATGTCAAGAAAGCCTAAAAAGGGGGTTTATAAGACATTACTCAAGACTTCGCGTGCGCCTTCAGTAAGAAGAGTGTTGGATCGTCTCTGATAAGTACGATCAAAACAAGATGTTAATATAACATGCCAGGAAAGTCCTTCTACAGTGGCGCCTTGCTGGTGAGAGTGCATTCAACGCAAATTATGTTGGTAGCTCGAAGTGAACTCTGATTTATATAGTAGCCGTGATCTATGCCATCGATTTGCAAACGGCATTTTCTTATTTTCGCAGTTCAAAAGATGAAAGTGATGCTAGAACTTAGTTGACTTATCCCTGTATTCATGTTATTTTACTATATTTGAATAACTTACACTCTGTATATTAAATTATCTACGAATTAATATTAATGTATACTAATTTATTAGAACACTCGTACGGATTTATTACCGCGTTAATTGCATGAATACTTCAATACTTCACTGCTTTTTGAAGACAAAGAAAAGACAGTGATAATGCAAAAAATCCTTTTCACAACCTTACTGTCTGTCCTTGCTGGTCTTTCTCATTTGCCGGTCCTACTGCTCGTACTCACTGTACATCATCACTACACGTTCTCCCTGCAAGTCCATGACCTTCTGTTAACCATTCAAGAACAACGAAGTTTAAATGAAAAATTAAGGAAGTCTAAGGCTAACTGTCATTTTAAATACGACGAAGTATTAAGGATTTTATAACAATTATGTTATTATTTGCTAATATAGGAGAATACTTTTCGTACACCTCTACCATTCTCGATATATAGAGAGCACTCGAAAAAGAAAATATAATGTTCACTGTTGTTATTGAGTAAATGCAACATATTATTGAATTAATGCAACATTTTAAAATACTTCAGTTTTCACTCATATAAGTGAACAACACAGAAAGTATTAAAATGTTCTCTCTTAATTATTGAATTTTGCATTGGCTGTCGTAATAAAGGAGCAACTATAACTCATTTCTTAACACTCATTAATTAATAAACTAATAAAATTGTTAACGAACGGCAATATAAACTACAAAAAATAACTTGTTACAACAAGTTCATTGATAATAACTTAGAACTGGTATTCAGGCATGATGCATAAAAGAAGTCGTGACTCCTTTATATTGACTTGTACATTATTACAATGTTTTTGACTCCAACCATTAATAGGATCATTTTACAACAGAATATACAGCATATGAAGTTTGAAAGCTGGCTATACAGCGAATAATATTTTGTCTATTTATGGTTATGATGATCGTAAAATAATTTAATACCGAGGAGAATAATGTAGTTTTATAGTAATTTTTAATGATCAACGTTTTCCTCGAGTTTAATTTTTCTCAGCGATAATCAAATGATAATCTTTAAAAGAGAGAAATGTGCGTTTGAAATTCATATAGTCACAACTCACACTTATTCTTGAAAAATAAAAAATAAAATATTTTTGTATCTCTTCTTTCACATGAACAAAATGGATCACATTTACCTGTGAAGCAAAGGTTTAATAAATGAATCATACATCTATAATGTGCCCCCAGGCAATATTTTTCTCAAATGTCCAACTTTCAAATTCATATTTTGATCTCTTTTCCTATCGAAAATTGTTACAATTTTCTAATAGAGAAATATGTATGAAAGTATATTATTAAATACTTGATAGAAAATAACATGCACCAATAAAGAGAACAAAGCTGCATTAAATGAACTTTATTTTCATTATTATTCACTACTTTACTTTCTTTCCTTTGTTGTTTGTAACGAATAGAAAGTTAGTATCCCTATCGATCTATTGGTTTATAAATGTTTGTTGCCGACCTGTGTAGCCGAGGTCGCGTGAAAGTGAAGCGGGAGGCACGATCTTGAGCGTTGTGTGTGGGAGTGTGTGCTCATGTGAATGTTTATGTACATTCGTCACCCTTAACCCTAACTCTTCCTTACTCAAGAACAGAAAGAATTGCTCTAGCGCGGACATGGTCTACTTGGAAACAGAAATCAAAGTTTCCCTACGGTTTGCCTCATATCGGCATTAGAGAGGTCAGCGGACGCTACAGATTGATTTAAAGCAACAAGAAGGCGGGTGCGGAAGAAGATGCCCCCCACGACGTCGATCAGGCGCTAAGTAACGGAATAATGTTCAGGGTCATCCCAGTAATGTAAATGTACATGGATCTGCTCGTACTGAATATGAAGAAATATCTAAAATAATAAAATAATCGTAATAATAATAATAATAATAATAATAATAATAATAACAACAACAACAATAACGGCAACAGGGTGTCTTATGGCTTGGTGGCCAGACTGTACGCCTTCCACCACTTGGCTTCGGGTTCAATTAAAGGCTGTTCCTAGTGGATTTTGTGGTGAACAAAGCGGGTTCGCGGTACGTTTTCTCGGGGTACTCCCGTTTCTCCTGCGAATGTGCAGGATCAGCCACATGCATTTCAACGGTACGCTGCACCAATCACTCCCTACCCTATCGTATCATCAACAATCTTCCCAGTAAGTCCCCACGGATCTCAGCGGCGCCTAGGTGATAACCAAGAAATAGCAGGGAAGGGCTGCATCTATCTCAGGGGGTTATCGACAGGTAGGGTACCGGCCTGAAGAACTAGAGAGAGGGGATATGGTGGGGAAGTGGGAGACGCCTCCTTCCAAGACCCTCGTTACGGTTGATAGAGTATGATCTTCTAATGCCAAGCGGGGTGAGGGGTATGGTTTCGTTCAAGCTGGTGTCCGTGAAGGCAAAACAGATATTAGTGTTTAATATTAATAATATTGGTAACAATGTGACTCATTGGTTTCGGTGTTTCCACTGCGATTTGAATGTCTCTGAATATTTGATGGTGAATTTCTCTTCGTAAAAGGTACATCTTCTTTAATGAATACCTAATTCTTATCTTCTTTACTTAATTCTCATATTACATTAGTATATGTACTAATGTAATAAAGCATACTAATGCAATTATTAATGCAAAATTCCAATGTAGCAATAATGCAATGTAGTAATGCAATAAATCATAACATTATAAACTGGTGGCATAATACACTATTATATTTAAAAAATTCAAATGAGTGGTCCGCGAAATTTAACTCTTTCTTGGTGGTACAAAATATGTACCACTGTGCGTAATGCCTCAGGGAAGTACAAATTCAGAGGAAGCGGAGCGCCGATGGCGGCGCGGCATCGCGCATCCCGCCCTGGAGCGGCTGCGCGGGGCGGCCGGGGGCCGCGGTCCGTCTCCGTCCCGGCCGCCGTCAGCGGCGCCGTGTCGCGCGCATGCCAAACACCGCCGCGCCGCTGGCAGCGCTTCATTACAGATTCCTGCGAGATTAAGCCGTGTGCTTCCCATCTAATGCGTTGATTGCCAAGTTTTTCTAACTGCGACTCGGCCACCATACGTAAAGACCAGGCGGCGTGGGGGCGTGGGCCGAGGAACCGTGTGACAAACGGAGGCGCTGCTGGGACCGTCGCTTCCCACTCGCTTCTCGGTCTTGTCGACTTCGAAACGCTTAGCTCAGAGAATTTTTACTGGCGTAAGTGTCCCACGGCTTCTACTGATGTCATTGCAGTGGCTCTGACTGAGAGGTCCTAGAGTTCGAGTCCCGACGGAGGCAGGATTTTTCGACACTATCTATATGGCTAAGTCGAATTCAGCCGTTGACGTCAGAAATCTAGAGGCCAGCTGCTCTTATTGGAAATTAATACCAGATTAATGCCGGAGCAGTACCCTTAGAAACGGGATACAGACTGCGCGCGATCTTTCCCTTTTGTTCCTTGTCCTTTTCTCAGCACTTACTTACCCACGCATGAACTTCACTACACATATCGGGAGACCAGTTGGGAGCTTAGTGTGAGTCCCTGCTGGCGCGATGCCATGCTGGTGGGAGATAACTGGCTAGGGAAAATTACCGGAAGTCGTCGTCGGATCTCGCCAGCCAGCGGGGGAAGATTACCTACACCTTCCATGATGAAAACATGCACTATGCTTACAGTACTAATGGCCTCAGCAGTTGATGCGTCTGGAATCACTAATCAATCAATCAAAACCCATAATATTTTGACCGTCGCTCACGAACATGTGTGTAGTTGTTTCCCCTCGTGTTCTGTTTTGTTTAACCGTTCGCTGCCCCTCCCTTCTATCACGGTCATCCGTCGCGTCCTCATGATTAGAGCCCGGGACTTTGTCAAAGTGCCTTTTTACCATTGTTACGGTTTTTGAGAGTTTTAACAACACGAATCACTTGAGTATACTTTAGCAGTTGTTTTAGTCTTGCAGTTGTTTTTTATCTGGTTTCAATTTCAATATTTTGCCTAAACTTGACCATTTCCTTTTTTTGTCTGAATTTTCCTTTGTTCTCCTGGCATCGATCTCGATGAAGCTGGAAATTTAGCTCCAAGCCTAGACAACACGAAGACATCGTTACGTTTTGCCTTTTTCTCCAAAGGAGGCTCCTAGGTCAGGAGGTGTTAAGTAGTGATTTTTCATTGTTTATATGCAGTTGTGGACTTCAATTTTAGCTAGAATAAATGCCTTTCTGCTTGCCTATTACAGGTAAAATAAATCCCTGAACTTCTGAGTTCTTCTCATGACAATCTCAGTTCCTCTTACCGCCTTTCACTCTTGGCTCCGATTGTACGGCATTGTGATGATTTGTTTCTGTCCCACATTTAGCACCTTGATAACAGATTGCCGCCGATGACCGGTCCCATTTTAAACCTTATTTCAATCTACCCTCGTCGTATTGACACACACACACACACACACACACACACACACACACACACACACATATATATATATATATATATATATATATATATATATATATATATCTTTTCCGTTTTCTCTGCTATATGGCCATTTCGTCCTCTCCATAATATTATTACGCTTTCACAGACTAGCCAAATAACGTATCTGAAGTCATTCTTAAAATCATTGTTAATTTGTCACACCTACCCCATAATTTTAATCACTCTCCCTCCCCCTGCCGTTCGTCATCAATATCTCATTCCAACCTCCGTATCCCCAGGCACTGCCTTGCACAACTTCATGCAGATTGTCGACCCTGACGAACGCGTGACGGCGCCACGTCTCGCCGCCCACGGTCCGGTCCGTCGCGCCCGCCCGCCCTTTCGCCCCCACCAGACCACTCTCTCGTCCCCGCCCGCCCCGTCCGCCCATCCTCTCCGACCCGTTCGCCCCTTCCTCTCGCTCCGCCCGCCCCCTCTCGCCACCCTCTAGGCTCCGCCTGCACATCCTTCAACACTCGACAGTGCATCAACTGATGTCACTGCAGTGCCTCTGAACGGGAGGTCACAGGTTCGAGTCCTGATGGTGGCAGGATTTTTGACACTAGCTTTTTAACTAGGTCGAATTCAGTCGCTGTCTGAGGAGAATTCTAGCGACCGCTGCTCTAGTAGGTAGTTTTCCGTGGTTTCTCTGATCAACACCAGGCGAATGCCGAAGCAGTACCCTAACAAACGGGCCACGGACCGCGCGCGATCTGTCCTTCCTCTTCCTTGTCCTATCCTCTCCCCTTACACACACACTTACACTAACATGCACCGCACTATCACATATTCCGGGAGACCGTTCGGGGACGTAGAACTTGTCCCGGCTGGGGCAGTGCCCCGCTGGAAGGAGATACCTCGTTGGGAAAACCCCACTAGATGACGGTAGGTCGGCACCGGATCTCACCATCCAGTGGGTGAAGATCACCGCCACCTCCCGATGAAAAAGCATGCACTACACTTACGGGACTAATGACCTCAGTAGTTGCCGCGCCCGAAATCATCAATTATCTACCCCCGCCCCGCCTACCCTCTCGTTCCCGCCCGCGCCTTCTCACCTCCTCCCGCACTCGCGCCCCCAATCACCCTCTCCCCCTACCGTCCACTTTCGCGCCCCCTCCCGGAGCCCGCCCACCCACCCGCCAGCGGAGCGCTGGGTGCGCCGACTCCCGGGGTGGGCGGCACCTGAAACCGGTCCAAATTCGTGGAATCGCCGGGCGAAGACACGGTTCACTCTCATTCACTTTTAGAGCGCTCGTTCGTTGTAAATGCGAAACCCGATTCATCGTCACGAAATGCGAGGAAGTCGTTAGGCGGGCAGAGGGCGACACGCGTGAGTACTCTCCCGCCGGCGCCTTGGAGTATTTCGCGCTATATTTTAGATTCAGTGCAGGTCCGTCGTACTTCAGCGAATATCAAGGATTGGACGCAGGAACGAATACATTACTCACGTTTAGGAGAGCGTTTGCTTTTATATAAGCGGAGGGCATAAATATGAAGGTCTGATTAGGCGATGTATTCAGAAGAATGGGGTCGTTGAAGAGGTCGACCTGCCGTACGTTCTTCGAAAATTGGCCTAATTGACACGTTTTTGGTAAGCGAAGGAGAAACGAAGTACAATATCTCTACATGAGATGGTGCAGAGGAATCGCGGAGTGGGGAGAAGATGCGAACGCTGTCTGCTGTAGTATTCAAAGCGCCAACGGCAAGGCTTGGCGGGCTCCACTCTCGATCGAGTAGTGACGAAAGAGGCTGCATTGATTTGTAATCTCAACCTGTCACCCATCGTGCATTTCGCGGGTTTGGTGCCAAATCAGCATTTGCATAAGGCCATTTGTTATCGATCTCAGGGATCTCTGACCTTCTAAGTCCTTTCACCTCGATGAAGGAATCAAGAAAGATACTCGGGTACCGTCACTACTCAACGGAGAGGATTAACATATTTTAGAAATGAGTAGTTGCATATTCGTAGTAATAATAAAAATTCAATAAGATTTATTCATTTTACTCCAATTCTTTCAAAACATTTTCTTTGTCGCGATTTATTGTTGAGGAGATGAAATAATTTTTCCACGTCCTTTTGTGACATATTTATGAATTTTTTGGTTCATTGCTAATTCCAGATATGTTACGATTAATATTTCACTGAAAATTAGACTAAATGAAGTAGTAGAGATGCCCAAGAAAAATAATACATTCAAAAACAACACATTCCCTTTACTTCAAGATTTCTGTAAAAATAATAAGAAATTCTTGTACTTGAAAAAAAGAATTTATTTAAGTTATACGAAATTTGATAACTAACGTTTAGGGTGTCAATTGAAATATGTTCAAAAGACAAATAATTCGTTACGAAACGTTACGCATTTTCAAGCGCATTGTGCTACTGTACTTTATATCTCGGTTTTCTTTATAATTCTGAGATTCATTGAGAAAGTTTTATCTTGTTTGGAAAAACTCAACTACTCAACTACTAACTCAAGATCCTCCTTACATTTCCATATACGTTGATTTTAACTTGACGCTAAGCATAAGTGTGAAACCAATTTTTTGCTAGAGAAATATTATATAACCAGATATTCATTGTATGATTAAATAATGACCATAGTACAAGCCTGAAAGTAGCTTTCTTGTTTTGTTTTGTATAGATCCACGTGATACGATGTTATATGGTGTACTGAGTGTCAAACTAGATGATTGTATGATCGTATAGGAAATAGACACAGGCACATTGTACAATTGTGAGAGTCCAAAAAGCGAAAGTCGATTTAAACTTATTGTGATATTAATTTAGTATGACAGTTTATATTTCATAGTCATTATCATTAGCAGCAATATAATAGGATTTTTTCTCAAATATATTAAATAATAATTTTTTTTAAAAAATTACAAATTTGAAAAATCAAAAATAATGGTAATCGTTGAGAAATCAAAAAGCTAAAGGCACAAGTAAGTTAGCAAACATTTACTTCTCACTCAGTATGTTTTGAGAGTGGAAAGAAAAATCTGACAAACTATAAAAGTTAGAAAATTATATACATCATTTCATTTACTGGGACAAAAATAATATAACAATAATAAAGTCTTTGTTTAATTAGGGGAGAACATCAAGCCCGTAATTTCGAACCGCGAAAATTTAGCAGGTATTTCCAATTTGAATAAATTGAAAATAATCACAATGTAAATTCAGGAAGACGACCAGGGATATCAAATTATGTTTTTAATTAGTACTCCTCGAGTTCACCATTTATCTGTGTTTTTGAAATATTTGTGAACTTTAATTCATTTTCCGTCGGAAATTTGCCTTGGTGATCCAAATGAATAATCCTGAGAAGTAGTCTTGAAAAGTAGAACCTGTGTTCTCTATTAATGATGTTTAAAAACAACTTCAGGCAAGCCTTGCGTCGGAGAAGGAAAGACAGAAGGTGACCAGAAAGGGCATATCCATGCTATCCGCGTACCATTTCTTTTTCAATTAAAGTGTCGCGACGGGAACGGCGTCAGGGAGATGCTATCGGTGACCGTAGCCGATGAAAGCTTTATTCGCGAGAGGCTCTGCCAAAGTGACGGAATTCCCTCTAGGCGCCGGCGCCTACGGTCGCAGCCAATTACAATTGAGCAGTGAAATAACAAAAGCGCTTCATTTTCGGAGTTCTAAACGTAAAAGCCTCATCACCTTTGGCTCATAGGTTTACTTAAAAATAGCCGTTTCTGCGTTGCTTCAAAGTTGTTAATGGAGTAAAAAAAAATTCTTGCAGTAGTTCACTTTTCCGTTGCGCCGACCATACGAGAGTGCGTGGGCAGCGAGGGGAAGAATAGCTTCATGTTTGCACCGACGATGCGTGAACATGTGCAGTCGCGACGCATTGCGATGACGTGTTGTCTAGACGCGCGCATCTTATTTGACATTAAAAACCACCGTGATTTTCATTATGAGGTGGGCAAGTGCCAATAAATCATGGGACATTTACGAACTCGGTGTGTGCAATACTTCACATTCAAACCAACAGTTATTATATTTGAACTCTTTCTTGGATTCGCCAGTTCCAACTTACTTTTTGAGCACTACCAGTTTTCACGCGTATTCACAAAAACATCTATGGTATTAAAATGGGTAAACTTCTTTTTATTAATTCTGGATGTACAATTCTGAACTCTATTATCTATTTTGATTGAATAATTGTGTACATTGATGTTTCTCTTACAAGATTTACTGCTGCTGGGGAAAATAATGTTTTCAATAAGAAATTTGTACTTAGCCCTCGTAACGTTGACGTCAGCATACCATCGCCGACGTTCGAGAATCAAAATCCTTAGAGAACCCAAAACTTATCCGCTTCTGTTTCATGTGACGTTTAAAACTAACACTCTTGTAAGAATTGTTCATGGGCTTTGGTGCATAAATTAAACAATCATTTCAGTTAGCGGACCTTTCAAGGTTTTATTTCTCCATCTTCAGGGCCCTATTCATAAAGAACACGATTAGAACTATATATTTACAATACAATAAAAATGGCCTAATATATTGGAAATAAACAAAGAAAATAAAACACCACAAAAGGAACATACTTTGCAAAGCTGATGTCCCATCATACCATGTGAAAATGAAAGAAAAATAAATTAATTAAGCGGAATGAAGGAGATAAGCCCTAATTTTTAAATTCCGGGGTAAGTTCAGTATAAATGCGTACCAGGGGAAACAAAGAGCTCGCAATTTGAATATAGTTTGAAGCTTTCTATCTGTGCATATTCTATCATGTTTCAACTTGTACGCTTGTGTGATGTTATTTTAGATCTTCATGCCCCAGTTTAGCATCGTGCAGTGTCTTGGAGTAAACGTGAATTTGTTAAGGCTGGTATACACGGTACAGTTTTTGTGTCAATTCTTATACAATTTCTGTACAGAAACGTTTAGATCCCAAACTATAAGTATAAAATCGAAACGTTTACACGGTCTGTACGATTTCTGTATGAATTCTATATGAATCGCCACAAGACGTCCTTAGGGGATCTACCGGGAAATAACATGATTGGGCCTCCGAGTACTTTCAGTGGCGATATTTCTGTGCATGCGTTCTGGCTATGTCATCTTTATTAAGTATTAACTAACCATGAGGAGCATAAATAAGAAAAATGGGAAGTAAGAATAGGGAAATACGGAGTTGTCACAAAATCACTTCACACAATCCCAACTTGACACACCACTTGACACACCAAAAATCCGTTAGTGATCCACTCTGCCGCTGGAGACGCTTGAGTCAAACTGTTAGCTATCAGCAAGAAAAATTACGAACACTCTCGAAATTTTTCATACAGAAATCGTGCAGTCTGGATTGTATATTTTCTGAACGTCAAATCTGCACGAAACCTGTTCAGTGTCAATCGGCCTTTAGCAAATTTTTCTGTTTTACTGTTCATAGGATAAACTGGGAAAGAAAACGGCGATTTTGCGAAGAATATGGAAACTAAGCAAGATAGGAAGAGGCAGGCTATTATTAGGATGACATACCTTGGAAAAAATTTAACATGTCCCAAGAGGAGGCTGTCATTTACAAATTAAATGTTTCTGAGATGTGCCAAACGTGTATGTGCCAAATGTGTATAAAAAGCTCAATACTTCATTTGAATCTTGTGGTTGATAAGAACGAACAGAATTCATATTTGTGTAACTTAATATGTGTTCTTCCTGCATCTAGTCGATGGAAAAGAAAACCAGGAGGAGAAGCAGAAGTTAAGAAACCAACAGAATAGCAGAGTACGTGGAATTGCAGGGGATAAAAAAGTTATTAGACAACTTTATGTTTGTAAGAAAGCATTGTAGTTATGCATGGATTTGAAGAAAATTGGATTACTATGACTGATTGACATTTCCGAGCACGCCAGCTGTTACGATCAATAAATGTGCGTATAAGACTAGGTTATACTCTTCCCTAATATTTTTGAAGTCATATTTCGTTTCTACTATTAGGGAACCGAAAAAATGAGAAGGGAAAAAAATTGTTTTAAGTGGTGATAGGTAGCCGCTGGGAAGAGGGTGGATCAAAACCGAAAAGATAGCCCAGACTAAAGAGATTACAAACCTTAATGGCACGAGAAAGCTTGTGGTACAATAATTATGTAGCGCCCCTAGTTTTTTTTATTTACGTTTTATTGACTTAAAAATGTTGAAGTTCCGTGAGTGAGACGCACAAGTCTGTTTTCAAAATCTTAGTCATAAGGAAAAATTAGCTTTCCACAAATCATGGTTATCATTAATTTTGTTTTAATGTATTCAAATGAAGTACATTAAGATGAGAACATAAGTAGCAATACGAGGAAAATAAAATATTCGTCATAACTTTGCAAGGTAAAAAATACTTTACAGTAGAATTCTTTATACAAAAGTACTTTTGATTTTACAGTATACTAAATAAAAGAGCCCACGGAAATGATCCTTCTTAATAACAAAAAATTGCACTCGTGTTCGTTTTTAACTGAAAACGTTTTAATAAAACCATTAAAAATTTTGTTAATTTATTTTTATTATTATATGTACATTTTCCAATAGTTTCGACTGAAAACACCTAAGGTTTTTTTTTTTTTTGCGTCTAACATTTTGACGCAACGCGTCTCCAAGCCCGTTAAGGGGCGTTGAGGGCTTTGCGCTGGGAGTAATCGTCCATTACATTGCGCAATTGTGGAGTAATCCTCTATTAACTTTCTGTCATGTCGCGCCACGTCGCAGTCAGTTGTCAAGAGGACCGCCAGGTAGCATCTCCGCGTACGCGCCTCCTGCTATGCGCTCCTGCGTCACTACCCAGCGGCCAGAATTGGGAAGGAATAAGGATAGGGGTAGAGTTTAGGACACTTCACAGGGGTTGGACTAGCCCTTGTGAAGCAGCCAAACTCGTTTTGTTGGAACAAATTTCACATGAGATTCGACGGGACTATTTACAATATGCGTAAGAAAGTTCTGAGTTTCATAGCCTCTATTGAAATATTATAGACTGTGAACTAATCACCTTTGATCCTTCAACTTTTCGAATACCTTGGAACTCCCCCTTCTCGGAATAAAGTTATTATTAATACTCTGGACAAACGTGTTCATATTCTCATATGTCTTATATGTACAGTATGAAAGCTGCAAGAAGTGTACACGTTACGACTAAATTCCAGAATTTGGCAAATTCCCGAATTAACAGGTTAATATTCCAATCATCCAAGATAAGGTAAAGTTCGATGCAGAAACGGCTTCGAAACTTGGATAATAAACTTACATCCATGTGTTATCCCCGTCGTCACTTACGTGTAATGCAAACTCCACACCTTGAAAGAGCAACGTCTTGTGGATTTATGTTTCACAAATGTAATTTCGACAAATTAGAATTTTCTTTCGAATTCGTAAATCTTAAACAATGTGAAATGAGAAAGAAAAATCAATGAGGCAATATGTTTATCGACAAAGTTAAAATTTTGAACATTTCAATACATGCTTGGAAAATAAAATGTGTGCTAATACAACAGTATATTATTTCTCGTATTTTTTGTAACGACATCGTTGTATTACAAAACCGGTGGTTGGTACGTCATGAAAAGTTCGTACATTGGTCTCAATTGCATAAAGAGACCGCTTACTTCATGTAGGGATGGCCCCATTGACACACGCCTCTGTGTTTTCAAATCGTAAAGAAATTTGCTCCCGGCTGGAATTTGAACTTCAGTGAGTAGATTTTTCTACGCCTTTTTAACTGTATTGGTAATTAGACATATCAGTGACAACGACGATTTATAAGAAAGTAGAAATTTTACAATCTTCCACATTTCATGGGTTTTAATGAAACTGCAACGTAGTCAATATTTAAAAGGGCACTTTGTGCTATTCCAGCAAATAATTTAAAGAAGACAATTGGAGCAATTTTTAAGAAAACCTTTTTTTCCAAATACTATTTTTCAAACTAGTAATGTCACATAATGGCACATACATTCTCGTACCAGTTAGTTTTCAGTAATCACATTAATATACGCTAACTTTTCCGTATTCCCCACTCTCCTCCCAGCTGCTACCTATCGGCGCCAAAACGACATTTTCCCCATTTTCTCAATTTTTCGCTTCTCTTAATAGCAGAACGAAAATATGCCTTCAAGAATATTACAAATTAGTAAATCATATGCACAATTTTATTGAAAAATTTGGAGCCTTTTTTGAGAAAATGTCGTCTAATAATTTGAAGCACTTCTTCACACAAATGTAATAATAAAGTTCGCAATGCAAATATTAACGACGTGGCCGACATTAAAAATACTTTATGTAGTTTTTTTATAACAATGAATACATCAAAATGACGTTTATGCCTTGTTAAACAATTTGTAGCATTAAGTGTACAAAAGGGATAATAAAAAATGGAACCGTTTTCGACAAATTCTTGTTTTCAAAATTAGCGGTGCAATAAATACGGCGTTGAATATTGAATCTACGCACTGAAGTTCAAATTTCAGCCGGGAGCCAATTTTCTTACGGTTTTAAACCATCAGAGGCACGTGTCAAAGGGGTCATGCCTAAATAACTCGTCTCTGTCCCTGAAAATATATGCAATTGAGATCAAACGTATGAAATTTTCACACCGGTTCAAACACACAGTATTGTAATAAAACGATGTCGATACAAATAATACGAGAAATAATATACTGTTGTATCACCACACAATTGTTTTGTAAGAAAATATTGAAATGCGTACATTTGCAAAATTTTAACTTTGTCGATAAAATTACATCCTCAAACATTTTTTATTCCTCTCCTTTCACATCGTTTAAAATTTATGAATTCAGAAGTAATTTTAGTTTGTTGAAATTACGTTTCTGAAACACAAACCCACATGACGTAGTTCGTTGAAGGTCTAGAGTTCACAAACACGTAACTGACGTCGGGGCTAATATAATGGAAGCAAATCTTAGAGCTTCGCCTTTCTCTTGCTCCAAACGTTTAGTTTTCGTAAGAACTACGTGAAATAGGGAAGAGAAAGTTGGGTACAAACATTCGCGTTTTCTTATAACAGGTATAGTTAATCAAAATTCAAATAAATAATTTATGGTTACAGGGGGGGAGGCGGAGAGCTAACTGTCATAGGCATGTCTAGCTGCGTGGATCGTAACTCTCACAAGTGGACACTTTCCTTCTCCCAACATTGGCAGAGTGGGCCCCTCGACAGGTAGAACAGGGAAAGCAATCTCCATGGTAATGCAATCCGACAGATTGAGGTTCAACGTGGCAAACGGAGGGCAACGCAATTACGTCCTCAGTAGCAAATCAAAATTTCTCAATCAATATATTTGCTAGACTTCATTTAAATTCGAATTTAGTGACAGTGGTGGATTTTCAACACTAGCTGAATAACTTGGTCGAATGGGGTCGCGTGTAAATCGTATTTATACTATGTATTACTTAACTGCGGTGGATGGAAGGTCCTAGAATTCGTTTCCTATCGTTGGCCGATTTGCGACGCAATGTTCAAATGAGAAGCAAGATATTAAAAGAGGATCGAATGCACTGTGCATTGTCTGAAAGAGAATTCGAGCACCTTACTCTAATTGGTTTATTCATGTGGTTCTCTGATCTATAGCATGGGAATGTAGGAACAGTTACGAAACAAACGAGTCAAGAACCGCGCACAATCGTTCCTTCCTCACCCTTGCCCTCTCCTCTCCCTTTTACACACACTTACACTTACCTGCACTACAATATCAAACATATGTGAAGATCGGTGAAATGCTTAGAGCTTGCCCCAGCAGAGGCGGTGCTCTGCAGAGAGATACCTAGAATGAATAAAAAAGAACAAAAAACAAAAAAGGAAGCTGTGAGTGTATTGGCGCGGCATCTCAAGCTCCAGGTAGATTAGAACACTGCCACCTCCTGGGCTATAACATTCACAATAGTTTCCTCTTTCCAAGTTTCGAGTACGCTATGTCATTGACGTCATTATGTCATTGCTATGTCAGATACGGATCATTAGATACGGCCAGAATGAATAAATATTCACGAATACGCAGAAGTAAATAAGAAATGTATGGACATACCATATCCGTTTTTGTAGCATTCACGCAATAATTCTAAAGCAAGCTCAACATCTCTGATGCCGTTTTCCCTATCGATTGCGATTGGCACTGAAACGGGGGAATAAAGAGAATGTAAAGCAAATAATGCAAAAAAATGTAAATTGGAATAGAAAAATTAAGAAGTAAAAAATTTGCAAACAGAAATTGAATTTATATATCTTTATAAAAATGAAAATAAATCGTGAAAGTAATATTTCATTTTTTCCGGCGGAACTCGTCTTCACTCAGAAGAATTTCCTGCAACTTATTTTTGAATTAGAAATGTTTCGAACACAAATATTCGAAGTATATGAAAGATGTTATTTCTAAAATATCTTTATTACATCCGACTCGAATTTTTGCGAGAAAAAAGTTATTTCCAATGGTAAAGACTTTGATTTACCTGCAGGCGCTAAGATTAACATTTTATTAACGATCGTAAATATGAAATCTGTCAATTTTGAATGGTTATGATTCTTCGAAATCTTTTGTTTCGTTAATAATATGTTTAGGATTCAATGTTATCCACGCCAATAGAATTCCACGACAATCACATGTTGCGCGTAGATGCGAGTGGGGGTGGGAGTGGGGAAGAACAACGGAGTGGCCTGTGTCGCAACGGCAACATCGGCGGCGCAGGGCGGGGAAGCCATCATCGCCACTGCGCGTTGCGGTCATCTTCGTGGCAGCGGCAGTGATCTAAATCCCGTCCTTTTATTTTCCCCCGTGGTTTCTGTGTATGCGGCTCATTTTCCTCGCGGAGAAGAGAGGTTCTCTGCCGCCGCCTCCCCGAGGGTCCGTGTGCTTAAAACGGCGGCGAGAAGCGCGTATTTCCGGAACAGTTACCACAAACACAGCCACCGTCGCCCCTCCTGCCGCTATTCCAGCCGCCACCGCCTTCCGTGCCGCCCCCCGCCGCTTCCACCGCCACCGCCCCGCCCCGCCCCGCCCGCCCGCACCGCCACCCCACCGCCACCCACCGCCACCGCCACCGCCACCGCCACCGCCACCGCCACCGCCACCGCCACCGCCACCGCCACCGCCACCGCCACCGCCACCGCCACCGCCACCGCCACCGCCACCACCACCGCCACCACTACCACCACTACCGCCACCACTACCACCACCACCACCATCACCGCCGCGGTCACCACCGTCGTCACCACCGTAGTCACCTCCGCCGCCGCCGCCGCCGCCGCCCCCGCCGTCGCCCCCGCTGTCGCCCTACCGCCGCCCCTGCCTCCGCCCCCGCCGCCGCCGCTCGCGCCGCCCCGCCACCGTCCCTGCCGCCGCCCCCGCCCCCGTCCCCGCCCCCGCCCCCGCCCCGCCGCGATCCCCCGCCGCCACCGCAGAGCGCAACGGTGATCGGCGCGGCGGCTGTGGAAAAGGCGGCGGCGGTTGGTCGCAGCACTACCGTTTAAATTGCGGCCGGATCTGGTGGTGCGCCCAGCGGGGAGCCGAAACAGAAAGGAAAATTACTAACATGATGAAGGAGAAAAGAAAATACGGTGTGTAAAAAACGCTGCTCGTTTACCCAAGAAGAAAAGAGGCAGAACCAATGGTGTCGGCTCGACTGTGTCTTAGGCCACTGTAACAAGGCGGAGAGCTGGTGGTGAGGGCGGCTCCAAGTGGTAGAGAGATGGAGGCTGGGGGCTGCGAGGGCTAATTGACGATGTCGATTAGAAAGGTTTTGTACGAGTCAACAAGAGTTGGGAACAGTCGATATCTGATATCATTTCCCCTTAAAAACTAATTATTTGGAAGATCGGAGTTAGCTTTTGGCAAGAATGAAACACTTAATTTGTCTGTACATTGTATGAGTATTTAATTCCTTTTTTTTAACATCGCCCTCTAGATAAGGACCCTCCAATAATAAGAATTATAGCATCATATATTATCAAAAACTGTCAAATGAAGTAACAAATTTTAGATACCCAATGAACAAAGAGTAATTTCAATAATTGTAAAATTATTACTGTTACTCTGTGGGCTCGGAAGTGTAAAGAGTAACGTATTTACGAAAACTATGTAAACAGGATTCAAACAACACATTTCGACAGTTGTCTACTTCTTATTCATAAATGGATTTCTAATATATTCTACAAAAGGTAATGATTTATAAACATAATTCATTATTTGAAATTCAATTTTGGACTAGAATCTTTGACAGTGATGATTACACAATGATCAAAAGTGGGAGCATAAAAATTGCTTAATAATATCCCTTCACACAATATTACGAAGTTTAGTTAACAGCTTTTTATAGATCCATTCAAATTTATGGAAGCTGCTTGCCCCCGCAGATTGATATCATGACTTGCTCTTCAGAAGATTTCACCTGCTGTGAATTTTCCTCTCAGACTTAAATCTTCCGTCCTGTACAGAAGACGAGGAAAAAAGAATACTAATCATGAATATTACAAAAAATTGTAGGAGAGAAAGTTTGAAATGAGAAAATATGAATATGAACTTTAAAAAATGAGTATGAATCATAATCCATCATAATGTTTTATAAAATCATAATTGAAGATATTTCTTCAATATGGAGACTGAAGTCAGGTTTCATAAAGTGTGAATTTCAATTACGCTCGTTAAATCTTTACTAAATAAATTTTTTTCACAGACATGTAAATCTCGTTTCACCATTATGTTAAAGTAATAAAATCTTTTAGAATATTTCAGAAGGGCTCTCCCTTGTCAAGTATAGAAATGTTTGAAATTTCTTTTTTTTATGTTAAGTTGTACAATAATGAATAAGCCAGTATTCCTGTTTTAACATATTACAGAAGAAATATAAAATAGTATATTTGTTATCGATGGGGAATGTAGAAATAACAATATTCATTTTATTTGATAATTTAATATAATTTTTTGGAATACATTCTAACGCGTGAAGGTGACATTCAGAATGGAGACAATTCAGGAATCACAATTTTAAAATTTCTATATTTTATTCTTAAGAATTTGTTTGAGAATCGATCGTAGCATTTAAAGGAGACGTGATATTAAGAACACATTTATGATAAATGCATTTCATTCTTACGGAATACCTCTCTTGATTCTCTAGGAACTTAAAAAATATCTTGTTGGTTTTGTTTTTCCCTCGCCCAGTGTAATCTTACGTTATTTTTTCAGAGCGTGTACACGAAGAAGTCTGTTTTGTTAAGAAATTCCATTCGCAACATGCGCGATTTTCTACGCTTGCGAGAAGCCATTCGTCATATACACGTCATGTGCCTTGCCCTGCTGGCCTCTACTTTCACGGAGTCGCTGGCGGTAACTGCGAAGTCAGACGGAGGTGACGGCCGAAGCAGTGAAGTCGATGGAAAGGAGTTTGAAGAAAGGCAATCACCTGTTGAGAGTAGAGCAGTCACAAATATCCATTCTCGGATAAAAGAGAAGAGAAAAGAATTTAATGATGAAATCCACGGCATGGATGAAGAAAACTTAAAAACGTAGCAGAGATTTTAATGAATATTAAGTTATCATGGAAAAATAGAGTAAAGGAAAAATACTGTGACGTCGTGGGAATACACAATAACACAGACACGAGCTTCAATGATAAATATGTACAGGTTTATTCACAATATGTACAATAAATATTTAAGTTACTTTTAGCTCTTGGGAAACGTTACTCCCCTGATCGCAGGAGCGATCCTTAAAAATGTAATCTGACTCGTGGCCCGCGCCACTCCTCAGCGAACCTTATGCACACAGCACGTGGCTCCCGTGACGTAGGTCACTCGTGGAAAATCTCCACCCCGGCGTCCCAACACATGGGTTGCCGTACGAGCCTCGCTCGGCTCCGCACCACCCTGGGCGCAAGTTTGTGCATTCGCACGAGGGTTCCACTCAGCTCGACAAAACCCCACCCCCGCGCTCTCCGTTCCTTCTTTGCCGTACGAGCCTCGCTCGGCTCCGCTCCACCCACGTGACCTGAAACGTCACTGGGTTTTTCACACGGCCCGCGCTAGTCGCGTTGCCAGGCATTTTGGGCATCCCTTTCCCTGGATTCTAAGAATTTTGCACGCGGCACGCGCCAAAAATGCGCTGTCCCGTATTTTGGGCATCCCTTTCCCTAGCTCTCGGAATTCTTCCAATACCGCATTGTTCTTACATCCTGCCTGGCCCTTGCGTCTCTAATCCCTTTGGCGCCGCCATTTTGAGTGGAGCGTACAATACGTTACAATACCTTCATGTCAAGAAAGCAAAGCATTAGGTGAAATAGAAGAACGGAACCTTTTGAGAAAGGAGCCCCATAACGCATAGTATTTTGAGATCAAAAAATAAAATGTACTTACAACAGTAACTTTTGATTGTAATGAAACAATGCAAATCAAATCAAAAACGGTTAGGAGAACGGGGTATATAAAAAATTAATAGTAAATGTGATAAGATACAAAATTATATAAATTAAAGGAAAAATGGCATTGTAGTGAGGAAGATGCAGAAAAAGAATGAAACAGAGTTATCACGATTTCAGAAACATAAATATGGCAACTAAATGAAAAAAAAACCACAGGCTGAAACAATCTGCAGAAAAATGAAAACATTTAACACATTTTACTATTTCAATACAACGGTATTTTCGCATTAAAAATAACACTTACTTCAAGAAGAGGAAAAAAGTTTATCCCAAAGAGAAAATGACGGAGATATTAATTACATGGATGTAATTAATAATTTAGGGGATCCCCTAAATTACGCATATATTGCACGTGTGCATGTAAAGTTTGCTTACATTGCGTAGTAGGGTGGCTGTTAAAAAAAGAAGTTAAAACGTTTTTGCTTCTTACCCTTAGCTTGGTTTAAAATAAAAAAAGCTCAGTGTAAAATTTTAATCGATTTCGATCGATTCAACAGACTGTAACTCCAAAAAGTTGAAATTTAAACATAATTTAACGTAGGAAAATGATCATGTCGACCTGGATGGCCGAGGTGGCTGAGAGCGAGTACCGACTCAGCGCTTCGGTCCGAAGGGTCGCGGGTTCGAGACCCGCCTTGGGCATTGTTGTTTGTCCCTTGTCTTCGTATGTATGTGTTGTCGCGGAGGGCCTCGCGTTCTGCTGACCCCAGATCAGAGGAGCCCGCAAGTGTGTTGATCCAGTGTATGGTCGAATATGCGTCCCATCGGAACGCAAAGGGTAACCGGCTGTCGGCTGGATAAAAACCCAAGAAAGAAGAAGAAAACGATCATTTCGAGAATTTTTGAATAACCATTATTTTTTCAACGTTTTGAAACTGAAATAAGTATCCTACTACTAATATCCTGCAGCTGAAAATATGCTGATGAAGAAAACCGTACGAAATAATTTTCCAAAAAGTACCACACACACTGTTCAAGATAAGCAAATAAACTCTCGTATAACACTACAATAAATAAATTATTTTTTAGCAAAACAATATTTCAGTAACATAATACAATGTATTATGCCGCCCCCGCGCTGCCCCTGACCACCTCACACATTCGCGGCCGCGCGTCCCGGAGGCTCGCAGCCGCCGTTTTGGAGCGGGCGTTGTGTTTGGTAGAGGTCTATCACAATATCACGTGGCAACGTGCCAGATGCGCCGGCCCGCCGGAGTGCTCGCCGTTGCCATATCTTTGATGGATGAGGACGAGCAGCTCTTGCACAGCCGCGTTGCGCAGCCTCCGAGTGTGATCACGAGTTTCCCAGTGTATTCTCCGCTATGACGAGAATTCCTGGAAGAGGAATCATATAATGTTTGACATGCAATTATGTTTCAGGTCATGGAAACGACATTTGATGTATCGATGACTATTTAATACTGTCAGTAAATAAAGTTATTGCCCCTCCATAGAAAACTTTGATATTATATTCTTAGAGGAAAGAAATGGGCACATTTGCTAATGATTCAATATAATTTGTATTATAAAATACACCATAATATTGTTTCAATAGTTTATTGTGTGACGATGAATGTGTATAATTTTTTCAATAAAAATTGAGGCTCTCAGGATAATCACGGCAGATCCCAATCGAACTCGCCTTGCCCATTTGAAGTATGACGGTAAACTCTTGCCATAAACCTATCGTATGCTGAAATATCAAATGCATTGGGATATAGAAAAACCCTCAAATTCCACCATAAAAAAATTGTCCGGAGTGAAAATGAAGTTGAAAGAAAACAGAAAAAGGTATTTTTTTTCAAAACCTAGTTCAGTTGGGATATGCCGTTACTATTCTGACCACCTCAATAACCTACTTAGGTGAAAATTTGCTCACGATATTGAAGCGAAAATTCGAACATGTTTTAAAAATACAAGATTTTTTGTTTAAACATATACAATATTTAAAATTCATAATGAGCATGCAAATATATTTTTTAAACCAACTTTATTAAATCACAATCAATTTTTGTCAGCTTACCTCAGATACGGGCATTTTTCTCAACTTTGTCAATACGACCGTCTTGTATCAGATAGATTGTTAGAAATGAAGGGGCATTAGTTAATCCTGAGGTTATGATAGTGGGTTTAAAAAGAGAGACGAGAAAAATATGTTTTCCAGTCCAATCTCTTTCCCACGCATTTGCGTATTGCATTAAGTTTTGTCTTCCTTGTTCCAGATTTGCGAGTAACATGCAAGCTACAGGTACACGCTACCTCAAAGAGAATATTGACGAAAAAAATAATTTCAAAAGAAGAATAGTATGGAGTAAGCTGATGTAAGTAACTAGCAGTCAATACAAACGTCGTAAAAATCACAGTCTAATGTGTCACATGTTCTGGGATTGCGACTTAGCATTTGTCTTTAAAATCTCGTTACAGAATATTATATAAAACATAGTGTAATTTACATATATATGCACGATCCCCATCACATTGTTATAAAATAATTTAAACAACAATGTTATTACATTGTATTTCAATTTTTCACCATTCTCATCTTACGATTAATTATTTACAAGAGATAGTTATAATTAACACGTTTAAGTATGCCACATACACAAATGCAAGCAAAATCCTGCGTGGTTTTCATTGTCAGAAAAACATGAGAGACTTTATTTATTTAATTAATAATCATCAAGAATGTAAAGGAAGATAACACCAACCAACAAAAATGACCCTAACAGAACACAAGTGAATACACCAAAAGATAGTATTTCACCGACTTCTCCGACTAGACAGTCCGCATAAACCAGAAGTTACTCATAGTTGTTGCAAAAATCGAACAAAGGAACTGCTAAACAATATGACTATTTTCTTTCTTAAATGTGCACCAGAAATTAATAATATACTCGTATTTAGAAAGAGATTTTAATATTTCAGAACCGAAATAATCGTAATAGACTTCTCTGATAAAGTCTACAACCTCTTGTCATGTTGTCTACATCCCTAGAGACTTCATTCCATTTATCAAAGGAAGGATAGAAGATACGGATGTATTAGCTCGATTTACAAGTTTATACGCTATACAATCACAACGTAACATTAAATAATATTTTTATTGATCATTGAACAATACTCAGTTTCTTATATTCTGACGTTGTTGCTATTTTTTGCATCTTGTGTTCACGCTACAATTGTCGAATAATAATCCTGCTTCTCTTCTATCCTCCATCGTAGTCAGCGAGTTTACGTTTACGCATTTGGAGCGTCGCTAATGTGACAACTTCCAGAATTGCTGTCGCGACTGTTACAGGAGAACTGAGACGTCTGGTCTGTGGTGAATATAGCCGTCCGTTCTCACCAAACTAAAGGAAAGTAGTGTAAATGCAAAAATATCACATAAAGAATCAATCACATAATATTATTGAAAAATAAGAACGTGCCGAAGCGAACCAGAAACAAAACTGTAGATTAGGGTAGAGGATAGTACCTAAACAGAGGGTCGTATACAGATTACTACCCGATCGCCTTCACAGGGAAGTAGCTTCCCTGGGTAGCTTCGGCACGAACCAACCACTGCTTTTCACCGCCCTCTCCCTCCGACTTAATAATGCACAGGTGTAACAGCTAGACACAGTTTGAGAAGAATATTCGAATCTTCAATACGCCCGAGTCCGGAGACTATATTGCTTTCTTGATCTCGGCCAAATCAACGTCTAGAATTCAGAAATTTCAGAAGCTACTTATATGGTCAGTTGTTAATGCCAATTGAAGCCTGTGTTGCTAAATTATGTTGTAATACGCATGAAATAAAATAAATGTGTGTGATGATGGTATAGTGGCATAATTGATAAGCGTATGGTATTTGTCTTGTAGGGTAGCATTAACCCTTCTTTGTCCAGCTAGACGCGTTCGCAAGTCTGAACATTGTGTTTACCCAACATACACGCTTGAGAGTAAGGGAGGCATGTAACGACATATTCCCATCACCGAACCAAGCTTATTGGCCTGCCGCTGAGCTTTCTTTCACCACACAGCTGGAGAAACTTTGGCGACTTGTATTGGAAAGCTACAGCTCTATATTTGCCCCGACCGAAAATCGAACCAAGGATGACCTCGCAGAAAGCTAGCACGCTCTCCATGAGCCACTCGGGAAGCATATGATGGTATGGGTTAAAAGGGCGTACGCCGACTGTAGGAGCGCCTCCACGGGAAAGCAACGCGTGTTCCCAGCCGCGACAGCGTGCCGCGAGGCAGCACAGTGAAGAGGGGCACAAAGCGTAGGCTCCACAGCGGTGGATTGCAGCGCGCCGCTCCGCGCCGCGCCGCAGAATGAGCTGTGGCGACTCGTCAGTTCCACGCCGGGGGCCCCCATTTCCCTAAACGTCCCGCGCCTCTATTTCGGTAGCCGCTGATTTCACCATCACCGCCGCCGGCGCTGCCACCAACACCACCACCAGCACAATCGCCAGCACAATCATCAGCAGAACCACCGGCACAATCCCCATCACCACAATCCCCACCATCAGAATCACCACCATAATCACCAGCATCACAAACATCACCACCACAATCACCACCACACAACCACCACCACGCCATCCTCGGTGCCCGCACACCCATGGCCTTCGCTCGACGTCTAATCAGGCGTGGCCTCCGCTGCTACTTTTGTCGTTTGGGTCTATTGGGCTATTCGTCGTTGGGCGTCTATTGGGCGTAGTCGTTTGGGCTATAAACGAAGGCATTGTCTTCGGATGCTGTCATGCCACTGTCATTGCAGCCCTACGACTACGTAAGCGACAGACATCAGAAAGAGAAAGTAATAAGTTCCTTGAATTCTTTATACTCAATTTGTCACCAACACATTTATTATTTGTGGTAGTGCCACTGTGTTGCCGATTCAATCAAAACATCCTCCCTCACTTGACCAGTAATTATCACTGACTCGAATATCTCCATCTTTTGCTGCCATCATTCTCAATTACTACCACAATGCTCACCACCTCTACCCGTCATCTTCTTCCTTTCAATAATCTTCTGTAACTCCAACTCCGATACACACACACACACACACACACGAGGTCGTTATCCTCTGGCCGTGCGGTCTACTTCCCTAGAGGGAGCTCATCCGCGCACTGTTGAGAAGTATTTTGGGGTGATTGTTTCTAATTATTGTCAACACTTCTCGGATTATTCCGAAATGTGTTGTCTTTGTTGGCACTTTTCTCTTCCTGGCGTTGGGCTTGTCTTTTTGTGCTCATTTTTATTTTATTTACCCCTTTTTTTGTTTTCTTTTATTTTTTCATTTTTCTTTGAATTTCTTTTTTGTTTTGTTTACATTTTAGTTCGTACAGTACAATGTATTTACTTAGAATTTGCAATAATGGACACTTGAACAACATACACAGTACAGTAGAAATACAGCAAACACAAATACAACAAATGACAAACAATTAAATAGAATAAAGATTAGAAACACTGACAATTGAAATAGAATAGACACTTTAGTAAACAATACAGCAAATAAAATGCAACAAATTACAAATTACAAACTCCGTTACTTCTTACGTCGTCGCCTCTTAAGCAGCCCTCACCGTCTCGCTGCCGCCGCAGCCAGCGCCACCAGCGCGTTCGCCCCGAGCGCGGCGCGGGGGAAGGGGCGGGCGACGCTTCCAATCACGCGTTGTTCTTTGTGGGCGCCGCCGCGAGCGAGACAATGGCTGTAAGCAGCCAGAACCAATACATGTGGGCTTTACTCAGGCCGTCACGCACGAACTGCCCCGGGCGAACGCTGGGGGCCGGCCGCCGCCGCCGCGCCGCCGCCCCCGGATGCGCCGGCCGGCCCTCGGCTATTTGTCTCGGACGCTTCTCGTCGGGGCCTTTGAGGTGCCAAATCAAGTCCCAGGACGGTGTCCTAAAGCGCGATGCGGAGACACTTCCAATAGAAGGCGAATTGCGGTGACGGATGTGGTTTCGCTCAACTGTGACACTGTTACGATTCAGGCATCCAAATTGTAGAATGATTTGTAATGGCTGAGGTGGTCCATTGAAAGAGTTGCTGTGGATCTCAGTTCAGAGAGCCAGATGAGCGAAGCGAAAAGTGTCAAAGTTGTCTTTTTTAGAGGGCAGATGTAGTGTCAATGAAATGGACACTACATGTATCACGTAAGACGTATTTCAATTTATGCATCGATCAATAATGCCCGACTAATATAAAGAAATATGACATTATTGAATGTATTTTGTAATGCGAGCACGACGGATACGATCCTCACCCCTTACACACATTTACACTTACACTACACTGCCACACATGCCGGGCGATCAGTCGGGAACATAGAGCAGAGATTCCCAACTTTCTCGACCTCTACATTTCCTCCATACTATACAGCATCTATAATCATGACACAGAGTTGCACCTAAATACCTCAAAGATAAAAATTTTCTACACCAATTTTCTCGTAAATATCTGGAATTTTCAATTATCGAAGACGTTTTGGTTATTGAGTAGCTGAGTTTCTAATCTCCATTGAAATGTAATGGTTACAAAATATAGAGAGTTTTTTTTTAGAACTGGCTATAACTATTCTCCAGTACGCATTGCGGAGAGTACTCTTCTCTGCATTAGTGTATCATTGTCCACGCATATTTACAATTTCTAGAGTTTTCTAAACATCCTCATTCCTGAATACTTAAGGATGAAAGACGAATATTTTTGTAATAAATGAGATCTTAAATAAACCGTTTAGGCACGAGTTGATAAATCTGCTATTGTTCCCAATCGACCCCTTGAACATCATTGACGATCTACAAAATGTCATGGAGCCCCAGAGGGTCTATTCCGACCTCGTTCGGAAACCCTGGCTTAGAGCTTGCCTCGGCGGAGGTGGAGCCATGCTGTACCTCCCGTCTCCCCGGTGTTGGGAGATATCTAGTTGAGGAAAAACCCCGTTAGCCAACATGTAGATCAGTGCCAGATTTCACCACTCAGCGTTGGAAGATCACCGCCACCTCCTGAGGAAAATATATGCACTACACTCACGAGACTAATGACCTTTACATTTGTCGTGCCCGGAATCACTAATCAACCAAACGAAATCATGACACATTCATGATATTCCTAATTATATATTCTTAAAAATCAACGACGCAGGACCATTTTTTTTAGAATGATGAGTAATAAAGTTAAACTATTTATTCTTCAGGAGCTCCTCGGATGAAGCCCAGACTCATTTCACAACCACGCACAAATGTTGGCAATACGCTTTTCAGAAAACTGTCCTAGGCTGGCCTTACGAAAGGCAATCGCAGGAATGCGGCGGCGGTCGGCGAGGGCCAGCGGGCGGGCACCTGCTCTGTTGGGCGCTCGCTCCACTTGGCGGCCGGCCGCCGCGCCGCCCACGCACTCCGCGGCCTGCGCGCGAACGCCCGCCCGCCCGCGTCATGCCACGCCCCACGATTCCGCGAGTGCGCGAAGCACGTTTTCATGCGTCTCTGCGCAAACTGAATTCCTTGCTTCTCATTATAATATTGCACAGCTACAGAAACTGGGACGATTTTAAAAGAAAGCTACAACTGTATTTTTGCCTCGACCGGGAATCGAACCCGGGGACCACAACACGGGAAGCTAGTTAATACTAGTTTTTTGTGGTGAGGTGTTTCACGTCATAAGACTAGCTCTTCAACTTAACCTCGTAATGTAATTACATAATAATACTGAAACATTTAAAAGAGGTAAATGAATATCAAATTGCGATTAGATTGAGAACAATATGTACGATTACATTTACATAATGATAAATAGTCTAATGTTACAAGTTGTGGCTGCCGATGACTTCTAGCTGACTCCAGCGATCGCTGTTTAAATATGTGCTGATATTGAGAGAGAACTCTTTTTCGTATGCTCAAAATTCAGTCACAATACATTCCCAGTATAAACTTCGATTCACCCATAGCATTAACTTTATCTTCACTCTTCAAACACATGAAATATTAATCAAGTTACGTATCAAATTGTCTTAAAACCAATGTAGGAATAATGGAAAGAGAGAAAGTGTGTCAGCAAAACATGTCTCGCAATGTGAAAAGATACAGGCGTAAGAGAGTAAAACAAGCTACAACAAGAAAGAACTACATTACAAATACATTCTCTGCATTCGACATGCAAATCTTTTAGGAGCTTCGTCAACGTTCGTTGCATTGGGAAACAATTGACGCGAACTGTCAGTCAAGGCTTACTTTCTCCATTTCAAATTCCTTCTAGCGTCGCCAATTCGCTTTGCGGCATCTTAATACTTTGAAAAGCTGCAAAAACGGTCAACTCTCATGATTGCTTCAACGACGTTACCACAAAGATGTAAACTTAAACATGTGAGTTTTGTGTGTTAAATTACATAATAGAAACTTCATCGGTCAAAACGGTTAACATATTGCATGTAATTATTGGTAAATTGGCTAGATATGAATGTATGTGTATTTGAATATTAGTCGCTACAGCACTTCAATACCAACTCAATGTGTTATAGTAATGTAAATTTGTGAATTCTGACCTTCCTTTGAAGAGCCTCATGTTAAACGTTTTTATTTGCAAAATTCATTAAATAAACTTTATTCTCTACCTCTAGAGATTTGCGTAAAAAACATAGGTCTTCCACATACGCACATGATTGACATCACCATACATCCACATCATCTTCATTACTATGTTGTTTACTTCTTAAGTCAACTCTTCGCTCTTTTCCCGATCTACCCGTTTGTCGCATTGTGTTGTAAGTCTCAAGTAAATATGTTCCCACACGATCTCCCTGCTCCGAGACGCATCTCCGGAGAAGCCGAGTTCGACGTGGGATCTTTTGCAAGTCACCTCACGTTCGCTCGCTAGTGTTACAATGTATTTTCTGGACGTGGAAACAAAGCATCGGTGGCACATGACGCCTGGCCTTACCCCTGACGAATTGCGTGGAAATATATTGTTGAGGATGGACTGCGTGGTTGAAAGAGATTGCTACCTCTGTGGGAGGCCTTTGATTGAATACAATGGCTATTTACAGGCAAACAGATACATATGACTATAAACAGACTCACCATCAATAGGGTGACGAGGCGTTTTGTGCACAACGAGGGTAGGGAACGTGTTCGAAGGTATATTCTGTGCAAATGAACAGGTATACCAAAGCATTTGAAAGAGACGTCTTTTTCGTACGTCAACCAGTCGCAGACATGATAATTCATGATCGTTAAAATAAACCAGAGTAAAACTGAAGACACAAAAGAGGATATATTTTCTTATTTTAAGGTACCTAATTATATGTAGTTGCATTAATTCCCTGAGAAGCATGCGTATAAGATCGGAGGTTTAAAAGGCCATGTAACATCAATTACTCGCAATAGTAATGTAAATACTTGCATATTGAAATGATCAATAAATATTTGATTAGATGTGATCATTTATGTTCTATGTATCAAAATGTCACTCTTTATTTAGACCCACAATGCTTTTTTATTGCACGACTGAAATAACTTTTGAATAAATTTTTAAATACTGATGAAAATCCTTCTGAAAAGAAGTTTTAAAATTGTTAGAGAAAACGGCGTTGCAGGAAGTCTATGATAACGAACTCTTCGTAAACGTAGTAGCAATAGCCGATCATTGTATATTATCTCAGGAGCTTACTTCACTGCTTTGAAAATTCCAGGAAGTTTTCAGGTCCTAGGAAAAGACCTCTAGCTTTTTACCGTGCTTTCACCCCCGTGAAATGCGCGAAGACGCACTGTTGGAATATCATCTGGCAACTCCAGAATGCTTTCAAAGAACATCTACCGATTTACCTGGATGTGTCCGCTTCACTCAAACCTCACCAGCTTTCCGGGTTGGTGGTCATATGCCTCTCGCATGTGCGGGAGAAGTCCCCTTACCTTTATTTCCCCCTGAATCTGCGTGTATGTGTGCGTGTGTGTGGGGGGGGGGGGCGATAGTACAACGGTTAACCATACATCCATATGGGATACACCGGTCTGAGATAACCTGGAGGACATGGGACCCAACCGGTCCCCTCTTCGCACCCCTTTAACACTATTCATGTGACATTGGAAAACTGCAAACGAGAGGGAGTTGCGCTGGTAGGGCTACACTTCGGACCAAGATACCAACCTCGTCCACAAGGAACTATAGCAATACTGTTGTTTTCAGTATCTTATTTTGAAGACAATCAGTAGAATATTTAATACTTAATCAGTAAATATTATTTCATATAATTTTAATTACAGAAATAACTTTTTTTTTATTGCAAATACAACTTTTCACGAACTAATTGTTTGCATCTTCAGGTACATGAAGATGGCCGGCAGCCCAGCGGTAAATACTTTTTTTTTACAAATAACAATAATATCTATAAATGATAAAATGACAAGCAACACATGCAAATACAAAGTACAAGATACTGAAAACAACATAATTTATTAATAATCACCATAAACAGTAAATAATTCAACTATAGTAATAGCTGAAGTCTATACCTCGAAGTACTGCGTTCTATTAGGCGTCTAAAGCATAAGAGGCCTGGGTATCTGCAGAAGTCTGAGGAGTCAAAGGCGACGCACCGTTCAACGCCGCAATTTGCCAGTGTTCGACCGTCCACTGTCTCTACCGTCGCGTCGCCTGGCTGGAAAGTGACCACGTACAGCTAGCTCCTTAACCTGCCGTTCTCTTCCGCATTATTGAACGTAGGTTCGCATCCCGAACGCTTTCCCAAACTACCACTAGCACCACCACTACTACCTGCCACCGGTATCCCTCCCATGCCTACACTACCCTGTCTATCCACAACTCTGCATTTCGTTCTATACTGAATTTGTCGCTAAAGTACGCCACACCCGGGCGAGATGCCGGACCTACTACCATCATTACTTTTTTCAATACTTTTCTTCCTCGTAGCCCTCTCCACATTTGAGCTCATTCGCCACTTTTGTTCTTACCAACAAATTTTTTGGGTCATCCCGGTCTTTCCCCATGGCACTACCACCGTTGCATTCCTTTCAGCCTTTGTATCGATATAAAGAGACTATAGGCTCTTATTTCTTAGCGCTAACTCGGTCCACCTCGGCATTTCTTCCATCTCGGCATGTTCCTTCATCGTCGTCGCCAACCCACCCACCATCACACTTGATCCTACCACTACCACTAGCTCTCCTCTGTTCGCTGGGCGGCCGGTCTCCGCGCAAATTATTTTAATAGGCGCAGATTGCGGAGCTAGCGAAGCAAAGATTTTCACCCTCCACTTCTAATTACGGCGTTATAATTAAAAGAAATGCCCGATTACGTCACAAGCCAAGAAATACGGCCGTAATGAAAGAACGGCGCGAGCTCTCGTAAATCTCCTTCCGCGCCGGGGCCGCTCGCCGCCGCCGCCGCCGCGCTGCCGCCGCCGCCGCCGCCGCCGCCGCCGCCGCCGCCGCCGCCGCCGCCGCCGCCGCCGCCGCCGCCGCCGCCGCCGCCGCCGCCGCCGCCGCGCCCATCCGCCAGCACGTCCGTCGCCACCGCGCGCGCAAACTGTGGGTTGAATCCATTCCAACCTCGCTACCTGAGTTTCCTCTCTCTACACGATGAGTCATTCTCTCTCTACACCATGATGCTGTAAACTAGTGATGCCTAAACACAACGTATTTTCTCGCTCGTATTTTGACGCAAAATTATGCGAAAAGTACTCAAATGTGGGAAAAACAGTACATGAACGTATTTCAAAATCTATCTTTAAGAAACATATTGCATTACGGAAAAAAATCTTTATCGTTAATATGTTAGTTGTAGGAAGACTCTAAAAAACATTTTGAACTCTTGCAATTTTCGAAAAATCTGAGTTTTTAACGAATATGAGAACTGCACCAACACGTTCATCGCCTGAACGTCCTTCACATTATCCAACAACAAAATTTAATCAAAAACGTTGGAGTCATTTTTTTTATTTGGAAAATATCCCAGGGGTTTCATGTAAAATACCTCCCAAAATTTAAGTATAGATTTCAAATTCAAGGGCCGCGACATCAGCGAGATTGATTGGGAAATATCAATTTTGGAGAAAATCGGCCGAACGGTTTAGCTGCAAGCGTTGTTCACAGACGGACAGACGTTTTGCCGTCATTCGATTTTTCGATAACAAGGACCCACAAATCATTGATTCTGTCTACACTACGCATTAGAGGATTTTCAAAATTTAGCATCTGGATTTATCCACACTTTCGTTACCAGGACCAAATTTAAGAGGTTTACTGCTGAAAATTCGCCATTTTTTCGTGTAGCATTACATAACTTTCTCTCCACTCCGGGACGAGAAAGTAAAAACAGCAGCGTGTTTCTTGTAATTAAGGGATGGATTTTGATGATCTAAAAGATCGCCAAAAATTCCTCGTACGCCCCCCGATCAGAGGGACTGCAGTGACATCAGTTGATGCCCTGAGCCATCTCTCCCGGTCATTCTGTGGAGTAGGAGTACTCTACAAAAATGTAAAGAATATTTTAATAAGTTCTCATTTTGTGGAATACAACTGAGAATCATAACTCGTGTTCATTCACACTATGTTAAGGATTTACTACGCATCGTTTCCAAGTTAAGTGTACTGCAGCATAACAAGTAGAAATTTTCTATGCTGAGCACTCATTCAAAATATGTAGCTCACATAAATAATAATAATAATAATAATAATAATAATAATAATAATAATAATAATAATAATAATAATAATATATAGGTTTTGTTTTCAATGCCGTATTCCAAGATTCTGTTTATCTTCACCTTTTGTTTATTTTGCGTAAAAAGTATGATTCGATATTACTTAATTATTTCTTTCTTTCCACTTTCAATTTTACTTTCTATAATGTTCATTTTCATATACTTCACAATAAATTTCTTTCCATTATCTGATTTTTTATGCAGTACATTAGGAAAGAAATTCATTTTCTATGCATCAAGGATGGTGCTGATAACGCCATTCCTACAGAAGCAAATAATTGCAGAATTTCTTTGTTTCGGTATTCTGACAACCCATCCTATGGAGTATTGAAACAAAGAATTCCTTGTTTCAATATTTCTGCCAATGAAACGGCTTACCTACTGACTATTCATATTTTCGATGACTGAAAACAACTCACGTGGGGAGTTCATCGATTGCAAGTCTTGAGGAGCCATTTGGTGCCAGTCTGCGCCGCGCCGTGAAGCATCGCGCAACCGGACTTCAACTGAAGAGGGGCCCGACAGCGCCTTGCACGACTGCTGCCGTAACTCAATAGAGAGATTTTGCAGGACGGGAAATCAATTGTCGTAGTACGTAAACATTATCGTCAAAAGGAAATAACGTATCTTCTGAAAGGTGAGTTTTTGCATGTCGTACAATCGAAAACGTACGTTCAAACTAAGAACTAATAGGAACTGATACCTCTAACTGGATATAAAAGCTTTTATGAAACATCTGTGTATCTGTGACTCTGTTTTTGCTTTTATTAGGATTACAAGATAGTAAATACATAATACATGAAATCTCATTGTATCATATGAATATGTAATACTTGTCTATCTCCAAAGAAAACTATCGCTACCTAGAAAACCCCGCTATTTTACTATAACACTTTTATTGTTTATATTAAGAATGGTAAATGTTTGACAATTATAACGTCCTATGGATAAATAATAAATATTTTGTGACAATCAATGTAGCCTCACTATATAGATAACCTCCAAATCCTAAACTGCTACGTTAGTTTATTCCCGACATATTTGAATTAACTTGAGAAAAAATTAATCATTAAGTTCCTACCATATTATACTGGTAGTATGGATATTGTATTTTTCATTACTTCCAAGCTCATTGTGTGTTAGTGTGTTTAGTGGTGGCGGCGAAAACCACATAAAATGTAAGTTGTCGTAGACGATAAAACGGAGAATGACGACGTCTTGGAAGGTAGCAGGACCAATTCACCCAATCACAAAACTGTATAGTTCATAATTTGCCGCTTTTTTGCCGTTCTTAAGAGGTTAAAACAAAAAATTTGCCGCGGGTCATTTTCTCCAAAAAAAAAAAAAAAAAAAAAAAAGAGGAAGTTCATACTAACTTCCATTGGAAGTTACCAGGATCACACATCTAAATCCGCTAATAATGTAAGTATACACACCAAACAGTACTACAAATTTGCCTCTTTTTATTTATAAACGATTAGTGAAAAAATCTTATTGATATCTCCATTTTTTCAAAAGATATTTACAAAAAATAACACCTACATTCCTATGGCGAGCGCCGTCAAAGAAGAAACGAAACGCTCCCTGTAAACAATCACTCGTAACAATTCATATTCTACACCATAATTTAAACAAAACGTGTACTAAACATAATCAGTAATAAACAAAGTTTTCTTGGAAGGGTTTTTTTAAATTAATGGGTTCGAATCCCAAAAATGCACCTCGGTCGAACGCTCTGCGCAAGGAAAAAAAGTTCCTTCCCAAACATCGCCTAAAAATATTCATATTATACCCCATAATTTACACAAAACGCATACTAAAAATAATCTGTAATAAAAAAATTTGCCGCGGACAGGTTAGTATAAAATACCCAGTTTCGAACCCCAGAAAAATAAGGCTTGAGCTTGTTTCACTCAAGATTGGTCAGGAGGTATGCCTCGTGGCCCAGATTTGTGTCTGTTAATGCAGGGCCCCAGAACCGAGAGGCGAATACGTACCATCAGAAGAGGGAGATAGCGGCGAAGGCGACGGTAGATGCGGTGACGGGCGGGGGCGACTCGTCTAATGCGATCGATCCATTTATCGAGGTAATCGAACTCTGCCAAGATGGAAGGGATATATTAAAGAAAACCAGCACTACATCATCAGGCGCGCTGGTTCCGCTAGCCTAATTCGTCAGTGCGGGCAAGTTTTTTGGAGGCCTAATTTGCAGTTTCGTGGAATTGTTGTTTTGCCTCTTTGATGTGATCCAAGGAAAACGCCGACAATTGCTCTTAATCAAGGTATTTTTTTACTGTAACTAACTTAACAATCAGTGCAGAAATAACTGAGATAAATCTTGTTAGGGATAATTGCAGATGAATACAGTCAATTTCTACACAAATGAAGACGAATGAAGCAATTAAAGTCGTTATATTTAATTAATGATAGCGATCGTCCCTAATATAATCCTCGCCTCACGTAAAGCCCTCTTCCTGGGTTTCTAAACGGATCGGAATAAATGTGGGTCAACTATGGTATACTGCTTCGTAGAGACCTTTTTCTTTCTCCCCGCACGTTGGAACATCGTAGCAATATCGAATCTCCTATATCATTTTTATTAAATTTATCATTTAAAATGTTACAGGATTTATTAAAACTGTTCGATGTATTTGTAAATTTTAGTGATCAGAAATATTGATATTACTTGATGAATTCATTTCAAGTAATTTTCACCGATTCTTTTTTTAACTTTTCTTTTGTTCTTTCGAATCGTAAACGTAAAGGTGAATCGATTGTGAAAGAAAATAGTAAATTGCTTTGATGGTATTTAGTACTTATTTCATTTTCGTGTGTTTTGTTACATTATATTTATATTTCGAATGTGTTTTGAACAAACCCTTCGTATTTCAAACACCCATTAATAAACTGATGTTAGGTAAGATAAATTTACTCTTGGTATCTGTTTTACATCTAAATTAATTTATAATTTTTACACACTCGGAAAATATTGAAATGGTAAACATAATAAATAACAAAGAGAAGTATGCAGAGTAATCTTCAAAGTACTCTCCCTCGTTTACTCACGTTTTTCATTCAACACACTATTTCAAACTTCATTAAATTGTAAACTGAAGCGACTTTTGATAAATGTAGCTGAAGGAACTTCAGAAATCAGTGTGCCTTTTCGAATAAAATGTAAAAAAAAAATCATATTTTTGCGAAATTGATCTATACACAAATGGTTGCGCTTATTATACATTTCAAGTTTTACATGACACGAACAACAGAGAAGTTTCTATTCCATAAAAATTGTCTACAATATGTACTAGACACTAATATATAGTCGTTAATTCGAAATGCAAATTAATAAAGGTTTTATTGTTTATATATTATATGTAATCTATCAACATAAAATCAATTAAATTTATTCACAATGTACAAAGAAAGAAATGTAATTAATTGTTTCTTGCAGCTCCACACATTCCACCGTAAAATGCATGATTTCCTTTCCAAAAGACCTCGTTTGGAAGCATAAAATAGCTATTAACAGATTATATTCATTATTATATGTTCCTTATAATGAATAGTAGAACACAACTAATTTCTCTGATACTAAATTGAGGTATTTCTCCATGCCAAAATTTTATTTTGTTACAGGTTATCAAACCGCGGTTCTCTAGAGGACGACGAAGCGATTTTAGGGAGACCCTGGATTGTCCACCAAGTGAAATTTTGGGTTGTTTGCTATTATTGCCGTGACCCTCGAACGAATGGAATTTAGTTCATTTGATATTTGTTATAATCGTTTCAACACGTTCTTGTCTGTGTATAGAAATGTATGTTCTCAGAAATCGCACTAAGTTCGCGCAGCTCGCCAGTAAGGACATCTTCCATTCTTCTGCTATGGGAGCAGGGAGCTCGGTCTCATCTTCTGCGGGTTGTCCTCCCTATCGGTCTTTTTTATTAAATCCTCTCCTTTTTATTTGGTTTTAGAAAATAATTGTTTGCAATGATATATGGTGTTCGCAATAAATATGTATTTAGGGTTAATTTTATTAATTGATAATGGATCTATTTGTCAATGCCATTACAATTATCCTGTAGATTTTCCCCAACCTCCAACGTTATACAGCCTTAGTACGTGTCGAAGACAGGCTCTGCTTTCACAGATCTCGCGATTGTATCTTGCTTTAGGAGCTCAAACTTTACGATACAACCTAGGGACGTAGGAAATTATATTACAGATTGTCAGAATTTCTTGCAACCTTGATGTTGTCGGTTCGATGGGCGAACTTTCTCTGAGTAAATTATTTTTGCCTAACGTCTACAATTATTTTACCCCTAGCATTAATAAGTAAATACAAAACCTGTAGAAAATGTTTCAATTTTTGTTTAAAATCTTTTACACATACACAATCGGTGCATGTCTGGGTTTCACAGATATTCTATTCAGAAAGAAACAATGTATAGAGTAATGGAATTGTGGAATATAAAAGAGAGAAGGTATTGATATTCACAATAGCAGTTTGCACTCCAAATGAAAGTGTATACTCTAAATAATAACCTACTCTGTATCCCGTAGCGAAATATATCCCGAGATAAAAGGTTTAAAGATTAAAGGTAAAAATATCATAAATAGACAAAATCTTGCTTCAGAGTAGTAACCAATAATTTTCTGATCTTGCAAATTACTTTTCTTATCCCGTCCGGGCTGATGGAAATAAAGCTCTACACATATCTGAAAATTAGAAATTGCGATATCAGATTACATCAGAAGGAAGATAGGCATAAAATAACCAAAACGTCCCATGCTTTTATTACATGAAATCACAACTGGTAAGAAAAGAAATGAAATCACTAAAACTGAGGTTGTACAAGCAAACAACTACGTGTATTAAAAACAATACCACGATAAACTCATGAACGAAAGGAATTTAGTGTGACTTTTCCGCGAACAATTAAGTCAAATAAAATTATTAAAACAACTAATAAGACAAAAATGATAAATATCGTGCGATTTAGATACCAGTAATAAATAATATTGAAAAGACACATTTTTTATCACTACTTCCTACCAGTAATAAATAATATTGAAAAGACACATTTTTTTATCACTACTTCCTTGAAAACTATGTACCTAGACATTAAATGAATTCATCATCTTGAAGTGTTAATTTTTATTCTTAATTTAAAAGTTCTTGTTGGAAATTAGAATAAACAAATATTAAAATAATATTAAACAAGCTGAACAACTTTTATTAAAATTGTAAAAAGTTTCGATTCTCTTGTATTCAGAACTCGATCCAAACACAGGATTTCGACTTTACGTGTTGTTGTCGAATGATATTTTTTTATCTGTAGGTAAAGTTTTGATGTTGCTGTGGAAGTTGTTTAAAGAAGTTTCTAATCTTACATAGCTGCTTGGAACGTGGAAAACACAACTGTATTTGAAAAATGAGGATCACCAAAACGTTTCGTACTGCTTTAATGTTGTAACTGTGTGATGTTGTACTGCTTATTCTGTTGTTTTCGACATAGAATAGAGCAATAGGCATCATCACAGTGTAAACTTATTTGAGTATTAAAAAGAAACAGTTTCACGTTGCATGATTTAGACTGACGGGGAAGTTTTATAATATTTTTCTGATAGACAACTGGCTACAGTTGGAATGAGTTCTTTTTTTCCATTGAACACTCAACAATGAATGAAACAGTCAAGTTAATAATTGCATAAGATAAAGTCAACATGTATGTTAGAAATTTAAAATTGTGAACACATCGTGAGCAATGTTCCTCCATTAGGCAATCTATCTGGGCGCCTAGCATCTGCTTGCAAGCCAGTTCCAGGGGCCGGAGAAGAAACCTGGGAAGAGGTCCGCACATTAGAGAGTTTTTGCTAGTCGTGGATTTAAAAGAGGTAACACGACAGTTCTGGGGAGAATTGTACTGCGCATGCGCCGGCATCAAATGACGGGATTTCGATTGTCGGGTCCCGTCATTCTACGCCTCGGAAGTTAGCAGGACCAATTCACCCAATCACAAAACTGTATAGCTCATAATTTGCCGCTTTTTTTGCAGTTCTTAAGAGATGAAAACAAAAAAATTTGCCGCGGGTCATTTTCTCAAAAAAAAATCGATGTTCATGCCAACTTCCATTGGAAGTTAAAGATGGAGGAGGTTAAAGATGGTGAGGTAGAAAATAAAACAAAAGCAAGTTGAGAGTGAAATTTCAGCCACTCACGCACTCACAAAGAAAAACAGTCCGTGTCCACGTCCATAGAGCAAGTTAAATTATAATTCCATTTCACTTCGGTTAGCCAGCTAATCATTCTAAAATATATATTGCCCTAATGAAAATATGACAAAGCACCGATCTGAAAACGCTTTTATTGCATGTCTCATGAAGAGGGAGAAAAACAATTGAATCGTTTATTTCAGAAACCCGTCAAACTCCAAAATTTAAAATGCGCTTTAGCGGTGGAATATTGTTTCATGAGGATAGATACATCGCTTATTCCATGTTTACCTAAAAAAATTCATTTATTAACTGCTTTAATATTAAAAAAATATTTTGAAATCGGAAAAACTGCGACACTTTTTCTCAATTTTCTCGACATGACAAATTTGGCGTTTGACGGGTTTCTGAAATAAAGGATTCAATTGAGGAAAATAAAAGTATGAATTTATATTTTCTCGTGTATGTACGAATATGCAGAGTGATATACCTAGTATAGAGAAAGTTATGTAATGCTGCGCGAAAAAACTGCGGATTTTCGGCGGAAAAAAAGTTATTGCCGGGCTCTGGTGGCAAAAAAACATACCATACATAACTATAACATAAACCATACATAAAACCAGTTGCTAAATTAAGAAAAATATCTTCTAACACGTGATGTAACCAGAATCCCTATTTTGTGGGTCCTTGATGCCGATAAACCAATTGGAAGCAAAACGTCCGTCCGTCTGTCTGTCCATCTGTCCGTCCGTTTGGACGTCCGTCTGTGAACACTCCTAGCGTCTAAACCATTCGTACGATATTCTCCAAATTGAAGAATCTCCTGTCTATCTGACTCCAGTTGAAGCTTCGAAATTTTGAAAAACATTCTTTAAAATTTAGGGTTACTTTACATGAAGCCACCCGGACATTTTCAAAATTTTCTCGGAAACGGCTCCTATTTTTTTCTTTGAATTTTTTGTAAGATACGAGCAAAATACACTTATAAAGGTAGCATATGTCAGAATATCACGGTTAACTCTGAATTTTCGAAAATTGCAGAAGTTTGAATTTCTTCCGGCATTTTCCTACAACTACAAAATTGAAGACATGGATTTTTCCTTCAAATAAATTTGTTGGGCATAAATAATTCTTTCAATTAAGCCATGTAGTTTTTTTGGAAATTTTAGTAGTTTTCGTGCAATAGTGCGTGCAATATTTTCAATTTTAAAACATAACAAAAACAAGATTTTCTCAAATACGGCTCCATTTTTTTTAAACATTTTTGTTAATGTTAGTGCCAAACTTACACAGAGATTACAATTAGTAATAACTAATTTTAAAATACAAAATATATGTTAGGAGATAAGGAATTTTGGTAGAGAAAACAATAAGTAAATGCAAATAAAACATTATAATTCTTCAAATAATCAAGAACAATGTTATGATCGAAGTGATATTGAATATCTCTTTCGATAAGATGTAGTGAGATCACAGATATTAGGCTTAAAACTTATCTTTAACGAAGTAAATGTATGTGTTTTACCCTGTACGTAACTCCTAGACAATAATTAGCCTACCACAGTACGTTGGCCGTCGAACGACAAGAGATCTCAATCTCGTACTTCTCTCCACAAGGAACGCAACGACCCTTCATTAGCTGCAAGCAGGGGTGGAGAACCTGGGAATCTTCGAGAGAAGATGACGGCTCCTAGCAAGACGGCAACCTTATACATTTTATATCTCTTATACTCTACAAAATTCGAATTATATTTAACGTAGTTATTTATGAATTTGGAAAACAGTTCTTGCATTGCAGTAATGCACTTTTTCTGTACATGTTTCCTGAGATCTTAAATAAATCATTTGATATTACTTCCTTACAATAGAATGCCTTTCAGAGAGAGTCAAGTCCAATTCTCACAAATTCTAGCCGGATTATTTACGGGATTGGGGCAAGTAAGGAAAGGCAAACAGTAGGTTTAATGTTATAAATAAACTTTCCACCAGAAATAAACGTATCTAGAAAAATATTGTTAGGCTGTTCTCAAAGAAGTTAGTACGAGAAGATAAGTCGCTAGTAGCAAGTTATTATTCTCACTACTGCTCCATTTGATTCCTCGAATTTACTTAACATTCACAATTGAATTACTATAAATTACTAGAGATTACTATAAATGAAATGCATTAATTAAAACAATTTTACATTCCAAAATGTTGGCACGCACGCTCAACCAAGAACATTATACGAAAGTACAGTTTGCAACACGTTTCAATGTGATCGGTGCTTAATTGGTATTTGATCTATTTATCTCATGAGGTAGTAAACAGAACATTGCACACGTACGGTAAATTTAAGTCATACATTCCAAATAATATTTACAAATAAATCTCATGACGATCACGGAGGCAAATAATAGTATTGTGTAGGGTTGAAATGTTTTAATTTATTTAATAATTAATAGTATATATTTTAACGTCAAAAACTTATCAAATGACTATGGTCCGTTTACATAATTGGTATTTAAAAATCAATGTGTGTTAAGTGTCTCAATCATAGTGAAAGAGTCATTCTCAAATGAGCTAAGGATTATGTTCCCACTCATTTCAATCAGGGCAGCCTGTTCATTAAAAAAGGTTTTTCACTCAATTTCTTTAACGAGTTCATTTTATGTTATCGCAACATTATCAATAAGGTTAATTAAAAACGACTTTTCGTTTTTTTTTCATATTTTAATTTTCATCGGACAACGAATAGGTACACCTTGCAATGGATAAACCATGAACGGCACTCGGATCACCACAACTGAAATTGTGAAAAATCACTGAATTCGGAAATGGAGAATTGTTTAATCGAGCATGTTCTGATAATAATATCTTTGTAAATAATGTTGAAACATATGTTTTGTAGATATTTTTTTAAATTTTCATATTGTTTGACATGTTTCAATTAAATGCCATTGGGGTTATCAATTGTATGTGAATGTCTGTTATTGTGTCCTTAAATAACTGATGCATGTCTTTGGGGGAATGTACGGATATACGTATCTGTGATTTAATAATAATCAAATATTCATTTTGCCTATGTAAGAGGCATGATGGAAGTACTCGCAATTTTTTATATGTGGCTAATAATTCTTAACAACACTACATTGCGGCCATACCTACATGGTCAGAGAATTTAGAAATAAACCTGGACGTGCGGAAAAATATTTTCATTTTGGTGAATATTATAGTAAACCTTTCTGACAGTCAGGAACGTTTGGACGTGACGAAATATGTTAATGTTCGAACGCATCTCTATCGTCATGGATCACGTTCAACGTCCTTGATCCATATGCGGTTCACAAAAATCAAAATATTTTTCCGCACGTCTCGCCGCATTTCTAAAGTCCATGACCGTCCTAGCAAGATCACGCCAAAATCTGTGCAATTTCGGCGAGTTCCATGGAGGTATTTGTCGTAGAAGTTGTAAAAGTCTGTCACTCACATGGTTCACGAACGTAATAAAACCTTAGGACCATGAATCGGACAGTGTTCCTTATTCCAAGTGCCGACTATGATGAGGCTTGTGGCGATCTACCGCACCGAGGCCGCCTGCGCCGTGGTTGACGAGCGCGGCGCCGCACCCCTGGCTGAGAGTGCGCCGTAGAGGAACACGCCGAGCGCCCGACGAACACTTGTTCCGGCGGCCGCCCCCAACCCCCGCGCCCCGCCCCCACCACGGCTAACGCCTTCCAGCCTCGCCCCGTTGCCACACACGCCGTCGCCAGCCCGCGGTGCGGTACACCTCATACCGTTCCAGCTGCCAGTGCAAACATTGTTTCTGCAATTGCTGGCGACACTATCGTTTTTAAGGGAGAATTTGCTTGGAAAGTGTGATGCAGAACGTTCACGCAGTATTTAGAATATTCTTTAATCAGAACTCATATTTTTAAGTATCTTTTAACGATCTTAAAAAATGCTACAATCTCAAGTACTTCAAAATTTTAAGTCGAATAATATTACAATTCTAGTGCAAATTTTGCAGCAATAAACAAGGCGGTTTCATATCTATACTATGGTTTGTTTTCTTAGCTTTTTCTGCCTGTTTGACTTTGCTGCTTTCCAGGGGTGATGACAATGAAGGCCCTCACAGACTGGTGCAGTAGATCTGCAGCTAGTGCGGCGCGGAAAGTTCCGCGCTAGACGCGGCCGCGTAATTCGCGGGTCCGTTCACACCGGAAGAGTGTCAATTATGAGGCAGCGGTTGGTGACAGTTTTCATCGAACAAAGAAGAGGCGTTCGCTTCTATTCATGCAGGAATAGAAATGCCATGTTATTCATAGTACGTTTCCTGAACACATGCAGAATGTAAAGTATTTTTCCTTCTTTATTTAGGACTTTCCCTCAAATTGTAAATATATCTTTAGAAAATGTAGGAAAGGGGTCCATAATTTTGACCTAGAAAAGAAAACAGTACGGAGAATTACATACCTCGATGCCACAAAAGTTGAGAAACACTTTTAATATTCTATAATTTCTTCTAAAAAAGCGTGAGTGTGGCCGGTTAGGTTTCAGATAGATTATAACAGGCTTCAAAAGTTGGATTGGAGTTTCTGAAACAAAATCGAAAAGTTTTATTTTTTGTGAAGACTGCATATTATAAACAGGACACAACTTTGCTGTAATATGAATAGTGCTTTGATCTTGGGGAGCTGGAATATGGAAATACATTACGTTTTTGAATAATTTGATATCCTAATATGTTCACATCCTCATGCCTAAAATTTGCTATTTAAACCACCAGAAAGCTTGACCCTATTATTGTAATAAAAACAATATTTTAATGAAATTTTAATTTTGAGTTTTATACGCAGCAACTAGTATGTATTTGTTGTTTCCTATCTAGTTATCACTATTGACTTCAGTTCTGGGAATTTAAGGTTATCGATTGCTTATTTTATTTGTTTCACGTTATTTATTTATTTATTTATTTATTTATTTATTTTTTATTTATTTATTTATTTATTTATTTATTTATTTATTTATTTATTTATTTATTTATTTATTTATTTATTTATTTATTTATTTTTTATTTATTTATTTATTTATTTATTTATTTATTTATTTATTTATTTATTTATTTATTTATTTTACGTCAAAAAACAGTTAAAAAACTGCGTATGACGTGCTATGGGGAAAAGTGAATTGTGTGCACATTTTCAAAATTCTGTGATCCCTACACTAAGTCATATACTACTTAAATTTTGAATTTTGAAAGGGAGAAAAAAAACTCTCATGTAGTAAAATCTATTTTCCAGGATAAATAAGCAATAAATTGTGAATTTTGAAAGGGAGAAAAAAAACTCCCATGTAATAAAATCTATTTTCAAGGATAAATAAGCAATAATTTTGAATTTTGAAAGGGGAAAAAAAAACAACAAAAAAACTCCAATGTAATAAAATCTATTTTCAAGGATAAATAAGCAATAAATTTTGGCTCTTATTATTTCCTGCCGCGACAACATGGAAACGATAATTTGAAGAATTGTGTTTCCCACTGAATTCTAGAAGACGTGCACAGAAAATGAAGTTACATTTATGTCCCAGCATTTGCTCAATGGATCAGGGAAACTGGACGAAAAACCTGATCGAGATGGGGGTCATTGACCCGGAAGCTGTAGTACAATAGTTGTTACAGGTTGTTTATACTCATTTATACAGTCCAAATGGTAAATAATGCATTATGTATCATTGGTAAAATTAATGTTACTTTTCTTGTGATGCTCAGTATAGTCTCTAATTGTATAGAAACAGTTATGCAGCAGAAACGATTTCACTTGGGATTTAAACTTTTCTATTGAAGTTAATCGTTTAATGTCATCTGGAAAAAAATAATGTTTTTTATAAATCACTGAATGTTTATAGTTTTTAGTGTTGTAAAATAATGTACATGTATTGTATGTGAATTTTTTGTAATGAGCTGTTGATACTGTCACCTGGTGAATATGATTTCTACGTCGAGTGTTATAGTAATAGACTTCGGCATTTTCTGAAAATATATTCCATATTTCTGAAAATATATTCTGAAATATATAATGACATCAGTATCTGAAGTTTAATCATTTCTTAATATTTTAAATCCTGACAATTTAATTTTTTCGTTTAGTACTGTCGCATGCGCAGGTTGCCGTCTTGCTAGGAGCCGTCATCTTCTCTCGAAGATTCCCAGGTTCTCCACCCCTGCTTGCAGCTAATGAAGGGTCGTTGCGTTCCTTGTGGGGAGAAGTACGAGATGGGACGCATGCAATGTGAACTTTATGTTGTCGAAATCACATCTGTTGTCTTTTAATATTGTTCCATTTAATTTCATTATATTATTTTCAGTTCGTGTTCTTTAATTGCCATTTTGAATGTCTGGTGTCAATGACTGTATTATATTTTTAATTTTGGGCGTTGTAGCTGCGATAATTTGATTTACGAGTACTACGCCAATTTTAGGTAATTATGCTGGTTATCATGCTAACGGCTTGTGTTGTGGGAGAGAAAGGAAATGTTGCCTTAAGACTTTGGAAGAGACTCGTGTCTCTCTGTTGTAGCTTGCGACGGGTTGAGATATTTATCAGATAGAAGTGGTAACAGTAACTGGCGAACTTCCTGGTGAAAACGGCAACAGTGATATTTGACGTATGAGCATCACTAGAACATTCCCAAAATCTTGTGTAATTTTTGGACGTGTTATGAGAATTGTACAACACAGAGAACACATCTGAATGCAGCACGGCAATTACAGTGAAAATGCCGGGGTGACTGGCAGTTACGTTTTACCGAGGAATTGCACTTAAGTCTAGATTGAATTGGAGTGATACAAATCATAAATCTTTTTACATTATAAATGAGTTGGCTTTTGAAGTCTGTGATAAGTCCATAGCACGTATTTGTAGTGTGTGAACATATTGTAGTGACTGTCTTTGTATACCTCCATAACCTGCATGCTCTAACCAGTGGATTGATAATGTGTTTAAATTCTTCCTAACCTTCACTTCCTGTATGAGATTCTGGCATTCACTCTAGCTTACAGTAAATATTTTTATTGTTGATCTCTGTATGAGTATTATACCCTTCTTTACATTCACGTATATTTTATAGCTTATAAAAGTCCTCCCTTGCACAAGAAACGTTAATTTCATTTTGTTCCGTTCTAGAAATTTAATCATTTTTGGCTACTGAGCAGATGTGATTTAATAATTGATCGTAATTTTAGCCTAGAAGAACTAAGGGCGAGAATTTAATCATGTAGGTTTTGGAGGTTCTCGTTCTTGGGAATATCATAACTAGAAGCCACTGACATGTCATGCATATCCGTTCTTTTCGGTAACATGATCTTTTATACACGGTACGTTTTGTTGATAGGGTTGATTCTGATTACTTATCTTCAGGAACTGAGAATGTTATATCTATGGAGCACATTAAAAACGTTGGTGATGCTGTGGCCGTTGAAAATTTAGCTGCTGTACTTAAAACTCAGTAGCTGCTCTTGTAGTTCTGGAAGCCCTTACCATTGCTGCGCTGTCTAGAGTGGAAGGGTTTGCAGTTTTTGCCAGATGGAAGGATAATGCTCTTCCTTCTCCATGCTTATATTTACTTCGGAATTGGAATTGTTTAGCACTTGTAGGGCAGTTGTAATGAATTTGTCCTGTTGAAGCTATACTTTGTGAAATGAACAATGCGAAAACGTAGAGGTTATGACCACAAAAATATTTGTTGTCCACTGGATAATACACTGGCAGATATCAGAGCGTTAACGTTTAACCATCAACAGTTTCACGTATTGTGTGTTGTATTTCACACTAGGCAAAGAAACGAATTGGTGGTTTGTCTGCTGTTTCACTACGCTCGCTACTCTCAGCAGCAGCAGCGACATTACTGCGATTTAAATTTACGTCGATCAACTTCGAAATGCGGAGCACTGTGCAAACTCTTCTATGCTTTTGGAGAAAAGTGACTTAATATTTTCAAGACAAATTTGGCAAGAGCGCAATATTTTAATCAGAAACAGTGCCTGATTGATCATCATATCGCAGATAATCCCACAAAAAACAACAATAAATTTTAAGACAATTCCTCCCTACCAATGGTATGGTACAGCCCCTCAAGTGATTTTTTAAAATAATTGAGTTCTCGTCAATGATTATTTCTGAAGCCAAGTTCCCTCCAATTACCAGATGTCTTTATCATATCCATTCTCTGACCTGCGTCCCTTCCACAGACTTCTTGGAATTATGGACGGATTATAACATTGTGATTCTAAAATAATCAATCTAACCTACAATATTTAACTTTTTCACAAATTTTCATTTATCGTATTATAGTTTGTTAAAGATTTTATTACTTTTACTCGTAACCAATAAACAGTACATGATATTGCGTCAAAATCTTCACCAATCTACATTTCCTGGACCAAACACCAAACCAATATAATACGGAGAAAAAATCATTTTGACAGCATTTCTTGAATATTGCTCATCAGGCTGAGGTCCCTAGCAAGCCTCCACCGCACCCCGGGCCTTAACTCGACGCAGGTCGTCTGAGCCCGCGTATGGAGCGGCGCGATGTCGCATGCAGGCGGCAGGGCGGCGCCCGCGCCTGCCCCGTCTCAGGCGCAACGCGGCTACGTAACGTTAATGACACAATGGCATCCACACCTACGGTCGCGTGCCTAGTCCCAGACGCGAGCCTCTGGTCAGGCTACAACACCGGTAGACTGGGACACGCCTGCCGGAGAAATCCACCACAATTTGTAGCTGTCTTGATTTTAACGAGAGTTTTAAATTCTGCCGAGCATATTACTATAATAAACCATTCAGACAAAACCCCGGTTTCGTTATATCTCAGCATGTGCAAGAATATTAATCACACCACATTACAACCTGTGAGCGACGCGAAACCGTAGAGTGAGCATGTGGGTGAACGTGCCATAAGCTACATTCCATTCCAGAAGCCGCCGCCGTCGCTGCGCGGCCGAGCGGCCCGACGTGCGAGCCAGCGAAGAGGGGGCGAGAGGGCGGGCAGCGAGCGTGCGGGCGGTAGAGCGGTGGGGGGCGTTCGAGCGGGGGCGTTCGGCGGGGGCGTTCGGCGGGGGCGTTCGGCGGGGGCGTTCGGCGGGGGCGTTCGAGCGGGGGCGTTCGAGCGGGGGCGTTCGAGCGGGGGCGTTCGAGCGGACGTTCGTGCAGGCGTTCGAGCGGACGTTCGAGCAGACGCGATTGAACGGTAGAGCGAGCGGGTGGGCGAGTGGAGGGGCGGGTGGATGGGTGGGTGGGTGGGCGGGTGGGCGAGCAGGGCGGGGGTGGGGTGGGCGGGGGGGTGGGTGGTTTGGCAGGCGGCGCCGCAGCTGGCGCGTGAGCTTCGGCGCGCGAAGCGGGCCGTTGCGAACGTCGTCGGTACGTCACTGCGAACGAGTTGCGAGGGAGATCGCGGCCTGTACTTTCGAGATAGCCAAGAGACTGCACAGTAGTTATCGTTACGATTCGCATTAACACTGGACTCTTACTTAGTGTAGGGAAAAATGTAGGAATGTCGTCTGAATTTAAATGCTAGTGCTCTTGTAGCAGCACGCTCTTTGATACGTTACGACGTACGGTGGCTGGTCTCGATAATGGTAACGGTGCTTTTGCGTGTGTCACTTACTTTAAGGTGTATTTGAATTTGTTCCTGTATGACCTCTAGTGTTTCAATTCAAGCAAACAAAGATATTCATCTGAAATGTGATTTCAACCTTTTGAGAGACCTAAAATTCATCGAATAGTCACGTAAATCATGTGAAAGAGTTTGTAGTGTAAAACTGAACCATGTATACCATTCAGAATAATAAAGTAATTGAAAAAAAATGTCACGTAAATAAAATAATTTGAGGTTGACTGAATGTGACTCAACTATTTTCATGAACAATGTTACAAAAAACGAATTAAAATACAATTACAAAAAAGGGCGGAATTATATTTCGAGCAAAACTGGTAAGAAACAGAAAAATAAAGTGAACTACACATGTCGCAAACATTCTCAATCTGGTAATAAGGGTATTAGGAATATGCGCCACATGCTTTAGAATTCGTTTTTGTTTATATTAATGCTGTGTTTATATTAATCGAGAATGAATCTTAAGTAGCAAACAATTAGTTACTCATCGATACATAATCATCAATTTGCTTGTTTTGCTTGTTCGAATTATACGTAACCAAGATGATTATGCATAAGATATGAGAAAAAGAAATTTGAAATTGTTCCCTAAGGAGCAATGAAGAAATCGAAGTATATAGACATAATTATCAATGCTTCACTATTTTTTTTACATGTGATTCGTAAAAAGAAAGAATATGAAATGTCAATATATGTACAATGTAATTGCACTTACAATCTGAAGTATCGCATTGAAAATTATATCGTTCAATAAAAGAAACAGAATTCACCAACCAAAGAGAAAAATTATTCGTCGAACTTTTATACGATCAAAGCGTTTCTTTAAGAAACGTACCACAAACTCAAACGACAATTGCTACTCGTCCAAGCGGACGAGTAACGAGAGAGGACATAACTGTGATTGAGAAATTTACGTTTGATTAACATCGTCTTTGCTCATCAGTCGGCCGAGAAAAAGAACATCTTTATTTCATATCCATTTCGTGGAACCCATTACATGGCAATAATCACCAGATGTTTCAACGGTTGATTTGAGAAACATTTCAGGGTATTTTCAATCTGAGGCGAATGTTTTGACTGTTTTATTGCACTTATGTAATTGCGGAATATTTCAACAAGAGTAAAATTACAAAAACAAAACAAAAAAAGCCTGTTTGTTATATAAATTCGTCACGCTGGCAAGACATTAAGATTTTTGCATTAGCGAAGATGAACTTCTACTGATCAATAATTTAAAATAAAATAAATTATTCAGGGACATGCACAATTTATTTTACCGGTCGTAAGTGAATAATTGTTTCACAAAAGAGAGATTTATTTATTTATTTTACGCCAAAAAAAACAGTTAAAAACTGCGTATGACGTGCTATGGGTAAAAGTGAATTGTGTGCACATTTTCAAAATTCTGTGATCCCTATAGTAAGTCATATACTACTTAAATTTTGAATTTTGAAAGGGAGAAAAAAAAACTCCCATGTAATAAAATCTATTTTCAAGGATAAATAAGCAATAAGCAATAAATTTTGGCTCTTATTACTTCCGGCTGATATTTCTACTGATATTTCACAATTACGATGAAATTGAAATCATCAAAATTAAATGAAAAAACAATTAATGCAACTTAGAAATACGAAAAAATGAGGCCTCATAAAGTCATTAATGTTTCTCTATGGTAAAAATCGAGAACGAAAGAAGATCCGCAGGGAGAGTGCATTAAAATTCTGAATTGAATAAACCTAAAAATAACTCACTGTTTCCCGCAATCGGAACCATCGTTGACATTAATCAACGCTAGCGTGTTCACAAGTGCGAGAATATACTGCATTCAGGCTTACCAGCTACCAGTTTACGTATCTGGGTTACCCAATAAGCCGCAGTACTACCCATAATACACGGAAGTTCACCTCTCTATCGTCTTCATCGGATCTCACGACCTGTTTTCCGTGTCATTTATGACCGTTCGCAATAATGATTCAATCCTCTTTCAAATGTACCGTTTTCTGTGTCCCTCTATGCGAAAGAAACCAGAGGTGTAAGAACTCGAAATATGAGAGCAAAATAAATGAATCCATAAATTACCCAAATCAGACAAAAGGAACAGATGTGAAAATAAACAATTAACTGTAAAACAGTATGGACGATGACATGCTGAAGCAAAGAGAAGTAAAGGCAGGTGGATGTTGCATCACGACTTTTGAAGTTCCAGAAACGAACTTGGGCGCCCAGCGTCAAGACGAGCGAAGTCGGCGTGGAACGTGGAGAGCACGTGGGCGGACGGGCATGGGCACGTGCGAGAGCGAGCGCGGGTGCGGACGCGGGCGAAGACGGGGCGGGGGCGGGGGCGGGGGCGGGTCGGGGGTCGTCACGCGGTCGGCGGGAGGTAGGGCGTTGTCCGACGGGGAAAGCGGCCAGCGCCCCCGCCCCTTGCTCCCCTGGCCAGCCGGCCTTCGTCACCGATCGCAGGCGCCGATTTTCGCAAGTGCATAAACCTTCATCCGTCGCAATACACCACGAAGTTGATTAGCCGTGTTAATTAGCGCATTAACCGGTAGGCGAGAGACGCCGCAACCTCCGCCCTGCTGCAGGCAGAGCAGCAGCAACAGCAGCAATTCTAGTAACAATAGCAACTAGAGCAGAGGTAGTTAATAGAAGATAAAGATCTTGCTTTGTTTTTTGTATAAAATATTTAAATTGTCGATCGGAGCAAAAATAGAGTTGTAGCTTTCCTTTAAAATCTTCTCAATTTCTATAGCTGAATGTCCAAGAAAAGCTAAGGCAGGCGGGCTTTGCTAGTTACAGAGAAGGGAATACATGTCCGAAGCATGTCTTTCATCCCCCCTCCCCTGCGGGAATTAAACTAGTCCGAGGCATACGGGACACCGTTAGCTAGCTGGCAAAGTGAAGAGAGATGGTTACGGAGGGTCAACACATTGTCATGGTAATTTGCGTTTGAATAGATTTCGATATGGTTTGTGTTTGCCTAATTGAAAATGCATTGCTGATGGAATATTATTAATTTGGCGATATAATTTTCCCGAAATTTGCAACAACAAAAAATGAATAGGAAACATATCTAACTCACAATGAATTTGTTAGAAATGAACCGCTTTAAGAATATTTCGGAGGCAGATATTTTGCCTCCAACCTTGCTTAAAATATATTCCTATCAAATCTGGCGAACTGCTTCACAGAGATGTGAATTTTATTATAGATCTGGAATGGAAAAATTCTTAAAATTATAACGAAGGTCTTAGTCGACATGTGTACTCTTTCGAAATTTTTAATTATAGGTATGTGATATAAAGTAGGAGATGGAAAATAGATGGGTTCAGGTGATTGTTACAGTTTCTGTATGTGACATTGTGTGAAGATATCTTTAAGAAATATTAATTTGATTCCGCTTGAGAAATTTGCTCATAGGCCAAGGTTAAAATGGGTAGCATTTTGACTGCATGGTAAGAGAGTGTAAAATATTCATGAGTAGACAATCAAGGAAATCTATATTTTGGGGTATTTGAAGTTCATATTGAATTGGATACAAACTAGGGTGAGTTGGAAAGTCTACTAAATAATTATTTTGGATGGTTTGTATTTCTTCATGTTGCTAGGAGCACTTTCTATTCAAACTAGACATATGCATGTCAGTATGAGTCTAATGATGCTTTTGAAAATGAGTAATTTTTTTTTAATTATCTTGGTTAGAATACTGAGATATTAGGCAGGTGTGGACTTGCTTGACAAGAGAAATGGGATGTTGTTAATTGATAGAGATGATTGGACTTTTATTTATTTATTTACTAATTGAGAGAGAGATTTTTTCTGAGGGATTGGTTTTTTGTTACGACGTGAAAACAATTTGAGAAGTAAGTAGTAAAAGTGACCACAAAAAACTGGATACAGTCCACAATCAAGGACTGGTTTTCTTACCAGTCCCATAGGAAGCATACTAATTAAAGCTAATGAAAAAACATCTCATGACAGAGAGAAACTAACAATCAAATATGCTTTAAAAGCAGCCACGTTCATCAATACCATCATAGTACAGGACATATATCCTAAAAAACAAGAGTACATAGAGCATTCGTGTTTATACCTTTGTATGCGAAAATTAGAAAAGTACTTAGAGAACTTAATTTTGATCACAGGAAAGTTAAGAAGAGAATTTTTTTCGGATATTTCGGTAGACCGATCCTCAGGCGCTCATCAAGGTAACCGACAATTACGACATGTTTTATCCAGTTTATGTCAGAGCAATTAAAAATACACAAGTAACAGAAGCAACAGTGGTAACGGCAGATGTATCGGTTAAACACCAACTTAACGTCTATGCCAGCCATCTTACTGCCGAATTATGTGCCATCTTGACCGCCATGAAACTTATTAAAAAAATTAACCGTTCAAAGTTCAGTTTATACTCAAATTCCCGCACTGCAATAAATAGCATCAACAATAACGAAACTTGTTTTGATATGATTATTATAATCCAAGAACCATATCATGACATTACCACGTCAGGTAAAGAAGTAATATTGATTTGGGATATTAATAAAGATGCAGAAAAGCAGAGGGAAACTGCCAGTGTGGTTAGTAGAAGCACAACTGATAACCCCAAAACTGTACTGGCAATCTCCAATACACTCCAAGATTTAGAGAAATATTTTGGAAAAATAATTGAAGAAAAATGGTTCTTCGTCTGGACAACGCTTAAAAGAAGAGACCTTCATAAGAAAGTAACCTATTATTAAACACAATAAATTGGTAACCAATAAAAATCTTAACCGAAGAGAACAAGTGGTCATAACAAGAATCCGGGCGCGACACTCAAAATTAACTCATCTTCATCTACTACATAAAAATCGCCCCGAACTTGTAATGTATGTAGCAGTAATCTAACTTTAGACCACATCATTGAGTCATCTCCCAAGTTCTCCTTACAGTGGAAAAACCTCTTGCAGGGACTGAACGCTGGTGCACAGTTATATTCCCCTATCAAAATCAAGTGGTCAAATTATGAAAAAGTTATTGGTATTATGTCGGAAATCTGAGATCAAAACAACATGTTAATTATTGTGAACAGTGTTATTTTGTACTAATGTAGAATTATGGTATTAAAACAATGTAATGCTGTATTAGAGATATAATGTAAACTGTGTATTAGATATTGTAATAGGTGCAGTCGCTAATGACCTTACAGTTCATGCGACCAAAAATAAACTTATAAAATCTGAGAAGGATGAGTTGAATCAGTAGGTTTGAAACCGCATTGTTTTGGAAATGGCACAGCTAGGACCTAGGTAATTGATTGGGCGGTTAAGTACTAATTTTTAAAGATTTTGGGTGGAGAGGAAAGCAAGGTAACGGATCTGTAGTTAGAAAAATAATGGGTTTTATTAAAAGAGCTTATTATTGCATGAATAAAAATTATGGGAAATAGCCGATGTGCAGTGCAGCACTGATTACGGCTGTTATTACTGCATTGCAGCTAATGGGTAGTTTAAGAGTTTGGTTAGTGATGCTTTCATTTCCGCGTGATCTTTAACTTTTCAATTTTTGAACCATGTTAATGTTTCTGTAAGTGAAATTAATTGAATGGTTTGTGGTATTGTAGTGACTGGAAGGTTCAAGACTTTATCTCTTTGTGTATTGGATTATATTTCAATATTTCGACAATTTGTTTTGCTATTGTTCCTACTATTAGAAGCTCAGAATATTTTATTTGTTTATGAGATATGAGAGGAGAAACATTACTTTTTTCTTTGTGAAGTGTTTGATTGTCCGACAACAGTCAAATATGATGGAGAAGTTGCAACGGTGCTGCTATTATTCGTATTGCTTGCGGTTAGTTATATTTTTTAATTTATTTACAAATATAAATTAATATAGAACAATTTAATGCATTTTATAACGGCTTACAGTTGGATAACAGTTACAGTATATAGCTGGGGATACTTACTAAACTACCCTCATATTCTAAACGTACCATCTATACTTAGTTCTAGACTTACATCTATTACTAATTTCACACACACACACACACACACACACATACATATATATATATATATATATATATATATATATATATATATATGGGACGTCTACACACATCTGGGATGGTGGAAATTCATTTGTTTCGTACGTGTTAAGATGAGCATTGATGGTGATTTTAAAGGAGTAATTTAAATATGAATAATTTTACAACAAGGATATGATTAAAATATAATAATGCGGCAAGGTTATTGCATGGACATAGAACATAAACTTTTAAATGCTGTATCATGCAGAAATTACTATTTAAAATCATGTTGCGAAAAAGTGCAGAGAAATGCAGAGAATTGCAAATGCAGAAAAAATATATAAAATTGCTGGACACATCAAATTCCTTTTTTACATTTAAATATTTTTTATGAAAAGTCAGATCGAAAAATTAATAGTCTCATTATTTGATACGCAAACTTACATTACATTTTTCCATCGCCCATATTCAAAGAGGCGCATCAACATTTAGCAATGAAGAAACCGTTTTGAAATAGTATTACGAGAGTGTTTTCTTTGTAATCGATCAAAACTCGGGAAATGCCATTTGGTTCAATATCAACATTTTTTTGAGATGGTTAATACGTTCGTGATAAAGGCGTATGAGAAAAAACGTTTTCGGGCTCTTTAAAGTCAACAACGTGAAACAACAGCTACTCAAAGTGAGAGGAGCCCTAGCAGAAGACTTGAGATAATGGAATCGGGTAATCGTATCGATTTATGCGAATTCTTGGCTGATTTGGAGGCATCATTAGCAGACCTCGCAACGTTGCAGAATGGGTTTTCGTGCTTCCACGAAAGAGACCGCTGGCTGGTACTACAGGTTAGAGGCGAAATTTACTTAACCTTGGACATCATAAAGCTGCGTCGAAGAGATGTTTATGATCGCATAATTGAGATATTTACATATAAGATATTGGTTCATTATGGCATTCGCCATCCGTCTGAAAGAAATGAAATTATACGGTTCTTGCATTAACCTTTAATTAACTCATAATCGTGAAGTTTTAATAGAAAATTATGCGAATGATTTTTCTCTTATGTGACCTTTTTGAGCGTTAAACAAATTCAGTGATGCTTGCGTACGTCGTAAAAGTTACAATAAATGCAACTTAAAATCGTAACATGAACACACTTTTCTCTTATGCATTATTGATTTGTTTCTTGGCAATAAAACACAATGGAGAAAGATTACGTCATCTCATTGTAAGTAGACGATTTTATTGGCAAATCTATAAGCATATTCCTAAATCGTCTTTGAATTTTGATTGATTGTTCTGTTCACGGGCGCGTCAACTGCTTTAGTCATTAGTTTCGAAAGTGCGGTGCATATTACATTTCGGGAGGCGGTGTTCCTCCCCCACTGGAGTGTGATATCCAGCACAGATCCGATCCGGCGATCGATCCGATCCAACCCGGCGATCCGATCCAACCCGGCGATCCGATCCAACCCGGCGATCCGATCCAACCCGGCGATCCGATCCAACCCGGCGATCCGATCCAACCCGGCGATCCGATCCAACCCGGCGATCCGATCCAACCCGGCGATCCGATTCGGTTCGATTCAGCGATCCGAACAGATCCGGCTTGTGGAGTTGCCTCTCCAGGTACCTCTGTCAACAGGGCACAACTCCAGCATGGCAGCATTATTCTGATCAATTATTGTCGAAAACGCTTATTCTTTCTGTATTCAGAATTCAACTTTTAAATTGCTTAGGGTAGAAATCCCAGAATTAAGAAAACATGCACCAAATACACTTCTCCACATAGCACATCACACATCGTTTTTAACTGTTTTTGCCGTTAAATAAATAAAATAAATGCTCAGGGACAAGCTATAATTTTTCGACTGGTCTTCTGACATGTGTTGGAGTGAATTGCATGTAAATGTAAATGTGTGAGTGTGAAAAAAGCAGAGGGGACGTAGATGAGGAAGGAAAGATTGTGCGCTGTTGATGGCCCGTTTATTAAGGAATTGCTCCAGCATTCGCCTCCAGACAGAGGCTGAATTCGGCGTTGCTATCAAGCTAGTATGTAAACTTTCCGACAATGGCAGGACCCACATCTTAGAACCAGCTGGACGCAGTCAAAAGTTTTAGAACAGAGTACAAAAAATAATGTTTTTATGTAGGTTCTACCTTCCTGACGAGATGAAAAAGTATTACAATTTTCGTAGAGAGACGCCTGCTTAATACGGGTTTGATATAATTTGGACAATCAAATGAACTACAAATCTGGTCTTTAACACGTGTTACTTAATAGGGTACTTCCTTACTTCCTCTCAGCATTAAGATGGAATAAACGTTTTGAAGGCGATGGTTTATTGCGTCCATAAGCACACACTTGTAGCAGTCGCAATCAGACAACAATATCTGACGAACACAACATATTTTCTGGACATAACAGCCTTTGCTAGTCTTTTCCATTATGTAGATCCATCCTCCAACAGTAGTACCGCCTTAACATCTTAATCTGCAGCCACTAGACATTCCACCTCTGAACTACCATTCGACTGAAATTGCCATTCAAAGTATTGTCGACTCCTATGCATCGTGATAAGTCTCAAATAACTGCGAAACCAATACATGTAGAGCTTCGTCACTGAACTTCATTCTGCTACCAAGCAACCTGTCAACATTGCCATTCCCATTACAAAAACCGCCCCTCATATCACCATTGCTGGCACTGTCCCGGCTGCGTCTAATATTGAAATCACCGTCACGCTTTCCACTTCTAACGCTGATACTGAAACTGACAAGGATGCTGAGTGTGATGCTGATCTGATACTGATCTGATACCGATGGGGAGACTGATGCTGAATTTGTCTCAGATTCCTCGGTACCTTCAAAAGGGATTCTGCCACAGCTACTACTGTTACCATTGTTAACCTCCATCGATTGATTGATTGATTGTTATTGATTTCGGGCGCGACAACTACTGAGGTCATTGGTCGCATACGTGCAGTGCATGTTTATCATCGGGAGGTGGCGGTGATCTTCCCCCACTGGATGGCGAGATCCGTCGACTAGCGGGATTTTTCTCAACCAGGTATCCCCCACCAGCTGGGTACCGCCCTAGCCGGAACAAGTTATAAGTCCCCAACAGGTCTCCCGGCATGTATAACTGAAAAGCTAATGTCGAAAATTCTGCTGCCGTCGAACCTAGGACCTCCCGGTAAGAGGCACTGCAGTGACATCAGTTGATACACTGAGCCACCGCTCCCAGTTGTATGTTGTTAGTATTTATCCCCCCCCCCGCTACCCCAAAGTTAAAAGTTACCTCTATCGACATGGACATCACTGCCCTCAATGCTACTTCTACCATCGGCACTGTCACTGTCTCGATCAACTTTGCCCTTACTACTACGATCACCAGCACCACTGTCGCCCCCCACCTCCACCCCGGTCGCCGCCGCTTGGGCCACTTCTGCTGCCCGCCGCCGCCGCCGCAACGGCCGTCGCCTACAGCGACGCCGCGCCGCGGCACCCGGCGCCGCCGCCGATGTCGCCGGCGTGCGCTGCTCAGCGGCGGGAACCTGTCAAGGCACAGGCACGGCAAGTAGATACTAATTAACCCCGGACACGACGGCCGTAAGTCCCAGCGTTGCCCTTGCAGCCGCAGTCGCCGCCGCGCCATTGGCGTCTCCGTCGTCCAAACGTCACTGCCGCCGCTATCGCCACCAGGAACACGATGGACACCAGCGCCGCCGTTGCAGCTCCCGCCTCTGCCATCATCGTCGCCGCCATCACCACTACCACCGCAACGACAGTCACCACCGCCGCCGCCTCCCCTCTCCCTTAGCCCCGATCCGTGCTGTCACCGCCCCTGCCGTCGTCGCTGCTGCTGCCGCCACCGTCTCCACTGCTGCCGCCGCCGCCGTCGCCTCTGCTGCCGCCACTGTCACCACTGCAGCCACCGCCATCGCCGCCTCCGCCTCCGTCACCACTGATGCCATCACCGCTACTCCCATCGCCACTTTTATCTCCACTGCCATCGCGGCTGCTACCGCCACTGTCGCCACTGGAGTAACCGCCACCGCTGCTGTTGCTGCCGCCGCCGACAACGCTGGCGACGAGGCCGACGACGACACCGCCTGCAGCGTCACAGATGACTCAACGCTGTGTGGCGTCGCGGCCCCGATAGCGCTCCTTCCACTTTACTTACCACTCTGCCAGAACTTCGATTCTTAAGCTCGAACTACAAATTTCTTTTCACTTCTTCTTTTTGAGGACGTAATCTTTGTATTCAGATATTTTACTGTTCCAGTTGTAGACGTAGATGCCTTGTCAAAATGGAATTGACTTGGTGGCCCAATGGACTCTACAACGCTGATATATATATATATATATATATATATATATATATATATATATATATATATATATATATATATATATATAAATTATATATATATATATATAAACGAAAATTAAAGTACGCTTCCATACTTTGTGTAAAAAGCAATATGTGATTAATGAGATATTAATCAGCTTGAGGGACGCTAGTGTAATATTACTGTTATAAAATCAAATTTCTGAATCTGAGAAACAAAGTTTTCGACTACAGAGAACCACCAACAGTACTTTCCTCTTAATTTTCCATGTATAATAGAATTCTACTGTATTTTCCCTAGGTTTTCTTTCCCTAGGTTCTAATAAAGAATAGCGAACAGTTCCCTCCTCTCTTGTTTCTCGAGGTGTTTGTATGTGAATGCACGTGTATGATCGTGTGTATGTGTGTGTGTGTGTGTGTGTGTGTGTCAGTATGTGAATGCGCGAACATCCATGACTTTCTGCTACCGGCGATCGTCACGTTAATCACCTCATGAGTATGCACACTCTAATCGTCCTCCCTGCCGCAGTCGTCGCGTGCACAGCATCTTCCGGTGCTGTCTCTCACCACCACTGCGATACAAACTACCAGCTTAGCATGGCGCCCCCGGCCAATCTTCATGTTGAAACTTTTTGATTGCGCTCTGCAAGTCAGTAAGGGAAAAGTTGAATCAAAATGCAGATGCCATTCATTTTGAAGAAATTTGAAGAAGTATCGATTAAAACTTTTTTTGAAGTGTTTATGCTTCAATATAAAATTAGGTTCAATTGTCAACAATTTGATGATTCAAGGTGCAACATTTCATGTCATGCCGGAAATGAGCAATATTAGTTTAAAGCGTTTCACAACTCTAAGAGCCTTTAATCAAATATAAAAACAATTTAATCTATTTGTCCTGTAGAATGGACACAATAGAATAGAAAAGTGTCCGAAAATTCCCCAGAGTGTATTTTGGGTGCATATCTTCCAAACGGCGTTTTTTCAAGAATTCTCATATAATGTTTTGTAAGGATTAGCGAGAAAAAGGTTCCCCACCAGTGAACCAAGACGCGTCGAAAGGCACCTCGCTTACACTGATTGGTGGGTTGGAAAAGTGTAGAGTGGTGAGTAACAAGCTGACACAAGGTTACTTGATTACTACATTCACTAATTTCAAAAGTAATTAGTATAAAATTCATCTCAATTTTTTCTATCAATTTTCGAACGAGAATGTGAAGAACATTTGATTTAGCCTTGACAACAGAGGCTAAACATTTTCGCTATTTTGTTTTACTTACGAGCTCTTTAATCTTCAAATGCAGCATCCACCGTCTCCATAAGTTTTGCCAGATGAAGTACCCGACACGCCATGCGATCTCGGTCTGACAAACAAATAAGGGAATACTGGATCATACGCTAATAACAGACAAACATTCAATTACACTGAGACTTTGTGAAATCTATCAGAAAGTACGTGTAGAAAAATTATAATCGCCGAATAAACTTTTATACTATTACAAAAGGGTATAAAAAACTATTCTAAAACAAAAACAAATTTAAATTTATTATTATTTTTTCAAGCAAAATAAATTCTCAACTTCTTGGCATAGTACTAGAAAACATTAAGTTAATGTAAAATGCATTACTTGTCTTAAATGGTGATGGAAATGACATATTTTATCAAGGGACTAGATTACACTGACATTTTGATCTCAATCTTTCTCTGTGGTGGTATGATTGCAAAAGTTGCGATCATCATTAGCACAGAATATCTGAATCAGTAGCACCTTTCATTCAGACAACTGAATAGCCATAATCGCGTGGGTAAATTTGATACTCAGGTCATGACTTCCCAATGATTTTATATATTCAATGAATATTTTGTATATGGAAATTCATAGTATACATGAATAGTTTTATCAATAAATCAAACATTTTGATAATTTTTCTATTCAAAATACTCTAACTTGCATTACGAGTCCAAAATAAATCGTAACGCTAAAACTACGATACGGAAATCACTTTCCACATCAGATCAATTTCTTTATTTCACACTGTCGCATACGTTACTTAATAATATGAATTCCTGGAGTGTGATCTCATTAGTAGATAAAATATTCAACACAAAATACGGTAGTACCTAAGCTTAGAGGGGCACCTATGATTTTTCCCTTCAGGTGTAGTTTTCTTATAAAGAAGTTTTCATTTGTACTGAATGAAACACCTACTTTTATTTTATGACATAGTTATTTTATGACTTATTCATTAAATATAACAATTGTGAACGTGTATTTATAACGTTAATGAATGATACATTGAATGAATTTTATTAGTATGGAAAATTAATATACTTGTATTTTTAAATATATATTATTGGCTTCGGGCGGGGGGGGGCAGAATTCCTATGATCCTGTCCTCTTATGTGCGCCACTGTTTATGCTACATCACCATATTTCATTTGTTTTAAATTGAGACACGCCCAGTTATTACATTGGTTTTATTGATCATCATTTGCGCCACAACCATTAACAACTCGAAACATGGTATCATGTTCTCAGGTATTCACCCAACAACACGTCCCTCTTCCGCCAAGGGAATTCCCACAACCCCCAATTACAGCGTCCACTTCGCGACTCCAATCACCAACCGCTAGAATACGAGGAGAGCCAAGCTCTATACCAAGTACGCTCAATACACGAATGCTTGGCACGCAGAACGTACTCCGTCACTCGAACAATAACTCGCACAGAACTAAAGATGGTCACGACATAATTATTTCCCGAACGCTATTAATGTACATCTTCGTGCGGGGCACGGCGCTTTGCATAGCCGCCTAATGGACGCGCGCCAGCCGGATCCGATTCTCGCCCGCGGCGCGGCGGCGCGGGAGGCGGCGGTGGCCGGGCGCGAGCCGGCAACGCCCGCTGCGAGGCACGGCAGGCGCGGAAAGGACGAAGTGACGCGACGAGGCGGCAACACAAGGGAAGGCGGCGGTCACGAATATGAGGACTCTGTTAACTCGTAGGAAAAGCAGGGCATCATCTGATGTCACCGTATTGCCTAGGTTCCAGTCCCGACGCTGGCAGGATTTTTTACATTGGCTTGCTTGCTAGGTCGAATTCAGTCACTGTCTGGAGCAGAACTCTAGCGGCAATGTGTTCTAATCGGTAGTTTTCCGTGTTTTTTTCCGGTCAATACCAGGCATTATGCACCATGCCGGAGCAGTACTATAACAAATGGGACACAGACCATACACGATCTTTCTTTTTCACTTCGTTGTTCTTTTCTTGCCCCTTACTTACACACATTACTATACAGGTCAAGAGACCAGTCAGGGGCTTAGAGCTTTTCCCGGCTGAGGTATTTCCTTACTGGTGGTAGATACCTGGTTGGGGAAAAGCGCTAGCCGACTTTAGGTCGGCGCCGGATCTCACTATCTAGCGGAGGAAGATCACGGCCACCTCCCGAGATAAAACAAACACTACCCTTACGGGACTGATACCTAAGCCGTTAATGCGCCCGGAATCATTAATTTATCAACCAATCAATCAATCGGAGAAAATGAAAAAGAAATTGGCTGGAGAAATGATCGATGATGGACTGAGAAAGGTGGGAGGGGTGGGGTATTGAGATGATCGTTGCATTCAATTGGAAGGAAGTGGAGAATTGGTGAAATGTAGCATGTGGGTGGGGAGTATTTAGGCTTATGAAATGTAGTTATAACATCAACTACAGAATAGGAAGCCAATGGAAAACAATATAAAGGAAGCATGATTATAATTAAGTAAGAAGGATCGTGCTGATTTACGTCAGTGATGGATGTAGTTGGGATGATGAGCTCGAGGAAGTAGTAAGGTTAAAATCTGAGAAGCGAAACAGTCACGGAGGAGGGTGCGGTGGAGGTTACATATGGTGGGTGCCACGCACAGGTGGTCAAACCCAGCGCAGCGCCGCGGGCACGGAGCGCGGCCCGACAGCGGGGGCGGGAACGGGCGCGTGACCGTTGGCGAAATATTACCTTGCACGCCCGCGGCGCGGTCGCCCCGCTAAATACCGCTAAGGACTCAATTATGTCAATGTGTTATTATTATACAGGTGTGGCTGGCTCGGTCGTTACTTGCGCATAAAAATATTAGAGCCATAGAATTTGGTTTATGCGTTGGTTTTGTCGGTTTTTAACATAAATAATTTAACCGTTGTTAGGAGCAACGCCCACTAGTCACGCATGTCGCGGCGGCGGGCCGCTTTGAGAGCGCGTCGCAACCGCGGGCGACGATATATCCCCGCGCGTCGCGGCTCACGCGAGACGCGGCCGTACGTCTTGATTTCACGGTCTCCGAGAGGAGTCTCCGCGCCGGGCTCGCCGAACCACTGCGGAGACAAATGAAATTGATATTCCGCCCACTTACGATTCCGGCTAGATGAATGCGGAATCCATTTTCCGCTCAGATGGATGACGCTATTACTCGGAAATTTTTTGGTGTGTTTTTGAATGAATGATTAGTTTGTATTATTTGTCCGCTGACAACGCCCTTTTTCGATTATTTTTTTCTTTCATGGTTTAAAAAAAAGTGTAGTAAATATTTATTTTATCAATAATCACGAATTACGACATTCTAATGTGGCTAGGGAATATTATTTTCTTGCTTTTTATGAAAAGCAGATTCGTACTTTACACTAAAGTGGTATTTTTCTAAAAGTAATTCATTCGGGTAACTTAAATTTTAAACCTATCAAACTCTTTAGGAATTTTTTTTGCAATTAAATGCCGTTTGCTGTAGAGGAACAGTTAATTAAATTGTTGATGAAAAAATCTGAAATTTGAATCATTTATACCTCAAACGTTTTAAAACGTGAATTTCTTATTGCTGACTTATCTTCAAACGAAAATATACACAACGTAAATTTCTAATATTTATTTATTTCTATACAATATGACAATACGTTAAAATTATTTAAAGTGTGGAATGTTAACTACTAAGAACATGTCAATATTAGAAGTTAGTTGTTCAAATAAATGCATTGGTTTAGTGTCTTCGAGATGTTTCTTCCAATGGCTAACATTTCCGACTGCCTAATAAAAGACGCAATCAGTAATGCGTTTTCAACCGCGAGTCATTCGTCTCCCTTTGAAAAGTACGCACCGCCGTGAAAACTAGAAACCAGCTTCGAGATCGATCTCTGATTTGAAGAGCGCTCCTCTATTTGCTGAGATGAATTGGGTCGTGTACATGATGTATATCTTGCATCAAAGAGGGAGCACGAGTTCCGTTTCTTAATGGCTTAGTCCTGATTCCTGTTTGCCTGAGCCACGAATTAAGAATTAAGCATTTATTTTGAATTCTTGAGTGGAATGTTCAATTCATTTATTGAGTTCGAGAATAACATTTAATTGCGAAATGTTGCGCATTTCCAGCAATCATTAGCAAATTCTTGTTTCGGTTCTCACGATCCATGGGCAATAATTCTGCAAGAAGACCGAACTTTGCGAACGCGCGAAAAAAACATAGGTCGCAAATAAATAAAGGGGGGCGTAACATGTTGATGGCTTGTGTAACAACGCGTCTTCTTACAAGTTATATGACCGAAGACTGTTACTCTTAGAGTGCAAGAAGCTGTGAGCAGTTTATTTTCTTCTCAAAGTGTCAGTTTTCAGACAATTACGCCATTATCTTTTTGAAATAAGTAAAAACAAAAATCAACAGAATTGTAGAAGAGAAAGGAATATTATCGTTTACCTTCGCTTTTTCACAGTGCCTATTACCAGCTTATGAAACACGGGTTAGCACGGGCACTCTTCGTATTTCGTGGAATGTTATGCTCAAGCGAGCATCGGTATCTGGTTTTTAAACACGCAATCAGATTCATGTTGATAATTGATATATATATAACTGACTTTTTCTGTCTTCTCTGAAACTCTAAACTTTCATTGTTCGTCCATCAAAGCGGATTTTATGGATGAAACACTATTATTTAGGCACTTCAGAGCTGTGATGTTCTTCTGTCCTAAAGGTCAATGAAGAAAATGTACGTGTCTCATCCAATTTGTACACGATGTAAACGTCAGCTAATTTTGCTTTCGATATAAACAGCTTGTCAAGTCTCTTGTTCACCAAATTTGTAGTAGGATTTAAAATTTTAAATAATGAATGCAGGTATCCTGAGCAATGAGTCGCAATTTTCAGCTCGAGTTCTAATGAATTTTTTTTTAAATATATTTTTCTAGTTCAGAAGATCGAGTGAGGCTAGGGTCACAATACTCATAATAATAATAATAATAATAATAATAATAATAATAATAATAATAATGATATTGTCAGCATTCACTGACAGATCTCTAGGAAGATGTGAGAAATTTCCAACGAAGTTTGACTAAAGAGTAGTTGATACAGTTTTATTTCAGTTAATCTTTACAAACAATATCACGAAAATAATAGGAGCAATGTAAGTAAAATCAACGTATATGTAATATATACTTATTTAGCCAACACTGTGTGTTATTAGATAGAGGGAGAAAACATTATTGAGATACGTAATATACACAGTTCTATGGGCTTTTGTGATGCAAATGGCGCAATAAATTGTTCAATTTTTTAAATTACCTACCTCAAAAAATGAGCAATTAGCCGGCAGTCAGTATGATAATATGTTCAAGTTCTTTCTAAGCATCATCCTCAGTATATAATTATTAACTCTTTCCGTTCCGACGATAAAATGCGTATGGATGTCCGTTGATCGAGTTTTTTATGTTAAGAGCTTGTGTGTGCAAATGTACAGTCATGATTTCAGCAGACTCTCGCTGTCTTATGGGTATGAATAGAGGTTTCATAGAAACTATTTGGCCTTTCAAATATTCAATCCGCTACTTAAGCTGAATATTTCTTCACATTGATTCAAAATAATAAAAATTAATACAGATTCAAAGGATCCTCGTCATTTTACTTTTTATTGTACACAACATACGTTCAGTATTGAAGCTAGAGATTTATTTCTTAATGCAATCTATTTCTCAATATTTGATCTTTAATTGTTTTGTACATTTTTTCAAAATATGACAAGGTTTCTCCATTTTTAGAGAATTTTCTGAGAACAAACGGAACATTGAGAATACAATCATTTCAAGCGCGGTTTAACTCAATATAACGCGGTTTAACTCTTAATATCAGTACTTCAATTGCTTTCGCGTTGGCATGATATATGGGCTTTGAATCTTTACCGTGCAAAATATTTATTTTTATTTATTTGCCATTTTTTGAAAGTATACGGCACAATACTCTGAGTTTCATTTCAAAAGTGCTTTTTCATGAAACTTTTAATTTACAATATAAAGGAATGATTTGTTTAGTCTCTCAGTCGATATTTCGTTAAGAAATTTTCAAGACAAGGGTAAAGAGTTCATAAGATAGAAGTTGCATATTACGTATTTATTACAATTGTTGGGAGAAAGTATGTGCTCTGTAACAGCACGTTTAAAAATGTGAAAATAGCACGATTCTTTCATAATATGACTGCGGATGCATGAGACGCCAAAGAAACCATAAATTGAAGTAAAATTGTTACTCTGACTCCAGTGTTAGATTATTAGCTTAGTTCATTCCGTTGATATATAGCAGGGAAACCCATTACGCCAGTGTGACATTAAAGCTCTCCATTATGGCTTCTCGTCGGAGAACACACCTCCGCCGCTGGAGATGTTCTGGAGGAACGGGTCGGCGGCGTGGAGAGCGGCACAAATGTTCACATGTGTCGGTGCGGATTGCAGCGAGGCGACATTTCTTGGGGCGGCTGTCGGGGTCAGTTGCTTTCTGCATACCGATGAGACCAAGATCCGGGACATGTGAATAAGTGTGGAGAAGTGAACACACAGCTAGAGCGCCAGCCGTATTGCTAGGGAAGTAAAACGGTGTTTCTCTCTGACCGACAGTTGTTGCTATTAATTACAATACTTCAGTAGTATTTGACGGATATTAATGGGCGTATGGTTGGAACTGATACTGTGAGTACTGTACGTTTTCCCCTTTACTTGGACGTTTTTTGACCTTCTTCTTGAATACAACGCAGCTGTGATTTAAGAGATTATTTAAATGCTATTATGACAGCATAGCTTGCATAAGATGGCAAAAATGACGGATTATTTCTGTTGCATCAGCAAAGTGGCTCAGAAAGAGAAGTCAAAATCAAAACAAAAAGGCTCCACCGAAATGTATAAGTCAACAAATAACAGTAATTATTGTTTATTTCTCCAAATTAGACTGAAGCATTCAGAATTCTATCACTCTAACATATTTATTATTATTTCTGCTGTAAACCTTATCAGTCGATAAAAAAATCGTTCATGAGGATACAAATTGAGTTTTGAAAAAAGTATTATTTATTAATTTACCAATAATTCGAAAACCGAGAAATACCAAATGAAAACTTTCATCTGGCGTAGCAACTCTTTCCTAGATAGTGGGTTATTACATATAGAACAAGTTTTGTCACACTCAATCACCATACCAAATTAAATGCAGTGAAAACGCGATATAGAACAATACGAAATACAATACTCAGGCAATAAGGGATTTTTCTCGCTGTTTAATTATCGATTGTCGTTTAAATATTTGAATACACTACCAATTATTTTGGGTAAATCCAGAAATACTTTTATGCTCTAATTTACGAATCACAAAACATTTTTGTTTGTCTAAAACAAAGGGGGAAAATTCGTAGTTTTAAGGATTTAATTTTTCATCCGAATACTATTGGCAACATTTTCTTTCATGCGTGGTACCTTACAGTGCTTGGGTGAAAAGGATGTGGGTGAGGTGCAGGTGGAGTGACCTCTCTTTCTGCTAGTAGTGGTAGGAGCAGCGTATGTAAATTGGTGACCAGAAGGAAAATGAGAGATTAACCCATATCTAAATTGGGGACAAACCCAGAGAAGGGCATACGTAAATTGGGGACAGACTACCTCCCTCCGTTCCAGATAAAAGTGGAAGGTGACACTATTTTCGAATAACGTTTTCATAGATATTATTTTTAAAACATAACTCCGTTCCCAATTGTCATATTAGGACTTGACTTAGGATATTGACTTAGGACTGTCATATTTGCTTTCAAAACACGGTTTGTTTAAAGTTGGTTTTCATTCCACTGAATCATTCGTTGATTGAATGAATTCTGTTTATCTTGCCATTAGTATATTCTTCCTTTTTCTCAGCTATTATTATATAACGCTGAGCATCAAATTTGGGCTCTATTCTATTGCATTCTTTGCTTTTTTATTTTGATAAGCTGCGAGAGTGGAAGCTTTTCAGAAAGGCGCAAGGAAAAGCTGGACAGCAACGTGGCAGCGGCAGCCCCCATACAGAGCTTCCCTGCACAATCCGACCTTTCCCTTACTTGTATTAGTTTGGTCTCCCAATTTCCATGTAGAATTAAAAAGTGAGTTTCGCGAGAAAAGATTAATTATTTGGTCCCCAATTTACATACGGACGATAGGAGATGAGCTGCGGGGGGAGGGGGAGTTACTATTTTCTTAGAAATACAATAAAAATCAAATCTTTAGTTCGTTTACCGACGCAAATAAATTTTCAATTACTTGGGAGCGAAAATGCCGTTTTCAAATGTAGCTAACTACCTGTAGTTAGCTACATTGCGAGTGTCCATAGCCAAAAGAGCCCTTCACTCCCGCCGCGCAGCCTTCCGTGTTTCCGGCCCTGTTCAGGCATCGAACTGAAACCGCGGATGCTCTACCACAACCCGGAAAAAATGTCATAAATGTTCGAAAAGAAAGCGTTATAACATGTTCGAAAACTATCATAAAATATTTGTTAAATCTGGGGGATGTTTTCCGGAACGGACCCCAACACGATTTAATGATTGGGGGAACCAAAGTTTAAATATCCGGCGCTATCACCAACGGTCCCTGCAACTAGTGCTACTCGCTCTATCACGGTGGAACAAATCAGTTCCGACTCTGGCGGTGAAAATATTATCGAGACAGGAGAGTTGTGGATGACAAATTTAATCACCTGCAACTTATTTGTACGGCGAAGCTGCGCCATTCTTTTCCGAATGAACGACAGAGGTTATCAAGATATATGGGAAAATAGAGATGGAGTATAACGCGAGGATCTTTGCGACTGAAAGGAAAATTTGGAAGCAAATTTCTTTACTTTAATTATTGTTAATATTATTTCATACTTACTATAGAATTGGTGTAATTACCTGCAGAAAAAGAACATGTTTTGGAAAATGACGGATGATCAATCACACCTCTTTATCTCCCAACGGTCCTCTATGAATTTGTTGTGAATGATTTTCATTCTCTCTACAACAACCCACTCTAATTTTTTAATTAATATTTCCGATTTTTTGTCATCACTTCGGATGATGTTTTCGTTCTGAATTCTTTCGATCTAATAATTGTCAAAACACTTGGTTGTTATAACATGTACCTCAATATTACCTAATATTGCCTGACTTTCATCAACGCAACGGGGATATCTCTCACATATATTGTCATTCGATGGTCATTTATAGCCTCTTTCACTAATGCTGCTGATCTACAGCAGGTGAGATTTAAGGAGGAGTATGATGTATTTTCTCACTAAGAAATGGGATATGATTTTTGAGGCGTTGAAAGAAAATGAGTAACAACTTGCTACACCTAAGATCATGTGAAAACAAAAATAGTTGTTCTGTACTTTGACAGAACGCAACTAGATTAATTACTGTTTGGAAACCATGATTTCATTTTTGAACACTATACATATTTTGTAATGGCAAGGTGGTTTAGCAGAAAAATATGTGGAGGGACATAGCAGAATATGTCAATAATGACAAGTAGGTCAGCGGTGATCACTCGTTGGCCAAATGAATTAAAAGTGTGAGAACTAAGGAGCAACGAACAATTAAATAACGCGGACAGCGAAGAGGTAATAAAGAACTGGTGCGATGAAAAGATCTGATAAATTCAATGTGAAAAGACGATAAAGAGAAGGGGACATTGACAACTTCAACTTAGTTGACAACATACCGTCTTTCGTAATGGCGAGGTCGAAACAACTTCGCCATCAAATCAATCCAATCGGTCCTAAAAAGGGGCGACCAATCAGTCCTAAAGAGTCCACATACTCTCTTTAAATTATATAATGTACTATTTTGTTCTTGCAAGAATGAGTAGGATATATGATAAATATTTCTACACTTTTTTTTTATTTTTCAAATTTGAACCACAATTTTAACATTTGAAAACAATTAAACAACATTAAACAAATTCCTCGATTCTTTCAGCGCATCTTCGTTCACTCATTCACCCGCTGAGTTTCGTCCGTCTCCATAACGACTTCCAGTGATCAGTGGATCACGTTGACCGTCCAATGTCCGATCAAGAAGTAGGTCGACTCTTCATCAAGAAAATAACAGAAGGATTCTACAGCAGGTCAGATATATGGAGGATTATGATCACTGGATCACGTTGTCCATCCAGTCACTGGATGGACAATGGAAGTGTTCGGAAGATGCGCGCACTTCGGGCGAAGTGGGAATTTCCACGTGTGTGTGTGTATCCATCTCCATAACAACCAGTGATCACTGGATCACGCTATCCATCCAATGTCCGATCTTGAAGTAGGTCGACACTTTATCAAGAAACTAACAGAAGGCTACGGAAGATGCGCGCGCTTCGGTCGACGCGGGAATTTCCAAGTGCGCATGCGTGTGTGTGTGTGAGTGTATGAGGGGAGGCGATCTGCCACTGGAGGCGGCAGCGGCGGGGAGTCTGTCACGACGCGTCTCGTTTTACGATGAGCCGCTGCCTAACGAGCTGGGAAACGTCCCGCGCGGCGGCGGAAGACGATTCCAGAAGCGACTCGAGCCGCAAATTGCTTCGGCGAACATCACAGGCAGATTCTGGTGGAATTAGTTTGCGACAGAGGAAGGGCAAATAAAATGTTGAGAAAAGTGGTCGCGCCGAAGAATAATATACGCGGAAAGGACGACAGTTCATAAATTTTAAAAGTGTGCGTAAAATCTACTGCAGTGAAAGTAATGGGATGTGCTTTGGGACACACGTTCGGCCAAGATTTTTATGCGAATGGGATCAATTAAGAAACTTGTAATTGAATCATTTATGTTCTATTGAATAGTGTTTGTTGGATTCTGTCTTTAATACACTCTTCGAATAGTGACCAAAATATTATTTTTAGCTATATTTATTCTTAATTTTGGGCGGTTTTTCCATTAATATTTTTCTTGATAAACGGTTGCCAGGAACGTCTAATTGAATCACGTCTGAGAGCCATATACTCTAAATATTTGGTTTCTTATCAGGGAGAATTGTAGTAAAAATTGGTTCGAACATAATGGACTTTAAATAACGTATTGAGATATTGGTTTAGTGGTGAGTTGTAGTTGACATTTACATAATTGAAATGATTGAAGGCGTTGTCATTGTCAACTATACAATTTATTTCAATAGAGCAGCTTTTGATGGCTTAGCCATCATCATTAGTTTTCTGCTGTCTGGGAGTCACAAAAACGACATTTTATCAAAAAACTAACAGAAGGCTAAGGAAGATGCGCGCGCTTCGGTCGACGCGGGAATTTCCAAGTGTGCATGCGCGCGCGCGCGCGCGCGCGCGCGCGCGTGTGTGTGTGTGTGTGTGTGAGTCTATGAGGGGAGGCGATCTGCCACTGGAGGCGGCAGCGGCGGGCAGAAGGGGGGAAGGGACCGGGGAGGAACCGGGGGGGAAGAGACCGGGGACCCCCCGTCATACGGCCGCTATAACTGATACTGGGAGTTTACAATAACAATCTTCTTGTGGGTATTTGTTACGTATGTCAATCCAATTCTCAAATCGCATTTTGAGGATCTGAACCTGTGACTTCGGTTCACTCTAAGACACTTCACATTGTCCAGAGGAGATTGTATTAGTATTTTTAATTAATCTAAATATTTAAATCATGTTATAATGTATGATTCCATTTGTCCCCATTTACCCTTTGGAAAAGATTTCTCGCATTCCATTTCCTCCGGCACATTAGCCGGTGAGAGTGTAAATTAAAAACAAGGAAGCCTTGAATCTCCTGTCACACTATTCTAACACAGAAGCTATTGATCATGCGAGTAGAACAAGGGGAGGAATTGTGTCGGTGGCAAGGCTACTATCTCCTGAGTGTCCCGTTTTAGGAACAGGGGAAACTCGCCATCGCGATCTGTGATTAAATCAAGCGCATGCACCTTGTGCCGGATTTGAACCGGAATGCCTCGTTGCAGGCGGCCACGCTCTGCTTCGCACCCGCGCCGCCCGAGAGCTGCGTCGGCCACAGATGATTAGGCGCCCTTCAATTGGTTGGTTGGTTATTGGTTCCGGGCGCGTCAAACAGCTTAGGTCATTAGTTCCATAAGTTTAGTGCATGTTTTTCCCTCGGGAGATGGCGGTGATTTTTCCCCGTTGGAAGGCGAGATACGGCACCGACCTATCGTCGGCTAGCGGGGTTTCCCTCTAACGAAGTCTCTCCCACTAGCGGGGCACCGCCCCAGCCGGGCCTCTAAGCTCCCGACCGGTTTCCCGGCATGTGTGGTACTGTAGTGCATGTTCGTGTAAGTGTCTGTGTGTATAAGGGGAGAGGATAGGACAAGGAAGAGGAAGGAAAGATCGCGTACGGTCCGTGGCCCGTTTGTTAAGGTACTGCTCCTGCAAGCGACGGCGCGGCGGATCCAGGCATTTTCCCTTCGGGAGCGGCGACATCTCGTACACCGAGTCTATACACCCCCAGCACCGCTCACAATAAATAAGCAACCCATTAACCGGCTCGCCCCAAATAGTACCGTGAAATATCTCGGTCTAAACATGGATACTGAACTGGACCGGAATCATCACATCAATTGTAAAATACACCGACCAAAAAAATAACCTCCACTAACTAAAACCCATCATTAATCGATGTTCCCGTTACATTCCCAACTGCCATAATCATCTACAAAACCATCATTAGATCACTCTTTCTTTACGCCTTTCCAGTTTGGATACCCCCTGCAAATGCAAACCTTAACAAGCTTCAAATAGTTCAAAACCAATTTCTTAGAAGTATCACAGAAACTCCTTGGTTTGTCACAAGCTCCACAAGGAATTACAAATTGATTCCATATAACATCATATAAAATATATCTCCATCCAGTTCTAAATTTTCCATACTATACATTCCACTTCTAGTCAACTTCAAACTATGGACAACTCCTTCTTACAGAGCCAGAATTAAAAATACGATATCCACGTTCGTAGATATCCACACCAGGCATTTCTAGCCAAATATTTCGAAATAGATTATTTTTAGAGGTGTGTAAGGAGAAGATTTCCTCGATCAAATTAGTTTGTAGTGTAATTTTAGGTAAATTATAATGTAAGCCTTCACTTTATATGTAAAGTGAATTATGCACTGATCGATGTAAAAAACAAATTTAAAAAACATGTACACGAGGGAACGGTTTCATTTAACACGCAAATCTATATTTAAAGACTACATTTAAATTACACTTTTCTGTTATGTTCTTTCGAAATTTTACTCAGAGTTACGTATGTTATTTTTATTTGTGAAGGGTAAGGAATCATTAATTTGCTGTAAATTAAAACTCCGAGCTCTTTGAATGACAACTTTTCAGAGTTGTGCATAAATGACAGCATGAAGTTTGTGATACTTCGAACCCATCACATAAAGACTATCGCATGTATTATATTGGAATGTTTAACTTCAGATCTTGTTTAGGTTGTGCGTTTAGCATAACGAAACGTCAATCGAATATACGAGCACTAATTTGATAACTGTTATTCAAACTTTCCTAGTTTTACTGTACTGTAAATTACCTCTAAGGTATTCTCCCTTTCAATTCCGGCGTTTTCAAGAAAATAAATATTGCATGAAAAAAAGATAAATGCTATTAATACATAGCCAGTGATAATATTGTTTCCAAAAGAGTATTAAGGAAAAACATTTAAGCTTTCGCCTTCATGTGGCACCAGGCACATCAATTTACCTATGTACAGATTTTGTCATTTATTTACAATACACAGTACCAGATTAGCGGGACACCTCTGGTGAATATTTTCATGTTAAAAAATGTATTTTTCTTCAACTGCATAAAAAAGACAACTTCTTTGCATCGCTAGCAGTACGTGAACTTCGTCATTTTTTAATCACCATTAAAAAAAGATCGTTGTCACGACAACTATCTTGTTACCGTGAAAAAAAGTCTTTTTTGCACGGGTTTAAAATACGTTTTTGCACGTTTGGTTCTTTTTCTAATACAAATTTACGAAACTATTTGTATTATATTTTTATGCAGTTGTAGAAAAAATGTTCTTCATATTTCGTGTGTAAAGTTTCCGCCCTTTTCATGGTCTCGATTGAGGCTTTTGCCTCGACGTACGGTCTCGGCAAAAAATCTCAATCTCGACCATGCAAAAACGGAAACTTCACACACTTAATATGAAAATAACAGTTATGTGACGAAATTTCATAATAAAAAAATTAAATATGTTACAGTTTCTCGGCTAGTCTTTTTTAAGTCATGGAAAGTTATATAAATAAGTGTGCATGTAAATGACAGGAAGGGGTCTAACTATGAATGACGGTCGGACGGACGCAGATCACTCGATTACTATACAAAAGGTTATTTTTGAATATCAGTGGAAGAGGTAACGTCCAAACTGATCACAAAAAGAGAAAGATGAGATTAACCACACATGAAGCGACCCAAAACTACTCCAACTAATTTATGGATGATGAAGAATGTGTAACATCTACACAGATCAAGAAATAAGGAATAAAATTGCTGTAAAGAGAAGCCATTAGCTTTGCCTCGACTGATGCCTTTCTTGTTGTTGATTTTAGGTGAGCTAGTTAGTACGGTGTCTTTTCTAGCTGAAATGCACTACCAAGGGCTTGGGAATGATTGTAAACCTATGCCTGACGTATCGTACGAAAATATCATAATTAAAACTAAAATACTTGCTTTTCCCTTGATTAAATCATTGTAATGAACTATCTTTTATATTAATATATTTAGTATTCCTGAAGTTGAGTCAGCATATCTAAGAAAAGCTGTTGTAATCAAAACAGCAAAACACTTCACAGACACCCTTTCACTTCATATTTAACTCTTAATTTAATTCTTTTGCTGGTGAGAATGCAATGAAAATATTAGAAGTTAACTCTTTTACTGGTAATACAAGATCAAATGTCTCTACGAATAAATAATCATTACCTTTCTGAAGGAGATACTACGGTTCTCCGATACAGAATTCGCTTCATGGACACTCAGGCTGAATGAGGGCACCTTCACGGTTTTCTTCTTGTTTTTTTTTAGCTTCACCAATCAGTCTCTGCCAATCAATTTACATTACATTCTCGAAGCTTTCAAACTACATGGAATCTCATTAACGCTTCAACAACGTTCAAATCAGTTAAATGACACCGACATAAGTTTTTAATGTAGTTACAGCTAAAAAAACATATTCTGAAGTAGTTTGTGCTGCCCGTACATTCTGTTGTTAAGAAATGTGAAAATGAATACAGAAACAGAGGTAGAAATGATGCGCTAATCAATAATATTTTTTTCGTTCGTTAAACTTTCCTAAAAGAAGTACCTTCGGTATAAAGAGGATACCAAGTCATCAAAATATACTTTCAAGTTTGTTTAAACTGTGAGCCTGAAAACTGAAAATCAGCTAAGAGTATACCTCATCATTCGATGCTACGTACAATCTCAAGCAAGATGTTAGAAAATCCGTATACATATTTAACTTGAATGTTATGAAAATTTGTTGAATAAATTCTATTGAAGTGTTATGAAAATTTGATTCGAACATATGTTCGAACATATTCGTTATATTCGAATATACTCGAACATATTCGAAAATATGTTCTCTCCGAGTGTTGCAAGCAAATGCAGTTACATTTAGCAGAATTTTTATTGAAAGTACTTTTCCTTCATGTATCTTTCTAAGTTCTAGTAAACATCTCGGGCTTGATTCATAGGCTGCAAATCACGAACAGATGTTGACAATAATTCTCAAGATATCGTAATCGTGTCAGATAAAATCTTTTCCAGAGTTCGAAAAAAAAATTTAATTCAATTTTTCCTATATCCTCCTGTTCATCGATTATACATTGTAACTGAATTATGTTATATTTTAATTGTAAACTGTTTTGTTCTACTTTCTTAATTGGGATGAAGGAAAAATACATTGCTGATGAACTAAAATAAGTTTTTGCTATGCCTAAACGACATCCCTTAATATACCGAGAAACAATTTATTCATTGACTTCTATTAAAAATATTAATACACAGTTCAGTACTCGATCTGTAATTTAGAATTTTGACTCCACCCCCTCTCTCAAAAAACTTACTAGCGTCTTCCGGTTTAATCATACACAAATATAACTGGACAATGGAAAGCCTCATTTGGTCTTCATTTTACTCAACACATCAAACACACCATGTTTGTTGTCATCGATTTTACATCAAAAGATAATCCAACAATATCTCGTTGTAGCTATATTTCACCGGCAACCTAATCACGTGCTGAACCTACATATTGACAAAACTGGTCTTGGAATCTCCCTCGCGTACACATTATTTTCTCGACCAGAACAAGTTGGTGGTTAGGTCTGCTGGGAGACCCGCTTGGGGTCTGCATCAGCTATAACAGGGGTTTTCAAACAGTGCTCCCAGGGGCGTCGCGGTCATAAGGTAGGGGCATCGCAGTGATTTATTCAAAATTATTTTTATATTTTATTTACTGTAATCCTCGTGTCATATATGTCTACAAAATAATTTTGTACCATCATACTACATGTTATATGTAATGTATATGATTTATTTTACTAATTCATTATGGGTTAATTGAAGCTGGTAAGTACTTTACCAAGGGCCTTCTTATATCACTTACTTCTTTGCGTTGCACCTTTAGTAGGCCTATATCAACCCTTATATTTGAAACTGATTGTTACCAGGGGAGCCGCGGGACGTTTCGTTGAGGTCAAGGGAGCCGTGGACGAAAATGGTTTGAAAACCCCTGGCTTAGAACAATAGCACCAGGGCGCTGTCGGCGCCGTGGCGGCGGTGGCGGCGGGGGCGTGACGTGCCAGGCGTCCGCGCCTAATGGGTGGCGACGCCAGCACGCGTGTGAGCACGAGCTCGCGCACGCGCGCGCGAGCGCCAGCGCGATTACAATAAATTTGTCGCAGGCAGCCGCTGCCTCGCTTAGAACCCGCCGACTAATAGATGTTCTTGCTTTCCTCCCCATAATTACCGGTTTGCATATTATTACGCGGTGCGTGTACCCGAGCTAATTGATGTTAATGCTGCGTTAGTGCTGTCATTCTCGCTCGTGGCTGCGGGAGCTGGAGGCTGCTACTCCTGCCGCTGTTACTGGCTCGAAGCGGCGCCAGTTCTGCGGTGCGTCGCAAATGGCACTAAGCTATTCTCTTTGAGAAGTCAGCTCCGATGCAATTTCGTTTCAATGGCCATTCACTTCATTCGCTAGAAGAGGGAATCGTAGGTATTCTAATGAAAATATTGCTGCACTAGACTCGCAGACGTGAGATTCCCTGAAAAATTCTTAAGTGTGTGTGAAATCCGGTTTAGATTCCATGGGTTCACGTTACACAAGCCTCTTTGTAAGTACCTATAGTCTGTTAAAGTTTACTCGCATAACGTATTTATAATTCACAAAATTATCCATAATTTCAATATGAAATATTTTCAAATACTCGTATGAAGTGAACTTTGAAAAAAGATAATGTACAATAATCAACAAACTAAGTCAAAGGCAAACCACCACTAAGATAACCTTGCTAGGAAATGTCCCATCTCGTATAGGTTTTTCGTCCAGTTTCCATTGATCCAGTGAACAAATGCAGAGATTGCTTCAGATCGAAGTTGAGCTGGACTATCTGCATACGTTTGCAAATGCACAAATATATTGAAAAGAACAAAAATTTTGTACTAAGTAACATAAGACCGTACAGTAAACCACCATTACGATAACCCTGACAGAAAATGCTCCATCTCTAGCAGATTTTTCCGTCCAGCCACCTTTAATTCATAAAACAAACGTTGAGGTTGCCTCTTGTTTCCCTTCTGAACAAAAATGTATATTCATGTATCTGCTGTTTTTCTTGATCAGTGGAGTTTGCGGTAAAATTATTTATTTTGTCAGTAGCGCCATAAAAATTGTTCTCCATGATCTCGCGACAGTCAGTCGATTCTTTCATGAAGAGCACGATATCGTAGAGATAAATGAGAAAAAAATCCGCAGCTCCTTTGCCGAAACAAATAGTTTCTAATTAGTTTATTTTTTATTCCAATACATAGCACCAAATATTTCTTGTAATAAATATTGCAAAAAATAGCTCGTAACAACTATCATAGTTCATCTTAATATAGTAAATGTGAGGGTGGAAATTGCCAAGTTCTAGAAAACCTACCCAGAACCTGCTTCACTTCTACACGTTACAGAGTTTTTGTTTTATGTTAAATATACATATAAAAACTAAAAAATATAATTAAAGAGGGAAAAACATACGACATTGTCCTCCTCTCTTATCTATGCTCATATATGCGTTTAACATTAAAAAATTATCTAGGGAATTTAAGTAGTGTAGTAATCACCAAATTGGTGGAACTTTGCAAATAATTCTGAAGCAAATTACTGCATTCACGTTCCAATCCGCAGTGGAAAATGTGCTTAATCTTTATACTGGGATTTTTATCGGAATTCTTCAAGCATTTCGTGTCATAAATTCTGCGTCATTGCACGATTGCTCACCCGTACTTCTCAACAACTTTATTTTAATATGAAACCAGTTCGTTTTAATATTAAAGCTTACTATTAAAAATGTGTACAACTGAAAAGCTTTTTTTCTTGTCATGTTTATACAATTATTTCGATGTATCACCTCCAAGTGCCCACATCAAAATCGGTAATTCATCAAACGGTAATGTGAATGAACTAAATGCATATCTAGTTGTGGTTAATTTACAATAAATTTTCTTTTTTATCTCCATTGATAATACCGCTTTCTTATTCCGTATGCAAAAATGTTAGGTCTGAATTCGAAGCAAAAATGTAAGTTTGTATTTTCAAAAACTTTACGTTTATTTCAGGAGGTTAATTCACTTCAATCAGATATGAGGAACTAAGTGAAAAGCACTTTAAGAGTTTGTCATGGAAATTTAATGAGGAGTGCGTTTAGTGTTTTCAAAAATGATTTGCGATATATTTCGTTTTTGTGAAATAAAATCTCTTGAAAATGACACAGTCCTGAAGACACAGTATATAACTTCAGGCAATCTGCTTTGTTTATAAACCATCGATTCGACTTTTAGACAGAAGTCTAATTAGAAGTTTTAACACTACATCGATATGTATTCTGCCGAAAACTATTTCAATAAACTACAGCTTCAATCAATATTTAATAAATATGTTTATATCTTGTGATACACTGGAAGTGAAGACACGCGGTAATCATTAATTCAGATAAAAACATGCGCCTTATGTACAGATGATCGACTCTCGACATCTCGAAGATCACGAGATGAAGGGAGAGCAACAGCTGGCGCGGCTTTCGTCGCGCACAAAGACGCGCACGGATGATTCACGATACGTTCGACTGATGCTATCGAGATCTCATGATGTCGTCCATCATTTCTGCCATCGGTTGGCGCAAAACTCGATTGAAGCGCCCGGAGTATATCGATGAACGCGCACGAGCCGTGCGTCTCTCGAAGAGGGCAACAAACCCTGCAAAGAAAAGACTCTTCCTTACAGCCATGCTCATCCTGTAGCGCTATGGCCCAAAAATGGGCTTGTAGGAGTGCTCGGATTATCATTTCATTTTTCATTTCCTGACCCTCCTCCTCTTCGTCTTCCGTATTTTCTTCTTTTTGTGTTTGTTTAAACTTTGTCGGTTTTAACAATTTACACCATTCTTTAAATACTTTCGACTACTTTATAACATATTAGAATTTCTCGTAACAGTTCTCTTTGTCTTTGCTTTGTTTATAAATTGTAACGCCGTGTCACATCTCTCGCGAAACCTTGATTATCTTCTCCGTTTCTTGGATTTATTTTTTATTCACGTCATTATCTACTACGATCTTGCCCGTTATCTCAATATTACATCACATTGGTTCTTTTTGTATTCTTTTCCGCTGTTCAATATTGAATTTTTGTTTCGCGAATCAATATTGAACAACCTCCATAATACACACAGCAATATGGGAAATATATTCTGAATTTTTCTACTCACAGTGACAATTTTTGTAGATCCGAAACAATTAATGATATTTTAAAAATGTTGATTCTAACCTAATGCAATCTATATATAAGAATATTACTTAGATATGAATAAAAGAATGACAAACGAACACATGCTATTCAATATTTCCTTTTTTTGTTTGTTTTGCATTTCAACTGCTTGGTCGTACAGCGTCGACGGTAACCTTTAACTTTAGGGTAACGGTGGGGGAACACAAACTAACATAATACAACCGGCAGCGGTGGCTCTGATGGCACTGCGGTGGCTCTGAAAGCTCTAGGTTCGAGTCCTAACGGTGGCATAATTTTCGGCACTAGCTTTTCAGCTAGGTCGAATTCAGTCGCTGTCTGGAGGAGAATTCTAGCGACCGACTGCTCTGATCGGTAGGTTTCCGTGATTTATCCAATCAACACCAAGCGAATGCCGGAGTGGTACCCTAACAAACGAGCCACGGACCGCGCGTGATCTTTCCTCCCTCTTCCTTGTTCTATTCTCACCCCTTTCACACAAACACAAACATGAACTACACTACCAGACATTCCGGGAGACAGATCGGGGACTTAAAACTTTTCATCGGCTGGGACGATGCCTCGCTGGTGGGAGATTCCTAGTTGGGGAAAACCCCGCTAGTCGACGGTAGATTGGCACCGGATCTCGCCATCCAGTGTGGGAAGAACAGCGCCACCTCCCGATAAAAATAAATATGCACTACACTAACGGAACAAATGACCACAGTAGTTGATGCTCCTGGAACCTCAATCAATCAACAACATACACAAACATCCATGCCCGGGGCGGGATTGGAACCCTCGATTCTTCAAGCCAAGGTGGATACGGTCCTGCAGCCTTAGCGACCTCGGCAATCCCGACGAAAGATTCAGTTTATTCGTGTATAAATACAACAAATATTTGAGTATTCATCAAACTACACACCTGATCACTCATAAAGATGATACGAAAACACATCGTTTATTTAACCGATGAATCTACGTTCAAAACATGTCACTCACGAACAAAAAGCATTCAAGTACAGTTGAAATCAAATGCATTGTTCCTCCCGGCGGCACTTGGTCCGCTGGTACTCATAGAAATATTCCGGAGAAGCCGCGGGGATTACCGCTCCCGCAAAACGCGGCGCATCCGAAGCAGCAACCCGGCGCGGCCGACGCCCGCCTCACGGACGCCGCCGCCGTCGGGGATTTTTCCGCGCAAATGACTGATGGCGTCGGCGCCGCGCGTCGCACGGCTCCTCTGACGACGACCCGGCCGCCGCGGCGCATGCGGGAAATGTCGCTAAGAGGACTTTGCGACGCGCGCGGCGCCGCCAATACCAATGAGAGCGGTCGCGCTCTTGCGTTCATCGGCCCTTCGACGATTTATGACAGCGGCGCTCGTCACGTGCGGTGCACGCCAGCTCATCGCGCTGCGTGCTTCTGCAGGCGGCCTATATCCGCCCAGGAGAGCGGGTAGGCGGCCGTGCTTGATGAGGTTCCTGGAAAGGAGAAGCACTGTCTTCAGCGGAAGATTCGGAGCATTCACTTGAAATGTCCAGAACTTGATTCTATGTCAAATTCATGAGTCCGAATTCTTGATAAGTTCCTCTTCAAAGTACTCTGAAAGAGACCAAGCAACATGAATCAGTGTATTTAATCATGGATGTTGAGAAGCAAGTGTATAAACTGGATTTTACAGATTTGTTTTGCTAGATTAGTCTGAAAGATCAGGAAATCATGGAACAATTCTTGAGGACTTTAAATTATTTATGAATTTGGCATCTGGAAAAATTATTTATGAATTTGGCATCTTGGGTCGACTATCTCCAATATCTGGGCGTAGTTTATTTCGCATGCTTGAGGGTAGCAGAGATACGTTAAGAACATAACGTGTTACCCTTCATCGTAACCAGCAAACACCGCCTGATAGAAATAATTGAAATAATTAGATTCAAAATATAAAAAAAATAGAAATTTTTGGAACAGAAAAGTAATTTGTGGGTTTTCTTATATTTATTCGTCATTCCAAAAGTCATTTAATGAAACTTACATCTTAATTTCCAAGTCGCATTTATTTTTTGTCAGTTATCTAAATACACCTTCTTTATTTCATTGGAAACGACATGTACCTCGTAGGAAATTTCAACATCAAAATGAAATGAAATTTTGTACAAAATTTGTAAATTTTGTAAATTATTTACTACACCTAGACCGCATCTCATTGTCCGTACAGTCCTTCAGAACGCCTCTCCTCAGTGACACCTAGCTGGTGCAAGTGCTATGGTAACAGAAATTACGTTGATAGCACGAGCCGCAGCTCACAACAAAAGAAAACGTCAACTCTGTACAGATCAGAATCATCAGTTCATAACAGATGCTGCCAGTCTTGTCCCCTTCACTTGTATCCATGTGGTCTGGTTGCTAGAAATGCAATTTATAATAGGATCCCCTATCTGGGCGTGATGCGAAGAGACATTCCTAGCGTTCGTTATCATCCTCTGCACGTTGAAAAATCTCTTTTCATTCCCAACGCCATCTATTCACCATCGTCCAACGGGAAATGTATGATCACCCGAGCCGTCGTTGGCCGATGATCTCCGCCTGGCGCATCTTGTCGGAATCGGCGGCGTCGCCCGCGTCCGTTCGCAGAACGCCGGCGCCGCGGGCGTCGGAACGCCGTCGTCGTTGAAGCGCCGCTGTCGCCATGCAAACGACGCCCCGGGGGGCGGAAAAAGCGGAATTGAAGTAATTGCGCGGCGCGTGCCGCCGCAATCCATGCAGCAGGGACGTCCAATACTTCTAACGGTGTCACGGTCAAAGACTGAACTGACAAGTGACGAAGGTTCACAATCAGCTTTTCTTCAACTGTTATCAGCAATTACTTTTTATCTGGCAAATGACGAAAGTTCAGAATCAGCTGTTCTTCAACTATTATCAGCAATTATTTTCAGAAATTTGCTGCAGTGTTTGCAGCAAAATTCGTTTCCAAAACCGAGTTTCAGTAAGTTTTTGTGTGACTGACTGGTAGGTGGGTAAAACAAATGGGCGAAATTGTGATTTGACGAAAGAAATGATCTTATCTATGGAGTTGTGATGTAATACGAGTAATTGATTATGTAATTCATTTAAAATTCGCTTTATAAATCTGCTTGTCAGTGATTAAATTTACGCCTTTATCTTTTTACGTTGAACTCCTTTCTTTATACAAGTCATAAATTCAGAGCATATAAAAACTGTGTAAACCATGCTTCCTGACAGTTGGTAATGCACAACATACTTTTTTTCGGGCTATAATACAAGAACATTACATTCTGGTTAACTGTTTATTTGAAAACTTTGGTAACAGAGTTTACTTTTTTGCAGGACGCAGGCCTCTCGTTTATTAGAGTTTGGAGATCCCTGATGAACACTCCGCCTTCGCCTGGAGTCGCTGGCGCCGTGAGACGAAAGTATAGCAATCGTTACGGCAAGTTGCTCTAGACATTTCCGACAGGCTGAAGAATGTACGCGTCTACTACAAGATGCGACTTTTACGGAAGGTAGAGTCCTCCGTACATGATGAACATTTTGATGAGAGCTTTTTTATCCATAGAGATTCTCGGAGGAGAACTATCTTCTTAAATTCAATGTGGGTTTGGATAAATAATGACAATAAAAATGCATTTGGCTACAGATATATCCAGAATATTGTATTAAATATGTTGTACATACAAGTCCTTTGTTTTTAATTGTCCTGTATTCATGCATTATTATTAATTGACAGTACCAATTTTATATTGCTTCTCTTTAATTGACAAGCATCCATTTTATGTCAATAATTTATTTAGTTAATTTAATGAAATTATTCTCTATGACCACTGGAAAAGTACAGCATGAATAAAGCAATATTTTTATTAGAAATCCCTTTAAATACTCTTACTTGAATTAAATTTTCAGAAAATGAAATTCACATGACCGTGTGATTTTTTTCTCGAAATTGTGATTTATTATAATTCAAGACAAGAAAAGTTAAGAGATTGTCTATCGGTTTTATTTTATGCAACTTTATTTTCAAAATATTTCTCTTCTACATATTCCAATTAGGTCCCAATATTTTTTCAATTAAGCATCCTTCCAATATTTAAATATTATAACTTCGTTTTTGTACGATTTAGTGAAGTATATACACTTGAGAAATGTTCTCAAAATACTCAAGAAACAGAAATAAGCAACTGATCGTCTCACATTCTGTAAAGATCACCAGTATTCTGTAAAGATCACCACTAGTTCACATTCGTTATTCCATTATTTTATTGAACAAACCGACTGCCAACATTCCACATTCGCTCTCGAGATTTCTCAACGGGAATAATGTGGTGTATTAATGGCAGTTATGGCGCATCGATCTTGGATAGAATGTTCAATCCAGTACCTTAGAAAATAAACTACCACATGACGCAGCGCTGAAGATCTGCCGAGATACGTGCTCAAAAACCAAAACACCTTATACGATGAAATGTTACTTTGCCACACACGTGGGTACTTCAAGTTGCTTTATTCCCCTCTTATACTCATAAATGTTGCTCATTAAGACGTGAAAGTTGTTCAATCAACTCTTAAACGCGTGAGTGGTCTATGTATTCTTTCGTGTGCAGTAGCCATAATCTCAAAGCTGAGAAGGAGCCCAGGGCTAAGGTAGAATCTCGACTTCTTTGTTGGAGACTCGCCCTGGAATGCGCTTTCAAACGGAGCCCCTCCCGTCTTTCACTCTTTTTCTCTACTCCTCTCTCTCACTATGTGTAGGCTGTCTCGTTTCCAACCCCGACTGTTATGTCACTAATAAATTTAGCAGCTACACACGTAAATGAGTACAGTTGTCCCATTTATTAGCAATAAGGAAAGGAATGATTTGCATACGATACCTCACTAACTACCCGAGGCCGTTAAATGTATAGGTTGCTGGCACGAAACACAGATAATTTTATTTTCATCGGAACAAAACGATCGCTGTAACTTTCTTCCTGCAACTCTGAAGTCATTCTAGGTTGGCGTGTTAGTAACAGCTTCACATTTCGAACGAGCTTTAATGATACCTTCCCGCGTACTTCGCAGGTCAGAGGCTACTTTTACCGCATTGCGCATCAAAGTAAAATACAAAGAAAGTAAGCAGCAATCGAATACATCGTTTTATGACTATTGTGGCGTTTAAAAATCTTTTCTGAATAAAGATTTCTCGGAAGGGTTGAGAAGATCAAGAAGAACATACGAACCAGAGCGGAAACCAACTCTTAAGAGAAGTTTATTGTCATGTTCTCGTCATCGATTTTCTCAAGAGCGTGTGAAGAACAAACTGATGATAGTTTCTCTTTGTGTGATTGCTGATAGACACACCTTCATCTAACACACCATTTGTGAACTGTATTTAGGACATTGTTAAGCAAGCTTTCGAAGGTGCTAAGTATGTTCACTTCCATCTCGAAGCATCTATAATAGCACATCATTGTATTGTTTGTGGTAAACGGTGAAGTTTAATGTACTGCATGCACGAAATCTGCTGTTCAAGTAAGTAGATGTTCTGAGAACTGAGTACAGTATCGTGTTCATGAAAATTCTTATTTTTTGAAAGCAACAGCGTGTTTGTGTAGCACTGATTCATAGGTGTGGTGTGTATTTTACAACAACTGTAACTGTAAGTTATGAGAGTAGTATTTTTCTAACACGATACCTTTGTCTTTCGAAAGTATAGGAATATTAAAAATATTTGGAACCGACAACGAATAAAATTATTCTGTGACTTTTTAACAAGAAGCACAGTAGTATTTCATCGTGATTAGAAATTCGTATGTCTTCAGGTTAATTCATTAATTTACGAGGTCAAGAAAATTATACACTTCATTTTTCAAAATAATAATAATAATAATAATAATAATAATAAAATTAATAATAAAAAAATTTAAAAAATTAAGAAATAAGTGTAAGTGTTGGACCATTGCAAACGATATGCACTTAAAACATTGCTTAACCTTCATACTGGAACACAACTTTCAATGGTGAACTGTATGTTGAAGCATTGTTGTTGGTCCATCAGGAAGTGCCTATTGATGCGTCACTTCAATTTTACCTATACTTCCAGGTTCTACTACCGGCTTCGGAGGCTCAGGGCATCAATTGATGTCACTGCAGTACCTCTGACCGACAGGTCCCAGGGTTCGATTCTCATCCATATGTTCTCCACATCCCACTTCCAAGTTATCCGGAAAACATTTGCAAATTCGAAAAATTGTATTTGTTTTTTTATTAAGTCACAAATTACAATCTCCCAATAACCTAATTTTTAAATCATTGTTTTAAAAATAGCTCTATTCTACAACTCTTGTTAGGGACAGACGAACGCTTTCAGAAAACATAATAGAAGTCTAAAAAGTCTCATTTTGGAAACTACAAAAAATGTTTTTCTGTCCCTTAGAAGGGTCATGATATTGTGGGGTTGATGTGGTGTCATGATATTGTGGGGTTATCTTGGCAAATGTAGCCCATGCATTTACTATAATATTAATTGTACTAATAAATTCTATTATTGAGAATTGTTATTTTTATTTTCTCATTGTCAACAATATTTAAGGAAACCACATTTTGAACTCCAAATATTATGAGCACATCCTCTCATTAGGAGTTTATGTGATATCTTCCGTCTTAAAAAAAGCACACACTTTCTACATCTACCCTCAAGTATTGTATTGGATAGCTCAAGACTTTATTGCATAAAGGGTTTGTAGATTATTTTGCATTTATGAAATCTAATATAGATACCTAAATGTGAAAAAACGAGAAGCAACAAGGAAATGAATAGCGTCAAGGCCCAGCCGAAGAGAATCTCCACCCTCGTATTCCGTCCGCGTCAGAAAGGCGCCATTTAGTCTGTCCTGAGATCGATCCTGCACCGCGCCCAGACCACTGCTGCGGTCACGGCAGCCTTGGAGATCCGACCTTGGAAGAGGTCGTGTCTTCGTCACTCTGTCTTGCCGAGATTCTTTCCCACGACACACCGCGCTCAGACCATTCATGAAAACCGCCAACTTCCAGCAGCCGCGCAGTGCCAACGTTTTCGTTTTGACGGACAAAAATATCTGCTGTTTCTCTCATGTCAAACTTCATTAGTTTTCTGTCTTAACATCTACGAATGTAATTTATATATTTTGGAAAACTAAAAGTACCGCCAGTCGATGTAACGAATGAAGAAGAGTAAATTAATTTTTCTATTGTAAATTCTGATAAATTTCAATGTTTTTTTCCCTCCTAGATGCTCTCCGTTATGACAGTTCTTAAAATAGAATGTTTTATTACAGTTAAAAAATATAATTTAATGGAAATGTACACTCTTTCGAATATTGTATGCTGAGGGATTTATGAAAAGAAAAAACCAGATGGTGATAATTTAATTTGAACTATATTTGTCCGCTTTTTTCTAACCAGGAACTAATGTCAGAAATCTTTTTAATTCATATCACTGCTAAAATATGTACCATGAACACTAAAGAGAAGTGACTAGTGATTTGGTTAAACTATGCCAGTTTGGAATAATAAACTCTTAGGGTTATTAAAAACCAAAACTAAAACGTTTAAGTCCCAAAAACCAAAACAAAAAAAAAACATTTAAGTCCCAACCGCAGGAAACGTTAGAAAATGAAAACACCATTTGAACCAGACAAATAAGAGAAGGATGAAGGATAGTTTTTATTAAGACAAAATTTAACACAAAATACATTCAAATTAAGTTGTTTTAATAGCAAATAATTTATTATTATTTCATTTCATTTCATATAATATCATTTTCTTTTATTGATTTAATTATTTATCATATAGATACTACAATGTATTGCGAACTGTGATAGCGAACAACGGTTTATTTTCTATATGCATGCAACGATACGAATATCTATTTATTCGAATATCAACAACTATCGTGTATTGTTTAGGCAACACGTGATTACAGGGGTTTTTGTTGCCTCCTTTCTGTATGCGAATGGGACACCACGACGTTTGCGGTATCAACAAGACCTCTCTACACGACATCCAGGTATCGCTGAGGACACTCGAATGTAAACTTTTTAATAGGAGTAAAGGGACTACAGAAACCTTTTTTTCTAATTCGGATCATTCAGTGCCAGAACAACGAATAAGGACGTGAACCACGATCACGATCACGATCACGATCATCATCATCAGCAGCAGCATAATCATTGGCGCGAAGATTTTAGCTCTGATCCGAAAACACCTCTCAACACCCATGTGTGCCATTAATTATCACATAACGCTGGTTTTGTAATTCCTCGTACTGTATGGTCGAGGTCTTTCATCGGAATGAAATATGCCCACAAAATCAGCCATTACTTTCTGCGAGAAAAACTCTTTCAAATTTTGCTCAAATGCTTCTTTTAGTCTTGACATACTTTCATGTGCCAAACGTTTATAACATTTGTCATTGGTTACTTTCAGTTCGAATACCCGTCATTGATAGCCGAACAGTAGTAACGACGGTCCTGGATGGGTGACGGTCAAGCCGCTGGCTAGTAGGCTCAAAGTAAAAGGGAAATAAATGTAGCTAGTTTTCTTTTAAGGGAGCTCAAATAATTTATTATGGTTCAAGAAAGAAATGATGCGAACCTTGCACACCACATTACAGAAAACGCGGTTTCGAGAATTTGGATACTTCAAACCTCAATTAATGTGGAAAGAACTCAGTATCATTTGCTTATGGTATTATTGAGACTTAAAATAGAAAGTAAGTTTTTCTAATATTTGCAATTGCTCAAAGGCATAACCATGGACTATTAACTGAACATTAATTATGCTCTCATCAGCGCTGTAAATGTGTACACTGTACTGTGAAGTAGGGAGAGGAATTTTATGCCCTAAAAACCTGAATTATGCTTTTAAAAATATGTATTTATGACCTAAAAATTCTCAAATACGGACTTTAATGTGCAATTAAATTTAACAATATTTCATTTCCTTCACTAACCTATCTTGATAAAATTCAGGAGAGGCCTGCTTGGAATGAAAATATATTTTTGTGCAACAGTTTAAACTACCTTACTTCATGGGAGAAATAATTAAATTCTGTGGTGGCAGCGGAGATTTTGTGGTATTCCATGATAAAATCTGGGATAAATGAGGTATCAAACCACAATAAAGATTGAATAATTTTACTTCACATAAAATAGAGCCACTGATGATGGGAGAACACTCCTGAAACACGTGTATGGCATAATTTTATGTGAAGTAAAATTATTCAATCTTTATTGTGGTTTGATACCTCATTTATCCCAGATTCAAATAATTAAAGTAAATATCCACTTAGTAAAGTACATTGTATGTCTTGTTGTATTTATTCTGCCTGGTTTAAAAAATATATCAAAACATTTCCTACATTTGCACAAGTATTTTATCATCTACAGTAAATAAGAAATTGTGACAAGCTCTTTCTAATCGATGAACGTTCATAAAGAAGTAGATCGTATAAAAAGTTGAAACGCTTTAGAGATAAGTCTCTATTTTAACGAAATATGCAAAATATGTCCATATAAATATGTCCGCACGAATATGCACTATGAGGAAAAATCGGCCAAATATGCACAAATATTCACTAACATATTAATCTACATAGCATTCAATTCTAACCAAATGTCACGAATTTCACTTATCTATGCCCTGGAGTAAACATGATTCAAATTATAAAAATATCCCTAATATATTTTACAATTAACTGCAGTCACGTGATATCACCTCATGTTTGCCAAAACTTCTCCACAAAATGAACCACCTCTTCTCAACACCATGTTTTCGAAACTTACAAGACTGGTGCAACCTGGTTTAGCCAAGCCCTGTAGCTGCTGAAGTAAATTTACTGGTATCATGTGCGTCGTGTAATTCAGTTGTGCACTGTCAGTAACAAACATACATGACGTACATATAATATACCACCTTAGGTTTATTTACTGTATTAATCAGTGTCATATTCTTTTTATGGCTCAACAAGACTTATGTTTTGGCTTCGTTTATATCCGATACTAACGGAGATTTTATTCTATATAATTAGGGGATCAGCTCTTCAAGGGTGGGCAATCAGCCCGTTCCTGTCCTAATGATGGGGAGTGGGATCAGGAGAGGGAAGTTCGCACGTGAACTGGGCTGTCAGGGTGACACCGCGTCGAATGCTGAGGGGCCAAGTTTTCGCCCAACATATCGTGATCTTCTTCAGGACTATAGAGCTCCTTGACTTGAAAAAGACCATGATATGTTGGACAAAAAGTCGGCACCTCAGCAATCAACGCGTCATCACCCGGGCTGCCCAGATCATTACTCTGGCCGCGGAAACATTCGACATCAATTAAGGATCGCCCGTGTTCCGTAGCGCATATTACAGTGTGGTTCTCCGGAACTTGCCTGGAAGTGAACCACGAAACCACAAAAACCACTGATCAGGGGAATCGGCTTATGAATTGGATTCCGACAGGTACCACAATCCCACCTGGCGGGAATCGAACCAGCAACTTCTCAACCATCAGTAGGATCTATAACGCATTGCTTTAAAAATCGTCGCTTGCGGTGCTGGTGTTAATCAGGTGTAATAAAGCAAATGCGTGTAATCTATAGCCTCAATGAGACAGAAGTTTAGATTTCATTAATAAACCAACTCCCCACGAGAAGATTAACTGAGGAACAGTGTTAAGAGAAGGTTATAGAAGACGATCGTAGAGAGTAGCGCCCCATATGGGTCTGAAGCTTGGGAAATATCGAAAAATAATGAGAATAAATTTTCAGCAATGGAAATGTACTATAAAAAAAACATTATCGAACTAATGAATTCAAAACACTCAAATGACATGGCAATTAAACAGAATGAGAGACAAACGATAGTCTCTAAAGCCCTGGAATTGGCAACCAACTTCACACAGAAGACAAGGAAGACCTAGAAGAACGTGGAAGGATGGAGTCGAGAAGTCAATGGCTAGATGAGGATTAACACCAGAAGTCTGCTGTGACAGAGTTACATGGAAACTAGGATGAGAGATATACCTTACTATACTCATGAAAAAATTCAAAGATTATTTCCTGAATGTTTTGCAGGCCACGGACCGCGCGCGATCTTTCCTTCATCTTCCTTATCCTATCCTCTCCCTTTACACACACACACTTACACTAACATGCACTACACTACCACATATTCCGGGAGACCGGTCGGGAGCTTCGAGCTTGTTCCGACTGGAGCGGTGTCGCGCTGGTGGGAGAGTCCTAGTTAGGGGGAAACCCCACTAGCCGACGGTAGGTCGGCGCCGGATCTCGCCATCCAGCGGGGGAAGATCACCGGCATCTGCCAAGGAAAAACATGCACTACACTTACGGAGCTAATGACCTAAGTTGTTGACGCGCCCGGAATCACTAACCAACCAACCAACCAAAATCGTGAATGTTTTGTCTGCCTAGTCTTGGCGCGCTGGCACTGTGCGGCGGCGGGTGAAGGCGGTCGCGGAGGCCGCGGCGACGCGCTGCTGCGGCCGCAGCCACGGGCCTCGCCGGGGCTTTTTGCATGCCGCCGGCCCACCGGCAGTTAGGGTGGGATGCACGACCCGTGATTATGCCTCGGCTGGTGTTAACAGCCTGTTAACTTAGGCATTGGTTCCATATTAGCGGCATCTTAGCTTCCTTGCAAAGCGTCACTTCGTCGGTGCTGCATTGCATGATGGCTAAAATTCATCCGTGTCCTCCACCATGTTGTCATGACGGGCTCAGTACTATCAAAAAATTACTTCAAGAACGATGTGATGCAGTACAAACAATTTTCAAAACTAGTAGTATTCGAAGTAGGTAAGTTCTAAAACTGTTCACCTGTTATCATCATCCACTCAAAATCATTCATCGACACAAGTAGTATTCTTTTAATAGTTATAATTCAAAACATTTTTAATATTGAATTTGCTTCATACTTGAATTTAAATCTTCAAAAATATATAATTGCTAATATTTTTAATGAAATTGCCATTCATTGGTTGCCTTTCGGCAAAGAGAGGAGGCATAGAATTCTCTCTCATTTAACTTAGTAAATGTAAATGATCACTGATTCACTCAGAAACGCGTGTCAGACTTCTGATTTTATTCCATGCATAAATATGACACAATTTGAGTTTCACTACAAGTTTTAAAAAGATAAAAATATTATTTCGGTGCAGTTTTATTACATTTCCATTTCACCTACTTTATTGTAATAAAAAGTATTAAACCTGCACCAAGAAAAAAATTAATGATTTGGAATGACGTAACATTCACGCAAAAATTGTCTTGATAGAGTCGCATATGACAAATCGATGCAACAACGTCTTGATCACACAAGCGTACTATCCGCACTTCCTTAACCCAAGATGCGTTGTGTACTTGTGTTCAGCAGCGTAACTGGCATTTTGCCGGCTCGTTTCAGCTGTTCAAACAAACGCTAATCACGCGAAATTGTTACAGCAAACGTGTAGCAAGTCTGTGCAGGAACCGGTAGACAGCTTGCGAACGCAGCGGGCTCTGGCGCCGTCTGGGTCCGGAGATGCACTTCATTGAGCAGCCCTTCCATCTTCTTTTTCTTGGTTTTGGGCGGCTCCATTCTTAGCTACTCCGTCGGCACGTACGAGCGGCACGTCAGGTTTTCCGCTGACGCACAGAACCTGCCTTACACGCGAAATGGTGATTGGCTGAAATTAACACGGCGGTTGGGGCGTGAAAGAGCCGAGAAGCACTGTGAGAATCATGGTTGTAAAATACTACATATCAATTTGGTGGACATCTATGAAAAATAATAACGCGAGCATGACCTTTAATTTAATCTCGTATTCAAAGCGGAGAATGTGTTTGTATTTTAGGAATACCGGAAGAACGTAGGCATATTAAAGAAACATATACATACTTTTTATTTTAACATTCTAATTTTACAATCTTTATCTTAGTTGATTGTTCTTCAATGCACTTTTCCAAACTTCCTTCAATCCTTCCAAAACCTTATCTTGTAGATGATTTACTATGTTATCATCAGGGCTCGCATATCTTACTGAAAATATTAGATTGAAATGGAATGTCTTACTTTTCATCAATTCATTTATTACAAAATAAAACACGAAAATTAATACAGTATCTTCCCAAAACTATAAATTACTCAAATAAACTACAGTAAAATAATTTTCTTGCCCTCCGCTCATTCTCAACAATTACAAAACAAAAAATCCACACAATTTAAGCCCTCTTGGAAGAATGCACATCACCTGGAGATAGACGTGCCCATACACTCTACGCATGTCCCTATGAATTTCACTAGGATTATGCCTTTTGGTCCATAAATATCACACTACACTTCTCTATTTTTCACTAGCTGACCATAGTAACTTGTGCGCCAGTTTTATTTCGTAGTTCAGGCTACACTCGCTAGAGCTGCACATGAAAACAAACTATTCTATATAACGTAAATTTTAAACATCTCGTCGTGGAATTCACCATTTCCTTTGCAAAACTAGGGAAGAAAAAATTATTGATCGTTACTTTCCGAGTTGCCCTCGTTTACAGAACTAAGTCTGATTCGCTCTAACTGGTCGGGTTCACTGCGTCACTATCGACTGTATATCAATATGAACTGTAAACTATATGAAAAATAATATACAGGTGTGTTTATTGTTCATTTTACCGATGGACAAATGTTGTGAGAAATGCATACATTTTCACTTTGTTTTTAAAACCGTTAAACTACACTAATCGAAGAACATAACTCAGAGCAGCCTGAAGATGAGGGAGCCTATGCTATTGACCTGACTGCTAACATGTCGGCACTTTGTAAATATCTACATCAGTTCTCAGATTCGCTGTTCGCATTCCAGTGAAGTAATTCTCTTTGAGAACCTCAAAGGAGGCGAAGTAGACTGTACATCAGATTCAGATGCTCAGAAGGAAACAAACTTCGTTAGTTCCAGAATCAGCCGAGTCAATTATTTTTTTGATCGATTAATACACGCAAATGGATATTTTTCACAACTTCGTTCACCGTACGGAAGTTAATTTTTTGTTTCGAAGCAATTTTTTTTAATCCGTTTACGAAAATACAGTTATCCGTGACAGTACATGCATTTTAATATTTGGAGAGGGTCATTAGTTGAGTGATCTCAGCATTCTTCTTACATGACAGAAAAATATACTTTTAAATTTCACACATTACATTACTTCTTAGATATAACTGACCGAACATACTTGTATATTTTCATTATCCTGTTTCATTCATCAAAGAATACAGTTTTGCAAATTATTTGTTAGGTACCTAATATATAACACATTATCTACAATAAAACTATGGAACATTTCAAAAATGTTCACACGCGTTACGTAGAAACCTTTGTGTATACAAACCTCTAACGCGAAGTAATTATTATACATAACATAAAATGTTTTCTCATACCTCATTAAAAAGAATAATATTCTGATTTGCAAGCGGTCATTTTCCCGTTAGAGCTGCCGGTTCTATTCAGCAGAGTGCGCAGCAAGAGGAAACCCCTTAGGCGAAACGTCTTAATAAGTAAGCGCGAGAGAATGAATATTCATTTTATCTCGCAAAAGCACGCAAGACGTAGCTGACTATTTTTTTGCCAATTAAGGGATATAGTCACTGGCAGAGCATTAAATTTGCCATTTTGTCAGAACACGATTCAGTGCGATACGCAAGCACCAACCTGCGAAGCGTTTCTAAGGAGAATATTTGGCTTCCGGGACTTTGAGAGTAATAAAAACATGCAGTTTCGGTATTATGCTCAAATAATTAAAGCGAAGATTATAAATTATGCAATTAGCTTCTCTAGACCACGACTTTTATTTTGATGTAATTTTATGCAAATGATTCTAAACGAATCTATAATGAAGTGCTTTTCACTAACTTTTCAAATACGTCCAGAATACAGTATTTACCTTCTCTAAATATGAATACAATATGTGAATGAAAGAATTTCTTTAAATAGAATTTTAAAGATTTTTTTAATTTAAGATTTTTTTACATTTTTAAAGAATTTTTTTTAATTGCGTGGAAGAATTTTGTACTATTATATTACTCCATCGTTACAAAAATCCGTAAACGTGCTTCTCTGAATAGGGAATTGCCATGATGGGTGCATCGAACCGGTGTAAGACGAGAAATCTAGAATTTCGTTGATGTAGGCGGGCAATCCACAACAAACTTTACGCTGTAACATACGTCACTTTCGTTCATGAGACACTGTGTTGTGAATGTGACGATTTGTTATTCTGTGAAGTGGAAGTCAATATGGTCACAACATCACTATTCAAAGTTAAAGGTTCAAAGTTATTTGTTCATATTTTAATACTTTTATATTTAAGTTAATTCGCGTCATAAGAATTCAAAATACCACTTGCGGATTTAGCGACAATTCCCCATACGCGCGTAGTATTACTCACGAAATTCTTTTAGGTAAAACCAGCATTTGAAAGGATTGTCCTTGTTGGCTTCAAACATTAAATCTCCAGCATGCATCATGATCTGATAATCAGAAACACACTGTTCGAGAAAACAGAATTTCAGTATGCTTTACCAGGCGGATGAGAGAACTGTAGAGACGAGTTACCCGCTTTGAACGATGAACGGCGAGACTTCCCTCTATCCTGCGGTTTTCACAGAGCTGCGCTTGAGGTAAATCAGCTTTTACGGTGTCATCCAATCGGAAGGCTGAAAGCCACTATTATGACGTCACTGTAGTGACGTGTATCGACCCGATTGGACGACACCGTAATAGCTGATCAAATGTCAGCCGCAGCAAAGGAAATACCGCAGTATACGAACCCTATCTGACGAAGTTCTGCGCGTGGCCCCGGTGACACTCCGTGTGCCCATGATAGCCCCAGGCAGTGGCCCTAAGACCTCTGTTTCGTGCAAGCTTGACCTAGACGTCTCCAAACTAGTGATGGAATCCGGAGGTGCCCAATCGTTTGGTTGAACCGGTAGTTGGTATGGTTTCTATTCAGACCGATTTAATGAATCTTTGGAATTGTCCCCAATTGTATCTGCGCTGTAATTGGATGGAATGCAGCTCTCAAGGCGGCTCTTATAAAAACTTGAGAAAATGGATATTCATAAATATTGTAATTAATATTTCATAAATCATAGAATTTCGAATACACGCTTGAAAGCAACCAACATTATATAACGTTATGAATTGTTTAATACATCATTAATAATATATTTTGAGTCAAACTCCCCAATTAATTCGAAGTTTTCTATTCACATAGATGCATAAATATAAATGCATGGAAGATATACAATTAATCAGGGAATATTTATAAAGCGAATTGTTATTTTTACATAACTGCAGTTATTTGTGGTTTATAAGATTTGAATGTATATGAAATAATAGAATCGTCGTTTACAGATGAATTCTTCGAAATACAATACTTTAGAAAGTTGAAAGACGAATGACTGTTCGCCGAAGCCTGGGGTTCCCTCTCTTGAAATCGATTTATTTCTTATACTGCGACCCACCCCTCCGCCGGCTAGCTCAGAATGGGTTTTCAAGGTGGGCGCAAAATAAAAATACAATTAGAATAGCGGGATCAGGTCATGTGGGCCGTTGTGGATTGAATGCATTTACACAGAAACTCAAGTCAAATCACTTTCCACTTACTTAAGTATATTCTAATTAAATTGCTATTACAGTCAATGAACATAAAACACTTTACATATACAAGAATTTTGTCTTGCTGAAAAAAAGAAAACAACTTACACTCTCAATAATTAACTACACTGTTTCCTTTCTCTCATTTAAATCAATTTCAAAGAATACTTAAAACTTTGCCTAATCATTCCAGTCGTAAATTCCCTAGTTGCAACTTTACAATTAGCTAGGTTTTTCTTGAAAGAAAAGATTGATTCTATTTTTTCCAGAATATCGGTATAAAGAACCTGTACTAATACTTTCTTTCCGAAACAAATTATTCCTTCTAATATCTACAAATTGTTCGTGGCAATGACCTTACTGTGTCTTTCACGGCGTAGAGAATCACGGCGTCGACGCTTCCAGTCGCTCGGTGTCCTTGTCCTGCAGCTCGGTCGGGAGCAAAGCCGCCCCTCTGCAGAACCGCTGTTCAACTCACGATGTGGCCTCCGTCTCGGTTTCCGTTGATACTCTTTTCGTATTCTTTTATAGAATGTAACTAGCTTTCATCCATATTTAAAAGAATCTACAATACGACAACTGAGTCTATCGTATAAGAAGAGTAAATATAAAAATAAGAAAACTGCAAAGAAAAGAAATGAATGGCCTTGTTAGTTTCATGCTATTACACTCCTCTCTCTTACAAAGATTTTAAATGCGTCACTATATTTCATCCTTTCCTGATGAATTGTTTTAATGCCTTGTAATATGATAATTACCTCTCGAATGTCTAAGAGTTTTTATCGTAGATGCAGTCCTAAGTCCGTAGCAGTACGAAGGGCCGCCTTCTCGTGATCGGTAGGTCCTCACTCTCCAGCTGTTACTTCAGAAAAGAAAGCTTTTCTCCTGACTCGGTGTCGCATACTCTACCGAGACGCTCCTTACGGATATAGTTCGTAGTTTTCATTTTCGGATTGTATTCATGCGCGTTGGCGCGCGTTCAAACAGCTCATCTTATTTTTGAATATTGATGTGCCCCTGCTTTCCCGAGACCCGGCAAACGGATGGTCACATAACTTCTTTTTCGAAAAAAAGATTTTGTGGAATTTGATTTCATATGCCGAAAAATCTTTTAACTAAACTTGATGCTCTTCCTTCTTCTGTCTTGATTCTGGAAATGTCGAGCTATCTTGTTTCTTCCTTCTCCTTCTCTTCTTTCTTCTTCTCCTCTTCTTCGTCTTTATTCTTTTATCTCCTTCTTTCCCTTCTGTTTTTTTTTTCTTTTACATGATTCTTGTCGGTTACTTTATCTGTTTGTTTCATCATTTTGCCATTTATTTCATTCTTTTAAATGGTCGCAAACTGTGGAAATTGTACTTCCGATTGTATTCCCACTTTATCTAGTGTGCTTTCGGCACGGAAGAAATATTTCAATGTGCATGGCGAAATTAGGAATAAATCTGGCGTAATAATTGACGCAAACCTAACAAACTTTTAAGTTGTTTCGTGTTTTTGGCGGTGCAATTTTATCTATCTCTGCATTTTTTCCATATTCATTTTGACCGTTAACTGTCACATCATAACCCAGGAACTTAACTTGTTTAGTGCAGAAATTACTTTTTCCAAATTCAGTTGTAAATTATTTCAATCAGACGTTTCAACAAAATATCTAGCTTAATCATGTGTTCTTCAAATGTCTTAGAATACACAAGCACGTCATCAATATAGATAAAACATCGCTGGACATCTCTCTGCAATGATATTTTTCTAAACATTGCACAAGAGCAGATGCACTGTTCTTGAGTCCAAATGGCATTCTTTTGAAAACATACGAAATTCCCGGTGAATAAATCCTGTATATTGTCTACATTCAGGTGCTATCGCATTCGCCAATACGATGCAGTGAAGTCTGCTGAACTCAACCACTTGATGCCGATAATTGATTAGTTAACCTTACACGCAAACGGTCTGTCTCTGTACGGTAGGGTAACTTGATTCAATCGTCTTGCATCTAAACACAACCTTATCTTCCATTACTCTTTCTGAGCATATCGGATTTAGATAAGAGGTTTTGGACTTCATAATGATATCATCTTTGACCATGTACAACAGCTTTATCCACCTCTTCCTTCGTTTTTCTGGAATGACATATTGCAACTGAATGGTGTTTTATCTGTTAATTTATTTCGAATTGAAAATCTTTACTGGATTCTTGTTTTGCAAAACACCTTTGATTCCTAAGAAACTTCAGTTAACTGTTTTTCTGATATGCATTGAGATTATCGTTTTCTCTGCACACTCGAACGAATTTGTAGGTTCACATCTTCTCTCCAAACAATTAGCCTCCCAATAATTCCAGGGAACGAATCAAATTCGAGATCCTGCTGATTATCTGGTTTCAAAGTAAAGTATTGTTCTAAGTTGATAATAACTCCGTGTTGTTTCATGAAATCGACTCCCAGTATGAGTGGATATAAAAGTTCTGACGCCAAGACACAACTTGATACTTATTCTGCTCATTCTATTTCCAAAAAACTTGTCTTGTTATTGGTTTGATTTTTTCCGATTCGCACCTATCAGAAAAGATTTCACGAGCGGCAATGTAGGTAATTTCCACTCTTTGTTTTTAATTCATGCAACAAACTTTCAGCTATGACGGAAGTTGCACAACCTGTGTCTACTAATACCGAAGTATCAACACTTCACATTTAACTTTAATTCTCGACACTGCCTCCTGGATCCGATCTGCATTTGTTCTTCTTCGTTCCACGGTTCATCATCAAATGAGATTAATTCGATTGATAATATCGCCACCTCTTCTTCACTAGGTTGTTCTATTTGGTTTTGGCGGGATGGCGTGTCGAAACAAACCCTTTTCTAATTTTCCGACCTCATGTCCGCGATGTACTTGGTCCGTATTCTGGGTTGGAAAACCCTCTATCAATAGAATTTTTTCTATTTCTATCCCAGACGAGGTCCTGTCTTGTCTAGCATAAGTTTGTTTTTCTTGATAATGTTTCGGTTTGTAAGTTTCCCGTTTCGGTTTGCTTACATTATGTTGTTGCTGCCTGCTATCTTGACCATTTACCGGTCCATTAGCATTTGCCTTGCTTTCTGTAACTTTCATTATACAGAAAGTGCATCATACAACTCTAGCTGCTTATTAATTTTTCAGTGGGCATTGCAAGAGATTCTTTCAAATTTTGCGTCGAGGAAGGAAAATGACGTATTAATAAACAGACAATTTCTTCATCCGGTATCGTCGGAGTAATAATTGAAACAAGCTAATTTTCCGTTGCATATTCCTGCATGGACATCGTACTTCTTCCACGTACCATACATTACGTTAACTTTAAATTGATTTGAGTTTCGTTATTCCAATATCTCGAATAAAATTTTTTTGAGTTCGGCCATAGCTTTGGGAAACTTCCTAAACTATCTGCCCAGATTCGTGCATTACCCTGCAACATCTGATAAACGATTCGAGTTTTCTACTGTCCGAACACAATTTAAAGAAAAGAAATTATCTACCTCTTTCAAATACACATGGATTTTCATCTCCTGCTGCACTGAAATTAGAGTACACGGTAATGAAACACACGTGGGCTGAACACTTCCTCCACTGATGGTAAATTTTCTAATTGATTTTTCAATTCTACTACTTCATTTTATATGCATTAATTTGATGTTGTAGAACGCCATCCTGTTCAGAAAGAGCTTTATTCCACTATCTAATTTATTAGCTTGAACCTGAACTTGTTCAGTAACTAATTTCTGAACTTTTCTACCTCTTGCTCTACCTCAATCTGCCTGTCGGATACGGCGGTTATAAGATCCACTTGTGCTTCGATCCTAGTTTCAAATTCTTCGTTACTGATCAACCTTTCTTCAATTCAAGTCCCAGCTCCGTGAATTTTTCTCTAAGTTCTCATGTTCCTAGTAATTCTTGCTGAACCTCGCCTAAATTCGACCTTCCACTGCTCCACTAATTCAGTAACTGTGCTTTAAATTTTCTTCTAACTTCCTATTATTTTTTTTAATTTCGTAAGAATTCCGTGAATTTTGTTTCCAATGCACTTATTGCTGAATTATTTTCTCAATTTGGTTTCCAAAGTAGCCTTGTTCTCCTCTAGGGTTTTGTTTCCAAAGTAACCCCTAATTTTTATGGTTTCCCCTGTTTTTCCATCCGCATGACTAACCTCACATCTAATTGTTGCATAAATTGACCTATTAACCGTTGCATCATTGAATTAGCCCTCTGAGGTTTCTGTTCTTCCTCATCCTGATCTCGTGTTGGCTTGGCTGTGATTCTGTCGGCGACGTCTCGTAGTTTCTCCTGCCGTTCCTAGTTCTACTCCTGTCGTTTCTCCTGATCATCGCACCTGGTGCTTGTCCCCAGTTTCCTATCCATCTGATTCCCCAAAGTTCCTTCCACGGTAGGTAAATTCCTAGCCACGTTATACTTATCTGCCATTTTGAATCTATTAACTGCCTAGAATCAATCAATTTTTCCAGACACTATACACCTTTCACAAAATATTTCCACAGAAATACCAGACACAATTTGAAACTGATAAAACTCTATATAATAAATATCCTTTCGAAAAAAAACACTCTGAAATAACACACTTTACTCAACACACTTGTACTCTGCAACCTGGTCAGAAATTTTAGTGAACCTGATTCAATTATACTAGTAATTTTGGTTCCACCAAATTTTGTCTCAGTTTTTTCAAATCGAGTTTTGTAAATGCATCCAATAATCGAGCCCTCGCTTATGGGCCAGTTGCGACCCACCCTCCGCCGGCTAGCTCAGAATGGGTTTTCAAAGTGGCGCAAAATAAAAATACAATTAGAATAGCGGGATCAGGGTCAGGGCGTGGGATTGAATGCATTTACACAGAAACTCAAGTCAAATCACTTTCCACTTACTTAAGTATATTCTAATTAAATTGCTATTACAGTCAATGAACATAAAACACTTTATATACAAGAATTTTTTTTCTTGCTGAAAAAAAGAAAACAACTTACACTCAACAATTAACTACACTGTTTCCTTCTCTCATTTAAATCAATTTCAAAGAATACTTAAAACTTTGCCTAATCATTCCAGTCTAAATTCTAGTTGCAACTTTACAATTAGCTAGGTTTTTCTGAAAGAAAAGATTGATTCTATTTTTTTCCCGAATATCGGTATAAAGAACCTGTACTAATACTTTCTTTCCGAAACAAATTATTCTTCTAATATCTACAAATTGTCTCTGGTACGACCTTACTGTGTCTTTTCACGGCGTAGAGAATCTACGGCGTCGACGCTTCCAGTCGCTCGGTGTCCTTGTCCTGCAGCTCGGTCGGGAGCAAAGCCGCCCTCTGCAGAACCGCTGTTCAACCTCACGATGTGGCCTCCGTCCGGTTCTGATACCTTTCGTATTCTTTTTTAGAATGTAAAATAGCTTTAATTTCCCTATTTAAAAGAATCTAAATACGACAACTGAGTCTATCGTATAAGAAGAGTAAATATAAAATAAGAAAAACTGCAAAGAAAAGAAATGAATGGCCTTGTTGTTTCATGCTATTCACTCTCTTCTTACAAAGATTTTAAATGCGTCACTTATACTTTCATCCTTTTCCTGATGAATTGTTTTAATGCCTTGTAATATGATAATTACCTCCGAATGTCTTGAAGATTTTTTATCGTAGATGCAGTCCTAAGTCCGTAGCAGTACGAAGGGCCCCCTTTCTCGTGATCGGTAGGTCCTCACTCTCCAGCTGTTACTTCAGAAAAGAAAGCTTTCTTTCTCCGACTCTCGTGTCGCATACTCTACCGAGACGCTCCTTACGGATATAGTTCGTAGTTTTCATTTTCGGATTGTATTCATGCGCGTTGGCGCGCGTTCAAACAGCTCATCTTATTCTTGAATATTGATGTGCTCCGTTTTCCGAGACCTCGGCAAACGGATGGTCACAATACTAATGCCACCACGGAGTAGACCTGCCATCGAAGAACAACACGGAAGTCCCATTGAATCACGCGGTGCCGAATCATCAATTCAAAAGGCGGGAAAAGTCGATGGCAACTCAAAAGGGCAGTGGAAAAACTTTAACACTCTAAAGTATTAAAGAAATGCTTGTTTATGACGACTAGCAAAAGCATCCACACTAACGCTGTGTATTCGTGTACGGGAGAAGGGCGACCTAGAAAACTAATCGTGGGTTCAGGGAATCCAACGAAAAGACGGGAAAGAACGGTTGCCATCACTACTTTAAACCATTGGCGGAGCGAGATCTCATCTTACTTGTCATTCATTATCCACTAGCGGCGATATTGCCTTTTACAATCGACTGTTGGGTAAACCAAATGTCACTCAGTATACATTTTCTCTCTCTTTGTACCTTTGTCAATTTTAGTTAAACCACAATCGACGATGATTGATATTGAGGTGTGGGTGATACTGATACGGCGTGTGGGAATCGGAAGCTTGAAAATCGAAAAATATTGGGAATACGCACCGCCAATTCCTTTTGCCGCTTAAAACTTCCTCATGGCTTGATTGAGCCCCGAATCTCGAACCCGCAGTGCAACGAGCGGCTAGTCGTGGTCTGTGGCCGATTGGGGTTGCGGCGGGAAAGGATAAGACCACTTACACACAGGCAGACCTCAGGGCGCCGTGCTGACTAACAGGCAGCACCAGCTGAACTATTTCACCTGCGCAACGACCACTCCTTCTGTCATGGGCAGCGCCAAACAAGATCGTTTAACACCGTAAGTGCCCTGAAAGCAATCGAAAACCACGATGCCCAGCCATTAATCATATCTGCTCTTCGGATTCCCGCCTACGATCGCGCATGGATGTCGCTGCGGGACTCGGCTCATGCGCTGGGTGCGCACTACTTCAACTAGTCAATTATATTTCGAGTGGGATTTATAGGCAGGCCACAGGCGCACGAGAGCAAACAAAAAGGCTTCAAAAATTACGATACTTGTAGCATTCGTTAACCGACAGTGTTTCGATGAATTGAGTACACGATCAGTATCATTAATTACGTAATATAAACACTTGACAAATGTAGATTTTGCAAAAAACATTTCTTTTCAAAAGGTCACTGACTGAACACTTTTCAAATATTATAAAGAGAAACAGTATTGGAATACCCATTTCAAAACGAGATCATCAAATAGAACGGTTACCACAAATGCCGTGACAAGTTTTTTACAAGATTAAAAGTATTAGATGCATAACCGTGTTTTCAACAAAAAATATGTTTCTTGTTTGGTCTTCATCTGTAACCGCATTTTTAGTTTTAAAAATAGTTTCATTTAGAAAGGGGACCCCTTGAACTTCAAACCTCCCTCCAAACCGACAGTATATTTTCATCAAAATAATATCAACGGAAGTCTTTTCAATTGAATACATTATAAATAAATACAAAAATTATATTAAGAAAATATTCAAAATTATTTACAAGAAATCATCCAGTACGCTAGTGATTACACTCATATCCTCTCGTAGTAAAATAATGCTTACGTCACTGATTAAGAATCTTGTGTTTATAAAATAAACAAAAGTATTGTAGAACGTGGGTACTGTAGAATGGGTTCACCTACAAAAACGAGACCTTTTCTCTCATTGCTCAGAAAAAGGTTGCCTCAGAGATTTCAAAAGTTTTAGTTCTGAAAACATGAGGACTATATAGACAAAGTCATTGACGAACCCAACTCCAATGGTTATAGATGTTGGTAAATAGGAAAGAAAATAGACAGATTGAGCTATCGATACCTTCACAAAGCTAGTAGATTTTTTCATGAGAACAAACAATTAAACAATTACGAAAGAGAGCACAGCTACTGTAGTGTAATAGTTCCCGGCTATCCTGGCCTCACGTTGGGCAGCCAAATGTAATTGTTCCCGGCTATCCTGACCTCGCATTGGGCCGCCAAAATGAAATAGTTCTCTCTCTCTCTCTCTCTCTCTCTCTCTCTCTCTCTCTCTCTCTCTTTCTTTTCTGCTACTATTGCCTGGCTAATCTCCTCTTATATTATAGTATTACAGACTGTGGAGTATTACAGACAGGGGTGCCATATTTTGTACTCGTACTTAACCGAACCTATCGTTTGCCCCTTTTAGCTAGCTAGTTTTTATAAAATGTCTCATAACCTGCAGCCGTGGATAACGTGGTGGTCCTATACAGGAATCCAAGCGAGGTGACTGGATTGTGCATGCTAGGGTATTATAGTAAATGACGACGCATGCTCTCAATTGGTAAAAATGAACAATATTTTTGTTCATTCATTTATTACTGCTTTCGGTGTTCTTCCTCCTTTCATCATATACGATATAAACTCACCATCTCTCCTTCCACACTGATACACAGTAATCCTATGACATAAACATACAAAGAAACAAAACACAACAAAGAAACTCATTCACGCATAATAATAACAAAACAATATGAAACCTCACTCACACATCGAATGCGCATTCCCTGATTATTTTACCATTTCTTAATTTAATTTTATTCAACAAAACTTGGTCTTCAACAAACTCTTTTCAGCTACGGAATGCGTCTTCAGATGAAGTGTCTGCAAAGAAAATCACACACACACACACACACACACACGTGTCACTTCCCTGTTTTGCGGCTCAGCTCTCGTGGCAGTGACGTCCGGTGGCCACCGTCCCGTGCCTTCCCATGCGCGGTGGCCGTCCACTCCTCGCTGTCGCCTTCGGAAACCAATTATCGCGAACCGCTATTGTCCGCATAAATTATATTACTCAGTTGCTAGTCCGTCGCCGTTTGATAAAATTGCATGTACTCGTTGCGTAATGTTCGGCAAAACAAAACAAAATTAAAAAAAAAACATTTTTTTCGCGTTTCATCAAACACGTCATTTCTCGAAATTAATATTGTTTACATCAATTTACATTCAAAAATGAACGTCCACTTGTTCCGATCTCAGCATCTATTCTTTTGTATCTTCTAACGAGATGTCCAAAGCGTTGAATTTCTTTACAATAAATAATAAAATCTAATTGTCCGTAATCACAAAAATTTTTACTCAAGAAAAAAAATTACTCCCGAATTTTTTTCTTTTTGCTAACACTTCAAAATTCCAATAAATATCACCACTTTACTCCCTATTTGAAATACCACACTTTCGAAAGAAATTTAACTACGCGCCAATTTCGCGCACACAAACCATTCTCTCCGGTACCTACGACACATCTGTTCTCACATCGAATTTTTTTTTCAGGAACTTGCATTGTTACAAAAAGCTTCTGGAACAAAATAGTTGCCACTCGCTTGCTTCTAATCTGTAGTTAATTCCAATGACTTTGTTCTCTTCGTAACATGGCGTCATTTGTTTATACCTCTAGTTCATTGCAAATTTCCAAATATTATGTTATAATTTTGCTTCCAAACATGCGACAAGGTTGACACTAATTTTGTCGTCTTCTCCGTGTTTTAATCTATTGTTTCCCAATGTTTCAGCCAAATCGGTTTGTGCGTTTTGTTACAATTCTTAAAAAAACATGTTTGCAATCTTTCTTTACTAGCTCAACAATGGCCATATTTTGTTCATGTTACATTAAAAATTCCAATTCTATTTCAATTTATATCTTCCGAATGCGTTGACCGAATTTGATGCCGCTTGTTTTATTTAATTTCAAAATTTCTCTTCTACCGGACGATTATGTTCAATTTTCACAAATTTCACGCGCTATAATTCATTATTTTAATTTTGACTTGTAAAATGTTTTCTGTCGGCACCGTTGTAATCGATACACAAGCTTATTTCTTGTCACATTTTGTAAAGTTGCATCTGGGGTGGGGGGTTGTCTCGAAATCATAGATCATTACAGTAGCAATACGATGTCATTCGTATATAGTCGAAAGCACCATCTCAACATTCTCGGAGAAAATAAGGACCTAGATTATCTTGGATGGATAGAGCATGACAAGACTTACATATGAGAGAAGTAGACTTTAAGAATGAAAACCTTCGAAGTCAGCCACATGGGATGTGGTGATGACCACAGTATCCCTGCAAAAAGATTGGCATTGCCGTACAACAATAATAATTTGCTGCTAACTGCTCAAAGGTTTAGTCACTCCGACCGGGAATCGAACGTGGGTCTTCTGGTTTCTGGTTTACGTTTGCTTTTACCACTAAGCTAGTGAGAGTTTCACTTGCCTATTGTATTGTCCGTTATTTCATAGTAATTGTTCACTTAATTTATGAATAATAATAATAATAATAATAATAATAATAATAATAATTAACAGTCAAAAATAAATAACAGTAACAGTTAATAATAAATAACAATAGCAATTGATGATAACAATAAATAACGATAATAATTATTATTTTATTATTGTAATGTATCGTCGTGTCCCTATCCAACCTCGCCCAACTCACTCATGCCCTCACGTTGGGCGCACAATGTAATGTCGCCATACACCTAATTCCCTTTCTCTTCACTCCCCTCTGGGCGCACAAAGCAACCGATTTCTCTTATATCCACCCCATTTGCCTTGCCCTTGCTCTTGCTCAGTCGCCCGTACCTCGGCTTAGCTCACTATAATTATTCAATCTTACCTGGGCGTGAATCGCGTGCTCATTCCATACAGACTTGAGACGGGATACCTCACGTTCGTGCCTGGGTCAATCTTTATAGAACTACTAAGAAACAACACACATATTCGAGGCAATCATGAGCCATACTAAATGCTCATTTGTTTATTCAAGCAAATTTTACACATTGACAAATGAACCCTTGGCTTGCAAAAAGAAAACAAATAACACAAAAACATAAATACAAACAACATAAAAATAATTCCATTCACACTTAAAACATCAACAAACTTTTCATTCACACAGGAATGCACATTCTGTTGTGACCTCATCTTATGGTTGTAATTTTAATTAATTTAATTGCCTAAACTTGAACTTCCACAGAATGTTGGCGGATTTTTGTCTCGAGCATAAAAAAAATAAAGTATATATGCAACTCATGCAACTTCCCTTTGCTGCGGCGTCGCACACTGTCAACGCCTGCCGTTGCCCAGTGTCTCGCGCCCCGCCCGTGGACGAAATTCCACTTCGGCTGCCACCAGTTCCTGGACTCCACTAATTCACTTTCAAATCCGTTACTTACAGTCCCGGCTATTGTTTGTCGCGACTAATCACATTCCCATTAATGTTTTTTTATGTCTTACTTACGCGAAATAATGTTTTCACAATTTTGCCCGTGAATTTAACAAAAAAATAATTAAAATTTAATCTCCACAATGTTCTAATGACTTCTTTTACTCGATAAAACTCTCGAAAAAAAAACACTTCCACTAAATATTTTTGAGAAAATCTAAAAAATTTCAGCACGACGATATAACGCGTGTACTCGCGACCAAAACTCAACTCGTTCTCCTGCTTACTACCTTTTTCACATTGTTGGTCTACAATCCGACAACTTTCTTTTTTCTCAAAACACCCGTCCATCACGGTACAACATGTTAGAAATGCATACTTCCATCGTTTGCGAACGTCTTTTATTTCTTAATCCCCCACGTTATAAATGTAAATATTGAAATAATTCAAGTCCCGTACAAATTCCCCCGTGCCGTGACTGATTTTGCCCTAATTCAAATCTTCTGTTTTATAATTCCAGAAAGTTTGACGTTATTCTGTCCAAGCGTTCTTGAAATATTCAATAAAAACTGAGTTTCTTTTCACAACAATGGGTGCCATGTACTTCGTTCTTAATGTGTTACATACAATTCATACATTTTCTGATATTTCTTGAATCCGTGGCTCGAATTACTTGATTTTTGCTTTAAACTGTTTCAAAAATCGGGTTCTACCCAATGTTTATGTTGCCCATTTCCGCCCTTTACGTTTTCTACTACCTTCTGAGAATTATAAGCACGCGGCGTTGTCGTCTATTGTTTTCTTTGCATACTTAATTTCTCCTTGACCAATAAAGTTCTGTTCTTTTTATATTTTTAACGTTCTGGGTCTTGCAAATCATTACATTATTATTATATGATTATTTTATTATTATTATTATTATTATTATTTTATTATTTTATTATTTTATTATTATTATTATTTAATTATTATTATCTATATATTTTAAAAAATAAAGTATTTTGCCATGGCTTCGTTTAGAGCTTCTACAGAACCGATTGTAGTATTTTTTCCTTTAAATGAAAGAATGTGATCCCTAGATGTGTTATCAGATATTATTTGTGTTGATTCACCAACATTTACGGGGTAATTAATTAATTAAATATTTCTTTAATAGAATGCTTATCAATAGTCATTTTTTTCTTCCAAAGGGTGGCTGTTTCAAAGTCGATATACATGAGTCGATAGATGTCCACGCTGCTTCATGGTGGCGCTGCTTGATGTTTTGTTTTGATTGTTGAGATTTGTTAACGATTCATCAAGGTTTTGTTTCAGTGTAATTATTGCATTGTGGCGTTGACAGTTTGCATGTATTTGCTTTTGTGATGTATTTTGTAGAGAACATTCGGACAGTGGGTTTTGCTCGGTTGTACTGAAGTAGTGAATTTTCGGTTGTCAATTAACGTTGCCCACGCGCCCCAAAAGACGTAAACGTACTACATTAACTGGACGCAAGGAAAGAGAAAGTCAGCGTAAGTGTCGGGATAGTGAGGTCATTTCGTTTTCTGCTGTGTCGTTGTCTATGAAATGTCAGTTTTGTTCTCCTTTGTACTTCGCATGTGAGAGAAATTCTGCAAACGAGTTTACTCTGTGTTGCTTAAATGGGAAAATATAGCAATGTGAGCAATATGCCAGAAGAAATCAAAATTGTTTATAGGACATGATGACACATCAAAAAACTTTAGAAATAATATCCGTCAGTATAATAGTGCTCTTTCGTGTCATTTGGCGCCGATATTGCATTGCCACCTGGTCATGGGCCATACGTGTTCAAAATTTTGGAAACTCACATCACAGAAGATCTTCATTATACCCTGAAGATCCAAACAATGCAACGTATTGTGAATATTAGTCTGGGCACAGTATTTTACATTTATCTCAGATCTCACCGTCAAATTTTGACGGGTTTTAACTTCTTCTTCTTCTTCTTCTTATTATTATTATTATTATTATTATTATTATTATTATTATTATTATTTTGACTTATGCACTTCTTCCCTTATACGTATTCCCTTAGGTCTTGAATTTGCTTGCAGTGTAATTGAAGGACACTCGTGATACCCATTCCTCCCTTGCATGGAGGTAGCTTTACCCTTTCAATTGCTGATTTGGGATGCCTCATTCTGTGCTTGGTTATCTTAACTCTGATTTGTCTTTCAATATTTTCCATATTATTATTATTATTATTATTATTATTATTATGTTATTCCTCTCCCTACATAATGTTTCCACATTGTTCTGAGACATCTAGTCTTTTGGGACTAACTTGCTGGACCATTAATTACATTTCAGATGACGACTCTTAAACAAGCGTCGAACCCATCTTAAAATATATTTGTTGACCCAAACGCGCCTGATCGCTGCGGCGTAGCGAGAGTAGCGCCTTGCGTCGTCACAATCCGTCGCGCTGGCTCCGCGGCAAGGGGAAACCCGGGAGTGCGATGACGTCAGCGTCGATGGCGGAGGCTGCGGCTCGCCCAAGGGAAGCCTGCGCCCCCGCAATTGGCCGCCATCGCCCTCTATCGCCCGCCATCGCCCGTCGATCGCCCACAAGGGTCACGTCGCGCGATTAGGCCGCACTGTCCCTGGCGGACGAGCTCGCGGCCGCGCGCAGCCCCCGGAGACTTGGCACTTGGGAGCTGCCTGCCCCTCCGGTTGACAGTCACGCACTGTTAGACGAGTAAACGCGTTCTATGCGCACTCAATTCCATTGCGAGAGTACTTCGCTAATGATTTAGTAACATTTTATGTTAATGACATAGACTTACATTTGAAGTTTAAATTGCGTAATCCAATTGAGATTGATTGATTAGTGATTCCGGGCGCGTCAATTAACGAGGTCATTAGTCCCGTAAGTGTAGTGCATGTTTTTCAGCGGGAAGTGGCGATGATATTCCCCCACTATATGGCGAGAACCGGCGACCTACTGTCGACTAACGGCGCTTTTCACAACCAGGTATCTCCCCCCAGCGGGGCGCCGCAACAGCCGGAACAAGTTCTAAGACCCAGATCGGTCTCCCGGGATGTGTGGTAGTGTAGTGTATGTTAGTATGTGTATGTGTGTGTGTATGTGTGCGTAAGGGTTGAGAATAGGATAAGGAAGAGAAAGGAAAGATCGCGCGCGGTCTGTGGCCCGTTTGTTAGGGTACTGCTCCGGCATTCACCTGGGGTTGATCGGTGAAACCATGGAAAAATACCGATCAGAACAGTCGGCCGCTAGATCCTCCAGACAGCGACTCAATTCGACCTATCTCACAAGCTAGTGTCGAAAATTCTGCCGCTGTAGGGACTCGAACCGAGATCTCCTGGTCAGAGCACTGCAGTAACATCAGTTGATGCACTGATCCACCGCCCCCGATAATCTAATGAGAGGTAACCCGTCTACAATGACGGGGGGAAAACAAACTACCATACAAATTATTCATAGTAATGAATACTAGAACATATTTTTTATTTTTTTTAAAATACTAAATACAATTTTTTTCACTTCAAAATTACTCTTATCCTTGTATAGAAATAGACTATTCTCCGTTCGTTTGTCCGTCGTCCGTCTTTCAGTTCATTCACTTAGACCCCTTAATGTCCAACAATCTTGACATATAAGTTGTCATTCCACATGACTCGGTTTCGTGGGACACTGATCATTTTTTTGCGGATTCATCTAGAACGTTCCAAGGAATTTCTCTAAAAACTGTGATTTTTGTTTTATTTAAAGCAACTAAATTCGATTGGCAGAGTTCTTAGGTGGTTTCCTCTTAGATATTCTGAAACAATTCTAGAAAAATACGTCCTTTCGGGTATTTGCGATTATTGACACTGGTTGCCGCGTGCCACGAAGAAATCAAATTTAGTTCCACTGATAATTGTGTTGGTCGTTTATACAATCCAATAGCGTGTGTATCGAAGATTATATCCACTGTGTTACCAAAAATTGTACGTGCCTCAGCCCACCTGTACGGGCAACTTCCATCTCTCTGCCACGGGAGCAGGGTGCTTGGTTTTATCTCTTCAGGCAATCCTCCTTGCGAGTAGTATTTTTATTATGGTTTACAAAACAATTTTGTATTGTTATGACCTACGTTCTTCTTAATAGATCAGTACTTTTGGTTCATTTTAGTAATTTATCGAGGGTTTAGTTGAATTTGACTGGGCCTTAACAATTCAGTCCCTGTAGTTTGTCCCTAATCACCGGCGATAGAATGAATCTCTGGCGCGCGCATCTGCCAGGGATATTTCATCTTTGTGTCTCCGTATATCTCGAGTTCCGAAGAGTGCGATTGCCCGGGCGTGCGCGTTTCCTGCACAAAGCCACACAAATAGCGAGAGTGAATGCCGCCCTTTCTAACAACCGTCTCTTTCTTAAACTGCGAAACCGAAATGCGCGGCGCGAAAACTACCGAGTTTTACTATCAGATTTGTCAATAGCATCACATTTCTAGTGATCCAGTATGTTGTTTGTTATTTATTGCTTAAGGAAATGTGCTATACGAGAAATCATTTTCGGCAGCATACCCTTAAACCATAATTAACAATATGAAAAGTAATTAAGTTTTTTTTAATTGGTTATTTAAGGTCGCATCAACAGCTTAAGTCATTAGCGACCACTATTGCTGTTAACGGTATGGTAACTATGATGATCAAACGATATGGTGATGATAAGGGGTGAAAGGACGAACACAAATACAACCATGCCCGAGGCGGGACTCGAACCCGCGACCCTTTGGTCCGAGATCACTACGACACTACTGCCTTATCGATCTCGGCCACCGGGCCGACTAATTAAGTTTTTATTTTGCTTTAATTGTGTACATTTTACGATACAACGTCGGGGACGCAAGAAATTATGTTATAGATACCATCGATGGTCAACCTCTAGGAAGTTAATTTATTACAAAGGACATACAGCCGTAGACGTGAATTTCATGTGTCACGTTATAGTTTCTTTAACAAGGGTTGCGATCGTATAAATAACTCTATGTAGAAAAAACACATTTTCTTTGTCAATCGGTTCTTCCTTTACATTGAGACTGCTCGAATGTTCAATCGTCCTTAATCAATTGTAAGAGCTCGTTGCTCTCGGTTGCCGTGTGCTCGTTGCTCTGGGTTGCTCTGGTTCCTTTTGCCATAAACTGAAAGAAATGAAATGGTTTTGGAAGGTTCATATTTGTTTTTGCAGTCTGTTGATTGATTTTGCTTATTTATTTTCTTTCGAATTTCTTTGCAAAGTTTTCTCAGGACATCAACAGTTTTCTACAGCTCAGAAGGCTAAAAGGAGAACTGACGCAAAGAAGTGTATTGACAGAGTAACTTTTGAAATATGGAAATTGACACTTTAACACAACATTATTCATGAAGAATACTGCAAAGTTCTTAAAAGTGCTTCTCGAAAGTTTTCTCAAATTTAGTACATGCTAAAAAAGTTGACTAACAACTTACAACCGATAAATGTTAACATACTCGTCCAATATTTTTTTTATAGAGAACTATAAATTTTCTGTAACAGTTAACAGATTGGGACAACATTGACGATCTGTGTTAATTCCACTAGCAGCTAGCGGGCATCAGGATCTTCCTCATCACACCCGTGGCGATGTTATCTCCACGCTTGGCGAGAAAGACCCATTTGTCAGCTTTCGTCACGGCAGCCAGGAGATGCTGCGCCTGGGGCCGGGCGGAGGCGCCTGCAGCGCCGCGGCGCCGCACAGTGGGGCAAGAAGTATTTTTAAGCGTGGTTTGGAATTTTTTGGAATAAAAACTTTTATAATTAACTAATTACTTAATTAAATTATTTAACCTTCAAATATTTATTTATATAACCTCAAAGTCAGAATTTTTTATCATGTTACTTCTTCAAGAAGTGAATTTGTACTTGAAGACATAATTAGTGTAACTTCTAGGTTCAATGTCTTTTTGATAATTTTTCTCTATTCCATTTGTGAAATCAGTGGGTTAGATGCAATTAACAGCCTACGAAGCAAGCTGTTTTGCCTGTAGAAGCTGGATGTTCAGAAATTAGCAAAAAATTGTAATAAACCCAACGTTTTCCCATTAAAAAATTATTTTGCCAGATAAAAGCAACTTTTCATCAGAAATGTTGTAATAAAAATGCTCATAGTTCTGAATCCTTTCAATAACCAAAGATTAAAAAATTTTCTAGGCATGAGGTAGAAGTTTCTAGAAGTATTTTAATTTTTGAAAATTGAAAAAAGATGACATACTTTCACAATCGATTTTGAAATATTTTTACCAATTTATACCTTCTATGACCTTGCAGTGACCTTGAAAAGTTTTTGTTGTGCAATTTGTATGTTGCATGACATCAGTCGATAGTGTTTGCAAAATATTAGTCGAAACTTTATATATACAGTCTTAGATGGGAATTTTTTAATGCAAGAAAATCGGAAAATGTATTAAAATCGTTAAAAAATTTATTTATTTTTAGACAAAAAAATAATGTTACAAAAAATGCTTTTTCTTGTTTTTATATCATGCTGAATCCGAAAATATAATTATTTGCATGATTTCCAAACGTTCGATATTTTTTCGGTCGTTTTGACAAAGAATGTCCAAATTGCTACTACATCTCCGAAAATGAAACTAATTCCCAATGGTGTAATATTGTATTATTATTATTATTATTATTATTATTATTATTATATATTATTATTATTATTATTAAAATATTTTTACTAGCCCGGAGAATTTATTGGCATAAAAATATGTTTAATAATTTAATTAAAAAATTATATTGATTTAAATATAAGCTGTATTTAAAGTAATTTAATTTCCTGAACGCCTTGCCCGTTCGTCCCCAGAAAGACCACTGTGCCAGGCCTCCGCGGCGCCGCCGGCCCGGACGCATTAAGAGCACGAGTAGGCGAAAAGTCGCGGCTCTTCCACCATCGCCCCGGGCGCCGCTCCCGACGGCTCGCGCCCAGGTCCTACTCCATTTCGGATTAGGGAAGTGGGTGAGGAAATCAAGGGACAACACGGTCTCTGCGTCAGCGGTCTCATTACGAAACTGTATACACAAATGTGAAGATTCTAAGTGACCGTGAGCACTTAAAAATCACGGCGAATATTCTTAACCAAAAATGTCCATGAGGAAAAATAGGCAATGAGAATTCTTTGAAAATTACTTTTAGTATGTCACTGTAAATACAAAAACGTACATTACAGGACCTACCATTTATATGCCGTGCGGTGCAGAAGACGGAATTACCACAATAGTGTGCTATAAAATCGAGCCATCTTTAACTCGTAAGTAAGCAACACAATAAGTAAGTAATGCGCTTTCAACATTACATCCAATTCAATTTTAATGAAATAATCTTAAATTATTGTATTGTACACTTTATTATCGTTAAAGTATAACATAAACTTGTAGAAATTAGAAACAGCCGACAATTTTTACATACAAATTAAAAAATATATTATTTCTATTTTTGACCACAATAAATTTCTACAAGACATAATTATCGTAATGTGTGATAGAAAAAATAAAATAAGTCCAGAAATTCAAAAATGAAAAAAAAGGTAGTGAAGATGATGAGATCCCGTTATGCGTCTTCACAAGGCCATAGCTTTAGTCTACACTGAAAACAAAGTAGTTGTCCCAGAATAGATTTCTTAACTTTGTCTGTCTAATTTTTTTCTATTGATATATATGATCGGCTATAATGTGATATTTGATCGGCTTATAATATCAATGTAACATTTGAGGCGTTCAGATGTGAACAATGTTATCTGACATTTCGTGTGAAATCGAGATCAATGGCACTCATGAAAGGAGGGACTTAATATTTATTCCAAATGATTTCATGGGGCCATAAATGGCAGTGATAACTCGCTTCTATTTTGTGGATTGTGACTACAAGTAAAACCAAGATTTTACATTGGACGATTACACATCCATATGGCATCTGAAATATCAGATGAAATAGCCATGTTTGGAAACTATATATTTCGTATCCACTACACATAAGAAAGCCAAATTTATAAATTCGACAACTTTATAAAATTATTCAAATTACAATAGGTCATATTACGCCTACAACATACACGGAATATTCCTTTTAGAAGAAGTTGAACATCACTAGCTGAACCCCCACGATTACATCGCACAAAAAGAACTCCGGAAATGTGGAACGCTCTACATGTGTACTACATGGAAAATGAAAAAAAAAGTTTGATGTCATTACATACTTATTCTCCAATACTAATGAAATGAGAAATGTTTACATTAATATTCTGAAAACTTAACTAAATAGTATACACTAGTAGGTGAATTGAAACTATAAAAACACTTTTTCTACTATAATTCTTCCAAAAAATACTGGAGGGAGCAGGCTAAGAATTGTCCCAATCGATTTGTCTTCTCAATAGAAATCGAATAAGCAATTGACCACCTCGCTAGGAGCGGCAAATCATCCAAAATGCATTTTAATTGCATAAAAACAGTGTTTTTTGCATGGATTTTCAAAAGGAATGATTAATTCTCCACCGAGAGACCGAGTCACGAAGAACGACCTCTTATTTGTCTGGATTGATGAATCCAGATGAATCCAGTCCAACCGTGAGTGACACCCAGATGGTTGGAACGAAATTGAGGACTGTAGCAGTAGATCCTTTTATCCACCTCACTTGAAATCAATACATAAAATTATTATGACTAATTTTTTTTGTTAAGATACGGGTCTGGTGGTTGCTGGGCGTTGCGTTTACATACAATGTGTGTGTATATATATATATATATATATATATATATATATATATATACACACACACACATGGTGCATAGTACACACTTACTAATCTTTGCCATTAGAAATGCTCACTTCCTCATCTTTTAATTCAAAAACGCAAGAAAACGTGGACCACTTTTGATAAATCGAATATTAATACACCTTACGCAACGAAACGTCCAAGACCAACTACATCCCATGTACTTGGTGAAGTAGTAGGTCTTGAAAATGGTGTAATGATCAAATGTCGACAGAAAAGCGCTCAAGGTATTAATTTTACAATACAATTAAAATGTAGAGTTATACTTTTAAATAGGTTAATAAGAGCAAGTATTAACACATCTACGACCTTCTACTTTTCATTTAAAGAAAAAAATAATGAGATTGGGTTGAGCACAAAGTTCTTTCAAAACGAAAAACTTTAATATTTGTATAGATAGAAATATATTCCTAACACACTCAAAGTGTATTAATAAAAAGTTAAATACCTGAAAGTGAAAGACAAGTTCATACGTTGCCTCAATAATATTTATATTCTCAGGGTAAATCCATTTATTAATTAAAAAGAAAACTTAATGATCATTTTGCCAAGATTTTTAACCATGTTAATCGTATCTTTGAAAAGTTTATTACTATAGATTCCAAAATTACATCTATAGATTCAACTTATTTTTTAAGCATTCATACAAGGAATACATTTCATAATGTTGGGTTAAGAAGAAAAGCATTCTAGTCAGCATTCTTCACTACCAAGTTCGTTAAAGTAGACCACTGAATGTATTCGACTATTTTGTAAATGAAATAGTTGGCGTGGATGTTCAGGTTTTCTTTTCGCGAGTTTCACGGTAGGGGAGACATTTTTTTTTAAAATTTTACTTCATTACCGTGGAGCGTCTACTGTTGGACCTCCTAAGAAGTGTTAAGTGTGTGCTGGAAAAGTCTTCAAAGTCAACAAAGAATAGTAAAACGGATTAAGTAAATAAACGATGTTCCTTCGTGAATTTAGGCCTCAGAAACTGTCGATAAATTATCTGAGTCCAACTCTGTAAATGTATAGTAATAGAGGCGGAAAATATCCGAGAAATGATTACAGGCACTGTATGCAAATTGCAAAGCAAAGAACTAGGCAAAGACCCGCCGCTGGTCGTTCCGGTGTTTAAGGTCGCATCAACATCTAGGTCATGAGCGACCACTATTCGAGTAAGCGTTATGGCAACTGTGAAGATGAAACAGGACGAACACAATTACAACCATACCAGAGGCGGGACTCGAACCCGCGACCCTTCGGTCCGAGATTGCTACGACACTACTGCCTTAGCGATCTCGGCCACCGCATCGGCACTGGCCGCTTTGTCCTCTGCAAATGTGCAGAAAAGTGACGATGATTGCTGAGTGGCGAGGCTTCTGGGATGTGGCAGAGTGTGCGCTTTGGACTGACATGCGTGCGTGCGCCGCCGTCTGGACCGGTGCTATAACGGCGCGGGGGGGGCGGTGTCATCCCACCGCCGCTGTCGCCTGCTCCCAACCTGTTCTAGCGCCCCTCCCTTTCCGGTTAAGTGGCGCCGGCAGCCGCGCTGCCTCCGTCGTTGCTCCTGCTGCGGATTACTCTTCATCCGTCGCCACTGGCGCCGGCACTGCCTAACTCCCCTGTCTACCCGCGCAAACCCCACCACCTCTACCTCCAGCGTAGTCTTAACTAGCTCCGATGCCGCTGTAACTACCGCCAAGATAGTCGTTCCATCGCAAGTACTTTTGGTACTCCGTCCAACGCCGAGACCGGGAGCGGTAGCTCAGTGCATCAAATGATGTAACTGTAGCGCCTCTGACCAGGAGGTCCTAAGTTTGAATCACGACGGCGGCAGGATTTTCGACACTAGCTTTTCAGCTAGATCGAATTCAGTCGCTGTCCGAAGGAGAATTCTAGCGGTCAGCTGCTCTGATCAGTAGTTTTTCGTGGTTTCTTCGATCATCTCCAGGAGAATGCCGGAGCAGTATTCTAACAAACCGGCCACGGACCGCGCGCGATCTTTCCTTCCTCTTCCTTCTCCTATCCCCCATTACACACGCACTTACACTAACATGCAATACACGACCACATATGCCGGGAGACCGGTCGGGGACTTAGAACTTGTCCCGGCTAGGGCGGTGCTCCACTGGTAGGAGGTACCTGGTAGGCGAAAGCCCGTTAGCCGACGGTAGGTCGGTGCCGTATCCGGCCATCCAGCGGGGGAAGACCACCACATCTCCCGAGCAAAAATACGCACTACACTTACAGGTCTAATGACCATAGTTGTTGACGTGCCCGGAATAACTAAATCAATCAATCAAAAATCCAACGCTGACTGATACTATCCCTGCCAAAACTGCAATAAAAAATAGTAAAACCCTAGCCGTCGATTGCCACCACTATAGTCATTGTAACCACCAACTCCACTTCCAAATCCACAGACAGCTGTCACATTTGCTACATCACTTTCAGGCGGCTTCCCGACAGCCGGTCTATCACGTCCAGGCTGCTTATGACTCTCTCCATGCTAACGCTACACTATCCCCTCAACATCTCTTCACTTATCCAATCACCAGCACCTCCATCACTACTGTTATCACGGTCTCCACAATTCTCACTATTATTACATTCACTGCCACAGATGACATTTCTCCACTACTGACTCGCCGTCACTGTCAGCGTCTCCACTTCGGACGATACCATCGCCACTCGGCCCTGAGGGGGCGCGACTCCCGGTGGCTGGCGCCGGCGCCGACAGGCCAGGCCGAAACCTGTCCCGCTCATTTGAATAGTACACGAGCAACAGCGGATATCACCATCTGAGAAGCCGCAGAACAGCCTCCGCGCTCTTGACTTGCTCATTTAAAAAACGTGCATCTATGTTCCTAATTTATTGTGACATTTCTAGAAGCCACCGTTTATATGTTGGCCATTTGTCTTTTAAATTATTGAAAATTTCCTATCATAGGACAGCAAGTCTGATTTTCTGATATTTTGTTTTAAACTACAGGGTTAATATATTTTCGTCACTTGAATTTTAATTTAATTTTTAGAATATTTTATAAGAAGAAAAATCATCCAAGACCCCGACATTTAAATTTATATTTTTACTCTTGTTATAAGGTTTCGCGTTCTGTTGACCCCAGATCAGAGGAGTCCCCAAGTGTGCTGGTGTCTAGATGGTCGAATATTCGTCCCATCGGGTCGTAAAGGATAACTGGCTACCAGCTGAAAAAAAGCTCTAGAAAAAATATAATTTTTGTGAGACGGATGTAGTATACGAGAAATTGGGACTAATTTACCTCTACGATCATTTGTTATTTATCTTACGAAAGAAATCGTAAAAATATGTTGAGTACTTGAAAGGAGACCTCCTAAAGCGACGAACTGTAATTACAAAGCATTTGAGTGCTTGCGCCGCTGACTCACCGGGACAGTTTTTACGGAGCGCGGAAGCGGGGAACTTAAGACATCACAATCATATCAACACCTTGGGCATCTCCGCCACCGCACGAAAAACGCTCTTCCCGCGCGCAATGTCTTTAATTCGCACCGGACCCCAGTGGCCGGCTAATGCCCACGACTGCGCCCAGAAAAACGGCGGATTTGAAACGTTTAATTAAGGGCAAGCGCGTAATGCATTGATCATTAGCCGGCAGAGGACAGGAAGCCTGACACGAATTCCCTCCCACTCCCCACAAATCGAAGGGCAGGATCATCGTTGGGCGCGTGCCAGGCACTGCACGGAGCCTCCCAACCGGACCGCGGCTGCAAGTTTCCGTTACTCTTTCTGCCTTTCGGGTTGGAGAACAGGTGATTTTCGATTACCATACTGGCCTAGAACAGGTGGATTTCTCGATCGTCGATGCCTTCGCCGAGATACTGTCTCGCTGCTGACAACGGTTTCGACATGTTCGCTGAGCTTGAACATTTCCTTACAATCCAGCATAACGCGTTCATTTTTTTTTTTTTTTTCAATTTTTGTTCACAGCTCCGGTCATCGAAGTGACCCAGCCGTTAACAATTTAAGCCCCGCGGAAACCCTCTGGTGGAGAACAGGGACTCGGTGTATTTGATATGGATTTATGCTGGGTCACTCTGTGCACGCAAACGCTCGGAAGCCAGCATTCACCTGGGGCGACGCGGCGGTCGCTGAAATAAATTTTTGTAGCGCTTCCATCATAGAGGAAGTCGTCGTTGATGTCGGCAATCAAAAAACACGTCACATTTTAATACATTAGGAACCATATCCTGTGCCATCAACTTGCAATCCTTTGAAATGATTATACCTAAAAAATAATTATGGACCAGGAATACATTAAAAATGATATAGTTTATTTCGTTTTTGAATACATTTTCATTTAAACCTGTGTGGAATTGCATTACTAAACAAGGAATGTAAAAGTGGATTACGTGATAACTGCAATAAAGCTCACATGGAAATTGATAATATAAAACAGGACGAGTAAATATAAAATTTCAAGTGAGAGTGGACGCCATTCAGTTGGAAAATTATGATCGTATATCGAGTTTTATATAGCATACAAATTAGCAATATTTTTCCGCGACGCATTATGCAGTTACGGTTATTATGATGCCACTGCCGAAGCCTTATAACCATTCCTGTGATGATGAATTATTTTTATTAAATCATAGATCATAGAAGGTGTCCGGGCGCGTAATCTACCTTATTAGTCCTGTTAATGAAAATGTATCCTGAGAAGTGGCGGTGTTCCTCACCCGCTGAGGCGTGCGATCCGATCTATATGTCGTCTTGTGGAGATTCCCTTTTAAGTACCGCCGAAGTCGGAACAAGGTCTGATTTCCAGACTAGTGTGGTAATGTAGTGCATATATATATATATATATATATATATATATATATATATATATATATATAACACATCACACACACACACACACACACACACATATATATATATATATATATATATATATATATACATACATATATACATATACACACATGTGTGTGTGTGTTTGTGTGTGTGTAAAAGGAGGGACACGGATGTAGAAGGAAAGATTGTGCGCTGTCCATGGCGCGTATTTGAAGACACTGCTGCGGCATTCCTCGATGCCAATAACGAACCACGAACGGAGAAACCAGGGGGAACAACATATGAGATCAGCCAGCCACTACAATTTTCCTCCAGACAATGGCTGAATTCGACCTAGCTAAGTAGCTGGTATCGAAAATGCGCCATCGGTGAGTCTCGAACCCTGTTACCTCCCGGTCAGCAACGCGACTTCGGCAACTGCCAGTGATGCACCAGCACAAATTATTTTGATGAATTTGTGATTAAGATGTTATAATAGGTGAGATGATGGAACAAAAGGTGAAACGAGTTGCAGGGAGAAACGACTGAACGCACAGAAAAACTGACTAAAACCTGCGTAGTTCTCTACAAATTCCCCACATGGATCGATCAGGATTTGAATATTGAGACCCGAGGTGGAGCACGATCGCCCTGAGCACAATACCACGGGTCGCCCGCACTATGAAGTGAGAGTTCTCCAAAATATACGGTTTGACATCAAATCCGCAAACGATTTATTTAGCTAATGCCTCGTTCAAAGGAAAGCGCATACCCTCGCAGAGAATTATACTCCGATTTAAACATTGCTGCACTTTAAGGTCACGAACTGTGAAAAGTGGGGGCATTGCTATCCAATCGGGAGATCCAAAACCAAAACTTTAAATCCTAAGGAAGCTTCCGATTGGGTGACAGTGTTTCCTAATCCTTCCAGCTCGTGACGTTGAAGTGCAGCTATGTTTAAATCGCAGAATGTGCACTGGGCGGCGGCGGCAGCGGCGGCGGCGCTTGGGATCAGATTCGAACGGGGGCGCGGGTTCGTTGGCCGCGCAGCCGCAGGAAACGGCCCCGCCCTGGCCCGCCCCGCCACGCCTGGCATCGCCCTCGCCCTGGCCGGCCCGGCTGCGGATATCCCCGCCCACCCCCCGTGTCACTCCACGAGCCACGTGCCACGCGCCACCAGCAGCCGCCTGGCCGTCCTGCCTTTCTCGACGCCTCTGCACACTCTCCCTCGCTCTCTCGTTCTGCGCCTTCCGCCCATGAATTATTTAAGTACACATTTCTTTCGCTGTTCGCAAACAAGATGGATTGCTCATTAGCTTGTTAGTTAGTGAAAACGACAAAATTGTACGTTCGTGTCAACTGTTATTATGCAAATAAATGCCAATATGTAAATACAAATAAATCTATCCAAACAAAAAGTTTAAATGTATTAGAATAACTTACATGCGTATATCAGAAACTCAAACTAAAAGTAATGAGGAAGCTGACCAATATTTTACTCTTCATCATTATCATCCCAAAATGTATTGAACATTTTTCAATTTTAATCTGAAATCTCTAAATGAACTCATTTTGCGAATCAGACAATAAAAAAATGCAACTTCAAACAATAAAATTAACTAGATCAACAAATTCGAATATCAGAACAGCAAATGTGCAAAATGTAATTTATAGCACAAAACACATTTTACATTTTACATATCAAACTTAAGAATTTATTATTGTAATTCCACTTCATCAATTAATAATTTTTCCACATAGTATTTCACTTAACCACTCCAGAACTTCATGACTCATCTTACATACCTTCATCATTCATAAGAAGATTATAAAAATATTTTACAATATATCTTAATAAATAATCATTGGTACCCAGTGTGGAGATTAACTTTGTAAACATACTTGCTTATGTGCTTTCATCTACCCTATGAAAGTTAGAAATTGAACATTTCAATTTACAATATTATACTTCATGAACAAAATGAATGCACAATTTCAATATACGCATCTATTATGATGATAAACATTGGTACTCTTATATTCCAGAGCGAATATGAGAGAGAACAGCCACATATTTATTATGTGCCTTTTTCTGGTCATTGATTACGGAGATAGCTTTCCAGTTAATGGATAAGGGTATGGATGATCGTGAGAGTAGGGTGGAGAGTGGTTACAAGTGATCAGAAGAGTGACTATGGATGGTTCTATGATTCAGATATGATAGAAGGCAGTATAAAATGCCAACCATGTCGCTATCATTGAGTGAAAATAACTACGCCTCAAAAGGGGCTCGAACCCTGTGCGACAAGTCCCTGCGCCATCGAGGCAGACCAAATCCACTCCAGCCACCCACCACATATCTGCCACTCATCGTTTGCCCTTTCCCACCCTCAACTCCCGACGACTTTCCTCCTCCTGTTCCGCGAAGCACCTCCCGCCGGCTGCTACACTACATCACAAATAGCCTTGGCGGCGTGCGCGGGCCCCTCGCCTCTGCTTTGTCATAGAGCGTCGGGTTTATCGGCGGCGGCGCATCTCCTGGCGAGCGAGCGCGCGTGCGCGGGCGCGTCTACAGCTTCGCTCGCACGCCCCCCTGCCCGCCCCCCCCACCCGCCCGCCCGCCCGCCCGCCCGCCTGCCTGTGCACCCGATCGCTGGCACCACCCATCCCCGTTCTCCCGTCTGTAGTTCCCCCGCCCGCCCTTGTTCCGTCCGTGGTCATCGTCCATACGCCCAATGCCCCCGTCCGTTTTCCCCCCCCCCGTCTGCCTGCACGCCGCCCCCCCCCCCCCCCCCATCCGCCCCCTCTCTCCCCCCCCCCTCCTCTCCCTTCCCCGGCCACCCCGGCCATCCGTCCGTACTCCCCGCCCACGCACTCGCCCTTCTGCCCAAGCCACTGCCGGCCCTCTGGATCATCCACCTGCCTACATGCACGCCCGCCCATCCCCCTGGCCGCCCACCCTCCCACCCACGCACCCGCCCGTCCGGCAATCTGCCCATGCCGCCCCCACTCTCCAGCGGCACGGCGTGGGGCGGCGCGGGACTCTGGCGGGCGGCAGTGATATATCGCCGATCGCGAGCACCTTCCGCGCGCGCCAAGCCGCGCTATTAATTAATTTAAAACGCTGCGCTCTCCAGCGTTTTGAGGATAGTTACTCAGATAAACTAAAACTCGTTTAGTTTAAATTCAATTAATCATTGATGATGTATTACCAATAACAAAATGTCTGACAAAGTCGGGCGATAGGGTATATAAATAATTAAAATGTCCGGCTCAAATATAATTTATACTCCGTTTCATGACCTTCCGGGGCATGTATTTCTGGAATCTTCTGAATCGATGTGGTGGAATGAGGAGTCAATGAAACGTGTAGTTAACGACGTGTTCCGGCAAAATCCTCTAAAGTGGGAAATGAACGCTTTCAATATGCCATAGGTATTCCCTGTTTATTTTCGAGGGCGGGTTACGCATGTGTATCGTAGTTTAGTTACAAGTTCTTGGCACAGTTTGCGGTTGGGTGCAAGGTAATAAAGGTCCACGCAGCTTCCGATGAGGAGTTTTCGCGATATCGAAAGCTTGTGGAATGACGTAAGGAAGGAATCGCTGCTTTTTTCGTGTAAAATTCTAGTTCGCAATCATTCATTATGATTGCAATCACCCAGCACTATAGAATGTCGTACACTGAATTCGCGCGGTACCAAAGGAGAGTAAGTGAGAAGAAGGGTATATGGCACAGGGTCAAAAAAGGACCCTGGCATATCTGCATACCGCTAACGCTATTTGTTGACAGTTCTGCAATATTATTTCCAAAGGTTGTAGTATCTTCACCTCAGCACGTATTTTCATTTCATCGCTAAAGAGTTTCTGGAGCTGAGCTTAGATTTGGAACGAATTGTTTTTTTGGTGGTCAAAACATTTACATGATCAGAATTAGAAAAAACTTAAATGAATCAATAATGAGGTAAGATTAAGTAGTTCGCAATATATTACACAGTAATAAACGTCAAAATATTTTAATTTGTGTCAAATGAAAGATATGTTTTTTACAATTTGATACGTAAGTGTAATATTTCGGTCTGGATACATCATTTACTTATTGCAATTGAAATTCTCCGCACTGTCTCATATTTCAACCTCACTTTCTGGGAACGTATATTTTGCACGTGTTTACTTTTTCAAAAATAACAGTGAGAAATGTATACTATAGTGCATCACAGGTAGAATATAAAAAAATAACATTTTATTGTAAAAAATTATTAAAATTTTTAAAAATTTTATTACAATAAATTTTAAATTTTTTTTATATCATGTCGATAGCTATATTTTATAACACTTCTCAAAATACAAGATGAAAAAAATTCTGAGTTCTAGATGAGTTCTAAAATTCCATCTTCGCCTTCATTCATTATTAAGCATTGATTTTGTTTCTAAAATATTATCATTTTTTTAACAAACCGTTTTAATACAAAAGCCTTAGAGCACAATATTGGCACCAATAATCATCAAAGAGGATGATGTCCATACTGAAATGAGAAGAAACTAGTGGTGCTAAAACACTTACTTTCTCCTTTTCGGAAACCCGCGAATTATCAACTGAAAAACTCTTAATGCCAGGCTCTGCTAACGAAACTGGCGATGCTACACCAGCGTATACTTTCTTGTAATATTTCTAAATTTGAAATTTTCGAAAATTCACTGTTCAATGAAAATTAGATCTGTGCCATTCTTTTAAGCGTTCTTTATTCTATTGGTGAAAAAACTTTGCAAAAAACAGAGAGAGAAAATGTCCTTTCGAGAAAAGTCCTTTTTATATAATTTACATTAACTCCAAGCGGTCATTATATGAAAACTATTAGTTTTATCAAAAAACATTTTACATGAACTTTTGTAAAGATTTAATTTTTAAAAACAGATTTTATTTAAAAGAAAAATATTTATTTTCAATTTTAACCGACGACTATGTAGTAATATTTATTGGTGGTCCGCCTCTTCATTGGATTCTTGTTGTCGCATGACGTCCGCTGTGGCGTACAAAAGTTCAGTATGTGAATAGGTGGTGTAACTAAATGAAATATTTGCATTTTCAGACCAAATAATAACTGTTTTATTGTTTTTGGATTTTTCCCGCATTGCTGGGATTCTAACGAGATATAGACACCTGTGACACAGCCAGAAGCTTTATAGTTTTCTTTCAGTTTCAGCTTGCATTGGAAATTAATAATATACTAGATATTGCTAGGAGTGAACTAACCCTCCTGCTTTAAGAGCGTCATTTGATCCGAGACGTTTTAGCAATGATTCCTTGACAGTGGCCGCGTGGCAGCGCGGGTCTTGACTCGCCGAGCGATGGACAGCGGTCAGAGCTTGCCAACCACACGATCGCCTCCGGCCAGGTCACGATTCGTCAGCCTCCGCCCTCTCCGCCCACGCCGATCCGGTGTACAGTGTGTTCCTCGCGTCAGGACCCAAGGAGAGCGGTTGAGACTGCATCTCGACTGCCTTCCTAGGGGCCTTGGGCCACGCCTCTTGCTCCTCGGCTTTTGCACTCATTTCAAGTGAACATGCTGGATATCATTAAAGATTTCCGAGTACTTAGACTATCGAAAGAAAGAAATTCAATTAGAAGTCGTTTATCTTTCCGAAAAATATTGACTATTGTTTGTTGAAATACAAATCCATCACTCAGTTAGGTTTCATGAAATACATGTTAATTATCAATATTTTATGATCTACATTATGTTCAAGAGGGCGCACAAGTTGACACTTGGATATGATATAGTATGGTGCAATTAATGACAACCATCTTCATTGTTAGAGTCAACATCATTCAAATGAGTTCTTCACTACTCGAATAGTTACATATTTGTTTCCAACACTGAACCAATCTTTACGAATGAAAAGTCGGATGAAAATAATTTCACGGGGCAGTTTAGAACTTCACTATAATTATTAGAATTAATATTATCATTAAAACGCTGTATATTACGCACGTGTATACAATCCCGCCCGTTCAGGCCCGTTTAAGAGTATCTGCTTTGAATCCATCGTTGATTAATAAAAGCGGCGCGTCTTATAACGTTTACGAAGCCCAAAGCCTTGAGTTATGTTTCTCACGTCGTAATATGCAAAATGAAAACTTTCTGAATATCACTTCATTGGGGTTTTCGCTGTAGATACCTCAGCCCGTGGTAAGTATGGGATGTGATACTTTTCGAATTCGATTAAAACACGTTTCGATAACATTTTTTTCTTTCGTACCAATGTATGAAGAAAGATGGTGTGACAGGTTTCCACACGAGAGACTTCTCTTACGGGTAGCGAGTTAGAATAAAATGAAGGGAACGAAGATACTTAATGTAATAAAATAAGTTCATCAAAATGAATTCAAAGTCAAATCAAGATGAATTCAAAATGAGTTCAAAGTGTCATAAAATAGTGAAAAGAGGGAAATAAAAATGGCATTAATACTTATGAAGGTACATTCAAAGAAAACAATAATATATTTGCAACCTTTGTAGCATGCGCAACATTTAACACCTTGGGACTTACAAATAAAAGATTTCGCGCGACAAAGTCAAAATTGATCGTATTGTGTCGGGAAAAAGAGCACGAACTGTATTCGCTTCATTATTATCAATTAATTTATTATTTCTCTAAATGTCATCGTACGAGTTTTCTGCAAGAAAACCTTCTAATCCAGGAGCTCCCAAGGGATCTGTGTTTTCGGATCCGAAAGTTTGATGGGGGTCAAGGATGTTTAAGGAGTCTATTGGGGCAGGGGCAATAGCCGAATATAAACCTGCGCCTAGGCCACTGCTCTAATTCAAGGAAAATTGCTGCTGGGGTTCCCCAAGGTTCACCACTTTCCCCCTTGTTGTTTAATATATACACCACAGATATTCCTATTTCAGCACAAATAAAAACTGCTCAATTTGCCGATGACACTGCACTCTACATCTCAGGGAACTCATTAACAACTCTTCAAACACAGCTTCAAAATCATTTAAATTTACTTGCAAATTGGGATAATATCTGGAAAATAAAGTTGAACCAAACCAAATCTGTAGCAAAAATATTCACATTGAAATCATTCACACACCCTCTTCCACTTTCCATAAATAACGACACCATCAATTGGACACCAACAAACAAAACAATAAAATACTTGGGCTTAAACTTCGATACTCGACTCAACTGGAAGCAACATATAGAGGTAAAAACTCAGCAAGCCAAAACTAAACTAATACAACTACGACCCTTACTGAATCAACACAGCCACCTCTCCATATCTAATGCACTATTACTCTACAAATCAATAATCCGGATGACTCTATGCTTGCCCCATCTGGACCAACGCTGCCAATACAAACCTAACCAAAATGCAAGTTATCCAAAATAAAATATTAAGATTAATCACAAAAGCACCTTGGTTCATCAGTAACAACCAACTTCACAATGATCTGAATATAAACACAATAAAAAAAATCAAATAGTCTACTTGCACACAATTTCTACACAAACCTCCCCCAAATACAAGCATCCTCCTTCTATAAACTGGGCAAAAACCCCAATTATCCAACAAGAATTAAAAACAAATATCCACTTCACTCATTCTATGAAATGTTCGCAAACCTGGAATAATAAGCCGGGAACAATAAACCTGGAACCACAAGCCTGGAATAATAAACCTGGAATAATAAGGCCGGCGGCGCTAGCCGAATGCGTTTACTACGCTCCGTAAAGTTACGAAGGTTAAGCGCATTCGAGACTCGCGGGTTCGTGGTTGGGTGACCGGCCAGGAACCCCGGGATCTAACGGCGTCGAGCCCCTGGCCGAAGGGATAAAAGGCACTGACTGACTGCGACGTGACGAGACTGGACTAATATTAAAAAAATAATAATGCCCATTAATGGAGGATTACTCCCAAGGGCAAAAGCGCTCAACGTCCCTTAAGGGGCATGGAGACGCGTTGTGTCAAGGAGTGGACGCAACAAATTAAAAATAAAATAAAATAAAAATAAAAATAAAAATAAAAAAACTTATCTGAGGTGCTTCCTGCTTCCTCTCCCGCTATATATTTTTTAAAATAATTGTAATGTGTATAATTTTAAGTTAGTTTAAGTTAAAGTTAGTATAAAATAGATTAAGTCCATCAAACATTTGCACAGTTAATAGGTAAACTGAACAATGTAATGTCAAACAATATAAAAATAAAAATAATAATAATAAAATAAAAATAAACCTGCGCCTGATCAAGATCCTATTGATTATCAAAAAATATTAACGAATTCAATTAACATTTTTTTCTGATATCAAGCAACAAAACGTATGACATTACAAATTTACGTATACATTACAAATTTGCTTGTCTCCTTTTGTAGCCGTCGTTCACCCTTAGGGATTAGAATGTTTAGAAAATTAAAGAAATTATAACTCTGCATTAAAAACTCTACTATTACTGCGCCAGAAAATACTCTTCACGATTCGCACTATAGAAATGAAATGGCCAATCCATTATAAAAATTGAACATTTTCAGATCATTGTGTTTCAATGAAGATCAGAAACTCAGTTACTCAAAAGCGGAAGAGTCTTCGGTTATTGAAAAATCGATATAGGTGTTTACGAGAATATTTATGTATGAAATTGTTATCTTTAAGGCATTTATGTACAATAAGTTGCCTCATGATTACGAATATATTATAGAGAAACACAAGGGAGTCGATTAAGCAAACAATTCGTTTAAAATGGATCAATGAGAGACAAGATTTGGGAATACCTGTTCTAACCATTATTGAATTTTAAAAGCTAGTGGTGCTACAGAATATCACGGACTTTCTCTTTCTTTTTTTGAAATGTTTGCAATTTTTCGGTTTCCTATTAGTAAAACCGAAAATACTTTACGAATATTCAAGAAGAGAAAAACCTTGTCCCACATGGAAATTTTTGTGTAAGAATTTACAACAGTTTTTGAAAACATTTTGAAAATGTTCCAGGGGCTTCATGTAAAGTACCCCCAAAAATCAATGATTGTTTTTCAAAATTTCGAATCTTCAACTAGAGCCACATGGACAAGGATTTCTTCAATTTGCAAAAAGTCTTACGTATGGTTTAGGCGTCACAGATGGACAGACGGACAGAAAGACAGACGTTTTGGCGCCAATTGACTTTTCGGTATCAAGGACCCACAAGACAGGGATTCTGGCTGCACCACGTGTTTCAGGTTTTTCTTTAATTTAGCAACTGGATTTCTTCACTTTTTGTTATCAGAGCCCGGCAATTTTTCTGCCGAAAATACGCCGTTTTTTTTCGCGCAGCATTACAAAATTTTCTCTATACTACGTATATTACTCCGTATATACGTACGTATACGAGAAAGGAATGAACTACCAGTCAAACAAGAGTATATATTTTTTTGCATTTTGGAACAGTTTCATTATTTTTATTATGGTACTATCAGCACATTTTGCATATTTGAATTCAGTTGCATAGGTTTTCGCGGACAGCGATGTCTCAGTGCCCCCTCTCCCCCTCCCAGGGAGCAGCGACAAGTATAGACTAAGGAGAAAAAATCAGGCTCTCCATATTATTTCACTTGAGACTAGTCTAATTGAGCCAACCCATACCTTTGCGAGAGATCCCAATTCATGGGCTAGAATTTGAACTAGAGCGCGCGTTTGTTTCTGCGTCCAATGCTCTATTTATAACAATGATACGGTCGGAGCTCAGCGGCCTCGGTAAATTCTGGCCACTGGTAAATCCAGCAAGGTGGGAAATTGTTGCGGGTTCGTTCAAAATTACGCTGAAACAACTAATATTTTAAGAAACTCAGAACCTTCTTGAAAGATTTAAAGGGCTAATATAGAGGGAAAAAATGCCTTAACAAAAACATCGGGAAACTGGGAAATTGTCATGGTTTCGTTCAAAATTACGCGGTAATAACCAATATTTTTAAAAAATCATAATCTTCTTGGAAGATTTAAACGGCTAATATATAGAAACAAATGCATTAACTGGCTTCAATAACGAAGGTGTAGGATAGATTCAAAAATTGTCAGATCAATTTAGGTTTCAAATATTTAAATGAAAAGATAATTTGGACCTTATTTGTAAGCTCGCTTTGTTCTCCACACGAAGAACAAATTTAATAAAACAAATGTGAAGCCATGTTTGTTTAGATCAGGGATTCCAAACTTTTTTCGTCATCGAGTCCTTTTAAAAAAACTGCCGTTATTCTCTATAACGTATTATGATGTATTATTATAATCAAATCACAGTGAATTACCCATTTTTAATAAACCATTTATAAAAATTGTTGTACGAAATCTTATCGTACTGGTTAAAATAGAACTGAAATTTTAATTTGTCAAACTATTTGCATTTTTATTATTCAAGTTTCCAAGTACAATGCAGGGCTAGAAAAGGAGTAAAAACACTTATTTTCATTTAATTTAATATTTAAATTATTCTTTAGAGTAATGTTATTCCTTTCATATTTTCCTTCCACAGCTGCATATTAAAGGGACACAACAGAGTACTTCGAAAAAACAGTTCGCTTCACTGAATCACTACGGACGTCTTATTTCCTCAAGCTATGCCAATACCACACAGGAAAGGAATCAAAGATGGATGCTATTCTGGAGAGGAAACGCCGGTATTCATTATAAAGGTCGTGGCACCATCAGTGTTATTGTTGACAGGAAGCGGGCGTCTCCGGAGCCACTTTCGAAGAGCGGCAGGCATATGTGGGGCATAACGACTAATCGGAGCTTTCCTCGGTTTCTCCCGCGTCCCGAGGGCACTCGCCGCGCCGTGCCAGCCAGTTTCTGCAGGCGGCCGCTCCGGGCGTGCCATTCATTACTCTTTCATTTGCTTTTGTTTTTCGTGTCCGCGAGGGCATTAAGCATGTGTGTATCCATGGCTGCAGGGAAGAGTCAAAGTCAAGGGGAATACATATACAATAGAAGATTGTTTTATTTTATTTACATCGGGAGAGACGGTTCAGGGCATCGGCTGATGACACTGCAGTGCTTCTGACCGGGAGGTTCTAGGTTCGAGTCCCGACGGTGGCAGGAAATTCGACATTAGGTAGAGAGCTAGGTCTAATTCAGCTGGCTGGAGGAGAATTCCAGAGGCAGCAGATCTGAACGTTATTTTTCTATGGTTTCTCCGATCAATACCAGGCGAATGCCAGAGCAGTACCGTAATAAACGAGCCACGGACCGCGTGCGATCCCTCCTTCCTATTCCTTGTTCTATCCTCACCCCTTACTTACACACACATTGATATGTACTATATCACCATACATGACGGGAGACCAGTCGGGAGCTTAAGAGCCTGTCCCGGCTGGGGCGGCACCCCGTTGGTGGGAGATACCTGGTTGATGAAAACCCCGCCAGCCGACGGTAGATCTGCCCAGGATATCACCATCCAGCGGGGGTAAAGGTCATTGCCACATCCCAAAGAAAATGCACGCACTACACTTATGGGAATAATGACCTTAGCAATTGACGTGTGTGGAATCACTAATCAATCGAAATTAACTATTTTATTTACATAAATGTTAATGGCCTGCTGATGTCTATCCAATTATAATATCCGTTTATAATTAACATTATACATGTTATGCTGCATTACTACATGATTCCTAAAAAAGGATAAAATGTTTTATAATATGTAGAAATCTGCCTGTTCGGAAGACGCCTCGTTCTAGGTATAGTTGCCAATGTTTCGGACGCCCAACTACAACCCTCCTCAGGAGGAAATACATTGTGTAATGTCCCTGTACGACAGCCGAAACGCTGGTAACCATACCTACTAACCATACTACGCGTCACCCGGTCAGCCAATTTTCTGTTGACTCCAGACCTAGACGCCTAGGGTCTGTTTTAAATGATGTCATCATGTCAAAGGCGACAGCAACAAAAGAAAGAATGGAGATTGAGAAATTTTAAGGAAATATTTTAGTATTTTAATTGATGAAAAGTATTTAAGGTAAAAACTATTTTCAATTTCTATATTTCATTTATGTACAATTTCAAAAACAATTAAAATAATTGTGTAGATCTTTCTACTAGTACTATTTATTCTTTTCAAACTAGATCGCGTTTAAACCCTGCAAAATATATTCAACTAGTTTCTTTTCATTTTATGTTGTTTGTTAATATATTAAAATAAATATTGTTGTATAAGTATGTACTGGATAATTTGAAGCACAATGTGTAAAAATATTGTTTAGTAATCCACAGTTTCAGGAGAGAACTTTTTACGTATGACACACACGCACACAAGGAGGGAAGAAAAGGGTTACAGAAAGATGCCAATATATATGCAGAACCTCCGGCACAGTCATACAGAATCTTGTACTTCCAAGAACGCTGAAGTAGAGCATATTGTTCATACCAATTAGAAAATCCTTAACGTATTATTAGCTTGGGAAACGTAATTTAATTCCATTTCGATATGATATATTGATTTTTCAGTCACAAAGATAAAATGATACTTACTACTATACTATATCAAACTCCAACATAGCCTAATGTACTCTCTCGCCTGCTACCTTCTTCCAGTTCTACGTCCTGTGTTTGTCTCACGGCGAATACGTGATGTGACAGCAGTGTCCAGATGGCTGGGAACGTGGCACGAAGATTTTGCGAGTAAATGGTTGATGTTCTAGCTCTTGACTTTTCAATGACATAGATGCCGGACTATGGAACAAAATTATAATATTTTCGCTTCTGTTCCCATTTCTATTTTAACTTCACTAAGGTACTCATTTATAAACAGCTGAAGGCGAAAATAAAATACATGCATAATGAAGATATATGAAGAATTATTTTAGGGAGCATACTGAATATATCATTTTATACGAACTACACAAGGAATGGAGAGGTGATATATTTAGTTAATCGCATAAAGTACAAATACATTGAAGAAAATCCGTTGTAATAGGTCTCAGAAGAATTTTAAATGTTCTTTTTTGAAAATTATTGTGTCATATCAACCAAAATAGAAAATCATGAGAATACTTTTTTAATGAGATGTATGTTCTAAAAGTTGATTTAAATGCTGATAACCGATTTGAAGACATTCCCAACGTTTAATCATTTCGTAGAATTTATACAGACGATTAAATAAATAGTAGTATTATGTTATAAAACTTATTTTTTCCTATAGATTCTCCTCTTCAATAGTGAAATAGTTGTTGTTAGTAGTTAGTGAAGTCAAAATTTTCCTTGGATTGGGGTGTGCGCAAGTAAACATATATATAACATGAGCTCTCGTCTGACTACAAATTACCCAAGAAAATATACTTAGAAAGTTACCGGGAATACGAAGAAAAAATAACTAAAAACCCCTCCCAGTTGAACACCAGGAAGTCGAAAATATTAAACCGTAAATAACAACGGCTAAAAAGAAAGACCGAAAAACTGGAGCAAAGGCAAACGAACAGAACTCATCTCGCAGGAAAATTGGCAACTATGACGAACCTCCCACGATTTTCACGGCAACATGACTGGCTAATTGTGCGGGGGCGTACAACAAGCTCCCTCGGAGAAAGCATCCAAAATTAACCCGCGACCACATCGGCGCTTCGTAAAACACGGCCCTCGCGGGTTGCGACCAGCAGCAGGACAAAGTCCGAGCAAATCCTTTCCTTATTATTTTCAGATTACTCCTCGTGCAAAAACAGGCGTGGAGATGTTGCCCGTTTACTTTTTGCCCGGGGCGGCGACAGTGGGGGCCGGCGAGTGCCGTCTCCGGGAGTCGTTTCTGCGAGTGTGGTGCCGCGCGCCGTCGAGAGGTGATAATTGGCGGTCCGCGTTTATCCGGTGGGTTTTGCCTCCGTCCGCGGTGCAACTGGTGGTCGCGAGGAAGCCGGCGTCCGGCCGCACGTGCCCTAGGGCCCCGCGGCGGGGGCGGCTCGGCTGGAGAGGAGGTTCGGGCAGGCGAGGTACAGCGGGTTTTGGGGACAGGATGTGGCGAAGAACAGTAAAGGTGGGGAAAAGAGTTGCTTTGATTGATTGTTTGTTAGTGATTCCGGGCGTGTCAACTACTATGGTCATTAGACCCGTAAGTGTAGTGCGTGTTTTTGCTCGGGAGGTGGTGGTGGTGGTGGTGGTCTTCCCCCGCCAGATCCGGCACCGACCTACCGACGGGTAACAGGGTTTTTCTCAACAATGTATCTCCCACCAGCGGGGCACCGCCCCAACCGGGACAAGTTCTAAGTCCCCGACCGGCCTCCCAGCATGTGTGGTAGTATAGTGCATGTTAGTGTAAGTGCGTGTGTAAGGGAGTGAGGATGGGACAAGGAAGAGGAAGGAAAGATCACGCGCGGTTCGTGGCCCGTTTGTTAGGGTACTGCTCCGGCATTCGCCTGGTGTTGATCGGCCGCTAGAATTCTCCTCCAGACAGCGACTGTATTCGACCTAGCTGAAACGCTGGTGATGAAAATCCTGCCGCCTTCGGGACTCGAACCTACGACCTCCTGATCAGAGGAGCTGCAGTTAAATCAATTGATGCACTGAGCCACCGCTCCCGGTGGTAGTTGTTTTGTTTTGTATATTTTTACTTGCAATCTGTTACATTCGAACAACAGGCAAATCTTTTGACAAAGTTATACATTGGTATGTGAAGTAACTGTGCAACAGTTCTTCATGGATTCCTTTTCTGTAGTAAACAAATATAAATAGTATACACTTTTAATATAGCATCACAAGACACATATTATAATTATCGAGTATGATCAAGTATCTTTTATTTAATGATCAAACCTATTTATGAGATCCAGAGGATGAAATCAACACAATAATCTTAAGTCTTGTCTATTGTCTAGTATTGTGGGAATTCTGATGTTGTGTCCCTAAAGTTAATGACGAACGCATATTTTGTATTTTCTATTCTTGAGTGGAACTCGTTTATAAAAATTACTGTAAAATGATTATTTAATAACATAGTTGTTTATAACTCCAGAGAGTTTGTATAGGTATTAATGAAACACGTTTGACATGGACATTATTTTGAAGTTATAACAGGGGTAAATAATTCAATATTTTACCCACGACCAAATCCAATTTTTATTTCATTCTATATTATGTTAATCGATAGACGCCAAAAGTGTTTATTTCGACAATGAAGACTGTTCTTTATTTAGCTAACTTAGCATTAGCATCAAGTATAGTAAAATGTAACATTTATATAACAAACATTCATATTTTTTTGTTTTTTAGTCAAACATTGTGAAATTGTTAACAGTTAATCGCTGTAATAAATATTTGCTTTGTCTGAACATTCTACTAATTTTCCCTTCAATTCTCTTCTAATCAATTCTTTTCAGGCCAAAAATGGTTTTTATGAATCTATAAGACCTCATGTTTCATTATGAAGCTCATAGCAACACCAAAATTTATCTAATCATCTATTGATCGATTGCCTTAAATAAAAGCATTTAAAAAACCCCTCACACAACCTATACATTACTTTAAGAAGACCCTGAAGGATGACACTACCACACATCGTTTAAATTATATGAAGCAGTCTTACCGGTATTTTTATTTATTTATTTAATTATTTGTTAGGTCTCATTTAATATGATCATTAACGACCTCTTCTACAAATAACAGAATTTAATTTCCAAATATTTACCATTCATATTAATTTGCATAGTTGGGTACTAATCCTTAGTTTGATTCCTTCAAAACGATTTGAAATCATGAGATTATTTGTGTATTAAGAATTTCTTCAGCCAATAGGCAAGTGGTTTAAATTGGAGCATTAAAACTAAAGATGATCAGCGGTGAAATATTCATAGTACTTGAAGTAAATGCACTAAGAAAACTTTCGAACACTAAAATAACGAATATTTCTGGATTATCCAATGTTTTTGATACTATTTTCTTCAAAACATTCTTAAACAAGGTTCTGATAAATTCACACACACAGAACAGATTGTGCATGAGAATCTATAGAATTGAATTAGATACTTCTTTGCTACGGCGTCATGCGCCAACTCTCGCCGACTCGAACCTTCTATAACAGCAATGGAACATCATTAATTTGTTAAGAAAATCGTTATCCAGTACTATTCAATATGTATTCAGTACTGTTCTTTGTTTGGTATATTTAGAAATCCAAGTCACATTCGATTAAATCTCCTGTCAGATCTTCTCAGACAAATCGGAACGGTACCAGTAGCTTTCGTTTCGCCTCCACTGGCGCCAAGTAAACCGCGTTGCCCATTTCCAGGCGCTATGACAGCGGCGACATCGCCGCAGACGGCGCGCGCCCGCCCACGAGCTGGCCGCGCTTTGTTGACGAGTTCGCGGAACCGCCACCCGCAGCGCGTCGGGCACCTGCGTGGAACGGCGCGCGCCCACCGCGACGCGTCTGTCCACGCCACGCTGTGCCCCGCCACGCCACGCCACGCCACGCCGAGCCCCGTGCCGACTTGAGCCCGCTTTTTCAACGTCGCGCGCGTTTTGCCCAGCTTTCTGCGAGATGTTTCAAGACCATGCGTTTATGCCAGTCGTTTCAGGCCTAAACTCAAAACAACGGCCGCACTTAACGGAAACATTAAGTTCAGGCGTGGAAGGGGCGAGGCGGGGTGAGACGAGAAGTGGTAACCGCGGAGGTGGATACGTCGTAGTAGGCACAGCCGAGCAGATTATTCCCCACTTGGGGAGGAGATAGAGGCGGTGAATGAGAAGGAGGGTGAGGGGTGTCTGCTGAGCAGGGCACTTTCAATTGCGCTCCAGACACGTTAGCGTGCTCGCGCAAAGAATAATGACACGAATGAGCGACGCCATAAAAGAAGCCAGGCCTTTCCAGCGCCCGCTACGACGTGCAAACTCGGCAATATTCTCTTCGTGATTGTGCGGCGAGTTGCAGACAGGTAGATTACTTTCTCGGAACTCTCAACGAAAATACATTTCTTCGCGTGGTAGTAACCCAAATAAAACGTAATATTTGATCTTTTCTTCGACAGTTGATGATTCAAATTGCTTGCGTCAAACGTTTAATGTGTTAAGGCAAATTGGAACATAAAATATAAAAAAGGTAAAACTTTGAAAGTAGAAAAGTAATTCTGTCGATGAGAAAATGGCGAATGTCGATTATGGTAAAGCGCAGGATTGCAGTGGTGTGAAAAACTTGCTTCTAAGCAAACAAGTCACTCTGAATTGCTTCTGCGTATTACATTGCATTGAGACTGTTCCGAAACCTGTAATACGTTTTTACAGAACAGTTTCTCTTTTTATTTGCTTCACAAGGACACGTTGCAGTGACCTCTGTTGATCAGTATCAAGTGATTATGCAACATTGATTCATTAAGGTGAAAACATAAAATACACTAAAACTAACAAGCTTACAACGAAAATATAAGTTATATTTAACCACCCATATTTCACAATACGTCCGCATTGATGACAATAACGTCTAGCAAAAATTTCTCACTGAAAATTTAAATGACTTAAGATTTATTTTTCTTCTTCTGAAAGTACATTGCTAAAGGAATGCTGGGTAAATTTATTTCAATCAATTCAGATCCACCCATCATTGAGTACAGAGTCAACAACGCTGATCTCATGCGCTCCATTATACATTTATACTGCAAACTTCATCATAACTTCATCATATTTCGTGGTCACTGTTTGCTTTTGATAATTATCATTTGTTCTCATGTACATCTCGTTACAAATGTCGGAAAGTAGCATACATACAATTAAAAAACAATATATCCTATCAATATTATATTTATAATTTTTCTGAAAATGTAATGAGGTAAACTATTTATTTTGCTGACTATGACTTTTAATTTAATTGGCAAAATTATTCCTTACACGTCTCAGCATTCAACTTTAGAGCATTAAGTCTGCATGTAAGACTAGCAAATGCATCCAGTCATAAAGAAAACGTATTCGTACATTTTGAAGACGTTTCATGAGTTTTAATGTACAACAAACCGATCAAAAACGCAAACTCCGGGAATGCGGAAGAGTATCATAACATTCCTCTCAATACCAAACGATATAATATGGGCAATGAAGAGTGATTTAGATAGGTAGGTATAAAATATTCGTACAAGTGTCTTTCTTGTAATGTTTGTCTTACTAATTGTGCTTGTTTTTCTAACAACTGTAAAGTAATCTACGAGTCGGGTCAATGTTTGAGTAGTATATTATTTTACTTTCACTTATTGTCAACGTATGTATTTGGCATTTTCGGTCGATTGACCGACTTTGCAGGCTGCCTAACTGTGTCTTCTATGCCTTGGGCCAAGTTGATTCCCACGCTAGGGGGTAAGAGATACATCAGGCGAACATGACGCATTCCCTTCTCCACAACTAGCTAACTGCATCTGTCTGAGCTTTACTGCGTCACACATCTACAGAAACTGAGTCGATTTTAAAGGAAAGCTACAACTCCACGTTTCCGTGAATTAAGCCTATTGTAACAGAACAATTAAAGATTGGAACAGTTAACCCGCAGCAATTTTCAAATTTTCCTCTAAGTGTCCGAAGTTTTAGAAATAAGTTAGAACAATATGAGAGTAATAGACATTAAATGAGTAAGTGCTATGAAAACTTTTGTGTAGTGTAGTGCAGTGCAGTGTAGTGCAGTGCAGAGTAGAGTAGTGCAGTGCAGTGTAGTGCAGTGCAGAGTAGTGCAGTGCAGTGTAGTGCAGTGCAGTTAAGTGTAGTGAACGCGATCAATAAATTTAAAAAAATCTAATTTAGTCAATATTTATGTAGCTTGTATTCAATTTTAGCATCACCAACATATAATTATTGGATATTTTATTCATTTCGGCTTGTACTGTACTCCTTTATTATTATTATTATTATTATTATTATTGTTATTATTATTTAATTATTATTATTTAACTGCTATTGGGTCATACCCAATTGCAGTTCAAATTTTAAAAAAGCTCAGGACCACATCACGGGAAGGTAGTGCGCGGTCAATGAGCCATCCTGGAGGGCATCTATTGTGAATATGTGATGATAAATCATCCATAAAATGGGTCGTAAAATTAAAGAAACCGCAGACGAACAGATAAGGATTATCATTCGATCTCATAATTCTTGTTTGTGATTATTTCAAATATCAAAATTGGTAAGAAGATAGAAATTCGCCATTCAGGTATTTATTGACAGGTACGAAGAGATAAAAATGGCCAACAATGTAAATATTATTCTAAATTATGTAAAACTCTGAGACGCTTAAACTTCAGAAAATGACGAAAAACTATACAAGAAGGACTTCATTCGTTTTTTCATATAGAAGGAATAGTTTTTTTCATAAGTAATGTATATCACTTCGAAATGCCAGGAGAATATCATGTACCAATCAAGTAAACAGGAAAAAAGTGGAATATGCTAATAATTACAAGTTCTATAGACTTTTTAATGATTTTTTTACTTAATCAAGGACCATTCACGATTTGAAGAACACGATAAGAACGTGTACAGAAAAAAGAAGACTGAACCGAAAGAAAGAAAAATATTCCTTCTGTCGAGCATGGCCATGGTACTGGCAAGATTTGAGGTTGTTTGAGGATGAGGCAGGTTCTACAGAGTTCATGAGTGAATTTATTAGTTACTTTGACGGCTGAATATTTTTTTCCTCGATTTACAAATTTCAATTATTTGGCCTACATGACCTGCTCAACTACTCAACTTAAAATCACGACAATCACTGAAAATATTTACGATAAATTGATTCATATTGAATGCGTCATGCCGAATAACTAGAGATTGCAAATTCTTCCGAATGAGCGTCTTCAACTGACCACATACCACTAACATTCATGACCATCTGCTCGCCGAGCATTCTTTGCTAAAGAGCCGCTTCTGCGAAAAGTCACGGTCAAATCCGCTCGCGGCGTCGTGACCGGCCCGTCCGCCCATTGCCAAGTGCTGGGGTCGCCCGGCCCCCGGCGCGCGACCCCATAAATCGCGGTGGATCGCGAGGGGCGAGGGGGTTGGGCCGGGGTGACGAGGGCAACGGGGCATGGAGTTGCAGAGGTGCCGACGGGGGGGGGGGGGGGTGGGGGGACGGGGGAGAGACGGACAGTGGCGAAACGGACCTGGCGGGGAAAAGACGGGGAGAGGCGATGACGGCGGGACAAGGGCAGGGGTGGTGGTGGCGGAGTGGGGGGTGGCAAGGGTGGGAGAGAAGGTGAGAGCGAGGGTGATGGTGACGGTGTCGGTGTCGGTATCGGTGACGGTATCGGAGACGGTAACGGTGACGGTGACGGCGCCGGTGACGGCGCCGGTGACGGCGACGGTGACAGTGACGGTGACACCGGGAACGGTAGCTCAGTGCATCAACTGATGTCTCTGCAGCCCCTCCGACCGGGAGGTCCTGGGTTCGAGTCCTGACGGTGGCAGGATTTTCGACACTAGCTAGGTCGATTTCAGCTAGGTCGAATTCAGTCGCTGTCTGGAGGAGAAGTCTAGCGGCCGGCTGCTCTGATCGGTAGTTTTCCGTGGTTTCTCCGATCAACACCAGGTGAATGCCGAAGCAGTACCCTAACAAACGGGCCACGGGCCGCGCGCGATCTGTCCTTCCTATTCCTTGTCCTATCCTCTCCCCTTACACACACTTACACTAACATGCACTACACTACCACATACTCTGGGAGACCAGTCGGGAGATTAGAGCTTGCCCCGGCTGGGGCGGTGCCCCTCTGGTGGGAGAGTCCTGGTTAGGGGGAAACCCCACTAGCCGACGGTAGGTCGGCGCCGGATCTCGCCATCCAGCGGGGAAAGATCACCACCATCTCCCGAGAAAAAACATGCACTACACTGACGGGACTAATGACTAAAGCAGTTGACGCGCCCGGAAACACGAATCAATCAATCAATCAATGTGACGGTGACGAACGCGGAGATCGCGACGGTGACGGACGCGACGATTGCGACGGCGACGACGACGGCGACGGGACGGGACTTTCGGAGGCGAGGGCGGCAGAATCACCTGGGAGACATCGAACACAGCGGCTGCGCTTGCACAAGCTCCCCGTGTGATGGCGGAACGTTCGCAGTGGCGTAACGATGATGGATTCCTTGCAGTCGACCCGAAGATCAACCCCCAAGGCCACCGTCGCGGCGTACCGTGAGGAAAGTGGCCCTCAGATCTGCTCTGCGAGTCTCAACATCGAGAAAAATTAGAACGTTTCTGGAATCAAAATCTATACCAGTTTGCCTCTCATCTGCGATTAGCTAATATCAGATACTGTAATCTTGATTTACAGATATACAGTGACTGGTTTTACAGTTATTACAGTATATTTGATCTCACATGTTCACCTGTGCGAAAATATGGTGTCATTCTTTTAATGGAAATAATACTATATACTTTACTGTCGTATATTTTTCAATTTTTGTAGCATTCAGTTTCATACTGTACTTCGTTCACAACTCCCTATGGTAGTAACAGATATATGTTAACGTAAGGAGTGTTGCTGGATAAAAAATTCTCGTTTAACATTTTTATTATTTCTCTTTAATTTTGCTAGCGTGGAATTTCACAATTTTACTGTAAAATCATCGAGTTCTCTTAGCATAACATTGCAATTAAAATTTAATGAACAATACCAACAAGATCATAGCTTTCCATTACAACTTTGCTATCACAAGGAGACTTCAAATTCCTTGGCAGCAGGAGAGGCGACCTTAACAGTTGCCACAAGGTAGGCAAGGGTAAGGATGGAGCACGTACTTTTCAACTATAGGATTCCCCGTTTGAACTTCAAGACGTTAAAATATTGTTCTACGATAACTAATCGAATTAGAATTTTGCAAGTAAGGAATCGATCATCGGATTCAGAATCATGTGTAGTTGAAAGAAATCGTCCTCGACAATAAGAAAAGAGTTAAAAATTGAATGGAAATACAAGACTCTTTCCCCTCTTCCTCTGCGACACCTCAAATTATCTACCAGCTTAGTTGGCTCAGTGCACCAGCTGATATCACTGCAGTGCCTTGGCAGGCATATTAGTTCAAGGTTCAAAAGTTCGAGTCACAAATTACAAATTTTAAGACGTTTATACTCACATACAAAAAAGTAATGAATTTTCCCCCAAATGTTTATATTACTTCCCTCCCAGGAATTCTACTAATTAGTTTAATGATTTCTTCATTCGCTTATCCTATTTCGTTCTTTCTTCAAATATTTTTAAACAAATTAGGGTACTCATCTCAGTTATTTGCCATCTTCAGAAACACCAAGATCCATTTCATTTCGTGCTACTATCCTCCAACTCATTTTTTATCTCTTAAAACATACACACGTCTTTCTTCGACGTGCAGTCCACACACCCCCACCACCATAACTTCAAATAAAAAATAATAATATTACTTGCTACTATCAACTATTCCCCTGTTTAACCACATTTTATGCAAAAAAAGTCCAAGAAAGTTCATGATAGTATTTTTATAAATCAGTTAAAATAATTTATTAAATAACCGCTCCTTAAATTCAGCAAAACCTTTTCATATCCTTTTCTTTTCTAAACTGACAATTCTCCGGTTCTGTTCCCAAAGAAGTGTATATTTTGAACAAGTCACTGCGCAAAGATTTAACACAATGTTCTGGGAAATTGTTCTTATCTCAACATTTCAATTTGTCCCTTTATATAAAATAGCTGGAGATACTTCAAAAGATATTCACAAATTCACGTGGAGGCTTGAGTACTATTATTGATGACTTTCAATCAAAAGTTGCTTTCGAGGGTGAAAGATATGAGGGTTTTAGAACTTTTGACGTTACTTCTGTTAGCACTTTCTTCTAATATGCGAAATATGTCTGCCAGAAAGATGGATCAAAACCACTAAATGGGAATGTTTTAATGGAACTGCTCTTTAAACTTAAAAAGACAAGGAATTCAAAACCAGAACCACACGAAAGTAACACTATCTATTTTAGGAAACAACCAATGAAAATTTCTGTAAAGAATGGAATAAAATTGAACTCCGAGTTACAAAAGCTACTCTGAAGAACGATGAACAAAGACGGGTTGCCTAAGAACGCCTAATTTTGTATGCCGAACGGGGTGCACAAGTGAGGATAAGCAATACTTTATTGTATCCGGGCGCGTCAACCACTGAGATCGTTAGACCCGTAAGGACATTCCGGAAGGATGTGGCATTCCTTCTCCTATGGAATGTGAGTTCCGGCGGCGACCTACACATCTGTCTGAGATGTTTTACCCTCCAAATATCCCAACCAGTGAGGCTCCTTCCAAACTGAGAAAAGCCTTCGATTACTCTCTTGACGTGCATGATAACGTAGCGCATGGATGTGTATGTGTAAAGGGAGTAGAGGGGACATATATAAGAAACAAACGACTACTCTGACGTGGCACAGCGAAGAAGGCATACTCGGGCTTTCGCCTGGTATATATTGAGAAAGAACAACAAAAATTACCAATGCTAACAGCCGGACACTAGAATTTTTCTCCAGGGAGTAGTTGAATTCGACGCAGCTGTGTAGCTAGTGTAGAAAATCCACCACCGTAGGAACTTGAACCCCAGGACGTCCCGGCAACTAATAAAACCGACGATTCCCGAATTCGCCAGTACGTCACGATCATCTCAGGCAAATACGCCAGTCACTGTCTTTGCCGCTACTCTTCTTGCGGCTCTTCAAAAGCTGTTGCAAGCCTCTGCTTTGCAACCATCGGAATGTCAGTCCAAATTCGAGCTCGAAAACACATGGAACTGCCTGGCGCTCCCGATGTGAAACCCCGCTTGTGGAGAAGCGAGAACGCGTCGAATGCCAGTATTTGAAGTACATTCGTCTGTACATATACATACAACTGAAGACTACTTTCACATTTGTATGGTATATGTCGGAAAAAACGGAAAATACCAATAACAGCAGTCGGCCGCTAGAATTCTTCTCCAGAGAGTGATTGAATTCGACCCAGCCATAACTCGAAAACTTAGAAAAGAAACATTGCGTTGCTTACATCAGGAGGCGTGGCGCAGCCATCCCCAACTCCTACCGCCTGCAACGATAACTGAGACGGAGGCGGCGGTTCCACCTCATACGGGAAGTTGTGCCTCTAAGAGAGGGGACCTTTCCCTCCACCCTTTTCGCGCATGCGCAGTCCAGGGCTTTTTTCTAAGTTGTCGAGCTGTAGTGTCGAAAATACACCACCGTAAGAATTCAAACTCAAGTACCTCCCGGCAAACTGCACGGAGGGAACGGGACCTCTGAGCGTTCGGTGCCGGACCGCGCACTCCGGGGCCTGCAGATGGGCCCGGAGCGGAGGGCCCCGGAGGACGCCGCCGTCACGCGCACGAGCATTCCGGGCCTTGCGCGGCGTAAGCCGGGCCGCACGCGCGCGCCGCTGTCCGCCCGGCGAAGGACAGCACAATACGCCGCTCACCTGCTGCCCCCTGCGCCACCCCCGCCCCCGCTCATCCGCCCGGGTCGAGCCCGCGATGGACGGCTCGAGGCGCGCTGACCCCCGGCCTCTTGTGCCCTTTCCGGGGAGATGGCTTGGTCTTGGACTGCGCTCCGCTTACGACTGCGTTCTTACTTCTTTCCCTCGTCTTCTCCTGTGACCAGGTTAAGGAATGTGTGGAAGACATTTAGATTCATTGATAAGAAAACTTATTCTGCCCTCTTGTTCTACGTATTACACCTGGGTTTCGCTCTTGTATCTCCAATGAACACGAATTCTACTGATCTGAAAATTTCATCCTTCATCCCCTCTCGGTATTGTAGTCAAAAATGCTGGTGATATACGTATGGAATTGCTACTATTACCAAGTTTATCATCACGCAGAGGCGTAGCGTCAGGTGACGCTACGATGCGGAGCATCCCCACTAAAAATGTTAATCAAAGAACTCTAAATATTATATTAATAATCTTGCGAGAGAAGAAACACGTTTTGTATTAATTTTTTAAGTAATTTCCTATTACTGAATTCGGCGCGTTGTTACAAGCTGACCTCTGATTGCTTGGACGCTAAAATGCTTCTCGCATTTGCCGCGAGAATGAGACGGGCAATGACGCATGCGCAGCTGGTGAGGTTTCCCCTCCCCTCTTCCCTCCTGTCCCAGAAATACCCGAGTGTCTACAACTGAGAAAACGACTAAGAAAAGAGGCTTGTGAGCACGTTGCTCATTTGTGCACGAGTGCCCAGCACACTTACGTTTGTCACTGAAAAACTTTTCTTTCTCACTCGTGATTTTCTGATTGGACATGGGCCCAAACAGTAGAAATAGTGTTTGTCTATTCATTCTTAATTAATATCTAAGAAGTTGAATTCTTACTTAAATATATCAAATATTATTTTGGTCTGAAATGTATAGATTCACAGGTGATCTTAATGATAATCGCAATGAGAATTAAAACTGAGTCATTGCATAATTTGCTTTCAGGAAGTCTCCTGACATAAATCTCTTTAAGTATTGTAATATTTGTTCCTATAACAGATTCTAGAGAACATTAAATATCACAATATCTTCAGTTCGCGTTATTGTTGAGCATCCGCAAACGCGCGAGTCACACTGCACTTCTGTCATCATGTAATTATAGATCTCGTGGAATTGCTTGGCAACAACAGACTTAATCGATAAGAATATAATTATATTTCATCACATTCATTAAATTCTTAAATCACGTTCCACCAAAATTCTATAACAATTCTTGTGATTTATTCTATAAAACAGAAAACTAAATCGTAAAACGTAATAAATAAGTAAATATGAGCACAAAATTAATGAAAAAATTTAGTAGGGTAGACAAATTATTGCTATACTTTATCTGCCCAACTATGCAAACGTAAGGACGTAAATCAGCAATTACCCTATAAAGAACGAACATGAAAGACAAGATGTGATAAAGAAAAGATATTTTTAAAACACCTTTCTTCCGCAAACAATGTTAGGGGGACAAGCTTCACGGTTTAATGAATTATGTCTTTAATCTTTATCATAGGTAATACCATAATAAACTTTAACATAGGTGCTTTTGAAATTGTCGATAAATCCCCGACTCGCGTAGCGAGGAGTCCAAAGCGTGTGTTGTATTAAATACGTCTATTCCGAAAATAAAATTACGTCCAACAGAGTTCCAAAATGCGCCAAATTTGAAAATAACTGAGAGCATGTTAAAATCAAAGAGGTTACGTTGCAGTACATACGCGGTTTATTGCTCTTCAACACAGCTTATTATTGGCCAGTAGAGAGGGGCGGACAGAAAAATCGGATAGAAAAAGCGATAAATTTTTCGAGATACGCCACCCTAATGGGGGCATCTTAGTTGTATAGCTAAACACTATTGATTTTAATTGCACGAGTGAAATAATATCTTTAATGAATTACATCAATGATCTAATTATATTTTTTTTCTTTCTAGTCTTCAGTGCCTTCTCATTTCTTAAACATCGCTTCTACTTTCACCCTGCCTAAATTTATATTTCTTACATCCACAGTCGTTTCTCCCCACTCTTCTTCCGATATTTCACCCACTCTTTCTCCTTCCCTTTTTCCTTGCATCTCTCTTCGACTAGACCTGCCCATGTCCAGTGGCCTGCCCCTCAAACGTCGCACCCGCGCTCACGAAGCGCTGCCCTCGAGCCGCGGCACGACCGGCTGCAGCGCACGCGCGCAAGGGCCTCTCGGCGTCAGATCCCTCGAGATCTGTCATTGCAAAGGAAGTGTCAGATGCAATCTGGCAATTGCTTCTACTTCGATAAAATTGAAATATATACAATAACATGGAACATTTTTGTTATTTATGGACGTTTCATGATTCATTACGTTCAAATAAAATTATTTGATACAAAAACGAAAGCTATTATGAAAAGCAATATAGCGAAAATATATTTCTTCAATAAGTATGTGTGAATTTCTCGTTTCATTTTGGCCAAACTGTTTTGTGGCAAAATATTATGTATGAGTCTCGATTTGTGGGTGTAGCAGGCATGTAATTTACAAGAATATTAAACCAATAGCGTTACGTGAGAATAAAAATTTGAAACGTATAATGGTTTTCAATAATTTTCCGGTAAAATTCTTTCTATTGTATACGAACGACTGTAGAGAGAAACCCTGTATAAGTTTTCGACAGGAATTTAGCAAATTTTTTCCTAAAAGGACACAGAATAAAAGTCGTCAGTGCACATTTCTGCAGAGAATCCTTAAGCAAACGTACGTAGTGCAACGTCACGCAGGTTGGAACGACGCGTGTCCCAGAAGCCTGGAATTCCTCAGACGATTGGAGAACCTCATCCGCTGTCACTTCTTCCGCCAACGCTTTGTGTTCGCGCACAGGTCCGCCCCTAGACAGAGGCGAGAGACATTTCAGGAGCAGCAGCGTGGGAGAGTCCGCGTGTCAGAACCGGGAGCTCTCCCGAAGTCTGCGTTGCTCAGCCAAATTCCGAGAATCTTTGGTGAGAAGCAGGTTGTATGAAGTTACTGCCTCGGAAATTAAGGGCGATGTTTCAAAGCAGTGGCGAATATCTTGTTGAATTTACAAGTATTTTTAAGGCAGTTATTACTGTGCATTAAGTTGCTGAAAAATGATTTGAAAACATAAAATTAACTAATAGTACAATTCTATTCTGACATAAAACACGACAAACAGCTCAAACGAAGTCTATAATATACATCATTTACAAATGTCTGTTTCAATGCGTTTGACGTTTCCACTGAGAATTATTTAGTTTAATAATTTCAGCGTAAATTTACATGAAATATTGCACAAAACGACGAGAAAAACTAGTTTGGCATGCACTTCACTTGCTAGAATAGTGGATATTGGGATAATGTTTGGATAATTCGGCTAGCTACGCCGGTTTCTCGGTCGTAGCCTTTCAGTAGAATCATTCTAACATTTGCCTGGATGACCCAGAGAAACCTAAAACCCCGGTCAGAATGACCGGAACGGGGATTGAACCCGATCCCCCCAAATGCGAAGTCAGCGCGCTACGCCGTGAGACACTTCGCTCGGTACTTTTGTACTAGGGAACACCAAACCCTCCATTGCCTGTATCCCGCCGCCCCGTAATTCGCACCCTGATAAGGGAGTGTACCAGTGTGTGCGCAGATCTGCTCGGCCCGAGGGCGCCGTGCCCTGCCCGCCTGTACGCCACCGCGCGGATGCCAGCGGCGGGCTGGCGGCCCGCGGCGGGGCCCGAACAAAGCAAGAATCCGGCCGGGCCTAATTAAAATATTCTCCCTGCGATATGGCCGGGTCACGCGGCCGCCCGGGCTCACAAGAATGCGCGTATCGCGGCGAGCGGCCGAAATGGCGGAGCGCCGCATGGGAACATCGCGCTACTGCCGCTTCCCAACGCGGAATCCGTGAGAATAATCATAACGGATCCGATAGAAATTTCGATTATTTCGAAGGAGTCCCTCTCCGAGCGGGCATGGTTCCCGACAGAATGTTTTGTCACGAGAGAGAATGATAAAACGGGTTACGTAAGAATGAACGAAAAACGCAGCTGTCTGTACTTCTCACGGTGATTAACGAAATGAGGGACGGTCTCACGAAGTGCAAGAAGGCGGATCCGAAAAGAAAGCGAGACGTCGATGACATCCGAAGCGGACGAGGAAGGAAATCGATCACGAGCCACGCAGCAGGTGTCGGCACTGGGAAACGCTCTTGGATGCGGCCATAGGAAAAAAGAATATGAAGAAGTATCTTCAAGGAGAAGACAAGTGAAAGTAAAATAACGGTAATAAACATGGAAAAAATGAATAATCATGGGCGTGGATTGGAGATCAAGAATATTTGAAAGAAAAGTGTAGGTGTCATGACAAGGGGTATTGAAAGAGGAAGAACACATGGCTTCGTACCCCTCTTTTGAAGCAAGAACTTCGTAGTCGAACGATATACGCAGTTTGATGATAAAATTAAACAATTTGAATGTATTATCTGCTTGCTAGCGTGTCAGTTGATGAAGGTTTTTGTAAAGTTTTGAGAATTAAATAAGAGCAAAAATATGTTAGAAAATTGTGTTATTCTTATGGTTAATCAAGGATTATAAAAAGAAGTCAATAAGAGTTGAAGGGAGGAAGTAACTGTAATGAATAACAATGAAATAACATATGACAGTAGACAAAGAATAATAAGAACCAAAAAAGAATAAGAATCACATTAAACAGCGTAAAAGATGAGGAATGGAACATGCATGGTCGTGTAATTGAAAAGAGAACAAAGTATGAAACGTCAGGATGGATCCACGATTTTCTGAAATAATGGATTAACTGAATTAAATGAATATTCTGTGTAAGATTAAGGAGACTGTCCAGAGAAACAGAATTGTATCGAAAATATCAGTACCGTATATTGAAAATACATTTTAACAATTTATGTAACAGACAAGGAGAGATGATGTGAATCAAGAAACTGAAGAACAGAGAACAAAGACTGACGAAAGTCGGAAACGTAAAAGAAATAAATACAATAAGAAAGAGTAAAAATAAGCTACTAAAACCAAGTGACCAATATGTACACATCGTAAACTATTTGAATCGCTACTCTCACTGTGTAAACTTAAAGCAGAATCCGACACATTATCTTTCACATGCACGCCTTGCATAGTAACCCAAAAATCTAATTTAGCATTATTCTTATAAAAACGAAAGGAATTTTGGTATATATCAATTCAGAACATTGTTATAAATGTAGGCAGAGTGGGTAGGTAGAGAATGTAGCAGTCCGACCGAGGGCGAAGGCTACAAAAACTTCATACAACGCTTTTGCCGCAGGCCACATTTCGGTGGAAACCGCCACAAGTGGAGCGCGTCTCGGGTCGCGCGTCGCCGTCGGCCGCAGCTTCCGGTGCAGCGCACCACACTCGGGGAGTTCCCTCCCGCCCCTCCCGCGCACACCCTCCTGCAGCTGCCCGCCAGCCACCTCCCAGCACCCACTCACCCGCCGCTCCCGCCCTCCGGAAAGAAAAAGCAAGAGTGGGGGCGTTGGAAGAGTGAGCTGTGGGAGATTGAAGAAGGAAAGACTCAGTGACGGGAAAATAAGCGATGGAGACGACATGGAGGAATTGGAAACAGTGGGGTGGGAGATTGATAAACGGAGGATGCAGTGGCAGGAGGGAGGCTCCATTGCCCTCCCGCCGTAAACCAATCTCCGATTCTCTCCGCCTCTCTCGCCGCCGGTGAGTCCCGCGAACCTCCTTTGTCTCGTCCACTCCCCCTCCCCCCTTGACTCCTCCTTTTCCCCCAACCTTTCCCCTTCCCCCCCCCCACCTTTTCCTCCCTCCCCCCTCACCCACTACCCACACTGTCATTCCTCCCAATCCTCTCTTGCCTTCCAACCCCCCTCCGTTCCTTCCTTCTTCACCCGCCCCAGGCCCTCTTTTCCACCACTCCATTCCCCCCCCCCCCCGGCCACGTTTTTTCTTCCCCCTACTCCCCTGCCCTCCCACCCTCGCTCCCCCCTCCCACCACCCGCTACTGGCACGCTTCTGCCACGCAGCCAAGTGCCACCTCCCTTATCGTAATGCGGCGAGTAAATGGAGGGCATTTATTAAGCGCCAAGTGAACCGTGCAGACAGCGAGCGCCTTGCCAGGTGCGACGCAGGTGATTTTTCTCAGCGCGATTTGTATTTCCGAATTCGCCTTTTTGGACCTGGCGGCGCGTGCTCCAAGGATACCCGGCGAATTCAATAACAGTCTCTTTTCCGAGATATGCTCTGTTTGCTGGGTAATTGAACCTTGAATCCCTGTCCCAGAGGAAATAAATTTGCTTCCAGACTTCCCATTTCCTGCCGTAACTCCTCCTGACTGGTCATATAAATTGTCTCGGGGGACAATTGATAAATTGACTGTTTAGTACACGACAATTTCTGTTTTTATAGGTAAATACGATACTCTAATAGACTATGTAAGAATTTAAGTACCTAGTGTAAAAATCAACATAATTTTACATCATGTCTACAGAAAAGGTGTTCTGAAGATTTATTTAAATGGTTATTGGGATAAGATGACTAATTGATGTGTAACCGACAACATTATCGTAAATTACCGAGAAAGACCTGAGGCACCAATTGTATGTACTAAAAACTCGCTTGTGAAGGAGCATTAAAGAACAAGGCAGTCAGATACTTTAAGCTTCTCACAACATATCAAAAAATGCAACACCTTCGACCAGCAAGAGCAAGCGTTCGTCGGAATACAAGTTCCGGACGAAAATAGTGAAATCAGCCCAACGGAAGAACATTACATAAGAGGAAATCGAGTCGTTGTTATGATTAGCCAACGAACTTCAACACTTCCCAAAAACAGTGGGCGGCGAGGCGCTTTGAACACCAAATCCACCGGATTTGTCACGGCGATCAAATTCACCGGAAAAAGAAAGTTCGCGGGTGCGCGGGTCGGAGGACCGAGACGCGGGGGCGGCGCAGGTGGGGGCGGGGGCGGTGTGGGCGGCGGTGCGGGGGCGGCAGGCTGCGGTGACCCACCGCGAGCGCGGCCCGCGACGCGCGCGAAAACGCGCGAAAGTGTGAAACGGTACGAGGCAGCAGGAGTCGAAAGTCTGCCGCAGCTCTCCCCAGTGAGTCACCACTGGAGTACTGACCCCTCAACCTCTGGCGGGGGTGGGAGAGGGACTCCTAGTTGACGGAATCCCCACTCAGCACTGACTTACCAGTTACTGCATGTTAGAAACCCCTGATATAATGAGATAATGATTAAAGCAGTGCATTTCCCTCCGAATTCTGAGTGAAGAAACGCATCTCCAAAATATTTCAATAAATATTGGTGGACATGAAATGTTTCCAATTGATATCAGAGCAGGACATTTTCCAGCGTCCGCCTGAAGTGAGGATGACAAGGACGTATCCACAATAAAAATGAAAATAATAACACGAAGTTTAATGTCAATTAATTATCAGTAATTATATTCACACTTTTGAAAAAATGATCTCGAATGAGTGTATGTATACTTTATTCCCAGGAAAAGAGAAGACTAATATCGACTCATATAATTGTATTATCAAACTATTTTCCTCTCGCATACTACAAAACTTTCTACTAATTGGAAAATTCATACAACTTCCAACGATAATAATTCTGTATCACAATGGCCCATGTAATTCAGAGCGAACTAACGCGAGATTTCACTTCGTGGAGCGATCGATAGTGGGAGACTGCTGCCGCCGCCCCCACTTTGCCTGCACTCGGCTCCACCGCCGCCGCCCTCGACGCCGCAACAGTCGTCCTCGTCATGGTTGTTGTCGCTTTCGCCGTGTTCCCACAAGACGCACCAAAAAATCTTCGCCGCTGACTTGCGATACCGATCGTTTACTTTTACACTTCTGTCTCTCGCTCTCTGAAATAAAAAAGACGCCTTTCAATCGTTTGTATTCATAAAAGCAATCGAACAGTTTTATTTCTGAGCAATGGTTGTGTTTGCATTACATTGCAAAACTGCACAGTTGCTTTCGGTGAGAAGATGACGTAGAACTATAATTTGCACAACTCAAAATTCTGTTTAAAGATTAGAATTAAAACGATTTTTAATTGACTTCGACTTCCAATGCAATAATAACGTATGCCTTCATTTCAAATTATCAATTCTATGTTGTCACTTTACATAATCGAGTCTGTCAGCAGACGAATAAAGGAGCACTTTCCTTATCTAACACGAGCATGCAATATTTTAAATTTTAATCATAGCTTCTAAAATTAAATGAAACCTAATGTTTGAGGAGTACGTTTTGAAAAGTTAATTATCAATGCACTCATCCAAATGGAGCACCGTAAGTCTTGTACGTCATTATCACGTCATGGTACGCAAAACTTACGGTAACCCCCAGAAAACGTTTACCACGTGCCTACTCGTGTACGCGCGTACGCTCAAGAAAACAACTTTTTTGGGAAATTACATCAAGAAGCTATCCTCGTGTAATACACTTCAGAAATGACCATTTTAATGATAATACAAGACAGTTAATTTAAAAAATTTCCTACACCTCATCATATGAACTTTTATTCCAATTTGGGAAGCTCTATCAAAAACGTGTGATTCAGAAAACGTAATTATACGTTCAAAAGCACAACTTTTAAAATAATCTTCTCCTCGTTATCGTTAAGGTTTGAGAAATTACTCCCACCTATTTTCAATCCCCGTCACCCGTCTCCGCCGCCATTCCGGCGACGCAGACGCCTTCGCGAGCGAAACGCGTCGTTTTGCTCGTGGCGTCGTCTTGGGGCCCGGGTGCAACGCGGCCGCTACGACCCATAAACACTCTTTTTGCCGTCGCCGCCACCTCCGGAGCGCCGCTGTGTTTACCTTGTGGCTAATCGCAGGCGCAGGTGGCCGCGGGCGGACGGCCAGGCGCCTGGAGGGGCGTCGGTCGTCGCCGTCGTCACCGCCGCCGCCGCCGCCGCCGCCGCCGCCGCCGCCGCCGCCGCCGATAGCGCCGACACGCACCCAATTTTGGCGGATCCTTCGCTCCGTCGCCACCACGGCCCGATTCACCTGCAAGCAAAATAAACTGATACATAGGAGCTCCCGTCCATGGGAGGTTCCGTGCCCTGGAAAAAGGTTGATAATTTTTTTTAATGTCAAAATGTTTATCTATAAAATAATTGTTAATCAAATAGTCTAATTTACTAAAATGGTTTTATAAATTTTATTTTCATTGATATATATATGCAAAATGGTCTTTTATTATAATGGGTGGTTGTTGTTTTTTCTTTTTGGTAAATGTGAAGGAATTTTTTCGGACCAAAGCTCAACACGATTTTGTACTTGGAGATCTCAGGGCACCTAAATCTGGCTGTGAGCACCCCCACCCCTCCCTTACCGCCATTGAATTCAGATCTTCAGTTTCATGCGTTGACACGTGTTATAGCCTGATCATCTTTACTTCTTTGGCGTTTATATTTTTTTCGTTATCACTAAGTTACCAGTAAGTTCACATTCAATTTTTAACGATGGATACCCGTCGTCTATTTTTTCTTGTCAGTCTATACTAAAAGTCAACACAATCATTATCACCGTTGTCATTTCTTAGAGACTAATCCCGACGTTCCCGTCTTCGGCACTCGAACGTTGCCGTTACTGTCGCACCTTAGCTCTCCTCATATCATTGTCATCGTAGAATCGTTGGTGTTTCCATCATTACATGCCATGTGTGCCACTACTGACGACGTTCGCCACTAGTGGCGACGCCTCCCTTCACATTGCCACAGTCGCCGTCACCACGCCACCTTGGGCTCATTACCATCGTCACCATCCAAACTCGTCGCTACCATGGCCGCGCCTTCAGCGGCTCCGCCCCACCATCGTCGCCGTCGCCGTCATCACGCAAGAACGGCCGCGTCGAGCCCGACAAGCATAATTGGCCCCTCTCCGAACATCCCATTATCAATTTCAGTGTGTACTCAACTGGGAAAATGTGCTGTCGCTTTTTTTCGTGGCTCCCTCGTAAAATTGTGTATTTTTATAATTTTGCGAGTCTTTTGATTGTCTGTAATCACTAGTATAACGGTAATATATCGTAATTTACGGTTCGTAATGTTTATTCATCGAGATTATTACTAATATTCACTATCCGCGACGTTGTTACGTGAAGTTTTATGGCGGGGCACCTCATCACGAATACAATTTCGGAAGAGGGGTCCTCTGTAGACGCACGGAGGACACAGGAAACAGCCAGGGTGCGGCCAGATTTATGGGCGGGGGCAAAAAGCGGGCGCGAAAGCGCCGCAGGAAGATATTACTTGTATTACGCGTGTCGCCGCCGCGGCGCGGCGGAAAAAGAAATCTCTTCACGCGCGGATTTATGTCGGAGCGTATCGCGACAGCAGGATAAATGGCGTATATATATTTCTGAGAATTAGCGCGGAGGTAATGGCGACGTATGTTTGTCGTTCGGTAATTTGTCTGGTATTTACGAGCTGTTGGGCGGCCTCGATGAAGTCGTTCGTTAGCGAGCGCGGCGCGAACACTGCGTGGGCAGAGTGCGGCAGGCGGCGGCGGCGGCGGCGGCGGCGGCGGCGGCCGATGGCTACCGGAGGCGGTGACCGGTGGCGGGTGCCGTTGCAGGAGGCGGTATCCGCTTGCACTACAAGGTGCGTAAGGTAGCTCGGTCTTATACTTGCTCAGGGACCGGGAGAGGTGGCTGAGGACGGCAACTGATGTTTCTGGAGTGCCTCGGACGCGAGTCCCGACGGAGGCAGGATTTTCGACAGCTACGACAAATCAGTCGCTGTCTGGTGGAGAATTCTAACGACAAGATTCTCTGATCGGTAGGTTTCCGTGTTTCTCCTATCAACACCAGGCGAATGCCGGAGCAGTACCCTAGCAAACGAGCCATGGACCACGCGCGATCTTTCCTTCATCTTCCTTGTTCTATCTTCACTCTTATTTATACATACCTACACTATCCTGCACTACACTACATCGATCGTACCACATCGATCGGTCAGGAGCTTAAGGCTTCTTCCTGCTACGGCGGTGTCCCGCCAGTGGGAGATACCTGGTAGAAGAAAACCCCGCCAGCTCACGGGCAAGTTGGAACCGGTTCTCATCATCCATAGGGGGAAGATCACCGCCACGCGCCATCTCCCGAGGAAAAAATGCACTACATTTATGGAACTAATAACCTTCGGAGTTGCACCAAGAATCACCAATCAATCAATTCCGATGAACAGCACTTGGGGTTACAGAGTTTGCCCATCTTGAAACAAAATTTGAAATTCTTTTGTTCGGAAGTCCTGATTTGACTTCAGCAACAGGAATATTGATACGGTTTCTTGAACATGCAGTTGAATGTACGCTTATATGTGGTTCAATTCACGGATTAGATATAAAGTTTCCAAGGTGGTTCCCAGGATGATCAAATGCGCAATCGTATTAGTTCGGGAAACGATAGAGGATTGACATAGAGTATTAAGTTTTCTAGACAAAGATTTTTTTCCTGGAGTACGAAATTGCCACTATGGTTTTTTGGCCTTGTCCTCTACATCGTTGATCTTTCGCTCTGGACGTTTGCCAGTCAGTTAACTAACAGTTCCTTCACCCAAAAGCGGAGGATCTCAGTAACAAAACGAATTTTTTAAACAATTCTAATCTCTAAACCCTGTTTTACTAGTAGCCTAAAATACAAAGGGCCATGCAGAAAAAGTAACAGGAATGATATATTGGTTTTGCAGATTGACTATAATCTACCAAGATCACTAAAAACAAAATATGTCGCTAACAATGAATCTTTGTGAAGATATGCATTGCATTAGTGTCGTTCCTTGGAATACAACGCATTCGCAGCAGCAACAGCAAATGGGTTGCCTGGAGGAGAACAATTCGAATCATTCTATGTCAATGTTCCCGCACGTAAAGCTAGGCAATTTCCTCCCGAGACGTCATTAATTTCCTGTGAACCTTCTCAACAACTCTATCTCTGGGTCGTAAATGTATCTGTCCCCTACGCTTTGAAAGGGGAATTACATTATAATGGTTAACAGTTCCGTTGTTCCATATTTGAAAAAGTGAATTGTGCCCTTACAACTGTAAATTATTTGTAAAACCCTCATGATAATATGCATATGTATTTACGCGTGCGCTAAAATACTAAGAAAATGCGTGTAGCAAGTATTGTATATCAACTTCTGGGCCAATGCCCTCCATCTCGATCAGATTTTTCGTCCAGTTTCCCTGGTCCTTTAAGTGAATTTTGAGATGACTCCATGTTTTGGATCTGAATAAAAATGTTCGGTATCTGTGTAAGCTTTCTAGAGTTCAGAGGGAAATATATTTAATCAAAATAATCGTTCTCTATGTTCTCGCGGCAGTAAGTCGATTCCTTCACGAAAGGCACGTTGAGGAATAATAGTCAGAAACTGTAGCTGATTTTCCATTACAAATGGTGTTCGTTTCGCGGGAGTGAATATTTTCGTATTAATTCTTGCTGAAAACACTCGTTTCCACCTTTATTCATAATTCAACTTGTGTATGAGTTAGGGTAGGGATCCAAAAACTTAAGAAAACATGAATAGAATACGCTTCTTCCTATAGTATGTCACTTAATTTTTATCTGTTTTTGACGTGAAATAAATAAAAACAGAGATTGAGTTGTACTTAACATTATATTTTATTTAAATATCGAAATTTATATTTGATTATTTCCATTCCTTACATCCCAGGAATCCAGGAACGATACTAGTATACTTGTATTATACGGGTGTAAATACAAGTTATAACACCAAAACTCCCTTTTACAAAAACATTTTTAATATAACTTTGAAGGAGAAGAGACATCAACGCTGATGTTTTGAATCCACTCAAGTATTTAGCACGATATAACCAATGCAAGTACAAATTATTCCAGGAACTTCAAAAGAGGATATTGTCATTAATCATTGAAGAAAATAGAACAGAAAGACAATATTATACAGCTAGCAAATTAAATTAATCAATTTCTGACGAGTCACCCAATAATTAAAAGAACATTAAACAACTAAATAATGATTTACCAAGTTATTTTTGTACTTATTTTTTATGAATACGTCCTCGAAAATTGTCAGTGTGTTATACTTTTTCTTAATTTTTTTCGTGTACATTTTAGCAGAATATGAGAGTACAGTATAATGTGATTTATAATGTATACATCAATGCTTATATATGTTTAGCGTCATGTATCTCACCCATGTTCAACTTACACGAGCTGATTTGACTCATTAACCCTGGAATACTAACCATGAGTCGAATCGACTCTCATAGTACACACAAGTGCCCATGGGCAGCGCGCATGATACACTAGCACTCTGGCCGGTCACCTAAGGTTCCACTGTTTGGTGCCTCTTGTGATCCCACCTAGGTTGTGTTTCTGACTTCTGCCGAGTTCGTGTAGCGTCATCATCTTCAAAGGACAGCGAGTAGAAATTATTAATGATTAGTAATAAGAGACTATTTTAATGTGCGTCGATCATACTCATCATTACTAAAAGAAGATATCTTTGTCTTCATTTGTTTTGACAATTACAAACGGAATATTCTTTCAGCCACTCCATTATATGTAATTCTTTGAAAATCAAGGAAAACCAAAGCAAAAATTTATTATTTACAATTATTTTACTTTGAGTGACTCGATTCGACTCATGGTTAGTAATAACGCATCTATAAATATACTTGGTGTTCTGGGCCCTCCCCTGACCCGGCTGCAGAGGTCCAGGGCCGCCCTGCGTCGGGCATCCGGCTGCAGAGGAAGCGCCCGGGCGCGGGCCGCACCTCGATGGGTCGCGCGAAGGATTCGATTAATCATCTCGATGGAGCCCCGATCGCTAATTTCACTGGGCGCGTTTCCTGCGCCTTGGGACGCGCGCTCATTGAATGGCGAGTGGACGTCCCGTTAGCGCCCCCGGCGTCCACCCGGCGCGGCCTTCGCGCCGACGACAGGGAAGGGCGCTGCCCAAATTAAGCCTAGTGAACACGCTAAGAGAGTTCGTTAAAATTGTTCGGGGTGACCTTCGTCCCATTGGGATGCGTTTTGTTTCAAGGATGATGTTTTTTTTCTTTTCCTTCTGGAAATTGAGGTAATCGCAGTGGCATACATGTGTAAAGTATCCAGCTCGTACTATATCTCAAAATAACTTTGCAGCGCTTTTTGAAAGTAAGATTTGTAGTAGAATTGTGAATGTAAGTATTTAAAAATGAATCTATAAGCCTATTTTATTGGTCAAGGGGATTTCCACCTACTATTCATGAAATGCTGAACGAGTGCTATTAAAACAATTATTCACGGTTGTCGTTAAAAATATTTTCGGCGAATTTAAAAATACAGTCTTTTCATAATTAGGCATCGCTTCGTAAAAGAAGTTGATCGACTTCCTATAATCCGTAAAATAGCATTAACTTGACTCGTAATAGGTTATTGGCAGAAGAAACGAGTCGTACTGCACGCACACCCATACTACGTAACAGCACGTGCTTTCTAGCATTAGTACCGGTTTCATTAAATTGTAATATCGCAATTACTGTCCTTATTAATACATTGTAGCCTATCACCAAGTTTATTTAATATTTATGTAGACGACGTTTTGAGAATGGAAACAGTGTATTACTGATGGCATCGAAATAAACTCCGAAACCTCTCTAAATACATTTTATTTACAGACGATCAATTAAAAGGATCAGTTATAGAGAAAAACCAAAAATTTTAAACCCAAAAAATAATAATAATAAATAAATAAAAATTATAGAAATTAGCTATTTTAGATATTTAGTATGTGATATTACTTTTGAATTCAATGAAGATATTTCACTAAAAATCCACAAATTCCAAAACATATGTGGTATAGTAATAAAATACCTAAGAAACAACACAAGAACGGAAAAACTAATTAAATTTTATAAAATAATGACTATCCCCACATGGACCATGAAAAATAAAGATTTTACCACAATTCAGATGTCTGAAATGAGGTTCTTGAGACAAGTAAAAGGCTGCTCTGTATTAGACAAAATAAAAAGAGAGGTAATCAGAGAATAATTAAAAGTACTCTCAATAATAAATAAAGTACAAGATTACAGGACCGAATGGTCCAAACATCTACCCAGAATGAATTGTGACCGCATCCCAAAACAAATATATCACTACAGATCTCATGGTAAAAGGGATGTTGGCCGTCCAAGATTCAGACGGCATACTGAAGATGGAACAGGAGTCTCTCCTAAACCCTGAAGAGATGATGATGATGATGATGATGATGAAGAAGACGAAGAAGAAGAAGACGAAGAAGAAGAAGACGAAGAAGAAGAAGAAGAAGATGATGATAATGATTAATACATCTCATCCATCACTTATAAAACTCATTACCAATCGTATCGCATTAGGAGTGAAAACAAATTCTTTTACAGCCATTTTATAATGCATCAATACAAATTCGACAATCCAAAACTGCATTCCATACTCACAGAGTATCGCTCAAGAATAAGCAGTTATTCTGAAAATTTCCTACTGCCGGGCCGCAGCGTTTCCATGGCCGTATTGCGATATGATACCTCGTGAATAATTTTTCAGCAAACGCAGCCTCGGAAATTCGAATTGACCGTTTCGACGGTTGCATATTTACGTGAAACTACTTATGTTCTCAAAAACTTTTACACAACCTTACGTAAAGGAACTGATTCTGAAGTACATATTTCACTAAATCTCTGTAATTATTGAAGTTTTGCAACACTAAATATGGCAATTTTCGAAAATACAGAGAATTCACCGAAAATGGGACTGTACTACTTTTATAAGCGTACTTTGTTTTATTCGACTGAAAAATTACATGAAAATTTGGAGCTGTTTTTGAGAAACATTTTTTGTATCTAGTTGCCATTAAGTCAAACAAAAATTACGGGAAAGTAAATATTTTTTCATTTTCATCTTATTCCATTTTTATAATCAAAATTTGAGAAAAACAATGAAGAAAAATTTGTATCAGTTTTTGAGAAAATAATATTTGAAACATTGTCTGTATTTCACGCAAAATTACGCGAAAACCACTCATATTTTATAAACATTATACATGACTTCATTCAAAAGGCCGTCATTGAAGAATAGGCTTTATTAAGAAAAAATATCCATCTTCAATATTGTGATTGTACGAAGACGCCGAAAAAATTTCAACTTTTTCATCTGCTCAATTTTCAGCTCATTTTTCAGTCGGATAAAGGACGCACAAAGCGGTGATTCTGAGTACACAACGTCTTCGAGGAAGTATTTACTGCATACAGTAATAAGAGATATAATATTTATAAAAGCTTTCGGTATCAGGGCCCCACAATACATTTTCGTAAAACATTTGCGGTTTTTGCATTACAATACTTTCTCATAAGTGGAAGTGTTATGCGAGAAAGTAAAATGTTGAGACAAGTATTAAAAAAGAATTGGGTTTGTAATGGATTATTGTTATATAAGTTATCAAAAATGTATAGAATCATTAATAAGGTATGAAAAACATAAAATTTTAGTAAGTATATAAATTAAATCCTTACAATATAATTAAAAGAAAATCATCTTCACTTTCCTCTCGAGAATCTGCGAATGACAAGACAAAAATGACAAGAGAAAGACACCAAAAGCATTTCAAGGAAGACACCATGACTAACAAAATGTTCCAGTAGGCATTTTACGCCTGTGATTTATGTTTCCGCTTTGCTAGTCCTTCGACGCTGGCGTGAGAAACTAGATGTTCGCTGTTTCTTCAAAGACTGGTATTTCCAGTAATATGCTTTAAATATGTTTGAAATGTAAGGAATGTCTGGGACAAGGGAAAAACAGTATTTGCATACATTTTTATTTTTCTATTCAAGGAGTGATGCACAGCGGTAACGCGAAATACACTATTAACAAGTTAAAAACCATTCCCTTTAAGAAAAGACAAGATAAGGGTATTTGTGTAAACGTAAAAGTTCAGACAGATTATTTTAACGTTTTTTCACCAGTTATGTCGTATTGCCAGGACATTTTGAAGAAAAATATTGACACGTAAAATATGAGTCTGGACAAAAAGATCATCAAAACACCACGAATATAAAAAATGAAGAAAACAAAAAAATGTGTAGTTAAAAGAAAGGATAATTTATAAGTAGTTCTTCTTGATCAACCTATCGAATCACATAATTTTCATTTGAAATGAGGCGTACCCCAGAAACTACGACAAAAAAGAAGGTGGGCATTTATTTCCCGTATATCAGACTCTTGCTGGCTTATTAATATCTCAAACTGAAAAAGTGACATGAATATCAGAACCCAGAAAGGAAAGCTGCCAAACAGGAACGATATAAATTAAGACTAAACATGTGCTAAGCTTCGACAAGTAGTGAAATCGCCCATGTTACACATTCTAAAATATACTACCGAAGAAAACAATCAAATTTTGTATTTGAATGAAAATAAGAAAGTTTTAAAAACAATTGAGAAAAATAATATATTAATAAGAATAATAAGCTTAAGAAAAGCATTCACACATTAAAAGAATGGAATAAGAAATTGCGGATAAATTTGACGAGTGTAAGTTGACGAAAGTAAACTAAAAAAATAATAAAACAAAGAATCAATAAATGAAGACAATAATAGGTTGGAACACTCTCCTATTTATGGCTTTGCAACTCTTGTTAAAATTTTCTTTAGTTAAAAATATCAGACGTAGTGTGTAACTTACTATCCATGAAAGTATTAGGTTGAAACTGTTAATTCAAATACAGTTCTTGATATACATGTAAAAATAAAATTGTGCGCCATGTTCAGATGACGCATACTTTCCTATTAGCTTGGATTCATCTTCACAAAGCCTTTACACACAGTCCTTAAAGAACGAGGCAAATAAAACAAGTAGCAACCGGTAGCAAAACCCACTTTCAGGAGCATAAATGACAAAAAAGATTCTCTCGTCACTTGTAACGTCGAGGATATCCGTAATGAATAGTGGCCCTTTTGGAATGTGTTCGCGACGGGTCGTCACAACCGCGAAGCGGGACTTGAGCCTGCTAAAACAAGAGTTACATCATTAAAGGCAGCTGCCTGAAGGAAAACTGTGGCGGCATGATTGCCCGGGGGTACGCCATTCAAGACAGGTGGCAGCAGTTATTCGTAAGACGCGCGCGCCACATCTACCAAGGAGAGGAGGAGGCGGCGGGAATGATGTGACGGACGCAATAAACGCGTCGGAAAAGAAGTCGGTGGCAGTTGATAAATCGGGACAGAGGAAATGGTTGCAAATAGAACAATGAATGGAGAGTGCATAAAGCGAGAGGTGGAAGCAGAAACTACGAACGCAGTGGTCACTAAATGAAGAAGGAGAAGAAGATGATATCGGTGAAAAATGCTATGATGATGTAAAGGCAGTAGCGACGAAGGCAGGAGGAAGAAATGATGAAGAAGGAGGAGGACGGAGCCAGGACGCAGGTAAGAAAATGAGTGTAGAAGATTAGAGTGAAAGCGGTCGTGTAGAAAGGTGCAAGAGCTGCTGAAGTTAGCGGCGGGGGTGAAATGAAGGCAAAGAAAGGGAGTGACAACAGCGAAAGGGAGGCAGCAAGACAGAGGGCGGCGGCGAGTGCGACGCCGCGCCGGTGGCATCCCAGATAGCAGCAGCGCGTAGAGGACTGCGTGGTTTCATTAAGTAATTGATTGATTGATTAGTGATTCCGGGCGCCTCAACTACGGAGGTCTTTAGTCCCGTAAGTGTAGTGCATGTTTTTTCATCGGGGGTGGCAGTGATCTACCCCCGCTGAATGGTGAGATCCGGCGCCGACCTACCTTCGACTAGCGGGGTTTACCCCAAACAGTTATTTCCCACAACCCGGAACAAGCTCTAAATCCCCGACCAGTCTCCCGCCATGTGTAGGTAGTGTAGTGCGTGTGTGTAAGGGGTGAAGATAGAACAAGAAATAGGAAGAAAAAACTGCGTGCACTCTGTGGCCCGTTTGTTAGGGTACTGCTCCGGCATTCGCCTGGTATTGATCGGAGAAACCACGGGAATCTACCGATCAGAGAATCCTGCCACTAGAATTCTCTACCAGAAAGTGGCTGAATTCATCGTAGCTGTCTAGCTAGTATCGAAAATCCTGCCACCGTCGGGACTCGTACCTAGGACCTCGCGGTCAGAGACACTCCAGAAACATCAGTTTTCACCCTGAGTCATCTCTCCCGGTCCCTGAGCGTTTGTTGGATTATCACTCCGGCATTCGCTGGTAGAGATTGGAAAAACACTCGGAAAACGAGCGATCAGAGCAGCCGTCCGCTATAATTCTCGTCGAGACAGCGACGGAATTGGCCACGGCGTGGCTCGAGCCGGTGGAGTGAGGGCGACGGGGCCAGCGGTGTCAGAGGCGGTGGCGGTGGCGGCGAGGACGTCGCGCCGCGGGCGCCGGACGCAGCGGCAATCTCCGCGCGCAAGTGGGGCGGCTGGCCCCCCCCCCTCCCAGTCGCCTGCGGCCGTCGTCGCCGACACCGCGCGAGCGGCAGCCGGAGCCCGCGCCGTGGCTTGGGCGCGCTGGCCGGCGCACGGGCTGCTCCAGTGGCGCCCAGGCCCGGGCGGCACTTTCAGAGGGCGTCAACATTTCACAATCAATAATAATGTCTTGTAAAAATTTCATTCATATCTTTGTGGCACCTACAATTCGGACCGATTGAAATTATCACGGGATCTTTCACTACTTATTCTGTTAAGACTTCTTTAAATGTATGTTTAGTGATTAATATATTGTAAAACATATGGTAATTTCATTGTAGAACACACACACACACACACACACACACACACACACACACACACACACACACACATATATATATATATATATATATATATATATATATATATCCATGGCTTTTTTATTTGTAACCTGTATAATACATAGTAATTAGTACTGTTCTTGCCGAAAAACTCTTTGGAATTACTGTATATTTCAGTCTTTTAAATTGAAATATCTAAATAAGGAGGGGGGTGAGATTTTCCTCCGCCCCGGGTGGTTGACACGTACGCTACAAACTGTGCTGGTCGTCGCTTCGATTGACTGATTAGCGTTTCCGAGCGTGTCAACTGCTAAGTTCATTTTTCCCGTATGTGCAGAGATAAAGCTCCTGACTGGTCGCCGGTATGTGTGGTAGTGTCATGCATGTAAGTGTGTGTGTGTGTGTGTGTGTGTGTGTGTGTGTGTGTGTGTGTGTGCAAGTAAGGGTGAACATAGGACAAAGAATGGAAAGGAAAGATCTTTTGCAGTCCATGGCCCGTTTGTTAGGGTAGTGCTCTGGCATTCGCCTAGTGTTCATCGGAGAAACCACGGAAATGTATCGATCCGAGCAGTCCTCCTCTACAGTTCTCCAGACAGTGACTAAATTCGATCTGGCTATGTAGTTGTCGCTTCGAAGTGACGACGCTCAAATCCATTCAGGTCTAACTATTATTTTATTTGACTAATTTTTAAAAAAAAAATTGGATTGTTAATTTCAGAAGTCAACGACCTGTAAAGGAGTTTGGTCAAGCAATCAATAAATTATAAACAAATTATTAAATAAAAAATATATTAATAATTTACATTAAGAATAGACTGTGAAAATGTCGATGATAAGAAGAATTAAATATTAAGGTAAAATACACGATAATTGAATCGTTTGTTCGAAAGCGAAATATCCATGTTACTCAGTGGTCCGTCAAAAGAAAGAGAACTCAAGCAATCCGAGTGGAGAAAGCAGGACAAGTTATTGGAACAGTTCTACAACGAAAGAATAAATTAATATTGTAAACTAGCTTTTATGAGGAGTGATACTAAAAAGAGGAACGAGTACGATGTAGGAATAGAATGATATTTTCAGGAGATTGAAGAATTTGCAAATATTTAATATTTTTTAAGTACCAGAGGAGAGAGAAAATTATCGCCGAAGAAGACACTAAATCTGCTTATATGCCCATATACATTCCAAATCCATTCGTAAGAGTTCTTCGCCTCTACACTAGATGCAAGTAATGGTTGATTAATTGATGTTTCCGGTCACGTCAACTACTACACTAACTGCTATGGTCTTTAGTTTCGTAAACGTAATTTATATGCCTGGAGGTGGCGATTTTCATCACCCGCTGGATGGTGAGATCTAGCGCCGTTATGCTCGGCGCTATCCTCAGCTTGTGAGGAATTCCTCCCACCCTCCTCAGCGTGTCACCGCTCCAGTCTGGACAAACTACGCTCCCTCTGGTCTTCCAGCATGTGTTGTAGTGTGTCTGCGTGTGGAGGGAGATGATAGTACAACGAAGGAGAAGGAAAGATGCAGTGAGGAACCGTTTCCAAGAGTTCTGCCCCGACATTCGCCTGGTATTGATCTCAGAAACCACGGAAAACTACCAATCAGAGCATCAGAAGGTTTGAAGGTTTCTCCACACAGCGGATGCATTCGACCTAACTACACAGCTGATGTCGAAAATCCGCCACCGTCGTGACTCAAACCCTAGGACTTTCTTTTCAGAGTCGCTGCACATACAGGAGCAATGCTGACCGGTAAAGACAAGAGAAGTCATCTGATAGAGATTAAAGAATAAAAGGATATTAAAATGCAAAATTCTAAATATTCAAGCAGAAATACCTGAAACTGCAGCCTTGATCAATAATATAATTAAAAAAACGTCTATAATATATAATAAAAATATAATAAAAAACGACATTTTATCGTTCGCCAAAAATTCGGGCCGCATCGCCCAGGGAGGAGAGGGCTTGTTCGCTCAGCGAAGCGCTGAGTCAACTCCTGTGCTGACATACGAGATCTATCGTGGCAGTTCGAGCCCAGCTCTCGTAGAGGCAACACCTCTCCGAACGCTCCGCACTTCTAAAACTTGCCGCGTTCAGTTGTTGCAGTCTGTGCCATAGTTCTAGCTTATCAGTGGTAACCTCGAACGCGCACACTAATAAGCCGCACCAGTTCTGGACGGTCCACGGCCAAAAATGCTGCATAAAACGGCCAATTATTTAACTGTAAGTGTGAACGTTTCTGTGTACTGTTAGTGTCATCTGCGTCGACTGTGTGAAAAAGATCTGTCTCTCGTGATGGAAAATGCCCGTGCTCACGAAATGAACTTAACAGAAACCGGCTCTCTGGTATCCAAGCTCTCCATGAAACAATTTCTTGCGATATGGATGTCGAAAAACGCATCCAGCTCCAACAAATGCAGCAACAATACCTTCTGCAACAGCAATTACACAACAGCAACAAAATGGATATACGCCCTTACCCCAGCTTTCTCAGTCATCGCAACAACTTCCACAACCTGCAACCAAAGACGTAAGCAACAATGAACCGAATAACTCCAGCTCTACTAACGATCAACAGCTACATCACCAACGACAACTATATCTACAATTACAACAACAGCATCAACAACTCATACCCCAAAAAAAAAAAAAATGTCTCCTCTCAACCAACCAAAAAACTCAACAAATAATGTAGTACTAGTGCCAATCCACCCAAAAACGCCGATGATCCCAGAAAACGTAAAGAACACCATAGTGACAGTGAAACCCCACATTATAATGTGCCAACTAATAATCGATACGAAATTCTATCACATGAAGAACAAATTAATAGTGCAAACACTATCTGTAGTGTAAAAACCAACCAAAACCCGGTTAATGTCGACAATTACAGTCGTCTAATCAACAACATAAAAAGTGTGACAAATGGTACTTTTAATACCAAAACTGAAAAACAACAATATTAAAATCGTGTTTCAAGATATTAGGGACTTCCGAAACTTTAGACAATTTTGCGCCAGTGAAAACATCCAGTATCACGCGTATAGAGATCCGACTATCAAAATGTCAGTAATTATTAAAGATGTACCAATCAATTTATCGGAAAAAGACATTAGCGAGGAACTGATCTTCAAAAATTACCCTATCAAATAGTGCTCAAGATTATATAGAAAAGATAAGACACCCATGCCCATAATAGCAATAGACTTAATAGATTATGAAATCTTAAACCTGAAAGACTTATTCTATTGTAAAATCAGAGTAAGCATCAGAAACAATACCATAGGTCCCATACAATTAAAAAAGTGTCAAAATTATCGTCATACACAAGCTAACTGTGGGCTAAGCCCAAGATGTGTGAGATGTACAGGAAAACACCATTACTCTGAATGCAAACTCCCTAAACAAAGAACACTGCCCGCCTGTGTTAACTGCTTACAACACCACACAGCTAACTATAATAGATGCCCAATATATAAAGAATTCTCTGCTAAACTAACCCAAACTTCCTTCCGCAATTTTCAAAATTCTAATAAAACCCTTCAGCCTCAGAACCTCTCCCATCATCATCCTTTCCCCACTCATTCATCTCCCACAAGAAGTAACAACATCTAATTAAATAATCATCACTTCCCATCACTACCAAGTAGGCCCAAATCCCTACTTCAGTACAGTAAATCCCACATGAAATCAATGGTCCAGAAACAACAATATGATCAATAATAATAATAACAACAATAGTAATACCAATATTGAAATTCGTATCCCTAATATTATATCACAGGTGGTAACACAAGTTCTCACATCTCTTATGCCACATTTACAATTTCTTGTTCTATCCTCAAGTCAATATGGCCAGTAATTCAAACATTAAGAGCTTATCATTTTACCATGTACTTATACTGTTCCAACTAATCTTAACAAAACATAAGAAACTCTTGTATTGTTTAGTTATAAGTAGAACCATATCTTTATTTTTGTACAAACTTACTAAGTTGACAAAGATTGTCTTAACTAACATTTTATCTTCACAATAAGTTCAAAATTCTACAAAAAGTTTTCAACAAAAGAATTCACTCTAATCCAGGAAACCTTTTTATTGAAGTTGTCTCCATAACATGCTTCCACCCCAAAAACGGCTAATCAACCTCCTTTAAACCTACTAAATTTTAACGCGAATGGTATAAAGAAACAAGAAAATTTATTCTTTCACTTTCGAAACAGACATAATATATATATATATATATATATATATATATATATATATCTGTATAACAGAAACTCAGAAACTCACCTTCTACCTGGCGAAAAATTTAAATTATATGGTTATAATATCTACAGAAGTGACAGATCCAGACTTACAGCTTCAGGAGGAACAGCAATTGCAATTCAAACTAAATTTAAACATTCCCAAATAAACTCACCATCTACTATTAATCTTGAAACAGTAGCAATAAAAATTTCTACTCCGACACATCCAATAATTATCATAGCAGTATACAGACCTCCAAATCAAAAATTTCCAATCAATGAACTTTATCAAATATTTTCAAGTAATGCCCCCACTTTATTAATAGGTGATCTTAACTCTAAAAATCAAGCTTGGGGTTGTAATACCTCAAATTATCATGGCAAAACACTCCCCAGATTTAGCCTTAACAATAATATTTATATACACTCCCAATTACCCCCAAATTTTATTCCAACAACACTAAGCTACCACCAGATATACTAGATTTAATACTGACTAAAAATTATTATCAAATAATACACCAAACTAGTACCAGAACTAGATTCAGACCATCTTCCAGTTAAAATGACGATTGCCCACAAGAAGACAACATATCACAAAATAAAATAATTAAAGGTAAAAAAAATTGGAAATACTTTAAAGAACTAATTAACACAAATTTAAATTTTCCAACACATATATCAAATAGCACAGATCTAAATAATGCGGTCTCAGATATAACTCAGAGTATCTCACAGGCTCATCTATATTCCACCTCTCCTTACATTACATTATTAAAACACAACATAGACCATCTTCCAAACCATATCCTAAAGGCCATCAGAAGGAAACGAGTTATCCGACGCCGTTGGATCACAAATAGAAACTATCAAGACAAAAGAATAATTTATCAACTCACCAAGCACATCAAAAATATTATCAGTAATCACAGACCAGAAACACTTGCAACAATTTCATCCAAACACCAGACGGCTCTGGCAAACAGTCAAATACTTCATGAACGAAAAAACAAATGTTCCCCCTCTTCTTTCAAATAATCAAGTAATATACTCGGAACACCACAAGGCAGATACCATAGCAAACCACCTACTTTCAAGCCCAATCCAATAATATACCAAAACTTTAACACACAAATAGAACATCATTTGAATCATCCTCATATCACCGTTCCACATCCCATTAATTTCATCTCGCCAACAGAAACGTTCAATATCATACAAAAACTGAAAAACGAAAAATCCCCTGGCTATGACAGCATCACCAATGTAACCCTCACGCAGCTACCAAAGCGTTGTATTGCAGCTTTAACATCTATTTTCAATGCCGGACTCTGCCTAGGATACTTTCCACAAATGTGGAAACATGCAGTTATACTTCCCTTTATTAAACCTAAAACCAATCCTAACGATCTCACCAATTATAGACCTATAAGCTTACTTCCCTCTCAAGCAAAGATCTTTGAAAAACTAACATTAAACCGGCTTATTAACTTTCTTAATGCCAGCAATACCATACCCAAAACTCAATTCGCCTTCAAACCCAATCACTCAACAACCCACTCACTACTCAGACTTATAGAACACATAGCAAATAGTTTTCACACAAAAATGCATACAATTGCAGCCTTCCTTGACTTTACTAAAGCCTTTGACAGCGTATGGCACAATGGACTTCTATTCAAACTTCAGCAATTAGGTATTCCAGAATTCCTCTATAAAACCATCTACGCTATCTAAGAAACCGAACTTTCCGAGTTAAAGTCAATCAGGTCTTTTCAAATACTCATAACATAATTGCAGGCGTTCCTCAGGGCTCAGTTCTTGCTCCCACATTATTCAATATCTATACCTCAGACCATCCTACTATGCCTGATGCCAACATATCCCCATTTGCAGATGACACAGTAATCTATTCTTCCCACGAAGACATTCTTTTAGCGTCTGAACAAACGCAATCATTTCGTCATATTTTAAATACCTGGTTTTACAAATGGCGACTAAACATCAATCCAGCAAAAACTCAAACGAAAATTTGTACTCTCAGAAAACCAACAAATCTACCTTCATTGACTATCAATAACACTCATCTATCCTCGCTAAAAAAACCCACCCCTGCCAAATACCTAGGAATATTAATGGATAGACGACTAACCTGGAAAGACCACATCAAATCTAACATACAAAAAGCTACAGCAAAAGCTTCTAAATCGTATCCACTCATAAATCTGACATCTTCACTAAAACTTGAAACCAAATTGCTTCTATATAAAAGTATTATAAGACCCACGTTAACATATGCATGCCCTGCCTGTTTAAACACTGCTCCTAGCAATACTAATAAAATTCAAGTTTTTCGAAATAAATGCCTTCTCAGACCTCTTAACGCCCCCTGGTTCATTCCTAACAGTCAAATTCATCGTGAACTTCAAATGCCTTACATCTCTGACAATTTAATAAGCTTATCCTTAAAATTTTATTCACTTCTTCCATCTTGCCCAAGCACTTCCTTCTTTCACCTTGGCCAACAAGCCAATACTCCGAAGAGAATAAAATCTCGTTTTCCCAAACATATTTTCAGACCCCCCTTATTCAAATCTCCCATGTCCTCTCATAATATTTCCCTTTATCACCCCCTCCAAACCTTAACAATATCAAACTCAAACAATCTTCCCTTCTCACCTCACCATAAAACATACATTTTTGCCTTTCTTTGTGGTTTAACACCTCAATAAGACAATCAACTTAGGAAATTTTCCAAGAATTATGTATATGTATTCACAACTCTGTAGAACCATCTGGTCGAGCAGATAGAAATAAATTTTTAAAAAATCTATCGCTGCACTTAATTTATCTCAAAGAAGATGCTGAAAGGTGTGTCCTTTGCTCAAATGTATTCTTTGCACCTACAGAACATATTCTGATTATTTTTTCTGATGAAGCGTGGTTTCATCTGAGTGGATACACCAGACGAAACAACTGCTATTGGAATGTAGAAAACCCTCACCTGATTCACGAAGAGTGGTGTGCGCTGAGTTTCACGAAAATTATAGGATCTAATTTTCTTCAACACCACAGTTGCTGTTGATGTTTACACAAATCCGATATGGATATTATTCTTCGAACAATTGACATCACAAGAATTGCTCTATTTTTACATTGAATAGGATTCGGCCACTGCTCACACTGCTGTTCGATCCATGAACTTTTGACACACTGTTTATAGTGACGATTGAATAACTTGTTGTGAGTTATGGTCTCCTAGATCACCTGATCTGATCCTTTGTGATTTTTTCCTTTAGGGATATTTGAAAGATCAGGTGCATGCAGAAAACCCGCATTCGGAGTTAGAGCTACGTCGCTCTATTGAAGAGAAAATCACAATTCCTCGAGACTTACTTCAAAGGTAATTAAGAATATGTTCTGGGGGTGCCAAGAATGCATTCGAATAGAAGAACACAGCTTTCAGCATCATATTTAAGGTAAGATGAGCCCCAGCGGTAATTCCCGTATGTCAGCACGGCAGTTGAGTCTGCGCTTCGCTGGGCGAACGAGCCCTCCTTGGGCGACGCGGCCCGACTCTTCGGAGAACGGTAAAATGTCCAGCCGGGGTGTACTTTGTGTCAGATGTATTCACGCTACGATGTTTTTCGCAGAGGAAGATGTAGTTTAAGTTTATAAATCTATCAATAAATAATTATGAAATAGGAAACGTATAATGAACACTGAACCTCTGCTATAGTGAACGTAGGAAATATATTCTGGAAATTAATCCCCTCCTGAAAAAATATATCGCCTCAGTAACAGAAATTCCAACTCTAAGAAAAAACATCGTAGGTCGAAGCTCATAATCGAAGACGTCTCCCCTGATATGGTGTGGCGGACCCTGGAGATCATTAGCCGCTTGCGACATGTCAGTACCGAAAGAATCCCGTATGTTGTTAGTAAAAGAGTCGTCGGAGAGTCGACGGTGTTCTAAGTGCAAGAAGCATTGAAGGGTGTCAAGACTGCATTACGATTCTTAGAGACAGTGGACAATGCAGAATCAAGTATTGATAGAGCACGAGGTCGAGAAGGAACTGGAGGAAGCAAACAGTTGAAAATAATTTATTTTTAAAGTCAAATAAAGATATTGAAATTTTCAGTTAGTGATGTTAATGTATTTTGCTGTTCCTCTAAATTAATAAAATTGATCATTGTGGAGAAATTCTATTTAACTTTGACACCATCAGTTATAGTGAATCTCTGATATAGTCAACCAAAAATATTAGTCTCCAGAAGTTTACTATAAACGGAGTCGACTGTATCACAAGGGACACTGCCCCCCACCCCACTCCGTCCCGTCAGCGGGGTGTATGTATGGAGGGGGAGGGCAGTGTCCCTGGCGCCTCCCTGCTGCAACCGCCACTGGATGCAACTTGTCTTCCTAGGAAACAGGAGCCGGTCCAGCACGAGGCTGCCACTCATCCTTCCCCTCGCCCCCTTCCGCCACGCCCATTCTCTTCCCCTCTTAACGCTATGGCGACCCGATCGCCGGCCCGCGCCGGGCGCTGTCGTTAATTGTCGCGGGCGCAGCGGCAGAACAGTTAGCATAATCAGCGCAGGAAGCGAAGCCCAGTTTTTCTGGAGGCCTCGCCACCAGGCGCGCGCTCGTCGTATCAGCCGCGCGGCGGGTCAGGCTGCCGGTAATGGCCCCCGCCGCCGCGCCATCGGTGGCGCCTACGCTCACACAGCTTCCTGCGCCAGGCCCAGCAAGCTGGCCCGCCCACCTCAGCAGAATCAAACCAAAATAGTACCATAATTTTTAACTATTTCATTACTAATTTATTACCGCAAAACCGATTTTTCTGGTACTAATTATCGGTTAGTAGTCATGATATAAATAAAATTTCAAGTATTTTTTTATTGGGAATTGCTCAAAACCAACAGCTACTGACATTATCACTGTTGTCGATGCCCAGATGGGCAGGTTTCTTTGTGTTTATTTTAGGCGGTTTGTCAAACATGAGTAATTTTATTTTTTTTTTTTATTTTTTATTTATTTTTTATTTATTTATTTATTTATTTATTTATTTATTTATTTATTTATTTATTTATTTATTTATTTATTTATTTATTTATTTATTTATTTATTTATTTATTTATTTATTTATTTATTTATTTATTTATTTATTTATTTATTTATTTATTTATTTATTTTATTTATAATTATCTTTTGTATTTTTATTATTATTACTTTAACAAAAATCTATTACGTTTCATGCGAAAATAAAGACTAACGAAACTCGATAAATTGTTTCAATATCTTCTGTAGATAATTTAAAGTGCGCAGAGATAAAGAAGAAACTAATTGTTTAAAATAAAATATTACTAATAGCAAACCACATCTGACACTTTAAAAAAAGAATATTTCCTTGAGATGTATCAATGAAAGTAAATAAATGGAAGAATATCAAAACACGATGTCTTTTTTATATATCCTTCTTTATTTTCGCCAAAGATTACTCTTAACATTTTATTTATACGTGACCATACAATAAAGTGTAACTCAATTAAGTACTATAATTTAAATGGAAATCAGGAGAGAAAATACCACCTATTTATCATAATAACAACTTCGATATTTTAAATGTCTGTGTTTTTTGTTGACGACTTCATCGACATCCAAATCATTTTGGCGATGTTTCGATGAAATTTGACATTTCTATCCGAGGCTCCAGGGCCAGGATTTGCGCCAGATATCTGTGCACTCGATCACCATTGGAAGACACGCGTGAAGGGAAACTGCGCTTCTGCAGTAGAGCCATCCCCGCATATTATTGCTCTTCACAAAACATCGGACCGGGAGAGGTGGTTTGGGCATCAACTGATGTCACTGCAGTGCCTGTGACCGCGATGTCCTGGGGTTCGAGTCCCGACAGTGACAGAATTTTCGACACTGGGTAAATAACATCTACTTTTGCTCGTTTTGCGCAACACCAGATACATCACGAACCACAAACAAAACACAAGACGAAGGTGTAGTTGAAATGAAAATGCAATATTAAAAAAAAAAAATCGTATATCTGTTTCAATGAGTTGTAAGAAGGTGATAATTTTGGTATCTGGCTGCATTTAAAATTCCTCCTAATATTATGACGCACACTGGTGCATGGAGCTCATTGACTGAAGCCGGATAGGTTGCACAATAGCTCATCCATGTCTTTTCTTCAGGGAGTAGCTCAATGCAAGCCAGAGAATGTAATCACCCAGAAATTTGTTTCTCTGCATTGGTAATTTGTTCCGTTTGTTTTCTTGTCTATTTTCTTACATGAAACGTAAATGTAAATTTTATGCCCCAGGCTGCATGTCGAAAAGCTAGGAAGTCGATGTTTTTGAGAAGACATTCAGTGCAATCTTCTTTGTGACGTCAGCGATTGCAGAGATTCCGCGCGCGAACTGTTCGCAGTCTCCGAACTTGTCACGTTATTATTCCCATTGTCCTAGCATCCGACTCTGTGATCCAATGCCTACGACTCCCTCAGTTTTCTCTTTGCCATTTCCATCGTCATAAATCCAAACCATTATTGTCACAGCCGATGTCATTCTCATTACCTTAATTATCACCGTTGTCACTACGACTTCTTTTGAAAAACCTCGTCAGTTTCTGCTCCTACCTACTGCATCTCCGAAACCACGTTTCTACACGGTTCATTTTTTAGTTTTTTCTTCAACCACACAGTCCCCATCCGGTTACATATCTCCAATTTAGGCTAACAATGTTTTTGTCTTCACTTGCGTTTCGTGTAAAATTTCGCCCACGTATTGAAATTTTCATCTCTCAGATCCGTCTACCTTTCCTTATCTTCTGCTTCCAGCATCTCTCAGTCCCTACCGATACTCAACTAGTTATCTCACCGGTGTTCGTCGTTCATAGATCTAAACACATCTTCTTTTTCATCCTTCCATCAGTATTTATCTCTTTCACCTTGGTCAAAAAGATAATACTCTTAACAGAATAAAATATCGTTTCTCCAAAATATTTTTACACCCCCTTGATTCAAATCTCCCCACCTGTCATCTCACAATACCCATCTTAACACTCCATTCAAATCTTAACAATATTGTACACAAATAACCTTCCATTTATCATCTCACCATGAAACAATTTTTTCTTTTTGGTTTTAACACCTGAGCAAGCCACTCAATCAACTTAAGAAATTTCCAAGAATTATTATATGTATTCTTATCTCTGGAAGATCACCTGGTCGAGCAGATAGAAATAAATTTGAAAAAAAGTCTTTCTATCCACGGATTTTGGCGCCATATCGACGTCATCACCTCTTCTTCCTCCAAAACTTCCACTGCTATTGGGACCTTAGAGAATTTTGTCTTTATAACTCCTCCGTCTTTACCGTTCTTAACCTGCGTTTCTTCTGCTACACATCAAGAATAAACTCCCAAATAATGATGCGACATTGACAATAAAACATCGCTGTTGGGAATGTCGCTATTGGGAATTTTTCATCCCCGAGCAAAACATCGAAATCGTAAAAACATCGAGCACAAAATTGGGTATAAAAATATGGATGTTAAAAGAACATCGGCTTCAATACATCGATGTTTAAAACATCGGCTTCAATACATCGATGTTTAAAACAGCGGCTTCAACACATCCATGTTTAAAACAGCGGCTTCAATATACCCCGAGCAAAACATCGAAATCGTAAAAACATCGAGCTACAAAATTGCGGCTTCAAAAACATCGATGTTTAAAACATCGGCTTCAATACATCGATGTTTAAAACATCGGCTTCAATACATCGATGTTTAAAACATCGGCTTCAATACATCCATGTCTAAAACATCGACTTCAATACATCGATATTTAAAACATCGATTTTTTTAGTAACAAGGATATTTAGAAAACTTCGGATTCGATATCGCATCCCTTGTCCCAAAAGCTCCGGCGGCGCTACTGGCAGCCGGACACGCCTTCGCCGTCGCCGTCGCTTCCACCTGCGCTGGCGCCGCTACTTCAGCTACCGCTCGCTAAGTGGTACGCGCGCGGGCTACCGGTGGCTATTCATACGATGTAATTTGCTTTGTCTGTAATCTGGCAGCGGTAGCCCGGCCGCGGCGCGCCTGCTCCCGGTGCTTATCTGCGCGATAGGGCGGACGTGAGCGAGGATTTCCGCCGGCCGCCGCGTCTTTTTGCGAGAGCGAGGCGAGAGCGAGGCGAGAGCGCGGGTGCGGGGCGCGGACGCCCTGGTGCCGAGCGCACAGACTCGGCTACTACGTCCGCCTCACCTACATTCCTGGCCCGGAGGTCCTCCTATACCCTCCGTCGCTTGGTAACAGTCGCTGCGAGATTGAAGATTCCAAGCGCGTCAAATACTATGGTCATTAGTCCCGTAAGTGTAGGGCGTGTTTTCACTCGGGAGGTGGTAGTGGTCTTCCCCCGCTGGATGGCCGGATCCGGCGCCGATCTACCGTCGGCTAACGGAGTTTTCCTTCAAGCAGGTATCTCCCACCTGCGGAGCATCGTCCCAGCCGGGACAAGTTCTATGTCCCCGACCGGTCGCTCGGCTTGTGTGGTGGTGTAGTGCATGTTAGTGTAAGTGTGTGTGTGTAAGGGGTGAGGATAGGACAAGGAAGAGGAAGAATAGACAGCGCGCGGTCCGTGGCCAGTTTGTTAGGGTACTGCTCCGGCATTCGCTTTGCGTTGATGAGAGGAACCACGGAAAACTACCGAACAGAGCAGCTGGCCGCTGGAATTCTCCTCCAGACGGCGACTGATTTCGACCTAGTTGACAAGCTATAGTAGGGACTATTGGAACTCGAATCTAGAACTCTCGGTCAGAGGCGTTACAGTGACGTCAGTTGATACACTGAGCCACCGCTCCCGATACGAGCGAGATTGAAGTGTGGAGCTGGGGTAAAACAAGATTAAAATTAGACTGCAGGCGGGATATAGGGTAAGGTTAGGGACGTAATGTTAGGAGTTAAGAATAGCTCTCGTCAACGTCTTGAATTTTATTGAGAGATGATTTTAATGCCTTATAATTGTTATAATGGTTAAAGTGTAAGAATTATGACATTCAGAATTAGAACGGGATAAATATGCTTGATACCATTTCTTGAACACATTTTCTTAGATGGCATTCCAAATATGCTGAAGTTTTTCGATTGAAACCGCAGGCTGGTATCTTGCAAATTGTTTAAGGTACTAGTATTTCTAACCAGGCAGAATCTAAGTTTCACATTTTGATTCACAAACAGGGACCAGGAATAGACTTTCCGATGGAAATCGTAACTGTGTCCCAGAAATTACTACAAAAGACAATTTCTGAATAGTTTAAACTTCCAATGCCACATCTAGTTAATCTATTAATGTATTAATAGCCGTTAATATTGATTGTATATTTGTATATTGGTTAAGATGTAACACAAATAAAGGATTTTTATAAATTTGAATTATTAAAAAATTAATTTGCAAATTTTCAAAATTACAAATTTGCACTTTTTACCGTTAAATAAAACAATACACTCTCAATATTATTATTTGTAAACTATTATTAAAATTTTTGGATCGTGTAATGACGTAGAAAGACTATTTCTTCTTGGCATGACTTCTGTCTACACTTCCGCCACATTAAGTTGGTATCAGCACAGGTTCAAAATACGATGCCCGGCGTATACATCCTGCGCCCAGAAGCCTTGCATATCCAGTTACCACTCCCGTTTTTATGGCTGGAGGTCGCTATTACATTTATACTTGCACCGGCAATTACCAAAGGAAGCAATCTCGGGTCGTCAGGAAACGGCGCGAGCGCTGGGCTAATCGCAGCGCCTCTGGCCGCGGGCGGCTGCAAGGGACGCCCCCTTTCGGCACCTCGTAGCCCCCGCGCCCGCGCTCAACTGCGGCACCTGCGCGCCGCCACGCGCAGCTGGAGCAGTCCGGCGCTGGGGAAAAATCTGGGATGATGAGAAAGGACCAGGCGCAAAATACATCCACTTATAGAGGGGCGAGGAGTTCCCACAACTGTGACAAAAGTGAACTACAAGGGGTGAAAGTTGATGTGTCGTTAACATTTTTCTGATAATAATAATAATAATAATAATAATAATAATAATAAATTATTATTATTATTATTATTATTATTAAAGTTTCATCTATAAATGTTACTATTAATAAACGTTCCTTGTGATTAAATTTGAAAAATTATTTAGAAACGAATACGAAATTTCATCAAACGTTTAATAAAATAACTTTTGTTTCATTCTAGAATTGTGTAGAACAGTGCATATAACGAAACGTCAATCTCAGAAGAATTTCTAGTTAGTTTAACAAGCTGTTACAAAAATGAAGAGGGCTAAATTTCGCAAACTTATTTTTAAATGGCCTCTAACTCGTATTTGTTGGTTAGCCCATCGTGTGCGTCGCTGATGGAGAGATCGCAGGATCTGCATAGGTGTGGAAGAAATACTTGATGGCTGATACTTGATGTCCGACATCTGCTTGTTTGTGGGACCTGCTGGAATCGAGTGCGCGTGTTGAATAACCTGATAGGTGATTCCGTGATTTTCTTGATCATTTTGAGGTGAATGTCAGTCGTCAGCACGGCACACAAAACTAGCCATGGAGCGCGTGTGATTTTCCGATTCCATGCATCTCCTACAAGCTATGGGACGCCTTGGAGAAATACGGCCCGCTACCTTTTCCTTCGTAACCAATCTTCGCTGGCGGTGAAAAAGCTCTTTCTCAAAGGTTCAGTCAAAAATATAATTAAATAAATTGATTGATTGTTAGTGATTCCGGGCACGTGAACTACTATGGTAATTATTCCCGTAAGTGCAGTGAGTGTTTTTGCTCGGGAGTTGGCGGTGGTCTTCCCCGCTTTATGGCGAGATCCTACGCCGACCTATCGTCGACTAGCGCGATTTTCCCCAACCAGGTATCTCCCCACAGCGGGGCATCGCCCCAGTCGGGACGAGCTCTAAATCCCCGACCGGTCTCTCGGCATGTGTGGTAGTGTAGTGCATATTAGTGCGTGTATATAAGGGGAGAGGATAGGACAAGTGTGACGTACCAGGATGAAAAACACAGACCACTGTTCTGATTGATATTTACAATATATTTACAGTATATTTACAATTAATGTACAAAGATTACAATACAAAAATCTAACCACTTGGCAACCTTTCAGTTCTCTTAGCCGCGAAACCCCGCGACCGTCCCTAGGCCTCGCCCAGAACCACTGCTTCGAAAGCAGCAAAAAGCAACGCGAGGTGCGAAGCTGTCGGACATAGAGTCCCGTAACTATACCAGTTACATGGCCTGTCGCCAAACCGATCTTCGACCCGAAGATCACGTGCAATGATAGCACTGGAGATACCTCTCGTCTTTCGACACCCAGCGTATCCCGCGAGGCGCCTGTCGGCGCGGCCTTAAATATCCGTTGGCTCGCCCCCACCCTACAAGCAGTGGGCGTCATACGGCTCGCTGGCCAGCCCTTCCAGGGCTGCAACCGACATCTCTTAGCCTCGCATCCACGCGCGTCCTTTTCAGAGAATTTCCAGCCGGGATTCCTACGGGTTTTCCAGCCGGCGCGGCGAGGCGCCGCCGCTTTACACCCCCATTTTGCATCCGGCTTAGAGCGGGTTTCCCCGAAGCGGCCCGGCGCGGCCCGACGCCGCGGCGCCGAACCACGCGACGCTACACAAGGAAGCGGAGGGAAAGATCGCGCTCGCTTGGTGGCCCGTTTGTTAGGGTACTGCTCCGGCATTCGCCTGGTGTTGATCGGAGAAACCACGGGAACTACCGATCAGAGCAGACAGCGACTTCTCCAGACAGCGACTGGATTCGACCTAGTTGAAAATCTTGTGTTGAAAATCCTGCCACCGTCGGGACTCGAACCTAGGACCTCCCGGTCAGTGGGACTGAAGTGATATCAGTTGATGCCCTGAACTCTCTCTCCCGGTAAAAAAAATAAAGAAAAATTTGCTCTGAGATGCTGACTGCTTATATCACCTCAATATTTCTATATTAGTTTTACTCTCTTTTTTGCCACAGGAAATTACACTTATACATCTACTTTCTCTTCTTCCTCTCTTTCTTTCTTTTCAGTATTTTCTCTTTTTTTCTCTTCTTTCTCTTCATCGTATTGCATTTCAATATCGCGTGATCACCCTTATTTCTTTACGTTTTGCCGTGGTATTTAGGATTTTGTTTCTTCCGTCATAATTTATTTTCTTAATGTTTTCTTTTACTCCCCTCAACATTTATATATTTATAATTCTCTGTAAGTGCAATCCAAGAGGTTGCTTGAAACTGATCTTACACGTTGTTTTTCGAAACTTCTGAATTTAGAAATATTTTTGAAAGCGATTTTTCTACTGCACACTTCTTACCAATACACCCAAGTACATCAGCAGAAGCATCAATACTAGTTGTGGGAGTTAAACAAAGTGAACTTAAGACAAAATCAATGTACATTTTGATTTCAGAAAGAAAGCTGTCAATAGAAATATTAGGATAAGAACGCGCATCAAGAGCAAGCTAATTTACGTTCATGTAAGATATGGCGAATGTAATAAACGCAGGACTGCTTGTTTGCTTGTTTATGACTCTGTATACGTATTTACATTTTTATTATGTTATGGACAAAGTAACAATTGCTCACTTCTGTCTTCTCACATCCTCACATTCACTTCTTACTTCTCAACTAGAAATCTCCTAACTTAATATTCTATTGCTTTTTTGCCTAGAATTCTTACGAGTTTTTCACTTATTTGAATACTTATCTTTGAGGCTGCTATGTTATGTAAAGTGGCAGAAAGTCGGGGATCTCAATTTTAAGCGACTTTCAAAGAGGCTGTGATGAACACAAATAAAGGCTGAAACAAATAAGATCATGGATTTCGTCCCGCATCTACAGTCTACATGCTCGTATATTTTGGCAGAACCAGAACTCTTTCTTTATTTGTTCCAAGGGAATCATCTAGTTTTTATTACAATCGCTGAAAATTAAATAAACTACATCAAATTGAACAGAACTTGAGTAGAAATGTTTGGAACGATTAGCTTATCTTAGTTTCTTTCGCATAATATTTTCACTCTTTTTCCCTCTTGATTTCATATCATTCACTCTTTCCGTGAAGCATGCAAGGCCCAGTAATTTTAGTTCCTTGCCCCCTCCCTTTCACAGCTGGCTTTACCATTCTGACATGACTCACGGAGCAAACGTACGCGCCGCCGGCTACTTTCTTGCTATGCGACCGATTTTCAGCGAGAGTAGTCTGACATGAGCGACCGGTATTTCTCTCCTTTCCGCACTTTCTGCATCCGAGAATAGATAAAACTGGAAACGGCGCAGAAACTAGAACTTGGTTGTGGTAGCGGATCCGAAGGACGTTTCTACGTATCCCGTACCTGGTGATAAATCCCAAAATGATTTTCTCCCTAACATTTACTCAGACAAAAAGAAGAGGGCAGAGAGGGAAAAAAACGAAAGAAAAAATAAGTAATATATCAAAATTGAAACCAGCATAATTGATCATTTGATTAAAACATGAAATGGGAATATTTTTGTGAACATAAAATGTGTTCACTCTTAATAGTAAAAGAAAAAAATAAATGGCTGTAATAGAAATTAAATGCTTAAAATGTGACATGAATATTGCGTTCTTGAAATATGTTTTGTGGATTTAAAAAAATCGAAAATTTCGCTACCGTTAGCCGTGTTTGGAATGAAGGTCTTTGTTTACTCAGTAGTTAGATCTTATACAACACAATTAATTAATCTATTTATTGAACGTACTGCTATAAAGATTAAAAAATATATAAAAATTATACAATACAAGTTTATTCATTTAGATGAAATACTGAGGTACTTGGCGTTGATGGAAAGATGTAACATTAAGATACTCGTATGGCGCAATTATTGCGGAGGTTAATTTCGGACCCATCAAACCTGAGAAATTCAAAGAATGCTCATTGCTACAGAACTACTGAACGCAATGTCCCCTCAACATCGTAAGAACACGAGAAGTGCCCGCGGGCGTTTCTACCGCCAACTAAATCCGCTGCAGCTACATAGCCACTCGCCAAACGTCCCTGTTTGTTGGCCTCTCTCTGCCGGTAATATAAATAACATTTTACGTTCAGACACAAAGCAAATGTACTGTACGTGAAATCATACAACCAGAATCACCTGGCAAATGCTACCTTCTCCGCTTTCTTTAGAACCACTGATCTTGTTCCTTTCTTTAGAAACACTGATCAACTTCAACTGATGAACAAATTACCTCCCCCAAGATTTTTCAAATGTCCAAAATCCTGAAGTCGCTACTGACTGGATTTTAAATCACAATTCCACGTTAATACTTAATCGGCATACATTCCGGCGTCCATACTCTCGCGAACCCAACCTAGTCTCTCTCAACAACCTCGCATTCATGGTAATCGACGCTCCAGCCCTCAATTGTTCTTTACCATCAACTTCTACAATTCGAAAAAAAATGTATATTTTCATATCGTAACACTCATTATCAACCTTACGCTGAGAATCTTGGAACACCCATTAGCAACTTCACGCTGAGAACCCTTGGAAATACGACTCCAAAACCGAAAGCCCGGTTCCACCTGCACTAAGCTACGCTAAAGAGGTACCGTAATGCCCCACTTCACCCGCCCCGCGTTCCGTGAAGGGGCGGTGCAGGGTCGGCCACCCGTGGGCGAGGAGGGCGCAGGGCAGCGCGGGCGGTGTGGCGCGGGGCGGCGCGGGGCGGCGGGGCGCGGCCGATGGGCGATAGGCGCGAGCGCGGGGACACAATGGGCCCCAGTGGCGCGCTATCAGCCATCTCCGAACGGCGCAGCGCGCTGCAGGTTCGCGGATCCCTCTCTCGGGGCGCCATCAGCTCCGGCAGGCCACGTGCTGCCACGGGCGCCTCCCGGTGACCTCCCGGCCGGCCGGGTGGACGCTCGCGCAGAACGCCTCCTTGCCTCGCCCTTCAATAGCCTTTTGAATGGTGCGCAATTTCAGAAAATATTTAAGCAATAACTACTTTCTAAAATAAATGAGTATGTGAAATATTCAGAATAGTATGAAATATGCAAACTCTTCTTTCAATGCATTACTCGCCCGTTTCATGTTCGATTTGATAGATATTCTTTTTCTAGTCAATGTCTTCGTATTGCCCTCACCATTCCCTAAAAATTGCAAAACTTGATTGGAAAATGACTAAAAATTGGAATATGAATATTGAAGAAACGTTTGTTTTACAAGATTCTGTAAAGTTAATAAATGCTTAAAAATAAACGTACGAGGCAAAGACGTTTAAATGATAAATATTTTACATTTTACCATCAAGTGATTATAGCATTACAGTGAAGTAAAAATAGGATGTTCAATAGAAATGGATAACATAACCGCAATTAAAATGTTTAAAAGAAGACATTAAATAAAAATATGATCAGTACGTTATTGACAGTTTGTAAGTTTTTGAGACTTGGTGCCTTCGTCTTTATTCCGAGTATCCGCAACTAAACACACGTCTCTAAAGATTTGCAAATTTTACATATTCGTACATTCCGAATTCCCTAGGCTTATCTGAGATTGTCTTCGACAAAAGGGTATGGGCCTTTTATAGATGGGAAACAGCTCATCTTTCGACACGGATGATGAAAATGAAGAGGGCATGGGAAGGGAATGATCGTACGCGGTTGCCTTTTTGGGGTAGTGTTACGGTATCCCCTTGGTATGATGGTGAAAAACATTGAAAACAGCCGAACATAAAATGCAAGTTAGCTACTGTGTTGATGAACAAAAAAAACAAACTGTCTGGTCTCGAACTTTGAACCGTCGGTCTAAGGAACTTCTATTGCATACCCGCAATGTCACACGCATCACAGCTGAGATCCTGAGATCAGGTATGCAATATTTTTAGAGTAAAAACTAGTGGTGCTAAAATGTATTATCTCCCCCTTTTTGTCACGCAAAATTACACGAAAATTACTCAAATTTTCGAAAAATTGTACACAACCTTGTTTTAAAATTTATCTTTAAGAAAGAGATTTCATTGAGGAAAAAAATTAATCTGAAATATTTTAGTTGTAGGAAGACTCCGATAAAAATTTGAACTTTTGCAATTTTCTAAAAATCAGGTTTTTCAACGAACATGAGACCTACACTAGTATCTTAAATGTCCTTTACACTGTCCAACAACAAAATTTAATAAAAAACTATAGATCCATTCTTTTGAAAATTTGGAAAATATCCCAGGAGCTTCATGTGAAGTCTCCTGCAAAAGTACGCCCCAAAAGATCGATTATGGAATATTAATTTTGGAGAAAATCAGCGGAACGGTTTAGAAGCCAGCGTTGTTTACAAAGGGGCGGACGTACAGACGGACAGTTTTACCGTCATTCGATTTTTGGATATTAAGGACCCAAAAAATATGGATTCTGGCTACACAACGAGATGAAGATTATTTTTTCTAAAGTTTTCGTGACCCGGGCATTCTAATAAGAGTTTTTTGCCGAAAATTTGCAGTTTTCGCCCAGTATTATATCACTTTCCCTCTACTCCGTAGGGAGAATATAAAAATAAGGCGGAGGGAACGGCGGAGAAGACGGCGGAGAGGACGACGCAGGGGACGGCGCAGGGGACGGCGCAGAGGACGGCGCAGAGGACGACGCAGGGACGACGCAGGGGACGACGAGGGGACGGCGGAGGAGATGGCGCAGGGGATGGTGGAGGGAACGGCGGAGGGCATAGCAGAGGGAGATGCAAAGGGCAAGGCGTAGAAATGGCAACAAGGCTGGTTGGGAGAGCGACGTCGGTGTCATTGGCGTGGGCGGTGGTGTTATTGGCGGCATCAGCGGCGGTGAGGACGATGGTGAAGGCTGCAGTGGGGTGGCGGCGGCGGGAAAGGCTCCGGAGGTGGGGCGGGGGCAGCCTCTGGGAACAGAGTCCCCGCGCGCGCATTCCGCGTCCGGAGATCAGACGCCGACGGCGGCGCGGGGCTGACTCAGCACTCGCCGCCGCCGCGCCGCCCTATCAGTGTTCTTTACACGTGTTTAATCTGCTTAGAAATAGACGAACACACAGATCGATAGTGCTTGACAGGTGTATATCTTTATTTCATAGTAATCCGTTCGGGAGTGCGAACAGATATATCAAACACGAGACGATTAAAACAATACGTTGAGGTTTTAGGGGTCAAGGTTGTTTATGAACGCGTGAGACGAGGTTGCGTACTGACAATTTAAATACTGAATAATTTAAATAATGAAATATACAAAAAAATGTGAGAAAAGAAAACGAATACATTATTCTTATTTGAAATGTAACTAATAAAATATTAAAATGATGGTAATGATCTGGTAGATACATTTTTACAGTTTACTCGATTTTTTTCAGCGTTGTAGGACTTCGTACAAAAACGGCAACACATAAATAAATTAAATAATTTCGAGAAAAATCTCAGTGAAGCGTAACTAATGTGTCCTAATGCACACGTATCATGCTTCCTATATTAAGAACACAGGACAATTGTAAACAAATAAAAGTGATGTATCTAATAAAAAAGGAACATCTACAAAATTCAGTTCTGTATCTGTCGCCCCCCCTTGTCTTTTAATGTACAAGAAAAGATTCATTTAACAAGAAACTTTTCGTTTCTCCAGAAAGCAAAATCAATTGAAAATAAGCATTTGTATATTAAGTATAATCTTCCTCTTCTTCGAGATTTTATCCTACCGACAGACGATTATCCTTGACGTCTCGATAGGACGCTTAGGGTCAGTAGAACGGAAGGCCTTCCACGACAACACATACATGATACAAAGGACTCCGACGAACCGAAGCGCTGAATCGGTACACGATCTAAGTCTCCTCGGCCATCCATATAAGCCATATATAATTTTGTATGTATGTATTTAGCGTTATTGGGTCGGTAGTTTGACTTCACCGGCCAGCTACCGGTGTCCCCCTTGCCTAGGCCTCGTTAAGGCTAAATGTACCGACACTAGTTCAATTTGTCGCCACCACGTGGCAGCACCAATATAACCAAATTTACTAGCCGGATAACGTCTGAAGAAATGGTCCGATTTTTGATCTGTAAACGGCATTGGGCTCCCTTTTAAAATAGAATTTACGCTATGAAGCCGCTTATACAAAAACGATTTCCAAAAAAAATTAATTTTTCATAGTTTCGGGAAGAAATTAAAAAATGCGGGTTTTTAGCGCGATGACGACGTGCTTCCTGAATCCAACGCCGTGTCAATAATGCAAATCGGATGAATAGGAGCGGCGTAAAGTGAAATTTGGAAAACGCCTTGCCCCCCTTCACCGCTCCACGCCGTTGCGTCACCCGACCCTTGTGGGCCCTCCCTCCACGCAGCCGAACGGCCAAACCCTGCGGCCTGCGACGCGAAAGGAGGCCGAATTTTAGGCAGGCAAGCCAGGCAGGCGATTCGTCTCTTTCTATCTCAGTATATTCTTCTCCACTTATCAAACTAGTACTGTAACACAACCAAACGGTCTCGTATCATCTGTAATAGTCGTATTTTGTAGGTATATATCTCGTTCACATATTTCCTTCGAAAACCATCAAAAAATTATTTGAGACATAACTCAAAATATCGTTTCCGATTTGGAAACTGATTTCAAAAAGAAAATTGATCTAATTGTATAGATATCTCCATGCTATGTCCAAACATCTTATTTTACATACATTTTACTTCTAAGATCTTCCGTTATCATTCCACTACCAGAAAGAATGAGTCGAGATTACGCACAAGCTCCTTTATTGTGTCTCGATTTTTGATCTAAAAACGGCGTTTGTCCCCTTGATAGATTTCACCTGATGAATCTGTTTTCCCGAGTAAAATCACCTAAGCTAATTTTAAAACTGTTTTTGTACTTTCGGACAAATTTGAAAAAGTGGTAAAATAGCACGCAGGCGAGATGCTTCCTGAATCCAAGGTTGTAACAAACAGTGAAATCTAACATTAAGAATCATGACATGCCTCAGCTTACTTGGTAAGTTATATTGATATAAAATGAATCTGTTATATTTATATAAACTTGAATATGGGAATAAGTAATTTCTGGTTCGTAATTTTGGTACAAACTACGCAAATGATAAATTAAAAGGATGTAGTATAAATCATTGTATTGTGACACATTTATGTATTTTTAATGCATTAAATTGTTATGAAAGCAATAAAACTTTAACCCTTTGAAACACCACACTAGAAGAGGAATAGGTTTATGAGGCGGATAAATTATTTTGTTATACAGTTATTAATTCAGCAACTTTTACTTTTCTTTTTTTAAATTTATTTAGTCAAACACTGTATGTGATGTATGGGGGAGAAAATCATCTGCGCACGCTTTCTTGAGTTTCAGAGTCCCTTCCCAACAATTTAACTATTAATAGTTGAAAGATGAAAAATAATAATAATAATAATAAAATTACCACAACAAATTTCAAAACGCGAGGGATTAACATTTCAAAAACTAGATATTTTCGTTGCCAAATTATAGAAAACTTATTTTTAACGGTTAAGGAACAAACAGATTTGATTTTTCTACATTGAGATACTATTTTTCTAAACATCGTACACGCTTTTCAGTAACATTTAATCAGGTAGCAATTCAATTTATTACATTTAACATAGTACTAGTAAAACGTGGTTTACAAGCCTCACTGATAAACCTCCTATTAGGAAATGTGAATCAGAATGCAAAAGTATTAAATCGGCGATCCTCATTTAGGTGTCGAGAATAGGGATGCAACATTGATGTTGATATTTTCAAAACAGAGATTTTGAGTAGACACATGAACATATTTCGTAAAAAAATGAAATATTTATGAAACCCGATGTTTATTATCGATGTTTTAAGATGTTGATGTTGGTGAATTGTTTGTGACTGAAAAGAATCGATAATCACAATTTTATAAAAGTTAAAATATGAAATAATATTGCATTATACAACTGTCAGTTCATGTGTTCGAATAAAGGGAACGCTCATTGTAACATCCTCATCCAGTAGACTATCTTCGTCCCAAGAGATCCCATTTTCTGGCATTTCCTTCGTATGTCCTCCCGTACCCGGGGAGGCGGCCAACGCAAGCACTCTAGGAGTAAGGCCTCTCGCCCACCTTCCTGTACCCATTTGAGGAAGTTATGACTCCTTGAGATGACCCTGAACGCTAGTTTTCAGGCTTAGTTTCGCTATTTTTGCAAATAAAAGTATCCAAAGTTTTTTATGACAATCATTTATTCCAGCAATTGCACATTCCAGCAGTATGTGCAATTGCTGGAATAAATGATTGTCATAAAAACTTTGGTTACTTTTATTTGCAAAAACCTTTATATTGGCAATCAAGAAGAAATATTGATTAACTTAGTTTCGCTGTTATTATTTTTCCTGTCTTCCGTCATTTTGTCTAAATCGTAATTATAAATTAACAATCACGGCCACTGTCAAAACAAATTATCTTCCACGAACTTGTTCGAGGTTACTAAAGCAATTTTTTTTAGTATTGTTTTAGTTTTGAACATTGATGTTTGCATTTGCATTATTTGAGCATCAAGCTTTCGCTTTTCTTGCAATCCGAATCTGGGAGAGGACGCGCCGATAATTCGGCGAGTTCTTCCCTAATAGACATGAACACATCAAGGACTGCTGGTATCAAACATACTGTTCAGTGCGATGATGTTTATTTGTCGGCTCCAGTCTCGGCCAAGCAGCAGCTGTGAGAATCTCTTCTTTCATCTGCAAGCCCCAATTCATCGCGGCGTCTGGACGCGCAGAGAAATAGTACAAGAACATATATCGCAAGCCATCCCTCGTTTGCCTATCTAGATATGCAAAGCAATAGGATTCCAGCATGTTTGTTCATTGCTCACTCGGACTCAAACTGCCTTTTCCATTTGTTTGTGATATTGTGTACTAGTTTTCTCGACTGGTTTCTGTCTTCAACACAATTATGTTTGGTCATGTGTGATTGGTGGCCTTAATTATTTCATTGTACCACCTACATATTTTTCTTCCGCTCTTTCCACTTTATACTACCATTCCAAGCATAATATTCTTTTCTAGAGATTTTTTTCGACACATAGTATGTCCAAAATATTTTATTTTCAATATTTTGGCTTTGGCTATTAGAAAAAGCTCTGTTTTCTTTTCAAAATTTCTGCATTCGTCTTCTTTTCCTGCCTATATTTTTTCAATATTTTCTTCCGTGCCCATACTTCAAAAGAATCTTCTTTTTTTCGGCCTTTCTGAATGTTCAGCTTTTAAACCCACACAACAGGATTAGAAATACCATTTTCTCGATTATTTGGATTTTGGTCTTACGGGCTTGATTTCAGACGGAACATGACGCAACGGCGTTCCTTTACCTCGGTAATAATTATTAAATTATATTATAAATATATAACTATTTCTATTAAATTAATACATAATTTGGAGGTCGTTCCGGGACCTAAAATTTTACAAATCAAGCACAGGTCTTACGTGATATGCATGCATATTTTATGAATTTGTGTAATTTTCTTTCTGTCTCTAGATGCAATTGTTTTGTTATTTGCATAATCACGGCGGTCGCCTTTCTTTGGTAATGGAATAAACATAGTGCGTTTTACCAATCTGTTGATCACTCTTTTCTTTTTCAGATCAAATTGCATAATTGTATTAGTTTCGCCATGATTTCTTCCCCTTCTTTGAGTAGTTAGATTAGGATTTATACCCGGGGACTTCCCATTTTTTAGTTGTTTTGTCACCCAATGCATTTTTTCTACAAAAATCTCTGGTTCGTAATCATCAATGTTATCCACTCCTGTACTTGAAAGTCCTTCTCATATAACTACTTCGTGTATTCTTCCCATCTTTTCATGTGTCTTCTTTTTTTTTGTAATTATTTTGCCGTTCTCATCCTAGCGGTAAAGGTATTTATACCGGTATAAAAATACCTCTACCTCTATTATACCTTTATTCAAAATACCTTTAAAAATACCGGTGTAAGACGTCAAATACCGGTATTTTTAGAGGTACTTTACCTTTATCCGATGTCTATACCGGTAAAAAACTTTTATTTAAAGGTATTATATCGGTATTCTCTCATCAAAATACCGTTATTTTCACAAGAAAATGACAAGTTTCTGACCGAGAGGTCCTAGGGTTCGAGTTCCCAGGGTGGCGGATTTTCGACATTAGGCATATTCTAGCTAGGTCGAGTTCTGCCGTTGACTGGGGAAGAATTCCAGTGGTCGGGTTTCCTCAACGGTAGTTTTCTATGGTTTCTCCCATCACTACCTTGACGTAGAGAGTAGTTTTGGGTAACTGGGTTCCTCACTCATATGCAAAGCGCCCAGTACTTGAAAACTTTCCTCTTTCGCTCTAAAACACTCCCGCCGCAGCGTTAGAACAGCTGCCCTGGCGGACCCGCTACATGAAACGAACCTCCCTTCGCCAAATACCTAAGGAATGCGGTTGCATCCGCTCGACCCCCGCGCCGAGGAGAGGAAGGGCCTCACCGTCTCGGGACGTCATCCCGCACGCGGAAAAGGTGCGTCATGACGTGTCCAGATGGCATCCCACAGGTAGAAGTAAAGGTCCAATAAGTAATTCTTATTCCTTGTGAACGGTCAGTACTTTGTCGTGTGTTTAGTGATTTTTTTCACGTGGTATTCAAAGGAAAATATGGGAAGAAAAACTACACATATTGTTTATAGATATTTTAAGTATGATCCTTCAAGGAACACCTCACAGTGCTTGCTGCTCAATTGTATTCATGTTGTGAAGGTATGAACAAACTGTTCTTTTATATACGCGTACATGTAAAATTCCGTGTGAGATCAGCCAAAACATTGCACTCTCTAATCTGACTCCTTTCCACTCCCTCCATAACCGTAGGGAAATTTTCTTATAGAATCGTCTTTTGACTTAAAAATATTTATAGTTTGCTCTCAATCGCCGAGCGGGACGGACTTACCTTGGCCCCGAATCGCTTGGGCCGTTATCATTGCCAAAGTCCAAATTTTGTCAGTGCCGGTGCGATCGATAAATTCTTTTGCATAGGCGTAGCTCACGACCGTTTTGCCGCATTGCGGCAAAACTACAATACGAACAATTGTATATTAACATTGGTGCAACGCCACATGGACAAGTGCATTTAACTGCAATGGTGGCAATACAGTGTTGAAACCAGTAAGTGCAAAAGTGAATACTACTATAAAGTATCAAAGATGTTATCAGAAGATGTCCCCCGAGGGGGACATATCAGCAGATCCATAGAACTACTGAACAATGAAGGTTCTAGTGACACGTACACGACACTACCGGTAGCGGTAGCTCAGTGCATCAACTGATGATACTGCAGCGCCTCTAACCGGGAGGTCCTAGGTTCGAGTCCTGACGGCGGCGGGATTTTCGACACTAGCTTTTCAGCTAGGTCGAATTCAGCTGCTGTCTGGAGGAGCATTATAGCAGCCGGCTGCTCTGATCGGTAGTTTTCCGTGGGTTCTCCGATCAACACCAGGCGAATGCCGGAGCAGTACCCTACCAAACGGGCCACGGACCACGCGCGATCTGTCCTTCCTATTCCATATCCTATCCTCTCCCCTTACACACACACACTTACACTAACATGCACTACACTACCACATATTCCGGGAGACCGGTCGGGAGCTTAGAGCTTGTCTCGACTGGAACGGTGCCCCGTTGGTGGGAAAGTCCCACTAGCCGACGGTAGGTCGGCGCCGGATCTCGCCATCCAGCGGGGGAAGATCACCGCCATCTCCCGAGAAAAAACCTGCACTACACTAACGGGACTAATGACCGAAGCAGTTGACGCGCCCGGAAACACGAAAAAATCAATCAATCAATACACGACACTAATTAATTCACAATTCACACACGAAAATCAAATGGAAAATCTACAGCAGCAATACCAACATCTCTTACATCAAAATCACAAGCTACAAGAACATCTTCAAGAATTAGAGCAACAAAACCAATTACTACAACAACAGCTTCCACAATCACGGTTCGAGCACAACATGCTCCTCAAACACATCCGGAACTTGCCCAGCCCCCCGGAAACCATCAGCCCACAGAAGATAGATCAGCAAAAAGCACCAGTGAACATTAAACAAGTTCACATCAACAAATGACAAAAAAGAGGATCTACAAAAGTAAGTGATTATAGTGACGAAAAGCGCAGAGTGCTAAACAATAGTGTAATAAAAGACTATAATTTATTAAATAGACATTCAATTTTAGAAACAGTAGAAGAATCAGATGAAAATGTAAACAATATAGAACTACAATCAGAAAATATAAAGATACCACCCTATGCATTAGAAACGCAGGAAATGTAACACTCCTAACTAAAGACCTAACGCAATTAATAGGAGATGGGTTTTCTCTTAAAACCACAGAGGATTTGGTAAAAATATTACTGAAACATGTTACCGACTATCGAAAAGGCAGAAAATATTGTGAAGAGAAAAATGTCCCTTATTACACATACTATGTACAATCAGAAAAAACATATACTTATCAGCTGTAATAAAAAATGTACCCATAATATTCACAGAGGAAGAGATTTGTAATAAATTAGAAAGTCTAAATTATCCTATAAAAAATTAACTAGATTGACTCACAGAGAACAATTACCCTTTAGAGTAGTTGCACTAGAATTAACCAACTCAATTGAAGGTAAAGAAATATTTAAATTAGACAAACTACTGCACTGTATTGTAAAAGTAGAATTAAGAAGGAAACCACAAGGCCCACCTCAATGTAAAAATGCTTTATTTATGGCCACACAAAAAATTATTGCACAATGACCCCAAAATGTGGATATTTTGCGGAACAACATTGAACTAAAGACTGTGAATTATTGCAGACAACAAACCCTCCACGCCCAATTTGTACTCTATGTAAAGAAAATCATATGGCGACTTCTAAACAATGTAAATACTTTCTAAAAAGAAAGAGAATTCAAGAATCAAACCAACACAATAACTTTTACCAAACCTCACAAACACAAAACATATATGAAAATGAATCTCACACACAAATAAACTCACAACAAACAAATATAAATCACAACCCATTACATAGAAACCAATAGCACAAACAGTTACACAAAACAACAAAAAAATTTAAACAATCTAATAAACAAATAAAAGAAACACGCTCATCTACTTCCTAAAAAATCACGCAATAACGATTGCATGTATAAGAGACACGCATTGTACCCGGACAAGCACTTAAAATACCTGGATATATTTGCTATAGAGAAGATAGAATATGCCAACATGCAGCCAGAGGAGTAGCTATCCTAATCAAAAAGAAACTAGAGCACTCATTAATTTCTATTACAAAATCGAACAATCCCGAACTGATTGCAGTAAAAATAGCATTAATAAATTTATACTTAAATATCATAACAGCATATAAACCACCTAAAAATCAAATTATTATAAATGATTTAAAACAAATATTACACAGTACAGAACCTACCATAATAATGGGAGACCTAAATAGCAAACATATCAATTGGGGCTGCAAAGTGAATACTCCTAACGGGAGGAAATTACTGAACATCAACAACTCTAAACTTTCAAATCTTAGCACTAACAAATCCTACTCACTACCCCAAAAACCGTAATGCTCAACCAGATATCCTTGACATTGACATCATTAAAAATTTAACACATACCCTCTATGCTCACTCCTTATCTGAATTGGACTCTGACCACTGTCCCGTAATAACCACTTCACACATAAACTATATTAAAACAGATTTGCCTTATGGTATAGACACAAAAACATAGATTGGATAAAATTCCACACAAATATAGATAACACTCTTCCCACAGACCGGCTCATGAAAAATAAAGAAGAAATTGATTCTGCCGTAGACTCTATCACTAAATTATACGAAAAGCAGCAAAAGAAGCAAATACCAACCCTAATGATAAACCAAAATTAACACAGCAAACTATACCTACTTACATTGAAAAATTAATTCAAAAGAAACACAAAATTCGACACCAATGGCAAAATCGAGAAGCCCAGAATTAAAAAAATTAAAAAAACAACATTAGACGAACACAGAATCCAACGATATAAAAATTACATTAAAAAGATAAATCCTAAAGACAGCAACTTATGGAGGTTAAAAAAAAAAAAAACCAACAATCATACCAGAACTAAAGAAATTAGATAAAGCAGCTGCACAATAACAAAGAAAATGTGAAATATTGGCTGAACACTTTCAAGAAACTTTTGCCCTACACACAAATTCAAATAATATCACTACAAATCAAATCAATAACTGTGAACTAACAACAGTTCCACATCCAGTAAAATATATATCACCAAATGAAACCTATCAAATAATTAAAAACCTAAATAGGAAAAAATCAGCTGGAATAGACTAAATACCATCTATACTATTACAAAAACTAAATAGGAAATTAAAATTAATTGGATACTATCCCACAAAATAAAACACTCGATAGTAATACCAATACCAAAACCAGGTAAAAACCCAACATTCACAGAAAACTATAGGCCAAGTTTGATCCCCATCATAGCCAAAGTAATGGAGAAACTTATACTAAAACGACTTCTAAAATACATAAATGAAATATCATACATACCACTTTTCCAATTTGGTTTCAAAGAAAAACACTCCACTACACACCAATTTTTAAGAATTACAGAACTAATATATAAAAAGTTTGAAGAAAAACAGCACTCTCTAGCAGTATTCTTGGACATAAGTCAAGCATTTGACAGAGTTTGGCACGAGGGATCGATATTTAAATTACAGGAATCAGGCCTATCTCTTTACCTAGTGAAAATAATACAAAGCTTCTTAAAAGAAAGAGTCCTTTCAGTAAGAATAAACTCAACCTACTCCACACAAAAAGGAATCTCAGCAGGTGTATCACAAGGCAGCCCGTCATCTGCAACTTTGTTCAACATATTTACAGCAGATTTCCCAACAACCCAAAACACTACATAAGCGTTATTTGCTGTTGATAGTGCAATACTAACCTCTAACAAATGTTTAAATACAGCTACAGAAAATCTACAAGAAGAACTAAACAAAGTATCACTATGGGCAGACAAACGAAAGATAAAATTAAACCCCAACAAATGTTTAGCAAAAATATTCACACTATGCCCAATAAACACTACTTTCAAACCTCTAAAGCTATTTAATAAAACACTTGACTGGTTACCTAAAAACAAACCAATTAAATATCTTGGAGTATTAATGGATACAAGACTAACATGGACTAATCATATAAATGAAAAAAGTATACAAGCAAACAGAAGACTACATAAATTGTATCCATTAATTAACAGAAAATCTGCCCTCGAAACAGAATGTACTCTAGTCCTTTACAAAGCAATAGTTCTTCCCATTATAATGTACGCATGCCCAATATTGTACAACACTTCTGCTACTAACAAAGAAAATACAAACCTTCCAAAATAAAATCGTACCGATGGCTGTAAATGCTCCCTGGTTTATTAGAAACACTCAACTACATTCAGAATTAAAAATCGAAACTATTCATCAAGTAATGCTTAAACGTTCACATTCCTTCTTCACAAATTTACATAATATGCCTACAAGTGACCATTACAACCTTGGGTCATCAGCAACAACATCCCAAATCAGAAATAGATTTCCATATGACAAATATCTAATCCAATTTGCTGACCTCCCCCCATAAATCCTCTAAATTAGAATAAACAATTTAAGAAATAAAATTCAACTTTACTTAGAAACAACATACAATAATGACGAACCTGTTGGGCTTCCCTTATTTCTACTTATAAAAGAATGAATGTATTTTATGAATGCTACCTATTATGTCAGTGCGGAATCAAATTAATTTCTTTGTTAGTTATTTTTGTAAGTGTTTTGATTTGAAATTAAAATGTAAACAATCCCTGTAAAGCAGTTATGCTGGTCTGTGGAAATAAAAAAAAAGATGAACTACATGTGACATTCAACAATCCTTCTCTTTATGATTTTATTGTTATTTACCATGTTTGAAGCAAATGGGTCATTTACCGTTTATTTAGAGGGAAAGGTACATACAATTGATTTCTATTCTTAAAAGAGTTGTATAAAAAGAAAGGCATTTCCAAACCTTAGGATTTAGAAAGCATGGGTTCTGACTTCCTGTTTTGAGTCCCGATGGGTAGGGGTTCCTTGGGCCTGGGGATTTTCCGCGGCCGCTCGAGAGAAACAATGAGTAGCTTTTCCAGGTATTTTGTCTAATCCTCAATTGCAATATTTAAAGCAGTAATGGTTCAATTATATAAAATTTTTACAACTTCATAGTATAGAGAATCAGTCAGTTAGTTACTGACCACGAAATAGACATGAAATTGCTCTTTCTGTGTGTGAAGCATTCTGCTTTAATATCGCTATTTACTGTTCAGTTAGAGGGACATAGTATCATACATCAAATAATTCTGAGCCGCGGAAATGGAGGTGTCTGTTAGTGACATTACTGAGCGTTCGAGAAAACGAAAAGAAAGAAAAAAAGAACATAATGAAAAAAAATCACGAAACATGAATCGTTCAAACCGTAAGGTAAGTAAACCTGACATATTTTTTAAAAATATGTCAAAAAATTGTTTTTTGATAATAGGAGGAAAAATGAAGCCGCTTTTTTTCGCCAACCGTGTCAATGGATTTGTATAAAATTCTTTAAGTTGGGATATTCTTACTTTAATAATAAATAAATTATAAACTTTTTAATAACATTTGCAATAATTGATTTGTGCAAAAACCTGCACAAATACAAAAAAGATGCGAGAAAATGAATGTTAATTTTCCCAATATATTTTTATGAATTTCAATAAAAAGAGTTTATTTTCCATTCAAATCAAGACATGTTCAGCTGTCATTCAATCAGAGTATGACATGACCTTCGAATTCATTCAAAACAAGAAATATCCGACACGAAACTCGCTCCAAAATTCTACCAAACATAGAATATTTATATTTTATATTAATAATATATTCAGCTATCTTTATTTCATAATTAAGAATCGAGTACAAATAAAATATTTGCATTTTTTGATGCTATAACATTTTTCGTATTTCTAAAATTTTTTTTTTTTTTTTTTTTTTTTAAATATTTTTTTTTTTCGTTTTTTCATTAATCCCAGCGCGTGAATTGTAAAGTGGACATGTCAGACATGTGAGTAAAGTGGACATGTCACGTTTTGAATGTTTGCTCATTTCGCGCTTCTTTCCTTCCAAGCCCAGCGCCGCCAGGACACGCGTTCAAGTGTACAGTCTCCCTTCTGACCTGGAAGCAGGGTCGCACCTCTGGCACACTGCTGTTCTGATAGCGTGACTTTTCTGACCTCTGCAGACATCTCGCCGCGTTCTTCGGCGGGTTCGTGCTACACTAGGGAAATTCGATATGCCCAAGCGTAGGAAAAGGGCAGTGAGCAGTTTTCAGTGGGCGAGAACATTGTGCAATGTCGAAGTGGAGATTATATTTACTCTATAAGAATTAGTGGAATCATTCGCGTTTCCTTAATTATTGATTGATTGATTTTTTCGTGTTTCCGGGCGCGTCAACTGCTTCGGTTATTAGTCCCGTTAGAGTAGTGCATGTGTTTTCTCGGGAGATGGCGATGATCTTCCCCCGCTGGATGGCGAGATCCCGCGCCGACCTACCGTCGGCTAGTGGGGTTTCCCCCTAAGGACTCTCTCACCAACGGGGCACCGCCCCAGTCGGGACAAGCTCTAAGCTCCCGGCATATGTGGTAGTGTAGTGCATGTTAGTGTAAGTGTGTGTGTAATGGGGAGAGGATAGGAGAAGGAAGAGGAAGGACAGAACGCGCGCGGTCCGTGGCCCGTTTGTTAGGGTACTGCACCGGCATCCGCCTGGTGTTTTCCGGAGAAACCACGGAAAACTACCGATCAGAGCAGCCGGCCGCTATAATGATCCTCCAGACAGCGACTGAATTCGACCTAGCTGAAAAGCTAGTGTCGAAAATCCTGCCGCCGTCAGGACTCGAACCTAGGACCTCCCGGTCAGAGGCGCTGCAGTGATATCAGTTGATGCACTGAGCTACCACTACCGGTCCCTTAATTATTAGTAGCTGAGTATTATATATATATATATATATATATATATATATATATATATATATATATATATTGTGACGTCACGGGGTTATACGAACCCGTAACGCCACCATAAGCCACTAGAAAAGACCAGAGAACTGAGAAATAGGGTACGAGGCGGAGCGATGGTCCGAGAAGGCGACATCTACCCGCAGGTTTTCGCACTCCGATGTCCAATGTTAGCGGATAATATTTTCTCGAGAGGGCGCGAAGGAGGAGAAAATTCACCCATCCAGAAATTTTTCCCCAGGCGGAGTTGCATAAATACCGTGACGCACTTCGGTAGAGCTCTCTTACGACTTCGACAGCGACGGCGACTCAACTAAATTCTTCAGCGGTAGTAATCGGTTAGTGCAGGAGTATAATTTTACTTGCTTTAGTAAAGCTGATTTAAGAAACGCGGTAATAAGTGATAGAATTCAGAAGCAAAGTGCATGTACAGCATTTGCACTAACATTACGCGAGTAAGCAAGCGTTGTGACTGCTCGAACTTGAAATAGTTTCATCATCGAAGTAAATTCGCGCAGAAGGACTCTGAATTAAATCCAGTATTTAATTTTGTACGCCACGACCACGCACGCTCAAAGTGTGGTACGTCGGCCGAGTGCTAGAAGTAGTCAATTCAAGCACGTTAGTTATTTAAAACTGGTAGCGCGAGCAACGGGTACGCGGCAGGCGGCAGAAGGACGACTCCAACATTCAAGCGTAGGCGAGAAAGACTTGGACCAATCCGTGGACGGTACGAGCCTGAGGACGAGAGAAAGGTTTGGAATTTGGACGTGTGGCGGCATCCTGAGATCGAGCGAAAGAAGAGGTGTAACCGCGGGACATCGAACCAGTCGAGTGACGTGGCGAGGACTGCGAGCCACCGAACACCCCAAGGTTAACTGACGGCGAGCGGGAAGGAAATGTCAAGGTAAAGAACTGGCAACTTCTATGCGGCAATTTGTTGGGAAACTGTAGCTTTAAACACCAGGCGTAGCGCCCTAAAATAGGTGAAAGTTCCAAATAATTACTGGGAGAAATATTTCGAACGTATGAGCGGCAGTTTTGATTTCATTCGATGTGCGCACCAGTAAATTCGTTGAATGCCATACCTTGTACAACTTTTCTAAAGTAAATTATAATTTTTCATGTAATGTAAAAGTAATCTTATTGAAAAGTATTGTGTCCATTGTATGATGTCAGGGATAATCAGTTGCTATAATTTTGTAAAGGATACGATTTAGTAACGTGTGTGTCACGTTTATTATTGTGTTAGAGTTAACAGCATTGTAATAAATGCGCAGCTCAAGGCTGACCTCTGTGAAGTCTATAATAGAATAATTGTAGAGAATCACTTAAAGGGCCGTACACGGAGAAAACTTTAGATTAACCACAGTTAAATGAGGGACACGAAATAATTGAGAAGGAGGTCAAAGCAAAAGTATTGTAAATAGTGCGTATTGAAGTAATCAGGCAGTCAAGGTGACGCCTATACATTCTCTTATGGTTGTGTTATTTCTGTTCTTTTTGTTTCTGTTTTCTTTGCAGTGACCATCTACGTAAAATACATACTTATTGTATATTTGTGCCACTGTGTAATTTGTTTACTGAATATATGCTCATTTTACCAGAATTTTATATAATTCATTGCGTCAAGGGTTCAGACCTTTCTCATACCCGAAAGATCCTGCTTCCTGAGAATTCAAAGCTCGCATCACGAGCATTCATAGTTTCACGCTTCATCGCCACCGGAGGGAAGGTAGTAGGTGGGCGCGTTTTCTCGGAAAGGTTCGGACCACTAGAGAAACTGAAATTAAGGAGTGGGAAAACAGCAGTGGTTAGTACGAGCAGAGCCTAGACTGGAGAGAAATAGGTAATAAATCGATAAACAACAATAATTAAGTTAGTCAGTAAGTTAGGTTAGTAAACAGTACAAAAAAAAGTTATAAATTGTAGTCAATTGTTAAGTATAAGTAGATAAATAAGTCAATAAAAAATATATATATATTAACTTAAAATAATTAAAATAAGTTAAATAAATTAAAATTAAATTAATTTAAAACAAGTTAAATAAATTAAAATTAAATTAATTAAAAAGTTAAATAAATTCAAAATAAATTAAATTAAAATAAAATAAAAGGAAACGGTTAAAATAAAGCACATTAAGGGGCGAAGGGAAGTGGGAATCGGAAATGTTAGGGCAGAGGCGTTGGTGCGGACGATTTTCTGTGGTGCTGTTTGTTTTCAGGTGCGGTGGAGGCCAAACACTGGAAGGAGAATGCCTGACGCCCGCGCCAAATAAATAAATAGTCTAAAAACCGGATAGAGTAGCATGTACTCGGCTTCTGACGGCAGGTTTTTCCCCTTCAGGGTTTTCCTCAGCCGTACCTTATGGTCTCGTTTCCGCGGCTTTGATGCGATGGAGAGACCATTTGGGGTGAATACCAGAAGGCGAAAGGTTAGAACGCGGTAGAATGTAGGTATTGTAATGGCTTAAAGGCCTTCGGCCTAGCCACATTGCATCAAGTTTTCTAATTTGGCTGTAATAATTACCTATTAAATAAATAAAAAAATATATTATATATATATATATATATATATATGTGTGTGTGTGTGTGTGTGTGTGTGTGTGTGTGTTTGTGTGTGTGTGTGTGTGTGTATAAAATACTATATAAATATATGTGTGTGAACAAAATAATAATTTAAACGATAAATAACAATTGTGAAAGTATATTTGATTAATAAACATTTTGTGAGACATTATTAACAAAAGTAACTTATTTTGTCAACCTGTATGAATGGTAAACAATTGTTTTTTATTGAAAACCCCGGTATAACCTTCATGGACGTCTATATATAGAGGTATTTTCCCGGTATAAAAGAATAAAGGTATTTGAAAAAGGTATGAAAAAATTAAGGTATTTTTACCGGTAATCAATATCTTTTCGGTCCCTGTTCACTAGCCGAATCAAAAAAATATATCCTTGTCATCTTCTCTTTCATTTGTATTTACAGTATTTGAAGTATTTCTTTTTTAAATACATCTATTTTAAAATTTTCTCAAAAAACTCAAAAAACAGTTTTTTTAAATACAAATATATATATATATATATATATATATATATATATATATATATATACATATATATATATATATTTCAAATACAAGTTTTTTAATTTCTCAACCCTGTCTATAAACTATGCGATCAGCAATGTACTAATCTCAGTTCCCAGCTTGAGCGTAGTATTAATACTTTTACCACGAGTAAGACCGGAAACGTTTGTAGAATGATTTTGAGGCTTAATGTAAAGTACCTTCAAAAATTTTAAAAAACGCTTTGAAACTCCCAAAGGCTCGAGTTCTTTCAGGTTTATTGGGGAATATCAATTTTGGAGAAAATCGGCATAACGGTTTAAGGCGTTAGCGATGACCGCAAGGGACAGACATGTTTTGGCTTCAGTCAATCAATTTTAGGTATCGAAGACACCATACAAAATGTAAATTCGCTACACCACTAGTTAGAAGAAGTAATTTATTATATAGCAACAGGATTTATCCACTTTTACGTTACCAGGGCCCGGCAAAAAGAGTTTTCCGGTGCACGATTACATAGCTTTCTCTTCTAAGACTGACAAAAGGATTGAGAAGAGGAAGAAAGTAAAATGTTCACAAAATTTGAAATTCCATAAATAAAATATTCATTAAATCGAATTTAAAAATAAATACTTTCTCTACCTACTGTTTGTGTAAGAGAATGTATTGATCTCTGTCAGTAATGACAACAATAGTACGCACGTAGAAAACTCAAGGACGAGCAGAGAATCTTTCAAGCACTCTTCAATATCTTTCCGTGAGGCATTTCTGAATTAGTATAAGACAAACTATGGTTATTGCTAAAAAAAATCACAATAAATTTAAAAGATTTTTTAATTAACCAAATTTTTTTGGAAAGAATTTCAAGAAAATTGGTAAAAAAAATTAATTTCAAGTGCCGAGATTGCAAATTTCAGAAAAGTACATAGAAACATATATAATTACATTTGAATCCGGACTCTAGCCATGAGATCGTCGGACAGTGCCGCGAAACAGGATTTTTGACATTACTGAAGATTTTCTGTTTTCTACATTTGTCTATAGAATTATATTTATCCTATTTCAGTGGATGATATGGCGTTGGATTCTGGAGACATTTCGCCTGCGTGCTATTTTACCACTTTTTCAAATTTGTCCGAAAGTACAAAAACAGTTTTAAAATTAGCTTAAGTGATTTTACTTGGGAAAACAGATTCATCAGGTGAAATCTATCAAGGGGACAAACGCTATCTTTAGATCAAAAATCGAGTCACAGGATAAAGGAGCTTGTGCGTAATCTCTGCTCATTCTTTCTGGTAGTGGAATGATAGCGGAAGATCTTAGAAGTAAAATGTATGTAAAATAAGATGTTTGGACATAGCATGAAGTTATCTACACAATTAGTTCAATTTTCTTTTTGAAATCAGTTTCCAAATCGGAAACGATATTTTGAGTTATGCTTCAAATAATTTTTTGATGGTTTTCGAAGGAAATACGTGAACGAGATTTATACCTACAAAATACGACTATTACAGATGATACGAGACCGTTTGGTTGTGTTACAGTACTAGTTTGATAAGTGGAGAAGAATATACTGAGATAGAAAGAGACGAATCGCCTGCCTGGCTTGCCTGCCTAAAATTCGGCCTCCTTTCGCGTCGCAGGCCGCAGGGTTTGGCCGTTCGGCTGCGTGGAGGGAGGGCCCACAAGGGTCGAGTGACGCAACGGCGTGGAGCGGTGAAGGGGGGCAAGGCGTTTTCCAAATTTCACTTTACGCCGCTCCTATTCATCCGATTTGCATTATTGACACGGCGTTGGATTCAGGAAGCACGTCGTCATCGCGCTAAAAGCCCACATTTTTTAATTTCTTCCCGAAATTATGAGAAAATTAATTTTTTTTTGGAAATCGTTTTTGTATAAGCGGCTTCGCAGCGTAAATTCTATTTTAACAAGGAGCCCAATGCCGTTTACAGATCGAAAATCGGACCATTTCTTCAGACGTTATCGGTCTAGTAAATTCCCAGTGAAAGTGATCTATTGATTTTTCCTAGAAGTATTTTTCGGTACATTTAGCCTTAAATTCTAATGCTTGAGGGTACGAGCGTCACATAGTAACAGAAACTGGGACGATATTAAAGGGACGATATTAAAGGGACGATATTACAACTCTATTTTGCCTCGATCGGGAATCGAACCCGGGACCAAAGCACGGGAAGCTAGGACGTTGCTCAAGAGCCATCTCAGATGGGTTAATTAATCCATAAATTAAGAAATGTTCCAAACATAAAAAATGAAAATAAATAAAACTAATCAATTTATAACAATTTGCATTTCATTTCCAGCTTCACTCATTACGAAGTTCACGCTCATTATCCACACCATTGTCTCACCTCTCCCGCACGCACTGTGCATCCCCATATCGGACGTGCGTCTCCATTCCGCATGCTGCATACATTCATGGATATCGGCGGCCGCGCAGGCGCTCTCTCACGGTGGCCCCGCGCGCGTTTTCCGGTGCGTCCGCCGCGCACGCGCAGAACCTCAATGAGCGGCCGCGGTGATTGTGATCGATGGATCCGTTGCATTATGCAGCCGCTCCGCGGAAACGCCGCCCCGCGCCGCGGATGAAGCCATTGTTCCTTAAGGAGCAAGAGAACGCCGGTCCGCCGAGGGCACTGTGCGTCCTGCTGGCGGTTCTTCTCCGCTGTCATCTGCGTGTTCCTGGAAGCTGTCTACAGCGCCGACGACGACGTCTTGACTTGATACTGTATTGAGTTCTCTGCCATGTTTGGTGCCCCAGTCTGATTTTTAGATTTACCGTTTTGTTTTCATGTAGTTTGAGGCGAACTCTTGCTTTACACTGGCTGTAACTGTGTTACTCCAGTTTTCTGTGGTTCTTCCTATTGTAGCTGAGTTGGATTCCTTTCCTGCTCTTGTTACCATCTTCCTTTTCTTCTTAGTTTTACCTGTAACTTTTTGAATTCAGTGTTTTCTTTGTTTTTAATTTTTTTAATTTTTTTTGGCCCCCCAGTCATCATTATCACCACCGCTGTTACTACTACCACTACTATCAACGCCACCTTTTCCATCTCAACTTTCTCAATCTTTCTGTCCATTCTGTATCTGCCAACACCTCCATCTTCTCACCTTCCATTTCCCCCGTGGTCGCTGTAATGCCGGATGCTTTTTCCCGGCCTTGCTCTTCCCCAAAAGGGAAGCGGTCGCACGTTGCGTCGCAGACAAAGAATCTCCGCAGCAGATGGGTTTATCTTCCCGGGCGTGAGAGCTGGAGATGAAAGAACGAGCTGGTTCTTTTTAAAGGTGAGCGCCGTTTTTGGAGGCTGCCAGTGGGGTTCAATTACGGAAACATTCTTGAGTCGCGTAATGACAACGCGATCGTCGCCTGTTGCGGCGCTTACTAACAATGAACGATTTGGTGAGAATGCTGTCTTTTGCCCGCACTGATCACGCGTCCGTCGATTACGTGATACTTTGATGTTTTTATTTGTAACATAAGTATCCAGAATTTGTTTGTATTGGCCGCCTCCTCCTGTTAGCGCTATACTTCATGTTTTCGTCCTACGTATTTATGTAGAAACATGTTTTTATAATCGTTATTTTTCAGTGTAAATTCATTTCTGTTATTTCCGCCTAACCAACCTGAGAAAAGTATTGGTGAATATGTGTGATACCTTATTCTTGTAATCAAATTTTACTCGATTAATTTGTTGCAATTTCTCTAACATAAAAAATATTTCTCAGAAAATAGAATTGAAAACATTTTTGCTATCGTTAAACAATCAGAAAAAATATTTTTATTAATTAATTAATTATTAAGAGGACTTTACGTTGGTCATATTCTAAAGCAATAAATCCTTCTTATTTGCTGATATATACCCTGTTCAATTCCTCTTCTTACATGTTTAGAAACATAAATTAATTCCTTATCAGGAACAGGGTTAAACTTTAATGTGTTAACGAATATCTGGTATAATACATCAGTATTCTACGCGATTTTTAATATATTAACCTGTTTCAATAGAATAATAGTGTGTTATGTACTCCATAATATCTACACCTTTATCCGTGGATAACACCTAATACTGTTTACTCATTGGGTATCTCTCGACCCAACTGGATCTGACTGAACGACTTTTTTTAGGGATTTCCTCAGTTTTCCTTACTCATCACAGGACCTGTTCGAGACCAGTTTCTAATTTAACGTCACTTCCGTTTCCTCCTAATTTTAGTTTCTGGTTCTCTTTCCTTGTAAGGGGTCGTATAACTTGCATGCATATACACCATTTTATAGGGATATTTATTACTTATATTTTAGAAACCGAGAATCTTATTTGCAAAGTGATTATTATATTAAAGTCCATCTGGAATGACGTATTGTTTTTAATCACTTCGTGAGAGTGAAAGTCAATAACGATACGCAAATTGTTAAAGGAAAATAGTGAGTGAGAGAGACAGGTACATACACAGGAGAAGGTATCGCGAAAAACCCTTCAGGAATTGATAACCGGGAGGAAATCGCATCACACTCACTTCTGATATTTCAGTACATGATTCGTATTTACTTGATCAGCTGTTGAATTTTGATCACTCGATTCGTAACGATCTAACAATAACATACCAATCCGTAACGATCATCTTAACCACAGTCACCAGCTGCATTAGTGTCACCAATGAATCCTAACTTGGTGAATACGCATGAAGACCGTTGACAATAACTTCACTAAGGTTAATTTCTGCGTATGACTTTCACCAAACGGAAGCAAGTCGAACGTTGCCATTTAAATAACCCCGAACGATTGTATCTCACCGCAAAGACTCACGTGCATGTACGTAGACTGACCTTCCGGTGGTAAATAGCGTTCCGCAATTACGGAGCGGCTGGCGATTTAAGGCGCGACCACTGCTGTGGGCACGACACACCTCGATTTTATTACCTTCATGTTCTTCTGCTGACCAGTGGGGGCTAGTGCCTCCAAAAAGGAGGGTTACAGCTCAATTTTTTAAATATTTTAAGATAAATTTACAATCTATTTTTTACAAAATAATAAGTAAATGTGATGTCTATTGTAGAATTAGTAGAATTATTATGACAATGATTAGTAGTGAAGGTATCCCATCGGTACTCTTCATCTTCTTCTTCGAACTATAACAAAAAGCAAATATTATTATTTTAGGTTGACAGCAATTGGAATTGATAATTTGGTGGTGATAATGTTTCAGTTACTTCTTGAGTATCTGTATGGGAGTTATATGGGTGAAGTTCTGGTTAGACGATGGATATCTGCACTATTGTCAAGGAGGTTGAGGGCTAAGTGATTTGGATGGTTTTCAAGACGCTGGAGATAGTTTGAGCTGATTGATTCTATTCTTTCTAAGACAGTGTGCATTTTTAAGTCTTTGTGTAATGCTGCCTTTGTTGCCTGATAAATGTTTTACTATTCCCCTGTAAACATCTGGAGTTTTTGGTGCTATTTTAATTTTGTCGTTTGCCAGAGATTTTATTTCGAATTCTTCTGTTTTTAAAGTATCCTTTATAAACTTAATCATGGCTGGAACATTATTTACATGTGGCACAAAAATTGGAGGTACTGTGGTTTTTTGGAGAAGTTTCCTCATTGTTTTCTATTGCATCTTCTGTATTGAGAGCACTATGGTGGGATTCTTGGTGGGAACTGTATAAATACTATTATTACTATCGTAAGACGCTGTATTTTGCCTTACCCTTCTATTTACATCAGGGTCGAGGACATCTGGGTTCGGTCTTTTTGACCGAGCTTGTGCGTATATTTGCCATGCATTCTGTGTCAGGTTCAGAGGATCAGATGAATCAAGATCCATGCTGTGTCTACCGCTGCTTGCTGATTCTTCTAATGGCATTTGTTGAAATACGTAGCTTCCCGGTAATTTGTAGCTTTTGCGTTCTCACTACATGCAACCGAGCCTACCCGAATACACTTCTGTAATCACTGAGTTTTATATATAAATTGTCTTTGTAGAACTGAAATTAATAACACCGTTTCACTGCACAAATATAACAGTTCACTTAGAACTACTGCACACAGGTTTATTATCGCTTGACCTCTCCTTATCTTGGCGCACTCGCAGGCGACAAGATAAAGCACAACGGAGCTGCGAACACGATCCGCACACCACGGCGGCCGGGCGAGAACACAGCTCGATTGAATCACAGAAATGTAATGTTGATTTGATTAATGTCTAATTGTCTTAATGAATGATTAATGTCTAATTGGTCTGCTGCTCTGGAAGTGCGAAATAATGATACTTGGAAACTTTTCATGTTGTTTCTGGAAGCGTCATATTTTTTCCGAACTTTTTTCTATAAGGTTTAAATCTTAAACATAACGAACAGAAAAAAAATTGCCGTTCTACTCGTATTTTCAACCCAGTCTTGACCATATCTCCCCACCTCGAAACAATATTTTGGGAGAGCAAATTATAGCTGCCTTCGAGTAACACACACAACCATATGTAATTTACTATTAAAATTCATTTTCGAATTTTCCATCAAATGTTTGTTTTTATTTTTTAAAAAATTTAGAAGACCTGGAATTGAATTCTGATTTGCTGAATATTTTGTTTTTCTTTATTGGTCATGAACTAAAAGAATTTGTTTTTAATTATCTCCTGAATTAATTGTCTAATACCAGTGAAATAAATATTTAACACTTCTAATCTTCACAAATCTAAGGATAAAAATCACACAAAAATGCATGCACAAAAGAGCAAAAGATTCTTACTTCGTTTCGTAAGATTTGTCAGTTCCAGTTGACAGACACCGGTAGCAGGATCGTCGGCGGCAACAACAACAATGAAACTGATCACCAACAATAATTATGGTTTGAAATCTCACACGCACTGCTATGTGGAACAAACGAAAATGACTGCATGGAAAAGAACTGTAAGCAATTGAAGTACTATCAACAGTTGGTCAATATACCTTTTCACAAAACTAACTGCACTCATCAAATGCAGATTTTCAACCAAAAAAACCTAATACGAAATTAAAATAAATTCGCCAAACATGATATCCACCCAATATCCTTAAAAATTGAGTGAACTTGTGTACCATTAATTACGCGCAAATTATTAAAATAAAAAGCGAATATTCAGTTACATTAGACGAAGATCGAAAATTGGTATCTTCCCGACCCTCCTTGGGCAGTTGGCGATAAATTTCCAGCACTCCACGGTGACAACGTGTGGCACTTTCTGTGGTATTGTTGCAGTATCACAACGTTCGGGAAATGCCCAACTGTCTCGCATAATAATGTGCTTGAGATCAAGAGGCTCCTGCTTTGTAATGTTAACCCCATAAGAGCGAGACGTCACACATTGGGGCGTTGCCTGGCTTGCAACGAGACGCTATAGACAGCAATCGACTCTTTGATTTCAAAATGATTTCAAACCTAGACATTTCTGCATTATCTGGATTATTGAATGCTGTTGTATTTAAAAGATGTATTTCTAAGAATGAAAAGTATTTAACTATTCTATCTATAGGTTGTGCAACCGTGCAACCAAAGCACGCTTCGCCACAAGCAGACACTCCCACTTCAGCATCATGTGAAGTATATTCTAAAATAAATATATAACTAAATAATAGAAAATTAATGAAGTTAATAAAATAAATATTGCTTAATAAATATCAACTACTAAATGGATGGATAGTGAGTACTTGAATGTATGAGTTTGTGAGTTTGATTGAGGCTCCTTACACCTATGTTCTTCGGACCTAGATTCCAACAGCAATGGTGGGGATTTTCGAAACCAGCAGAAAGCGAATCTGTTATTTTTGCATATTTCGCAGTTGTACATTAAGTTTCACCAAATCACGAGGTAGAGAAACGCTTTTTTTCTCTCATACGATCTTTGTGCGGGGCAAGATTTAAAAAAATTATTTCCCATACTGCACTGGCGATAATGCAATAGATTGCACACTTTTTGAAAGTAGGAAATAAGGCGAATACTGGGCACTTTTTATAACTTGCTGATTTGTTTAATATTTTTTAGCAGTTTATCAGTGCAGTATCAGTGCAAATTATTCTCTGAGAAAGTAATGTAGATCTGTAAATCTGAATATCAGAAGGAAGAGTAGGCATAATAGCTTGAGCTTCACCATCAATAGAGACATATTTATTACCAATGTTATTATCATTACTATTATTTATAAATCTCCGAGAAGGAAATTCTTTGCGAGACAGCTTGGAGGCACTGTAATTTTAGGGATCTCATCACCGTCCTCCCAAAGCACAAACGTGTTGTTGGCAACAATTGGAGGTGGTTTAGTCGTTTCCGGTGCGCGGGACACGTGCGGCGCGCAAACCAGGCGGTCCATTAAAAGCCGTCGCCAGCCGCGTGGACTTGCTGTGTCCTGCTGCCTTCCCGCCGCCACCGCCACCGCCACCGCCACCGCCACCGCCACCGCCGCCGCCGCCACCGCCACCGCCACCGCCACCGCCACCGCCACCGCCACCGCCACCGCCACCGCCACCGCCACCGCCACCGCCACCGCCACCGCCACCGCCACCGCCACCGCCACCGCCGCCGCCACTGCCACCGCCACCGCCGCCGCCGCCGCTACCGCCGTCACCACCGCCGCCACCTCCACTGCCGTCGCCGCCACTACCACGCCGCAGATACCGCCGCAACCACACGCGCAAAAACTGCTCCCGTCTGGAATGTGGACGAACGCGTCGGCTTGGAAACGTACGAGAAACAATATGAATTGCTCCTTGTAGTCCGGGAATACGACTCCTGGAAAGACTTCGTTGGCTGTGAGCGAAACGCAGAGATACTCTCGTCAAAAGGTTTGTTATTTTGTTTCTCGGTGTGCAAATCCATCTATCGTTATCTTCTGTTTTTGTTCGTTATTCCATCATAAACGAGTTACCACTGCTTTTAGTGGAAGTTTTGCATTTTTCAAAGAGAAGGCAATCACAACATGAAGGCAATTTCTCGCCGACGTGATCTGCATACCGCCTGCTTCTGTTTCATCTAATGTAAAGGTTATGTAAATGAGAATTCAGAAATCTAAAGTAGGCTGCTGAGAATAATACGGTTCCCTTTGTGCCGGCATCATTCCTCTGAAGATATTATAAGAGTAATTACATTTCAACAAATGTGTGGAGTGGACTTTTTTGCAATTAACAAAAGCATTATCTTCAGTTTTCCAGTTTCAATTTGAAGGTGAACAAAGTGGGTCATATGAATTATTGAATGCTTTGATAAGGATGATTAGTGCATTAGTGCAGTAATCAGAAATTTACTTATTCCTAGAAATTAGTGAAACTTCATAAGAGGTCTAGTCTTCGAAGATCAATTATTTCAGTAAGTGTTGGGACAAATATAAACAAATTAATTTAAGTTTCCAATTTAAAAATTCGTCAAATTATCTTACACGCATAAGAAAAACCCCAAAGGATGCCTTCATGAAACCAATCAGACTTTTTACTTTTCTCCAATAGATGGATTTGAAATAATGTGAGTTATACTCCCAATTTTAAGAAAACTAAGCACAAGATGGGACATACAACTAACTTTGTTAGCAACTCAACGGGCAGAAAACTCGTATTGACGATTTCTCACCGATCGGACGTTAAACAAGCGGTCGCCCTCCCAGTACCAGCGTCTGTGTTGTACCTCTGTTGCTTTGCAGCTGTTAATCTGATGAAGCCGTCGATTAGGGATCTTTCAACGCTGTCAGCTTAAGTCAGATAGAGACGTCCACATCAAACCAGTCGACTGAGCGAAAAAGGCGACAGACGAACACGAATCGTATCGTAATTTCAACTGACGAAAATTAATCAAAACATGGGGTCACCTGTCAACGAACTTTCGCACACGCCCTCCTAATTTATACATACCTTGTTTTCAAGAGTTTTCTGCACGGTAATTACGCGAACCGTTAATATCCTGTAATTATCAGCGAGTGAATTAAATCTGAGCGTCGCCCGCTCCAGTTGAATGCGCGATCATTTATCAGGCGGCTGCGCCGGAAGCCATGCCCGGCCTTACGCGCGTGCCGCCGCCGCCGCCACCACCGCCACCGCCACCGGCACCGCCACCTCCACCGCCACCGCCACCGCCACCGCCACCGCCACCGCCACCGCCACCGCCACCGCCACCGCCACCGCCACCGCCGCCGCCCCGCCACCGCCACCGCCACCGCCACCGCCACCGCCACCGCCACCGCCACCGCCCCCGCCACCGCCACCGCCACCGCCACCGCCACCGCCACCACCGCCACCGCCACCGCCACCGCCACCGCCACCGCCACCGCCACCGCCAGCCACCGCCACCGCCACCGCCACCGCCACCGCCACCGCCACCGCCGCCCGCGCTGGTAGTTAGTCACAGGAAGAGGGTCGCCAAGAAACTCCGGACAGACGGTTGATTGATTGATTAGCGTTTCCGTTTCCGGAAGCGTCAATTAGTAAAGTAATTTGTCCCGTAAATGTAGTGTTTTTCCCTCGGGATGGGACTGATTTTCCCAGCTGGATAGTGAGATCATGCGTCGACCTACATGTCGGCTTACGGGGTATTAAAATTAACCAACCAGTTATCTCTCAATTGCGAGGCACCACCCCAGCTGGAAAAAGATGTAAGCTCCTGACTGGTCTTCCGGCATGTGTGGTAGTGTAGTGCATGTTAATGTAAGGAAGGTGTGATTGTAGGACATAGGAGAAGTAACCATTGCGCGCGATCCGTGGCCCGTTTGTTAGGGTATTGCTCCGGCATTCGTCTGGTATTGATCTGAGAAATCATGGAAAATTAAAGTTCATAAAAAGCAGCCGCTAGAATTTTCTTCCGGACATCAACTGAATTTGACCGAGCTATCTAGCTAGTATCAAAAATCCTGCCACAGTCAGGACTCAAAACCTAGGGCCTCCCGGACAGATACACTGCAGTGACATCAATTGAATCCTGAGTCACCTCAGCGGTTCGAGCAGTCGGATCGACGGACAAAGCAGCAGAGAAGAGGCTACGGTGTCGCTCCAGATGGAGTGGTGGTCAGACGGAAAAGTGTTATCAAGGAATAAGCAATAAACGACACGAAGACTCAGATTTGACAATGATTTGGTTTTCAGATCTTAGGGTCATTAAGGAAAACGCAAATTTGTCATGGTAGTAGTAAATAAGAATAGATATGAACCCAACAAATATTTTATTTACATTTTTTGAAGAAGTTTATGTGAATAAAACAAAGGAGAGATATGGAGCCCAAAAGGGCTGATATGTTGTCGATTTTGTCCGTAATATTCAGTTTTATCTGCAGCAAATCCAGACAAGAATAGAAAGTGTATATGAACAGTTACAGGGTAATATATTTATAGTTTTGGAGCAAAATTAGAAAAGAGTAGGTTAGGGTGCTGAACTGTACATAATGCATACAGTAGGGTGAATATGGAGACTCAAGAGTTTGACATATAGTAACTAGCTAATACCAAATATTTTACCTAATACCATTTATACCAAATATTTTATAAATAAATCAAAAAATATTTAATGTTCTTGTAATGCCAACTGGAGTACGAATGCAGTCGTGTTTTCAGAAATAGAATTTCTGTAGTATCGCAATGGGTAAGTTCATTTCATACCGAATACATTCACAGCTGACGGGTGAGAGGTTGCACGTTCGAATGGTGTTTCGTGTCTCCCCACTGATATTAGGAGTCTTGCAGACTACAATTAGATCTTGCCCAATGCAATAATAACTTGATGTGGGGGCATTTCCCAATCAAGATTTCCGAAGTTCTTACTCCAGGCTCTTTTGAGTAGAGTGTACTCTGACCAACGGTTCTCATTCAGCAGTTCCTCCTTCCTGCTGCATGCATGCTGCAGCAGATCCGCCGTATGGTACTGCAAGTTTAATTTTCCTGCATCTTTTCCTTGTACGAAATTACTGCTTTTGTAATTACTAATTTTTATTTAAGCATTGAAAAATAATTACCGAGATTGACGGGGTTCAGTAAACCAAAAGTAATGAGAAACTTCAAACTATAAAAATCGAAAATGTTTTATTTTTTGATTATGGAAACTTTTTTTGAAGAAATTTTGAAATTTCACAAGAAGTATTTTAAATTTCTGTACCTATTTGAAATATCGAATTGTGACAAATTCGCAGATTTCAATAAATAAATAAATAAATAAATAAATAGGTAATAATACAAATAATAAATAAATATTCAAGATATGACATTGACAAACATGTAAAATCTCAGGAAGTCTAGGTTAACTTTGGTCATTTGTACGAAATTGTTCATGGTTGTAGAGTCAAATTTGTTCTCTTTGGGTGCGCAGAATTATATTAATATATCTGGTAAAAATAGATACCCGAACATAGGGTTGTTTAACTTACAAAGAGTAAGACAAAAAATAAAGAGATTCTGCTTTCCATGGCTGATCGTCCGGGGAATGAAGTGGGTCATTACGATAGGCAAGAAACTTGTAATTTTCATTTGATATTAGAAGTATATATCAGTGCTACATGCATTACTAAAGCTAAAAGCTATGTAAATTAAATGCAAAAGTAACTTCTGCTAACGAACATTCAAATAACAGGGGAACTTATTATGAAACGAATTTTAATTTATTCAAGTAGCAAGAAAATGAAAGTAAACAGACACTGCTTCCCTAAATATCTCCAGAACATTCTCAGCTTCAAGTATCATCTTGATATTTCAGAAACAGGAAAAGTTCAAAGTGGAGAATCTTTAATATGCATTCAAGGGACGGAGCATAAATTGCTTCTGAAAAGAATTCTGCTCTAGGTGCGCAACAGATGGTATCGTTCGGGAGCCCATTTACCGGACCGCCGTTTCGTGGCGTGGCCAGGCGGCCTGGAAGGAAGTGAGCTGTGCGTTGTTTGCAGAAAGCGGTGGAGTAGAACGCGAGCGCACCCCGAAGCGCAGGGTCCCCCTCACCCCACCCCACCTGCGCGAGCGGCGCGCCTGCCTGCGTTTATCAGGAAATCAGGCCTCCTACGCCAATTCCAGTTCATTACGCGGGGAATACGAAGAAAAGCGCGGAGGTGGAAATAAACAGAGAGACGGCGTTGCCGCGAGGGCTGTACTTGCTTTCTTGCCGCCGCTGATCGCTATTTTATGGCGTTTCTGCGCCTGGCAAACGCTTGAGTTAACGACATACGACGTATATGGCTGGTTGATGGCTGATCGTTTGGTATCTTTCACGCCGACGGCGCAATCTGTATAAATCGTGTAGCTAGCGTTAAATCTAGAGTTGCGATCGTTTTATAGCATTCGGTGATATAATATCCAGACGAAACAAGAGAAAAAGTTACTGCCGACCGTTGATGCGAAGTATAGGTGTTCTTATGATCCAGCAATGCGGTCAGTGCCGTCATATTACTCCGTTTCAAAGATCGAAGAACATTTCCAGAAACTATTTGCATAGTGTCCTACCAAGAAACTCTGCAGAACAAGTATAATGCTTCAAAAGATGATAACTTTCTCCGTTTTCCAAAAATAAGACAGTATATTGTACAATAGAGAGTCAATAATAGAAAATACTGTGATAAAAAAATATCTCCTTGACACGTTTAATTATCTCTTAATGCAAGAGATCATTTTAATTTATTTCACATCAAGGAATAAAAAATCTAGAATATCTATTTGGTAAATCGTCATCAAAGGTCTTTTTCGATACACCAAGTCGTTCATAAAAAGTAGGAAATTGAAATCCTGATGTAACTTTTTCTAAGTGTAACGTCATGACTGACGTGGCGGTTGTTTGTACGTGGTCTTGTTATACTTCAGGTACAGACAATTTAAAATGTTTAACATACTCGAAACTATTCATATCATAGTCATGAAAAATCGCTACTTATTGATGGCCATTCCCAAAAATCTACATGAACATACCCGAACTTGTAATGAAGGAAAAATTTTCTTAAAGAGAACACTTTTTTATAAAATTATCATTCAAAGATATAACACATTCGGCGCTTGAGCCTGAAGCAGTGCAGTTGTGTGCGGTGTGCCGTGAGTTCAACGAGTGAAAAGTGAATCAACGTTCCGAGTGTTGAACCATTAATTTGAGGAAGAGAGTGCCTCCAAATGCAGGAGGCATCTCATTTGATGTCAATGAGAGAGGAAATACAAGTAATATCACCGAACCAGCAAAATACAAGGTATGAACAATTAGCTATGCGTATTCAATCCAACGGTAATTATCAAGTAAAAAGCTACGCCAACGTGACTTCTATCATAATGTTCCCGAAGAAAGATCAGGCCATAATTATTGAAGCTATAGAAGGAGTAGAAATTAGAGAATATCTGGTAGCCATGTCGAACATAACCAAAACGACCACAATAATATTTATCTCACGTATTTATAATGCTCGTGTTAGTATTTATCTTGAATCCAAACAAACAGCAAACCACCTCATAAACAGCAAGAAGGAAATAATAGTTAAAAACACAAAACTAGTTATTAAACCATTGATTACAAGAAACAAAAGAATACTCTTGTCCAATGTGTGTCCAGTCATCCCTCACTCACTAATAGAAGATAAGTTCAATGAATTAAATGTAAAGATAGTATCCCCTATATGGTTCATGAAAACTGGAATAAATGACCCGGGTTTTCTCATGTACTAAGTTTTAGAAGACAGTTGTACATAGCACCAGAAGATGAACATAAACTCCCCGAATTTATATAGATTAACTATGAAGGAACAAACTACTGGATTTACATCTCCAGTGAGAGTACCTTAAAGTGCTTTGAATGTAATAATCTAGGACATGTTGCTAAGAATTGCCCAAATAATGTAATCAACCAAAATAATAAAACTACTTGTGAGGTTAGGGACAAGGAAAACAACAATACAGAAGAACATGATAATTCAGGTCAACTACAAAGAACTCTCAGAACAAACAATAAAACAGAAGTTCTAGAAAATACAGACCAACTACAAACAAAACTAGGAATAGGCAAGACATAAGAACAAGAGATCACTGAGCAAATACAAACAACACTAGGAACAGAGGAAGTAGACACAGAAGAAAACGCCAAAGGAGTCAAAAGGGGGCATTCAGTGACAGAATCCTCCAGTTTTGAACTACCTGATGTTAATAACTTTGAAGATGAAAAACAAAATATGGAAGAAACTGGTAGCAACATCAATGATGAAGGAAGGAAAAAAAAAAAGACAACGGACAAATAAAGGAAAAAAATAAAAAAAAGTAAAAGATACACAGACGAAATTGATGACCTAATCAGTATGTGTAAAGATCTACATGGGAAAATGAACCAACCAATGAAAAATAAATGCACTCGACTATCAAAAAACTACAACAAATAAGAAACAGCTGTAAGACAACAAGTCAACCCTCAGGAAGTAAGCATGCACAATAATTGTACAGAAAAATCTAAAATTAAAAGCAAAAAATGAATATTTTACAAAGGAATATAAATTGATACAGCAGACTAGAAAATATCAAGCTAGTAATAAACAAATATAACCCAATATGTCTATGCCTACAGGAAACAAATTTCTCCAATGACCACTGTGCCCGGATCAGAGGGTATTGTAACTTTTACAAAAACAGGTGTCACTCAATAATAGCCCATGGGGGTGTAGCAATATATGCCTCAATATTTACTCTACCTGAAAAAAATCCATTGAACACAAATATAGAAACAATAGCTATCAGGATAAAATTTCCATCCAAATTAACAATCTGTAATGTATATTTACCAAATAGATATACATTTAATCAAGAATTAAACAAACTGACAGCTCAACTTCCAAAACCATTCATTATATTAGGAGATTTTAACAGCCACCATATGTACTGCGGATCCCATAAAAATGATCATAGAGGAAAAATAATAGCAGAATGGTTGGAAAATAGAAATAACCTCATTCTCCTAAACATCTCTCAACCTACACATTTAAACAGTAGCAACGGACTATCAAGCAATATCGACCTGTCTATAGTCTCAAATGAAATAGCATAAACTTTGGAATGGATTGCTCTGGAGGAATTATATGACAGTGATCATTTTCCAATAAGAATAAGAATTACGGAAGCCCTTGCTCCAAAACACAATGTAACATCAACAAGAATATGACTATTCGACAAAGCCAATTGGAAATTATTCAGAGAAGAAATTGATAATTCCCTCACGGAGAAGCCAGAATTAACTGATACCACAAATATATCAGTAAATGTGCTTGAAACGACATTTACTAAACTCATTCTTCGTGCAGCAAATAAAACAATCCCCAAATCATCAGGAAGCCACAGAAAGAAATATGTGCCATAGTGGAATAAGTAAAGTGCTCAAGCAGTACTTGAATCAAAAAGAGCTCAAAGACTGTCCAAAGGAATGCACATAATTATCCTGATTTAATTTATAAAATTGAATACAAGAAGAAGAGAGCACAAGCCAGAAGAATACTAAAAGAGAGTAAGAAAAATACCTGGCAAAATTTTATATCAACAATGACACCGCAGACAGATAGTTCAACAGAATGGAAGAAAATACAATACATAAAAAGTGGAAAGAATAAACCAGACAAAATAGTGTTAGAATATGCTGATGGAAAATTACATTTGGAACCCTCATACACCACAGAGCTTCTAGTAGAAAACTTTGCAGCAAATTCTAATTCCAACAATTAACAGCAAATTTATTAAATACAAGGTGATGGAAGAAAAAACAGGATATTTGATACAGAAGATAATTCAAATCACATCAATGATGAAATAAAAAGACATGAACTGGCTCTAGTTCTCTCTCAAAGCGTACCTTAAATATATATATATATATATATATATATATATATATATATATATAATTTTATATGGAAAAGACAGATATTTTCAGATGCATGGAGAGAAGCTATTGTAATCCCCATTTTAAAGCCAGACAAAGAATCAAGCTCACCATCCAACTACAGACCTATATCACTGACCTGCAATTTATATAAAATTATGGAAAAAATTATCAGCAGAAGAATTAGATGGTATCTGGAGGCGCATGATATGCTATCATCACTACAATTTGGATTTAAAGAATCAAGTCCGACATTGGACTATCTAATAAATCTAGAAGCAGAGATATGTGAAGCTTTTATAAAAAACAGTCATGCTATTGCTGTTACCATTGATATAGAGAGAGCCTACGAAATGGTTTGGAAGCATAGAGTAATAAAAATAATTGAGAACTACAATGTAAACGGAAATTCCTTGGCATTCATTAAGAACTTTCTTAGTAAAAGGACTATTAAAGTTAGCACTCTCTAAATAATGCACTCTCTAAACCAGCTCAAATTGAAAATGGTCTGCCCCAAGGTTCGGTGCTGAGTTTGTTACTTTTCCTGGTCAGTATCAATGAAGTATTTCAAGCAACACCAAAACCTGTAAAAGGTTTCGTAAGACGACTTAACGATTATATGCCCTGGAATAAATATCCAGCACACAGCCAAACTTATCCAAAACACCTTGAACAACCCTCAAAGTGGTCAGAAAAAAACGGGTTTTAAATTTTCAAAAACCAAAACGGAATATGTAGTATTCTCTAGGAAAAAAGTTGAGAAAAATGTAATTTTAAAACTGGATGACAGAATTCTCAGAGAGGGCCCATCTGTAAAAATATTAGGAATGACGTTTGACAAGAAGATGAAGTGGAAGAATCATATTGAGCAATTAAGAACAGAATGTTTTAGGAGAATAAATATCATAAAAGCTATCTGCAATAAATTGGGGTGCTGACAAAAAATGTCTAATACAAATTTATCAAGCCTAATAAGATCTAAAGTAGAATATTGATGTATATTATATGATTCTGCAGGAAGAGACTTATTAAATAAATTAGAGAGTATACAAACTACAGCGTTAAGATTATGCGTAGGGGCCTTTAGAACTAGTCCTACTATTAGTATATTAGTTGAGGCCAACATGTTACCACTTCAGTTGAGAAGAAAGGAACTAGTAATTTTCTATGCAAACAAACTGATAGCGAATAATCAAGTCAATGGTACATACGAGTACTCTTGGAAAAAAAAACACGAAAGAAGCAAAATACCTAAAACGACCAAGTTCATCTAAGCCTCTGTATATTAGAAATTATCTCTACACTGAAGAACTGAAGATGAAAGTCCCTCCTCTCATACCTAAGAAGAGACCAGCAAACCCACCTTGGAGTAACATGATAATAAGAGTAAATATGGAACTTGCAGTATATAAGAAGAGTACCACACTAAAAGAAATATTTAAAAGTTTGATTTTAGAGATGAAAAACAATTACTCAGATTACATGACATATTATACGGATGGGTCAGCATTGAATGAAAGAAGAGGCTGTGCAATAAAAGGTATACAATTCAGATATGACAGTTACGTATTTACCTGTGAAACAATAGCTATACTAAAAACACTCCAAATAATAAGAGACAATACAGTAGAAGAAAAATACCATACTCATCAAGGAGATCCAAGAATTAATTATTTGGCTAACTACAAAGAATTATAATATAGAACTAGTATGGATCCCAAGTCATCAGGGAATACAAGGGAATTAAGAAGCAGTTAAGGAGGCAAAAAGAGCAATAAATCTGTATATCCTATCATTAGATACTATTGCACAGCCTCTTCTTTCATTCAATGCTCAAAATTGAAGCCTTAAATACCTCAATTTATTCACCTCCAGAAGAAATTAAGAATTATATTAACACCAACACGAAAAAATTCTGGGACTTCAGCTGGAAAACAAATTACTCAAATAAATTACAGGAGATCAGACCATCCATTTTTGATAAGCCACTCACATGGTCAACATCAAGAAAACAGCAAGTAACAATAGATATACTAAGAATAGATCATACACATTTGACACATAATTAATTACAAAAGAAACGAGAAAAAAGTGTGAAAAGTGTGGTTCAGCTTGGACAGTCAAACACCTTTTAGTAGAATGCCAAGAATTCGAATCAGAAAGAATCTAATCCAAACTTCCCAAAAGCATTAAAGAATGTTTAAATACTGAAGCGGATGCAAAAACATTAGATTACTTAAAGAGAACGAAAAAATATAACCTTATCTAAGTTGTATACAAAATAAAGGATAATTGATTAATTATGTGATGTAATAAATAATAACCTTGAATGTTAATAATGAATAAGTAAAAATGTATATGAGAATAATGATATACGATACAAGTAAATAATAATGTAAACTGTAGATGTGGTTCAAGTATGAGAATTGCGCTGTGTAACATGTAATATTAAAGAGGTCGCTGATGACCAATGTAGTTATAAAGTGACCTAGAATAAAATTAATAAAAAGAAAGATATAACAGATAACTCTATGTAACCCAGAACTCTTATTGGAGAAAATTGTTCCATGCATTGATGCCTGGTTACGCAAGTCTTGCAGATAACATAGGATTTCTTTATTTTTCATCCAACTAAAAATATTTTGAATTAATTTACTTAGATTCCTCTTACCTCTTCTGAGATGAATGATTTTCTATTGTTTCTTGTGGCAGACATTGCTACAAGAAATAACCAGATATTGCTACAGATCAACAGTTGCAACAAATATTATTTCTAATTGTCAACACGGATATAGCAACACATTGTAAACCCTCATGACCTTCCATATATAAATACAGCTGAAAGTTACATGTTTTAAGCAGTACTCCAAAATTATTTTCTTTTCTAAATTACGTTTTGCCGATTTACAGTGAATTTGTACAAAATAGTTAGGTACATAGATAATTTAATTTTTTCCTTGCATTGATAAAAATAAACTTTTATAGAAACGTTTAACTCTATAAACTTGCTGCGTAATTTGCTATTAGTAGAGGATATTTTAAATAGTGAGTTATTGGCCGCTAATAAAGTATGAATCATGACAATTTCTCCATACATTCAACGTATCTTATGTTTGAAATCTTGCATGTGTATCTTGTATTTTAAAGGTAACATGAATTGAAGGTGTTTTATAAATGTGCTCTTGTTATTGGGGTCAACATTATATGCGTGAATTGGTAACGAAACCGTACCGGAAATAGAAGGACGCCAACGAACTTTTCTGAAGCCACGCTAATCGCATTTATTACGCCAGAGCGCTGAAAGAGACCACTAATTTCCAATAAGTCACAGAATGAAACGATATGCCCATATTCTTTTTTTTCTTAAATCAAGAAATTAATTATATAAACGCGACGACCCAGTTTTTAAACACATTCTGAAAGTCCTATTGGGTAAACTTCATAGTTTTTAACAATATTTACACGCAAAGTAATATCTTTCATCCGAAAAGTACGTTAAATAATATGCGCTAATATGTTGTTATCGACACATTAGAAACTGAAACTATACTAATTCAAAGGGATAGATCAATAATAAATAATCGAATAAATAATTTATTTTTAAGGCCAATATTTTTATTATTTATATTTAAGGACAATTCCTTAACAAATACTAATACTAATTTTAAATTATTTCACGTGAAAATTAAATACATGCCATCACAATGATCGACTTCCAGAAGACATTTTTAACGTTACGATCACAGCAACATCACTAAACTTTATCTTCAGTGTCGGTATTTGAGCAAACAAAAATAAATCTGCATACTTTATCTCATTAGTAATACACGGTGCCTGGAAGTCACGTATGCCCTGATTCTCTGTATTTGAAACCGACCACACTTCCCTTTTTCCAAGTGAGGCGGACCGCAGTACTGCATATTTTCGACGCCCAGCGCGGCGCCGGCGCAGTCGCGACCTCGGAATGCACCCGTCGGCCCCGCTGCCTTATCGGGAGGGCGCGCTCTTGTAGGGCTTTTAATTGCGACGGGTCCACTTCCGCTGTGGCTCTTCTTTGGCCGCAGCAGCCGCCCAAGACACCACTGCTCCGTCTACCGTCGCCACTATCATCACCGCGACCTTCACTGTCTCCACAATCCTCCCCCCCCCAACTGCAGTCATCACCTTCAATCAACATCACCACATCGCCTTTATTTTTAATACTATTGCCAAACTGTTATAACCCTACGAGCTTGCGCCCGCCGTCATAGGTTCCTTTATTTATTATATAGTCCTCATCGACATAACGATCATCCCGCAATAACACCATTACAACATCGGTACTGCGGACTCCTCCCACAACTCCAAAATCGAAATTTTGAATAGTATTCTTACAGTTACCTGTCCTATCGCTAAATAGAGTACATCAAGGGTACAAGCTTTACGATTTCGCTCTGTAGCCACCACCGGATGTCGCCTGATGTCTCCACAGGGAGAAGGATTACTATCTTCTCATGACTAGTGCACATCGTCGGATCAATGTACGAGTTTGTCTGAAACGTCAAGGTTAATCGTGCCTTCGTGCTAAAAACCCATCAATTGCAACACTGAGGTAACCACAAAGTGTTGGGGAGGCGCATAAGGACCCGAGAAAAAAACTGGAGCGTTGGTCACTCTGATCACCTCCTGGAGGCAAAAGGCAGAAGCGATGACCGACAGGACGATGCTGATAATCCTTGCGGGTCGCAATACAAGCTGTAGATTTACTCTACAAATAAGCGTAGTATTCATCATACTTGAAACGTTCGTGAAATTTCACGAACGTTTACGATTCTAGTAGAAAACCTTTTCATCAATCCCGTGTAAAATTCAAAATATGAGAGTGTTTAAGAGAAAATGTTGAGAGGTGAAGAAAATCTGCAGTTCCTTTGGTAAAGTATTTTTCTACTTCTTATAAGAATTCACCCATTAAAACTCATTCAGGAGATAATCATTACATATGGCTACTTTGAGCTCGAACAAAAGACGAAACTTCGGATAATGCTTCTACGAGTACATGTAGAATGTAGATGATAAAGGTATCGCCATATATTACTTAAAGAGTACTAATCAATGACCATGTATGATGGCTAGTGACGAATCATTCTAGAAATAGAGTTGTAGTGATAATGGGATACGAAATGTCAATGACTGAAAAAATGTAGGTTGTTGATTATGAAATATGGTGATGAATGTACCGAGAACAAAATGAGTTGGTTGCAGGCTCTGATACTGCAAAAATGATAAACTTACGGAGCAGACCTGATGACAGTGGAGGCTGCCGTTTGACCGTGTTTCGATTTGAATTCAGGGGAGAGCACTTTCACTTTATTGAAAAGCCTATCCTGTGGCCGATTGTCATGGCGGTGCTGTTCTCGTCGTCTGGTCCACTAATTAACAGCGGCAGGCCGACGAGAGGAATGCCAGGACTTGCGACCGGTCCCTCCTCCCCCTCCCACGTCCCCCTCCCCTTCCCACTTCTTCCTTCTCTGAGGCCGCCGCTGGTATGTTGCAGACCACGCGACCTACCAGACGTGACTTCGGCGAATTGGTCACTACTGTGTCTCGTCGGGAGCCGTTTCAACGTTTTTGTCCCTCACTTCTTTTCGTCGGATGAAAGTTTACCGACAGAAATGACTTTCGTGTCGGTTCTGTTTCGATTGTTTTGTCTGTTGAAATTTCTACTAAATGCAAATTTTCTTCACTTATCAGGTATGGTTTTGAAGGTTAAACCCGCTGAAGAATTATTATTCTATATCATTCCAGATATCTTAAAATGTTTTTATGGGGTCTTGTTATGATTTAAATTCAGTCATCAACTTTAGTTATTTATTTAGGCTTAGTTGAACCAACAATTTACATTATTGTCTTCTAAATGTATTGGCAAACGTTTTCATTTCTGCCCACATATTCCTAAACAAACTATTGTAATTGGTGTGTAATGTGTAGTATAAGAAATTCACATTTTACGTAATTAAATAACTATATGCAATGAAATGAAGGAATGAGTCAACTTACTTAACGTATTTTTCTTCTTTTTTTTCAGGAAATGGCAAACATTTGAAGACAATCCAGTTTATATTCTCTTCCTTCTCCGTCAAAAGCTTCTATAGGAAATTAATAGTACCTAAAAACTCGTTTTAGCAACAAATAACCTCCTTTTCTCATTACCGCTCTTTAGTAAAACTAATAACAAAGTGGGTGGTCGATACAATCTACGATTTATAATTTAGCAAAAGTATAAAAAAGTTCGCATTTCCTCTTGACACCTGCTGGACTTGTGGGGCCACCCGGTTGAAAACCGACATTCAACCGCTATGTCGAGGACACAACGAGTTTTCGTAAGAACGAAGAGTTCAATAGACGCCTAGAAAGGACGCAGAGTTGCTCTGAAGGAAGGGATCGACCCCAATACGTGTCGCAACTCGGCACTGAGAGTTGTCTCTTTTTATTCAGGTCATGTTGAGGATGCCAACATTGCGTTAATGAGCTGTGCAGTTCACTCTTTGCAGGAACGAAGATTCTCGTCGCCATTCATGGTAGTACTATGCGAACGATGCGATCAATTAGTAATTACAACTTCTTCGAGGCAAAATTACTGGTAGAAAAATTAGGAATTGAAGGTTGCAATCTCAATTAGTTTTGCCCATCAAACGCAGATACAGAAAGAAATATTGCGTGTTTCCAGCTCTGAGAATCGATCAAGAATTAATTGTGTTTTCCAATTAAAAATTAAATGTTAATTGCAGGTAACAACAAAGCAGAACAAAATTCTGCCAGTTTTTATACATTTATGTCCTGGAATGCAATATACCTATAAAAACAAAAATCTTTAAATACAGTTGCTGTGTTGAGTCAACGAAAGGATGTTTTAGAGCTTTGAAACATGATGTGTAATTTGACAAATCCCTGTGAAGATTTTGGAGGAAAAGCCTTTATTTTGATGCTTCAATTTGGAAAACTTATACAGCAGTTGTATAGATGCTCAATAATGCCATAATAAATTCTTCACTCCTTCAATTACATTATCATTTGAAATGAATGTAATTAAATTGAATAGTAAACCGTAAAATGATGTTAGATCCTTTCCTTACGTACTGCAGAATTACATTACGATATCAAATTATATTACTGTCCAAAATGTGGTAAACAATCTTGAAAATAATATTAGTTTTTCACGTAAGATAATTCAGAGAGTAAACATCGACTTGCCCAACGTGTGTAATGTGTATGTATAATATTAATCGTAAAAATTGTAACACGAGCCAGGGCACCTGTGACCGTTGGCAGGGGGCCAAGAGAGAGGGGTCTGCGCAAGCGCGAAGAGACGGCCGCCGCTCCTCGCCTGCCACTGGGTGCTCTGATCAGCAGGGTTGACACTCGGCGTGTCCGGTAGTAATTTGAAACCCCAAAATTACACTCTCCATTATCGCAACCTGTTTCCAGAAGCGAGCAGGACACTTAATGTCTATGGCCTGGTCACCATTGTGCAGGAGCTCAACGAAAAAAGTTTCCGATACTTGTTTAATGAGTACTCGGTCAAAAATAAATACTCCATAATGGATCGAAGGGGAGCAGTGTTGTTAGTAAGGTAAACACGGAGCCAAAATTAATGCACATAAAATTATGTGGGCTCTTTATTTGCTTTAAGCGCGCCGCTTAACAGATACCATACCCGCGAGGAAATTCACTTTTTGGCGTACATGTTTAATGTCCCATAAAATCTCCATACAAATTTAGTCGCTCCTTCGGCCAGATTCATTTAGTGTTTTCCTCTCATTCAACGTATTCACTTAACCCGCGACGAAATTACTCCCGTCGGTTTGGGCGCTGACCAAACGATCGGCACTGCAATTAAACATGGCCCGGAGTGTCGCCGGCGGACGGCCGAGGTGCAGGCGCCCGACCGCAATTACATCCAAATTCGCGCACTACGTGTTCGCAAACGGCTGGCGAAGGAACCAGCCGCCTAGACGTCCTTCCTGACGATTTCTTGTCAACGCCGCCGTTCTTGTTGCTCGCGGTGTAATTTAAAATGCTTAGTGTTGAAATCGTAAAATGGCATTCGTTTCGGTGAGCAACTTGTCTCGCGCGAACCGACAAAACATGACGAATGTCCTCCGCCCGCCTGCCGCCGCCGCCGTTGGTGGCGCAGAAGAAAACGCGGTTTCGCCGCTGGACGCTGCGTCGCGTTGTCGGCCGCCGCGGGTGGCCGAGCAGAGGAAGCGCTGCATCGCGCAGGGTGCTGGCTGAAAGTCACGACGAATCTTCAACGTAATCGTAACGTAGACGCGAAAGTGGAAATTCCCTGCCAATCATGTCGATAAACGTGAATGTAAACGTAAACGTAAACGTTAATGTAAACGTAAACGTTAATGTAAACTTAAACTTGAACGTGATCGTAAATGTATTTTTTTTTTAATTTCTTGAAGTTCAAACATACTTTTTTGGTAGACCATTAATTCCAACAATTTGAAATATTGGTAACAGTTGAAACGTAAAATTTCACTTAGATCGCCTGTTATTACAAGAAGATTGTGTGGTGGATTAACTGACGATCTTGTATTGAGCTGACGGCTTAGCGAAGAGGAGAGGAAAATGCTCTAAATATAATCCACATTATCAGAATATTACTTCTTTAGTGAACTTAAAATTTATTGGGAAGTTTAAAAAATGATAATTTTCAGGAAATTGCACTCACTTTCTCAATTTCCAAAAGAAATTAATATAGTTGACTAACTCTTTATTGTCAAGAGAAAATCTAATCCAGCATTCTGTATTGACATTCTGGATCCATCTTTAAATTCTGTAGCCATTTTCAGCTTTTCCTTAAAGCTACATCGTGGCCTGAGTTGTGCCTGTAACTAATCGGGCCAATAGTACCAGAAAGTAATTTAAAAAGCCAATTTCTAATAATATCCTATTTATATGAATATTGCATATCATTTTAGAAATTACAATTTTCAGTTTCATCTAAATACAAATAGGATGAACGTAATTTCATTTCTCCTGAAAAATTCATTTATTCATACAGTATCCTAAATATTTCATGTAATGAATGGTTGTAACATATTATTAATATGATAACCATAGGAACAGCCATAGTTGTGAACGAAGAATATTTAATCGTTTATAATAAAAGGACAACCATGTAAATTCATTAAGGTTTTCAATGCCTGCGTACGTTCAATTTCTCATTATAAGAATGTATTTGCAAAAAATATAAAATAATAAAAGGAATAAACAAATCCCACAATAAAACATACGATAAAATGTTGATATTCAATTAAATCGAGTCATTCGTAAATAGTAGTCCTAGAAGGGACTTTCATTAGGTAGATAATAACAATAGTCAACAAATGGATGTTCATGTCAACAGTCAAGACGTTCGTGTCAACAGCCTATTTTATATTCTGATGCCAATTTTTGCCATTTTGTCTTATTTTTGTCTTTTTCTGCCTTGTATGTGAATATTTTATTCGAATCGCGCAGCATTACAGAACTTCTCTACACTACGTATATTATTCCGTATATACGTATGTATACGAGAAAGTAAAATTTGTTTCCAATCTTATTGTTATAGAGGAGTTACTCTAAGAAGGTATCACTTCGACACGTCGGGAAACAAATGAATGTCATGCAGGGCGATGGTATTGCAAGAGATAGAATGAACCCATTTACAAATGAGCGAAATGTAAACGAACGCACTGACAAAATGCTACATTGCTAGCAGTGGTCAAGCAGTAGCTGTCAAAGTGGCCCCTTCTTACAGTAATCTCTTTAAATGTAGTCAGCAACGCCAACTAATTCTGGCTTTTTAAGATAGATCACAAATAAAATTAATACAATTTGTTTACTGTTATATAATTTATTTTTAATTACTGTAAATGGGGAGGAGTGTTGACATAGGGATTACGTTATTAGTAAGGGGGTTTAAGCGCGTGTTACGGGTACGTCACAGAGGGAAAAGAGGTATTCAAAATACTCCAAATTTGCGTTTCGTAATTAAGGGTCGGCCTCTTAGACAACATTTTCCGAAACAAAATGTAGCATGTACAGGATCCGTATAACACAATCAAGCACTGTGAAAACCTGCTACAAATTTCAGCTCAACGCAGCGGAAGCTGCAAGTCGCGCGAGCCCATTAAAATTCAATTATGCGAGAAATCGGGCTTCGAAAATTCGCCAAATTCCGGCGCACGCGTGATGGCTTCCTGTGCGGTGTGCGCTGGCCGGGCGGGGCGGGGCGGGGCGGGGCGGGGCGGGGCGGGCGGCGTCCGGGACACACGTCGCCCACGCCCCTTCCTGTCTTCGCCGCCCCGTGGCGCGCGGGCAGCGGGGCCAGGAAAGCGTATCGCCCGGACGGGCCGGTGGACGGACGCAGGCGTCGGCAGCGGCCGGACGCCGCGCTCAGTGGAGACGAGCATGCACTGGGACCGGGTCCAACCAAAAGTCGTGAAGTGGATTTGTAGGCTTCCACGGCCGGAGTCCTTGTATTCTTGGCACAACAAGATGGCCGAAACGTCAGCTCCATCGACCAAGACGCGGCTCATGCCGAAAACCAAGAATACAAAAGTCGTGAACTCTCCAGGGAGTATCTTATTTTTTTAAATCGTTTTAAGGCGGAAGTTTAATCTCCAAATAATTCAGGAAATGTAATCAGGTAGCAGCATTGTGTAGTTTCTGTCAATACACGAAGTTCATTTCCTGAAATGAATTCCTGAGTGTGATAAATTTTAATTTTAAACAGATTATTTTTATAATTTGTTTAAAATTTTTGAACACTATTCAGTATACTCGCATACGTTGCGTTTGAAGCTGGGAGTCACCAGAAAAAACCGGCCTTAAACATTATTTTGACGAACATAATTTTTAATCCTTATTCTGAGGTTCTTGGATTCAATACAACAAAGATAAGATAATAAAAGTGTACGTGAAAATAATAATTATCGGATCCGCCGATCGGGCCGTCGGACATATTTACTAAATAGGTCCGTACGTAGTGACGTGGGCAATGCCAACGCTGATTAGAAGAACAACGAAGGATATCTTAAAACACTACAAAATTGAGATCGAGACGCAGATTTTCGCCCTTGTAAATTGTAAAAAACCGCACTGTGCTTGGCCGCGACCGGTCCGCGCGTCCCCGCACCCTCCCGCCCGACCGCGGCCCGCCGCGCCGCGCCGCCCAGCCTCCCCGCACGCGGCGCCGCGCCGCGCCGCCCATCCGACTTTCGCTAGGTCAGGAACCAGCTGGCTGTCAACGGCTGCAAGGCCGGGGGAAGCAGGTTTCTGCCGCCAACGCCGCCACCGCCGCCGTCGCCTCCTCCGTCACCGCCACGGGGAGCCCCGTTATAACGGCACACAAGGGCGCCGGCGATTAACCTGCCATTAGGGCGCCCGACGGCCCTAAATCGGAGCCGTTCCTAAAGCGCTCGTACGTTTTGTCTAATTGCAACATGTCTCGGACTCCATGTCAGAGGAGTTAGTTGCCGAGTTGGGAGTGGAGCCTATGCCTGAGACCTATATCGTGGTATTCAATCTGCGAGCCATCTGATTACGAATTTCTTACACAATAAACAAAGTCAAATTCTTAAGTCATTCATTGAATTTTTAATAATCGTTTAAAGCCAAAAGTAAAATGATATTGTGACTTACTGGAAATAAATAACACAGACGACTGTTTTTGAAAGAAATATATAACTACATTTACTCAATAATTTATAAAATAAAAATCTCCGGCAACCTTTCCAATCCCTTAGCCGCGAAACCCCCGCGACCGTCCCTAGGTCCAGCCCAGCACCACTGCTTTAAAGCAGGCTAGCAACGCGTGGTGCGAAACTGTCGGACGCAGAGTCCCTCAACTATCGTTACAACATGGCCTGACGCCAAACCGGTCTTCGCCTCGAAGACCACGTGCTAGGATAGCACTGTAGATGTCACTCGGCCTTTCGACCCTCTACATATCCCCCGTGGGCGCAGTTGATGCAGCCTTAAGTACCCGGAGGCTCGCCCCCTCGGCGCTCCCATGCCGGCGTGCGTCAGGAAGGCTCGACGGCCAGCCTCCTCTAGGAGTCTTGCGACATAGTCCACGACTCGCACTAACCTTTCTCTATAGTTATTTTTCGAGAGTTTCCTGCCCCATCCCCCTGGCCTATTCAGCGCGTCTTCAGCTCGGCGCGCGTCAGCGTGCACAGCGCATGCCAACCGCCCCCAACCCCGCATCCGTCTTAAGCTTGGGGGAGGACGGTTTTCCCGGCACGGTTGGCAAGGAAGCGATGCGCGACGCCACAATATGAAACAATAAAACAGACACACTTTGTAATCATTTTTTAAATACCTTCCTTAATTTAAAAATCAAATTTTTAAACTGACTCTAGTGAAAATTTTATATTCTTTACTTTCACCCTTTTAAAATGAATAAAACACTGTTTTCATTATTTTCATAAAAAATATTCTAAAACTTAAAAAAAATGTTGGGTGTAAAAATGCGTACGTGCATACTAGCTGTTATTAGTTTGCACAAACACATCTAAAATCAATTCAAAGAATTGCCTTTATGTCCCTTAATAACAGTGTTTCTAGTGTATTAGGAAAGGTGGACGAGGCAATTAACACCAAATTCACCAACTACTTATTTTAATCAGTCTTCAGGGGAAAAGCGGAATAATATAAAACTATTCAACAAATATTAACTATTGAAAAAAATATTGTTCAATTAGACAAAAAGGAAATGTAATTAAAATTATTTTATTGAGTTTGCAGGCACTCGAAAATCGTAAATCCCCACTCAAGAACATGGCATAAAAACAATCATTTCTTTCAAATCATTGAAACACATTATATAAAACAGGCATATGCAAATCGAAGAAAATAATTCATTTTAATTTATTCAAAATTTTAAAGAAATGTTATGACGATGCAATACGATTAAATAGGATTCCAACATCCGAAAGAAGTGCACATTTCTTTCCGTTGCGTATGCCCTGAACTTGCCAGGCAAAGCACGATTCTCTTCTCCCAGCGGGGTATGAGATACCGAGCGCGTGCAACAAAAACCCACGCGTTAATCCGAGGGTCGAAGCGCAAGTTCGGAACCGTCTCAGTCGAGCCGCTCTCGAAACAGGGCAGCGGTCGCGCTTGGCGGCGCTCAGCCGTCGAAACCGAACGCGGCCGCGAAACGGAGAAACCAAAAGGACGCAGGCGGCGCCGCGCGGCGCGCTCCACATCAAGCCCCCCCCCCCGCTCCACCGCCGCCGGCGGCCATCGTCAGCGGCGGCGCCACAGCACCTGACGCACCGCCGGCCGCGAAGTCGCATCTCAGTGGCCAATATTGATTGATTATTTAGGGTAATTCCACGTAAGTATACGAGGAATAGCTCACCGCGTCACTTTACAAGAGCTTCCCCTCTTGCAGGAAACCTTTGCCCTTTATGGAACACACTAGGTTCGTTCCTTCCTTCGTTCCTTCGTTCGTTCCTTCGTTCGTTCCTTCGTTCGTTCCTTCGTTCGTTCCTTCGTTCGTTCCTTCGTTCGTTCCTTCGTTCGTTCCTTCGTTCGTTCCTTCGTTCGTTCCTTCCTTCGTTCCTTCCTTCGTTCCTTCCTTCGTTCCTTCCTTCGTTCCTTCCTTCGTTCCTTCGTTCGTTCGTTCCTTCCTTCCTTCTTTCCTTACTTCGTTCGTTCCTTCGTACGTTCGTTCCTTCGTTCGTTCGTTCCTTCGTTCGTTCTTTCCTTCGTTCGTTCTTTCCTTCGTTCGTTCTTTCCTTCGTTCGTTCTTTCCTTCGTTCGTTCTTCTTCCTTCGTTCGTTCCTTTTTCCTTCCTTTCTTTCCTTCTTCGTTCGTTCCTTCGTTCGTTTCCTTCGTTCGTTCCTTGTTCTTCCTTTGTTCGTTCCTTTGTTCATTCCTTTGTTCGTTCCTTTGTTCGTTCCTTTGTTCGTTCCTTTGTTCGTTCCTTTGTTCGTTCCTTTGTTCGTTCCTTTGTTCGTTCCTTTGTTCGTTCCTTCGTTCGTTCCTTCGTTCGTTCCTTCGTTCCTTCCTTCCTTCCTTCATTCATTCATTCATTCATTTAGGGTTAGCCGAGCTGGATGGCCCAAGTGGTTAAGATCGAGTACCGACTCAGCGCTTCGGCCTAACAGTCGCTGGTTCGAGCCCCGCCTTGGACATGGTTGTGTATCTCTTGTTTCTCATGTATGTGTTGTCGCGGAGGGCGTCGCGTTCTGCTGACCTCTGATCAGAGGAGCCAGCAAGTTTGTTGGTGTCTAGTGAGTGATTAAATAGGCATCCCATCGGGACGTAAAGTGTGACCGGCTGATGGCTGGTTAAAGCCCTCCACACTAACCAACGAATTTATTCTCATTCTGGGAATCTCCAACAAAAAACCTTCCAGTCGGGACTAGATCTAAATTCCCGACTGGTGTCTTGCCATGTGTCTCATATACGTGTGTATGCGTGTGTGTGTGTGAGTGTGTGTGTGTGTGTGTGTGTGTGTGTGTGTGTGTGTGTGTGTGTGTGAGGGGAGAGGAGAGGGCAAGGATGTTAAAGAAATGATCGCCCGCGGTCCGTGACCCAATTCTTGAGGCATCACTCCGGCATTATCTCGCAGCGATTGGAGAAACCACTTAAAATTACCGATCAGAGCAGCTGGCTACTAAAATTCTCCTCTAAACAATGATTGAATTCGCCCTTGCTACCTAACCTCTCTATGAATTGCATCTGTTTGTTTCTTAAATACCGACCCTTGCGGTGCGGGTAGAAGTATGAGCACTGCGTGGAACAAACACTAGAGTCTGGATGTAGGATTTTCCGCAACATCAATAGCAGCAATCCTAATACAACGCTTCTCGCAGAATCGAGTTCTCAGGACGACTGCTCGCATCAGTGGTTTCCGGGCTCTTCCTGATCACGCCTAGTCGCAAGTCAAAGCACTCTTGCCGCGCGCGATCTTACATTTCCTTTGCTTTACCTTTCCACCCGTTTCTCCAATTCACTCGTGCGGAAGTACGTTCTATTTTTCCTCTCTTATTACCCGAATACACCGGTGTGGAAGATGCCAGCATTCAACAGAGGGGGAATGAAGGCTGCTGTTTACGATGATAATAGGTGTTTCATCGTTAGGAAAGAAAAGCCATGGAAAACTACTGCTTCACCTGACGGAAATGTGTTTGCAACTTGCAAAGTTTAATCAAATCGCCCAGAATAATAATTTAATAAAAAAAATCAAGACGCGTATGTACAGAAGCATAATCTCTGTTAACCTACCATCCACGACCACTTTCATAATATTAAAGGATGCCATCATTACACAGGTCTCGTTCCTCAGAAATCCCCATCGTATGAGATGGCTCAGATCATAAGCTGATGTCATTTCAGTGCCTCTGGCTAGGAGATTCTAGATTCAAGCCCCAGTGGGAGAATTCTTGGCATTAGCTAGAAGGGTGAATTCAAACGCCGAGTGGAGAAGAAATATAGTGGTCGACTGCTCTGATCGGTAACTTTTCGTGGATTCTCCCATCAACACCAAGTGAATGCTGAAGTAGTACCCTAACAAACGGCCTATTCCCCACTAACCGATACTTACATTATATTCTTTCTAATACTAAATTCATTGAAAACAGTTTTTTGATCTCCATTAATCAGACTTCGTTTGCACATCACATAAATATGCGACAAAACATTGACCATTTTCAATAAATTATTCCATTTCTGAATATTGTAATTTTCTAATGAGAAAACATATTACAGTAGTAACGACTACTGATGACACGAGTTGCCAGGCGTATGTGGAACAGCACCACATCAAAGACCAAATCTTTCATAACAGTGCACCGGAAGATGAAAGAGTAACCGTTAGGGGTAAATTGACGTTTAACAGATAATTCCACTCCTGTTTTTGCCCCAATGAACACAAAATGTTTTGTTTTCTTCTATGAAAGAGTCCAAAAACCTGTTTGTGTTCGATGTGACTTATTACACCAAGCAGGAACTATGAAATTTGTCCACTTCAATTATTTCCACACAATCTGAAAATCACATCAGAAAAATGTTGACCACTATCGCTGAGGTACATTGTTTTTCAGTTTTCAGCAAATCTAATGAATAGTCACTACTGTCTGCCCTGAGACAACTATAACAACGGTTCAAATTTTAATCGAGAAAACCATGTAGAGACTTATGTTCTTGAGTGATCTTTTCTTCATGAATAGAATATTGTAAGATAACGGAGTAATGGAAAGGAATATAATGAAGTCGGCAGCACAGAATATTAGTATATTGTTTCACAAAACATATTCATGTGTACAAAATTGGCAATAATTAATTAAATACAACATTAATCATAGAATTTGTCTTGGTGGAAAACGATCATTAACTGATAACACTTAATTTATATTAATTTTAGAATGACACTCGCAAAACACATACATACACATATTACTTCATATTATATCATATTCATCACATATATACACATATTACACGTATATTACAGTGGATGCGAGCGAATATCGACTTACGGGATTATTTCTAATGGTTGCAGGTTTGCATTCGGAAGGCAAGATGTTTACCTTCAACTTCGTCGTGGACAGTCATACGTTTCGTCGACTTAACAAAAATAACAAAACAAAACGAAAATCTTACAAAAATCATAGTATATTAATGTAAATGCATTTTGGTAGATGTTAAGTGTAAATCAGATGTATACAATAAGAAAATGTGCCATAAAAACGAAGACCTTATACACTACATACAGGCTGGCCTGTGGGAATAAGGTATTAGAAGTTTTGTTAGCATATCTGCATCACTTGCTCTGTGGCCTCGAAGGCCTTTGTCACCGTGTCACCATGCCCGGCGTAGCCACTGCCGCCGCCGGCGCCGCGGCGCTGCCCCTGCACCTGCGCCCGGTTTGGCGAGTTGCGCGCGCGTCGGCGGCGCGGTGGCACGCGGCCGCAGCTTCCGGCGGATCGTCCCCGCGCGCCCCAGATTGAGCGCGCACCGCCGCCGCCGCCGCCGCCACTGCCTTTGACGCTGCCGCTTACATTGCCGCTGCTACTGCGACCTCCATCCGCACTGCCTTCGGGCCCTGCCTCCGCCGCGGCCACCACCTCCACGCCATCGCCATTACTATCGCCACCACCACTGTTCCTAAAATCCTCACCTCAACCAACACCACTACCACCAATACCCTCGCAGGAGGGGGGGTCACGATAGCATAGGTTGTCGTGGTCTCTGGTGGAGTGTCGTAGACGATCACCCGAACCCTGAGTCTCGCGGCGCCACTCACGTCGTTAGCTTGAAGATGCAGGCAATGAGAAGGCGATGCTAAGCTCCTGGTAGTTGGGTTTACCCGGCTACTCACCAGTTTGACCTATGGCGCGTGTACCTTTGGGCAGGATTGGGTGAAAGATGCTTTTCGGAGTACTACGGATCCCACTTTGAAATCCGGAGGATTACTACACACCACCCGTCATGTTGCCCAGGTTCCGACGTTACCCACGTCGATAGCTGGCGGTAAGCAATGGGGAGACGGGATGGAGGCTCCGAACTGCCTGGATCTTAGTTCAGGTGGCCCCCAGCTGGGTTCTCGGATTCGTCATGGCAGTGGCCCGAAACTCAGGGCAAAGAGGAGGGAACTTGTTCCCGGCGCATGTGTGGAGCATTGGTTTGACCCCGGTACTAGCCTGGAAAGCTGTGAGCTAGCAGGGAGGCCCTTTCCCACGCATTGTATGGGGAAGTTGCCTTGAGGGTAAACTGGGTTCCGGCTGGATCCGGACATCAGCTCGTCGGTGTTTTGCGCGTCGGTGGAGGGTGAGGACAAGAGCTGCAAAAGCCAAGATGGCCACCTCGTGAACTTGTCTCCCTGATGAAGCAAAGACAATGTGGTGTTGTAGACCACATAGGGTTTTATACATTACACCACTACTAACGCCACTGTCATCCACCAAACCACCCCCAAGCCAACCTCCAACACCACCCCTCAATGCCACCCCCCAACGCCACCCTCACCACGCCACTCTCGCAACGCCATTCCCAAAACGAACACCAAGTTTGTCACCATTATCGCCAGCACCATTGATAACGTCATGGCCAATGCCAACGCCATCAACAACGCCGCCACCACCACCACCATCAAATTCATCCACTGTCTGGAAGGGAATTCTAGTAGCCGACTGCTCTTATTTGTAGTTGTGTGTTGTACCGGTGTTTTTCCGATCAATACCACATGAATGTCAGAGTAGTCCCCTAAATATTTGTCCACGGACCGCACGCGATCTTTCTTTCATAACTGTTCCCTGCAACTCCTTTGCGCGCGCGCGCGCGCACACACACACACACACACACACGCGCGCGCACACACACGCGCACACACACGCGCGCACACACACACGCACACACACCCGCGCACACACACACGCACACATACGCACACACACGCACACACACACACAAACACTAGCATATACGACACTACCACACATGTAGGGAGACAGTAGGTTGTCCTAGGGCGGCGTCCTGCTTAGCGAGGTACCTGGATTGGGGTAACCATGCAACCCGGTCTTTTAGGTCTGCGCCGGGCCCCTCCTAGCAACGGGGGAAGATCACCGCCATCTCTCGAAATATAACTATGCCCATTACCGGACTAATGACCTTAGGACTATACGCACCCGAAAAATGGACAGTCCCAAAAAATCAATAAAATCATCCCCATCAAATGCCACCACTAGCTCCGTCGCCACCAATTCTGCCATTAATGCACCTACACCACCTCCATAGCCACCGCCGTCACTTCTACCGCCACCGCCACCCCAGCAGTCACTATCTTCCATTGTCATCTCACCGACACCTCCCCCAGCCAGGTGTCACAGCTTCAACTCCCTCCGCAGCGGCGCGCGCCGGCGGCAGCGGCCAGGGGCGGCGGGCGGCGGCGGCGGCAGCAGACATCGGGTGACCGGGTACCGCCGGAGATGGCCCCGGACTATCCCCCGTAATTGCGACAGCTTACAAGTCTCGACGTCACATCCGCCGCCGCCTCCGTGGGCAAAAAACGGCGCCGACCGGCCGGCGGGACGGCCTGCCCGCCGCCGGCCTCGGGCCACTGGACCTGCTTCGTCCACCGGCCGGCCGGAGTCGCGGACGTGAATGAAACGTAAACCCTCATTCTCCGAATAACAAGGGACAGTAATCATCATATCAGAGAGGTTAAACGCGCCGACGCCAGATACACCGTGTTGGAAATAGATTTAGTTTCGATACCCTCGTATTATCAACTGGACTCCGGTTTTTTCACAGAGTGTTTTTACGGGGTTCATTACAGCCGATCGTATTAATCATATCGAAAATAAAAATAAAAGTAACCATTTATTTCCTTTGTTATTTCTAGATTGATTACTGTGATTCGCTCTCATAAAGCTAGTCGACTTTGCGTGATGAGGCCTCGGCAGAGGGTGTGTAATATAAGTAATTGCAGAGTGTATAGTTTTGTCTGAAACACACATGTATCGCTGTGCAAGGCAAAAGGAAAACTGCAGAAGGATATCCTTCGGTTAAGGAAGCTCTAATCCTGAACAGACAGGTGAAAGCCAGAAGATTAGACCTATTAGCTTCGTTAGGCTTCCATCACAGCGTGAACACTTCATCTACTCGATATTCTTCTCTTCACTTCTCAGTACACTTAGCCTTGAGACTTTGTGGAATTCATTAAACCCCATTCGTGGAATACATATAAAACTACATGTATTGAAATGTCCTTTGTCACAACGCGACATACGTTATTTTGTGATTTAGAATGTCATTGAACATCCATTAGAATACGCAATTAAATTTAGGAGAGAAAACAACACGATTCTCATAACGGATACGCGTGTACGCGTCGCCAGCAGGAAGCCGTGTTTGTCCGAATTGTACCCATTACTTATCATGATATGTAGTTAATTATCGGAAATTATTTCTCTTTCTCCGAAATGATTTTGTATGCATTGGCTTAGTGTGAAATTTAACTATAGATTTAAATCAACGGTTTGCCCTTGGAACCAAGAGTGTGTGGGGCAGGAAATCGGCATTTGTCACTACTACCTGACGTTAAAAAAAGTGTGTGCATCTAAGTGATTACCTACGGATGTCAACTAAGCATGATCAAAGAAATGGACCTCCTGTATTGCTGATGTATGAAGAAATATGGATGAGAAAATACTACACTTCAGCACTTCAATTCATATATTAAATACTTACGTATTTTTCAACATATAAAAATTGGGGAGGGGAACCTATCCAGGAATGTCCCGGAACGTACAGGGTACGTATATTTCTAGAGAGAACCAATGTTTCATTACGAACATTGCGAAATGAATAGTCAAGCGCTTATGACTGATTACTTTAATGTATTGATAGCTTGAAACTATCATAAAATATTAACAGTATAAATCAAACATGCTAACCTGTATTAAAGATAACCAGTAACAAACAACAAAGATACAAACACGAAAATGCAAATCGTCGCTAGTAAGGCCGTAATCCTAAGTGAAGACACTATAATGCTGCTTATATTCATGTGTTCCTTGTATTAATTCTTCGTCATAATCGTTTGTAAATTATTAAAACAGTGCATTGCAGTAATTTGCACATCACATTCTACTGTGAATTTTCAAATATTATGCTCAAAACACCGGAAGTTCCCTCCAGTTCATTTCAATAATCTTGAAAAAGTAGTTATGTCAATGGCCATATTCAAAACAATAAAGCAGTATTCATTTCTGAAAAACTTAACTTTCATCACAAGAAGATGGGTCACTTTTTTCCACCGGTTCTTGGCTATCTTTGGAACCATCATTCCTTTGAAGCTGGTAGAATGTGAGTTGAGAATACAGATGATCTGTATTTCTCGAAATGCCTCAGATAACTGATAAGCTTAAACATTCGTGTGCTGACTTTTCTCATGTGAAAGTATGTTGACTCATAATACATTAACTCTGAAGAATAGCTCCAAAACATTTTAATTTCCATTATATTATTTTCAGAAATCATATGTCTTCTAATTTTATAACATTCAATGTTGGGAATAATTTATTCACTTTTCATTAGAATTTTCTACAAAACAACATACAAATTTACTTCATTATATTCGATTATAATTTATGAGACAATAATGTTATTTTACTTTCTGTTGTCACTCTCAGAACTCACTTCACACGGTTACCTGCAGATCACCTTATAGCAACAAAGCGAAAAACTCCACTAATGATTCGCGAAGCACTCAGCGGAATTCACTTTCCTCCGACCAGATCGCTAAAAAGGAGACTCCGATGAACGGACTTATAACGAGCGATTGCTCCTCCGTAGCCACTGGGACATTCCACGTAGTTCGCAGAAACAGCGAGCGATGAGTTAATGCCGCAAACATCAACATCGATGACAAAGCTTGAGTCTCGTGCTCTGGAACTTCCATCATTATTCATTATTTTCTTACGCTGACTGCTGCCGTTTTGTCGGGAGTCGATTCATTTTGTACAAAATGGCTATAGAAGGACATCTCTTTTTAAAAATTCGGAAATGTTTCATAAATTTTCACGTTGCGTTGCTTCAACACCTGTTTACCTACTTAATAAACAGATAATAATTTTTATCTATAAAATATAATGAATCAAAAAGAAGCTAACATATAAAAATAATAAAATAATTAATTATAACATTAATAATAACATAATACAAATTTTTTGACATTAAGGCTATGTTTTTTTAAATGGAATCCGTAGCAACTTTCCCAATGTGATCATACAACTGCTTATAGGAGGAATTTACTTATAATCCTACATCATGTGGTCAATATATGCAGATACCAAACATTTAAATGTATTTATTCTTTTTTTAGTCACCATGATTATAATTTTCCTGATTACTCGACACTTACGAGCTAGGAAAAGGTTTTATCAGCTGAAAAAGAACCACTTTTGATTATCTTTGAATCAAGAAATATTTTTGTTAGAAGATGTCATATAATTACAAATCCTGGATTAAATTTAGACAGAATTATAAATTAGAGGCGTTTTCTCGGCTTACATTAATATTTAATCCAATAGCAATTTTCGATGACTTAGCTATCTAACTCGTCATCAAGCAGGTAACTGACGACGATGGCCAAGCAATCGAAAGTTGCTCTTAAACAATAATGTTGGCCAAGCCATTAATTCGCCACAATTTATTTTGCTTGAAATACCAACAAATACCAACAATCTCCAATAAACCAAGATAATTAAAAATTGTGTTTTTTACCCCTAAAAAATGGTTGTTTGAATAATTTTATGCACAAACACATGATGAGAAACACTGTAAGAAAACGAAATGCTGCTATCACGCCGTGGCGTATCAATCGGTGATATGATCATTTATTTCATACAAGTGTTGCGATTAATTTTCACCAAATACTATAATGTAATTTTCAAGAACTTGGACAGAGGCGGTTGACAATATGGGGTCAAATCAGCTAATAAAATGTTTTAATTTACTTCCCTACGTTAATTACGGCTTAAATATGTATTATTATTGCTTAAAAAATCTATAAAATTTTCATTATTTAAAAGAACATTTGTCGCATTTCTATGAACTCCTGTAACGATTGGAATAGTTCATTTATTTTTTAAAACTGTGGTTTACAGGTAATTTGGAAAGGAAACTCAAATCTTCTTTTGTTTATTTACATGATTTTTTTTGCCCAACCTCCTTCTTCTCCGCATCCTTTTACTACTTTCCTTTCTCCTTCATCGTCTGCCCTTCTTTCTCATTTTCCAAACACGTAGTCGAATTCACTCCTCCACTTCAATTTCATCCTCTCTCCTATATTATTTCTCATACCATTCCGTCGATTATTCGAATCTCTATCCATGCGCATCCCTGCAGTGTTGAAAAAGAAAACCTTCAATCACATCTTCAAAAATTTTGCGATTCGAACTGTAGTTAATTTTATATTTATATCCATTTGTTCACTCTTTTGTTCAATCTTACACTTCTTTGAAAGGCGACGTTTGTGCTCAAAGTAAAAAGCATGAAATTTCATAAATCTATGACATGAAAAGAAAGGCGAATGTACGGGATAGAAGGAAGTGGAGAGGACATTTATTTGATATTATCTGATCATTTGCAGGGGCTTATATGAAATTCATCCTCTAAGATAACTTTCACACATTGCGGACATTTTCTCTACAATGTAAATTTTTATTACAAAAATTCTTTTTTTCATGTCCCAATGTGAACAAAAGAATCGACTAAAATATCATACTAGTGTCTGGAATAACATAAATAACTAAAACCGAGTAATATAATTTCTAAAATCAAAAACAGAAAGGTTTTCAAATGAGACGCTTGTTAGTACCATGATTTGTCACAATTCGGTTCTTCACATCATTTTCAATATGGGCCTTTGAAAAGTATCGAAATAAATATCACGTAAGTATCACGTAAAATGAGTAAATCGTTTTCACTACAATGGACACATTCGTTTCACTTTAATGAAGACAGCAGTTAATGCAATTTACTAATAAACATTTAGATGTTGATTTTTCCACTGGATATGCTGCAAATCAGATACAAATCTCTTGTCGTAAGACATTGTGAAAAAGTTTTCAAAATTTTGCCGTATCAAATAAATAAAATATTTTTTTCCTTTTTGATTTATGACTGTTATGCTCCAAGAGTATACAATGCAGTAAGGTAAAAACTTGACACTCAAAAAGAAAATAATCTCTCTGGAAGAACATATTAAGATAAGATGAATAATCATTCCGATTCTAACTATATTTTTCAGGCTTTGCAACCCAATTTCCCTTTAATTAGGCATATAAATATTAATGACACCCAAACGAACACGTTTTTCAATAGCACACGAAATTTTAGTAGAAGTTCTGTAAACACTACGATACACGAAACTAATTTAATACCAGAAACTGGATTTCTTAAGGAAAAAACTAGCTCCACTGGTCCCGATGTCAGAATCCTTTCAATGTCTGCCTCTACCTTGAGTCAAGTCGCTACAGATGGAAGCCAGGAACATATGAGAATTAGACAACTCCTTGATCTGTGTCGATTCCGACAGAAGCCACTTTCCGTTTTTTGAGACGTCTGAGCACTCCTGCTACTCTAGTTCTGACATCGGCCACGATGACGTGTAGTTGCGGCATCCGTTGAGAAAGAAACCAGTTCTAAATTCTGTGCAGGGAATTCGTATCGAAAATTGACTAATAACGTGATTTACGAATAACGAGGTAAAATCATTTGATATGAAACAGAATATACAACTGCTATGAATTAATTTATGTGAAAAAGCTGTTTTGCAAATACCTAATAAAATAATCAAGTTGCTGTTGTCTCTGAATGCAAACACCAGTTATATTTTTGAATTTGTTCTTAGGTGCTTAATAAAAGAGAATACACAAACATTAATTTTTAGTGAAAATAGGAGAGCTTTTTTAATTTCCAAATCAACACTTATTACAATTTAATATTTAATTGTCGATGTATATCTTATATTCAAAAAATATATATGGGTGTGTAAACATCCCATTTATGATGTAGGTACAATTACAAAATTGTATGCCCTTATCTCGTTGTAAGTACGTTTATTTTGTTTATAAAAAGTCGGAACTAATCTTCATATTCATATGCAATTAATTTTTTTAAATTATTTTACTCATGGAAATAAAAAATGACCACATTTAAGACTATATTAAATAATTTTTATAAAAGTATTATAAAGGAAATGTAAAGTTTATTTATCAAGGTTTCGAAATCAATTACTGTATTTCAGAGCCTTCGAGAATACAGAGCAAAGGCTGCACTAAATACTATTTAGGTAGGCATTCTCCATTCTCAGAAACTCTATCATGGATCATGAAACTTGAGGTTTAAATAACTCTGATCGTTCTGAAAATTACTGGATATGTTTATTTAATGAAAACTCGATACCGATTTTTGCTCCAGTTCCAAACAAATATAAGACACAAATTTCCGCAATTTAATTTTTTTCATTTTCAAACAAATGATAGAAATGAGGTCGCCAAACTTACTTTGCTTCAATGTTCACGCAGGAAAAGTCAACGTCAAGAGAGCGAGGAGACAGTCGTTCGATCATCAACAATCGACGACGTCCTGTGTGACAGGATATCCGGTCGGGTCCGAGTGAAACGCGGTTGCTGGACCAGCCACTGCCTGCGCCGGAACGACCCTGGCGCCCACCGCCCGCTACTCACTCAGCCTCAGCATCACCCACACTCAATAACAGCCACAGTCACACGCAGTCACACGCAGTCACATGCAGTCACACCCATACACCAGTCACACGCCACACCAGCACACCAGCCACACACAGCCACACACAGCCACACACAGCCACACACAGCCACCACAGCCACACACAGCCACACACAGCCACACACAGCCACACACAGCCACACACAGTCACAGCCAGAGTCACAGACATAGTCACAGACACAGTCACAGTCACAGACATAGTCACAGACACTGCCTATGGATCAAGTGACGAACAATCTACTCGAAAAGCATTTTTTCTACACAAGAATTAACACTTCCAATATACTCGTTCGTGCTATGATTTAGTAAGCTGGGAGACAGATTTTTCAAGATAAATATTTTTGTATCTTTATAAAGAATATAGAATTCGCAATAGTGCGTGATCTTTATTAACTGATAGTTACGGTTTTCAATTAAATGTCTGAACTCCCAAGTAGAGTCATTTCATCGAGTGGTGTATTAAATATCAGCAGTCAACACCGGTCAATGACGCCCTCCTTGGCTCAAATTTGATTTTGTCATGTGCAAGACATTTATTACGAAATGCCGTCGACCACAAGTAAAAGTAATATGGAGTTTTACGACCCCCATGGCGACGCGGATGGTTGACTTCCCCCAAATCATATTTCCTCTGTTCAGCAACAGATAATAATCCGCTTAAACCTTAATAAAAACTTTAAACAATTTATTCAAACATGATATTTCAACAGTTATTATAAATATTCAACAGCCTTCCATCCACTACAATTTAATTATAAATTCTAGTTTTAATACGATAAAAAATTGAATAGGCTTAATCACAACTCATTTGCTCATGCCCCCACTGCTATTTGGCTTCATCGACCCACAGTCCTTTGCACTCGCATTTTCGGTTTAGATGAGGGCAGAAGCCCGCCCCACCACCTCAACGCCAACCGCTGCCCCGAGCTTCTTCGCCGGTTTATTTGTCAAAAAGGACCCAACCCGTCCGCCTATACCGAAGACGAAAACAAACACCACGGCGAAGAATCGTTTATCCGCACGGGTTGTTGCACTCGGCTTACATATGTGCTTCGCGCGCGGCTAACAAGTTCCCTTGATGGCCAGGATGTTGATATAATCGGCGACATATCAATCATATTATTAAATTTTCATGGAACGCGATTTGCACTTCCTTCTCACTTGGTGATTAATGTCTTCATCAAGTGTCACGTAGGAGCTTTTTGTGGAATATTATGCTGAAAGAACGTTGTTATTAATTCAAGTATGCAAGTTGTGCCGCAATTACACCGCCATTTTGAGACGGAGGAACCGACGTCAATCATGGACCCCACATTCGGTTCAAGCACGGACTTAATCGCGAAAGAACAGCTAATTTTTGCGAGGTTAATAATGTATAAATTCAAAAGTACTACTTTTCGTAAATGCACCCCTCTACCAGAGCGGTCACATTTTTCATTCGTAGTTTTTAAATTATGAAAGAGATGATTAACTTCAGAACCAGCCCAGAATGCAGGGCGTTTGAATATCTTTAGACAAAATAAAATTTTTCTTGAATAGTTTAATGTTCATATTTCTCGATCAAATAAATACCAGCGATAGAATGTGGTTTAGTATAATCTACAAACTCAATAACTTAGCATGAATGGTTTAAAAAATAGAATAAAATGCCAATTAAAGAAAAATTCTCTGGATGAATTCGAGTGATCAAATATTACTTCGAACAGTATACACTTTGTAATGTAATATTTCTCTGCACTAATTACGTTCGTCGATATTTAAACATAAATGTTAAAAATTGTTCATGGATTTCGTGCATGGTGTTAACAACTAAATATACTCATTGATAAAACACGTGTACCTAGTACTACATACGAATAGTGCGTAAAACTAGATATGCTATATTATAAACTTTATGTAAGTGAACTATTAACACATTAAGAAAAAGTTTTAATTTTATTCGGGAAAAACCAACTAGTATCTTATGTGTATTACTCTAACTTGTGCGCAATACACAGTCAAGAATGGAGGCTTACAGGTGACAAAGTATTCTGCGATATAATATAAATCCACATTCGTGGCAAATGATCCTCTAGATCAGGGCTGTCCAACTGGCGGCCCGCGATACGTTATTGTGGCCCGAGAAGTGTTATTAGTCGACCGTGAGTCTTTTGGATCCCTGTCGGATGAAAACATTGTGCACCTAGCGCCTGTTGGGGTCAACACCCCCTTAATACAAAAATCGGTTAAGTTAAGATTTAAGGATTTTTTAACTAGTAAATTCAGAATTTCAAAATCACCCCAATGTGTTTCACTGCGTTAAGGTACAGCGTGATATCAAGCAAGATTCTCCCCCTCCCCCCATTCAGAGCACGCGGGCGGACTGCCGAGATCAACAATATCAGGTATGAATCGCTCAAGTAATGAAAATATGGTCCGCCACCGTATTAATGGTTGTAGTTGTGGCCCTCGAGGCCTTGGAAGTTGGACACCTCTGCACGAGATTTTGTGAACTCTTTGGTTGCTGAAGGTAGCATCCCAGGCACTCCATGTCTATTCCGATAGGAATCTCGCAATCGACCAGGTCAATGATATGTGGCAATGTTGTGAGACATTCTCGTGATACTATTGCTGTCTGCAATAGTATGCAAATTTGAAAAGAACTCCTGGAAACGCGTTAATGAGCGGTAACATTCTCTTTGCACGATGGCCAACTCATATCTCTGCGCTCTGACTGACTCTCAAATGCCTACTAGGGGTGACGAACAATCGACTGTAATGTACATTCTCTCCTTTGCGGCAGGAGTAAGGGCAGTGTGTCACGACCCCAGCAAATTCAAGATTAGACGTTCACCACGAACACTGCCGACGTTCGGATACCAGGATTTGTCGTTAAAGAGGGCCTGATTTCAAATTCTAACAGTCGTATTTCACGTTCTTGTCACTAATGCAAACGCGACGCGACGCGACGTGGCGTGCCGTGCCGTGCCGTGACGTGACGTGACGTGACGTGACGTGACGAGACGTGACGTGACGCTAGCCTGGTGCCAATGACATAAATTGCAATGGGTGCCGTAATATCAAACTTTCATCATCCAATCGTCTGAAAATGGTTTGGATGGGTGCTTTCAGGTGCGGTCTCTGACCCTGGTTGGCGTCCAGAAAAGTCGAACTTGCTCGTGCTGGTGGAAGGAAACGCCGAGCTTCTCTCCGAGAGGTTAGTCGAGAGCGTCCAGAATCTGGTCGTCGTGTGTTGATGCCCTTCTGATCTCAAAACGCCGTAACAATCTAGTCAGAAGAGCCTAAGCGTCGGGCAATTCGTGGATTACCAGCTTCGCGCTTTCAAAAAAGCGTCACCTCTCTCTATCAGATAACAGGGTGAAAGTTCGTAAACTGAGTCAATGACGCATTCGAATGCGGGATGGGTTTTCCGCAACCGGAACAAAGTAACGAGTGTGTTCACGGCAAAGTCGTGTTTATGGGTCAGAGATGATTCACGACTTATCCATACATTCACTAAGGCATTCATAAATCTTTTACCACGCTAATCATTTGATTATTTACCTGAGTTGCAACTACATTCTGTATTTTGTAGTGGCAATAATCACTCTTCTTAGTTGTTAATGTGTTGTTAATGAGTGTGTATTAATATGGTTTGTGTACGATAATTATAATCTTTCTCAAATAGTCAGTTATTTATCATGCCTACCAAGAAAAAGTATGAATTTTACGATATTGCTCAATATTCTAGCAACGTAAAGAATATATCTGGATATAAAAACTATTTCATTGATGAACTCTAAAACCAGCAACGCTAGAGGAAGAGGTACTATTGAGAAGAGGAGGAGAAAGCAACTAGAGGGAAGGGGTGCTTTTCATTTCCCATTCATCATGCTTCATTTACCTCACCCTAAACCATCCCACTTTCCACCCCATTGGTCAGCCATGGGCGCTTCGTACCAATGCACAGCTAGCAAAGCCCCCAGCCGCCCCATGCGAGGTGTGTGGGGTGGGGAGGAGAATAGGGGGGGACGAGCCCGCGGCCTCCACGTCCCGCTTTAATTGTTTCCATCCATTTAGCGGGGAGCCCCGCCCCCTGATCGCCGCTCCCGCCGCAATTACGCTCATTACGCGGCCCCCACCGCGCCCCCAGGCGCCCCCGGCCCATCAAATGCGCATTACCCCGTGTCCACCGCTACGACCTCCGCCCCCGGGCGCTGCGCCGCCGCAGCGCGCGGTCGGCGCGCCAGGGTTACGCTTTGACGCCGCTTTGCGGTGTTACTCTGTTTCAGCGGGAACGACGCCATTACGACATTGTGTTTCAACGTTCGGTGTTGCTGGGTGTGGCGCAAATAGAACAGCGGTCGTGAATGTCACCAATGAATGTTTCTCTTCAAAAATATTTCTTTAATATTACATGTCTTTGCTTTCCGCATTTGTCGAAGTTTACTTGGGTCTTGTCTATTGAGGATAAGTGCACGTTGCTTTCATATATCGTGCGCATTTGTAGGGGGGAATTGTCTCACTTTAAAATCCTTGTTTAAAACTGTGTAAGATACTTCTTTAGTTGCATTAAAAAAATTCATGCAAAATTAGTAAAAATCTGTTCTGCAGAAATGTGACGTGAGAGATACTTTGTTATAAAATTCTGATTAATATCCTCGATCCAGTTTCATCTGGATCACCTCTGGGCATCCATTCCCTAGATCTAGACAGAATAAAAATGTTGAAGTAATGTAAGTTTCATTGTCATAAATCAACATAACAGACAAATTCAGAGCATATTTGTCAATTTTCAAACATTAAAGTTTTATTAAGAATTCCAATTCAAATTTCTAAGTTAAATATAAATTCACGAATACGCTATAAATGCCAAAATTTTCACGCCAGTGCGATGCATATTTAGTTCTTTAGTAATGAAAATCATTAAATTTCATTAATTCTTCTTCGCATTCTTCTTCGCATCTTCGCATCTTGAATTTATTGCATCTTTTCTTAAAATTATTCATTGCATGTTTAAATAACTACAGTATATACCAAAACAGAAATTTTATGAGTTCGCCCAGAGAATTACTTGAAACTCGATGAAGAATTGACAAATGTTCGAAATATATTTCAAAGTACAAACAATTATTTGCCTACTGTAATCAGCCCTGCACCCTACTCATTTGTATGACAATTCGAAGTTTTTTAAGACAGAACATCGGTTACGTAAATGAGAATTCCGCAGCGTTTGTAACCGCACACAGCATGTCACGTGCAATGTCTTACGTCATTAATCTACTGTTTGCTAAAAAGTGTGATAAAGAAATATTCAGTTTTTTAAAATATTTTTTTGATGCGTGTTGTACTACATTCTTCTTTCAAGGATATGTGTTGGATTTACCGAAGCCAATTCGGCTGAAGTATTTTTTTCGGATAGTTTCCAACATTCTTACTCGTATATAGAAGTTCGAATTTTCTTCGATATAAGGAAGTTTAGAGTAGTGTTACCAAACTATTTGTTTGCATTAAAGATAGTAGATATCAAAGGTCAGTCTCGTGTTAATAATGAACATCACTACACAGTTATTAACTTTTAGAAGCTCTTGAACAACTTATTTACCGGCATACAGTTAAATCACAGTGGAGTTTTGATAAAAAATCTGTAAAATATACGTTAGTCAATCCGTGACAAAATGGTCATTAATTTAATTATATTGCAGAAAAATTGTTCGATAAGAAAATTAAAATACTGAATATGGATGCCGAATCCAACCGGCGACACTAAGGCAACCTGGAGGCATCTTTAAGCGCATTCATAACAACAGTTATCAGTGCCACGCGCAAGGCGGAAAATAAACGCCTATCGTGCCCTTTTTACCCGAGCGGCACGGCCCTTCTTCGAGCTCATTACCGCCCAATAGCCGTCATTTTCGCGCTGAACCAACACTTCGCGCGCGGCCTTCTAATTAGACGGAGAGTCTCCGCGTCTCGCGTGACGCACGCCGCTGCCACACGACAACCCAGCGGCGCTCGCGGCGGCGGCGGCGTGGCACTCGGGGAACGATTCAAAGCACGCGGCTAGGGAGTTAAAGCTCCTTCCGAAATAAACCGAGGGACCGCGACGTTGACCAGATCGATTGATTGACTGATTGTTAGTGATTCCGGCCGTGTCAACTAATGTGGTCATTAGTCCCGTAACTGTAGTGCATGTTTTTGCTCTGGAGGTGGCAGTCATCTTCCCCCGCTGGATGGCCAGATCTGGCCTCGATCTACCGTCTTGCAGTTTTCCCCAACCAGATATCTTCCACCAGCGGTGCACTGCCCCAGCCGGGAGTCTTTAAGTCCCCGACTGGTCTCCCGGCATGTGTGGTAGTGTAGTGCACGTTAGTGTAAATGTGTGTGAATGGAGTGAGGATAGGACAAAGAAGAGGAAGGAAATATCGCGCGCGGTACGTGGCCCGTTTATTAGGGTACTGCTCCAGCATTCACCTGGTATTCATCGAAGCAACTATGGAAAACTACCGATCAGAGCAGCCGGCTAGAATTCTCTTCCAGACAGCGACTGAGTTCGACCTAGCTGAAAAGCTAGTGTCGAAAATCCTGCCGCCGTCGGAACTCGAACCTAGGACCTCTCGGTCAGAGACGCTGCAGTGATAGTTGATGCTTTGAGCCACCGTTCCCAGTCCAGATCGATTGGAGAATATCAATTTTCCTGTTGGAAATCCTGTGTACATTTTAGGCGGTAGTGTTGTTCAAGGATAGACGGAGAGACGGAATGCCGAAAATATATTTTTCGGTTTGAGACACACACGAAACAAATTTTCTGCCGAAAAACGGCACTTTTTGCTTTACATTAATTTCTCTTCATTTCGTAAATAGTATACGAGGAACTGAAAAGCGGCGAATGTCAGGGGATTCGGACTCGATTCCCGGTGAGCGTGTCTAAACCTTCGAACATTTAAAAATATTTACTATTAGATTCGCGTGATTCTTTAGCGTAGTTACGATTTTTACATAACTTTTATATTGTTTTATTTATTAGTTTGAGTTTTTTTATTATATTAGAAGGATTCAAAAAAATTGTCAAGTCCTCGCAAGTAGAATCAGACACATCGAATGCCACCTTACTTGCTCAAAACGGCAGAACGGGAGAGGCCTAATCGTGATTGAAAGACGAACACATATACGCAGGTTTCCCGATTACACTACGTAGAAGTTTTGAGTAATCTTCACTTATATTTTTCACTTGCATACATCTGCACACTCGCCTATAGCAACATTAATTTCTGTTAGTATGCCTTGAGGTAGATGTACAAAAGAGGCAACAGAATAAAATCAGTTCCCTCGAAAACTAAACCATTCATTGAAATTAGCCATCACTAATATCGTCCCCAAACTTACACAGTGTGACGAGAATGCTTTAAAAGCTAAGACAATTGAACTATAACTGTGTATACACAATATATCATCACGATGCATAACAGTTCTCATCTAAAATCGTAATACATGTCAATAAAATTCGTATCAAATAAGCATCACTAAAATGAATCCTTACGAACGTGAAATGTGGTATGGTATTACTGGTCCACCTCCTGAAATCCCAACGAACGGCACTCACAGATTCGACGGAAACGGAGGATGACAGCAAAGGAAATAATCCTTTTGATCAGCATCCAAGGACCGGATTTTCGCTCAAGACCGGCCTCACAAGCAGTGGCTGTAATTCAAGTACACCCGCTTCTAGGTGGCTACCACAAATCTGACGCTCAGACCTAGAAAAACGGGGACAGCCGTCGCGCTGAGAATGCACCGAAACGAAATTTGTATTCCGCTCCGCCGAAGCAAGGACCGCGAGAAAAATTAATTTTAATGAAATATTACATTTCCGAGCGAAATCCACCGACTTCGGTTTTTTGGAAGCAACCCGCTCTGCGGATCGCAGGCGGTGTGGGGGCGGGAACATCGTTTTCTTGCGGTGCCCTCCAGGCGGGACACACATAGGCAGACAGGTGGTCGCGGCCGCCACGGCAGCTTGGTCGGGCTCGGCTCTGTCATCCGTAACCACCTGCAGTGGAGGATGTAATCCGCTGCTAATTGTCTGGCCACCCTGGCCGCGCTACCCTCCCCGAAAAAAGCTCGCGACTGTCCTCACGAGCTGCTCGCTCAATAAATCCACTGCTCAAAGAACCGTATACGCTTATAGCGCCACGCTTCTCGATCGGATGAGTAACCCTTCCCATTGAAGGTGAGAGATACGAGAGAAGTTGTATTTTTTTTTATGAAGAGCAAAACGATATCTTTTGTAAGAGATTTAATAAGAGATTCAATGTACACAAAAATAAATTAAACGTCATCAGGTAAGTGTGGTATAATTTAAATTGCATCTATTAACATTGTTAAGGGTTTCCAAATAATCTTACCACAGCGGGAAGTGATTAAAGAAGACTTCTTTCAATTCTTCATTAAGAGCAAAGCTTCTTCTTTCAGAAGTTCTATTAAAGTGTTAAAAGTAATATACGGGAAGGAATTGGACTATGGCAGCGTTCTGAAAGTCAAGTGGTGGTGGTGGTTTTGAAGTAGAACTCTTCGAAGCTCTTTCCTTTCAGATATTATAACTGACCGGATATCGTAGCCATTTCATTGATTGGATATTATTGGCCTTTTCCTCTCAAAAATTCCTGCTCGTCGGCGGAGCCCGCGAGCGTCGCGCCTCCTAGGCACGCGTCACCTTTGTTCGCGGGCTGCACGACGCGTTTTTCCGCCGCGGAGGTCTCGCTGCCACCGCCTTAATCAGACAATTCGTAATACGTTCGGCATATCCCACGACAAAAGAAGTGATTGCAGACAATACCAGTTACACGCGAGTCTCGCAGGGAGGTGGTTTTTGCGTCGTGCGCAGATATGTCATTTCCCGTGAACCGTACGTTACCGGAGGAGCTATGTCCCCGAGACAAGTTCGTAATAAATTTCTTTGGGATCTCGGCGGCGTGCGGTGGGGTGCGGAATGGTTGGTTGGTTTGTTAGTGATTCCGGGCGCATCAACTACTGAGATCATAAATCCCGTAAGTGTAGTACATATCATTTCCTCGTGAGGTAGCGGTGATCTTCCCACGCTGGATAGCTGGATACCGTCGACTAAAGGGGTTTTCCCCAAACAGGTATCTCCCACCAGCGAGGCACCGCCCCAGCCGGGGCATGTTTTAAGTATCCGACCGCTCTCCCGGCATGTGTGGTAGTATGGTGCATGTTAGTGTAAGTGTGTGTGAAAGGAGTGAAGATAGGACAAGGAAGAGGAAGGAAAAATAGCGTGCGGTCCGTGGCCCGTTTTTTAGGGTACTGCTCCAGCATTCGTCTGATGTTGATCGGAGAAACCACGGAAAATTACCGATCTGAGCAGCCGGCCTCTAAAATAATCCTCCAGACGACGACAGAATTCGACCTATCTGACAAGCAAGTGTGGAATGGTGTGGCGTGGAGTGGTGTGGTGGTGCGTGGTGAGGAGCGGGTCGGACGGCAACGCATTATTCCGGAGTCACGCCACGTTGGCGTTGCCACGGGGGATAAATGCGTGTATCCTGGATAGAATACTCGCACCCTGCCCTGGCGTTGACCCCGGCCGCCGGCTCAATGAAACAGGTCGCAGGAATCTCCTCGGGAATTCTCTACGCCGGCTGTCATTTTTATGATTTTTTATCTCGCAGCTACTTGGAACTCCGGTAGCCTCCTCACATATCAGCATCCGTAACAAAGAGAGGAAGTAGTGGATGAACAAGTGAAGCTTGCCTTATTGGGTGCTAGCATGCCATTCACGCAGGGCAAAATGGAAGCTCGTTGCTCACGAGCTATATCTCTTCAGAGGGAGAAATGAAAGAGGACTGCTCAAGTAGTAGTGGAGAGGTCTTCTAGTGAGTTATTGAAGATAACTGATCATAGTTCGCAAAGACACTGATATTTTATTCTGTTCATGACGTTTATTAATGTACACAATTCTTTCACTTCTTAGAAAATTGATGATGGCGACGCCCATCGAAATTGACAATTCGTTATTTTATCAGGATCAACTCGCTGTATTTAAAAAATTAACAATATGTAAAGACGAGAGGACTAGTTTGAGTTCTGAGCATCACACATGAATGCTATGTTAACATGTGGAAAGTGCATTATCATTATCTTTAAAAACCCTTTTCAATAATTCACAAATTTTCAAATTAATCATACATTCCATACAAAACTAGACTTTCTCACGATATTTGCGGTATTTCTTTGCTATTAACGATAAATATCATTAAAATGCAAAAAATTGATGATTCAGTTATTAGACGAACTTGTAAAGCAAGTTGACATCATTTCAACCAACATTTTATGCCATTTGAATTAATAGCAGATTTCGATGGTCCAGCCTTTACGGCGCCGATCCAAAAAGTATTTGAAGGGTGTGGGGTGGGGCAAGCAATTCGTACTCTCGGTAAAAAGCTTTTAATTTTGTTTAATTGTGAGCTGAAAATGTACGAGTATATTCATAATGATGTTACTGCTTTCAACGTGCTAAGATCTATTTGCGGTAATTATTGTGAATAAATTGAATAAAATTACAAAACCTGTTGGCTTGGGGGCGGGGGGCGCCCAGTGCTCACTTCGATCCTCAACCCACCACCGGGAGCGGTAGCTCAGTACATCAACTGATGTCACTGCAGCGCCTCTGGCCGGCAGGTTCTAGGTTCAAATCCCGACGGAGGCAGGATTTTCGACACTAGCTTTTCATCTAGGTCGAATTCAGTCGCTTTCTCGAGGAGAATTCTAGCGGCCGGCTGCTCTAATCGGTAGTTATCTGTGGTTTCTCCTATCAACACGGGCGAATGCCGGAGCAGTACCCTACTAAACGGGCCACGGACCGCGCGCGATCTTTCTTTCCTCTCCCTTGTCCTATCCTCTCTCTCCGTATACTAAAATGCACTTCACTACCACATATTCCGAGAGACCGGTCGGGTGCTTAGAGCTTGTCCCGGCTGGCTCGGTGCCCCGTTGGTGGGAGAATCCTGGTTAGGGGAAACCCCACTAACCGACGGGTGGTCGGCGCCGGATCTCGCCATTCAGTGGGGGAAAAATACCGCAATCTCCCAAGAAAACATGAACTACACTTACGGGACTAATGACCAAAACTGTTGACGCTCCCGAAAACATGAAAAAATCAATCAATCAATCTCAACCCAGCCAGCATCATCACATGCATTGGTGAAAATGATGCCGACTTACATCTCTACTTTATGCCCAATACATCTCATCAGAGATCAATATGTTATGTTTCAGTCAAATCGAGTTCGAATGGGGTCATTGTAATTAGAGCTTCTTGAATCGGAAGAATGAGTGAGATTTTAACACTTTTCCCTTTAAGGTGCATGTAGTTATTAGAACTTATCTTTCATAGGAGTACATGTATGCAAAAGCTTAACGGTATCGATATTTTTATACAGGAACTAGATTTATCTACTTCAATTAATATATAATTTCTCATTTTTTCGTTTAATGTAATATAAACTCCCTAATTTCTGAATATTTATTAGATAACAAGTACTCATTGATTGTCGAGAAAATTACTACACACATAAATTACAGTAGCATTTTATTGTTAAAATTTTACTTTAAATTAATGTTACTTAAAATAATATCATATTCCTAAAATAAATTATGAAGGTGCCCAAAAGTATTCAATACGTAGTCTACAGATAAAATGATTTTGTAATTTCTCGTTCATTTAAGATTTTATGAAAAAAAATGTATGGATTGAAAGTATGAAATTTTCTGCAGACATTATTTCCTATGTAGAAAAAATTAAAGGCCAATGACCGCAGATGTTAACATATTGTCGTCTTGCGTAGATCAGAATCATTCACAGAGTGTAAAGAACAAAAAAACACCACTAGAACAGATATAACACATACTCATTACAAAATATGCAAATTGTATCATATTTTTCACCGGTGTCATGTGAACCTACAGAGTAATGGCTGAGGAGGGTAAAATAACGTTAAGAGACGGCAATAGCAACAGGACACGTCGGAGCAACCCTGTAAAAGGAAAGCGACCATATTTCTCGGCGCAGTGGCGCGGCCACCTCGCGGCCGGGGGGTCGCGCCTGCCGCCAGCGGCGGACAGTGGGCCCGAACGCGAACCAGGAAAAGGGTTTCATTTATTTATTTATTTAGTCGAAAACAGTCAAAAACTGTATGTGACGTATGGGGGAAAAATCATCAGCGCACGCTTTCTTGAGTTCCAGAATCCCTACCCAACAATTTAACTATTAATAGTTGGAAGATGAAAAATAATAGTAATAGTGATAATAGTAATAATAGTAATAATAATAATAATAATAATAATAATAATTACTATTATTATTATTATTATTATTATTTTGAAAAGCGAGAGATTAACATTTCAAAAACTAGATATTTTCGTTGCCGAATTATAGAAAACTTATTTTTAACGGTAAATGAACGAATAGATTTGATTTTTCTCTATTGCTAACAAATAGAAACTCACCCTAAGCTCTACTACTACTACAAGCAAAGGGAAAGCTCAACAAAACGTGCGCACAGTGAAGCTACATTTACGTCCAGAAGCAAATCAAGGGGCCAACTCGGCATTTGCTGGGATGGATCAGGGAAACGACAAAAACCCGATCGAGATGGGGGTCATTGACCCGGAAGCTGAAGTACATTACTTGTTACAGGCATTTAAGTCTTTTTTAAAAATTATTCAATGCAAATGTAAACTAATGATACTATATCATTATTTTGTTAAAGTAAACATTATTTTTCTTTTTGACGATCAGTATAGTCTCTAATTATATAGAAACAGTGTTGCAGCAGAAAATATTTTACTTTTAACTTAAATTTGTGTACCAATTTTAATTATTTAATTTCATCTGGCAATACGTTGTAAAGTAACGTACATGGATAGTAACGTACAAGTATTGTACGTGGATTTCTTGTAGTGAGCTATTGATACGGACACTTGATGAACATGATTTCTACGTCGAGTGTTGTAACTATAAATATCAGTATCACATGAAAATATGTTCCCAGCATTAAGTAAGTCCGTTTTGACAAATACTTTAGATTGGTAAATAAATAGGCTATGTGATGGTAAGATTCCAAGCTCAATGAAAAGAGGCTTGCAGGGATCATGTGGATGGCATTTTTTCATTATTCGGATAATTTTCTTTTGCAATCTAAATGTCTGGGCACTAAAGGATGAGCTTCCCCAGAATATTATGCCATATCTCAGGCGGGAATGTACATTTGCAAAATACACGCAACGAGCTACATAAAGACTGACTAAATTAGAAAGAATTCTGAATGCATAACATAATGAGCTTAATTTAGTGTTTAATTTTGTTATATGTACATTCTATCTGAGGTTTGATTGAATTGAGAGACCTAGAAATTTTGTTACCTTAACATCAGCTAATTGCATATTGTTCATGTTCAATGGAGCATACGATTGCCGATTTGAAACGCAAAATTGCATTGAGGCAGTTTTTCCTTCGTTAACTATTAATTTGTTAATTTGTTATTGGTTTTGAAATTCATTTAACTAAAACAAAATATTGAAATCAATACGTCTCCGCCCCGTCCCCGACACGTCTCCGCCCCGTCCCCGATCTGTCGCTGTCCCCGACGTGTCCTCAACGCCCCCGTCCTCACTTGTCCCCGACGCTCACCCGTCCCTGACACACGTCCCTGCCCCGTCTCCAAAACGTTCCCGTCTCCGTTCCCGACCCGCAGCCCTCAGCGCCGGGCCGCATCCCACAAAAACGGGCCTCGCTGCGCGACTGAGATATGAATCCGCGGACCGTTTCCCGGGCGCGTGAATTTTATGCTTTCCTGTGCGTGCCGCACGGAGGTTCGTGTATCTCCATTAATGCGATGCGCTACAACAGAAGTACATTTATAAGGCGGCTTTGGCAATTAAGGCGCGGCATCCAAGAATGCGCCTTGAATCGAACGCCGGGGCGGGCAGGAATCGATCACCGTGCGCCGGCAGGCGGTGGCGGCGGCGGGGTCGGACCCGAGAAGAATGCGCCATGAGGCGAGATGCCTCGCTTCTTCTTCTTATTCTTCTCGGGTGCTCGAAAAGGAAGAAGCGGCGCGATGGCGAGTGAAACGGTGACGGTGATGAGGCAGTACCGGCGGTGATGTCGGTGGCGGCGGGCGTCACCTGAAAGCGGGGAAGGTGCGCTTGATTCGATGATAAAAGAGGTGGTGGGATGGCAGGGGCGGTGACAACGGTGATGACATCGGTGGTAGAGACGTCAGTAGTGGCAGAGGCATCCCCAGCCGAACCGAACGGCAGAGCGTGGTGGCGGCGGCGGTGGAAGCAGACGAGAGGCAGAGACTCGTCGAGCCCGGTAATTGCGCTGGGTACGTTTTGAAATCAACCTGCACGGCGGGTTTGTAATGATGAAGCGGCGGTAGCATACACTTATCCGCGCGCGTCGCCGACCGCGCTCGCTCAGGCCTCCGGCGGCAGAAAAACTGGCAGCGCCCTTCCGGGCGCGACGGCAGCGGCGGCGGCGCGCGCCCGCAGCTCGGCAGACCGGCCCCACTGCCGCCGCCGCCGCCACCGTCTCCGTCGCCCGACGCTCCTCTCTCCGACGCTGCCGCCGCCGGGGTTTATTAAAAGGAGTCTTCCCGGGCGCGCCGCCGCCGCCACCAGCGCCGCCGCACGCGCCATCGCCCCGCCCGGCCACGCTCTGACGCCGGCGATGCCGCGCGCCCGGTTCTCCTGTTCTGCTGCATTGCTCTTCGTTCGAGCCCAAGGCAGCGGGCCGACGACGGTGGCGGAGGTGGCGGCAGCGGCGGGAACGGAGAGGACTGGGAGAATGTCATAGCGGCGGGGCGGGGATGGGATCAGGGATGGGGTCAGGGATGGGGTCAGGATGGGGTCGGGGCCAGGTCGGGCAGCCGGGGTCGGGTCGACGGTCGGGGACGGGTCGGGGACGGTCGACGTCGGGGACGGGTCGGGACGGTCGGGACGGGTCGGGACAGGTCGGGGACGGTCGGGGACGGGTCGGGGACGGGTCGGGACGGGTCGGGGACGGGTCGGGGACGGGTCGGGGACGGGTCGGGGACGGGTCGGGGACGGGTCGGGGACGGGTCGGGGACGGGTCGGGGACGGGTCGGGGACGGGTCGGGGACGGGGCGGGGACGGGGCGGGGACGGGTCGGGACGGTCGGGGACGGGTCGGGGACGGTCGGGACGGTCGGGGACGGTCGGGACGGTCGGGACGGGTCGGGGACGGTCGGGGACGGGTCGGGACGGTCGGGACGGGTCGGGGACGGGTCGGGACGGGTCGGGGACGGGTCGGGGACGGGTCGGGGACGGGTCGGGGACGGTCGGGGACGGGTCGGGGACGGTCGGGGACGGGTCGGGGACGGGTCGGGGACGGGTCGGGGACGGTCGGGGACGGGTCGGGACGGTCGGGACGGTCGGGGACGGTCGGGGACGGGTCGGGGACGGTCGGGGACGGTCGGGGACGGGTCGGGGACGGGTCGGGGACGGTCGGGGACGAGTCGGGGACGGTCGGGGACGGGTCGGGGACGGGTCGGGGACGGGTCGGGACGGGTCGGGGACGGTCGGGACGGGTCGGGGACGGGTCGGGGACAGGTCGGGGACGGTCGGGGACGGGTCGGGGACGGGTCGGGACGGTCGGGGACGGGTCGGGGACGGGTCGGGGACGGGTCGGGGACGGGTCGGGGACGGGTCGGGGACGGGTCGGGGACGGGTCGGGGACGGGTCGGGGACGGGTCGGGGACGGGTCGGGGACAGGTCGGGGACGGGTCGGGGACGGGTCGGGGACGGGTCGGGGACGGGTCGGGGACGGGTCGGGGACGGGTCGGGGACGGGTCGGGGACGGGTCGGGGTGGGGATGGGGGCACGGGACGGGGCGGGGAGGGGGCTGGACGGGGCGATGTAAGGTCGGGGACGTGGCGGGGACCCGGCGGGGGCGTGGCGGGCGAGGACGGGTTCGGTGAAGGAGCAGAGAAGAGGCGGGGACGGGTATGTTTGGCGACAGGATGGGACGGTGGCGGTGATGTTTCGGGGACGGGTCGGCGACGGGGATGTTTCGGAGATGTGGCGGAGACATTTCAGGAACGGGTATGTGTATAAAGCCGAGGACGAGGACGGTTCGCGGACAGGAAAGGTAGAGACGGTGCCAACTGTGATGGTACCCAAGTCACAGAAGCGGTTATGTCCATGGTGCTTACGGTGAAGATTGTTGTTGCTGAGGTGGTGATAAGAGTTGGTGGAATTCATGCCAGGCATTGTTTCTTTATATATTTCATGTCGGCCGTTGTTGGAATTTTTCCGTTGTGAGTTCTGGTGTTGTCCATTTTAATTAATATTGTCTTCAAAATATTTGAATATTCATTTCAATGTTTTGTTTTAAAGGAATTTAAAAAACATTTTCGAGTTCTATTAAAAGCAAAGTAGTAACAATATTTTCAAATGCGCGCCGAAATTGAAAGGAAACTATGCAGCTCCCGACCATGTGAGAGGTGTCGATGGTTTTGTGGAAATGAGAATACTATATATTCTTGTGCAGTGAGCGTGCGACTTCTTGGGAAACCGTTTTTTTGGTAGGATTTTAGGTGCTCCAGTCCGCCTGTATACATTTAATGTCATTTTTCACATTGCTATATGAATACAGTTCATCAATACGCATGCCGACCTGGATGACCGAGGTGGCTAAGAGGTAAGACCAACTCGGCGCCTCGAGCTGAAGAGTCGCGTGTTCGAGTCCCGCCTTGGGCATAGTTGTTTCTCCCTTGTCTCTCATGTATGTGTTGTTACGGAGTTCTGCACATTCTGCTGACCCAAGATAATAGGAACCCGCAAAGTGTGTTGGGGTTGAATGTATGGTCGAATATGCATCGCATTGGGGCGTAAAAGGTAACAGGTTGTCGGCTGGAAAAAGCCCTAGAAAAGAAAGAAAGAAATACGTATACCTCCTGTTTATTGAAGAAGCATGCATGTAAGCATTTTTTGGAAAAGAATTGTTTATTTCATATCATAACAACACATCTTTCAATTAAAAAAATGTTACTTTGAATTCATTCATATATTAATACTCGTAAAATCGAAGGAAATGTATCACCGCATGAAAGAAGGAAGTATATTGCTATCAAGAACATTACTAATTTCGTGAATATGCCAATTTCCAAGTCATTTGGCACTTTGTTTTCAATGTTAATAAATGAGCAATAAAATAATGACGCCTTTTACTTCCTCGCGAAACTATATACTTACGTAGTAAAGAAAAAGGATTGTAATTCTATGGCAAAAATCTGCGATTTTCCGAGAGAAAATTATGGGGCCATAGTATCGAAAAATTGTATAAATTATTTTATAACAATAATATAGCAATTAAATAATAAATGTAAAATAAAAAAAATCACATGGTGGAATTAAAAGAACTCTTGTTATAACTCTTGTTATTTAACCCATGTGGTACCAACAACTACATTTCACGCCATTCTAGAATACCAAAATTTTAGTTTAGGATTACCGTCTAAGACATTTCACACAATTTTAGAAGTCACCGGTGACTCATAATTAATTTCTAAATCATGTACCTCACTCACTATGTAAACAGTAAATTAAGTTAGTTAGTAAGACGAACTTAAACGCAATGTGCAAGGATTGTGGATAGGTAGTAGTAAAAATCTGTATTTTAATTTTTCGCCAACGCATGTAAGTTCTCTGGAAGACTTTAATTCTTTACATGTGTTCATTTTTAAAAGAACTTCTTTCTTCAAAACTCATTATATAATTCAAATTTTCTTCATCCATCAGTATTTTCTTTCGTTGATATTTTCCTCATTATTTGATTTATTTCTTTTGACCAACTGGGTTTCACACTTCTCTTTTTTTTCTAATCACCGGAAGTGACTTTAACATACGTTTTGGATCTCTATTTGTTTTCATCGTTTTTAAATGATAAAGATATTTCAATTGGTTTGGCTGAATATGGTCCAAATTATCATGTTTTTGTTGACTTTTTGATAGTTTTTATTTTATTTTATATCTTATCTTTCTCATTTTATCTCATTTTCGTACTCTGAATGATCTTACAAATCCATTACGCTACTAGTCATTTTAATTTTAAATTTTCTTTCAATTCGTAAATTCCTTATCCACATAAAACAATACATTAACAAAATGTATTATTGGTAATTAAAAGATGTGAATAGTACCCCATTTGGATAAGAATAAGAAATGCAATAAATTTATATACTATTTTAATAATTGACTTATTCAATTTATATTATTCTTTATTAATTTTTTTTGAACAAGGTTTTGTTTCATAATATTCTATGGAGCGTTGATAAGGTAGCTAATCTTCCTTTATTACATGCCTTCTTTCCTCGCCTTGACATGCATCCTTGGTTATTTTCATCTTTAAGTAGTTAAAAGCTGAACAATTTTCAAGGTTTCTGTTTCCACGTTGGACAAATAAATCATTACCGCTTTTGCTTCATCCCATACAACCATTCCAAATATCATTTTTTTCTTCATTTTTAATTCCCATTTCTAATATTCTTCGAATAATATCCTAAACCTGTACTCTTCATATTTCACATCCTGCACTATTAGAATCTGATCATCCACAAATACGAATAATGTGTAATATTTCATTTCCAATACAAACACTCTTGCCACTACAGTTCCATTTCCATATCTCTTCAGGATTTTGTAAATACATTATAAGCTCTGTTGGAGAAAAACTACAACATTGATGCACATTTGTGTTTGCAACATACCACCATCATACCTATTTCTTATACTTAAATTCGCTCAATTTTGAAAATTATTTTTTGCTATTCATTTCTTTCAAAACTTCCCACAATTTTGGTATTGACATAATATCGTATGCTTTTTCGAAATTTTCACATATAAAATGAATGTATGTATCTCTTCATTTATTTTTATTATAAATATGTTTTATCACAAATACATGATTAATAGTCGCTTTACATATTCTAAAACCCAGTCTAAAATGTACCTTTACTTTTAAGCTCCTCTCCTAAAAATAGCTTAACAATTTTTTCTTAAAGGCGACTAAATGTATTTTAAAACTTTATTTACTCTATAATTTCTATCTTTCTCTTTCCTTTTCTTATGATAACGAGAATATTACCATTTTTCCTGTTCATAGGGATATCTTCATCATTTAAATATTTTTCCAATAATTTCTTGAAGATTTATGCCGTGAACTGGCGAAAAGTTTCTGTATCAAGATCTTCAGAAAAGAGCAGGGGAAATAACTGTATTACAGTGCGAAGGCATGAAAATTAGCCTTTGATTAAGCGTAAGCTCAAGTTATTCTGAACGGAAATCTAATTTATGTTCTACAACAGTGCTGACTTGCTAGGAAACATAAATGACTTGAAATTATAGCAATTATAGCACATTTTTTCGTTTAGTTAACTAAATATGCTCATTCATTCCATGAAAAATCGTTAATTATCAATATGTTAATAGCATGCGTGCAATTAAAATTCCACCGTGCAATTAAAATCTCACACCTACCAATCAGAATTCAGAAAAGGAGCGAAATCGTGTAATTAAGAAACTATAACACACACGAAGCAACGGTATCTGCAGTCGGCCATGCAACGTGAACAAAAAAGTACATCACATATTACGTACCTACAACTACGGGTAAGTAAACGTTAAGATAGCTGACTTATAGTTAAACATAAAATATTTAACCTAAATGTATTAAATGTTTTACATGTAAAACCTTTGGTCTTAGAATGTCGAATGTAAAGAATGTTAACGTCAGTTGTGTTTACCAGTTCTAAAAAGTATGCTCTACCAAAGCTGTGTCAGAAGTGACTAGTTTTCCCCCAATATTTATACATGTCGTATTCTCTCTCTTACTTGTCTTTACTTTTCGTGGGAAGTAATGTTTTCATGACTTTGTCAGCTTCTTATATTTTATCAGAAATATGTCCAGTTTCTTCCATTTGCAAATATTCCGTGGCAACATTAACAATGCAAGGCCCACTAAAATAGATCTTATTCAAAAGCAATACTACGTCATGAAATGCACGCCATGGGTGGAAAAGATGCGTTGAATTTTATTTAATCTCAATTATTTGTCAATGGAAACGAAAAAATATTGAACGTAACATAAAGGGGGATAATTACATTTATGGTATATAAGAAACCCCGCTCCTATCGTCGCTCGTTTTCTTGTACATACCATTCATGCAATTATACCCCTCTTTATACACTCGTTTCGTTAATTACTATAATGAAATTCAACTTTGTTCTTAAGCCATGTAACTTTGCTGCTTGGAAAAAATTAATATCGATATTACTGTAAAACAATCGATATATTGTAACCGTCACGTATCTACCTAACTATTTCGTAGTACGCCGAATTACAGAAGTAAATCTGTTATTTACTTGTTTTGTGACGTGTGATTACACCGTCACACAAACCTGGGAATACCTCAAATTATGGATAATTCCCTATCGGTGGTGGGTTCGTCTTTGCTAACCAATATTCATTTAACAAACAAACACAATTTCACAGTTTTAAAGAACAAGTAACATATATTCTTTCCAATATGATCCTTCGTACACTCACATTCACATATTCTCCTACGTGATTACTTTTCCTTTTGATTACACAATGGTAGCTAACTCCCTACCTAAACTGCAGTTTTCTGTAGAATAATAGTGACTCTGATCTACATTTACACGAAACAAACAGTAAATACTTATGTACACTTCTCAAAACAAATTATCTCTTAATGAAACCCACAATTCATAATTTAAATAACCATCCTGTAAAAAAAATACATACAAACAACATACCAAAATTCACTAATACCTTTTCAATCTTAAATAATACTACACTCAATATTTACACTTAATATTCAGCTTCTGCGTGACCTCGCAGTGCAAAATTAATTCAATTTATTTCAAACAATTTAACAGCTTTCATTCATGTTCAAAACCTTTTTTACATAGACAATTCCTCTTAAATGATTTCAAATAACATCAAGTCAATTATGTATGAATTTAGATAAAGAATTATACACAAGGACGACTTTTATCAATAAACATAAAAATTATTTAGATCTGATTTCTCTTACGACTGCAAAAATAAATTTACTGGTTATCAAGACTAATATTTAGTAAAACTTGTCCGATCAATGTCTGTTACTGAGGAAAGCTCATATTACAACGTTTTAATTTGTGCAATCATAATTCTATCTTGAAAGTTTTCCAAGCTGTAATTTAGTAAATATTCTTTCTGCTTTTCTGTGACTCACGACAGGCGAATTTTCCAAGCTGATCCCGCGCTGCGTAGACGGCTGTCGAGCGACGTTCACGCCCCAAGGTCGTCGTTGTCCCTGCGACGTTTGTGCGCTGCCTACCGCGATGGAATCGGAGTATTTCCGTACGCCTTCTCCTCGTTGTACAGCCCAGTTAAACCACAGCTTATACGAAGGTGATGGTCGCGTTAGAATGCGAGTCCAAAAAACTCCAAATTATAACTTTGTTTTTAGTGAAAGTTGAGCCAGTTGTTGAATAAATTATGCTTTTCGGAATTATCAAAATTCTCCAATAGAATTTTCGAAATGAAATCCCATAAATGAAAATGAAATAGAATAAAAGTAGAATAAGTAACTGCTCAAAACTAAAACTGAAAAAACTGAAAAAGCTGTAACAAAGAAACAGAAACACGTCCTATGTTACAAAAACTCTCTTCTATATTCCAGCAACGAGAATGTAGCAACGTGGTTTTATAAATTCATTTTAGTCCACTACCACCGTTATTCTTACATTCGTTGCATTACTTGTTTAATATTCCTATCAAATTTTACGTAATCTTGACATATCACAGTGATTAATCCCATGAAAAATACTTAGACAATTACCTTTTAATAAAGCTTCATTTCTGGTATTTTCCACGTGTCCCTCGTCGGTTGTGTGGTGGAATAGTACCCATCTAATCACTTCAGCGTCTCGATCCGGAAAGAAAGACAATCTCGTCCGAGTCAAGCTTCATGCCACATTCGCATTTCTACAAAAGTTCTGATTGGCTAGGGCGAAAGTACGTTCAGAAATTTGTTTCTAGGTAACGCCATCTCTTCGCTACTCTAGGAACTATTTGTAGGGCAAGATGTCGGGTATCGTCACTTCAATATTTCTTTTGTCACGAGTGTAGCCGATGACAAGCGGTTACAATATGAAATTACTCTAGTATTCTTGTTAGTATTAACTCCGGGACAGAATGTTCAAGAATATCCTGATTCGTTGCGACTGAAATGAATTAATTTTTTCACGCGGATCAAATCTGTATTTCATTTAATTTTGATGGTTGATTTGTACATCTAGTTTCGAACGAAGACGATCGGGAAGCTGGTATAGCCGGTTTTAATTACTGCAAATTTTCCTGACTTCAGATTTGAAACTTCTTCCTGCAGTTACAAATACCGGTTCAATTCCGGACAGCGATTACACATAATTCAGTTAAACTAACAAGTTGTGGACTTGTTAACGCAGAGATTTTGAACAATTTATTAACAAAATGTTTGTATTGAAATTGTTTACTGGGGGACAATTTTTAGCACTACATGAAACTAGAAGATTTGAGATGTTTCATGAAAAATTGTCAAATATTTTATATATTGTCTTCCTTGCGGTTTAAAACCTACAACATGCTATATTTAAAATCTAAAAGATTTTAAAAAAGCTCCATTCTTCAAACAAACACAGAAATAGATGTGTGACAAAAAGGGGTTTTATCTATAGAAGACTGGGAACTACACACGGAAAGAAAAGAATTAAGTTCCACAGTAGATCACTACAACTAACTTCAAGAAATAATATATAAAGCCTTGTTCATTCATATAGGTCATATCGCTTATTCGTGGATCTGGAATAATCAAATTCCTAGCAATCAGAAAATAAAACTTTTGAACGTTCTTTCGACGAGTATTCGTATTTCATCTGTAATTTTCACCCAAATAAGTCATTTCAAAGAATTTCAGCATATTTTTAATTACTAAAGATAAAATGCATGTTTGTTCAGCATCGGTAACGATATAAACTTTTGGAATATGAGGAAGTTCAATAAGTTTCGTTGTTCCCAAATTCCTTTTCGTTTTCTTTGAGAGATTTAGAAAACTGAATGGACATTTATAAATTTAACCTGAAATTTGGGTGTACCAGCATCTCGCAATTGAAGCTTAACGTATTCATAAAAAATTATTAACATATTCTAAAATTAAGTTTTGATACTGAGTTCTACGGCAAATGCTTTTGTCATATAATTTAGTACTGAAATATAATGTTATTTAATTATAAAACACTAAAATCTTCCATCAAACGTTGGATAAACCTTAGATCGATACTTACTACAAATATAAACTAGTGGTGCTTCAGAATGGCCCAGACTTTCTGGCACTAGCTAGTTTTCTAATTTTTTTAGTCTAAGGTAGCTTTTCGGTGATGCTCCATCCTCTTCCCAGCTGCTACCTAATCAGCGCCTAAAATAAATTTTTTCACATTTTCTCAAATTTTCTGGCCCATAATACTGCAATTAAGTGTAAATTTTAAAATATTATAGGAGAGTAAAACATGGTCTTATTTGCACATTTTCATCGAAGAATTTTAAGGCGCTGTAGAGAAAATGCTGAGCGTTCCTAAAAATGTGCAATTTTGAGCTCATTTTCGAAGGAGTGTCGGTGCAAGTTTTTACTTTAGACCATTTAATCTGCAATGCACGCACTTGTCACATAGTGCATTCCAGGCCTGTACAAATAAATTTAATCTATATATTTACATATTTAATCGTTAATGTTAGTGGCACGGTGCGATCTAGCTACGCCGCTTCTCAGTATCCGCAATAGCGTGACATTTACGAAAACATCATTATTTATTTATTTGTTACTATTTTAACTTCCAACATTTTTTCAAAATCTCTAAATTAAATAATTAATCTCACATCCTTCTTTATCAAAAATAAGCGTGATTTATAATAATTATAAATTCCAGTAGCTAAGTCCAGAACTCCGATTAGCTCAGAGCTTTAGCAACCGCCAATTCTCTCCGCTCCTACAATCGTTCATAAGGAAGTAGACAGTTGGCCCGTTGCTCTTGATGAGGCCGCATCTATGTCTGCCTTCGATAAATTCGTGTTACTTGTGACATGATAACTTTGATTGATTGAATGAATGATTAATTGTTAGTGATTCCGGGCGCGTCAAGTACTATGAGCATTAGCCCCGTAAGTGTTGTGCGTGTTTTTGCCCGGGGGTGACGGCCACAAGGAAGAGGAAGGAAAGATAGCGCGCGTTCTGTGGGCCGTTTGTTAGGATACTGCTCCGTAATTCGCCTGATGTTGATCGGAGAAACCACGGAAAATTACCGATCAGAGCAGCCGGCCGCTAGAATTCTCCTCCAGACAGCGACTGAATTCGACCTAGCTGAAAAGCTAGTATCGAAAATCCTGTCTCCGTCGGGACTGGAACCCAGGACCTCCCGGTCAGAGGCACTGCAGTGACAAGAGATGATGCACTGAGCTACCGCCCGGTATGATAACTTTGATATGTGTGTGTAAAAATATTTTACTTTCTAAATGTGACATTTATTTGCTTCGTTCTAATGGAACCTTCTGTCGAGCCTCCTTGTTGTATGAGAAATGTCCGTGTCTGCTTGCTGCTGGAAGCACTTTTCACATCATTAATGTTGGTGCTCTGACTGCTGACCATATGTCCTGTGAATATCAAGTGTGCTGCGTACTGCGACACATCAAGTGATGCATCACTGTGGTACTGGCGCTTCTCCTGATACAAATACATTTACTCAAAACGAAAATGGTTCATTATTTGATATATGCACTATTGTGATCATTGTAATAATTCGTACGATTCTATTTATAATTTTTTAAACAAGTTTCATTGTCTATAAATCTCCCGCCACGATAGCTCCCATTAGAATGTCAGAACCAGTTTTAGATTATCCAAAGACGCTCACCTCGCCTTATCACAAAGCAGGTGATAGTCCTTCGAACGTAAACTTCAATCCTGAGTTGTCAAGGTAAGTAGTGAGGGAAGCAAATATACCACCCACAATCCACTCCTCCCCGCATCAGCTAGCCCCTCTAGGGGGCAAGAATGAGGAAGGAAAGATCGCGCGCGATCCGTGGCCCGTTGTTTATTGCACTTCTCTCGCATTGGCCTGAACCACAAGAAAAATACCGATCAAAACAAGAGGCCGCCAAAATATTATTGAAGGACTCACTGTCAGTAGAGAAAGGGGCTATGCCACTTTTTTTGTGAAATTCAGATATTATCATTATATTGAAACATGCCCACAAACTATAAACACTAGCCAATTATTGGGCGTTTCGCCGCAACCCGTTTCCGAATTTATGTTAACATGGGCGCCAGGAAAGGTTACGATAATATTTTTAGCTATTATTACTTCAAAGAAAACTAAATATTGTCCCGCTAGCTGGGTCGATGGGTTGCGTCTGAAATAATCGCTATTGCCGATTAATAGCCGATTACCCGATCTGCCATCCATACAGAGTGGCGAGAAATCTGAAAACAAATATTTTATCTAGCTACTTATTAGCTCGAATTGGCACACGAAAATCTTTTTTTTTTTTTTCCTTTCAAAAAGAAACATAAGATTTATTACTTATTGCACCAGAAAGACTGTCCTTTGATCATGACCATGTTCCAACCTTTATACTTCACTATACTTCGCGCGCTCTTGATCGACGTCGCCACGAAGGATCATCTTCTCTTCTCCCCGGTGATGCGAATTCCAGAGTCGAAGTACCGCGTTCTTCTTTCCTGTTCTTCCACGCGAACGTTGATGAGCCACTGATCCGCACTACTTCAAATATTCGTAGTTCTAGTTCGATTAAACATGCAAAATAATACCCAGTTCTTTACGATTACACAGCGGAAATGTTTTAAAGTTCCAAAAATTAATTACTCGTCCAGAATATTTCCGTGTCCTATCATATGCGACTTCTCACAAGATCTAATTTCCGCGTGTTGTAAAAATAATTGAAGTCCAAGCTGTTCGTGAGCTATACTTTTAACACTATACACAGCAAAGCTATACAGCGTCACCACATATGACAGAATGTCCGTTTTCTTATTACTGCTCAGTCCTCCAAACCTCGGATTCCCCCTTTCTACTGTTTTCTTCTCAAAAAATCAGACATACTTCCGCAGTAATAAACTATCGTTGCTCTCTCCAACCCCAATCCCCAAATGGTTTTCAAATCTGACTAGCCACTCCGTCACTTTCAATGTCAGATGAATATTTATTTTTCTTGACAACGACTTGGGCGCCGTTGCTAAGGCGCCATATTCGTATTTAATTACCCTAGCATTTCCACCCATTTACGACAAATAACATTTAAATAAAAATGACTTACATATTGGTATGTCACAATATAAAACTTCAAACATTATTCTTTTAGTGTATTATGTTATTTAAATTCCGTATGAACTTATATGTAGGTGTACTGTTTTTAAATGTATTGAGTTATATGAGGGACGTTCAGGTAAAATCCTCACTATCTTAGAACTATATCAGTGTGGCGTATGCCGGGATGGTCTCTAGTCTTGCATCCCAGATATAAAAATAAATGTCAAATCTGCCCTTCTTTTTCTTTAAATTTGTTCACAATCGAGACATTCGAGTATAGAAGAATTTCTCACAATTTACGAAAGTAAAATTATTGACTTACCTCACCTTTCTTGTAAATAAAAAAATGGAGTCTCTTTGTATCACGTTAGCTTTAGAATCCAGAAAATTGCCAATGAAAATACATTCATTCTTAATGTTTCATGTGTAGCACATTTCCCTTAGCTAATACTATCGTTGCAATTTCGTAACATGACATGTCAGTTATCATTATTTCTGCACGAACGCGTCAGTTGTAATTGTGTAAATGTGAATATTCAAGTGGTTGGGCGGCAGAACAGGTCTTAAGGCGTGAGCTTCGCCAAAAATAAAAATAATAAAAATAATGATAATAATTGTTATTATTATTACTATTATTATTATTATTTATTTTTTACAGCTTTCTGGTTCATGATTTCGGTATCATACAGATATTTCTATCAACGCATGATTTCCGTAGTACAATACTTTTAACATTCATATATTTATTTTAAGAACTAATTAGAGGGTACAAATATATATTTAAACAGTTTATAAATTAAAAAGTAAATAATTCTTTATCACAAATGTATTTAGGAAACCATAAATATTCTAAATAAAGAACACGTGCTCAGGATCACAGCTTTCTGTAAATTGATAAAAGCCTCCATACCCAACTGGGTATTCAGAGAGTGCTTCAGGGCAGTAGGTATCACATCTGTTGCTGAGAGAACGATCGATACAATCACCACCTTCAATACATTCCACTGCTCCTTTACAATTTGTGTTAGTTTTCTGTACTTTTGAGTTTTCTTTTTGTGTATTAGGTCGAGGTTGCTGGTATCTACAACTGCTGTGTCTATCAGCCATACTTTTCTTTTAGATGTATCCCAGAGTATCACATCCGGCCTGTTATGATAGACTGTTCTGTCGGTCAATACGCTTCGGTCACAGTATAGCTTATTAATGTTGTTCTCGATGACATTTTGTGGTTGGTACTTGTAGTAGGGTGTATCAAATTCACCAGCAATTCCACATTTCCTGGCAAGTTAGGCGTGGATGATTCGTGCTACCATATCGTGTTTCTATTTATAATCCGTTTTCAAATTCAAATTCAGCCCTTCAATTCACTACCAGTCAGCGGTTGGATTCGACCAAGCTCTATGTCTAGTGTCGAAAATCCGCCACCATCGGGACTAGATTCTTATAACCCTGGCCAGAGGCGCTGCAGTCGCAAAGAGAACCCCTCGAAAGGGGAACGAGCCACCAATCCTGCGAAGCGACGCGACGGGGTGCATTGCGGTGCGCTGCGCGTCGTTGGTTGGTTGGTTAGTGATTCCGGGCGCGTCAACAGCCTTGGTCATTCTTTTCGTAAGTTTAATGCATGATTTTTCCTCGACAGATGGTGGTGATCATCCCCCGCTGGATGGCGAGATCCGGCACCGACCTACCGTCGGCTAGCGGAGTTTCTCCCTAACCAGAACTCTCCCATCAGCGGGGCACCGCCCTAGCCGGGACAAGCTCTAAGTTCTCGACCCGTTGGGCGTCGTCGTCGGCGCCGTGGCGCGCCGCGTGGCGCGTGCGGCACGTGCGCGCCACCGGCCATCCGTCAGCGGCGCGCGCCGCAGGAGTGGACCGGAACGAGACCGGACCGCACGGCGCGGCGGCGTCACCGTCTCCGCCGCCGCCGCCGCCCCGCCGCACAACATTGTGCAGCGCTACCCTGACGCTGAACCTCCTTGCGGCGCCGGCTGCGGCGACAGTGGAGAAGGAAGTGGTGAGGGTGGCGGTGGACTTGTTGGTGAAGGTGGACTGATGGCGGCCGTTGCTGCGGGGACAATTTTGGCGACAGGGACGTAGACGGGTGGCTGGCAAGTGGGCACATAGAGCATCGTTGTAGCAGTGGTTTCGGTAGTGACAGGGCAGTAGCAGTGGTTTGGGGGGGGGGGGGGCAGGTGGGGGGCGGCATGAGGGGGGCAGTGACGGGGGCGGGAGGGAGGCAGGGTGAGGGGGGCGGTAGTGGCATCGGGGGCGGCAGTGGTGACGGTGGCGGCAGCTGTGACGGGGTCGCAGTGTCGACGGGGCGGCAGTGGTGACGATAGCCGCGAGGTTGGTAAGGATACTGGAGGACATTGGTGGGGGACGACGGTGGGCCGGGGGGGTTACGGTGGCGTTGATGGAGGCGAACTCCAGTCCTTTTCCCGATTCGATCTGGATATCCAGAGATCTGTCTGGCTACGATGCATGGTCAACGGTGCCTAAACTGACGTGCAGTTTTCCAGCGCTTCCCAGCATTATAAATATAATTGCTTAACGAAATCGTTGATAATTGCACACATCCATTTTTTTAACATGTTGAGGACGCTATGCTGATCTTCTGCCTAATGGGAATGTAGACTTTAGGTAGTAAATTCTGTTAAAATCTATTTCTTTTTCGAGTTGCACACGCTCATCGCGGTATCAAAATATTTGTTATTAAAAATGGTGCAAGAAATTTCTTTTTTGGTGCGTGTGATGCAAGTAAGCGTGGTGTTCGCGTCATACAAATTTTATAGTCAATAAAACATATTAGTGGAAGACGTCATCGAGCATTTTAGCATTTTTGCACTTATATAAAATCACCTTGATTGCAATATGAGTTTCAGGGAAATTGGGAAGTCTCAAGAAGCATAAATTTGTCAGAGTAACCAAGTATTTTTCTTTTATCGTATCATATTAGAATGGGATACTTAAGGTTCACACATTAATAAAATATAAGGATTGAAAATGTTATGACTTCTGAGGTTTGTGCGTCTCAAGGCTGTTTAATTGTCCAAGATGCCAATTGAACTGCAGTCCCAAATCGTAGGTCATAATCCTATGTCGAAATGTGCAATTGAACTCTTGATAGTTTACATACGAGTAAACAATCATGTATTTTTTATGTTATTACATTGAGCATACGAAGGATGTAGGATGCATTAGAATTAAATTATCGAGGGGATTTGCAACCAGTTTGAAAAATTCATTTTCAAGTTTTCTTGCAAAAAAAGTCTAAATGTGTAAAATCCAGACATTGAAGTGTGATATCCCGCACACTTAATGCAAGTTTACTTCCGCTAATTGACAAACAGGGAATCTCGCTAGCCTGCAACGAATTCGTCCATTCACATCAGCTCCATCCTCCGCACCAGTCAACGTTATTTCCTTCATAACCTCCATTAATCTTTAATATAGCGGCCATTCGTCTTAATTGGGACATCCGCTGCAACTACCTGTAAGGTAGTGACTGATCAACCAGACAAGTGTATCCATGAAAGGGATACAACACACCTGCTCCTTGAGAGTGGCTTGAGCAGATTTCAATCCGTACAGTCGCCTGTGTAAAGCTGCGATCAGGCAGATTAGACGTCTGTACCTGATGTTCGAGTGAGATGTTCTTGCCTATTGCATTACGTACACGCATTCTATGCCATGCCTATTCCTGCATTTATTTGATAGAGCAGGTGGTGCTGTCTTTACAACCACCATCGCAGCATCCTTCAATGCCACACACCACCTGTCGCAAATACACTTGTGTAACAATCGTGCCTACGAAGGAAGGCAGTATCGAATTTTACACTTCCCTCACTTCGATACCAACGTTCATTGCCTCGACCAGCCTTAAATCAACGCCCCCATTATATATTCCATTTTACACTCCATCCCAACCTATATTACCACTTAAATTACTAAACTACTACCTCCGTCACTCGCATAACCATTCATCTGCATCGTCCATCACTACTACTATTATCACATCTGAATTATTGAGAAGAAAAGCATAGGCTTTTGCAGCCGGAGACAACAGATTCTTGACTACCTGGGAGACGCCGCGTCCTAGGCCTCCTTGCCAACATTTCGACCGTCATAATGCATTCTTCCTCAGGGCGAAAAATATTTCGCCCTGAAGAAGGCTGCAGGTCAAACCTCTCCCGGACGACTAATTCTATGGCTATCTAATTATTTTATAAGATGACTATCTAATTATTAAGAATGGTGTCGCCACTGTTGTCAGCACCAAAATCACAACCATCACAATCCTGTCAAACATTTAAATCATTGCTACCATAAGAAAGAGCTACCCCACAACGATCATTGGCTTAGCGAACAATACTGGTATCTTCTCCCCCGCTGTTTCGTCAACTCTTACTACCTGGTTATCGTGGATGATTCCCTTTCCCTCTGAAGTCATCACCGCTGCAACCACCTCCGTCACCATCTCCGCGCCGCCGCCGTGCTGCCGCTCGTGGCCGGTCCGGGCGCGCGCCCTCGTTAGCTTCCAATCAACATAGCCCCGGAACCCCATGAATGGAGCCGGCCGGGCGGCCGGGCGCGCCGCCCCGCGCCGCTGGGTTTCCTCTGGAGGGTCGCGGGGCTTCCTGCCGGCCCGCGCGGAATGGCACTCGCCTGCTTATTCCAACTTGGGTCAAAACCTGCGGTCCGGTCCTCCGGGTGCTCCGAGCCGGGCGGCGGGCGGGCTTGCAAACACGGACCGCCATCGCCATCACCCTCGCCCAGCGCGCGAGCGCCCCGGCGCGTGCGCGTGCGCGGCACGCGATGCAACGCGCCTCACGCAGGTGCACAATGGGAATCGAATGCCGCGCCGGCGACGTGGCGGCATCCGCCGCGTTTCCCAGAAGGCGCGGCGCGGCCGGCCATTTTCATAAAAGGGCCTTGCGCGCGGCCGCGATGCCTTTAACGCCACGCGCCTCGCGCCCTGCAAGAAGCGACCGCCGCGCCCCGCGACTGCCAATGCGGCGGCGAGGCGCACTAAAAATACGCTTTCGCACTCTGTTAGCCGGCGCACTTCCAAATACAACTGCTGGCGAGTTCCTGCAATGTTTTTCGGAGCATTCTTTACGATGAGGATAAAATGGCAAGCGTTCTTTATTAGCTTGAGAGACGTTGATTTCAAGTACTACTGAACACGATTAAAATTAAACACTTGTAAGGACAATCGACAATTTTTATAACCTGCTAATAATTTGGAGAAATATTATAATTTCGAAAAACCGCCTCTAAAACACGAGGAGTGAATTTTCATGCGTGAGTCTCATAAAGAGCAAGAATTGTACCGATTCGTTCCACTACTTTTTTATATTGGGACTATAAAAAAAAAATGATAGTGTTGAAGAATGCTGCCTTTGAATATAATAAAAAAGAAGCAAGTTTTTCATTATCCAGTAAAGTAGTTCGGTAAGAAACCAGTAAAGATTGAGACCTTTCCAGAATCTACGATCTTATCGAGATTGATAACCAGCCTCATTATGACGAAAAGGCGTGACTCACCATCACTTTGTGAAGCGTATCCAGCATCATTATTTGGCGCTCATCCAAAACTGCAGCAGACAGAAGTACTTCTATAATTCACAAGTTGCGGAAGTCATTATGCTATCCATTCATTCTTTGAAAAGAAACCTGGCATTATTCATTCTATTTTCGAAGAAGTGGCACCCCCTTTTGGCACTTTTTGTTGTAAATTTTTCACTTTTATGCAAGTAGAAAAGTAAAATACACTTTCATATGTGGAGCGGGATACACCGCTCAGAATTCTCGTTGGGCCAGTTTGTCTCTGGAGGCGTGCCAGATTTTTAGTGCACTGAGGGCTCCATTAAATTTCCTCCTAACAGGGAAGAGTAACCGAGACATCTGAAGTCCAGAGTTGCCACATGCGGTCTTGGCATTACTCATACATGTTTATGTAAATATATGTGCTAATTTCACAATAAATTGTGAGAAACTAGCTCTTCATCTCAAAGAGATTCATCAGCAATCTTCATCTTCAAGGTTAACTCGATTGCTAACTGGATTGCTAACTCAATTGCTAACTCCATTGCTAACTCCATTGCTAACTCCATTGCTAACTCCATTGTTAACTCCATTGCTAACTCCATTGCTAACTCCATTGCTAACTCCATTGCTAACTCCATTGCTAACTCCATTGCTAACTCGAGGATTCTTGTGTGTTCTGCAATAATAATACATCAATAATAGAAATAATTAAAAAATTTTGTTTAAAACAATTATAAATTATTTATAAATATATTATAAATACGAGAAATGATTGAACTTAACTCGGTTGACGGTTTAAAGTTTTTATAGAAATCCTTATTGTTCATAACTTTATATTGCATTTCATATAATGCTTCATAATAGGCAATAGTAATATCGCGTTTCACAAATGAAATTTAGGAAATAAAGTAATCTCTCTCTTCCCTTTCCCTATCCTGGCAATCAACTGAAGCGTGAGTCTCAGTCGTGTAGAAATAAAGGTGAACTCACCCGCAATCCCTCTCCGGCAATCCCTCCCGCGCAATCCCTCCCCCGCAATCCCTCCCCGCAATCCCTCCCCCGCAATCCCTCCCCGCAATCCCTCCCCCGCAATCCCTCACCCGCAATCCCTCACCCGCAATCCCTCACCCGCAATCCCTCACCTGCAATCCCTCACCCGCAATCCCTCACCCGCAATCCCTCACCGCAATCCCTCACCCGCAATCCCTCACCCGCAATCCCTCACCCGCAATCCCTCACCCGCAATCCCTCACCCGCAATCCCTCACCCGCAATCCCTCACCCGCAATCCCTCACCCGCAATCCCTCACCCGCAATCCCTCACCCCGCAATCCCTCCCCCGCAATCCCTCCCCCGCAATCCCTCACCGGCAAACCCTCACCCGCAATCCCTCACCCGCAATCCCTCACCCGCAATCCCTCACTCGCAATATCTTAGTCGCTGTTTCAATACCAGGATATCACAGTGACATCATCTTCGTGCCAGGGACATCATCTCCACAGTGACATCATCACAGTGACAACATCATCATCATCACAGTGACAACATCATCATCACAGTAACAACATCATCATCACAGTCACATCATCACAGTCACAACATCATCACAGTCACTACATCATCACAGTCACAACATCATCACAGTCACAGCGACATCACAGTCACAGCGCCTTCACAGTGATACCAATATCACATATCAAAGACGCCACATCATCGCACCCATATCTCATCGCAATCACAACAGCATTGCTGTCACATCATCAGCAGGTCAACATCAGTACAGTCTCCAGAACATCCAAACAATATCACAATTACACATCTCAGTTTCAGACTTCATTCGTCTTTTAAAATCGAACTTGCCATCCAACAATTAACATTCCAAACTCTCGTCGCAATCGCTGTTTTTAGCTATGAGAATCGCATCACAAAGTTTCTTTCTGCCACAGCTTTATTCCAATATCCAAATTCCATTAGTTCTGTAAGTAGTAAAGCCATAGAAATTGTTAGCAGCTTGACCGCCTCGTCTTTTCCGCTACTGCCTCCGTTGCTTCGATCACCGCCTCCCTCCGTCACCGTTGTCAGTTCCTCGCATGGCCGTCGCACCAGATTCGCCTCCGCCTTCTCTCCACAGGATGCGACCCACATTGCCGCCCACCCACTCGCCCGCTCGCTCGCCACCTGCGCGGCCCCGGACGCGCCGATTACCTCCGCGGCGCGGACAAATCAGACGCGTTTCACTCTTGGGGCACGCGCCACGAGCCCACTTCCGCCCGCGGAGCTGCTCCCGGCGCTGAGATTCGGATGCGACCGGCGCGGCGCTAGAGGAAAGCGCGCCTGGGTTGGTTGGCGCAGAATCTTCATTGTTTTCCGAAGAATGAACACTGCAACAACGTCTTTGTTACAGTATTTTGGCCAAAAAAAGTAAATTCAACTTTTAAATTAAAATTATGTTTTTAGTTTTTATGTTTTTTGTATACGTAGAATATCGAAAGTTATATAATGATGAAAAAATGTCGAGATTTTGTCGTAATTACGTATTTTTGAGTTATGAAACCAAAACTTTTTTTTAAACCCCTGCCTTCCCGTCCGTCCGTGCATTCTCCATATTTTCCAAAGTGAATATTCTTCGGAGTGATTTGACTCGACCCAAAGTTCTTTAATTTTAAAACATTACTTATATTTTGAAGTAGACCTACATTACTCAGAGTCCCTGAACATTTTCAAAATTTTCTCAGAAATGATTCCAAATATCTTATATTTTTTGTAAGAATAATGTGATATACACTTATAAAGATGGCATAACTACAATATTGAATAAACCAATTTTTTTATTCAAATGAAATTTGAAATTTGTCCTTTACAATTGCTTTTTCATGAACATTTTTTAAACTTATAGTAATTTACGTACAATTTTGAGTGAAAATGGTCAATATTAAAAAATATTGTACAAAAGTAGTTTTTTTTAATTGGCCCTAAATTATTTCTTAAAACTTTTGGTAGTGATAGTGCTAAATGCATTGCAACGGATGCCATAAACGTCATTTCGATATTTTTTTAAATTACTTCCACACCTTTCAAAAGTAAATAATTATCCGATTACACGGGCCCCTTCAAATAAATAAATCAAATCTTAGGCGTCCTTTTGGATACTTGACTTACATGGAAACTTCATATTATACACACACCGAATAAAACTTATGAAGACCGACTCAAATTATATCCACATAAAAAGTCATCTCTAAAAATTGAAAAGTCTCTGTTTCTTTCCAAATCAGTCCTAATACCTTTAATAACTTACGCAGCCCCAATTTGGGGCGGTGCCGCTTCTTCCGTCATAAAACTCTTACAAACCTTCCAGAATAAAATCCTTCATACAATTACCAATGCCCCGTGGTATAAAACCAATAAACACCTACACAGATAATTAGACATAGAACCAATTGTAAATTAGATGTCCTTACTGTCATCCAACTTCTTTTGAAACCTCCAAACTGCCACATTGATGTAGAATTGATTATGCCACATTGATGATAAATGCCACATTGATTTGCCACACTCTTTTGTCGTTGTTTCCTTTGAAAAATAAAAAATAATATTATTGAAATATCTCTTATTAAGGACGTTATCATATTTGTATGTACAATTACATCAAATAATTTCTCATGAAATTTCTAGAAAATTCGAAAAGATTGGGTTAAACTGAGCTTCAAAACACGCGTTTTCAGAAATGCTGAAACATTTTCTTAATAATGGCTCCAAATTATCCAACGAAACCCTGGATATAATATCAGATTTTTACCTTTCAATAATATTCTTGAAGTATTATTTCAATTCTACTATCAGGGATCCGAAAAATAGAGAAAACGTAAAGAAATGTGTTTAAGCACCATTAGTGTTAAAAAATTTGAATTATTGCAAAAATTTGAATTTTTTCTGTGTCTTACTACAATTACTAGTAGTGCTACAACCGCATATACTTTGTCATTATTTCTAAAATTTCAAATTTTAGAACGAATTTTTTCAACGAAAATGAGATCTGCGCCATTCTTTTAAGCGTCCCTTCTTCTATTCGTAGAAAAACAATTGAAGAATAATTTGGAGCGGTTTCTAAGAAACTACTTTTGATCCATTGATACGTGTGAGGGGAAAATTTAAAGAAAAAAATTTGAGCTTTTTTTTAGGAAAATTGTTTTATAAATTTTAATCGCCTGTATTTCTCGCAAAATTGCACGAAAACTGCACAAATTTTTGAAAAAATTGAATATGACCTTATTTAAAGATATGTCTTTAAAGAACAGATTTCAGAATCAAAAATCTCTATCTTATAGTTGTAGAAAGACGCCAAAAAAATTGCAGTTTGCAATTTTCGACAAATCTGGGATATCAACGAACAAGAGACCTTCATTACCATGAGATATACCATGTTAACAATTTCGGCTCTTAAGCGTTCTCTACGGTATTCGAAGACTTTTTTTTTATTCGAAAAATGTATTGCCATTTTTGAGAAAATTTATGAGGCATCAAGGAAAGCACTCTCACAAATCAATATATCCGGTTGAAACTGCCGAACTTTTCGTGACTACACCACGTGTTAGAGGATGTAATTTACTACAGTAACAGGATGATTTTTCGTTACCAGGACCCAGCAATAAGAGTTTTTCTGCCGAAACTTTGTTGTTTTCCAGCGCACGATTACATAACGTTCTCTTCTTACGAAGTAAGTGCGAGAAAGTAATAATTAAAATATGAAATATTTTCTTCAAATTAAATGTGTTCGCCATAACCAGTTCTTTAATTAATAACATGAACTTGTTTTGAGGGAGAGGGGAATGCTTAGTTTATTAGTTTTGAGTAAAATATTTGAGCAATATAAACTAGTAGTGCTACATAATGACACTGACTTTCTCGTAGTTAGTTTCCTTATTCTTCAATCTGGGCTACCATTTCGTATTTACCCCTCCGTCTTCTCAACTGTCATCTCATTTTCTTCGGGTTTCTCAACTTTTCAAATTCCTTATGATAGAATTGGAATATGACTTTAATGATACTGAAGAAGTGTAAAATATGGTTCTATATATACATTATTATTGAAAATTTGGTTCGAAAATGTAATTTGAGTATTTCAAAAATGAGTATTACGAAGCTCTTTTTCACAGAAAACTTTTTAAGTTTACGAGAAACTTCATTAGATATCATTTGACGCATTCCTACTCCCAAATGCAATAATGTGTATCAATAGTCGGAAATGTATATATTAAGAACATATTTTTAAAAAATCTTTTATAATTTTTTTGAAAAAAAAATAGAGTGCATCGAAAATTATTTATGCAGTCTTTAACAGTGCATTTAGCACCATCCGTACAAAAGTGTAAAGACACAATTTGGAGCCATTTTATAGAAAAATGGCGTTTCAAGACTACTGAAAATGTGAATGTTTGATTTCATTTTCACAAAAAAGTTTTGGTTTTTCGAGAAACTGTATCGGACCTCATTTAAAGCAGTGGTACTAGCAAAAACAATAGTGTACACAAATCGCCATTAATGTAAATAGTAGCTTCGTGAGATAGATGTAAAACATTACGTTTATGTAATTTTTGAAAAAACAAAAGTATACATAAAAATGACGTTTATGTCCTATAGTCATTTCATATCATCTCATATAGTCATATGTCATATACAGTTTTTTTTTAATATTGCCAATATTTCACTTCAAATTAGGCAAAAAATGCTAAAATTTTCAAAAAGATGTACATGACAATAATTAAAGAACTTGTGTAGAACAAATTTCGTTTGAAGAAAATTTGATTGATTTGAGAATGTCCCTCGGGCTTCATGTAAAGTACCCTAAACTATTTTGTGGTTTACTAGTTCATTGCTGTGTGTTTACGTAGCGGTACTGTTAATACCCTTGCGGGCCTTTCTGATTCTTTATGCCCTCGGGCCTTTTGAATAGTTGATGGCCCGCTTTAATACCAAAACTACAAATGACATTTTTATGAATTCGATTTATTAAAGTTACGATACAATCAAATAAAATAAATAAATGGCATAATGCTCAAATAAGTAAAATAACTCGATATAAACATTAATTTGCTTAATTGATATGAAAATTGCAATTTTGGACTGTTTCCGCGAATATACAATTGCCACCAGTCCCTCATATTTCACTGTTACGTATCGCCTTTTTTTTAAGACATAGTACGTTGCTTTATGTATCAAGGGCTCTAAAGTAGATATTTTTGCCCCAAGGAGCAAGGGCCTTGGGGCACGCCTTGGGCCTTGGGGGAGGGCCTTTGGCCCGAGGGGTTGAAAGTCGCCTGAAGGGCAAAACCATCTAGTAACGCCCGTGGTACATACGAAACTTTATGGTTTACTAGTTTGTTGCTGAATCAAACGAGAATTCTAAATATTTTATGTTTTCTTGTGACTAAGTAAAAAGATGCATTGTATTCGTCATTTCTTAATACGATGTCAGATAAACAAAACAGAGTGTATTTATCTGACTCGCGCAACTTTTCTTGAACGATGACCTTGCTTCCCCCTCCCTTGAGCAATAAATAATTGAAGAAAAAGCTGGCAGCGAGCATTGATGACAACATTTCAAGCATTAAATCTTCGTTGGCATGAAACAGAAGGAAGTCAGGGCTAGTTGCTTTCATAGTCGAAAACTCTATTCAGCTCTATTACTATGATCTAAAGAAATGTCTGAGGTAGGTCCAGGGCCTTCAAGGGAGACACCTAAAACTCCTATCTACTGTGCCTGCTGTTGCCTATCCAGAGCGATGACCCGATGACCCGACCGCACACGTAGCAGGTTTGTCTTTGATTTTCCAGAAGTGGCCATTACTCTAAATACTCTAGTGGCCGACTTTGTAACTAATATCCCCTCTCCGTCCGCATTTCTTCAATCTATCGTTCAAGAAAAGTTGCGCGAGTAGTATCTAATTACTGTTGCATAATCGTTGTTGGGCTGATTTTTTCGTTCAAAATGAAAGAATATTGTGAAGTTTTGTGGAAATTCTCACAAAAGTTAACAACGCTACGGACAGTGGTTCCCGGTAAAATCTCGAGAAACATATGAAAATGTTTATGATGTATTTGAGAGTTATTCAACAGTGCGAATTACGATGATGAAACGGTACTTTTAGGTTACTTGTTTCTATTGCCAAAAGTTATTTAGAATATTTCATAACATCAAAAAATACTAACATTTCGAGGATGTTGGCCAATGTGCCTTATACATCTCATTACCATAAGTAGTACTACTACTTAAGAAACACGTCTAAAAAAGGTGACACGTAACTGTGAAATATGAGTGACCGGTGGCAATTATAAATTCACGGGAAATTTCAAAATTGCAATTTTTCACATCAATTAAGAAAAATATGGTATACAACGATAATTTTTCTTATTTGAGCATTACATTATTTATTTATTGTACTTGCTCACATCTTAAGTTTAATAAATCGATTTCATAAAAATGTTGTATGTGTTGTATATTAGTGCGGGCCATAAATATTCAAAAGGTCCGAGGGCATAAGGAACCAGAAAGACCCGTAAAGATATTAACAATACTATTATGTGTCTTGTTTCAGGTTCGTAAGCACAGCAATGAACTAGTAAACCTTAAATAACTATGTCAACATCACAAAGCTTCCAGTTGTGCCAGACCGATTGAAGAATATTCTTTTTGAAGAAATTGTTAGACCCTGAAGAAGATGGATTGATCAATGAGTCTCAACGGACCAACCGATCTAATGCTAGAAGAAGAAGAAGAAGAAACGTTCTCATAAACGCTTCCAAATTTGTAGGGGTGTGATAAAGAAACTGCATAATGTGAAATAAATGCCATTTTGCTGTATTCATTTGTTTGTTTGTTTTTTCAAATATGGCACTAATGTAATTTTTAGCACGTAACTGTAACACTACGAAGTGATTGTATTCATAAGTAGTTAGTCTATAGCTGACTACAAAAATTAACATACATGTTCATTATTTTATGTGGCAGATTTAAACCATTAAAATCTAAAATTGTTTTAAAATAATTACAACATATTTTGGTTAAATGTTCATTATCAATCAAAATATAATTAAATTCTGGGGTTTTGTTGAATATTCACATTTTGCAAATTAATAATTTAATCTCTCGCTTGCAATGATATTGAAGTTGGCCAATTGTATTTTTATAAAAGTAACATCTCCTAATTATTGTTATATTTGTTCATCAAATTGTACTTCTATTGAGAGATTTTCCAAAAGCTGTAATTTTTAATCACGATCGTGTGTGATCATGAAATGTTGGAATCAATTCTACCACATTCCATTAGGCTAGAAATTGTGCATTTCAATGCAATCAAATATTAATTTACTGTCATTATAGTCATATCACTGAATCTGTTAGAACCACTAAGCATGCATTCTAATAAAATGTTGTGAATTTGTTTGAAGTTAGAAACAATTTCTAAATCCAAATTCCACTGATGCTTCTGAGTACTATTTTACATGTTTGCAAAACCTCTGCAAATATCTGTCGTAAGAAACGTAATCACAGGTATTTCCAAGGTAGCAGGTGCACTACCAGCCATTTTCATGTCACTTCGTTCTACACAGTCGTTTGCAGGTGTAATGAGATACGAAAGCAGCATTGCACAGCGCCACGAAAGGAACAGGTAAATTCACAAAGGATGCCTGTATGTAAATGGTTCTATTCACCAACACGACCCTGCCTTGCCTTCCACATACGATGTACATCTTTCATTCATGGAGAACTGTGTCGAAATTAACAATGGAATAGATGTATTATCGAATATGGAACGCAGGTCACTTACAGACGAATCTCATGCATGAGAAACTTTCAGTTGTCCTCTAACAGCTTAATGAACTTTTGAATGAAAAAGACATTTCCCACTGAACAATCAAGAAGCAAATTTCACGAACATGCTTTGCTCTGTACTGTTCTTCCACGAAACAATTTAAACGTTTCTTCATCGAAGTATGAGTGCACTTATGAGTGTACCTACGAGTGTACTGTTGAAAAGAAAATCTATAATCCTGGAAATAAGTAAGCATGATTATGGTCGATGTTGACTGTGTATTTTTTGAACCAACAGTATCGTAAAAATTGAGTTTCTAGTGAGAAACGTACATTTGTGAAAATATAATAAATTTCTTTTTCTGTGAAATCTTTTATTTCAGATTGGTTATTAATATTTTATTACTCTACTTTTTAAATTAAAATTCTTCAGTTTCTTGTTACAAGTTTCATAACAAAGGCTTTTAAAATCTTAGAACCCATTGACTAAAAAAACAAAACAAAATATTTCATTAAAATTATTGCAATACTTCAATAAATTATATTTGTATTTATATTTATTAATATGATTAAATCAATTAATCAGACGAATTAATGAGTTTAATCGAATTATTATGATAATAAGAGACATTTTGTTGGAAAGAAGTTGGAAAAAAGAATTTCTTTAATACTAAATTTTATAAAGGTTCGCGAAATTACAAAACTTAAGATCTCAGGAACATACATAGAATGTTTCCAAAAATATATTTAACTCTGATGAATCTTAAATGAATATAAGTCTGAGGAACTTTTGCACTTGGAAAGCGAATATAGCTCCTATTAAGTGACCAAAATAACAAAAGAATTTGAGAAGGTAAACAGTTTATACTTTAAGGTGAACGATAGAGTTAATTTTCTTCAATTAAAATATTCATTGCAACAGATCTAATTTAGAACTTTGACGTCTAGAAATTTTAATTCGTCATTGTTTAATAAAGTTTAGAATTCTGAGTGAACAAGGGAAATAGCCCCTTGCATTACATTTACCGGGATTTGGAAGGCACGATTTTTGAAATGTTTTGTTTATAATAAACGCTGTATACAATATTCTGTGCTATTTTCATTTTTGTACAAATCACAACTTGTGAACGAATTGCCGTTGTAACAAAACCCCGAATCTTTCATTGTTAGGGATGAGACGTTACTTGAAAAAGAGAGAAAAAACGGAAAACAATACCTAGTATGTGAAGAGTTAGATAAATAGAACAATATAAGATCGATAAGGTGTAAAAAAAAAAAAAGAACGAAAATTTAAAAAAAAAAATATATCAAAAGGAAAAAGCAAGGTAATAAAGAAGCCAATGAGACAAGAAATAAAAAGGAAAATGAAAACGAAAGCAGAAAGAGAGTTATGGTCATGGCAATTAAAAACACTTGTACTCCATACAACACGCGTAAGCAGGACGAGCAGACTGAGAAAGTACAGTGCGGTAAGCATTAAGGGAGATGGAAATTAGTTGGAGCCCGTCGCGCCGCGATTTGCAGCAGGCGCGTATGCTCCCGTGCGTAATCAACGGGCGGCGTATGTAACAGTGGACGGCTACACGCACGCGTCGTCCGTATACGGAACCGCTGCGCCGCGGGCGCTGCTTAGGTTGGCCACGCGCACAGCCTGCTTCCCTCGCTATCCAGTCATACATTCACCCGCATCACCGTCAGTCCGCGCCATCACGTGATCACCGTAGCATCGTCGTCACTCCCGCCACCGCTACCTTACCTCTGCAATGCGGCAAACGGAAGAACTTCCGCTGTCGTCGCTCCGTTTCAGCACCCTTGAATACTGTCGTCAAAAAGGTTTGTCCGATATGCCTCATCAATCATTACGACAGTTACCAGCGGTCACTTTATTTTCACGACCATTATTCCCTTCAAAACCATGATAATCACTATCACATTCAAAATCAACACCGTCGTGAACACATGAGACCGGACCACAGCGTTTGTAGTGCGGTCACCAACGCGGTCACCAACGCGGTCACCAACACGATCACCAACGCGATCACCAACGCGGACTACAACGTGGACTACAAAGTGGACTACAACGTAGACTACAACAAAGACTACAACACAGACTACAACACAGACTACAACACAGACTACAACACAGACTACAACACAGACTACAACACAGACCACAACACAGACTACAATACAAACCCAATCACAGACTACAGCAAAGACTACAACACGCATTGCAGCGAGTTCCGCAGTTTCCATCAGTTACCACAGTCACCACTGCTACCATCACCACTTCCTGCGTCGCCTGACGATAATTGAATCGGACCGATCACTCGGATCTGTAGCAGCAGAGGAGCTACATTAAAGACGTTTTCCTGAGAAGATGCCCTGGAGATCGCATGTACAGCGAGCTAATTACAAGCAACCACTCCAATTGAGGCAATTGAGGTCGGATCAAATGGATTAATGAATGAGATTTGTTTCATTGCAGAGAGTCGCTGAATTAAGTAGTAAAAGATCGAGAGGTCTTGGGAAGAAATACAACCAGCAATTACAATTTCTTGTTAGCTTTATCGAGTAATATGCTCTTATTCCCATGCATTTCGTTTCTCTTTGTGTTTTAAGATAAATATATTAGATGATATACATACTCATGTCAGACGAATTTGTATTTGCAAAATTGAAGCAAGTGGTGGTACACATCAAATAACATTGATTGCTGTGTAACTATCAAATAATAATATGATTAAATATCAGCAAGTTTACAAGACCCTAAGATTATTCCTGATATCATTTTATTTATTTCCTTATGTATTCACTAATCCTGTTGATGCTAATTCTTAATCCTTAACACCCCCTATCTTCCGCTTAGGAATTCGGATCCCAACATATCTTGACAATCTCTTAACAAATAGGTTGACTATCATATCTCTTTAAATTTTGATAAGCGGAATGGTTGGCACTTAATTGCAATAAGAATTCACATTGTGAGATTTACCGAGTATCCTTCTTAAAATTACTTACACTAAATTAATATTTTTGATACTCTTAGAATCCAGAAAGATCGAAAAGAAAAAACTTTCATTATAATAAAAACAAATCATGTGGCTATTTCGGTGGCTATGTGGTTTTCATGTGGCTATTTCGTGAAAATTTAGAGATTATTCATTTAATCACGTCACGCATTACGAAACAACAAAAACAAACTATCGAAAACTTGTGTTATTTCTTCCACCCCAAGATCCCGTCGACAGCAACTCGAGAAGGAAACAGATAATGGATGGGCGCATCCGCCATGAATGGAGAGAAGAATGAGCGACGTCGCTTCCCGCGTCGTCTTTCAACGGGGCTCCCGCCGCAGGTGCGGAGGCGGTCGCCACGCCGGGTCCCGCTGCGCACCCCCGCGCTGCTACCTGTCCCCCTGGCCTGCGCAGCCAGCGTGCTTCCTGCCGCCCCCACCGACCCCACGCCACGCTAATCGCGGGGCCGCGGGCGGGAGAGGGCGGCCGCGCCCCCGGACGCGTCCGGCCGGCCGCCCCGCACGCATGCACGCAACGGGCAGCCCACCCTTCGTCCACGAGAACGCCGGAGAGCGAGCGCGGGGAAGCAAGCGGCAAATCAACAGGTGGCTCGTTCACTGTCGAAGTGTTTAATCAGATGTACTACAGTGTGTGTCGTGTTTTCGGTGTATGTTTTTATCATTATTATTATTAGCCCATTACAATCCCAAATCATGGTAAGGGCCTCCTGGCTCCCCAGAGAGGGACTGCATATGCAGTTTGGTTGGCTTATGTTACGTGTTCCATGTGAGGTTACTGAGGTTAACTCAATAATTATTTAAACTACAATTAACTACAAAATATAAAAGATAAAATTTTAAAAAATATTACTGATTCACTGATTACTAGATTGCTGAAATAAATTAAATTGTTAAAGTTACAAAATAATTGGTGGAATTACAGTTACAAACAAAATAAAAATTTCAAAAATTTTGTGACATTATCAAACTTTTATTATTTGAATGTTCTTGGCAGTCCAAGAGACGCAGCGTCCAAGGCACACGTGAACGCCCTGAGGAATTAATCCCTGAGGAAGGTCGCAGAATGGCGGACGAAACGTTGGCACCTGTTCCTTGGGCACGGCGTCTCCCGGACAGCCTGGAACATTCAGACTCGGCCACGGAAGCCTACGCTCTCACCTTTCATTATTAACTAACAAAAACTTCTCTAAACTCTACTTAGCAATGAAAACATCTTTATTTTTTCTGAGTAGTTTTTGGATTCAGCTAGTGAAGTGTGACTTCCACGACGACCTACATCTGCCTAGCCTCGTCCGTTCGTTGCCAGCTTCAAACCTTGAAGCTGTCTTCCCATCTTTTGCGTTGCCTACCAGGATGACGCTGCCGGCCAATTCACGGTACCCATACCGTAGTAGTTCCCATACCGGTATAATGTACATTACAATTAACAGTATTACAGGAAAATGGCTTGTTTAAAATTCATTTATTTCATATTTCTCATCATAATTCCCACAATAATGGAAAGTGATGTCATTCTATTCCTTATTAATTTAATATATGATTAAATCTCTGAAGATATTTTCACAGCTAATATCACACACTTCAGCCTGTGATTCTCTTGTCACATAAAAACGCTGCTTCTCTTAGTTCTTTATTTCATTTCTATGTACTTCAGGATCTACCATATTGTAATTTAGTGGTTGAAACATCATTACTGTGGCACGTAGGAATGTGAAATCACATATGCGATTGATCTAAGAAGGAAATTCTTAAATCAAAGTCAGAGTCCATCTGACATACTTAGCTATTGCTCGGGAAAAACTACAGAATGGGAAGACATAGAAAGAAAATTTATTTTGCAAGTCGCTTGTAATTACCCCATGCTATTGTCTCAGGAATGAACAATTACGAAAATAATCAGAACCCAACCATTTTCTCGAAACATTTTTTCTGGGGGTTTACTTTTTATTAATCCCTAGTAACAATTTTTTCTTCGTAAAAAGAGTCTTGTGTATTCAAAAATAAATTTTCAGTCGTCCCTTTTGTCGTCTCTATTGATTCGATTCAAGATCATTCAAAATCGTGACTTCTGCCATCGACATGTATCACGGTGTATTGGAGTCTTCTTAAAATATTTTGATTATTTCCTGCGTGAGTCTGAAAGTTACCTCGAGTCACCAATCCACTTACCGAATATTATTAGCTTCCCTTCTGCTCTCGGAAAGCTACAGAATTATATTACCTCGTAAAATAATTTTCCAAAATTTCGCGTTCTATTACGCTTATTCTAAATCTCTTATTCTAATCTCTTGTTAAAACAAGAGATTTCGACTGTGGTGATGTTAGGGTGTGGTTGATGATAGTTTGCTTCAGCTTGCCAAAGTGAAAAGGATGATAGTAGATTGAGATAGGCTAATTACCTCAAACAATGTGCTATTTTTTTTTCTCCAAGGTATATAGTAGCTTTCAGTGCATAACGTGCCTTATTCAACTCACCCAGAGAGTTGGCACTCGCGCTGAACGAGTAGCAAATTCATCATTATTCGAGTAGCTGAACGAGTAGCATATTCATTCGTCTGTCTTTTTTTTTACGAGGGTAGGAGGAAATCTTCAAAAGACACCATGTGGCCCGTACCACATGATAGTGTGAGATTTTTACACACTAAAACCACCTCCTTTCTCTTCTATCCTCCCCGCGGAACCGCCGTTAGTCATTACATCACGGGGACTGGATCAGAGTGGCTTAGTCACAAGCCACTTCTCTTCGCCAGATCATAGGAAGGATTCAAAGAGGATCAGTCGACTTCCCTTCTTTCCCTTTCTATTCTCTTGAGCTCAGCTATTATGGCCTGCGCATATGCGCTCACAGCATCCCAGTTGGTCTCTGAGGCGAGCATGTACCCAACCATTGCTTCGGGTGTCAGCGGGTGGATCCCGAGTATACTCATAACGTGCCGTCGCTGCAGATGGTATCGCGGGCACTGGAAGAACACATGCTCGGCGTCTTCGACAGCAGGTTCACATAGTGGACCGAAGAGGTATTCTTCAGCTTGAACCTGTGGAGATATGCCAGAAAGCATCCATGTCCAGACAACAGTTGAGTCACGAAGAAATTTACTTCGCCGTGTTTACGGTTGATCCACGGTGTAATGCAGGGAATGATGCGATACGTCCATCTTCCTTTAATGGACTTGTCCCATCGATCCTCCTATTCGAGCAGTGTTGTCGAGCAGTCTGCGTTCTCCTCTTCTTTATGATATCGTCTCCGTCTCTCCTGCGCCGAGATATCGTCAGGAGGCATCCCCGCGATGACGCACACTGCATCGTTTGACACAGTGCGGAATGCACAAGCTACCCACAATGCTTCTAACCTGTACACTGACGTCATCCCTCGGATGTAACTATTTGTCGACGTGGAGTTGACCCATACTGGGGCTCCATAGAGCAAGACGGACCTCACAACCAAGGCCAGAAGCTTCCGTTTCTCCTGACAGGGCCCTATGTTGGGCATTAGTCTCGACAGTGCTGCATTAATTACCGGGCGTCAGACGGACGTCAATCATGAGACCAAGGTATTTGATCGACGGCTGTGATGCAATACGGTGGTCTCCGACTTTGAGAGTGATGGTTTCTCTCTTTTTCCTGCTAGTGACTAGGATAACCTCAGTCTTCTGCTCAGGTAACTGCAGCCCTGAGGACGTCAACCACTGACTAACAATAGCGATCGCTTCGTTGCAAATATACACAATTTCCTCAATGTACTTCGCAACGGCGACGATAGCAATGTCGTCCACGAAACCAATAATACTGGTGCCTTTTGGGAGGGGAAGCCGAAGGACCTCGTCATACATCACATTTCATAATGGTGGGCCTAATACCGATCCTTGCGGGACACCAGCCGTGATATTATGTACCTTTGGCCCATTATTTGTATTGTAAATCAGGGCTCTATTACTCAGATACTCGGCCACAATCTTCCTCAAGTACGTTGGCACCTTAAATCTGCGGAGAGCTTGGTGAATATTACTCCTCCTGGCCAAGTTGAATGCAGTTTTAATATCCAACGTAACGACAGCACAGTACTGTTTTGGGCCTCTCTTCCATCTACTTCCTCCATTTGCTTGTCGGGCGGTGTTAATGACCAACTGAACTGCGTCAAGTTGGGCGGGCTCTGCGGAAACCATAATGATTTTTCGAAAGGCCTCCTCCTTCCTCCACATCTTTCTCCAGTCTGCTACTAATAATTCTCTCCAGAACCTTGCCAGCTGTGTCAAGCATACACAATGGCCGGTATGATGATGGATCTTCGGGAGATTTATTCCCCTTAGGGAGGAGCACCAGGCGCTGTCTTTCCATCTTTCTGGGTACACCCCTTCTCTCAAGCAAGAATAATAAAGATCCACAAATATGTGTGAGCGAGTATCGCAGTCTTGAGGGCAATATTGGGACTGTTATCCGGTCCGGGAACCTTTGTGTTGTCGATTCTGCTGATTGCGTGCAGAATTTCTTCTTGCGTGACTGGAGGAATTATTTCTAGCTCAGATAACGCTGTGTTAACCAGGGTGGCACGGGAATAGGGCTGTCACAATTCTGAGCAGCATATTGGGGCAAGTTGGAGAACGTAGGTGCCGCTGTCTTAACCTACACATGACCGTCTTGTACGGCCTACCCCATGGATCATTTTCCACCTCGTCACACAGGCTTTTGGAGCATAAGCGTTTGCTCTTGCGGATCTCTGTCTTCAACTGGCTTCGAGCGAGTTTGTATTGCTCTTGCAATTGAGGAAAGTTGTCTCTGCCACGAGCTCTCTGGTACTGTCTTCTGGCTCGAAGGCACTTCCGTCGTAATTGGGCGATTTCCTCATATCACCAGTAAACTGGCGAACGTCGAGAGATTGCGCCCCGTCTAGACATAGCCGCATCACAGGCTTTGGTTACCCATTTCATCACCTGCCCAGCTTTGTCATGTGCGGTACCTGTTGGCACTATCGTCTCCACACATTGTTGGAAAACTTCTTCGTCGAAAGTTTTTGCTTTCCACCCAGCTGGCTGATATTTCGGCGCAAAATTATCCCTCCGCTGATTTTTCACCTCGTACAAAAGTGCCTGGTGGTCACTATGGGTATAGTGTTCACTAACTCTCCAGGACATTCCCTTTCTCAAAATATTATCTGACATGAACGTCAGGTCCACAACAGATCCCACGCCCCCTCTGCGAAAGGTGTGTATGTCTCCTGTGTTGGCGAGCTCTACATTCAGAAGGGACGCTCATTAGTGGACGAACTACCCCACTCAACCGCCCAGGCGTTGAAATCTCCAGCTATCATCAAGGGCGCCGTCCTCTTGCGTCGTACACTAAGCGGTCAAGGAACTGCTCAAACTCGTCCATTGTCGCGTTCGGTGAGGCATAACAGCTGTAGATGTAAACGCCGTTGAATTTTACCCAGACAAATCCAGCTTCGGGTCTCGTCATAACTTGCTGGAATGTGTGTTTTCCACAGGCCCAGATTGCCGCCTGGTTGTGGAGGTCAGATACCCACGCTGTATCTTCACGGTTAGTATACTGCTCGCATAATATTGCTAAATCAGCCTCCCAACCCCTAACCGACTGTGCCAGGATATCCTGGGCGACTGCGCAATGGTTGAGATTGAGTTGTATAATTCTCATTTTCTATCCGTTATTGCTTTCTGCGCTTTTTGGTACGATGGACACCTGCTGCACCCAGTAGCATGTCTGCCTTGTTTCCCCTTTTCTTCTCAAAGCAAGCACTTTGCGTCATTTGTGCATGACTTAGTAAGGTGATCATCACCACCACAATTCATGCACAAGTTGGACCGGTCATGTGAGTTTTTACATGCTTTTCTGAGGTGTCCAAAATCCAAACATCTGTAACACCTCAGGGGGACCTTTTTCTCACGCAGAGTGCAGTGCACCCATCCTATTCTTATTTTACGGATGTCCAACAATTTGTTAGCCATCGCAACAGGAACGCTGATTATTGCTACCTGTGTTCCACCATAGGATGGTCTTAGGGATTTGACCACAGTAGCTGGGAGATCACTGGCTTCGGGAAGTTTGTCCACCAGAGCCCTATGCACTTCCTCTTTAGTTGTGACCTCATCCAGGTCCTTCACCTGAATAGTCACGGTGTGAGTGAGAGCCCTCCCATCAGCGTCCGATCCAAACACCTTCTTTACAGAGGACTGAAAATCTGTTGTTTGGCCTCCGGCAGATCGCTTCAGTTGCAGAAGGAGATCGCCGCCAGCTGTCTTCCGGATGTGCCTGACATTCTCGCCCAGATCTTTAAGCTCAGGGTCAGTTTTCATTTTTTTTTAGGATGTCCGCGTACGTCAGCGCGTCGTCCTTCTTCTTGATCATCAGGGCATCTGGTCTGGGTGGCCTTTTCCGCGTTTTAGAACGCTTACGCGTTCTCTTACGAGTGATCATTTGCCACTCGGGCTCTTCTCGTGCCAATTCGGGCTCTTCTCGTGGTATTTCCGGAGAAGGTATTTCTGCCCGGATTTTATCTGCGTTTTTCAGTCTCCTTCCTTACCTTGGGCACCTGGGAGTTTCGGTTTCTCGAAGGATCGCTTCCCGTTACGAGTACTCCCGCAGCCACCTTCTCAGGGGACGTCTGAGTGCACTCTTCTTTCTCAGTAGGTTTGTTGCACTGAGAATCTGGTCTGGGTGGTCCTCCTTTTTGCAGTGCTACCACCTCGTTAAAGTGCGTCTGGATCAAATACGCCAATTTCTTGATCTCACCATGAACATGGTGGCGAGGCTTAACAAAATTGAGAAGATCGGTTATTTTCTTCTCAAGGCTACACAATGCCTGTTGTTTCGCAAGATCATCACTAGTAGCAAAGGATACTACAGCAGCCCAGTGGTCCACTGCTGAAGTACTGCGGTCACTGGTTGACGGCGCCTGGGAGCCCGCTTGCTCTCTCTCAACAGACGCCGGTACTGGGGATCCGGGCCCCTGCACCGTAAACTGAGATCCCAAAAGACCTTCCATATTGGTTTTTTGACTGGGGTGTCCTTCCCCGCCTGTTGGTCCGTGAGAGGTATTTTAATTGCCTCTTGACCTCTATATCTAGAGATTCCTCCCTTGTACGCCACCTGGGGACACGTCGCTTAGGGGTTACAGGCTCCCCCGGCTTCAACCTTTACCCTGGGCCAGGGTTGTAACCAACCAGATCGTATCCCGACATTCTTTCGGAGCGCTCCAGTACGGCTGTTATATGCCATTCCGACAGGGAGACTTGTCAGAACCCCCTTCTCTCGTCTGTTGGTCGACCCATTCCTGTCTGTCTGTTTGTGTCTGTCTGTGTCTGTCTGTGTCTGTCTGTGTCTGTCTGTGTCTGTCTGTGTCTGTCTGTGTCTGTCTGTGTCTGTCTGTGTCTGTCTGTGTCTGTCCGTGTCTATCTGTGTGTCTGTGTGTCTGTCTGTCTCTGTGTCTGTCTGTCTCTGTGTCTGTCTGTCTCTGTGTCTGTCTGTCTGTCTCTGTCTGTCTGTCTGTGTCTGCTTGTCTGTGTGTCTGTCTGTCTGTGTGTCTGCCTGTCTATGTGTGTCTGTCTGTCTGTCTCTGTCTGTCTGTCTGTGTCTGTCTGTCTGTGTGTCTGTCTGTTGTCTGTGTCTGTCTGTCTGTCGGTCTGTCTGTCTGTCTTTGGTCTGTCTGTCGCAGTCAGTCTGTCTGTCCCAGTCAGTCAGTCAGTCAGTCTGTCTGTCCCAGTCAATCAGTCAGTCAGTCAGTCTGTCTCCGTGCATGCGCCGATCGACCGGCCGTGCGTGACACCATGGGCAACGATAGCTGCCAAACCTTTAAGGATGTCTATCAAAATTTATATTGGATGGATAGGAGCATAACTATGATTCTTTGGGTTCGATGCAAAATCTTGCCATACTCTTTATATGATACTGAGAAAGTTATCAAAAATTGCCCTGTTCTCTGTCAATTAAAACCTATGTTCTATAAATATAGTGGTAGACGTAAAAAATAAATGTCCCGTCTCCTTTCGTCCAAGTTTTAAAATTGACTTAATGGGACTTGTAATGTTGTTCATTCTTTTTATCTCCAGAGTTAAAACCTTATTTGAATTCACGTTATCTAGCTGTAAGTTTCACCACTACTTATAATCCACAAGGTAATGGTCAAATAGTACGTTAAAACAGAATTATATGTAATGCAATAAATTTGGCTCTGAAATCCCAAAACTCTGAAATCAATCTAAGGGAAATGGTACTTCAAGATGCATTGCATTCAATTCGTTCTTTCTTATGTACTGCAACTAATGAAACACCTCGCGAGAGAATGCTGAAGCACCCCTGAAGATCATCAAATGTCTAATCAGGTCTAACTTGTTTACTAAGACTGGAACGGTTTTAATAATAAAACATAATCGATGTGTGATGATTTAGTGCAGGTAGTTTAATTACTAGAAGTAAATCCAGGACATGGCTATGTCAGCCTGATGAACGAGAAAGAACTTCTTCACCGCAGCATTTTGCACCGGATCCTACAGGAGACGCTGAAACAGCGTAAGTTGTTAAAGATCAAGACAAAAGTACAGTTGAAATAAATATCCGGGATAGACCAAAAAGAAATTGTATTTTTTGTTCTGCTTACTTTCTGACTATGATACCTATTCCTTCATGTCTTTCTCATTATGCTCATCTGATTATGCTAGATTTGGAATCCAGGGCAGTGACATAATATTTAGTTACGCATTTTAGTATTGTTTATTAGATAATACAAATGTTATTACATGAATAATTTTGTGTTGATTAAAGCCTAGTTTCAAGGTTCTTTACATTTGCTTAGAAACAAAATATATTCTATAACAAAAGGTAGAAAGTGACGTTACACTTAACGATATCAGACAAGGAAACACAACACAATGTAAATACTAATTAAAGATAAAAGTCGAAACTTTATGAAAACTTACTTTAAAACAAATTATTGTGAGGCTAATCCTTAATATTATACGTTTGAAATTCAAATGTTACTCAATTACGTACACTATATCATTAGAAGAGTTTCATTTTTGAACGTGATTAAAATTCAGCTTTAATTACACTTCTTTCTTCTGCTAAGCAAGATCTGTATATTCACCTGGATAAACGTAACACTTTAATCCATGAGGGATTAAAGTTGCAGCAAAAAGTTAAAAAAGCAAACATAAATGAAAATGCGAGGAAAAATGAAAATGTATTAATAAATCTTATAATATTGACGTACTAATTCTTTATTCAAACGAATATGTATTGTACAATTATTTAAATTATTGAAATTTGAATCATGGAATATTTATTTAGCCTTCAAAGTTCACTTTAATGCTCGTGGACATTGCAGAACGCAATAAGTTTATAGCAAACAATTTTCAATATCAGTAAATAGTAATATTAATTCGGTCGTCAAATAAGTAACTTGATGTGCAGAATGTTTTGGAGTCTGAATAAATGCGTTCATACTTTCTTGGAGATATCAACATTTTCCTTAGCACGTAAACGTTTTTCAGCATAGAATAGTAATTCCAAAGTGATTACTTGTAGGATTGGATATATTATTAAAGTAAAGAAGTAAAACTTCATCGAGCAGATATCATTTCCATGTCATTTCTACATCTGCAGAAATTTGTGTATTTTTTTTCGAAAAATGAGCTTGAAGTTTTCAGGCAATACTTCCGTCTCCGCAAATTTTGCTTCTTTTAAGACATGATCATGAATATGCGCTTCAGCGTCAGAGTAAGTAATACATCTCATTTACTGTATTATAAAATGCCCCATATCTCAAAACACAATATAAACCAACTATAACCATGGCCCCTTTGAGTTCTGAAAGTGACCATCATATAGTCGCCACTAACAGTTTCAACCTCTTTAAATCCCTCCTTATAAAAAGAACTATTAATTCTCAAAGGAATAGTTTCTAAATATTGAAGAACGGAAAAAATTACGATTCTTGGCTACGTAATTTTGAGAGATTTGAAAGACCATCCCAATGCAGAGTGATAATTACACTGCGGAAGTGCATACACTTCCGTTTGTTACAATTATTCCTTTTGTGCAACTATCTCCTCCATTACGCACCGACTTTCTACAAGGAAATATTTGACGCCTCTAGTTCCCTTATTAACACAGACGGCCAATTCTGATATTCTCCTCACGCTTCCCCCTGCAACGTGTGCAGTCTCCTTTTATAATCGGTCTTGTAACCAATCTCGAAGACAAAGACTATGGATGTACAAGTATCATCCGTTTTTCTTGTCGATATGCACTGGCTACTTGTGTTTTACGGTTCGAAGTCATAACTAATTCGAATGAGATCGAGGCACGTACGTGAATGACACGAACGAAAAAAAGATGCAGACGATAACGAAGAAAGATGTAGTGGATCTCCAGCATCATAAACAAGAACACAGTACTCTTCTCGCATCACTGAATAGAATAGCAGTGCTCTTTTTCCATTGGCATCGATTATGCTCCGGGTGAAGCACGTATCAGGCACACGAGAACGATATGGACAGTGAGCGCTTGTTACGAGAATGCATATAGTAATTGCAGGTGAGAGGATGCGAAGTGAAAGGAAAAGGGAAGGAAGCCAGCCGGCCGGCGCATGCCTGGCACGGTACGCCTCCACCTACGCCTCTCGCGCCGCCCCCACCGCCAGCACTACGCGGAGACGACGAACGCCTTTAATGGCACGGAAAGACTCTTGTTATAATTTATTTAGATTATGATCACGAACGAAGAATGAGGAGATACGTAAGTGAACAGGAAGGAAAGAAAGTAATATCGATGTCCATGTGAAAAGTTATACATGTTCAAGTGACGTTATGAAAAATATTTAATATACTTATATTTTAATTATGTTTCTCTTTGGTCACTTTTGATGTCTATTAATTAATTATTCATAATCATTAAAACATGTTAATAATTTGCAATTTGCAGAAATACTTGTTCATACATAACCTTATTTCAATCTCTGACATTCTTCCCAAAGCAACAATTGTTCTCCTGTTTCTTCTCCCCTATTTTACACGACCACCTCTCAGTACACATACTAGTGACCTCAGTAAACATTGCGGAACATCTCTGTACTACATCAGTAATCAATAGTGGTGCGACCATAGCACATACTTTCTCGCATCGTTTCTAAATGTAAATTTTCGAAAATTCAGAGAGTTCAACGAAAATAAGACCTGCGTTCTTTCAAGAGTCCCTTGTTTTAGCCACGGAAAAAATTGAAGAAAACATTTTGAGTGGTTTGTGAATATGAAATGATAAGGTTTTGCAATTTTCGAAAGTACAGAGAATTAAAGAGTGAAGAGTAAAGAGTTGGTGGTAGTGCCAGAAATGACACTACCACCAACTCTTTACCGTCCTTTGCTACATATGAGGAGAAAATTTTTAAAAAATGCAGATTTGTTTAGAGACAAAAATCGTTTAAACAATTTTTAAAACTGCCGGGATTTCTCACAAAATTACGCAAAAAAACGCTCATATTTTCGAAACTATGATCATGATTTCTCAAGATATTTTATTATTAAAAAACTGATCTTCACTATTGTATGAAAGGAAGACGCGGAAAATACTTTTGCAATTGAAAAATCACTGAAGTACATATACGTTTTGCTCTCAATCGATTTTTAGATATTAAAGACCTACAAAGCATGGACTCTGACTATACATGTTAGGGCAAATAATGTATTCTATATAAGTACAAGATTTATTCACCTTTATTGTTACCAGGGCTTGGCAATAAAAGTTTTTCTGTCAAAAATTCATCGTTTTCCGGCATACGATTACAATACTTTCTCTTCTTGCAAAGGGCGTTAAAGTAAAAAAACTAGTGTCAAAACGGCAATTATTTTTAGAAGCAATATTTACGTATATTAATAACTGCAGCGCCTCTGACCGGGAGGTCCTAGGTTCGAGTCCTGACGGCGGCAGGATTTTCGACACTAGCTTTTCAGCTAGGTCGAATTCAGTCGCTGCCTGGAGGAGAATTCTAGCGGCCGGCTGCTCTGATCGGTAGTTATCTGTGGTTTCTCCGATCAACACAGGCGAATGCCGAAGCAGTACCCTACCAAACGGGCCACGGACCGTGCGCGATCTTTCCTTCCTCTTCCTTGTCCTATCCTCTCTCTCCGTATACTAAAATGCACTTCACTACCACATATTCCGAGAGACCGGTCGGGTGCTTAGAGCTTGTCCCGGCTGGCTGGGTGCCCCGTTGGTGGGAGAATCCTGGTTAGGGGAAACCCCACTAACCGATGGTAGGTTGGCGCCGGATCTCGCCATCCAGCGGGGGAAAAATACCGCAATATCCCAAGAAAACATGCACTACACTTACGGGACTAATGTCCAAAGCAGTTGACGCGCCCGGAAACATGAAAAAACCAATCAATCAATCTCAACCCAGCCAGCATCATCACATGCATGGCGGCAGTGTTGGTGAAAATGATGCCGACTTACATCTCTACTTTATGCCCAATACATCTCATCAGAGATCAATATGTTATGTTTCAGTCAAATCGAGTTCGAATGGGGTCATTGTAATTAGAGCTTCTTGAATCGGAAGAATGAGTGAGATTTTAACACTTTTCCCTTTAAGGTGCATGTAAATTATTAGAACTTATCTTTCATAGGAGTACATGTATGCAAAAGCTTCTTAACGGTATCGATTTTTTTATACAGGAACTAGATTTATCTACTTCAATTAATATCTAATTTCTCATTTTTTCGTTTTAATGTAATATAAACTCCTTAATTTCCGAATATTTATTAAATATTTATTAGTGTCAAAACGGCAATTATTTTTAGAAGCAATATTTACGTATATTAATAACTGCAGCGCCTCTGACCGGGAGGTCCTAGGTTCGAGTCCTGACGGTGGCAGGATTTTCGACACTAGCTTTTCAGCTAGGTCGAATTCAGTCGCTGCCTGGAGGAGAATTCTAGCGGCCGGCTGCTCTAATTGGTAGTTTTCCGTGGTTTCTCCGATCAACACCAGACGAATGCCAGAGCTACCAAACGGGCCACGGACCGCGCGCGATCTTTCCTTCCTCTTCCTTGTCCTGTCCTATCCTCTCCCCTTACACACACATACACTTACACTAACATGCACTACACAACCACATATTCCGGGACCGGTCGGGAGCTTAGAGCTTGTCCCGGCTGAGGCCCCGCTGGTGGGAGAGTCCTGGTTAAGGGGAAACCCCACTAGCCGACGGTAGGTCGGCGCCGGATCTCGCCATCCAGCGGGGGGAGATCACCGCCATCTCCCGAGAAAAAAACATGCACTAAACTAACGGGACTAATGACCAAAGTAGTTGACGCGCCCGAAAACGTGAAAAAAAAAACAAACTTTATTAATAACAAAAGTCAATAACAATCAAATGGCGATGACCTGCAATTATACTGTAAGAACATTTGGCATGAAGTAAACGTACATATTTCCCTTCTATTCGTTGGGTGACGTGTGATCATTACTTGTTTGCACTCTCTTTCAATAACAATGCAAAGTCTAACAAAACTAAGTGAGGTTTACCATATGGTAAAGACATGTAGTAGTAGCATGAGTGTAGGAATTAATAAACGACTGGACCGTTTGTGCCTAGTTTCAATGATATTTAAGCTGTAATAAGACGTGGAAGAAAGTTTTGTTATTACATTTAAAAATATTTATAATTATATTTAAAGAAAATGAGCTTTCTCTAGTATGAAAATTACATTTGAAAGTTATAAAAATATAAACGAACAGCCATTTACCTTGACAATTTTTAATATAGCACAACATCAATATATTATATCTTTAAAATAGTAAATCCCCTTTGTATTGTCTGAAGTGAATATTGTTTACATTTTGAACAAGTCCTCATTCGTATATTTCATAGTAAGGAAGTAACGTTTTGTCATTCCAATACACGTAATGCTGTCCGTCCGTCCGTCCGTACATGACGCCTCAAAAATGTTTCAGTTTTCTAAAAAATGGCTCAAACTTTTTGGAGTGAACTTTAAGCTATTCTAGAACAAAGAACGTTAAGAGAATGGTACAGGTCTCATCTTTGTTAAAATCCCGGATTTTTCAAAATTGCGAGATTTTCATCTTTCTACAACTACAGTTTTAACGATAGTGGTTTTCCTTTATTAAATCTGTTCTTTAAACAGAGATCTTAAAATAAAACTTTTACAGATTTATGAAAATATCAGTAGTTTTCGTGTAATTTTGCGTCAAAATTTTTAAACAAAAATGTTTTCTCAAAAACAACTACAATTCTTTCATTATATTTTCTCGTCGTATGTATTAAAGGACAGTAACGAAATTATTACTAGTCTCTTTCCGGGACACTATTTCTTTTAGAATGAAAAGAAATAAATCAACGACAAACTGAATCATTATTTATCATTTTTATACAAATAAATTCTAACAATGTTATCACCATTTAATAAAAGCCTCATATTTGCAACCAATAGCATCGAAGTTATTTGAAAATGATGTTTTTTAAAATCAGTTTAACTTGCTTTTCAATTAAAAAATGGTTATAATTTTTGAATGAGTAGATAATCTCATTTATTTGTTTTAACTTTCACGCTAAAAAGACTTATATTAGACGAGCAAGGCAAAGTTGCAGATTTAAGCTGCAAAGAAAGAGAAATAAATCTTTAAAACATAAATAAATAACTTCAGAAAACTAAGTATCGCCGAATGTTAACATTAAGTTAAGAGTCTTGTCATGCCCTCTATATTCAAGTCGTCCATATTATACTAGGAGGAACGAAAGGAAAGGAAGGAGCCCTTTTCCTTGAGACAGGCTACAGGTATTCGCAATCGGCTTCATGTCCGCTAGTGTCACACAGTGCAGAAGGCCGAAACACGAACCCATAAAGCACAGCATCTAACTGGAAATGCAATGAAAAAGTTGACATCTCTTGATCAGAATAGATGGCTCAACGTATCAACTAATGTCACTGCAGTGCCTCTGACCGAGAGGTCCTAGGTTCGGGTCCCGGCGGTGGCTAGATAGCTAGGACGTCTATGGCTGTCTGGAGAAGAATTCTAGCGGCCGTCTGTACTGATCAATAGTTTTCCATCGTTTCTCCGATCAACACCAAGCGAATGCTGGTTCAGTACCATAACAAATGGGGCTACGGACCGCGCGCGATATTTTCTTCCTTTTCCGTCGATATTCAAACACTACTTACATAATTTTCTGCGACGTGTCCGCGTAAAGCATATACACCTTCCACGCACGTCGTTCTGGCTTTAATTTCCAATGAGCATTTAAATTCGCGTCCAGCACATTGCAACAAGCGCTATTGCTTGTTTGACAAATGACACGTATGGTTGCTCTACACTTATGGGACAAATGACCTTAGAAGTTGACGCTTCCGAAATCACTAATAAATCAATTGGCACCTTTCGGAGATACCTCGTAAATGAAACGAAATTTTGTTGGACCAAAATAGTCGGTAGTAAGATAACGACACCAGGAGTGGCCACTGCGTCAAAGTGGCCACTTCAAGAACAAAGTTATCAACATACAAATTTAAGGCTTGGCAATGGCTTAGCAGAAAACGGAGCTTACGTCATCTACTGGTGAAGATTGGAACGAAGATAATTTACTTCTTTCTCTTTTTTTAATTTAAACAAAACGCAGAAACATCTTATTAATACTAGCATTGAAATTACCCGAAAGGATTTTTCTTTTTTTGGAGGGAGCTGGAGCTCAAACACGTTCGGAGAAGAATATCAATTGGCCGTAAGTCACATATCAGACCATCACCAAACTTATGCAATTTTTAATGGCCAGAACTGATACAAAATCAGGACTTGAAAATGAATGAACAAAAAATAGAAATTTAAACATTGTCTACTAAAAAAAGGGATCTATTTAGAATGAGGTATAGGCCCTACTGATGACCCAGTGGGTTTCACTGAACTTTATACTGTAACTCAGAAATTTTGAGAAAAACAGGAAATTCATTTATTTATTTCTAGAGCAAAATACTCTTTAAGAAATGGCGCAGGTCTTATTTTCGTTGAAGTTAGAAATAATGCGAGAGAGTGTGTGCTGTTCTAGAGCCACGATTTTTAATCGAAAGTTGCCCATTTCGGAAATTGTTACATGTCTTTTGGGGAGAGGATCTCAAACATTACTTTATTCTATTTTATATATGGCAATAATTCTTGGATAAGGCACATTTTATAGAGACAAAAAAAAAAAAGAATTGTTAGATAAATGTGTGTTACCGGTAATGAAATATTGAATACATACATGGGCCACTAAGGAGAAACAGATGAATAAACTACTGGTCACCCAAATAAAAATGGAAAGAAAAATATTTCAGGTTCTTGTAAGAGACAAAATAAGTAACAAATACGAAAAGCGTCAAAAATAAGAGATGTACATTGTACAAGAAACGGAAAAATATATGGAAATGGGAAGACCAGGTCGCCAGAATGAATTCAGTACGGTGGGCATATGCAACAACGGTAGGAACTAGGGAGAAGCCATTAGGAATATGGAAAGACAAAAGTTAAGATGGTGCAGCCAAATACAGAAAATAGCGGGTAACCATTGGACAAGATTGGTGCAGGTTGTTTATGGAATAGCAAATACGAAAAGTTTAGGGACTATTGCCAACAATGAAAAAGTGCATGACAAGAAATGTATGAAAAACATGTCAAAAAGTGCATAACTAAAAGTAAATACACTAAGACGAAAGTGCACTGTGTTAGAGACCTACAAAACGAGTTTTTATTTGAAAAAAGGGTATGTTTTGTGCAGCATTAAAATACTTTTGCTATTTCTATTATATGTATTCTACTGAATACAAGAAAGTAAACATGTCAATGTCCTTTTTTTTAAGAGTTCACTTAATCACTGGAAGCATTCTTTCGATAAAAAAAACAACACAAAACACATACATTTTCTAGTCAGTTCCCACTAAAATTCTGCATCGCAATCCTCCAGCTGCTGATTCACCCACCACATCCAACTAGGGCCGACGTATAGCACGAGAAAAGCAGACCATCAGGCACGAAAGCGCAAATACCGATTGGCATGCAGTTACATGGTAGTTGGCGGGGTACTCCGCATTCCGTCGTCACCAGCCAACGTCACCGCCTCCTGCAGATGCTGCTGCCTCGCGCAACCCAGCGTCACGCGGGGCGATGGGAGGCGTGCGCAATGCGCCGTCTCTTCGTGCTCACCGCCGCAGCGTACGTCGGTGGAGCATCATTAGACTCCGCTTAGACTTGCTCCGACTGCCTTTGTTCGGGAGCATGTGGTATCGACTTTCCACTCAAACTGCTTCGCTTGACGTGTGGTTAATGAGATACGTGTTTCTTGCGGCTCTGCAAATATATGGAGGGTAATACCAGCATACGTATTTGTCTTCGATCTTGGAGAGTTAAAATCAGATTTACTACAACCGTTTTAATGTTTTGTTTGTTTTAATATATTTTTCTTATCATTAAGAACGTAATTAGCTACTTCTAAGGCATGTCTTTTCTCAGGAAAACTACTGATTGTGTAATTACGAGTAAAATATGGCTATGATATCAAAACTAAAAATCGAATAACTAAACAGCATACCGAGCAATAATTTTTATTAATAAAAGCTGTGCTTGTTCACGTCAGTTCGGCATTTTATTAATTAAAATTATTTATTAATAGATCTCATACAGTAAATTCGACTAAAAGCATCAAACAGTGACAAGGTTGAAATATTCTTTGACAAATTACAGGTGAAACAGCAATACATAAAATTGAAGTACGGCAGGTACATTGATGTCCTTGAAACCACAATTTACACTGACTAATTAGCAATTACTTTTATGCATGTATTCTAGAGATAAAAGGTAGTAGAAAAGAAAGTATATTACGAGGATAGAGAAAATGGCCTTGGTGACCAAAATACCAGTACTAGGGGCAAGCAAAAGTCTTTCAAAGTGGTGACATGGTTTATCTCGTATGTTTATAAGAAGCTTGTATATGTTCTTGTGGAAAACGTCTTGATTTCTACAGAAATTAATTATGAGAAGAATAAAATATCATTGCGTGATCCTATTTCTCAGATGGCTTAGAAATAATTATGCAATATTTTGAAGTGGGAACATCATAATGATTAGATGATTATGATTTTACATTGCTAATTTAGTGGTTTTGAAATTTTTGGAAAGTAAACTAATAAAAATATTCTGACAGTAAACAGTAATAAGGAATTGAACTCCCAATGAATATTACACAAGAAAACCGTAGGAGATAGTTCATGGGGCACTACTTTGTCATTCACGAACATCAGTGACCTTGTCACTATGGAGGCAACACATTATTCTCTCTTTCTGGTATCTTCTCAAGCGAGCATCGTAGACCCGCAAGTTTATGATCTCAAAACTACAATGTAACTTCCATTGATTGTTTCCTTTGCTCAAGAGTGATTTTCAGGCACACTCAAATTCAAAAATCTTTTATTGGCGAGTAGGTATTGCAGGGTGAATAACTTCATTGCTTTGGGTTTATCACAAGTTTTTAAAACTGTTATCTGTCCTTCTTTCTCCAGTTTTAATAACATAAATTAGGACAGTAGAATTGAACGTAAGATAAAAGTTACCCCGATAAGTTCCAAGATCTGAGTAAAGTTTGATGATTTGCATATAATTCTCAGGACCTGCAACCGTTTATAGTTGGTAGGCGGCAGGTCGGCTTGAATGTGCCAAGAGAATGTACATTGTGATTATTCGCATAGTTTAATTCTAATACAATTTTTAAAAAATATTAAAATGCTTGTTACTAATTGATATTGTTATTTCATGTCATAGTGAATCAATTAATGCATCTACCTGAGGGATTCTATACCTTTTTTAAGAAAAGAGAAACAATTATCTCAACCACTCTCCTAAACGTTTCCATTAACCTGCACCTCGAAGAAACGTACAAGCAATAGCAAACGACTTCCGAAGACCGAACCAGAGTACCAGTTGCAATTGCCGGTTGTGCAGTGCTCCGGACAAACGGTTACCGAGCAAGGAGCTTGCTTGCGCAGGCCCGGCAGGGGTCCTTCGGCAGCGATCCGCGCGCGGCGGCGGCGCCCGCGGCGGTCGCGCGAAACAGCGGGACGGCGGCTGCGGCGCGTTGTCAATTACGGGAAGACCCGCTTCATAAAGGAGCCTTTTTGCTCGGCGCCGATTGCACGGTCGCGGGGCACGCGAGTTCTCTCTCGCCTGCGATTACGCGCAGCCCGCCCTCCCGCCTGCGTTTTGGCTCGTGCCCGCGAGCGCCCGCCGCCGCCGCGAACCTCGCAGCCTTGGAGAGCTTTGCATAATCATGGCCACCGGCCGGACGAAAGTTTATTCGGACATTAGAGACTGGACGTTTCTTATGTTAATTTCGCTCCCAGCGTCCACCGCTGAGATAGATGCACGCGATGTGGACTTCGGAGGAAACGATGTGTCACTTTTAGATAGGACGAGATGGTCCATAAACCACGAGAACTCGCTTGTGATTTTACACAAAGGTTAAGGAAGTAGTTTATGAGGTGTGAAAGTAAGGTGTCTACTGTGTTTGTGATGTAGAAACGAATGGTTGGGGATATAGGAAAAGAAATGTGCGTAAGTACGCAAAAGGGATGCTTTATTAGAACAACTTGATGTATTATTTCCTGCCATTTGGTGTTTTGAATCAGGATAGCACTCCGTAGTAAATGCCTGCTATTAGAGCTTAAGCCTGTGTTATAAATGTTCACTTGTTAGAAAACAAACGTCTTCCTGCATTTTTCAAAGCATCCCAGGTTAATTCATTTAGAGTGAATTATAATAACTTAGTTATTTCCTTAATATATTTGACAATTCTTAGAATCTTCCTCTTAATTTTATCAAGGTTTGACTGTACAAGAAACACAGGCGGGACTGATAATTGTTAATATTCAAAATATTACAAAAACATCATGAAGAACAATGTACAATACTAATTTGATTATGGGTAAAACGAAATTATCTTTCCACCTTCTACTAGCTTCTACAATTTAAATATTTTGTATTTCATTATAATGAAATTTATTGTAAAGACGTATTGGCTGCACAGCAAGTAAGCGACTTTTTGTATGCTACATTCAATGAAAATAAATCGTTTATTTGTATATAATAGTACTGGTCTACAATTCTTATAACTTTGTGCTCTCATTAACTAATAAGAAATGAATTTCAAGTCATTCAAAGTAACCATATTTATAAATTAAAATCTATTTAAAATGTTCTTACATATTCGTAAACAAAACTGACGTGAAACCAAATTGTCTCGCTTCATAGCACTGTAAAAGAAGTTCCGTAAGTGATTGAAATATCGAAGAAGGAGAAGTAAAGCTACTCTAGAATAAAGGGTTTACATTATTCTTACTTTATAGCATATGCCAAAACCTTAGATTTGTCAAGATATTGAAGATGAGTTCTTCTATCTTAGGTTTTTAGAGCTGTTGAGAGTATCCGTCTCATTTCTTTACAGACGTAGTGAAGAGAAAGTGAGGCATGCAAAAATTGAATTTTGAGAGAGCGATGGAAACGAGCGTGTTGTGGCTTTCTTAAAAAGTCTGCTTTGTTTTCAAATCTTTGTTTCTTTGGTCGCCTGAGACTTTATTTGTCCGTCAGAGTATGTCCGTCAATCCGTTTGGCCGTCTTCCTTTGCCAGGACATCCATCAGGACAGCACTAGCTCGTAAAATCCATACAAACCACACTAGGCAAGCTCGTAGCGATTTCCCTCTTAAGTTGATAAGTCCTGCGAATGAGTGGAATGTTTTAATTTTCTTTACTCCGCAAGTACCCTAATGCAAAATAAAACGTAAATGTACCCAATATATATGATGCAAGTCACAACTCTCCATCATTTTCATCGCTTACTCTCATTGACATTTGATAGTGGCTAAAATGATATATCACTTTTCATACATCATTCAAATTTTACTGAACGAATTTCAGATTGAAACATTTAATCATGTTTTATTTAATGTCATTATTTAGACTACCTTTAAATATGTTGTAAAGAGAAGGAACATAATTGTTATAAATGTTTTACAATGTCATTTTGAAACTTCAGTTTTTCAAAATAAACAATCAGAAAGATTGTATCATACTTCTGAATTTGATTTTAGATACTATTAAGTGTTATACCTAAATAAAAATCATACAGGAATGATAAATATAGTCTTCATCAAACACATTGAAGTGAATCAGAATTGCATCCAATTCTTCACAACACAATCATCAGAATTAGAATCCCATTAACGCTTTCAGACCCGACAGTTTTTATTATATTTCACTGCTTGTGATCTAGTTGATCTAGTTGCGACTCGTTCAACGTATCTATGCCAATATTTTTTTGACATTCTTTTTTTTTTCGAATAAAAAGATGCACGCAATCGTGTTCATTAGACCTTAGCTATGCTGTTGACTTCATCATTAAAAGAGTTATATGCATGGATGCAACTGAAAATAGACATTTGTAATTACCTTTTTATTAAAGCAGTTATCAGAATTATAGAAAGATTTTTTTTCATGAAAGCTTATAAATGTATATATCTCAATCATAATGCTCAAGAAAATGTGTGTGTGTGTGTATATATATATATATATATATATATATATATATATATATATATATATATATGTATGTATGTGTTGTCACCGTACTTACCTCAGTTTCCAGAATTAGGGATTCAGGTTGACCAAGCAAGTACTTACTACATATTGGAATTTTGAATGCAAGATCGAAATGATAAGGACAAGGGATCGTTCTAGGGGGGAGCGTCTTTATTAGGAGGATGTTGGCTTTAGGTTTGATACTTTCCTCATTCAATTCACGATGCACCAAGTTACACATTGCAATGGCCCGTTTATTTAAAAAAAATAATATGTTTAACAACTAGACAAATATTTGTTACACAATCGCATTCTGTTAACGTGATTAACATCATTACCAATCAATGCTGTTTGAAATATCTAATCATCCGGGAGCTCCCACACTCTTATGCAATAATGAAATACCAATATTCTACATCCTACATTTTTAAATTCAGTATTATTATTACCTAACATTAACCAGTAACAATTTATCCCTCCCTCTGTGCACGGTTGTGATTATTCATCATTATGTCCTTTCCCCACATTGTACACTCTGAAAAGCTTATGATTGCAATAATTCGACCCGACTTTCACGAATATTACGAACTTCGTTACTGATCTGACGGTCCCGCAGTTCTGTCGTGGGAATGTAGCCGCCTCTGCTAATGTCCTTGACGTAGTCGAGCCACCCGTCTACCGACTGTGTGCTGTCCACGTGGTCGCCGTGCCGTGCCCTGCATTCTGCTATTTCACCATTCACGTCCAAAGTCCGGGCACGAATTCGGTCTTCTTAAGGCGATGTACTCGCTCGAAGCCGTTGATTTCTCCTTACCCTAATAGTTTATAGCTCACGCACACCGCTGCACCACGTGCTTTAAATAAATAAATAAATAAATAAATAAATAAATAAATAAATAAATAAATAAATAAATAAATAAATAAATAAATAAATAAATAAATAAATAAATAAATAAATAAATAAATAAATAAATAAATAAATAAATAAATAAATAAATAAATAAATAAATAAATAAATAAATAAATAAATAAATAAATAAATAAATAAATAAATAAATAAATAAATAAATAAATAAATAAATAAATAAATAAATAAATAAATAAATAAATAAATAAATGTCTTTATTGGTGGCGAGGCTCAGGCCATTTAGCCTGCTCTTCCGCCTGGCCACATTTAGAATTTATATTACAATAGTACATAATAAAGGGAGTCATTCAATGAAAAATACGCACGCAATTTGGATGAAGATTTTCACATGGATGACAGGAGTAAAAGCGAGGGAGGACGAGTTTGATAGGAAACGGAAAAGAATCGGGATGAATGGAACGGTAGAGAGAAATGAAAGAAAAAAAGAAAGAAAAGGAGAAAAAGAATCAGTGAAATGTTAATAAGTTCTGTTAATTGGTTCATTGAGGTTTTGAAGAAGGTAAAATTGCGTACGTATTTTTGAATTACCCCTACAAAACTAGAAAGGGAGGGAATCTCGTCAGCATACAAGCGAAGACATATCAAGTCAAGAGTTCAAGCCCTGAGAGAAACTGAAAACATTGAGAGATAATGATAAATGATTTTGCGTATATTTCCTAATATTAATAATAATAATAATTATTATTATATGATAAAGTGTATTGGTTTTTAAATAAAGTTTAAAAATTAAAAATGTGATATAATAATTTATTTTTAGGAAAAGTTAACAGTTAAATATTCCACAAACTAACAAATTGGAAAATTTTAAGAACTTAGGAAATTTTTACCTTTTTCCCCGAATTAATATTTAAATAAGTATAAATTTTAATTTGGGTCTGCAATTACCGTTTAGAGTATTCCCAAGACCCGAAAATCCGACCCAACATCTCTCACCCGTAAGCCAACGATTATAGCCCCGCTATCTTTATTCCTGGGACTGCAAGCAAGAGACCATCCCGGCATGCGCCTTAAGCGATTGAGTAAACCCAGGTAAACCTCAATCAGGATGGCGGCTTAAGGCCAAGACACAATACAAGTAAACAATTTCAGTGCACACAAAATACAAAGAAAGAAAAAAACGAAAATATTTTGAATTTAATATTATATCTAAATGTACGGCGCAGTTTGTAAGAGATGAAGAACTGAACAGAAATATTGCAAATTAGTGAAACACATGTACACAAAATTAAAAGCATATCATTATAATATTTTGAATACATACAAATATGAGCAAATGGTCATGCATAATCACACAACAAAGCTACGCATACATCTGCGTACTGCAATAAAAGTGACGTATGAGATGTAAGTTTGTTCTTTATATGTTATTTAAAAATGATTGAAAGAGTGTACGAGTAGAGGCTATAGCAGGTAATGGATGTCATTTTTTAAATATAATGATAAATGTAAAAGTAGATAGGAGGAGGAATGATATTTTTGTGTGCTAAAAGATTAGTTTACTTTATAAAGCTAAATAGTTAGATAATAGTATGAAAATTGGAGGGAGGGGAGAAAAAAGTAACCTAGGATGAAAACTAAGAGAGAACAAGAACACAAAAAGAAAGAGCAAGGATTTTAGCTATCCGTAGAGAGAGAGAAAGAGAGGGGGGAGGGAGAGAGAGAGAGAAAGAGAGAAAAGAGATATGAGAAGGCGTTAAGGATGACATGGAAGTATTTATTTAGGAAATGGGGTAGAACTTTGTACGATAGGTGGGATAGGAATAAATATGAGATACATCACAGTGCTGACGTAGTGCGGCGTCCACCCAGATCTAATTTTTGGCAAGCGAGCAGTAGGACTATTATTATGTATTATTTTCATGGATCCAGCTAGTGACTTCTTTTTTAAACTTGTGAAATGTACTGCAATTTTTTATAGTAGAGGGGAGATTGTTCCAAGCACGGATGACAGTGACAGTGAATGATTTGCTAAACGCAGTGGTATTGTGATGCGGAATACAAATAAGGCGTGACGCTCGGGCACGATGTAGCTTCATACCCTGAAATCGTTGTGATAGGATGGTATGATGTGTGCTGTTTAAAATCTTGTAAAGGAGGAGAAGGCAGTGAAGTAAACGCCATTTATCAACAGTAAGAATTTTAGAATGGGCATAAAAGGTGGAAATATGATCGTATTTTTGAAGGTCGAAAATAAAACCAATTCATGCATTTTGAGCTACTTGTATCTTACGTCGCTGTTTTAGATTTATGTCAGTTAGTAGGAAATCGCAGTAATCAAAATGAGACATAAGAAGGAATGTTACAAGGGTCTGACGATTTTTTATCGGTAAAGGTAAAGTATGCTTTCACATCACTTAACAGTTTTTTGTTTATTGACGCTCGCGCACTAGCTGTTTAATAGGTCTCTGTTGAATGATTGTAAAGCTTTACAACCTTTGGCCTTTTTTTTTTTTTTTGGTGACACGTATATTATCTTTTTGTTCCAACGGTTCATCTGATCTTTAATTCCTTTTCCTACAAAATTTGAACCCAAAACAAAAGATCTATTGTCCACTCACTTCGCTAATCCATCATTACTGGATATCTCTTCTAAATCCGTTGCATCTTTCTGCAATTAATGGTGGTCTACCGAATCTTCATATTGTAACTATCAGCAGATGCTGTGACCTGCTTCAGAGTCTGGAATAGTTTTAATGATCTTGGCCACATATTTGCAACAAATTGCTAAGCAAATCATTAGAAAAGGGTGTTTCCAACTGATGGATCAATATTTTCTGCTGCCCAACATACCCTTTTTCGAAAAATAATGTTTTTTTTTCTCAAGAAAAATATACAAATATTTACAGTTCATTTAAAAATATATTTATTTTAACAAGGCAAAAATGAGCAAAGGAAATCGATAAATAATAAATAGCCAAGAGTAAGCAAGAGTAGTTACGCGGAACAAGAACGTCGCCTACAACTTGAGCTGTAGGATTTTCTAGACGATTTGTTTCTATAGACCAAATAAGAAAATGTATCACTTTTTCGAAACTTTCATTCAAAGTAAAATACCCAAACGTGAGATAATTTCAACTAAATCTGACTTAAATCTTTGAGAGCATATGAAAAGGTTTTTTTTTCTTTTATGTAACGTATTAAAATTCAGTACACAAGTCGACTAGTAGATTTTCTTCCTGCTTCTTTTGAGATTAGGAACAACAGAACTGGAGGTGGACATTTGCTAATTGGCAGATGCAACTGACTGAGCACAGTACTCTCACGAAATTGATTTTTGTAAAGATATTTTAACTACATTATTAGTTTCATATTGTCTCTACTCTTATTTTTCCATTTGTCAAATACTAATTCAAATCAGTCGACATTGTGCTCTTCAAAATTATGATGTTCTGGTCATAACAGATTTAGTTTATTTTTAATTTCACACTTCTATGCTTAATTAGTTAATTAAAATGGTGAAATCTTTGTTTTAATTAAACTGTGTGTATTTTTTCATTCTAGTACCTATTTTTAATTTGCAGAATATTATCAAAAGTTGGCCTAGCATGCAAGTGCGGCCCACAACAATACCTAAAGTTTTGAATGTGTCCTTGAAGATTAAAACCCCTTGCTTTAGAAGATCCATTATAAAATGTGACATCATACGCCTGCCCTCTTTCGCACAAAGCTTCAATGTCTTGATTCCCCAAGGAGTTTGTTTCCCTTTAAAGCATTGCTTCATATTTAATCAGACCGTAAAAGAAATCATTGACTCGACAATTATTAAGTATTATGTTACATCCAGTCCTAACCATCGTTTGTGTATGGCATCGTAAATGGTTTCTAACCTTCACAAACCAATCTGTATATTTGGAGATTTGTACGTTATCTACGAAATGAAGATTAGTTACAAGTTGAGAAAACAACATGTCGACATATTGGTTTAGTGATGAATTGTCGTTGGCATTTAAATCATTGAAATAATTCAAGACGTCATTGCCAACAATATTGTTTAATTCAAGAGTAGCTTTTGATGGCTTAGCCATCATCAGTTTCCTGATATGTAATATAAACAAAACATTGAAATTAACAGATTACTAAAATATAACCATGTACTTTTAGTAACTCTGTTTTGTTTATATTTCTTGTATCAGGAAACTAATGATGGTTAAGCCATCGAAAGTTGCTCTTGAATTAAACAATATTGTTAGCAATGACAACGTAATGAATTATTTAAATTATCTATCGACGTATTCTCAAGAAACATTTGCATTCTGTAACTTTCTAACATTATAACATCACAATCGTAAAATTTAACATTAGTATCCTAAAACATCCTAGTTGTAGGAAATTTCATCGTTCCCGTTGCAATGTTAGGGACTTCTTTGTTGTTTTTTTGTAATTACAACTTCTCTAGTTGTTTGTTCAAAAGTTGCAAAGCGTAAATATTTTTTCTGACTGTCACGGGTTACGTAATTGGGAATGTACTTTAAGTAACCAATAGGACCTACAATTCCAACAGCCTCTTCTTCATGCGATTCTCATTGACTAAAAGGATCGGAAATTGACTTTGGATCTCCAGCTTCGACGACTATAAATTCGTGTACATTATTGTCGCCACTTGATCGGAAAGGATTAATTGCATTATTCATCATCATTACACCTAATAATGTACCGAACCTTCAGATTTTTCGGGCAATTGTTTCGAACCCGCCACTGAGCAATGTAAATCCACTGACGCTTGTGCCGCCATGTACCTATTAGTCAGGGCACATAGAAGCAGACAGATTTTATCTTGCTCAGAACTTTCTATGTGAACTACTGTTGAAATGAATGATACAGTATTACTTGGAAGGATACAAAGAATTTCAGCTCGTTGAAAGATCGTAACTTTCAATATTTAAAATTTCAAATGCCTGGATGTCACATATATCTGCCTTTTACTCTTGGATAAAGTTAAAAGAAAGTGGAAAGATCACTCACAAGATGATTTCCAAGAAAGAAAAATTTGAGTCTGGTTAACTTAAGAAAGGATCACACTATAAAGGCTGACCAATTATTGAATACAGCAGTTGTCCTAAAAGGGAAACGATGTGAAAAATACGAAGTGTAATGCGACCCCAATCACCGTCGTTGTCACATTATTATTATTATTATTATTATTATTATTATTATTATTATTATTATTATTATTATTATTATTATATTAAGAGGTGCGTTAAATATTCAGTATATATTTTATTATAATTTAAAATTCGATACAAAGTATAGCATGTAATACATGAGAAAATCTAGAATCACATTTCAAGTCAATATTAGTGATAAGTAGACATCGGATGTCTAGGCACTAAAAAATCATCTTTTATGCGCCTAAAAAGGGACTGAAAATGTCAGTAATAAAGAGGAAAAAGGCACTATCATAAGTTACATACCCAATAAAATGATAGAGTTTTTGTATTTTTTGTCTATATTAGTTTGTAAACTTCAAATCCACAAACCAAGTACTTACATTTTAATGTAAAACTAGATTTACATATTTAAAACTATTATACATTTTATTCTTAATAGTTTGCATTTACCAGTAATATTTGCATATTACCACTAACTTTTCAAGAATCGCAATTTCAAATTTGCGACGATTGGGAGACAAAATCAGTTTGAACGCGGAGAAGAATCTCTCAACATCTACTGATGTGACAGACATAATTTTAGAAATCCAACATTAACAACATTGAAACCTTCTGGGAATTTACATTCATTTCCCAATAAAATTTCCGTGCCCTGGGTGTGTCAATCGAACATCTTCTGAGAACATAGCTGGTATTTTTGAAATAGGGAAATGGAGAAAATCTGTTGCTATACTTTTAGGAATTCTCTCGTATTTTAAAATACAGACGCGAATTGAAGAGTTCGCAATGAATGGTTCCTTAGCATTGTTTATAAAAATAATAAATAAAAGGTAAAAAGTACTAAAAAGGTATTTATGCAAAAAAAGACTAAAAATTTGTGCTAAAAAAAGAAGCAAAAATAAACATTATAAAACTTCGTCATATATCATTTGTCATGATTTGTGCGCATACATTATCAGCCTTTAAATACGTTCGCTAGAATAAAATAGGCATTTCCCTAAACATCCGATGACTAGCGATAAGTTCCTGGCAAAAAATTAATGTTTTACCCCAATATCGAAGGAAAATTATGTGGTTTATTTAGGCTGAGCAACGAGTTCTCATAATTGAGTTCTTACTATTGAGATGGCAAACGTACTTAAATTTCGCTCCGAAATATAGCTAGTCGATTTGTAAAATCTTTTCGAAGTACATGTAATACATTCAGTTGTTTGAACTCTCAAAGAGTCTAAAAACCATCACCTAATAATGTGCATAACAACCTCACCAATCATGTAATAACGTTCAATAGAAAAAATGTAAAATAATTTATCACCAAACAATTTGAATAACAATCTCACAAATCATGTAATAACATTGAATAGACAGAATGTAAAGTGTGTCATCTCCTGACAATTTGGACAACAACCTCCCCAATCTTATACTGGTATGCATGCGACGGAGTTATGGTAGCCGCGTCAGCTCAGAGCGTCTTCCGGCCGCCAGGAGCGCCCCATGCCGGGCGGCCTAGCGTTGACTCGACGCCGCCACTTGGGGGACCCACTTCAGGCGGCGGAAACAAACGCCCTCGCCCCGACGCCTCAACTCGTTGCTCAGACAGCCGCGCGACGTCACTATGCCACTACACGATTTCGCGCTTACTCGGCGTGCGAAACATCCGCTAGGACGAGGGAACCTTCCACGTTCACCCCTTCTTCCTGAGAGAAGTTACTAACCATGTAAACGGAAAAGTGTTTATGAAATGAACTGCACTCTTGATTTAATGATTCGCTTTTCGACGGTTGCAACAACATTCCGTCAAACAACGTATTAAAATATTAGGATCACTGGTGAAGGAAGTGAAATATTTAATATTGGCAAAAATCGAAACGTATTCTGTACTTTTCACTAATATTGGTTCACTAACCCGTTATTGTCGTTTCCTTAAACCGTATTATATTTCAGTAAATAAAATTATAGAATATTTACTTTCGTTTATTTGAAAGCTCTTCTTCAGCTAATGGCTATTCGTTCACTTCAGAGCGTTGAATGATATTCTTGTTCAAAATCAGCAATAAAGTAAGAGATTCAAACTTAAAGGAAGTATCCAGGGAGAATTCCAAGTATCTATTAGACCTGGCTATATTTAAGAATTGTCTAGATCATTTGACTTAATTCCACTTGCAACTGTTTAATTCTAAATATAAACCCACTTAAACATACAAAATACAACTTCTAATTTCAAAAGAAGACGTTGCTCAACATTTTACGGAATAGTAGAAATATGTGCCAACGCTAAGCTTTGCTTTTTACTCAGCTCAGAAAAGTGAAAGATATTTGAATTATTTGGATCATTTAAAGATTAGTTTAACTTCTCTTATTTTGAAATATTCGAATTAGAAAAGTCTACCATACACAAAAACACAGAAAGATTACAGATAAACAAAAATGTCTTATAAAAACAGAAATGATTTATTGTCACGACGCATACTATCAAAATTTCCTAAAGATATATTCCATTCGCCTTATTCTACATTTACAATATATTATCCTTCTACTCTACATTTTATTTACAAACTTCATTTTTTAAGAACTTGCTATCAAATCTAATAACCTCCTTTTTTTCATTAATCTCCTTTCAAAATTTAAATCTTAATAATTCCTACTTATGGTTCCTGTGAGAATCAAATCCCCTGTTATTTATTTGCAATATCCAAATCCCTGATAAACAAACATGTCGAACACATAGAAATAAATTTTTCAAGAAAGAATTGTTAAAGTTGTAATGGGTCCGCAAATAAAAAACGACTGGAGACAGAAGATAAATGTTATTTTTGTCATGAACATTTCGTAGTTTCTACGAATTAGGAAAAGTATGAAGTATTGCAAATAAGTCAATTAATTCTGCAACTAACATTCCAAACTCGGTTTGCAATCGTAGCAGCACTCTTAATTTTACGCCAAAAATTCAAAGTAACGATTTTATTACACTTACAATGTTCTCTCTGTTGGCGGATGTTATCAACAGAAATCTAACAACGGTCATTTAATATTCGACTTAGTTAAAGGTTCCTTGAAATTAGCTTGATATTCTGCCAAATACATATCAGCGTAACGGCGTGAATTACTTATGGGAGACCGGTGGATCGCGCCGCAGGGGTGGTAGCAACGGCGGTGGCGGCGACAGGCGGCCCCCAGCTGAGTGCTGCACCTGCCGCTCTACCACCGGAAGTGCGAACGGATGACGCCACTGCCAGGGTCAAGGCTCCCAGCTGGTCAATGCCCAAATAAATTCTTCAGGTGCATTTACATTAACGAACAAATTTTATTTGCAGTGAGTTAAGTATATTGCAATGAAATTCGTTTTCATTCACGAAAAAATATATTTACAATTTACTTTCTTTGTTTAAAGCCTAGCAGAATCTGCATATTTAATGAAAGAGGGATGAAGTTCGCTTTTAGATAGCGCGTTGTAGTCACCAACCCTTATTCCCAGAAAAACAAATAAACCTGAAGTTGTACTGTACTTACTACAAACGGTACTTGCTAATTTGTCTTCGTAAATCACAGTAAGTATACTACAAATTGAATTTGAAATGCTGATTCGTTAAAAACCTTTAAAACATTAAATTGACGTAACTGAAATGACTGTACTTCTGTACGCTATTGAATGTCTTCATCTAGAAATGCAATATTTCTTGTAAAATTATTTTTGTACTTTACTATAATTCGTATGAACTTGTTAAAATGTCACAATGAAAAGTTCAGAGCACATACAGAAGAATACCAAAAACACTTCGAAATATGCCAACGTTTCAGTAAAGTATCGACTTCCAAACATTCCCAAAAGTACATTATTTGTCACTAAAGACGAACAATATATTTCAAACGATAGAAAGCCTGGTGAACCCGTAATTGTTCGTCATTTATTTCAAAAGAAGTTGAGTCACCACATTCATCAATTTATTTGTAGGATCCTCAAAGCCAAATTTACCACCAGCACTACTCTCACTAGCAACACTTCATCACTTGTAATGTGTTGTCAATGCACAATATTGTTCCAACGCACTGCAGAACAAAATACGACTCTTCCACAACGAACAGCAAGGATTACTGTAGAGATTTGTGGCAATGGGCTGGGGATCTCCGGCAGAGGCTTCGAGCTCCGAAGCGTGGGCCCGCGTCGAACTCGGAGCCAGCCTCATCGCCACTTCTGTCTCTCTCTCCCTCCTCTTCCTCTTCGTGTTCGGTGCCGAAAAAAGGCCTTTTTACTGGAAAAGAAGAGGGAGGAAGTGGAACGTAAGGCGGTAGCCGATAGTCGGAGAGCATGTGGAGGCCCTCCCCGCGAGCGCGCCCGGGCCAATGGGAGGCCTCGGCGGCGGCCGCGCGTCGGAGGGGGGGCCCGACGGCGGCGGCGGCTACGGGCCGTGAAGCGAGACACGCTGCCGCGGACCGCTCCACTCGCTCGCCAGCTCGCCGCCGAGCGCCACCGGCCCGCTGCCGCTGCGTCGCCCACTCGCTCTCGGACGCCGGACGGACGGACGGAGGAACAGACGAGAGCTCCCGGCGTCCCACCGCCCGCCCGTGCCCGCGCGCGCGCGACCGCGAGCTGCCCGGCGGACGGCACCCACCGCGCGACCACCGCTCCTCCGCCGAGCCTCGAGAGTGTCGCCACAGCGGCGGCGCCTGCTCGTGATCGCGGGACCGCGGCGGCGACTCCGGCGGCGGCGCGGCACGTCGGAACTCTACCGTGGCCGGCCCAGGCGCTGAGTAGCTACTCTTCATCGGTCCACCGGTCGACTGCGACGTCCCGCCGGCCCCTGCGCGCGCGGATCGACGACGACGCTGGCCGAGCGGTGCCTCCGCCCCCGCACCAGTGAGCGTGTGCACCGTCGCGACGCGACGCGAGCGTGTGAATGAACACGGATTCAGTGACTAAATAGTTCGTTTGTTTCAAACTGTGGACTTTTATGTTCGATTGACAGTGTTTGTTTATAAACCTATTGTGAAAGTTCTATCGCAAGTTCTGTTCTTTTGAAGGTGAGTGCTTCTATCATATTACAATTTGTGCATCATCATTTGTGGGATATGTGATTTCGAAGGTAAGCGTGCATGTGCATGAGAATGAAAAAAAGTGTTTTAGAAAATTTTATGCGACAGTGAATTAGGAAGAAATCAGAATTTATATCATAATATGTAACGACGTATTTATTTGATTCAGCGCTTGTGTAGTAAACGGAGAATGGCAATATAGATACGAGCAACTCACTCGAATTTCAAACTCCCACGTGAAGCATATTATTGTGTCGGTCTTCCTTTAAAGCAGTCGCCCGTCAATAAATCTTCATCCCCAATTAGCTAAGTCCCGGACGCAACAAATCATATCACTCACCTCCCCACGCGCTCACTTATAAGTCAAGACTACATGCATTCCGCGGCTTTCCAAGTGGAGTGTGGCAACGATATACCTCGTACTTGTGATGTCGAGACCGACGGATGGGCTCTACACGACTCACGATTCTTGAAAAGAGCATCCGAGTGATTTATTCATCGCACGCGGTCGCCTCTCCGGGAGCCCATCTCTCACCCGTAATACCGTGCACACGCCGAGAAACTAACCTTAAGTGTCCGGCTGCCTGATCTCGTTTACTGCCAAATCACGGACAATAATAGGCGGTCGCCCAATACTTTTTGAACGCGGCCGACATATGAGCTAGTAACACGGCTTATTAACGATGTTATTGCCGCATCCGAGAAATCCTTTGACCACGCATCGCGTAATTATGAGGTGCCCCTCTTCGTTCAGGGAAATCCGTCGCCGCCCTAAAATCCCCTCTAATCTGTTTATTGAACTGACCGCCCTGAAAATATTGCTTAATGGTTCGTTAAAAAAGTTTGACGTTCGCTAATCAGAAACACGAGATCGTCAAAACGACAGTGCGACGAGCGTGGTCGAAAATAAAACTAAGAGGATGACGATCGGGCGCCCGCAGTGCTGAGTCGCCGCCGTCCCGAGAGCGCGGGAGATGTGAAGCGACCGGTAATCAGATGTCTTGTTACAGTGATGCGGTAAAATTACACACTCTTCTCGCATGTTATTTCGTTCCCGTGAAGTTCAATAAGAGTAGTTCTTAAAGCATATTGTTAGTGGCCGTTACAATATTTTCATTACAATTTCATGTAGCTAATGTTATATTCGTTGGTTCAAATTTATCACATCGGTCTTGTTACTCATAGAGGAGTTCGGAATATAAAATATGTTATGAGATATAGAATAGACGTCAATAATTGAAATAAAAGAGAGTACAAATATTTAATGTGCTACATATTGTCTTTCGGATAAACAAACAGTTAGAACATAAAGTACTACACACTTCACTTTCAAACACTTATTTCAGCATGTTCTTTCCAAACATACAAGACAAGCGATTGGCAATAATCGCCATTTACCGATAAGAGAAAAAACTGAAAAGTAGGTTGAACTATATTTTTCTCCAGCTGTCACGGAAACGCCTCGACTCTGCGGCTCAAACGGCAGGCGACGGGGGCGACGGAAGACGGTGGGGTGGGCGGGCCGGCGAGGGCGAGCGAGGGCGGGCGGGCGAGGGCGCCGACTCGGCCGCGCAACAGGTGGTGTTCGGGAGATTTAAACGCCCGCATAGAAGGCTAACCGTCGACGCGCATCCCGCCTCGGCCCGTGAATGGGGAATGCGGTAAACACCGGGTGCGGCGAGTGTGCGCTCGCGCCGCAGATTCGCGGCCCTCGAAGCGCAGAGCCCCGCCGCGCCACGACGCCCCGCCCCCCCCGCGCCGACCCGCGTCGCCGGCCGCGTTGACGGCTGAATGGGCGGCGCCGCCTAACTAAAGACCTTGGCTCCGCCGCCCATTAGCGTCCCGGGTTGGCGGACTTCGCTTGCGACGCGTTTCGCGCTTGTTATATGAGTGCACTTTTCCGCCTTTCGAGCTGCGAGACTGCAATCAGTAAACATAACAAATAATCGGTAGTTTGATTTTAGTTCCCACGAATAACTCGGTTTGATTTAATATTCCTTCGGTTTTTAGTCATAATGCCTGTGCTATAATAAATACTCTACGGACTGTTTTGTATTACATCTAAGCAGAAAAGTAAATTTGCAAAGTATGTCTCACAGTAAATTTGCTGCCAATCATAAAAAGGAACGTTCTGAAGGTTTATTGTTTAATGTTGCAAACGCAATTTTTGACAATTCTAAAAATAATTGTATGAATAGCGTATTAATCTGGAAACTACAAACATGTATAATAACAACCTATAACTTTACTTTAAATGAGAGAGGAGAATGACATACTACTATACAGATTACATTTCCGTACTACAAATATTATTTTCGAGTAGTGAAACCATTTTGTGGCGTTTCAATCCATTAACTAATTGTATCAATCTTGTTTCCTATTTTGAAAATTAATTATAGAGTATAAAATATTTATATAGAGGCGAATAAAGCTAGAAGAATCCATGATAAACTCTCCGTAAATATAAAATGCATTTCGGCAAAAAAAGAAGGAATTACACACTTAAGAAGGCTAATTAGCGTGCTGCAGACGCGTGTGCGTCCCGTAAAAAGTCGCGCACGAAGACGTGCAATCGCTGGCCGCGGGCCGAAGCCAAGGCCGCCTGATAGTGCGCAGACGGCACTGAACTCGCTGCGATGATAAGGCCACCGAGTGGCGAGCTCAGCAGGGGGCCGGCATAAGCGGCGGCTGTCGTGCGGACTCGTAGGAGTCCTGGACACCACAGCCTTTCTTGGGGTGCATTCTCTTACTCGCATTGCGCGGCAGGTCCGAAAACTCTAAGATTATTTACAAACATTACCAGATTATTGCTAAAATAATGATTGCTATGATACGCGGAGGTATATGAACTTTCGAAATGTAGAAAAGATGTGTGGAGTACATGAAACCTTGTGGAGTACATGAAAATGAATAGGAAACTCCTAAATAGGAGTCTGTGATTCCCAGGATTCCTCCAATAAAGTATCTTATTAAGCATGCACCAAGTTCAAATTGTAATATCATTAATCCATGTGAATGTTCTGCAAAACGGCTCATCGTTTGAAGATTGTGATATTCATTACGAAAACTCTAATATGAACTTTAGCATTACTATTGAAGTTAATTTAGGAGGAATCGTTTCATCCTGTTTAATGTCGTGTTGTTATTGCATTATTATTTCATTCAATTTATTTCCGCGTATTTTTTTTAATGTATGTATCCATCAACTCCTGCTTGTGGAAACTTAGTGATATACGATAGTGTTTCTTTCAGCCTAAGAATTGTTTCAATGAGCTCATTTTGCTTTTATTCCAATATTTTCATAGTTACCTAGCTCAAATAAAATTGTAAATGTTTAAGAGAAAAATAAACTGATGATAGGATTTGATCGACGTTCTGCTATTTCACAAAATGGAAGAAGTTTAGTTTACTTACTCTGTATCAATTAGTTTAATCCGCAAAAGCTAAGTTAGTTCCCGACAAGAACATTTAAAATATCACGATATATCCATACAGAATTAAATCAAAGTGATGTAATTACTATTTTATGTAAATTGGTGTGTCCTATTAAATATAAATTAATTATTAGTCTTATTAATATAAAACAGTGTGTTGAATATTTAATTTCACTCTAACATTTTAGAAACCAAGTAACTCAGAATTTCTCTATTTTTTCTTTAACCAAAGATATTTGATTAGATTAATTTCAATGCATTTTACTAGTTCAATTCACTAATATTGGAGGGTAGTTGATAAATTACGAACCCTGAATTGAATGTGAAGTGTTTAGTCGAAGAGTTCTTAACAATTAGCATTTAATCTTAAGTAATAATATTTGTTTAAGTATTTGCTCCTAAATATGAACAGGCAGTCGAGTTAAAATGGGTAGAAGCTTCTTCAGTCTTGCTAGGACGAGAAGAACAATTGTTTCTTAGCGAAATTTATGAGTCGTTTTCGCACAATTACCTTCTTTACAAGCTCTCCTGCATTTATTACTTACTAAATCATATCGAATTGTATAATACCTTCTACGTTGCTTCTTGAACGTATATTAATATTTATGTTTATGTAAGATATAATAAATGTTTGAAAATGTACCTATGGAATCTTCTAACTGATATATCAATACACATAATAATTGAGTTTGATAATCATTACATTAATGATCCATGAAATCTAATATTAGGAAATTTACACATAAAAATTGTATCTACTTTCACGATTAGTTTAAAACATAGGTCCTTGACATAATATTTGGAGTACAATTTCTGAGTCAAAACGCTATCGAGTAAAGACATTGTGAACTGACATTTGTTTCATCTTTTTTTTTCATCATCTTTTCATCTTCATTTGTTTTAACATCTCCATAAAGCGTAGTTTGTGAAAAATATATTCCTTATTTTTTAAAAATAAATTGATTTCATATTATCTGGTATTTGGTGTGAAATAAGAGTGATAATCAAATTATTACGTACGAAGTATTTTTATCCTTACTCCTCCGTAATTTTAAAAAATTAATAGCCGCAGTATTCAAGAAACTAATTAACATTATGCGTTTACTGGTAAATAAATTATTCCTTCCTCCTCCTTCAAAAATATTCTTTCCACTCTAACCCCTGTAAAACGAAATTTTGTACACACAAACGGTCACAAATGAAAATCAAACAAATGTACAAATAAAAATCACAAGTTCTGAGGACATAAATAAATTAGCGTTTCACCTTTCGTACAACCGGACCGTTAAATCCAGGATAATAGAATATCAACACAAATGGCAAGTGTGTAATACGCCATTATTAATATATTATTGTATTTCTATTATTTCTTAAAAAATTGCCGACACCAGAATTTGTACACCATGAAAAATATTGACGTCTACGACTCAACTTTACACCTTTAAAAACACACTTATTCTGAATTTTAATGTTCTTACTGTGTAGTTCAATACCTGAGGACTTCAGTTATTCATAGAACAATAATATGAAATGCAATTATTCACAAATTGAAGATGTTAAAATATATTTTCTGGTTTGATTTGTGGAGTTGAATTAGTAAGATTTAGTCAAAAAGCATTTGAAAGATTCAAGAAGCATTCATATTATTGATGCAAATTCTTATTTTATTAGTAAACATTAATTTTCCTAGCCAATCCGTGGTTTCCTTCAAAAGAAAATTTCATAATACGTTTTTGATTTGTGATTTATGATGAGTGTTTGGCCATCATCGGTGGCAAGACTGCTTATAAATGTTAGTCTTTGGAGATCAGGTCAAAATGGGCGAGGAGGAACGGAGACGATGAAGACGAGGAATCAACACCGGCAATACCGGCGTCCATATTCTTGTAAGCCACCGTGGGTGGTGCGGTATGGCCAGAGAGACTAGGTGTGGGCGTAAGCAGGGGTGTGAGCAAAGGGGTGGGCGGGGCAAAGGAGAGGGCGAGGGTGATGGCGAGGACGAGGGCGGAGGCGTGGGCAAGAGCGTGAGCAAGAGCATGGACGAAGGCGTAAGCGAGAGCGAAGGCGTGGGCGAGAGCATGGGCGAAGACGAGGGCGAAGGCGTGGGTGAAGCATAGGCACGAGCGAGGGCAAGGGCGAAGGCGAAGGCGTGGGCAAGAGCATGGGCATGGGCGACGCCGAGGGCGAAGGCGCGAGTAGGAGAGAAGTCTCGTCTCCCGACAAAGCATGCGTGCTAGTTGGCCTGCTCGGGAACCCCCTGTCTGCCTTACAAGATAATGAAAGGGAACGCTGGCTTTGAATTGTGCTGGTCTCTTTCCCACGTGTCCGATTCCCTCGGGTTTACATAGTGTTGCGTGCCGTGTGTATCTCGCAGTGATGCAGACGCAGAATTGGGTTAGCAAGGTGTTTCTTAAAATTTACTCTCCGTGATTTCGGAATCGTTTCACTGGATTATTAAGGTCGCGAAAACTGTAATAACTCTTCTCATGCTCCTTACTCAATTTGGGAAAAAAGTGAGAACTGTTCATACGCAATGCTTGCGTTCTGAGGGGTGCGAATCTCACGGATAACAACTAAAACACTTTCGTTCACTCTCAGCCCTGGGTCACACAACAATGCAACAACGATAGACAACTTGCATACAAAGAACTTGCGATATTAAGTCTAAAAAATGCATGTTGCAATAAAAATGAACTCAAATTTGTTAGTAACCAGTGCTCCATTTGGAATTTAAATTGGAAATATATATATATATATATATATATATATTATATATATATATATATATATATATATATATATATTCCATATATATATATATTCATATATATATATATATATATATATATATATATATATATGACAATAACAATTTGCAAAATACCATCATATTGTACTCGCTACCTTCGACGATTGTTGTCTCAAAAAGAATTGATATCTCACGAATTTATGAAGTCAGCGAACACTACTCACTCCAGCACACATTTCACTTTTTACTTACTTTGGTGCGTTATGCTTATCTTTTCACAAACATGAAAAACAATTTACCCCGTCTTCAGGAAGATACACTTTATCTTCATAAATCAAGTGTAACATGCTACTGGTGTAGTTTATGCTCGGGGTTAATACATGAATTGTAAACAACATGAAAATATTTTAATAATATTCAAGGCTTAAATAACACTAGCAATCTGAACATCTATTTCTTTAAGAGCAAAAATCTACTCAATAATATAATAATTTTAATTCTTACTCGAAATCTTGCAATAAATAAGTAATATCTACCCTTAAAGCCAAAAATAATTATGTTGACATGTATAATGAAACTATTGGAGGATTGTAATTTTAAAACTTTACTTAATTTTACTTACATTTTAAAATGTTGGAAATTTACCTTTCAATAGAGCAGTCGTACCTGTCGTATAATCTGACCAACTAAATTCTTTGAGAATTTTTAACATTATTCAAAGCAACTGTCATGAAATTTTTAATCATTTAGATAATTGGGATTCCCTCTATTCTCTAAACCTCGAGTCGCAAAGTTTTCTTGATACAATAAGTAGTAACAACATTGAACAAGTTCGTGTTGAGTTTTTCATTGATAAACTGACGCTACAAGAGGCAGACAGCCTTAAAGCGAATATCGGATGAGACTCCACTGAGTGTGGAAGGAACGCTGGTCTGCGGAAATGAGTTAAACAATACAGAGAAATACCATTATTGAACTAAATTTACAAATCATGAAATTGAATTATTTTCCAGCATATAATACTGAACTTTATTAACGTGATGCTCATGTTCCTAACATTAAAAAAAATTAGTTAAGTATCAAAATGTTTGTTACCACTTAATGACTGGTTTCTATAACATTTTACATGAACATCAATATTTATGAAACATAGCATTGGTTTTGGGGGAGCAATTTTGATAATTGCAATGAAAATTCTCACATAAAACTGAATCGAGGATTTTTCGTTAACTAAACCATATTTTAATTCACATCATATTTCCTCACAAATATTTATTTCATTCAATAAAGAAGTTATTCTCAATATTCAGTCCTTCTTTTAACCATACGTTTGAGTGGAAACAATATGAACCCAATACCATATCTTTTTATGTTATAGATGATTTTAAAAAATAATTCTGGCAGTTAATGCATTTGTCTCTTTAGCTTTTATCAGCAGTTAGATAACATATAGCGGTCTGTTTTTTACATGTTGAATATATTAAATACTTTTAATGACTGGAACACATGTACCCGCAGTGCTTCCCAGAAGATATTGCTCCTTATTGTAGCTACAACTATTTTGGAAATTTACAACAAAATATTTAAAAAGCCACCCATTAAAGAATTCGGGGTCTGAAGAGACTTATCTTAAAGTAAAATCTACATTTAAAAAATAAAAAATAATGAATAATTTTATATATTTTTAATTAAAATAAAAATTACATTTATTATCTCCAAAGAGGAACAACTATATTCTCAACCCATATAATCATAATCATATATTAATAAAAATATTAAAAAATAGGTATTTATTTTAAAGAAATTGTGGGTCCAAAATGTACGGAGTGAGTAAAACGTGAAAAATATTGAGCTTCGGAAACGAAGAGTTAAAGAAACAAGTTGTAACATTCTGGTCCCCGCCGTTGTACACCGAACGTTCAATGACGCCGACGGTGACCGCGTCCACGGCGCGGCCACCTGCGAGTGTCGGCAAAAGGCAAAGGGGCTTTGATGAATCAGCCAGGGCGCATCGACGGCGGCGACGCATCCCGCGCAAGAAAACAGTAATGCGCAGCGCCCGCCGCCGCCGCCGCCGCCGCCGCCAGCGCCCCTAATGGCGCGGTGGCGCAACCCATTGAGCGACCGACGGAGAATTAATAACGCAGAGCAAGCGCGCTATTGTGATCCGGCGGTGAAAGAAATCCTCCCCTCGATAAGTTTTGTACTTTTTCCTCGTTGCGCAGCGGTGAATCCGAAATTTGTTATGTAGTTCAGAATGCATAAACGCTCGAAACGTCCTCTCCGCCGCTGAAGTCTTGGGATGCTGCTCGGAACTAAATAACGTTGAGCGCTAGAACAATGAAAGGGTTTGTTTCCACATTGCTATTCTCCATTTACATTGAATATTTTAATGTTTGTTTTCAAGTTCGCCTGGTCATAAACTCAGCAACCTCTGAGAGGAAAGTCGTATTATTGGACTAAGAGGTACGACGGCCCTGTTTTACGAGTGGCGTCTGTGAACTAGTTAATTCTTGTTGCTTTAGTAAACCGTCCTAGTATTTGATCTCAAACACCAAAGTGTAGCGAGCTTAGATGTAAAAGTACCGAGGTGTTTCTCATTGTCACCGTTAATTACATTAGAAATTTAATGACAGCTCTCCTTTTATATAACTATCCAAAGATTATGGGTTTGCAATTGTGGGATATTGTGTTTGTCCCCATACTTGGTATTAAAAGTAGAGTGGTTTGAAAACATGATTTGTAAAATTTACTTTCTAACTAATATAAAATGCAACACATCATAATATTTTCAGCATTATCGGCATCATACATTAATTTCTCAGTGAAATTGCAGCATTGTAAATGAGTTTACTCGTGCACCGCGATGTGTAGCGCACTCATACAACAGATCAATGCAAAAAATAAACTGCAGAGCGAGAAATCGAGAATATTATCATCTTCGTTTTCTCAGATAGAGCTTTTAAATAGTTACACCGACCCTTCTTCGTGTCAAATCACACAAGAACTTACCGTAACCAATTCCTTTACTAATTGAAATAAACGTAGATACCTTAAAAATTCTGTGATGTGTTATATTTAATGTATACTAGTATTCAAAAGTGTATGAATGGATGCAGCGAATCAATTTTTAACCGATAAACAATTCACTAACGAAATTTATCGGGAAAATGAAGAATATAAGTTTCATTAATACATCAAATTTTCATTATTAACAAATATAAAGCAAATGCATACATTTAATATACTTGTAATTGCTTTGCTAGTAAGATTGAATACTTCTACCGGCAGTTTGGGTCGTAGATTGACGGAGAGTGCTTGACGAGTACACGAGGAGAACGCTTTTTACACCGTTCGGAAACCTGCCCGAGCTTCGAGAGAACGAAGGAACGTCGGAAGCGACCCAACGCTATGCGAGGCGCTTGCGTCGAACGATCCCCGTTGCAACCGCTGTTTCTGGCGCAATGACGTTTCCATTCGGTAGTTGAGCATTAATCAGCTCTCTATTACAGGTCTCTGTGAACGCTACATTGACGCACGAACGTGGGTACTTGGTTCTTGTGCACTTGATGTGACTGTGAATCGTTTCTCCGGGTAATTCCGCACGTTTATTCCCGCTCTACGCTGTCCCGAGGCATTGCAAGCTAAATTAATAGCTGCGAGCTGAACTTTGTTTCTGCTAGGATCAAGAACCGGTAAATTGATACGGAATACGTTGAAGTCTTCGGAGAGAAAATACAAAGGTAATTTAAACCAGTTACTTATGTTCATGATGTCAAAAATATCGTTTGTGAGGCTAACAAGCAATGTATAACTGTCACACTTTTATTCTAATTTCTAAGAACTGTTACTGTAGGTTGGTCAGAATGTTGAAAAAGTCAGTGCTCTACTTACTTTCTTCTGCTGATGAATCCCGTGAAAATTATTTTACTTCATTTATATTTTCTGGCAAATTTAATTTAAAAAATATTAACTGTTTTAATGGCATGTGAGGTTATCTTGCATTCATTCTTGACTACTTATGCAAAATAGCTTTTTAATTTTGTATGCAAAATCTCTTCTTCACAATAGCCGGAAATTACAACTGCGAGAAGATGAGACTATTTCACAGATATTCAATTGAGCACTCCAAATTTTCCGAGCAGTAAAACATTTTATCACACAGTCCATTGGTGGAAAATGCTCTCAAGGTGAAACATCACGTGCTTGGATCTTGTTTTATACGGTGGGATGTTTTAGGAAGATTCCGGTGCGAAATTCGTTTCAAGACCGTCCTTGGAACGTGAGAAATTCTCTGTTACAATAGCAATCCTCGCATCTAGATACGAACCTGACATTGAGATGGAAACAGAGATCTATTTGCTGTAATATTTATATAACGAGTTCTGCTTATCAAGAAGCCTTAAAGTGACGAGTATAAAATGCTTTCGACGAAATGCGTAAAGGCGGTCTCTCTTCCATCTTGCTGGTATCTCCGAGATCACTGCACGCATCTTGTCGAGAATACTCTTGACGACTATAGTCGCAACAGACGCACTCCTGCTGTGCTCTTAGTCATATTTCTCTTCACTTTCCCTTCTTTTTACGGAGGAAATAATGGCTAATTCGTCTCGCCGCGGGCCTCAGCGCAGTTAGAATATTACTACCTAAGACGAGCTTAAGGTAGCCTCTTACGTCAGATGCGCACCAACAACGAAGCTACGTTGGGACACGGGAGCAAGAAGCTTCCTTTACCTCTAGTTCCGTCTTCTTTCATATGACATTAACAAACAGCGTTCCCTGCGTTATTGCTAAATGTCATTAAAATTATTTTTATAATATTTGTTTGTGTACGTATTATTTATGCCAGTAATTTTACGGAACTTTTTTATTTACTTATTTACGGTCGATTTTCAACTACTAAGGTCATATAGCGATTAATGTAAGTAACGTTGGGAGTAACGGTAACGGTATACGGACACGCACAAACATCCCTACCACGAGCGGAGGATTCGAACCCGTAGGCACGGCGCAGCTACGGCTCTTCAGCCTTAGTGACCTCGACTAACCAGGTCGTCTCGCAGAACTTTGATTATGTAAAAACAACAAAATTGCCTCAGGAACGTCCAAGAAACATCCGAAAGCTGGACAAGCGAAATAACTTTGGATATTTTGCAAAATTTGAAAGTTTGTACATTTTAGTGCAAAGGCACTACAAAAAGTGTTGGCGGAAGATAGAGAACGCAACAGGTAGTGGAGAGTCCATTGCAAATCCTCCGAGAACAGTCGAGGTCTAGCACGCCAGGGTCATCGGAGCGGTTTCGCAGTGTCGCGGCGCAGCGCGGCGAGCGCGGGCGGAGAGCAGAGGTTCCGGTGGGTAATGGCCCGCCAATTTGGAGGCGGCACGACGCGCCGCGCGGGGGCGGCGGGGGCGGCAGAGGCGCCGGGGGTGGCGGCAGCGCGCCGCGCACGTGGGCGGAGGAGGAGGCGCTATCGACCTCGGGAGCGACCCTCGGCCAGGGGGCCCGCGATATCCGGGACAGGCACCCCTAATTAGCCCCCGCCGCAGCCCTCCCCCCTCTCGACTCCCCTGGGGGGGGGGAGGCCGCGCCCCCCGCGCGCCCTGAACCCGTCCGGTAGCCGCAACGGCCACCTGACGGAGCTCGCGGCGCGCGCAGGTGCCGCCGCCGCCGCCCAAGACGGATGGTGCGAGATCTCCCAGACGGCCTTGGAACAACTCTTCCTCCGCGCTCGAAATGCTGGCCACGGGACACTCGCCGCGCGCCCGCCCCTTCCTCGGCGCAGGAATGCCTCGTTCTTGAAAATTCGCGTCCTCCGCGAAAATTGTTCGCTATATTTCTTTCTTGACAGGTGACTTTTTGCCCACTACTTTTCTCTTCTTTCGAAGAGATAAAAACGACATTAGTGGCACATGCGACATTAGAAGCACTCGCGGATCAATAGTTTCAATGTGTGGACGACTATAAGAGACAAGTTGATTATTTGTTCTTTTGTTTCACTCTCAATAGATGGAGTCCGTGTCGTACACTACTTTCGTTCCTACGTGCTACGGGCGTGGCATTGATTTCTAGTACCATTGAACAGCCCATTTGTATGCTTCACCACGCACAGTACATTATGAATGGAACTTCAAACAGAAATTAGTACAAGCCCAAACATTAGAAGTAAGGCTAAACTCATTATAACTTTTGTAGCAGTAATAAGCTGACATTCAAGGTCTGAAGAATAAACCAAAGCACATCCAATCCCATAATGGCGAGCGGATGTTCGCAGTTGTCACATAGTTAGGTTAAATGGCGCGTCTGCGCACGATGTTCAACTGCGCCCTTGAAGGGCCGGCGCCACCGTGGCTGAGACCAGCGCCCTCCGCGACCGCCCCGCCACCCAATAGGACCACCCGCGCGCCTCATGGAAGTATCAGTATTAATGACACCGACGGCCACCGCTAGGGGCGCGGGCGCGGCGCCATCTGCTAGCCGCGGATGCCTAATGGCCGTTTAGGGAGGTAGGCTGCGCTGTCGCCGGGGTCGTCCTCCGAGGTCGTTCCCGCGCTCCCTTCCTGTTGTTCTTAGTCGTGTCTTTCATGTTTTCTCCGTGAAACGATTGTCTAGAGAAGGTAAAATTCTGCGAGATTTGCGACTTCCAAACAACGGAAATCGTTGAGTGAAATTCAACTAAATAAAGGGTAAAAAAAATTGTAAGTTCAATTTCTTGTAATGTGCTCATAAAACAATTAAGTGTGTATATTTTATAGATATACAAGTTTTGTTACCTTATATGTTCAAGTCAATAGCGTAGTAACACAGACAATACCACATCATCATTGAACTTTTATTGCATCTATTCATATTAAATTGTCATATAATTTTACATTACCGCCTTCGACTTCAATCGCAATGACAACTATCTCAGAAATTAATTTATCTAATTCATTTCAACATTTAGTTCCCGGAGCTTTCTTCACAACTTCATTTACACATCTCAATAGTGAGTTATCAAAATACAAGGAATGTCGACCTGGTGGCCCGAGATCGCTAAGTCAGTAATGTCGTAGTGATCTCGGTCTGAAGGGTCGCGGGTTCGAGTCCCGCCTTGGGCATGGTCGTCCTTTCACCCATTATCATCATTTCGTTTCATCTTCATAGTAACTATAACGTTAACTCCAATATGGGTCGCTAATGACCTATATATTGATGCGACCTTAAATAACCAATAAAAAAAATACACGGGACGTCCATAACATGCTGTACCCCTTGAGCGACCCTCACTACCCAGTTTCCGTAAAGCACTGCCCGGTGCTGCTGCAGTCGCCCTACTCCGAATAGACGGGTGTTTCCGCGGTGACGTTGATGTATTTTTAATTACGCGACCCCCAGACGATGATGGATGTTTGAAGGGCGGGCGACCGGTTAAATTGCAGCTCCTACCGGCGAATTACGGAATAGTTATGTTAACGCGGAAGGAAATGACAAATATGAGGGAAGACGTTGCTGGTGGCAACCTGATATTTCGGGCAATCCGGTATCCTAAAATGCAATTTGCGGTAAAGCAAATAGAAAACAGACCGTTAATCGATTTCCGGACACCAATTGTTTAGGATATTAAATTATGTTTTGTGGTAAATTTTCTACAACATACTTTGAGAAACACATGCAATGAATCAGTTGCGAGTACTTCACTTACAACGAACATTATGTTCCTAAATTTATTTACTATAGTACCACATCTTACTAATGAGAAAATAATGGCAAAAATAGGTTCTTTATTTTCAAATTTGTTAATGTTTCAAAGCTATATTTTATTATTTTTTACATTTTCATAAATATTTTACAATGACTGAGCTTCTGTGGAACTTGAGTAATTATCAGAGAATTAGAGTAGGTGTTCAAATGCTCAAACAAAAACAGAATTATAACGTCTTCGTCGACATTAACATTAATAGCGTGCGGTATATCATTACTAGTGGTATTATGCAGACCCAAATTGATACTTCTCTTACTAAAATCACTATTCGTAGAAGTAAGAAGTATGGACTCACTACATGAATTAATATCCAGCAGTTTGGAGTACAAAAAGAATGCTTTGTATGATGACTATTATTTTGCTCTTGAAGGTATTGCATTTAGAACCAGAAAACTTTAGTCCATAATGAATGCAGTAAAGAATAGATAACCTAATTTGTTAATAAGAATATAATTTCGAGTGAACTTACTATTGAGTGTTTACTGGAAAATTCTCCTGTCAGCTTCACGGTATATCCCAAAATATGAAATATTTTTAATACTCATCTCTAACAAGTCAATAGTGTGTACATCTGCTTCTAAATATTGATTTTAGAGGCGGAATTTACAAGAAATTTAATTGAAAATAGTATGCGTGAATCTATGTAGTGAAACATTACCACTTAAGATTTTCCTAACTCCTACTGATTTGAAGGAGTCATACTCTATCCTGATGTACTTGAACGGGCAGCCCTGCGGAGGAGTGACAATGCTCGGGGACGAAGACTCGCTGAAAGCTAACTGAATTTAATGTACTGTGTAGGTAAATATTGACTGTATATTCCACGTCCTCGTTATCTATTCAAAAAAACTTAATTAGACGATACGTCCTCCATAAACATCTTACGCATTCTTCTCCGCATTCACTGTAATATTATCGTCTTTCGCAAGCGCGCTCTGGCAGTCTCCTTTGTAACTATCCTCTGAAACAAACTCAATTGCGCCGGGCTGAACTTCTAGTTATTGTGGGAATGCTGATGAGCTGTTGACGTAATTAAATGATTAAATGATTAAAGTTATCTTCGTCATCAAATAAATCCAATAAGTTGACAAAGATGACTTCAATTATTTCATCACTTCTTGTCATTACCTTCCACCCAGACGACCCGTGTGATACCGACGCATGAGCGTCGCGGACACCAGCGCCCGCCGCGGGGGCTTGAGCAACGACAGGGCGCTCGCGGGGCATGGGACCTGATTGGAATGTGATAATTACTGTAGCACAGCGTCGCGCGTGGCGAAACGCTCTCATTACGAATTCGCGTCTGCGGCGGCGATGGTATGGTAATGCCGCTGGCAGCCCCGGGCGTCGTCGACGACGACGACGACGTTCTGTATCGTAATCCGCGTCGATCCCAGATAATTCGCGCCGCGGACGCGCGCGGCGGCTGTTCGCGCAACAGGTGACGCGCGGCCGCGCGGAATACGGCGTCGCAGGGCCTGCGAATGCGTTCCCATCCCACACGCGCGTTTATCTTTTTATATATTCAGCAACTTGGGTAAGAGGTGAGGGAAATCAGCAACGTTTGTCGTACGCTTTCGTTGGAAAAGTGTATTCTAAACTCCATGTGCCAATACTGACTTTTTTTAAAAAAAAAAATTATTTAGCATTAGGATCTCGGCATACTCCCCCCCCCCATTACTATCAACATCAAACAATCCGCTCTTACGTTTTACCATCAAATTCGCTCATTCCAACAAGCCCTCGACTTCCAATTAGAGAAACTCCAAACAGAGTACCCATACGCAGGAAACTACCCAGACACTTTTTTGATTCTCCCTGAACCCATCGCACATACAAATCCTCTAAATAATTTTAAGACAATAATGACTTCTAAATGTAACTCAACTCAGTAATTTGTGCCCAATGTATTCAAACCCTTTGTAAAAGAGGCTGTACACCTGAAAACCATTCTTTTAATTAATAAAGATCGCATTAACTGTAAGGTCATTAGCGACCACTATTTTATTTAACGTGACGGGAATCTCTATACTGAATGCCGCGACACTTCGCCCGAGAACGCCGCTGTCCTTAGCGATCTTGGCCACCCGGATCGGCAATGCTGCTTGTTGTTTCCATTCATAGGTTCAATATTTTTGTAAGAACTGTAATTCCTTAGAAGCACCCGGAAAAGATACATTTCCTGGATATTTTGTGTTTGTGATTGGTAACAACAAAATTACCTAATTTGCTCTCAGGAACATAAAAGGCGTCGGTACCATGTTCTTTAAGCTATCCCATTCTTTGTAAATACATCGTGAGAAATGTATTACTTCAATGCAACTACGCACGCAAGACGACTTGCAAAATACACAGCATCTGAAATTCCAGAACATTCGCTACAGTCGGTTTGAAAGTTTAAGTTTGATCTTCAGAAAGAGCGCTCCAATTCGTAGCTAATAAAGTACTATGAGGTATTATTACCGTTATCTTCAAGATAAGAAATAATGGAAAGTACGAGCAGTTGCAATTACCAGATTACGTTAATGATTGGCTGCGTGTAATTAGAAATTCGGAAACATTCAGGGAGCGTGAACGAGTCCGTTACGGCACGGCCTAGAGAACACGAGTTGTTCTACACATTTAACAGAGAAGCACAGTTATTTTAACTCTTTAGAGTAGTTGCCGCTATTCGGATTCGAATAATAGTTTACACTAAGTTCATAACTTCACATGTTTTTTTTTTAATTAAAATTTCGGCAGCAAGAATATATCTATCAAATTGGGAAGCAATACGATGCCGAGTCATGAGAAGTAAACCCGCACTTGCCGTTAATCCCTGCCATTCCACGTTTAGGAAATGAGAGGTTCCGTTCTTCCCGCTCTGCTTGTGGATCAGACTATGACGAGAAAATTCCATGATGTGGAGCGATAATGACGATGGTTAGGGCGGCGGACGGGTGCGTGAAGGGATTGTAGGGGTGAGGATAATGAGATGAACGACACGACGATTGGGCCAGACGAGGGTGGCGACGGGCAACGCCTGGGTCGCAGTCAGGGCAGGAACACGGGCTTGTAACACTCAGCTTATTATCCGCCGTTTGAGACTGGTTAAGAAAAAAAGAAATCACATTCCCCTTGTTCTACTAGGGGATAACACAACCAGAAGATTCGTCACGACGCAATGTTTTCTACTTTGTGTCCTCCCCGCTCCTTGCATCTCTCTTTCATCGCATCTTATCTACGCGCCATCGCCTCCGTACGCTACAAACATTCTGTCCGCTTTTTTATGTTCCATCAAAGACACTCCACGTCTTCGGAGGCCTACCGGAACTTCATGTTTCCACGATCCCACGGCGCGCGGTGATAATGACGATGCTTAGGCCGGTCGGCCGGGGAGTGAATGGGTCGGTGTGGCGAGGATAATGAGATGAACGGGCCATCGCGCGGGACGAGCGGGGGCCCGACGCGAGGGTGGCAATAGGGGGGTGGAGATGGTGGGGGCGGGAGCGCGGGACCCGCAGCGTGAGCTTATTACAGCGGAATGGAGGCCCGAGGTCCGGTGAATGGGAATCGTCATGAAAGGCCTCGGGAGTCGCGTGATCGGCGCGCCCGCGGGTCGCGAGGTCGACGCTCGTGCCGGCCGCCTCCGCAGGGGGCGAACGGACGGTGACTTCCTGCGATACAAATTGCGTCTGCCGCGATGAGAGTCGCCCGACCCTGCACTGCCCCCTGCGTCACCCCCTTGTTGCGACGCTCTGAATATTCCATACCCAATATTTGTATCTATGCAATCATTATATATATGTGGCTTGATTTCTGGCGGAATGCGACGGAACGGCATTCTGGCACCTCAGGAATAATTACTAAATTAGATAATAAATGTATAACTATTTCCGATAAATTAATAATTAATTTGGGGAGCATTCCGGGATTTAAATTTTATATATATTGCAAGTGTTATCGTCTATCTCGAAGGCTCCTTACCTATTCCATCGCTTTCTTAGAGCTACTCTCTAAGATAATTATCGTCCCTTACTATTTGTCTCTGTCAATTACTGCAATTCCAAGATTTATGCTCTATCCCAGTCTCCTTGCCTATTCCATCTCATAGCTATCCATGCAGATAATTCTCTCCCCTTCCATTGTATCTTTGACTGCCGTCCCATTTCTGGGGCAATAAACGCGTTATTTAATTATGGCACCTATGCATTTTCTTCCATAAATGTTAGTGGTGGGACGACTATATTTATTTCCGACTCTTTTAGAATATTTCAAATTGCATTGAATTTAAATGAATGCAACATCATTTCCCTTAGTTTAACCTCCCTCTCTACAATTAAAATAAGCCCAGGAATCAATATTGCGACTTCAAATAAGGACAATATTACCATAGTTCTGCAGTCGTTCTGAGAGTTACCGGGAGCACTCCCCTGTTCGGGCGCATGGCACGAGATGGCAGAGCAGTCGCGGGTCGCATGCCAGGGGCAGCTTCCGTCTGGAGTGATCGAGTCGAGTTATGCGTCATATAAGTCAGCTCATCTTATGGTTTCCGGCGATGAAATTGAAATATGTGTAATTTTTAGGACGCTGTCATGAGTTATTGGACTTAATCAAGGTGGAGGAGGCTCGCGCTGCTTCAATAAATTACCAGAGAGTTTATTGAAAACATTCCTTCACGGAGATTTGGGTGAAGCGATTTGTTTATTTCCTGTTGCGCCATAGAAGAAGATTGATTGGTAGTTTTAGTGAACATTTCTTGATCAGATTAAAAGGCCATGTTTTAAAATCTAATATTTTTGTCTGGTTTTAATTCAGCAATAACGTATCGAAAGTATCTGAATAAATATGTGCAGTTTTTATTACGAAGTAAAGAAATTTCTATAAACAGTTTTAAGAATTCTTTCGGTAACCCTTCCAATCGAGAGTCATTGTTTACAAACCTCTGTAGTGAACACTATTTAATTTAAATATTTATCAGAGTATGTTACCATTATTGAAACCCCTCAATCACTTCAGAACCACCCTCACATCATCTCGTTCTGTCTCATACAAACGCCATGCCCAACATCTACGCTGTAATTGCAAACTACGACGCGAGTACAGAGAGCATGAACACGCAGTAGAAGACCCGCGCAAAAACGCAAGCGGTCGCCGCATCACACGACGGGGCGGTGGGGGCGGGCGGCGAAGAGCTCCGCGTGGGGGAGGGGGAGGGGAGGGTCAGGGAGGTCCAAAGGGCGAGCGAGCGCTCGTTTGGCCACCGCGTGACGGATGACTGAGTTAATTGCGCGAGACGCTTAATGAATACGTTGATCGCGCGGGTCGGAGACGGCGGAGGCGGCGGCGCGCGGCGTAGCACACGCGCAGCGACTCTGCGCGCCCGCCCCCGCCCCCGCCCCGCCCCGCCCCGCCCAGCGCCTGGTCCCCTCCGACCGCAGCCGCCTGGGGCGACGCACGGTAGCAGCGTGCGTTACTTATGACCGCCCCCCGAGCCGCCGGCAGGTGGCGGCAAAAAAGGGACGAACTCCGCTGCCGCCACCGCTGCTGCTGCAGCCTGGCGGGAGTAAAAAAAACAATATTGCCTCCGCTTTCTAGCTTCTCAGAGAATTGATGTCGAGTATACTCACATCGGAAAACACATGAGCTTGCTGACCTTTATAAATAGCTACCTGTTACGTTTCTGGCCGCTCCTATTTGTACACGGTAAGGGAGTGGATTGAGAGCTCAAAAGAGATGTCGAAATTTATTTTCGACGTTATGCTTTATTTTCAATATAGGTAAGGTGCCCATATTCAGAGAAACAGTCATTTAAAGAGACGAGATAAATTGAAGAAAAAAAAGAGTCACGAAATCACAGAATACAAATTGCGAAATTCCGAGTTTCAGAATCCTTCCCAGAAGAGAGTCGTTTGGTTCCTTCATATTGGATACAAGTTTTGTCCCGTGTCCACTTCTATAAGAAGCTCAGTCTTCTGCCTCTCGAAGCGGCGTTGCCTTTGTGTGGCTTTCGTGGGCTATTCCTTTGTGCTCGCAGAGTGCTTCTTAAATGTTTGTATTATTTTTTATGCGGACCACAATTACGAGAACAATGTTTGTGATGGCATTCAAATCATCGGCGGAGAAGAAGAGTCGTATTGTTGCACGCGCCGGCGTTTGTTTTGCCCGGCCGTCGGCTCGAGGCAGCTTCTAGATTAGCATACGGCGCAAGCAAAGTCAGATAGCAGCTATCAAGGAGGGGAGGGGCGTCGTCTGAGTCAACACGTGAGCGGGCGCGGCGCTACACTCGCAGTCCAAACGGGTTGGTCGGCGCGGTTGAGGCTCGCCGTAAATTTTGCATTCGTAGATGTCGCGATTTCCCTTTATTCTATTACTTTTTTAATTTTCAAGTTTTCTTCTTTCTTTCGTTTAAGATTGCTGAACATTTTGATAGATAGTCAAAAGTGATTAGACTGTGATCGATGTAGAGCAAGAAAATCAAATGAATTCGGAAAAATATAAGTCGATTAAACTAATGTCAAAATGTTTTAAATTAAATGGCGATGACGATGTTTTAAATGAAATTAAAATTAAATTTTTCAAATGTTACCGTTTTCAAATGTAACACCTGTGACGGTCGGTGAGCGTAAGCACAAGCGTCAAAGTTGATAAAATGGTATCAAGAAACTACCTACTATTTGTTAGACCTACCATCGTAGATCCAACCATTTTCAACATCTACGTCAGAAACTGAAAATTTGAGTTTATGATGCAAGGGCTCAACAGGTCTACAATGATCCTGTCACGATTGTAATAGATATGGCCAACTAACAAACTGGCTTGACCTCGTAAAATCCATTCTTAACCTTTCATCCCTCACCTAAAATTTCGACAAGGCCTGACCAGCCGCAAACGAGAATCCACCGGAAGTGCGCCAGACGGTACGAACGCGCGAGGGCGTTCCCATCAAAGGAGGCGGCGGCGGCGGCGACGAAGTCGTCAGCGGGAATCCGTGGAGGGCGGGGCACAGGTGCCTCCAGGCGGCGAGCGAGGGAGGGAGGGAGGGAGGGCAGGCGGGCGGTGTTTGCCCGCTTCGAGAGGAATCGATGAACTCGAACGCCTGGCGTGGGCTTCCTGGCGGCGCGGCCTTTGACACGCCCGCTCCCGCCTCGCTGGACACACAGCGTGAATCACCGGCGCGCGCTGCGTCAGACCGGGCGGGTCGCGCCGTCGCGCCGCACACGCGACAGCCAACGATGGCAAAAAACAATTTTTTTTTAAAAATTGATAATGTTTAATCAAAAATGTTTTAAAAATTCTCATGATATAAATAAGATTGTCAGTATCTATTTATATGTGGATTGCTTGCAATCAAGAGCCATTGATAATTCTTTCACTCCCGTGAATAAGCTGATAAGTCAAAATAACTTCATTTTACAGGTGAGCAAAAAAACACTTTAAACAAATGCTCTAAATCAGGAATTAATTATATTCAAACTAAACTTACATAAAAACAGTTTCGTTTGAATATTACCTTCGTTTACATATCATTAATCCCTAATTTACTTCAGTTGACAGTGGTTTTTTGGTCTCCTGTAAAATTCAGTTTTTTTGACTTCTCAGCTTATTCACCGGTGTCAAAGAATTATCGCTTCTGTCGATCCATAGGCGGCGCAAAACCGTTTGCTATTCGCACCCTTTCTCCAGTGTTGTTACCTTTTTCTCTATTTTGTACGTGATAATATCGGTAAACTACAATTTCAACATTGACAGCATAGAACATTGATTAGTAAATTAAGATGAGAGTAAAATTTAAGGCAGAATATTCTACTTTAAGCTGATATTAATGTGTTATGTATCATAAGAACCAGGACATTTTACTTCGAAATGATTCATCATATTTAAAACATCTATATTTTAAACAATGTTGTTTTCGTCGATGTTTCCAACATCGAAAACCTTTTATTGATGTATCGCAGTATCGGTGTATCGATGTTTTGCTAAAATGTGCCATTTCCATCGCCGCCGCTGTGGGCGCGCTCAGTTTCGGGGGAGATTCGGTTGTCCGTCCGGGCCGTACAAGGGCGGTTTATGGGTTGCGGAATACGGGAGGCGCAGACAGATATGCTAGAAGTGGAAGCTACAGGTGTTCTTTCTCTTAGTGCCCTTTTTAGGCAGCAGAATGTCCGGTAGTTGTGGGACATTAAGGCTGTGTTTTTACTGTTTCCGTTTACACGTTGGACATCAAATATACAACTGGATTTCTTTTTGAAAAACATTCCGAAAATATGGAGTACAACAAAGAAAATTTAGTTCATTTCGACTCAGTACGAAGGAGACTTTTCTTTGAAAAGATTTTTTTAAAAATCAAAGCTCTTAAATAAAATATCTTTTTTGACAGTAAGTTGATTTATTCCCATTGCATTGAATTATTCGTTTGTTTAATTCACAGAAAATTTGAGGTACCTATATTAGATATTGAATATCGACAGTACAAAGCGATGCAAGACTGCACCGTAATGTCTTTGTGCTCTAATTCATTGCACCTGAAAGCAACAGGTCTGACACAGAACTTGAAATAACGTGCAGTCAGAATATACGAGAAACTTCGTTCTCTGAAACTGCATTAAATGGAGAAGTCAATTAAAGCAGTCAGCGAGTGGCACCTGCCACGGCGCGGACGCAGAGAGCGGGGACGACGCGGGGGCGGGCAGGGGCTCCGGCGGATGCGATGGCGGGCGCGCAAGGACAGGATAATTGCCGTTGCGCCAGAGAAACAAATGGTAGACTTTATTAGTATTAATTGTTCAGCACGTACGAGTAAAATTCTGTAAACCAATTCATTTCCAGAAGTCCAGAATAAGAAAAAATATATTTACGATGACCTGTGGTTCCAATCGTCGAATAGTTTCCTAAAAATATGATTATAATTTAATTTATAGCGAATGAAAATATACATATTATAAGGTCGAAAGTAGTTTGATTTGTTAGAGAGGGAAAGGGAATTAAACATAATGAGGGTTAGTGGGAGAGGTGAAAATTTATTCAGGATTGGTGAAAGGTGAAAGGGATAATTTATTAACAAAAAAAACTCGTGATACATATCAGAATTCTGTTGTGGCAAATGTAAATGTGGGTGGACAGGGCAGACAAGGCGCAGACGAAAAGTAACTTTAGATAAAGCACATTGTAGAAATAAAGAATGATAAAGAAACAAGAATTAGATGTTGAGTGCATATTTCGAGAATTATGTTTGATACAACTCAAGAGAGCAGTGAACTTGCAAACGGGAGCGCAGAGAAGATCAGCAACAGTGTGCGTATGTGTGTGTATGTGTGGGAGAGAGAGAGAGAGAGAGAGAGAGAGAGAGAGAGAGAGAGAGAGAGAGAAACAGAGACAGACAGAGAACACGGGGGAGGAAAGAGAGAGAGGAAAAGAGGGGGGAGAGCGGGGAGAGAAGGGGGGAGAGAGAAAGAGAGAGCGTTCGGAGCATGGCGATGACGGTGGAAGAGGGAGAGAGGGGAGGGCGAGAGCGAGCTCGGGCATGCGGGTGGAAGGGGGCGGGGCGCGGAGAAAGGGCCGGAGAGCTGCGCCCCGCCCGGCGCAGTGCGGCGCTATCGGGCGGCGGATCTGCGGGTGCGCGCGTGATACGCGGCGGCGGAGGGCGGGCGGGCGCACCGCCCACCCGAGGCGGCGATACGCGCACTGATACAGGGATACATCAAGCCAAGACAGAGAGAGCGAGAGAGAAGACAGAGAATCAACGTACAAATCAAGACACACAGGCAGAGAAAGACAGACACACTGATACAGGGATAGCCAAAGACACAAATGTAGATACAGAGGCAGAGGCATAGAGACACCGAAACTGAAACAGAGAAACGCAGAGTCAGAGACTCAGAGAGATAGAGCGTGTGAAAGAAAGAGAGAGGGAAAAGGAGAAGACAAGTGAGACAGATAGGGGGAGGAGACGAACATTGAGAAGAAGATATTGGCGGCGGACGCTCTCGCTCGCGCCCGCGCTTTCGCAGCGCAGCGCCTCCGTGCGGACAGCCCGCGAATTACTTGCACAGACATTGCGGCAAACACATGCTACGATGAAGTTCGCTATGGAGGGACACACCAATGTTTCGTGATTATTAAACGTATCTCGTATGTTCACTGGACATTCCAACTTTGTGGTTACGATGAAAGAATGATAAGAATGTTTCGAAATGAAAGGGATAGATATTGAGCGTGGAAATAGTGCACGAACACTGGTTTCAAATGTAGGGAAAATTAAGTAGCATGTGATAGTCATACATTGACATTCAATATTGCACAGCAGCATGAACAGCATTTCGTACTTGTCATTTTATTACAATCATTGCACCATTGTAGTATTAATTTAAACATAATTATTGTTTCGTGAATCAATATTAAATGGTACACAGAAATGTCATAAATTATTTGTTCTATAATTTTAATAAGTTTTATTAACAAATGAGAAAAACAAATTCATTATTAATTCACAAACGAGCTTCTCTACTCTCTACTCTGAATGTTATTGCGCTTGTGCGATGTGTTCTGCACAATAGAAATTTCTTTGTAAGTTCTTCTAAGAGAGAGTAGTATTCCACATGCGCATCTGTGCGTTACTAGAAATAGAAATTGTGCTGGTCTTTCTTCCGCATCTCACCCCCATTTTGTTAATGATCATTGTGATTAGATAAAAATGTGGATCGTTCGCGGAAAAGAAAAGTGGATATGTTAAAATGAATTTTGTACCTCGCATTTCCAGTTCAACTTGAATGCAATAAAAATAAAATAAGAGAATGTGGAAAATTTTCAAATTGTATTTAATTTGCACGCCTTCTTTCTGCTAATTAGTTCATGTGAGCTGTGTAGAATCTACAGACGTACCAGGAAGCAATCTCCCAATTCTCCTGTAAGAACCACATTTTTGTACCGTAACCGGTAAAAGAAGAAAGTCGAGCATTGTAAACGTTGACCGTACGTTTCGCCAATTGAATTGTCATTTACTTTAAATACATGAATAACAGTAACAGTACATTTAACGCGTGAAACCGCAGCACGAAATTCCAAAGAAAAGTGCTCCTCCAGTTACTTTACCTGATCAAAAAAGGAGTGTCTCGGGGTGATTGATTCGCGTGCAAAGCCCAATGGAAACGGAGAGCTTCGCGGCCCGGTCGCGGCACGTATGTTGACAGGCGGATTCTCCACGCCCGCGGCCGTTCACTTCCTGGAGACCGTCGCCGAACGGCGTGGTGGGGCAGAGCGGGGCAGAGCGGGGCGGGGCGGGCGAAGCGTTCCCGTTTTCGCGGGCGGCGCCTAAACCGAGGGGGGGGGGGGGGGGGGGGGGGATTGGCAATGGAGGCACGGAGGGAGATGCGGAATTGGAAGGAGGTGGGGTTGGAGTGGAGACGATGTTTGTGACGGAGGGGGTGGAGAGCAAGGGGTGAGGGGTTGGGGAAGGGGGGGGGGGGGGGGGGGGGGGGGGGGGGAATGGGGTGGCGTGAAGCGGGGGGAAGGAGGGGAGGGCGTGTGAATGAGCTCAGCGGCGGCAGTGACAGAGTAGAGGGAGGCGGCGGCAGGTTTTTCGTAATTGGCCGGCGATGTGACGAAGTGGTTCGCGCCATCGTGAGATTGACGTTACAGCCGTGAGCCTGCTGCTGCTCGCCTCCCCTCCCTCGCCGTCGCAGTCAATTCGTCGTCGCGGTGCGGGCAGGCGCGCGACGGTGCTCACGATGCTCGCAAACCCTCACCCTCCAACCCCCATCCCTCACTCCCCGGCCACAGACCAGATGAGGGTCCGTTACAAACATCGGGGGCTTCCGTGATACCAATGCCTTTGAACCCGACCTCCTGTAAGCGAATGCTACATCAGTATTAATTAAAAACCTAAAATAAACTAATTTATGAATTTAATTATTTGATTCATTTAAATGTACAATATTAAATCTTCTGATGTAATTGCAATGAAGCTGTTCGACAGTTAAGAAATAAATATTTAAAAATAGTTGTCGCGAATGTCAAAACTGTCACGCCGTGACCATCAATGCTTTTTATTTCACGATTGTGTGTAGTGTGATTTGGGAATCTTAATTGCACTATCATCATTATATTAAAACACATATTCGTATTATAAGTATGTGTAATTATAATTTGCGTATTTTTAGCACCGCATATGCAAGTACACATGCAAAACACTTTTTTTAAAAAACTGAAATTATGCTGACACTCAATAATTATTTGTACATACAAAATGCGTGCATTAGTTTAACCATTAAATTCTACTAATTCTCCAAATTATTAAATTTTCAGACATATTGAATATTGTAAAAATGTAGATTCTGAATCTCTTTATCTGCAGTTACATTATTAGTCTTATATTAATGTCGAGACTTTATAGGGCTATATAGGTCGACATACCCTAGACAGTTATTTCGTATTATGGGACGTTTTAACGATGTCCAACGCAGCTTCTTTGTTTTTCTGTCGCCACATCTCGCTTTCAGATGCAAAAGACGTCTCACTTGGCAGCGGTACATACCTATTAATCTAGTGTCGTAAATTGGGGTTTTAAAATCCCATTCCCATCTTGATTTACGTTCATAAACACATAAACACGCCAGAAAAGGTGTTACGTAAACTGAACACGCAATAAATGTTGCTGTTTCTATGTTGGAGTCTTAACGGTCATATTTTTAAAGCCTGTCTATGTAACGTTTATATGTACATCTTACATTGTTTATAGTCAGTTAATATAGTGTTGAGACTGTGTGCGTCCAAGATCATGAAGAAATTTTCAAATACATTATTAAGAATTAGAGGGTCTCCAAATGCGTTTTCAGCCAATGCTACTATACCATATTTGGAGAAATGTGTAATTTTAAGAAATAGAGAGGCACTTTGAAATACTCTTCAATGTAATGTGGAAAAATTCTATTGCTTTTTTAACATCAATCCTCCTTAAAATTAGTTACAAAACAACACACTCGCGAAATTATTTTCTGAAGGTCTCATTGGGAAAATCTCACGTTCAATTTGAATTTTATTGGTACAACTTGCTGGAAAGTTTTCATCAACGGCGAAGACAGTCACGTTCGGGATTCTCTGGATAGCACAACGAAAAGACGTGCTGCAGATGAGAAGCCAGACTTGTTTTTTGTCCTCATACAGACGACACTTCAAACCGGCGGACGAGAGTTTTCACAGAAAAAAGTTCCTATGAGCAGAATTCGCACAAAGCGATTTCTATATTGGGTATCAGAAGCTGGTAGTTAAAAAATACTCATTTATGTTCATTGATATTCGATTATTCCAGTGACATTTATTACACGAACTAGCTGAATCCCTGCGATTAAATCGAAAAAAGAAGGACCATAGAAAAGTTACTACAGCAAAGGCAAATGGAAAAAGAAATGAAGAGTTCCTTTATAAAGGAAAACCCATGCACTTTTGAATAGTACATATTAGATTCAATATAACAGGTTGGGTTCCAATTTAATTGCTGCAGTAAGTTCTATTAAGGCATGTAAATGACATCAAGGCCCTGTAGATAATGCGATTAGTGACGCGATGGGAAAGATATGGTGAGATCTCAAGCAATGAAGAACTTCGACATAACGGGGCGTATGATAGATGATAATATTGTCAAATAGAAAGCAAAGTTTGGATATTGATACGATGTATTCTTCAATTTCTTTTTATATTTCTAACCTAGTCTATTCTTTGTAATTCATTATATGCCTTTTACATTGAGTATTTGTTAAATTAATTATAGAGTAAGATATTGGATATCAAAAAGGCCATGATATTTAAACAAAAAACTGTGACATTAAAATCAAGATAAAATATACTCGAATAAACGAATTGTATTTCTTATTTTGTGGTCCTCAATTGTGTACGTTTTAATGTTTTACCCGTTTGCGTTGGCAACGCTGCGCAGAGGCGAGGAGCATGACAGACTATTTCATCGGAGCAGGATGGGGTACAAGAATTGACAATTAGTATTACAAGTAGAGCGATTGGTCACAGTAAATTTACATTCGACTCGGAGCAAACACACCACCACAGCCAAGCCGCATGCTGATACCCCGCATGGTCAAGCCAACTTTACAGAAGACGTCAGTGAAAAGGCGTGCGTGCGTTGTTCTTTTTACAAGTCGCCTCTCCTGATCAGGAGAAATATTTCCAATTTGCCGCTTCTAGAATGCATGGACAGCTAAAATACAATTCACAGACAGCGCGGTTCCTCGCTTAGAAAACACAGTGTTCCGAGTGTGCGTGCTTTGAAGCTAAACACCATTTTATGAAAATTTTCAATATCCTCATTTCGATGCTGCAGGCGAATTTGTTTTTCAATTTATAATTAATATTCGTGTTATTCTTGTCCTGCCACGACCAGTTCCATCACAACCTGTACTAAGCGCCGCCACCACAAGAACTCTCCGTACGATTATGCAGTACCGTACCCCTGAAATACAATTCCCATTCAGGCCGTTAACTACCGATATAGACCAAATCGCCCAACCCGTCCCGCAGCAGATCTGGCTCGTGATAGAGGTATCCTCCGTCCGAGTGGAAAAACGCACAGCGCTAACCACCTATCTTCTCGTGAGTCGTTTATATTAACAATCCGCCGCCAATAAATCTCGTCGCTTATAAAAATGCAGCGAGCACGCAGGAATGCCGAGCCTTCAATAACCTATAACAATACTCGAGTGTTTGGGATACGTCCCGCATTCGCCTCACGCGCGAGGAGAAACGTCTGCTAAATTCCATCGCTAATGGGGTACTCGTCCGACCTGTTGGGCGCAAATAAAAATATGAATAATGTCCTTGTAGCTGTAGGACGTCCTTTGAGACTTATTATCTCGTCGTTAATACTCACGAATCAAACTTCCGGATGTCATTTATTTACTGATATACCGAAGGAAGAAAGCTCCATTGTTACTAGATCTCGAACCGCTTCTTGCGCTGCGCTGTCATCTTTATGTAATTAGAAGGAATTCCGAGCCCCCACGCCACGCGCAGTGACACGTCGCAGGGGCTGCAGGGTTTTGCTTGATGATGATTGATTGATTGTGATTCCGGGCGCGTCAACTACTGACGTCATTAGTTCCATAAGTGTAGTACATGTTTTTCATCGATATGTGGCGGTTATCTTCTCCCGCTGAATGGCGAGATCCGGCGCCGACCTACCGTCGAATAGCGGGGTTTCCCTCAACCAGGAATCTCCCACCAAAGAGACAGAGTTCCAGCCGGGGCAAGCTCGAAGACCCTGGCCGGTCTCCCAGCGTGTGTGAAAGTGCGGTACATGTCAGTGTATTTGTCTGTATAAGGGGTGAGGGTAGGACAAGGAAGAGGAAGGAAAGATCGCACGCGGCATTCGCCTGGTGCTGATCGGAGAAACCACAGAAAACTACCGATCATAGCAGCCGATCATTAGAATTCTCCTCCAGACAGCGACAGAACTCGACCTAGCTATCTGGATAGTGTCAAAAATCCTGACGCCGTCGTGATTCGAACCTAGGACCTCCCGGTCAGAGGTACTGCAGTGACATCAGTGAATGCACTGAGCCATCTCTCCCGGTGCAGGCTTTTGCTGACGCGGCAACTGCGGCGGTGCCGTAGATGACGACAAAGGCGGCGAGGGTGGCAACAGTGGCGGCGGCCACCACACACAATGAAGGGGTCGTACAGCCGATGGCGGCTTATGTTTCCGAGCATGCGTAGAGAGGACGCGGACCTTGTCACTCATCGCATCTTATTCAGGTTGCATAGCCGTGACAGACAGCGGTAGCGAACTGCGGCGGCGCCGGCGGAATGGCCAATGTCGCGCCCGCCCTCGCCGCCCTCGCCGCCCTCGCTGCAGCTGCAGCTGCAGCGGTTGCGCCAGCGCTGTATGCCCCTGGAGCTGCTGACGATAGGAAGGAGACAAATTCTCAGGCTGAGAGCAAAGTTGAAAAGACGATCCGAAGCGCATTAGAGACTCCTCAACTTCAAAGTAATTTGTTCGGAATGCTTTTCACGACACTATATACACAATTTTGAACTCGCTAATTCATACTATATTTTTACGGAGAAACTAACTCCCAAAACGATATTGTTATTAATCATAGGACAGGGCACATGGGGGCCGTGGCGACCTCTCTGCAAATGTCGATAAAAAGGGACGTAGTAGCCCATAATAATACATTTTATTTCCGTGAAGAATATCAACACTTAGTTTTTCCTGTTTAAAACTGATAATCTGCAGAATTGGTACGGACGATTTCTGAAAGAGGCTCTCCAAATCGTTTGGAATCTATGTAAATGGTTCAACATCAAATCAATTGCAATCATTAATTATCACTAAAATTATGAGTTCCTTCTCCTTGCAGAATGTTTGATTCGTTTACACGTAAAATGTGTCATTTGTAAATAAAAATATTATAGACCAAGGGGGCCCACAGGGACACAGAAATGTCGTTTCCCCCATCTTTTCGTTTCAAGCTACGCACGCTCGTATCAAATATTTATGTAAACAATGATAGGTTTTATAGTACAATATAGTCTAGTTTCTTTGGTTTGAAAATTCAAGACTAGAACTGTCAAACGCTAAATATGTCAAACTGGATACATTCAGCGTTATCCACGACATTAGCAGAGGAACTTAGGCACTTCTCAATACATTGGAGGTATTTCGAACTACAAGGAAGCAATTGTGGTACCTCCAACCTATCCCGTTATTCGAAACATTCAGCCATTTGTATGAAAAATCTGAAAATGTATAATTTCGGTACATTACATGTTTCAATTAGTCATCAAAGAGCAAGTATTTTGATTTTTTTTTTTTTATTCCGCTCAAACGATTAATGCTAATTTGAACCATAATTATGCAAATACATTGCCCACGAGGAAAGAGTGCACGGGACGCGAGTTGGTCACTTTCGCTCCGAAAGGGCACAGCCTCCATCGCCGCGCGTCTCCTCCCGGAGGAGGCAAAGGTCTGGCGGCGGGCGGCGCGCGGGCGCTTTCTCAAGTTCCCACTCACGTCGCGCATGTAGCAGCTGCGGCGGCCGCGTCACGCGAGGGCGCCCTGTCCGCGGTCGCATCCGCGCCTGCGCAGCTTCCTGCATGCGCAACGAGCGCGGAAACGGCCGCCCGCCGCCTTGGCAGCGGGCGCACTCTCGTTCACGCACCTCTCGGGCCTGGCCACGGTCAACAGAGTTTCAAAGAAAGGAGACGACATTTTATGAACTCGCTGTTACGTTGTTGTTTTTTTTTTTTTTTGTTATTTAAGCTTACATTTAGGTTATTAGGTAATTAATTTAGGTAACATCTAGGTAATTAGCGACCACTATTGAAGTTAACGTTATGGTAACTATGAAGATGAAACGAAATGGTGATGATAAGGGGTGAAAGGACGAACATTAATACAACCATGCCTGAGGCGGGACTCAAACCCATGACCCATCCGTCCGAGATCACTACAACACTACTGCCTTAGCGATCTCGGCCACCGGGCCGGGGTACTTTAAAAAAAAATATTTTTTTGGAAATTACGCAGTTCAATAACATATTACTATTTTATGTGCTTTTGCCGGCTTACATTATAACTTATACTAAACTTAACAATAAACTACATTACTAGTGGTGTATGGAACTACAAAATCCCCTACTATGAAGAATTAATAGAATAAATGTTGAGGAACGTTTCGAAAGGGAATCTGCGAGTTACGTATCTAGTGATTTGTCCCGCAACAGAGTTTGCTCACGTAGGCACCGCGATCGTGGACGTTTGCATTACAATTTTAGCTGCCGCTGTTTTTCGTTTACCCATCATCGCTGTCCGTTCTCCTCATTCTTGAGGGTTGTCAAATAAAACACTTTAAGTTCCAACAAAAAGAATATATTGTTCGAAAGTTTCGGATGGTTAATCAATCGGCAAACTGTTATATGCTCAGCGTTTGCGTATATTTTGTACTTTATTCTTGAATCACCGATTAATTATGTCTAATATCTTCCCCAAGGTTTGGCCAATCTTCTAATCACCACTACTACTTGGGTATTTTAAACAAGTATTTCACTTTAAATATTCCGACTTAATCGTCATGCGTCCATATCATTTGAACTTTAGCAAGCCTCTCCCTAAACAATAACTCGCCTCCATAGCAATATATTTCAATCGTTCTATCGTTTACGAGATGATACACTCGTACTAAGTTATATTTTCATTTCGTAACACTATCGTTGCCTGGCAACTCCGGGGGGTATTCTTTTGTGAAAAAAATTTATTTGTGCTTCGCAAGATCAAAAAAATGTTTCAAGCATACTACAGATCGCGGTTCATCCGTTGATGGCTACAGAAAGTTATAAGAAAGAGTATCTACTGAAAAAATTGATAAATCGTTTGATTCACAGCGAAATTTGGTTTAATTATTATGGCCAATCTATTGAATCAAGTTGTAATTATTCGTGTAAATGCCGGAAAGAGACAATAGTCTTCCACACCGATTTATCAATGTGCTCTTAGATTCATTGAATCATACAAAACCACGTGTTCTTCTAGACTTTTTCCAGAATATCTTAGAGGAAACCAGCTAAAAATTGTGTCTATCAATTTGTCTTTGTCGAAATAAATCGAATGAGCAATTGCGCAATTGTGTAGGCGTCGAAAGCCACCAACATCTCTTCTTAATTGTTGAAAAACGCAAGCATACAAGTATTTAGCGAAATTTCTTAGAATCGTCTAGATGGATCCGCAAATATATTATCAGTTCTCCACCAGGAGACCGAGACTCGTAAATGACACCTCATTGGACTTCATTGGTGTATCTGAAATGACCTAACCGTGAGTGACAGTGACGTATGTATTGACAGAGACGTATGTTCTTGGTCCTAAATAAAGTAGCATCAGCGCTAGAAAATATAACCTGATTTTTTTACCAGTTTATCTTTTGTTGTGTTGAATACTATCTAAAGCAAAACATCTATTTATTGGCGATCTTCTCGTTTCGGTCAACAGCAGACAACACGTTCCAGAACCATAATTTTATTCGCTTCTCAAATTCAAGACGAAATTGATTTAACCTTCATTTATTTGTTATTTACATATTTTAAATCATTTATGAATTTAGCATACATTCCTGTAATTTCTTTCACATCATACAGAACAAAGCTTCGAATATCATTAAGGAAAAATATTAATATTTATTATTCAATGACTTCTGAAATGTAGTTCTCACAGAAATCGAAAAGTACTGCTCCAAACAGTGACATAAGAAATATACCAATCGCTGTGGACAAATATATAGTTGGATTTCTACATCGGTTCCTAATTTGGTGCTTCGTCTGAATATTCGGGACGATTTCGAATGCGACTCCAACTGGGAATATTGACTGCCTCCCCGCTCAATAATTCCTTCCGTGGAGCGAATTTCCAGCAAACCAGCGCCGAGAACCAACGACGGGCATTTCGGGGCGACACACGTTGCGGGAGTGTTGACGTGCCCAAAGATGCGACGACCTGATATCAAGCGGTCGACCGCGCCGGTTGGCATTCCGATCGGTCCGCTACTTAGCTCGCGGAAAATCCTCCGCGTATAAACCTGTCAAAAATGCTCTTTTATTCACAGGCCCTGCCAAGACAGTGTCTCCCCTCAGAGGCGCCGGTGACTGCAGGCTTTGGAACCGCGTATTGAATACACGTGCGTGTTGCTTCCACAAGCGACATGAACGGGCTTTCAGTGGCTTCGTGTGCTTCTGCGAACGCTATCTCTGTTGCATTCGTATGTGAAAGCTACGGGTTTTGAATTCTTGCGCGACCTACCAAGAGTTGGGACAATGCACTGCCGCGGTGCATCGAGCCAAGCTGCCTGATACTGAATGTATTATGAACTACACTGCGCTTGCAGGAATGAATGTGCGTGGAAAAATATTTTTGAAAGTGTAACTAATTCAAGGGAAAATATTTAAAAAAAAATACTCGCTCTCTCTCTTAAACATAGAATTATTATTGCCTGTAAATAACACATATTTTCGAGAGCTCGTATATAAGAACTCAAATCAAAATTCCCGTATGTGGAGGAAGACAGTAGCAAAGCCTATAAAAACCTGTCCACGACATTCTAATGGCAAAGATATTATTGTCCATTTTACCTTCCTTCATCACAGATCACCCCTTTGTTAGGAACGTATCAGGGCAACACCTTCTGTTCTCGAGATTCTCAAGACCTCTCCACCTGAAGAACCTCCAAACATCCCCGCTCTCCTTTCGCACGCTCGCTGCCTCCACGCGCCATCAGCTCGGACGCCATACGGCGGACACGTGCTGCTTGGAACGGCCCTTCTCTCCAGGAGCACCCTCCAGCGGCCTTCTCCTCTTCGGCTGAAGAGACCGCCACCGGCGCGGCACGTAGCGCTCCGCGCAGCGACGCGTGCGCACGTGGAGTAACAACCTCGACGCCAACCCGGCGGAAACGGCGTGCGAGGAAGTGGCGGGGGTGTGGCATCACAGAGGGGACGGGGCGGAACGGGGCTGGGGGTTGGGCGAGCGGGCGAGCGGGCGAATGGAGGAGCGGGCGAGCGGGCGGTCGAGCGGGCGAGCGGTCGAGCGGGCGAGCGGGCGGGCGGGCCGGTCGTCGGGTGGGCGGGCGGGCCGGCCGTCGGGTGGGCGGTGGGCCGGCCGTCGGGTGGGCGGGCGGGCCGGCCGTCGGGCAAGCGGGCGGGCGGGCGGGCGGGCGGGCGGGCGGGCGGGCGGGCGGGCGGGCGGGCGGGCGGGCGGGTGGGTGGGTGGGGGGAGGGCGGCGGCCATGGCAGGGTGGCGACGAGCGGGGGCGGGCAGGGGCTGGCGATCGTGCGGGCGGGGGGGGGGAGGAAGAGGGGCCGGGGTGACTCGCTTCCCTCCGTATCCCCTCTTCTTCTCGACGGAGCCTTCCATTCACGGCGTGGCACCGCGTGGCGCCCCGGAGGCGACTGAATGGATAAGACGGAGATACGCAGCCCGCAGGCGCCATTGTTCCCGCACCTGTCGCCCGACGCCGGAAGACGAGGCTGTGTCGGTGGCGACGGTGACTGCAGCGTGGTGGCCGTGGACACGTTGCTTCATCGATGTTGAGAGTGGCGAATGAATCGCGGATTGGACAGAGTGGACATGGGATCACATGGATGACGTGGATTTGCTGCAGGTTTATTGCTAAAGAAAAACAATAATAAAGAGTTTGGTTTTCACGCGCATCAGTAAAACATCGCAAAGGCATAAAGAGTAAAAAATAGGAGGTAGAAGGTCAGAGACAACGCCTACAATTAATATGAGAAGTAACGCGCAACGTCGAAGAGATGCGAGTTATACGACAGCTTGTAGTGGCACTAAGTCGGTCTTCAAAGAGTAAATCAGTATAACATAAACGAAATAAAGAACAATGTACAAACAATAGCTGTAATGAAATAGAATTACAAAGAATTTGTGTGGCCACCCTAACTCGGGTAGCGTGATAGAACAAAGAAAATCGAGATCCCCAGGAAGGGACGGTGCAAGCTGAAGAGCATGTAGATGAACGAAAACAAATAGTGGCAAAGGTGATTGCGAAAATTAGGGCGGCGATGCGAGAGCGACGGCGGAGGCGGTGGCGGTGGAGGCGCCACCGGAACTGCGTCACGTGGAGTCCAGCGTGACCGCGTCCCGCTGCCGCCGCCATCGCGTCCCCGCCGGCTTGTCACGCGACGCCCGCGAGCTCCCGGCGAACAGGCGGGCGGCCGCCACCATAAACGACAGCCGCAGTCGCGTCGATTGTCGATAGCCAAAAAAAAAAAATCGAAAAAAACATTCCCCGCGGGCTTTACGACGTAACGCTGGTTGAGATCGGCAGTCACTTCGAATCGAAGAATCACATCTTCATTTGGGATGATTCAGGTCCTGAACGAAGTGGAGGCATTTTCGTGAGAAATTACTACTAATGCTTAACTGGTGCGATTTGTTGCAGCAAATGGTCCGTTTGTAGGAGACTTTTTGGATGGTGTGAAGCACCTTTGCGAATAAGAACGTGTGCAACTCTAATTGCAAAATGGTATACGCTGAGGTGCTTCATGCTGTGTAAAGACTATTTTTGCACGGGATGTCGACAGTAAGAAAGAAGTAACGCTAATAAATTCAATGCAGCATCACTGTTGTCGTCTGTAGGGACTTACATATGTAATCTTACGTGTTTATAAATGTTAGCATGGTAGGGACTCTATCGGGGAGGGTTCCTCAACTCTAATCGATAAATCAGAGTTATCACTTTGTTTTCTTTTTTCCATGATTATATGTTAAAAATAACGAATAAAACAGAATGAATAACACGTTTAGTGTATCGAGACATAAACAATTTACAATACTTTAATTCACATGAACTTAAGGAATGCGTAATGAACATTGTAAACGCTGTCTATTAGGCAAATGACTAAAGAATCAAGTTTGTCCTGAATGCGTTGGCTAGCGTGACGATTTTCATTCGAAAAACCATCTGTAAAATCGCTCGGAAAATTAAATAGAGAAAGCCCAGTTCAGGTACTTTAGGTCGAGTGTGCCAAAGCGACAGTGCTCCTTATCGTATTCCTCCAAGAATGCGCTGTCCAGGCGCGCATTCTAACCGAAACCGGTATTGGCGATCCTTACGAAGGTATGCAATGGCCTTGTAAAACGGCGGAAATCGTTGACTGCCATCCAGTGCTATCTGCCAGAGATCGTGATTATGTGAAGGCTGTTGACGCAGACAACAAAGCCTACTCAACATTCACGCGGCGAGCCAGCTCATATTACATATTAGGATGGAACATATGTCCTATTCCGAGGTTGCTGTATTCTGCACTTGTGGAACCTACAAGAAGAGGTTGCTTCCTCTTCCTTACGATTCGTCAGCCACTCAGTGCCAAGCAATAATTTCAGCAGAAAGCGTCGACAAAATGGCATGTAGCTGTCCTCGGCTGAGTGGAGAACTGGCAATTTGAAGTGTCTCCATAGGCGAAGTTGCCTTCGAGTAGTTAAGAAACGAGACGCAAGTAACTGGCATTGACGACTCTTCCTGACGATCATGAGACAACAAGAGTCTGAAGATACAACTAGCTTGCAACAATGGCACTTTGTGAAAGAGTGGAGCATTGATTTGATTCTTGTACTAACGAACAGAAAGAACATCAACGCGGTGACACTTGTTAAGCAACATTACCCAGCACTTTTGCCATTGGTTTCAATCAAGAAACAAGTTGTATGAATGTGAGGCAATTTATTTTTTCTGAAGAAAGTGTGCTAAATGAATTTTTCTGTGTGTTTCACATGCCATTCTGAACAAAATAATTTTACTCCAAACAAGGTACATATTTCATCTCGATACTGGACTTGATTGTAGAATATCGGATTGGACTAGATATTGGAAACAAGATTGATTGATTGATTAATGATTTATTGATAATTCAGGGCGTTTCAACTGCTAAAGTGATTAGTCTGATTAGTGTCATACATGTTTTATCGTGGGAGATGACGGTGATCTTCTCCCGCTAGATGGTGAGATCCAGTGCCGACCTAACGTCGGCCTGTGGGAATTTTTCCTCGACGACGCGTCTCCCACCAGTGTGGCATCTCCCCGCCCGGGACAAGCTCTAAGCTCCCGACAGGTGTGGTAATATAGTGTATGTGAGGGTAAGTAATGGGCGACGATAGGCCAAGGACGAGGAAGGAAAGTACGAGCGCGGTCCGTGGCCCATTTGTTAGGGCTTTGCTCCGACATTCCCCTGGTGTCGATCGGAGAAATCACAGAAAACTACCTATCAGAGCAGTCACCCGCTAGCATTCTCATCCAGACGGTGCACGAGAAGAAGAGCATCCCAGTACCAGACAACTAGTAGAGAGAGATTACTACAAGAACGGACCGCTTTGATAAGTACTGCTTGGTACCTGCTGGCTACATAACTGCGCGTAATGTCCATGCACTCATTTTCTTAGTGCGGTCGTTTACGGATAGCTCATTTTTCAATGGTTTCATAATTTTCATTTGCAATGGCAGCGCCCTGCACAACTGTCCTTTGTTTCCCGGCTTTGTTTGACAAAACCGATCCCTTCTTAGAGAAATTCCTCTATATTTCGTGAAAGCGGCTGCATTGTGGTACAGCAGTGAAGGGACGCGACCCAACCGCGCACCGGAGGAACGCAGGGGCAGAAGCAACGAGAACGGGAGGAGCGACCGCTACGAGATGTCACGCTGCGAGGCGAACCGCCAGCGGCCTTTCCCTCGTCTCACGCCTCATTCTCTCTCCAAATTGCGCCTCGGAACTCCTCCTCCCTCCTCCCCGCCCCCTGCTCCCCTCCGAGCGGCAGACGCAGCGGAGGACGTGGATTGCCTCCGTTCAAATCAATTTGACTCGTAACGCGTACAAATAACACATCTTCGACGCTGCCCGGCAAATAGAGCATAGAAGTTTCCCGTGGAGAATAAACCAACACGACCGACAATGATTTCAGGCGGAATTTGTTTCGTTCTGCGGAGTAACGGCGCTGGCGCGAACTCAAGTCGATCTGTTCACGCTCTTCGAGAGTTGCTCATCAAGACGGCTCCACATAGGAGCTACGCCTCTTCTTCATTAGAAATTATTTAGCAGTATATCGTTGTACATGTGCCACATATATTTCTTGCAGATTTGCGAAGAAACTATACTTTCTGTCCACGATGTTTTCACATTATAAATTATTTTTAAATTATTGTGAAGATAAATTATACATCATTACGAATTCGTTTCACAATACCGTCATATCACAATAAGAACAACAAGTAGTAGTTAATGCAATTAGTTTATAATGTTAAACTTTATTGCCTGAGTACACGTTTCGAAAACGTTGGTTTTCAGATTTGTACGAATACAACATTACAAACGAGTTGCTTCTTTTTTGTATAAGAGCATTATAAATTTTTAAGGGAATCAAACAAGTTTGCGAAACAACTTTGTTGTGACGTCTCGGATATTTGACATCTGTAGAGGGGGGAACGGTGGTCAGCTGTTCCGTTTACCTTCACCCCCTTCTCTCGCTGCGATTAGCTGAACGTGTGATGATGCAATCATTCGTGCAGTAAAATCTAATATATCATCATTTGTGCCATAAAAGGCCCTTTTATGAACGATTTCTTGCAACAGAAAAGGTCGTTTATATACAAAACTAATATACAAAAAAATCCCTTACCACGCATTTCAGTTTACCGGGAGGTCAATGCGACGTGGCTATATTTACGGTATGTGGGCTTCAAATAGAGATCCCTCGCTCATATTGCATGCGACATCCGTTGCGTACATTGACGAACTCGCGGAGCAGACACCGCGAGGCTTATCGAAATGTGTCTGGCATCTCGATTCTCTAGTCAGAACCCATCTGCGCAGTTTGGCTCATAACACTGCATTGTCCGCGAGGGAATTCGTACGTGTGAGCTGTAATTGACGATGAGGCGGCAGGCCCACGACGGGTGGCAATAGAGTGGTCGGCGGCGGTTGAGTGATCGTAGGTGTTAAAGAACGGCGCAGTAGAGGTAAAGAGACACAACATTTGGCAAAAGTGGGACCGCAAAATTGATTCCGAAGGTCCGATGAATGACAATGAAGAGAAGTTGGTTAAACGTCTCGGCGAAAAATCCAAATAATTTGCAGCAGTGACAAGTATAATAGTCTTCTTGTAGCAAACATCTGAAAAGTTGTAAGAGGAAAATGTTGAAGAATACGAAAGAAAGCACATTAATGAAGAAGTATAACTGGAATACTAATGAAAGAGGGGCCTGAGCAATATATTAAGTGGTATATTGGGATAACAGTACATTAAGAACGTAGCAGGAAAATCAGGGATTTGGAGAGGGCAATGAAAATTTTCAGGATCCAAAGAAGTATGTAGAGATCGCGAGAATGGGGCAAAATGGGCACGCAACGTGAGAACAGAAAGACCAACACGCTGCGGGACATGCATTTTGATCGATTAGTGATTCCGGGCTTGTCAAGGGTAAAGTCATTTGTCCCGTAAGTGTAGTGCTACCTTCTTTTTTTCGCTGGAATTGGCGAAGATCTGCGTCCGCTGTGAGTCCGCTGTCCATAGTGAGCTCCGGCGACGAACTACACGTCGGCTAGCAGGGTTTTGCCAACCAGATATCTCCGACTAGAGGGACGTCGCCCCTCTAAGGTTCCGACTGGTTTCCCGAAATGTGTGGTAGAGTAGTTCATGTACGTGTACGTGTGTATAAGAGTAAGGGTGAGAATAAGAAAAGGAATGGGAAGGAAAGATCGCGCACGGTTCATGGCCTCGTTTGATACAGTAGGTTCTAGAATTCTCCACCAATCAGCGGCTGAATTTCACCTATCTATCCAGTGTCGAAAATCCTGCCGCCGTCACGACTCGAACCCTAAGACCTCCAGTTCATGAGCACTCCAGGGATAACAGTTGATGCCCTGAGCCACCTAAGGCGGTGCGGGACATCGACAACAGCCGACGACGCAGGCTGTGCAGAGGGGCAACAGCAAAGTCGCGCTGAGAGGAGCGAGGCGGGGAAGGGGGGCACGGTGCGGTGCGTGGCGCGCCGGCGGGGCGAGGATGGGGCGGGGCGGAGCGAGAGCAGTGCGGTCCTGCCGCCGCCGCCCCGCCGCATCCTAATCGGCTGCCTGTCGCCGCCGCCGCCGCCGCGCGCACAATACGACGCCCTGCCCTGCCCTGCCCCGCCGCTATTACACGAGCTGCGTCGCGCGCAATGCACGCCTCGCAATGCAACGCGTGTTCCGGACCCCGGCTTTATATTTGTGTTTCATACGTGCCGAGCTACGCAGACCTCCGTGGAGTTAAAAATAGTGGTGTGGGTATTGTAACTTGTCGTGACGTGGCCCGTCAATCTTAAACAATAAGGATTCATGATTTAGTTGTTTTTATTGCTTTATATTATTTGTATAGAACTCTTAAATGTTTGCTATGAGCTAGGTGGTGAAATGTGTAGGGCACGTCACACTTAATATCTTGTCTCAAGCGTGTCTAAGCTGCTATTACAGGAACTGCGTCGCGCGCGAATCATGTCTGGCAATGCAATGTGTATGCTGGACTCGGGCTTTACATTTGTGTCTCATACGTGCCGAGCCACGCAGACCTCCAGGGAGTTAAAAATAGTGGTGTGGGTATTGTAACTTGTCGTGACATGGCCCGACAGCCTTATGGATTCATGATTTACTACGGTTTTATTGTTTTCTATTATTTGTCTACAGCTCTAGATCTTTGCTATCAGCTGTGTGGTGAAATGTGCATAGCGCACGGCACACTTATTATCTTGTGTTAAGCGTATCTAACTTTCCCCAAGTGCATGAGGAACTTCAGTTATTTCGTAACATCTGTATTTAATTTCTACAATCAGGTCACATAATTCTTAAAATACGCAACTGGATTTTAACTTAATATAATAAAAAGAAATCGAATAACTTTTGTTTGTTATAACAAATAAATCATAAACAAAAATGATTTTTAAATTGGTTCAAAAATTTATTATTACAGTACATTTGTTACTCTCTAAAATGGTGACAACTTCGATTTCTTTATGACTTTGGAACATATCTCCGAGCGTAATTGCGTGAAATAAGGTGACAAAAAAGTGACGATTAAAAAACTATATTCGCATTAAGCCGTCCTCCAGCCACCTGTTGGGCGCAGCAGCCTGGTTGGGGAGGAGCAGATGAGGCCGCACGCTGCGCGCGCTGCCGCCCCGACGACCCAAATGGCGCGATTACACTCCCACACAATGACTGTGTCGCGCTCACAACTGGAGAAAACGCGTCCCTTTACGTCTGTTGTGCTGTGACCTTGCTGAAACTCTTGCAAAAGCCTTTATTCGTCGCGGGCGGGAGGGCAGTCGTAATCGTGACTTTCTCTGAATTCCGCGCAGAAATTGCAGAGCAAATCCAAAACAGAGAGGATCTTTTGGGGAGAGGACAGAGGGCACCAGGCCGTTGTTGGGAGGCTGGGAGACGCCCGTTACAGGCCGCGGATATTGGATCGCGGACAACGAGCGAAGGCGGATTCCGTTTACAACGGGGCGGAGGACTCATAACCAGTAGCGGATGGGAGGAGCTCTGGCCAGCGCAGCGCTTTCCGAGAACAGCAGCCACCTGGGATAATGGTGCGGTTAGCCCGGTTGTCTCAGATTTGGGAGGTCGCAGAATTCACGTTCGATGCCTGTGGTTGGTTGTTTTAAGCGTGGTTTTCCTGAATTATTCCAATGACCTGTACAGGCGAATAATACTATTATTTTTTAGCTTGGGGAAACAATTTTGATATGTTTAACAAGAAAACAAGCATTGCCGTTAGTGACGAATCAACAATATTTCTTTTTGATTACTCAATTTATTACTTCTACACCTTTCATCGATGTCCAAGAAAAGGGACACATGTGAAAATTTGTCGTTGGGTAGGGTAATGGTTATTGGCTTTAGACCTGCTATTTTTAGTTGTTATTTGGCCTGCTTATTTGGCTGAAGATCTGTTTATCTCGCGACTGAGTATAAAATGTTTCACTCTAGATATCGGATGTCTTATAAGATACATGTTTTTTACGAGTAAAAATAAATTATTTTCTATGAATATTTCTTCATTTAACAAATTTTGAAACATGTCACTTTTCTTGTGCACTCAGCATATATACAAAATATGATGTCTTTAATCGATCTCAGATGTGAATCCTCGCGAGTCTTTCTCAAGATTCATCTCTGAAAAAATGTTGCACATGAAATAAGTAGACGGAAATAGAGACATGACGCTTTCAAATGAACTTGGCGTAATGCCATTTCAGTTTGCACATATGAATATCCATCGAGAACTCGCTCCACCGGTAGCAGAATGCGAATAGACGGGCGTGCAGTGCGTAGGGCCGGCGCGTCACGGAGGCTCGGCTGAGCCCAGAGCAGCGCTCCGGCCACGCCGCGGTCGGCGCGGTTTCCAGGGGGCCTGCGTACAGCGCGGCTAATGCCATAATGATAGGCGCCGGCCTTGGCGCGCTGTGTTCCCATCCCAGGCGGGCGGGCAGGCGGACGGCCGAGCTAGCGGCGCACCTGATGTCACCTGACGAGGGCGTTGGCGGTCGTGCGCGAGCGGCGCGGCGCGGGGCGGGGCGGGGCAGGGCGGTGAAGAGCGGGGCGCGGGCGCGGGCGGCCGGAAGTGGGCAAGGCTCCTGCCGGACAGCGCGGGAGGTTCCCAGGCGAGCACGCAACGTCGGCTTCGGCCACCGTGCGCCCGGACAGAGGTGATCGACTGGCCACCACGCTGCCGTTGTCGAACACACAAACACTAGGCCAACTCCATTAGCTTAGTTTTGAATTTCTGTATGATACGAGATGTAGACGATCATTATTTTTTATTTCGTTTAACTTTTTTCGGGATGGCTTCGAGCCTTCAACATAATGATTATTGAGTTGGGTTTTTTTTCAGGATGGAAATCTGAAAAAATATCTATAATATTTTCAATATGCATCGTATATATAAAATGGATATATGTACACATCTCAAATTTAATACATTCTTTGTAATTGTATTTCTAAAATACCCGTTTAAAATTAGTTAAGCTCGATATTACCTTGCAATGAGAACGAAAGTTTATATAGTACTACTAGAACTAAAAAAATAATATTAATTTATAACAATAAATAATCCTTGTCCACAAAAGCATTTTTAACATCATTTTGCCCAAAATCAGAAACGCGAAACCATTCTTCCCATAAATAAAATCGTGCTTTAAGTTGACACCGCAGCAACTAGCGAGAACATTTCCTCCTGGTTTCTAAGCGTGACGCGGGGCGCGAACGCAACACGAAGCGCCGGTTGTTTCCGAAAACCCGGAGTTCGGCCCGCGCGCGGGCCAGCCTCCGCCGGCCGATGCCCGCGTGCGTGGCCGATGGCTATCGCGCCGCCGCCGCTGGCCGCAGATACACCGCGCTGATAGCCGCGTTGCCCCGCACCCGCGGCCGCGCGCCGACGCGTTGCCCCGACGAGGGCGCCTCGCCCGGAGATTAGGGCTCAAGTTCGCTGACGTTCCCCGCTCGTATATTCTCGCTCTGGTCCGCTTTCGCCGTTTGGTGGCAGCTGGTTCGGTGTATGAGAGGGCCGTGGTTCTTAATAACTTCGAAGCGAAACCAGGAAATGAAAATGTTCTTCGGCGTGGGTATCTGACTTTTCACTCTCTAGTATTTGAAATTAACGCGGTCTTAGTGTTCCAATAAATACTGCCTGACTCCTTTTAAGAGGGTTTAAAGTAACATGTTAAAATGTTCCCCGGTCTGCGGGAAGTCTTTGCCCTTAATTAGATATTTAAAGGATATATAATAATAATAATAATAATAATAATAATAATAAAAACACACGAATGATGTTCCCTCCTAGTACGTAGAAAATGCTTGATAATGGTGTTACGTCCTAATGTACTTAAAATTTACGTAAGAGGAAGTCCTAGGAGGTTCTCTGCAAGACTACAATTTCTACAGCAATGATAGTAATTCATCCCACATCAATTATCACAATGGCTATAAGCGACTTTTTACCAGGGGCTCTTAAATTCATACACCACCCTCTCCAAGCAGCACCTTCTCTAACTTGTGAGTTTCCTACTGCGACGCACATGCAACGTCTTCAACCAAGCGGTTTTTGGACTCACCACAACCACCGAGAAGCTCCGTGACTGAGAATCTCAGCCGAGCAGCGTCTGAGTCGCTCCACCCCGCTTCGCCCCGCCCCCTCTCCCCGCCCCTCCAGGCACTGGTCCCGCCCTCGCACCGCTCGTCACTCGGTGGGAAATCGTCGCAACGACATGTTCCCCGTGTATCTACAAGACAAGGGAAGAAAAAGACACCGCCCCAAGCCGCAAGCCGCGCTAAGTGCGGCGCGGTTATTACGGGCCGCAAAAAACGCTCCGCGCGGCGCGGAGGTGGAGGCGGTGGCGGTGTGACTCATGAATGCAGCTCGCTGACGCCGCCCTGCGACGCCGCGATGCGTCTAGGCAACGGCCCGAACGCCTGCGGTTCCATGCTGAGCGTATACACTCATGTCTTCTCAGAACCCGCAACAATCACTGTGTCGAGAACACACACTTTGTAATCTTATCCAGAATTAAAAGATGTTAATTAATGAAGATGTGGAAAATTCAAGTACAATTTTACGGATTCCTTGTGCACATTCCGATTTTTGTGCCCAAACATTAAGCTTGACGATTTACAATGTATTCTGCACATTAGTCCACATTTTGTAAGAAAAGCTGCGATATCTTTCATTGGTTTGACGTCGTTGCTTATATCTCACGTTTTATTGCTGTTGTTTCTTGTTAAAATTACTTTTGCCGCAACTACCGATGAATCGCAATAAACAGTGTCAATGATTGTTCAATAGTGTTAATTTACCGACAGTTTGACTTCAAGAACCCAAAGTAATGTAGGTTAGAGTATAAGAAACAGTAAACGAAACGACGTCTTTATGACTAACTCATCTTTTTATACGAATGATATAAATTTCGCTTCATCACACGGATTGGCACCAGAAGACAAGTTGATGATACGCGTGACGCTATAACAGTTCATTCCTTTTATTTTCTAGTGATATTACGTACAAAAAAATGAATTCTACCCAAACACGCCAGGCAAGATAAAAAGAAACCCCTTTGAAGCGAAACAAAAACCTTTATTTCCTCCCTTCTTCACCGTATCCAAGGGCTTCAAAATTTATGAAAAGAGCTCAAAACCCGCCGGGAGCCGCAGGTACCGGGGAGCAGCCGTTCCGCAGCGGGAATCGCCGGCAGACGTCTCACTCGCTCCGCGCGGGGCCCGTCGCTTCCTCAAAGGGAGAGAAGTTCGCTAGGCGCCGAACCTCCCCGCGCACGTCCCTTTCATCTCGGCCGCCCCGAAACCCACGCCTCATTATTAATTACTCCCGCGGAGGGCCGGCGCGAAATTAAGGAATGGCCCAGCAATGGAAATTTTCTTTCAACACTTATGGTTTTTAGAAACTGAATTCTTACTAAGCATGGTTAAAATCGTCGACTTATGAGCTCCTAATTTGTCGAATAATTAGGAGAACTCTCAACTTATTAATATTCAACTTTCTTAATTTTTAAACGAAGAAATTTTCAGCATTACTATCATTGAATAAGAAAATATTTCTACCTATAAATTTACACAACGTAATTTTAAATGCATGTAATAAATTTGCCCTCGGTTGTACTACTAGAAATAAATCTGATTGTTTTCATGTATGTCATCATGAAAATAATACCCAATAATTGATTCGCTCTTCTTGTTTTTTAAATCCTCTCGATTACGTTGAGTAAACAGATCTCACAATTAATGCAAATTTAATAATATTTTGTTTAGAGTAGAAACAAAAACTCAAAGCTCAAGCAAACCGGAACATCAACTGGAACGGGAGAAATTACAGTCCGTTGCCCGTCCGTCTGCGCACAGTCCGTCGCGTAATTCGAGCGTTTTAAAAGCAATAGGCGCCTCGGCAGGGCCCTGGGGCGGCGTAGATGTTCATTTGCATGCGGTTAATAGCCTGTTACTAATGATTCGGCGAGCCGCCGTGGAGAGGTACTGCAACTCCTCCCCGCCGCCCCCGCCGCCCCGCCGCCTCCCCGTGACCGACAGCGTGCGCGCAGACGCGTCCGCGGTTCGTTTGACGCGCTTTCCACAGCCACTTCCTCCGTTGCGCAAAGGTTTTCTGGGGCTACTCAACGATACTGTGGAAGTGATTTGTTCCACTTCAACAACCACATTAGCATTTAAAATATGAAAAAAAAAAAAAGTAATTGAGAATTGTACCGCGAATCGACACACTGGGTAACATAGACAATATTTACAATTACTTCTCCATTTGCTTTGTTTGTGGCAAATGAAGCATATGTAATTCCATTATATATTACTTGTTAAGAGTTGTTAGGTTGTCAAATTTCCTTGGTTTGGGCTTCTGAAATCTACCAAGGGGTTTCCAACCATTCTCTAAATATTTTTTAAAAACTCACTGTTGCTCCGAATTGAAAAAATTACTATAATTTTGGGAAACTCAAAAACTTAAATAATTTAATCCTTGCTACACATTTCCGACACATCTTCTTTGACAAAAACAACCTGCAACTGCAATGCCTTAATGTTGTCTACATCCGTTACCCATAATGTCTCTTAGCAGGTGAAATAACTAAGCCTCTCAAATTACAAGCTGCCAACGCGAGTCATGAGCTCCGTGTTAGTCGCGCTTTCCAACGCAGCTTCCGGCTTGCGGGCAGAGTCACTGGCAGCGGGAGGCGGTGATAGCGGCGACGTCTTCGATTGCTCTGGATGGTGAGGGTTGAGAGGGGAAGAGGAACGACTTCCACGAGGCGTAATTGGTGCGTCCGAGGTTCGCCCGAGGCGGAACGCTTGAAAGTTCCGCTGCGGTCACACTCAGATTCAGCACAATATCGCGATAACGCTCGAAAGTAATCTCGTTAACGAAGTCGTGATGAGCAGCTGATGCGCTTCTCTTGTCGGATCAACTCACCTCGTCTTCGAAAACAAGCGACTCTGTAAAGTTTATCTAAATTATCGTGACTCGTTGTTGGTTTGCCTGTAAAACGAAAAGGGAAAATAGGTTCGCGTTTGATTACTCTTAAACACACAAAATCCCTTTCGTATAAGCAAAGTAACATTCGAAACACACGGTAGTAACTCATAATCACGGAAATAACGTTCATAAGTAGCTCTAATACGCAGCAACAACATGAAGTACGACACAGATACAACCTCAGATATCATGTTGAAAACTTGCTGCATGCAGAATGACTTGGTAAAAACAATCTTCAAACAAAATCTTTGGTTGTATACTTTGGAGCCCCATTTACGACTTTAACACCATCTTTATATTACCAAGCACGATAAAATCTAAAGTCATGGCTTTAGTTTCGGAACTTGAATGTTTCATGCAGCTGATGATCATATAAACTGCATGAGAGTGCACGGTCCCTGGTAAATGGGTTAGTGCCGAGTCGATTAAACACGAATTTCAGCATTCGAAGTGGCGAGGTGGCTGCGGGATAAGCAGTACAATTTAAGTCACCATCTTCGAATAGCAGGCAGGAGAAACGTGTTCCCACACTGGAGACGACAATATTTCAATAATCCATAAACATTCGATCGATAATGTTATAGTAAAATGTTGATCCCAGTGCCACGGGAAAAATGTAAATAATACCATTTTCTGGTTCCCAATTTTTAAAATCTTTGTCAATCTAGAAAAATTAGTTGGGGTCATTCAAAAAGCACATTCAGTAAATGTAGCATTTTTTTACCTTTCATCCCCTTTGTAACATCTTGTAAAACTTACTAACACCCTCCTTAAATACTAGATACTGAGATAAACATTCAATTTCGCTCCTCTCCAGTACTCATAATTTGTGAGTTAAACCAAAATTTGAACACCAAAAATTGAGGAAAATTTCGTAGACTTTCATTTTATCCAATTAAATCAAAAGCTAATATATCTCCAATTAACATTAACATTCATTTCCATTTTTTTCACTTTTTAGGTTAATAATATAATAAAAACAAAATATTTTTGAAAATGTCCAATCAATCCCCCACATCGTTCTTGTCATAGTAGTGAAAACCCCTCTAAAAGACAATGTTTATTTGAATGACCTCATTTATCACACACAAGTTCGTGAATAGTAGGCAAAAATAAAAATAACTAATTAAATAGGACACACAAACCAATTCACATCAGCAAAGAAGTTAATGTTAGATCTGGTAAAGATAATTCATAAAAGGAAGATAATTAAACATTTCGTTTAGAGTGCATAATTTCAGTTATGAAACGGGAATTGAATGAGGATTTCACCACCACACGAGAGAAGTGTCACGTGTCACACATTAGCAAGCTATTTTTAAATGTTTCGCAGAGGGAGATGACAAGGGATGATCAGTGCAGCGTGAGGCGACTCAGTTGGTGGGAATATGACGCGGAAGTGCCACATACACTGTGGTTTACCTTGGAGAGTCCATCCTCACGAGGCTTATCAGTTTTTGCTATTACGTAACTGCGGAGAAGGGCTGATACAGGATGTAGTCCACGGGGCGGCGTGGGAAGTATGGCTTAGTGACGTGATAAGCTGTGTTGAAGCAGTGGGGGTAGATCACTTCTATGGAGTAAAGTTGGAGAGCGAGGCACTAGAGTTTGTAGTGCTACAGGTACTTAAAAGGAGAAAAGTTGGTGATGAGAAATAGTGAAAAGTTGTACGCAGTCGGTCTGGCAAAACGTAGTTGGTACAGGGTGGCAACATACAAACGTCATTCTTGCAACTTCCCCGATGAGTGAGCTTCACCTGCGCCCCAAAACGCATTATGGCTCTTTTGAGAACGTCTGCGAGAGCGCGGTGTCGAAACATCATCTTCGGGGAAACACTAGAGTGGGAGGAGCGCTCAAGGCTGTTCCCAACGTTGAGCCTTGCGGAGCGCCGCGCAGTCGTGCGACGGTCATGACAGCACGTTGCCACGCTTTTGTTGAATGATTTCAGTTGTCAGAAGACGACTTTATAAGAATTATAAAAGTCCTTCACTCACGAACCAGGGTTATGAATACAATCTGTCTTCATTTTTCATTATAAGTCACATTATTGTGGTAACATAACGTTCTCTACTGTGAGATTTCTCACTGTATCAATTCTGCACTCATCCGTTCATCAAGAAAATCAAACAAACATAGAATAAGGGAATTACTAGTATATTTATTAGCTACAAGTTACTTTTACGGGAGTTACTTGCATTTATTTATTCTCGAGTTATTAATATGACATCAAAGCTCAAAATAGGTATTCTACTCACAAATGTAAATAATCAATTTCACATATGAAACAATTGCGCAAGTTCAATAAATGAAAAAGATTACCCCACGCATTAAAGAAATAAAGTATAAAAATATAAAATATTATTCAAATACTGTATACAGTAAACCATCGTTAGCACGAACCCACCTAACACAAAATTCGTCGCAAACGAACAAAATTTGGGTCCTGCCCGAAAAAACAGTAATAAGTATATATAAATAATCGCATAACATACGTTTTTATGACAAGAACACTGATTATTTCGATCCCTTGCAATTCGTGTTAACGAGGGTTTAATGTAATATATATTAAATAAGTTCAATACCGAAGATTCAAGTTTCCCAACATAGTTTCTGCTACATCTCCGTATCCGCCAACCTCCACCCACGCATCCACACGTTCTGCCAGCAACTTTCCCTGGCCGTCAGCAGGTCAGCAGCCGTCTTCGCCCCAACGATGGTCTCCGCGTCACGTGACCGGCCGTTCGCTGGAATGCGCTCGAAAGGGGACGTCGGACGCTCCTGCAGCAATGCGCCGCCGAACGCCAGTGCACCGCACTCTCCCCATTGTGGAGGGCGCAACATTATGCCAATAACAGGGTTCGCTCGACTTTCTTCTCTGACGTCCAAACAGACGACGCGCGGTCGCGTGCGTTTGCTTGCATTTGCTCAACCCTGATTCGCAGCCTCCTGCAAAACGGCTTCGGAAACAAACAGCCTTTTATGCCCCCTGAGAACGCAACCAGCTCTGTCAGAGTGGTATTTTTAGCGCGCGAAGAAACGTAGCCTACATACTGGAAAGTTCCCCTCCCCAAGAGGCGTGGCGTTCGACCATAAACATTCTGTATGGTAGGTATGGTAATTCGTCTGTCAATGGTGTACCGTATACCGTTGCTCTCCGCAGCCACTGCCTGCGGCGGCAGAAACATTTCTGGACTTGTTTTTTTTTCTCTCTCTCTCTTTTTTTCGGAGGTGAGCGCGTTTTCTCAAGTTCTGGTTCCCGCGTCGTCCCACGGTGTTGCAGCCGGGAATTCGCGTCGTACGGGCTATGACGGTGCGCAGGACCGATCCGTGCGAGAAAATTCGTTAGTGCTCTGGGAAGATGCCGACCGCATGGCCGCGAAGACGCCCCGCTTGATCCGGCTCGCCACAATGAACTTCGTTGTAACCAGTGTAGCGTGTCGTTTACTACCGTTACTGAGACAATTGACACCGTTACTATCCATTATTTCTTCCAAATCATGACAATTGTCAATATCACAGCAATCCTATCTCTACTGTTGTTAACGCCTTTCCCTTGAATTCCGTTTCTGAACTTGCACATCTTTTCTCAGTATTTCTCATCGTATAATATCCGAAATGTTTGTTGGAATAATTGCATTGTACATATCAGTATCCAACAAATACACACACACACAGTCACCCTGTACGATATAATTCTCTGTTCTGTCAAACTCTGGTCAATTTTGATTAATTACGAGAGCGTCAACGGTTAATTCATTACTCCCGAAAGTTTATTGCATAATTTTTTTATCGCTGGAGGTGTCAGGAGATCTTCCCCTCGCTGAATGACGACATCCGGCGGCGATCTACGTCGGCTTGCGGAAATATTCCTCAACAAGATATCTCTTACCAGCGTAGCACCGCCTCAGCCGAGACGAGCTCTAAGTCCCCGACTGGTCTCCCGCAAGTGTGATAGTGCAGTGCATGCGTGTACAATTAAGGTGTGAGGATAGGACAAGGAAGAGGAAGGAAAAGTCGTGTGCAGTTCGTGGCTCGTTCTGTTAGGGCACTCCTCCGCCATTCACCTGGTGTCGATCGGATAAACCACGGAAAACTATCGATCAGAGCAGCCGGCCGCTAGAATTCTCCTCCAGAGAGCTGCCGACGTCGACCTAGCCGTCCACCTAGTGTCGAAAATCCTGTAATTTCGATTCTTGCAATCCGCCCGAAGTCTCGTCAGCACTGCTTGTTTATTAATACCTTCCCACCACTACCGGTTTGCCGGCGGCGTCCCGGTCGCCACGTTCGGTTCGGTCTGCGGTCGCATGTAGTGTTCGCTGTAGCATGTCCAGCGGCGTGGCGGCGGCGGGCGGCTAGTGCGGATAACGGTGCGGCCAGTTCTCACGTTCAGGCACGTCCTATTGTTATTTGCGCGCGCGCCGCGCCGAGGGAAGCCGCGAGCGACGGCCGCCGATGGCCAAATCGACCGGCGCGATCGCCGAGCCCCCGACGCCGTTGGTGGCATCCACTTGCCTATTCACGCCCACGCTCGCCAGATTCATCAACACGTCGTCGCCTTCTGTCAGACAATTCTCAAGGACGGTGCCTTACCGCGAGCCAGCGTGCGCCCGAGTGGGAATTTTGATTCTTATTGCCAAATTCAGTAGTGGAGGCGTGTGCGACTCCAGCGTTGAATTTCAACGTTAAGGCAGGCACGTACGGCGAAAACGTGACCATTCGCAATAAAGATTTGCAGTTGGTAGCGCGGAGAAGGCACATATCCGAATGTAACGTTATATAAACTCTTGGAAGCACTCGTGGAGACATGACTTGATTCACAAAATCATTTTCTCAGTAGTGAAGGTGATAACTTTTAATAATGAGCTGACAATGATGTGCACTTTCAGCATTGAATTTCTTTTTCTACTGAAGGTATACCGATTCACATTACCGAATTTGTACATTTCACCGAGACGCAGATTTTGAAATTCATTCCATTACTATCAATAAAACAAGACATTTCCACAGCACTTAATACACTTTCAGATTACACCTTATCTTTCACCGTCCTACATTCATCCGAATATGACTTGTTTATGATACAACTTGTTAAAATAGCATGTTTTTTATTTTATTTTAAGGAGCGTGCAGCCTATTTCTAATAAGGAAAAATTTAATAGCTAGTGACATTCATTGATATCGGGCAGCGGATTTACATTTCATATGAAGACAACTTTGCAAAGAATGTGGAATTCTACAAAATCGGATTTAGGAATTTTTTAATCGGATTCAAATTTAATTTCGCTAGCTTCAAACATCGTACATTTTCGTCCGAAGAAGCACTAAATCCAAATCGGTACTCTCTAGCAAAAAAAAGTCTTTATTTGATAGCTTAACAGATAATCCCACATGAGAAAAGTCGTTCTCCAATGTGAACACGTGCTCCATATCTCATCTATGACCTAGCTAAACGTTCGACTCGAGAGAAACAACTGCGCGTCTCCGCTGCACGGCGGGGGCGGTGGCGCGGGCGCGGGCGCCGTCGTTGGCACGACGGCCAGGAAGCGGCAAGGCGCGCGCGTGCTTCGCGCCTGCGCGGGGTCCCGCGCACGCCGCCGACCGGCGCCCGCCTCGCGAAGGGCAGCACGGCGAAGCCCGACACCGCCCGGCCCCAGGCGCGGCCTAGGACGGAGGTCAAGGCCGGGCCAGCGCACGCCCGACACCTCTTACACTAATCAGGCTGCCTTCATTGTTCCGTCAGTAAACATTAAACGCGCACCGCCTGCGCATAAATCATGATCAGCGGCGGCGGAAAAGGAGAAGGAGGCGGCTGCACAGTGCCGTGCTGGATTGCAGGAGGTTCGCTGTGATCCTCTGATGCAAGGCAGAAAAACCTCTTCACAATGTCACATTCGCGATTCTCAAATGTTGGAGGTGGGATTGATTGATTGATGATTTTGTGCCCACTAACTACTAAGGGAACTATTCCCGTATGTGTAGTGCATTTTTAACACGAAAGGTAGCGGGGAATTTCCCTCGCTCAATGGCGAGATCTGGACTCGAACTACCTGATGTCTTACGGTGTCTTCCTCATCCGGGTATCTCCCACCAGCAGTCCACATCGCCCCAAATGGGACAAGCTCTAAGCTCCCAACTGGTCTCCCGGCACGTATGGTAGTGCAGTGCATCTAAATGTGTGTATATGTAAGGGGTGAGGATAGAATAAGGGAAGATCGCGCGCGGTTCGTAGCCCGTTTGTTACGGTTCTACTCCGTAACGCGCCTGGTAGTGGTCGAAGAAACCACGGAAATTTACCGATCAGAACAGCTGGCTGTTATAATTCTCCTCCAATCAGCGGCCGACCTCGACCCAGCTATCTCCTAGCTAGTTTCGAAAATTCTTTCACTGTCAGGACTCGAACCGTAGGATCTCCCGGTCAGAGGCATTGTCCTGACATCAATTGAAGCCCTAAGACACCGAAGCTGGACGATCTCGCGAGACTTCAAAGAATTGCATAACTTCGGTTATGGTTATTGTAACCGAATCAACCCTCGTTTACATGTAGAGTTGCAGATCCACCTCTGCTGTATTGCTTCACGTTACGTCAACTCACACGGGAAACCATGAACGAGTTCTTTGTTCGCATACGTCCAAAATCGACTCATCACGATGCAATACACCTTGTCGATTCATACATTACGTCAACTACCGAATGCAACTGAGACGGTCGTTGTAGTCGCGGAGGCTTGCGCAATCAACCGCCCGTCCGCCTACGAAACACTGATCAAGCGGCCGCCACGATGGCGGGCGCGGACAGAGGATGGCGTCGGCGACAGCGCGGGAAGGCTCCGCGAAAGCCACGACTCATAACGCCAGGGGGCGCGCGGGGGGCGCGGAGGGTGGGGCGGTGCGGGCAGAGCGGGCAGGGTGGGCGGCGCGGGCGGCGTGGGCGGCGCGGTGGGCGGGGTATGAGCGGTTGGGGGCGAGGGGGGCAGAGACGGCGGGGGCGGCACGGTGTAGCGCAGTGCGGAGAAAGTGCGCATTGGCTCATTTCAAATGTGGATTTATCGAATACGTTGGAATACTGGAGCATACGTCTTGGCGCCTGACGCCCGCGCGTGGGCGGTCAGCGTGACTGCTCCGCGAGGCGTCCGTTTCAACACTGAGAGCTGTGTGATTTGAATACTGCGTATTCTGCTCGCTCTCGCTCTTCCTTTTGCAGTGGGTCACGAAAGAGTTCAGACACATCGACGGGATTTGCATAGCGCTGTCGCAGTTTCTTCATCCTGTGTGACTAGTAATTGGCAATTGTGATTGATGAATAATTCCAATAATACATATTTAAAACAAATATTTTATCCATTTCTCAAGTGCATCAAGAATATTATGAACCTCGTTCATTAAAAAAATATTTGAGTATCATCTACTGTAATTATGAGTTTTTGTTAATGATTTTCCATTATATAAAATTTAGAGAACTGGTGTCATTTACGAAAATATTTCAAGATTACATTTGTTATTTTTGAAAGAAATCACTGTTTGATTTATTACAAGAAGGAACATAGCTAGGTTGTGCTGATCTAAGCGAACAGTTAAATATTATTTGTTTGCTAAGAAAAAAATTTTTTCTGAATGTCAGTTGAAAGTTCCAATTGACCATTAATTTCGCAGAATGTTGCGACAATTGATGTGTGTAGGGACAATGTAACAACAATTGATGAATCATTGCAATGGGCGAAAATGTTCTGCTTTAAGCCTCAAATACTATACAAAAATACTAGCAGGAATATCATTTATTTGTACTTCAGATACAGTTTATGTGCGTTTTCATTCAGCATTCCTTTCGCAGTTTCTGATCAGAATTTCATCATAAAAAAGATACACAGCACATATGTTGTAAACGATAAATGGATGACTACCATTTAAACATTCTTTGATTTTTCGGATGCTAATGACTATTCTCCGCTCTGTATACATCATTTGGTAACACTCTGCAACCTAAGCCTTGCATCTTCCTGAACATTGTTTATTTCTGTTAGCAACATCGCGACACAACAAAATCGTCTTCCAGGGAAATGACATTTTGATTTGTAAAGTACCATCCTTTTCTTGCCCGTCACCACAGTCGTAAAAGGTAACCAAGAAAACAATTTTCATTATTTTTTCTAACCAAATTACTCGTTTCCCCGTCAGACAGCACGTTCTTTTATTGCGCTTTGTCACCAAGTTGTCGACCTTCTCTTAGCCTGTCTTTAGAGAACGAAACCGCGGAAAACCCACAATTTAAAACAGCGTTCACAAAAACAGTATTACCAGGTGGTCGATTCGTTTTACTATGATGAAACAAAAGACTTCAAAAGTTATTATAATAAAATGAGCCTCTTTGCGATTTTTATAACCCGCTTCACATCTTGTGGAAAATTCATTCTTCGGCTAATTTCAGCGACTCTAAAGTAAACAATTTCTCATTTGAAATCGCTCATTGATATTTGTTACGTGGATTAAATAAATCCCTAATTTCGAATCATAGATAGTATTAACAGTAGTAAAAAACTTAACACGATTGGCATACGTAAAGTCATTCAATGAGTCATGAATATTAATGTATATCACAAAGCAAAATAAATTGACTAAGAGGAAAGACAGAATGAAGAAATTATTCCTGTGTGAGACATTGAGCGTCTAGGGTCGTGGATTCACTGCATCGCCGCCATCTCCGCATCCTCGTTGCCCTGTGAGCGCCTGGTCGCTCGTGTTCCGCGCGAGGCTCGCGGGATAATATATTCCGGCCCCGCCAGCACGACGCCAATTACCCAGGAGATCCTCACCCGCCAGCGCCCGCAGACGGGGAGCCGCCGCCGCCGCCGCCGCCGCCGCTCGGGGCACCCGCTCGCCCAGGTGTCCACCTCAACCACCCCAGCGCCCGCCCCGGCCCTCTCTCCGCTGCCGTTGCCGCAGACGAGACGTCTGCTCGCCTCTTGGCGCCTGAGCGCGAACGCGACGTGGCCCAGACGCCCACGGCGCCGGCGACAGGCAGTGGCTATAGGGGCAAGAGCACCGAGTCGAGCACTCGACACACGAGAAATAAGAAAAAGAAAAGCAACGGCAGCGGAAGAGGAGCTTAGTAAAACAGGTGAAATTGGCAGGGGAGAGTTTATAAATGAGAATAGTTGATTAGATAGATATACACTGAAAGAGCAATGAGAAGGGGCACTAATTGGGCAAACATGAGGACCACAAGGCACAGAATTATTTTGGATTCCTAATGGAAGACTTTGCAGAAGAATCATTATTATTTCGTGGTTTCAGTAGGAGCGGGAAAGCATAGAGGTTGACGGGAACATGAGAAGAGATACGTGACAGTAAGAGAAAATCGATCGTATTGTGCAGGTGGTGAGGGCAGCCGACACAACGGGAGACGACCGAATCTCGACGTCTGGTGAGTACACTGGAAGGTCGCAACGAATCCACCACGTGTAGTGTAGGCCTGACGCGTTAAGCTGAGCTACAGTATCGGCAGCGTATAAGCGACTCTGACAGTTCAGTGTGCTATTGCCATATATTACCACGCACACGGCACCATCTACATCACAGAAAAATTAAATCTCAAAACATTAACACTTACATGACACGTCTTGATATAACGTTCATAACGTTCTCCAAAGCCGAACCTTATCACTTCCGCGACTTCGTAGCGAATAAGATGAGCGGCAACGCTCTACCCAGGCTGTGAGAAAGTAAACAAATCCTCGCAAGCTGATTACTTCAAAGGTCACATCACAGCACGAGGCGAGAGAACTGTCAGAACCGGAGTCGCTTATGCGCTGCCGGTACAGTAGAAGCGTCGTCGCCCCGCAGGCCGTGCGAAGCCCAAGTAGTGCTCCGGCACGGGCAGCTGGCGGGCGCGCGCTCCCGTTTTGCCCGCCGCCCCGCAGGCACGCCGCGCCGCCCGCTCTCTCGGTGAACGTCTGCCACGCTGCCTAGCCATGCATTTCGTAGAGAGGCGAGAATGCACTCTTTCCGCCAGGAATGGGAAATCAGGAAAATGAATATAAAATGGTGCATCTGAAATGATGGGATGCGTCGAATGTTTGCATGAATAGAGTAGCGCTTTGAATTCGCCTTTCGGAATACCTGGAATTTTAACACGGAAGCCGATTCTTTATTCGCTGTTAACTTTCAATTCTCTTGTCAGAGCGTGTACTGTGGTTAATACACAATAGAGAAACAAGCGTTGAAGGTAGTTTTTTGTCATGCAAGCGAATATGAAAGCGCCAAAAAATATCCAGACAACACCAGAACGTTAGCCTGTTCAAGTGGTTAATGTTTCGTTGATAAGGAGACTTTTAATTCTAACCGGCAATTGAATTCCAAACTTATTCCAAAGATTACCTCACTGCATCACTTCTAAATTGAGAGCAATGAATATTTTATGTCCGTTTCATGGTGTCTAGAACTTCCTCGGAATGACCGACGGCGTGCCTGAGGAGACTGGATTGGAGGCGTGGGTGTTTTCGGGGGCGGAGAAGGCGGGAGGCGAGCAGTCCGGACTGCGCTGTGGAGTGTCGTCGCCCGCCATAAGTCAAGCCACGTCCCGCCTCCGCGATCCCCGATAAAGCAGGCTCTTTCTCTTCTTGGCGCATCGCGGGCGGCGCGCCGGGCCGCATCACCTCGCAGCCCCGTCGTCGCCTCTCCACTTCGTCGTCACCCGCCGTCTCGTCACTCCCCCACTACCCCGTCACTACCTCCGTCACTACCTCCGTCACTACCTCCGTCACTACCTCCGTCACTACCTCCGTCACTACCTCCGCCACTACCTCCGTCACTACTGCCGTCACTACCGCCGTCACTACCTCCGTCACTACCTCCGTCACTACCTCCGTCACTACCTCCGTCACTACCTCCGTCACTACCTCCGTCACTACCTCCGTCACTACCTCCGTCACTACCTCCGTCACTACCTCCGTCACTACCGCCGTCACTACCTCCGTCACTACCTCCGTCACTACCTCCGTCACTACCTCCGTCACTACCTCCGTCACTACCTCCGTCACTACCTCCGTCACTACCTCCGTCACTACCTCCGTCACTACCTCCGTCACTACCTCCGTCACTACCTCCGTCACTACCTCCGTCACTACCTCCGTCACTACCGCCGTCACTACCGCCGTCACTACCTCCGTCACTACCGCCGTCACTACCTCCGTCACTACCTCCGTCACTACCTCCGTCACTACCTCCGTCACTACCTCCGTCACTACCTCCGTCACTACCGCCGTCACTACCGCCGTCACTACCGCCGTCACTACCGCCCTCACTACCGCCCTCACTACCGCCCTCACTACCGCCGTCTGTGTAATGTTTGTGTAATGGGGTCATGTAAAGTGTTCTATATCCATTCCATTCATGCAGTTCAATGTAGACAACGTTCCGTGAAGCATCTGTTTCACATAAGAAAAAAGGGTTTTGGTTGACGAAAACACAATAACTATCTACTATAACATTCCATGGGTGTTCCACGAGAATTGGACTTCTTAGCACTACTGTTTATGAGCGATTAGCAAGTAAGTCCCGGGCGCCTGCGTTGGCGCCCGTCGCAATTTGCTTATCGCGGGGGCGGAGGCGGGGGCGGCGGTCGGCGCGCCGGTTCCCATGCAAGTGGATCTGCAGGCGGCGCTTGGTATGCATTTCCTGTCGCCCGCACGCGCGCTCGCATCGGCGATCGCCTGCCCGCGCGCCGCCAGCGCCGCCGCCGCCGCCGCCCGCAGGCTCAGGGCCGGAACGTAGTGCCCGCCCTCCGCCATTCACAGCGCCCGGCGAGCGCTGCGGCGGGGGTGGTTCCTGACACGGGAACTGCTTGGTTAATGACTATAATAGCTTTGATTTTGTCTTAAGGAATCGAAGTTTGACTCATAAGCTTTGCGGTTCTTCTCGTCCATTTAATTAGATAATATCATATACATTAATGTTCGGTTAATTGTTCTTCGTGATATGTTAATCTACCGTCATCGACAATTTTCATTCTGTCGTGTCATATTAATTTATTGTAATGAATTGTAATTATTTTTTCAATCAATTTGAACGGGTTTATTATATTTTTAAACAAATTAATTTTTTTGGAATTTTTGTAAAAAAAAATTAAAATTACAAATCATGAAATGAGACAATACGCATTTTAAAACTATGCGTAAATCACTACCACGATAAAAACACAAATGATTAAAAACTTATTTTTATCAATTTCGTGCATTCCGTTAAGATTTCTTTTAAATGAAATTGCTTCCTTATTTCAGTTATTTACGACGTTTAATCGCCCCGGAGTCACAGAGCAAACAGAGTTCTTTGCCAATAATTGAATATTCCTTGCACGTAAGCGTCTCTATTCTTGGCGGTTGAGCGATGTGCACTTTAAGACTGTGTAACGATCTCTAGAAAGCATTTCCTTCTCCTACTTCTAAATATACTGCGAAGGATTTGAGGATGTTTAATGATGTCAATAACCGAAACACAGGCATTCAAAGTTCTTCTGTATATTTCTTCGTGGAAGATATTGCAAAATCGAAGTAATCACAATCTACTTATTCAAAATACCTATACTCATTAAAAAAGGGACTAGAGAATTCGCTGTTATTTGAAACAATATTAAATTAAACTTTTTTATTTCTAAAATCCAGTCCGTATATATTCTTAAACTTTCATTTCACTCCAAACTCTCACGTTTTACAATCTTATAAAATAAAGTGGAAAACACTGAAATATAAAATCCATACCATAGACACTTTCACTTATACAAGCCGCAATGAAGGCTCATTCTTTCTCCACAAAACCCGCGATCTTTCTTACACTAACATTAATTCGCAGTAAAAGAAAGAAAATCACTTCATTTCAATTCAATTTACATTTCTTTGGCGACATCATTACGTAAACACGCAAGGAAAGATATTCCAACTCCTAAAGGTTGCTGGCGCAAAGCGAGATCTCCACGGTGGTGATGGCGATGGCGAGGGCGGGGGCGGGGGCGGGGTGGTGCGGCGGCGGAGGCGACCTCGCATCGCGCATGAGCGGCACGGCGCGCCGCCGCAGCCCTGACGAGAATCCCTCGCGGAGCAGCGCGCGCGCGTTCCACACATCTCCATAACATATAGGGGCGCTTCTCACGAGACGCGTGGTGATGCTAACTGCGGGGCGCCGATGCAGTGTCTTGGCGGACGTCGCGGCGCCGCGCCACGAGATACGAACAAGGGGGGAGAGAGCCCCCACGGAACATGTTGGGCTCCAACGGTGGGGAGCTACCCTCGAAAACTTGGAGTGGTGCGGAATGTTGCTGATGAAAAGGTTCTGTTGATGGGAATTGGCGTGAGATGACGTTGGCGTGGAATGAAGGTGTGGACATCCCTTTTATTTCGCGCTTTCTTTATTTTTATTTTTGTTACGAAATTTTCAATCCTATGCTTATCATCGAAGATGTTCAAAAAGTAACTTTGTTCGCACATGCAGGCATATCAATGACCAATTCGCTGAAGGTTTTATAAAAACAAACCGGAGGTTGGTAACTGTAATAACATTGTTTTACTTATTAATATGCATTAGACGAGTGATTTTGAGATGCTGTAATGCACAACAGAAGAAGGAGATGGAGATCGATACAGGGAGAAATGGCAAGGACCGCATGTAGAGAGGTGGGACCAATAGTCGGGGCGTGTCTCTCTCACGAGTAATAGAAGTAATAAGTCCGCAGCTTTATTTGGGCGGTCACGCGGGCGGCTTCCCGCCCGCCACGCGCTTCCCTCAGGCGACGGCGCACGACGGCTTCCATTTCGCTCTTCACACCTTCCCGTGCTCCTGCTCTCCCTGCCCCACCCTTCCGCCCCGTCTCGCTCCACCATCCTGCGCTCTCCGACATACGTACCCCCAACTGGGCTTAATCTTACTCTCATTCGTCTGCATTTTCACATTTTATTCCGTTCATGTTTGCCGCACGTCATAGTTTCTTACCATCGAAATCAGTGTTTTTTGAAAACTTTGTTCTCGTATTGCTTTCTCACGAACTGTAGGTATACCCAGTAATAGATTATAATCATTATAGCGCAGTATTGTATCACTTTATAAATGCAATTACACACCTTTCAAACGACGTCCTTTTAACCTTCACATTTGCTGCTTATAATACAAATCAACTTCATGGAGATCTTTTGAATGATTGAACTAAATAATCTGTATAAGCTACACCATTATTTTTCTGGTTTCTGTTGTATTGGAAATCAACCAAACGAAATAGGCTGATATTTGAATTCTCATACAAGTCACCATTCTACACTGAAATTTTTGTACGAAAATTAGAGAATTTCGTCTGTTACGATTTATAAATAAAATTTACTTCAATCATCAATAAGCCACCTAACCAAACGCCCTGAAATCTATAAACAAGATTGGCCTTTTTCCACTTCTGAAACAATGACCTGAGATAATGAGAAGGTCGTTGAGCTGTCAAATTACGTTGAAAAAAGGAGGAGCGAGCCAAATGACGGGGGCTAAGGAGATCGCCTCCTCACGCAGGCGAAAGGGCGGCGAGGGCCGTGGCGTGGCCAGGAGATGGGAGGGGAGTAAGGTGCAGCGGGCACCCATCCCATCGACACGTCCGTGCGCCGCCACACCCTGCCATTTTCCCTGCATCCAGCTCTGGGGAGAATTCACTGGCGGCGGGGGCTGAATAAAATACAGTAATAATGAAAAGAACTCTCCGCAAACTGCATTTTCAATGCTACTTCGTAAAAATAGAGCAATCGTAGTTATAGATTTTAGGTTACAGCCATATTTAAATATATTTATGCCGTAAGATGTACTTTTACAGTGATTTTTTCCTGCTATTTATTTTTCATGACTTCAACAATCAATTTCTAACGTTTTGTTTCCTTGAAATCATCACGATGTGGTTTTCAAATTAATATTGATTTTTCCCATCTCTTTACAATAAACATTTTTAATAGTTGTACGTATTCCTGACACTATTTTCTAACCGACTTACAGGCGATTTTCTTAGTGCAGTGCTTGCAGTAGCACTTTTCACAGTTTTCTAAGTATTTTTCTCCGCATACATTTTTTTTAAAAATGCACTTGAAGTTTAGGATTCCAGCTTTTTACCCGAAGACTGCTTTTCCTCCACATAACAGGTGTGTAATCAGAGTCAAAAGCTGCCCCGTTTACTCCCACCGCAATCTTTTCAATGGTTTTAGCAGACAGCGGGTAGAATAGCCATCGCCTTCCTGTTCCCCATTAACGGGAATAACCGGCACCCCAAGCTCCCTCGTACCGTGGCATTACAGCAGAATTAACTGCGAAAATTCCAACTCCGCACTTAGGGGTAAACATGGCCCGGTTTGAACTGTAATGGAATGTAAATGAATAGTAAACACAAAGCATGCTCCATTGTCTGCGATACTGCCGAAGCCCGTCAGCTATTAGCTTCTGCTCGTAGCTGGCCTCGCCTCGCTTACCCTGCTCATGACGCCGCGATAACATCTCTTATGAGCAACTCCTCAGGGTAACCCTTCACCTTTCCGCAATCCGTGTGTTGAGAGTTGCATTTGAATAAGTTTCGCGCGCCTTCTCCGCGGCGCCAGGAATTCGAGCACGGCCAACATGATTGCTTTCTTCACACCTTCAGCTGCTGGAAACAATGTTATTAAACTTGGAGTGCCCAGACGGCGTGAGATCAGTCGGTCGCTGGGAGCTACATCTAGTGAGAAAATGAGTTCGACCAGTCGTTTATTTTATGACCGCCAGCGCCAGAGGACGGCGACCGCTACAATGGATCGCGATGGAGGTGGCCCCGCTGCCCCGTCAATCACGCCCACCCTGTAGTGTGCCGAAAATTGTATCGGCAGTACTCTTGCTTCCTGTGGGATCATTCTTATGATAGCACTTTTATCAAAGCAGTGTATCAATAATGTCATGACAAACAGAGCGTTTTAAATGCTATATTCTATAGCATTTTGCGTGTGAAGTAAGGCTATTTCATAAGTTTCCTACTGATGTAAACAAAAGTAACTTATTTTACGATTGATACCGAATTGCATTTCATAAGTGAAACATGCATAGAATCTTATATAAAGCAGTGTTTTGAATGTATATTTTTGGAATATTTGTAAGTTTAAGGGTAAGCTTTAGATGTGATCTCAAAACATTCTATAAATTTTTTTCGTTCAAAATTTACATACTATTTACAAACAAATGCAAACTTAATGTATACAATACTACAACATTTTACGCATAAATAATTTCTCTCTTCAACTTAATCTGTGCACTAACTAGATTCTACGTATTAATTCTGTAATATCTATAAAATGATCATGAATATTGAAAATAAAGTTCAATCAAAGAAAGTTGGTTTAAAACTTGGAAACACTCACCGTCCGCTCGTGTGACTGCCGAGCATTGAACCCCGGTCGTCTGGACAAGTAGGCTGCCGCCCCGCCTTCCCCCCGCCACCCACACTTGGCACAGCCGCCGACGCTACTGTTCCGCGTGCGCGCGTGGCCGCCGCCCCGACGGGTCGCAGTCTTTTGTCATTCGCTCTAACCTTAAACAACACAAGGGTCACTGATGACGTTTGTTTTCTTTTTTTTACGATCGCATCAACATCTAGGTCAGCAGCGACTACTATTGGAGTTAATGTTATGGTAACTGTGAAGATGAAATGATATGGTCATAAGGGGTGAAAGGACGAACCAAATACAACTATGTCCGAGGTGGGACTCGAACCCGCGACTCTTCAGTCCGAGATCGTTACGACACTACTGCCTTTGCGATCTCGGCCACCGGATCGGCCACTGATGATGTTTGCTGTGTCGTTTCTAACAGAATTGAAGAGCTTATTTCTAAAGTGATGCACATATAATAAATACGATTTTCAGGAAGGAAAGAATTCAAATTCAGCCTAACAGTAGGATCCAACTGTTTTGGGAAACCGTTTAAAGTAGAAGAAACGTCATTTTAACACAAAGTTAGACGGAGAAGCGTCTTAAGAATACATTGAGAGGTAAAACTAAAAAAACAATTGGAAATGGAGATGTGACAGTTAAAATAAGCTTTTCAATGATTATTTCGAATGAATGTGATAGTAATTAATATGAATTATCTTGTGAAATGTTTCAATGAAACTCAGAAACTGCACACTTTTATAACAAGTATTTTGAATATTATTTGATAAGAATCATTCGCAGTAAATGAGTACTAAAATGACTTCCCAATAACCCCTTTTAGATTTACCGTCCATCCTTATTCTTGCAATTTACACTTGATTTGTTGAAAATGTTTCATACTATTGAATTTAGTTATATATACTTCGGGATTTATTTTTGTAAGGGATAAAGTGGATGCGTTTGCCCAATTAACGAGCTAGTAAAAAAGCACTTTTCGGTTCATTAGTTTCCATTTGTGGTAGAGTGCAAAGTGAACTTGAACTGAAAGCCAGAATATGCCATCAATGAACAACAAGCAGAAGTCTTTACCAATTTGAAAATGTTTACGACAAAACAAACTATAATAAATTTAGAATATTATGTTAATTACTTTGGGTACAGTCGCCACTGGAATTACAACTAGCAATTATCAGGAATGAGGATAATAATGTTTCGAAGAACCTTCCAAGAATTAAGTACTGCTGAGTCATTTTACGTTCATTACGCATTTACTATAATATGCAATTTTATACGAATACACATCCTTCTACGAGTACATACTACTCGTGACACATTACTTTCACCGGTGACTTTCACGAAGCACCGTACGACACACGCTCCAAACGACTAATACTATAACGACGAACGCAAAGTACATTTTCCCCGGCGTGCCCGGTGCTGAAGACGGCACGACCAAGGGTGCGACGTCATCACATCATCAGCCGCAGCTCTCTTCACACGCCACAGCCGCCGCGGCAAAGCCTTTCGCGACGCACAAGAGCCACCAAGAGACCACAAACGCCGCTATCTATCCCACTAAATATGTTTCTTCAGAGTCGCAGAGAATGAGCAGAGCGGGTTCTTTTCGAAGAAGCCCGGCATGAAAACGTGTTCCAGGTACCCGACCACCCCTCTAATCGACAAAAGTGTTCCAGTAAATCGGGACATTCAGTCACGACCGCCATATTGTCATTCCCTTCCACCCCAATTACGTGTCAACAAGGACTCGAGCAGCGGCATAAAGGGAGCAAAGAGGACGTTGCAATGTTACCGTATGATTTAGCGTATACTTAATGACCTGGGCAAATGCACGGAAAATGCGCGCTCCGATTCGGCCCCTAGACTGAGGTTGCGCGTGCGTTCGAGTTCCGAGATCCAGCCTAATGGGGCCTGACCATTGCATTGGAAATAAAGGAGCGAGGCGGACTGTGAGGGCGGGCGAGCAGGGCTTGTTAAAATCTCTTGCCTCATGTGCCGGAAAATTGAAATATTACCGTGTCCTAAATTGCTTGCGTGAGACAGTGAAAATGCTGCAAAGACCGGGGCTATTCTTCAAACACAGACTGCCTCGTAAGCGTTCGCGAACGCGAAACGCGAGCCCGCTCCGGCATCACTGCTAGGATCTGGCGCCCAGGGTTCTCTAGGGAGCGCTACTTCGATTTGGCTTCAGGGAACTCCGGTCACATCCTCGCCTCTACGCCGCGTCGCCTTCTCTTGTCTTGTCTTCCGCTCTCGATCAACATACAGTCAACTGAGGATCTCGTGTTACTATAAAGAAGTCTACACAAACCGTTTTATGGTGTAATTCTGGACCGGTTCCCTCGATCTCCGGCCGACGCTTCGGGCTGAATGAGTTTATAATTGTTTTGCATAAGCTCTCATTCAGGAAGCGGGTTTCAATTTCATCGACGCGTCCGGGCCCAGAATCCCGGGGAGCCTGGAAACAGGCGCGACGCCGCTCTCCAATTACCGGCGCGCCTGCAGGGGGTGGGGGCAGTGATGGTGGCGGCGGACGCGTCGAGCACGGCGACGGGTAGGGGAAGACGGCAGTGTTGTCCAGACAGCTATCATAGCGGAGAAAGAATTCTAAGAAGTTAGTGTAAATGAGGTAGAGTAATATGATTCGTATAAATGTATTAGACCAAAACATATCTAATCTACTAAGAATGGAAAACAAAGATGGGAAACAAAAAGAATCAAAGTTATTTCTTTTAAAAAGCGTTATTGTTCTGTGGAAAACATACTGCACTTTATTTACTGCTAAAGAATGAAATGACTGCTTTCACTAACTCAAAATCAATATCAAAGAATGCGAAGAAAATTAACGAAATAAAATTCTAGAAACAAGTAAGAAGCGTGTATTCACATACTAATTATATTTAGTGTAATTAGTTGACGTTCATTTATAAATCATCGTGAGAAAAAACAATTTAAGTCCTAGAGATGATAGAAATCATTTTCCTGCGGTGGAGATAATGAAGTCTAAGGAGGGGCGGAAGAAGAGGAGGGAGTGGGAGAGGAGGAGGAGCGAGAGGAGGAAGAGGAGGGAGAGGAAGAGGAGGAAGAGCAAGGTGAGGAAGAGGAGAAGGAATGCGTCGAAGAGAAGGAAGAGGAGGAGGAGGAGAAGGAAGAGGAGGATGAGGATGAAGGAGGAGGAGGAGGAGTATGAAGAGGAGGAGGAGGAACCGAATGGGTGGTCTGCATCCGCGCCGGCAGCATCGGTTGCGGAGGGGGCGTGGCGTGGCGGGGAAGGGCGGTACGGCCTGGCAGAGGCGAGCGAGGCACCCACGCCGGGTGTGTTCGCGAGGGTAACATGCGGCTAATGCCGCTGCGGCCAGGGGATGTGACGGGTGCGGTGGAAGTGGCGTGGTAGACTTAACGATGTTTAGATTGCACCTCTTGTTTTGTTCCTGTTAGCTGTCCGGCCGTCTGACATAGACGTCTTCGTGGGTGGTGACAGGGGGCGCCGCTCTGACTTTACAAACAGTTAGAAAGCGCGCTTTTATTGCTTATGCGTCTTCCGCTAGCAGTCGTGCCAAGGGGATTTTGCGGCGCCGAGCAGAACTAGATGATCAGACACTTCTCTGAAGGCGTTGTTCTTCCAGGCAAATGTGAGAAGGTGCTAAGGTGAAAACAAAAATGCTATTAGCGCGTTTTAACCTCCATGCGATCAGGAAAGAAAACTCCCATTTCCATGTAATCTCTGAGAGGAGTGAAAGGAACCTGACCCTTCGAGCCCCAACTAGGCTCCGGTTCTGCATCTTAATTGCTCGAAAAGTCAACGGAATCGACATTCAATCTTGAAACAAGTAGACATTTGTGTGATGGATGATAAGATAATATTACACTGAAACCAGTCTGTTGTATGCCGTAAATCAGAGTTACCACTTGAAACACGCGTAGCGCTTGATTGATGGAGGGTAATATGTGTCGGAATATTAAGATAGAGCGCGAGCACGTGGGCCTCGGTCACACGTCAAAGCGGTGAAGGTGAATGGGCCGGGGAAGGTGGATCAAACAATCTGTAGCTCGAAATCATTGCGTTCCAAATGTATTTAACTCTACGAACATTTTCGATTTTACTTGCTTTAATATTTTCCATCATTCATTCTTGTAATTAATTAAATGAAGTGAATAAGATGGATTCAAATTGTTGAACTTTAAAAATAAAAACCAGAGGAGTGAGAGGTTCCTTTAAAAATAATATTTAGAAGAAGTTCAAAATGAAGAATTGTGTGAAAACAAATTATTAAAAATAATGTATACATTAGAAAGTGAAAATTGTTTGCTTTAATTACAAACTCTTTGACTCACTATTGCTGACAGTCTGCCATTGGCCGACGTTATTTTAAGCAACGTTCCCTCTTTGACATCTCTATTTCATCATTCATCATTTCTCATTCATCATTTCTCATTCATCATTTTCGATGAATATATTCTATGAACTGATAAATTTCTCCTGTGATCAGCATGACCCAAAGACAAACTGATTAATTAGATCCTTGGAAATCTAATTTTCTGAATGCGAGACCTCGAATTCGTCCGGTTTCGTTGGTGCCCTTTCGAACGACGTCAGTCCGAGCTTGGAACTGGTGGCGCACCTGGTGGCGAGCGGACGGTGAACGGCAACGCAGCGCCGTAATGGGCCTCGAGGACAAGAGGACCTGAGCTGCCCAAATGGCGTCCTCGCCTACGTGTTAGATCTCTTTGCAAACGAGCAGCAAAACGCTAAGCACCGAATAAGCCCTCCTAATTCGTTCTCGTCAGAAGATTAATATTTCAACAATCGCAAAGCAGACCCATTCATCTTCTAATTGAAACAAATTGTAATTAATCGTGTGGTTTACTAGAATAAATCACTGCCGGCGGAGACTGGGTAATCGCAGCCCATCACGTCCATAAAGAAGTGCCCCGCTTGCGGCCTCACGCCTGTCCCCTTAAGGTCCAATCGCTATTTAGGGGCGCCGTTACCTCTTTTTGTAATGCGCCGCCTTCCAACGTTCTGAAATACCGTACAGGCAAATTTGAATGTAATATACTAATCATTATTAATATTTGAGAGAGTCGACTTTCACAAGACATCTCTTTCAAGGTCTACTGCTAAGAATGCCTTCTATTATGGCCCACCATATCCTGATCTATAAAATTTATTCCCATCATTAATTGCTGCCTCTGTGGTCAGATCAACTTTGTTCAATTAACTGAGCATAAACCTCCTAGCAAGCAGGATACCATTTTGTGACTCGAAGCGGCCTTTTTTCACCAAGAGGTTATAATACGCCCAAGGGCATTTCTTTTACCGTAAATCAAACACTTCGGTTTCAAAGTTATAGCGGTTCTCTATTAGCAAAGTTCTTAACCGGGTGACGTATTGGGGGAAAGGCAATGACGACCTCTTCAAGACATCCCGGAAATACGTACGTCTTTCGCGAGAAAGTGCCTTAATTATCAATTAAATCAGCTATGGCATCTCACTTCCTCGTGTGGCGTCTTCGTAATGCACCAAAGAGTGTAATGTGGATTCATGCAGTATTCATTATACTTCTAGAAGCAACGTACTAACAACCTGTTACGCAATCTTCATATTTTTTAAAAAACAAAGCAATTACAAATCTTTTAATATGCACGTTTCATGTTTTGCAATGAATTTATTAATTAGCTTTCTTTCACAAAGACTGTAATCAATTAGTTTCGCATTCACCTGTTGAAAAAAATGAAATGTTATTCTAGTACTAATCACCCTAAGCAATTGCGTAGAAATAGTGGGTTTTGTCGTCATCTATTTTTCTAGATATTTCTAAATTTGCATGATACTAAATAATTTCTGTTAATTTTCCTCCTCCATAATGACTCGTTATTTCAATATTCAACAACATTAAAAATAATTTACTAGCTCAAGAATGCACTTCATATTTCTTTCAAGAAGGAAAATGGTCGAATATTACGTTTATAAATCAATGTTCTAAAATAAAACAAGCCAATTATATAGCTCGGATTGAAAAACGTTTTAGATCAAATCTGCTATGCGTCTTTGGAGATAGTTCTAAATGTTCCTCCGCAGAGGTCGAGAAGCGCTGGTGTCGCCGGAGGTCTGCCGCCACCCACCAGGACAGCGCACTTGTCGGCTTTACGACTCCTGTGGAATTTTCCCAAGGACTCCGCGTTTAATCTTTTTGTACATGTTTAATGACTTCGGGTTCCACGGTATACGTCAGTTGCGATCGCCCTCGTAAACAAAAAGCGCACACGCCCCATGACAGTTATACAATCGGTGTTAGTTTGTAAATTTGTCCTCTCGGCGACAGGCACGCGTGTGGTGCACGTGAATATGTGTGTTTGTTTTCTTAACATGGCTACGACACTTCATTGCACGGTTTGCTTTCAAACTACAAAAAAATTATTAAAACATGTGCTTTACTTTGCTCTGCTACTGCTCAATTAATCGATCGATTGATCGATCGATTGATTGTTAGTTATTCCACTGAGCGTAAATCGAAGTCATTAGTCCCGTAAGATAGTGCATGTTTTCTCATCGTGAGATGGCGGTGATCTTCTCCCATTGGTTGCCGAGATCCGGCGCCGACCTACCTCCCACTAGCATGGTTTATCCCAACCAGGAATCTTTCACCAGCGAGGCACCGCCCCAGTCGGAATTTTAAGTCCCTGACCGGTCCCTCGGCATGTGTGGTAGTGTGTGTGTGTGTGTGTGTGTGTGTGTGTGTGTAAGGGGTGAGGAAAGGACAAGGAAGAGGAAGGAAAGATCGCGCGCGGCCCGTGGTCCGTTTATTAGGGCACTGCTCCGGCATTCTCCTGGAGATGATTGGAGAAATCACGGAAAACTAAGCAACCGGCTAGAATTCTCCTCCAGACAGCGACTGAATTCAACATAGCTGAAAAGCTAGTGTCGTAAATCCTGCCGTCGTCCTGACTCGAACCTAGGACCTCCCGGTCAGAGGCACTGCGGTGACAACAGTTGATGCACTGAGTCACCGCTCCCGGTTTATTGTGCTCAAAGAAACACTCATTTTCCCAAACCAGAATTGCCGTACCAAGCAACTCTTGACGTGACTCGACTGACTGACAAGAGTACGACTTTCGGAGTTTCCAGACAGCGCGACTACAAGTCGTTCTACGACTTTGCACCCAACTAGCAAGCGAGACCGTGAAGTCTAGATTCTAATCCAAACTGTTTCCTTTCGTTACAGCAGGCGGCCCTGCTCCGCCCCTCCAAGTGTTGCGAGGTGCTATGATTAGCATGGAGCTGCCCCCAGTCCACCCACAGCACCTACACATGGGTCACCATGTGGAGCACCACCTCCAGCAACAGCAGCACCATCAGCAACAGCAACAGCAGCAGCAACAGCAGCAGAACTCCATGCTGCACCCCAGCATGGTGGCAGAGGAGCCGAAGAAGAAACGTAAGTAGCGTAGTGATTTTTCAGTTCGATGCCCCGCCTTACGTGAAAATAGACATTTAGAACATAGATTAGTGGTTTTTAAAACTATAATCATTTTATATTCTTTGTCCTAGTTCATGTTTACATTTTTGGTTAAATCTTAAAGCCGTGTAGATGGCCTTTAGAAATGTCGAAGAAAAGATTATTCCGTTTAGCCGAAAATAATTATCCAGCGGATAATTCGCGTCTAGGAATCTCTGTACAAGTGCTTGCAAGGTTCGTGAGCGATGCCGCTGACCAGCAACGCCGTTTGAACGCCGGCCACGGTGCTGTGCGGAGACGCGACCTAGGAGGTTTACTGCTTCGTTACGCCAGACGCGCCAATGGCCCACAGTGGGCCGACACACCGCGAACAGCAAGCGAAGAGCTCTTTCCAAAAAAAAAAAAAACCTGTACCAAAACACTTAACATGTACCTCAGAGTTGTACGACACAATTAATCATTTTACAAAAGAGCGATTTAAATGCGTGCTGCTCGGTGATCGCAATGGTGGATATAGTGTTTATTTTCACTGATAATAACTTTGTTATTATCGTCTTTTGGACATACTAACTCTTAATATCTCCGGGAGCAGCACTGAAAGTACACTAGATGTGCTACAATATTCTATTTGAACAAAATACAGACATGGTGTCATACCTCCGACGTAACAAAAACAACAAAGGAACACAAGATGTACACACAAAATCTTACTCATTAACCTCTTTTCATAATTTCTGCTATTTTCCATCGTTCATTATCACTGTAAGTTGTGCTAGGATCACTTCTAATAATATTTTTAATTTACACCCAGAATCAAGTGTATTCATTCAAATATGATTCAATTGTATTTCATAATTTTCTGGTTTGTTACGGAAGTATTTCAGTAATTAAGAATGTAATTAATAAATAACAAGCAATGTTTCTTTTCGAGTATTATGCTGATACACACACACACACACACACACACACACACACACATATATATATATATATATATATATATATATATATATATATATATATATATATATATATATATGTGTGTGTGCTGAAAATCACATCCATTTTTATCAAATAAAGATCAGTTACATCACAAAAATTAACTGTTATCATGCGCTGTTTCTCACTAATGTTACATATTTTTCGTAATACATTGATATATCCACATAACGAAACCAAACAAAGAAACAAAGAGGCAGCCTGTAAATTTGGAATTTTGTGAAATGAATTTTTTATAAGGTGGTATAACGAAACGTATTAAATGACACACAGCCAATACTATAGATTATGAATTTGGTTACAAACCTCGGTTATTTCCTCGGATGTCCCACTTCAATCGTGTCTGTTTTTTGCTCGCATCATTTTTTCCGCATAATGACGATAATAGCTTAGAAATTAGAGAATATTAGGAAGTTAGTGGCAAACCTCTGGGATATTATTTTTATATTTTATGTTATTGTATCATATTATATAACGCACTGTATTAGAGAAATTGGGAATTAGCTGTCCGCCTTCCGCTTCATTTCGGTCTAGGTGCACCGGCGCATCTGCCGGGCCTGTGCGCCCCAGCGGAACGCGCTCCTTTGCGGCGCTCGCGTCCAACACAATGACCGCTCCCACTCGCAGCATTAACCAAGGGCAGCGAGGATCTCATCGGGATCGAAGTCAATCGTTTCGCGCGCCGCGATCACGCTGGCGGAGGCGGCCAACACAATGTGGCGGTGGTTGCGCCTTCCGAGTTCTCGGTACGCAGGTGTCTTTCAGAGAGTAGATCATATGCTTTACCCGCTTAATTTCGACACCTGTACTGTTTCCTATTTAAGAATATAAAAAGGTATTTGAAAATTAACACGTTTATTTGGATGTAAATCATGCACATTCTCAATACCTAATAACTCCATTATAGTCACTTATTGTAACTCTTTGATATATTTTATCGTCATCGAGAGTCAAGGTTATTCATGTAAAATGGCTGAATATTAATAGGAATAACTCCGTGGATTGAAATATAAACAAATTTGAATTTTTTGGAAATAGAATCAGCGTAGTTCCTATAATATTCGCCGGTTTTTTCCTGTTCCATCTCTAAAAAATTAAACAAATAACAGAAGCAAATTAAAATGAGTGCGGTTGATCTTCAATTACAAGGACGTTTATCAAAATTCAGGTTTGGGGATAATTTTTAATACTTTGCGGATACTATCACTAAAATTTTCTATTATTACTATTGTATATTTATTCCTTTACGATGTAACACAGACGGAACTTTACGTATCACAGCCTCAAGAAAGTTATGTTAGCTAGCAAAGCTCAGATTTTGACACCGATGTCGGACGTTTTGCCTTACTAGAAGCGCCATCGAGCCCAAAGTACCTCTGGCTCCGCCCGCCCGCCTGCCCGCCCGCGCTACGTGCCGCTGCAGATCCGAATCGGTGCGGTGCAGCTCGCAGCAACGAGGGCGCAACGAGCCTTTTCCTCGAATCAAATGGAATCTCCGCTCACGTCCGCACCGCGCGCTTGTTAGCTTAAAGCTCCCCCCACCCTCAATGTTTTATCAGGTGCACAGCTGTTTCCAAATGATTGCCATAAAAATACATGCAATATGCTATTAAGGGGGATAATAACCGGGCGGATTCGCCGCCCCGGGGAAGCGGCCAGAAACACACGTAAAGGCGAGCGACCTCATTAGAACAATGGACGACTTGTTGGCGGGTGCACACGCGCGGGCCTGTTATCATGGCCGCCCGACTACTCGCGCCGTCGACGTGCTTCGTGCCCCCGCCGCCGCACGGCTTCCCCGCCCAGCCGGCCGCGTATCACTTAGGGCGGGGACCGCCGCGCGGTGGCTTACTGGACTTCTGCTACTCCTGGTTCGCGGTTCGCCCAATTGTGCTACGAATTCCTAGTACGTTTGTATTGTCTGAGGCGTGAAGTAAAACGGTGCCCCTGAGATGACGTCAAAGGAACGAAGTTGGGTTAAATATAAAAGGACGGTGCACGGTTCAGTTTCACGTTTCTTACTTTAAAAAAAAAAACTATTACTAATTTTAATATATCGACGAATATTCCATGCAACTCTTCGGTGCGGTTATAAAGGTGTGTCGTTTCTAAACATCGTAATTGTACGGCGAGAAATTTATAAAACATCACTAAATTGAGTGAAGTCGTGGGCCTTCACGGCCAGCATGAGATCTCGGCTGTCCGGGTGACGCCGCGTCGAAGACTGTGACGTCGATGTTTCAACCATCTGGTCGTCTTCCTCAGGACTGGTGTACAGACAAGAAAACTCGCTTCATTAAATTGATATAAATAACGACCATTTCTATGATTTGCCAAAAACATAATTAATCTTTCCCAAAACTGAGCTTCTGCAATGAATTTAAATCGATAAGAGTTTAATTGCTTCATTGGAACTGAATCTCGCATATCTTTGAATCGTATTTGCGTTGTCGTTGGTGGTCTACCTTCACGTAAGATGGGCTTCACTTGTATAATACTTCTCCATCTCGTAATTGTGTGGAGGGATCACTTGAGACACTAACGAACGGAAGGACAGACGTAACCTGTTTGGATGTCTCGCTAAAATTGCAAATTACAATGTCGGAGATATCAAGACTAACTATGGGCCTGCGGTTTGTACTCTTTATATAGTTCTACACGGTGTCGGGCCGGTGAAGTGCATGTCTCTTTTTACACTGCAGCATGTTCTTTCCTGAGCGTCAGTAGAATCTGATGGAATGCATTTAATCCTGAATATAAGAATTAGATTGCCAACGGACAGAAAATATTCTTGCATGATTTTATTTATGGTGAGGGAATCTGAAAATATGCTTTATTTAATATCTCAGTTAATACATTAATAAGAAAATCCAAAACAAAGTTAAACAAATCATTCAGCTTCCATCCAATTTCATTTTTAACGATTCACTGCTTTCACTTACACACTACAAATTCTAATATTACACAAGTCAGATGTCGGGAATTAATTAAGTAACATCTTAATGTAAATAACAGGTCTAGAAGGAATTTTTGGAAAAACGAAACTTTTTGTACATATTTATAATTACGAATTTCCTCCCTTCGTCACCTTTACGAAGAATCTATGTTCGAGAAATATTAACAGATAACATCTACAATATTTTTACGTAATGCCACATTCTACTCATAAATGTCTCACTTCACTACCAATTCCAATGCACAAGCACATTTTGAATCGCATATTTCAAGTTCTTAAAGCAGATAGAACTAACAAACTTGCTGAAATTTCTTTTGAAGTATTTTTTTAAGCTTGAAATATCATCGGTTAAGAGAATCTAAATTATTGTAATTACGAAAAGCATGAAGTGATCACAATGAGAAAGGATGCTAGTTTTTATGCCTTTCATGGATCTAGATATACTACACAACTGAGATAAACTCCCTACAAATGCGCGCTAATAATTTGAAAATAAATCCTCGAATCTTACACCTACCACTTCCTGCTACTAATGCGCATTTACTGTGACTAACCGGCGCTCTTCAATCGAGAGCGAGAGTCCGACCTTGTACCACTCGGCGGTCGTTTTTGCGTGTGCGGCTCGACCAGCGTCTTAATACGCAGTCGGTCTCCCACCCGGCGCGGCGCGCCAGGCCGCAGACGCCCGTTCTCCCAGACCCCGACGCGCCGCTGCCCTCGCCTCACCACGGCCACGCCACTCATTCCCTCCCTCAACAGCCTCCGCTAACATTGTGCCACACCCACCACACCCCAAATGCCGAATTCTAGTCTAAATCTATTCCAGCCACTGCTACTTGACACCTCCATTCCACTGCAGCCACTGCTAACATTGCATCATACATCCTTCTAATCCCGTCAATTCAATTTCCTACCTTCCAAACCGGCTCAGGTGGCTTCAACATATGTCACTGCAATGCCTCTAACTGGAAGGAGTTAGGTTTCCACTCCCAAAAGTGGCAGAATTTTTTATAATAGCTAGATAGTTAGGTTTAATTCTGCTGCTGTTTGGAGGAGAATTATAGCGGCCGGCTATTCTGATCGGAAGTTTTCTCTGGTTTCTCTGATCAACACCAGGCCAATGCCAAGGCGGTACCCTAACAAAGACCTAGAGATATCTCCTCTTCCTTTCTTATCGTCCCTCTCCCACACTTTCACACTTACATTTACATGCACTACACTACCACACATTGCGGGAGACCAGCTAGGAGATAAGGTTGTCCCGGCTGGTTTGGTGACCAACTGTTGGGTGATACCTGGTTAGGTAAACCCCTGCAAGACGACGTGTAGGTCGGCGGTGGATCTTGTCATCCAGCGCGGGAAGATAACCGCCACCTCTTGCCATAAAAACGTGTACTACATTTATGGAACTACTGACCTAAGCTGTTGACGCCCCCTGAATTAATAATCATACATCTCAAAACGTAATTCCGTTCTAAATCCACCCAAGCCAGCCCATCCTAACCGTCCGCTTTGAACCATCATCTTTGCCAGTCAATTTCGTTGCCATGAGCATTTCTTGAGGCGCCGCCGTCCTTCTCGTTTCCCGCCACTCTTCTCCCCGCCTCGCGCCTGTTATGACGACGGTGACGGCCGGGCGGCGCAAGCGCTCCCGGTCGGCGCGCCGCGCATATCAAGCAGGGAAAGGCGCTTTGCCCGCCGCCGCTGGGGCGCAGGAGAAATTTAGAAAATGTTAATTGAAGCCGGCCCTCGTCCCAGCTTTCTTTGTTCATTAATTTTCATGCTAATCTTATTAGCACGATACCTCACGTTCGGGAGCTCTTCTGATAGATTATTCTTGGTGTTCAAACTACGACTCCTAGTCGTATCAATATTGGCACGTTATTTTGTTTTCTGACAAGACAAATGAAAAGCACAACTTTTTACTCAGCAGAAAATAAAAATGAGAAAAAAATGCGAGTGTCACATAAAGTAATAGAATGTTCAACTGTTTTGCCTGATTAGACGTGGGGGAAGGTATGGGGACGTTTGTGGCAAAATGGTTGGAGTATTAACCTTCCTCTGATTCGGGTTCGATCCCTGGCCAATCCTTGAATATTTTTCTGGCGGACACAACGACGTCTAGGCTGGTTTTCTTTCCGTTATCCCGTGTTTTATGCCTCTCGTTCCACCATTTCTGTACATCATTCACCTCATTATCATGCTTTACCATCATCATCTACTTATTCTTTACTTATTCATTACTCAGGGGCCTCAATGATCTTAGAGGTTGAAAGACCCTTACACGCAAACACACACAAACACACATGAAGTGAGATAAGAACTAAAAAAGTAATTTCGAGTATACTCTGCTATATACATTGTTTCTAAGCCTGAAAGGTTTCTAATTAATACCGCGTTAAGTCTCACCAACTTAACGCATTAACGCATTTATTAATGTGAAAAAATCATTTAAATAATGAATGATTGAAGACTCACAAAAGTAAATTTTGAATGTTTAAAATTCTGCATTTTCAGTGTTACACAATACTATTTTTAAAATGTTGAAGTAAAATGTATCGATTCTTTGAATAGGTATGATTTCGGTTTCGTAAACATCTTTGAGAAATTGAAAGCGAATGTAAAAATTAATGTCCCAAAGGTAAATTTTCCTTTTGATTATATCTTCGGAATTAACGTGTCTCTCTAAATTACAAAAATAAAAAAATTAAAACGTAAAACTGACAATGGCGATTTTTCATTACGTGTTAAAAATGTGATGGGATATAGATTTGCACTGAATTTCACAAATGAACCAAGATCGCGCAATGAGTTTCCGCGTGCTTCGCGCCGCCGCGAGGCCCATCAGCGCACTGATCGATGACGCGGGCTGATCGTGCTGCGGGACGAGCGCATTCCTCGCGGTAGGCGCGGAAAGCGCGCGCTCTGCCCTTAATTTGCCCTGGCTAAGCGCGGAGCTCGTTAACCGCGCCGCTGAGAATACGCGCTCCGCCGCCGCCGCCGCCACCATGCTCGCGCCACTTCACCACCTCCACGACCGACACCACCACCACCACCACCATCACTACTACTACTCCGAGCGGCATGTCACCGACCGGAGATAGTGCAGTCACCCTCACCAAGAGTGAATATTCCGAGTTCTTAGCCACACACATCCCTTAATTTTGTAAAAAAGTTTTCTTCAAAATTGTCCTGAACCTTACAGTAAAACCGTAGAATAATAGCAACGAACCTCGGCAGGACAATTTATTCAAAAGATAAGAGTTCAAATGTAGAAAAAACTTATAAAAAGGCCATAGAATTTTTTTTTAAATTTCCAGTAAAGAAAACCATAGCATAAAAACAGTTGCAACAAGCTTCAAAGCCCACAAAAAAAATAATTTTTCTACATGCGAAAAATAGCAAGGCAGAATGTGATCATCTCTTTATCTTAGGTCTAAGCTCTCATTGAAGCACCTATGATCATTTTATTGGAAGGAAGAATGTAAGCTTCCAACATATAGGGTTCTACACTCCCCGCTGAACACGAGTCTTTTTCTTTTTATGGCAAAACGAAAACAATGCTGAACCGTTTACAGCGCAGGCGAGAGAACAAAATCGCTCCCTTTCGCGTCATCTTCGCGGGCACCTCCACGTTCACTACCAACTCGGGGTCAACGCCTCAAATGTTCCGCTAAACGCCGTGTGAGAAAAGTGGCGGGGGCGAGAGTTCACGCCGCGCTTTTAAATTTCCAATGGGCGGCAACCCGCCCTCACTACTACAACAAAGCATCCATCCTTCGTAGATGAGGCCACAAGCTGCGAACGAGCCGACACAAGGCACAGATGCCAGCGTTCGCTTCAGGGAAAAGCCAGTCACTGCGAAGGGAAGAACGAAAAAGAAGTAAACAGTAACAGGTTAGCTGAGGAGACACAGGTGCACGTGTAATAAGTGCACAAGTAAAACACTGCTCTGCGAGCTACGAAAGATTCGCGTAGAGTATCCGGAATATACCGATCTAACAACTCTCATAGTGAAGCAGATTCTTTTTCCTTTAAAATAAAATGGGCATAGGGAAGAACGTAAAACGCCACTTTGGATTAAGTAACAAACGTAGAGGAAATCTTAACTTCTTAGGCATTCACTGACTCATTCGAGAAACGGAAGAACGAAACATAATGAAGATTGAGAGGTAATTTTAGAATATTCGAAGAAAGAAGGAGGAAAGTAGAGGGGAAAAACTTGAGAGAAGCAGGAAGGAACGCGAAAGAGGAGAGGTGCTGTCAGACCAGGGCTTAGAGTGGGACGCCGATATCGAGCGCGCGTATCAAGGTAATCAGCGGCCGATGAGCTCGGCGTGAACACGTGCTGTTTACACGGCGGCGGCGCGTCTGGCGGGTCGTGCGGCGGCGGCGGAGGCGGAGCGGGCGGTGCGAGCGAGCAGGGCAAGGGGGTGGGGGTGGAGCGAACGGCGGCGCCCGACGTACACAGCGCGCGGCGTATCACCGCCTTCATCAATCAGCGATGATGGCCGACTCATTTGTGCGGCGGCGAGCTGCTTCGAGCTCTTTGACGCGCCGAGGTCCCCCCGGCCCACGCCCCACCCCGCCCGCCGCCCGCGCCACCTTCTCCACCCGCCGCCCAAACTGGTTCCCCCACCCCCTCTCGCGCGCGCTTGTTGGTTATTTGGTTTTGCTCTGTTTTGGTTCTTGGCGGGAAGCTTCCACGGCTTTTGTTTTGTGGCGTAAACCGTATACCACCGCGCCGCTCCTATTATCGCGGCTAGGAAGGTCTTTATGCAAGTCGCGGACGCGGAATGTTCGTCGTCGAACGTTATTCCGCTGGTTCTTGTGAAATCGCACTCAGACACGAAACGTTCGTTCGTTCCTTCCCGCTCTCTTATTCTGGTTTCCCAGAAGAGAAGTCTTCTTCCAGTGGCACCTTTTGACTCGAGATTTTTTTCTTACGCTTGAAAATCGTTCTAATTCTACTCGTTATAAATAATGTGACTATAAGAATTTAGAGCACGAATTTATCTTTGAGAGAATACTACATAAAGTGTAATTGTGGCACGACATTGGCATATTACATTCAATAAATGGTCTCTGTCTCAATCTTAAATAGGATGAAGTGGTAAGATCAAAGCCTTTATTTGTATTCTTAATCACTTAAATTTGTAATTTTTATGGGATGAGAACACTTGCGACTGATTGGAAACTTATTATTTTTATCTTATTTACTTATAAGTCTTTATTATTTGAGTTGTGTTTCTCCTAATGTAATAATGATTATGATATGTTACATTGCATAATTGTTATCATGAAATTATGTTTGATAATATTAAGATAAAATATTTTAAGTTATGTAGATCCTAGATCATAGAAATGTTCTTTTGCTAAAATAGTAATTCTTCTAGAAATGCACCGCTTTCATATGCCGTGCACTGGACTGTACTTGTATATTGCATTTTGCATGATTCTCTATCAGTCTTTTGTTCTCTTCCTTTTTGTAGAGGATGGCGGGCACGGGCTGAACCAGGAGGGTGAGTCACATCACAAGTTGCACTTTTTTATTTTCTTACTTTTCTACTTATTGAAGCTGAATGCAATATATTAAGTAGTTGATCTTATAGCCATTATAAGACATGACTGATAACTAACATTATCGTCGAAGTTAAATAAGCACGTTGCCTCTTTCTATTTCCCATTGCCAGTAGATGTAATGTTAGAGCGCATGCTTCTAATCTCTTCTTTGATTCTAAGAGTGAGTGTGTTTGGTATGTCTGTATTTTATTTCTTATTGTTTTGAGAGCCTAGCAGGTCATCGCGAGGCACTTTTAAATTAAGTAAACATTTCAACAATTCAATATTACGCCTCTCATGCCCCCTAAGGTTGCTTACTATAACCAACGTGTTTCTCCCACCCGACCGCGTGCCTCTGACGAAGGTAACAAGATTTTTTTCTTCTACCTGCTCGTTTCAGCTCGACTCTACGATGTGCGTTACGAAGTGAAGCCGCGCATCGCTGACAGATGGGATATTAAACTCTACGTTAAGTTGCTGCGAGCGCGAAGCGACGAGGCGGCGAGGGCGGAGGCGGCACTGCAGACGGCGTGAGTCCGTGGCGGAGCAGTTATAGACTAATAAACAGGGACTACCGCGGGTACTGACGACGTTGACTTACGGCACCGAGTGGCGGTTACGGCATGCGGGTTTAAAGCGTCGCCCAATTCTTTGCCTCCGCCGCCGCAGCACGGTGCATAGCGACGCCTCTCCACCGGAGCCTGGTATGTTAACAAGGGCGGCGTAACTCGAAGAATTTGCCCTCGACATGGACCCTCAGAACCACAATAAACCAAGCCTCGAGATATAAATTCATTTCCGAAACGCTGCGTATCTCCTTCAGTACATTAAGTCGACGTTTGTAATTAACCACCATCCATTTCGGTCTTACACGTTCAAAATATTCTTTGTAGGACCGCCAAACGGAAGTAAATTCTCCCTAAAAACAATCATTGGCGAGAAGGATTTGAGAATTTTTCATTTATCTGGAATACTGCAAATAAAGATTTCACAGTTGAAGTTTTGAGAAATTGTTCGGAAATGAGATTAAATGTTAAATAAATATTCAACGAGCGATGGCTGATTTAATGATTTACATTTTAATATATAACTCTTAATTCAAGTATAATCAGTGAATAATAATAAAAATTACTTTATAATTCCATAGTACTTCACAATTGTTAATATTAGAATAATAAAAAGGAAATATAGCGATGAAAAATATTAACCTATCTTCTATTTTTAGAAATTAAAAAACCCCTTAAAAACCCCGATGCTCTTATCTAGATATCCGTTAATCATTAATTGTCAGCCCAATTATATCGTACATCATAACAAACGTAATCGTGTCTCTTGTTGTGAAAGAAGGCAACCGACGACGGTTCCCGAAGCAAACATTGCTGCAGTCTCATCACATTTTGGCACCACTGCTGCCAATCACCCTTCCTAGCGCTACTCTCAACCACACACGTCCCTCACGAACCGCCGTCTGCGTGGCGCGAGCGAGAGACCGCCATCGCCGCATTTAGATAATTAACAATTACAACATCTTAATTAATCTCGAGGTGTTCACACTCGACGCATTCGATTAAATCCACGCCTCGATAGCGGCGCTCGCGTAATCTGCAGAACGGGAAACGCTGCGTGCCCGTCTGTCTTCGTGGTGGGCCCTGCGCCGCCCAGCACCCTGCCACGGAGCGCCGCCCGCCGTACGAGGGCGATGCTATCTGCTGTATTAGGGATGTGTTCTCCAAGAGCCGAACTGCAAACATTGCCTCTCCCTGCGTCCACGCCGACGGGCCCGGGGCTCTTCGCCTAATACGTTTGTCGTTTACATCTTAACGTCTACTCGGTAAAAAGAGACAGGTAAAAAAGTGTAGCGGACATACTTAATACCTGTGCGGGCCGGCTCGAGCAAGTGTCGGAAGATAAGATTAATGCTAAAATGGAATTCGATTGCAATTACGATGCGTGCGCCGACGCCCGCCCGTCCCAGCGGTATTATTAATACCCGCTGATAGTTGTTTAAATATGTATATTCGTTAAATTGTTCCCTTATCCCAAAGGGGTTCGCACGGCGTTCGAGCTATTTATAAAAGAGCGGACCGAAGCACGACTCGCGAGCGCGCGATCGGCGTTATGGCGAGGAATATTGCGACTTTGCAAATAAAGCGGTGCGTGTGGCTTCGCAGGCGCATCTATGAGTGCCATCTCACGTTCGCGGAAAGGCCCCGGCGCGATGCCGCGGGAAAATTTTAAAAATTAAAATATATTTGAATAATACTTATCACGTCTCTTGATAAGAAGGCGAGAAAAGGAAACATCTCCATTAAAACTAACACCGGATTGGAACTTAAAACTCCAAGCACGAACGGAAAGAATGAGAAAACGTCAGGAGAGAATTAGATAATCAGAAAACTGGTAGGCGGTTCGAGCAACTCAGGTGCGAAAAGAGAACCGACTGAATACACGATAAGATGAATTGTAAGACGAATTCTAAAGAAAATGTTGGTGAAACACACAAACGCGGCTCGAGAACTTGCGAGACTCAAACGAAAGGTCGCAAAGACGAGAAAGATTAAGAAGATACCGCGTCCACCATGTTTCAGGTCGACCCCAAACGAAATGAGTAGATTTACGTGCGCGTGGGAGAGACCTTAAGAGGGCGTTCCACGAGAAATTCCTCTATTAAGTGGATGAGTTCGCCCACTTTCAACACTGTTTTATTCTCACCTGTCAACATGACGAGAGAGCATTCTCTGTTGGTGCTCTCACCGCCATCCAAAAATAGGATACTACGCATTTCCTTTTGCAATACATCACATCTCAAAGACCTTGACGGTTCTTCAAGAGACGTAATTCAGAGAAGCATTTACATTTTAGTATTACCGACCCTGCTTGCAGCTTGGTATAACGAAATTATTTTCAATATTTTTATCTACATAAATAATAATGTGTGTACCAGAACACGGCGTACAACTGACGCCGTACGTTTTCTAAACAGTCAAGGATTATGGAAACAAACTTGAACAGAGAAGGGCCCGGATCATCTCTGAGTATCAGGGGCCACACAGCGGCGTCCATTCTTCAGCGGAGGGGGCGTGCTCGGCTGTCACCGGCTTGGCACCGCTGGGCGGATATGTCAGCGTGTGTCACGGCAGCGGTCGCGCCCGTGTCCCATGCGAACACACCGGGCCGGTGAGAGAGAGGGCGGGCCGACCCTGGCTGCTGCTGTGCGTTCATTGACTTGCAAAGAGGCACTAGGCCACAGGGCCCAAACACCCAACAACATGGAAATGGTACTTGCTCGTTTAATTCATACTCCTCCAAATTCATCATTAAGAATACAGGCCAGTACTCGTGAAGAGAGAACCTGAAACGAGTAAATAATCCCACATTAGCTTTATTCACTTTATTTCTTCCTGGTTTTCAGCTCTTTGCGTTGCATATTTGTCGATATCGAAAGGACAGATTTTCGGAACGATCTGGGGTGTGGGGATGTGATACCATCACAACCTCCCCAAAGGATATTCCGTTCAATAGCATTCCACGCGTGGAGGGGGAAGTCGACGATAAGACCTGAAGACATATAGCGTTTACGGCAAATATCAGAAACGTGCAGAAGGAAATGGGAAAAGTCTAAGATCTGCATTATCAAACTACAATATACACGACCGGAATGATTATAAAACGTAGAGGGGAATCTGCTAAGGTGAGAAATGTTATTCTGTAAGGTGAGATTACACGAAATAGATTCTTAAGAAATTCATTTACTCCTATAAAAAGTTGAAAGATGAAAAGAAGGAAGACAAACGTAATGAATGCAAAGACCATATAAAGACACGTCTGCAAGGTGTAAACAACACAAGGGGTAGCAATTGCTCCATCTATGCGAGACCTGAGGGGGGGGCAGGAGAGTGGGAGGTCCACGGGAGGAGGTGGGGGCGGAACGGCTCTCGAGGTCGCGAGTCGGGTCTTCGCAGCGACGGGCGCGCCGTGACTCATATCTTCCTGCTTTCCCCGGGGCTGTAAATCACTACGCTATTAAAACACGTCACAGCGCGCGCGGAGACCAGAGAATTTCGCGTTTCGGCAAATTTACGTTCGCTAGGCTTCTATCGCAATCGAGTAACGAGAACCGCGATCGTATAATTTTGATTTAATGCACAGCGCAAGTGATTACATCGGGCGAGAACGGGCGGCCGTATCTACAAATTGTTTATCTTCACAGTGTAGAGTTTTAAAATTGATTTATTGATTCCTGAGAGAAATATACCCTTTGGACCGTCAGGTACACTTCATTAGATTTTCAAGGCATATTACTACGACTACAATCATTAGCATATGCGTTTCAATAACAACTCAATATGTTTGTAACACGAATGAAACGTATATGAAGGATCTATGGTTACTCTACATGGTCAAGTGTGTTCGATAAAGAAGAATGGTAGATTGAAATAACTATTCTGAGTTTCTAACTGTAAAATATTTCTATTATGAGGCTTAGCGCAAAATTTTGAAATTAAAAAAAACTGCCTCCTTTTTAAGGATGTTAAGCTAAAATTGTATGTCAGTAGCCATGCAAACCATTCAGTAATCAACATGATCGCAGTTTAAAATACGATTATAATATAATTTAAATCTAGCGTGGAATCATAATAATATGATTAGGGGCGTAAATACATAAGCGCGAAGCGCGGCCTTTAAAGCAGCCGTGTCCGCACAGCAGCGAGAACAAGAGGCGCGAGGCCGGGCCGTGGCTCCAGGGGCGGATGAGGGTGGGGGCGCCGTGTGCGGGCCCGGCAGCCTTCCGAAGACGGCTCGCGCCCTGGCAGGGCGGGCACGACCCCAACGCCGTTGCTGCCACGTTATGTAAACACGCAGCGCTTTGCATAACCTGACGTTCGGACACGTGCAACCTGCGCGCCCGCCCGCCGCAGCTCGGGGAATTAGTTATGAATATATAACTCGCGGCGCGGCCCGCGAGGCGCCGCTGGCGAGGCTCGCGTCGTTCGCCCCCGCACCATACCTCGCTCCATCCCCGCCCACCGTCCCCTCCCGCTGCACCTCTCCACCACCATCTCTCTATTACGCCCTTCATCCGCTGGGGCCTTCGTCTCCGCACCTTTCCCCGCCCCCAACCACCCCCCCTCCTGCCCCACCCACCACTCCCCCCTCCATCTTTCCATTACGCCTCCCCCGCCCTTCATCCAGCTCTCCCCTCCGCACCCTTATTCCCATATCACCTTTCTTCGAATACCGTCGCCCGTGTTCCTTTTTGCTCCTTCCTTTGTATTGGCAATCGATTGCCCTTTCTCTTACCCTTAGTTTTTCTATGTACCTCTTCACATTGGTGTTTGAACTGGAGATCGAGAAATCTGTTCAGCAACACACGTCGTTCGTCCATAATTCTACCGTTTTGTTTCCCAAATTTCGTAGAAAATACGAAGGTAGAACATACACTTTCTCGAATTATGTCGAATCTGACAATTTCACATTTACAATTATTGAAAGGACTTAACGTGAGTCAACGACTTCATTGCCTATTCAGTTTCTTGCGACACGATTTTTCTACAATTATTAATATGTACCTTTAATTACTGTAAATAAATGTGAAATTATTCAAATTATCCATTTTCTCTCCTATAGAAGTGAAATCCACTATTTTTTATTACTTGCTCAACGTTACACTTTTTACAGCACATCCGACGTTTATAGCTATTCTCTCAATAGTAAAAATTACAGTACATTCATTATTCACCGGCAAGACATTCTCACTAGCGTACATACAATGTCACGGAGCTCAAACCACCGTCAACGCAACGGGATTCAGATGTGTCTTTTGAAAGTACGTGCTTCTCAGTGCCATAAACAATAAATCATGAGCTTCCTTATTAAAATTCGCCTCTAGAAGGCATTAGATTGTTTTCTCTCGTGAGCTAAAGACATTAAAACACGGAACGAATGGAGGTTCGTTGCTTACTAGTGCATTGAAATCACTGCGTGAAGTCTGAGTAATAAGGTCCCTAGTATAGAAAGAAATCTCTCCATCTTTTCTATGACGCCCCTGCCTGTTACATGTGAATCCGTATATCTGATTTGTTGCCTGGCTTCACTGAATGAAAGAAGTGCAACAACGTAAATTATCTCGCCATCTTGCCCACAGTAACGAAGTGAAAGTTTTCCATACCACTGAATTTCAGTGTGATGCGCGGCCTGGTGCGCATCCCGTGGCGATGTTTACTTACTTTTTGTTCCAGTAAATGTTTTCAGCCGCCATTTCTTGTCAAAAAGAAAATTTGCAGTAATACGTACTGAGGTTTTGAAGTAACAAGGACGCAGGAATACGAATTAGATGTTTATTGTGGATTTTTTTTCTTTTTTCGAAGAAATAATAATATTGTTCAAAATGAGACTCATTTGGAATTGTCAGGAAAAAGAGAAAAAATCAACAAATCTTTGCTCTGAAATTGTGTGTGGTATGTTTTTGAATCGAATATTTAACAGCTGATCATTCCTTAAATGAGTGATTACTGATGAACTTTGATAATTGAAGTGACTGCATTATATATTACTGAAAAAGAAACTGGATGGATTCACATTTCACTCTATTGTACTAACTCAATTATGATTACTCTATTCTTGCAGGTGCAAATATTTTATGACCTGTGGCAAATAATTAATTTGTCTCAAAGAATAGTATGATCAAGGTTAAGTTTCACTCAAATGATGTTATATTCATAATATTGAATATCAGAATTAGCTGGAATTTTGAGTTAAAATGGTGATGATTTCCCAAACATTACAAACGATTAAAAAAAAGTGGAGAACTCCTGAACATTAAAGGAAAGGCTTCTGCGAAACCATTGAAATGGAGGCATCTTTGCCCTGGGTGTGGCCGGGTCGAAGGTCGCGTGGGTCGCTCGGCAGCGACAAAGCGACCGCTCGTCAGAGGGCGCTGCAGATATGTGACGCGGCATCGCGACAGAAGGCCGCCGCCACTACATTCCCCGGCATGCCTGCGCTCTTGCCGCACAATCCGCGCTACTCCGCCAAGTTTATTGTGGCGCGTCGGCCGCGGCGTCGCCTGTAAAGCTGCCTCGGAGAGCGACGCCGTCTGCGCCGCGCCGCGCCGCGCCGACGCCGCGTGCCGACGCGCGTGTTGCCTTCGACGCCGCCGCCTCGGCCGCCGCCGCCGTCGCCCGTAATCACTGATCGAAACTGCGCCATTCATTGCGCCACTCGATAAGAAATGCTTCGCTCTTCGATCCCTCCGATGGTAATGGCCTGCGAGCAACGGAAAAATCGACTAGGTACGTTCGGTTTTGCAAACAGGACTTACCCTTGTTCTTGTGATGCAGTCAGCACATGAATGGGTCATGACTCAAGTGAAATACAATTGTTACATTTTTAGATGACGATATATGGACCGGTAGTTATTTTAAGGGGTACGAGTGTCATTTGGTGTTTGACGTACTTCTTTACTACAAAAAAATGCTTGAATACAATGTAACAATTCAATTTAAAAGAACGTTAACAAAAATTATTTATTTTTTTCAACATATTTTTTAGACAATATAATGTGATTTAGACAGAAATAAAACGTTACTTTGCATTTATTCCAATTGCAGATTGATACATTTTTCTATTTTTCCAATAAGGTTTCCGCATTGTAGTTTTATAGTTGCCATAGAGAAATATAAGCATGCGAACGAACTCATGACATTATGACAGAAGAGAAAATAATGAGACGAGTCGCAATGTCAATGATAAAATATGCAAATGCAGTGTTTAGCAAAGAGTCGTGATCAGGGGTCATGCGACAATCTCCAGCGTTCACTTCAGTTCTTCGTTTCCACATTGAAAAGTGCACTCACTCGCGTCCCTTGTAGAACGCGAACATTTCAATAAATCCAAGGAAGACTTAGATTCTTAAGCCATGTAAAATTACAACCTTAACGTTTTAGTTTATAGATGTCTTCGTGGCAGAACGCGAAAGCGACGAGACACAAAGAAAGTAAAAATCGGAATAAAGGGAAGACTGTATTGCTGAAATTTATGGTAAGCACAGTCTGAGTTAAGGCAAACGCCGCGACATACATTACTCTTCGTACATCAGGCCTGAAGCGCAAGCAAAACAACTCGTCACGAGTCTTCAGCTGGCGAGGCTGCGAAATTGAGGACATCGTGTTCTGTAATAATTTTGGTAGTGGTAGCTCGTTACGGCATCCTCCGTTCGCCGTGCCTCACTTGTTTAGCCTACGGCCGACCTCCATTGTTTATAGTCAGTTTCGTGAACTTAGGCTGCCGCGGCATCGGCAGCTCCGTGATCTTTGGGCACTTGGCCGCCTGCCCCAGCCATCACTCGCTGCAGTTGTAGTGATGGTCGCGGATGACCCGTAAAATAAAGAAGGCGCTGTTCCCCTTAATGAATTGTGAAGCAACTGCCACCCAGCGCATCTACTGGTGAAGGGACCACCTAGTTGAAGTACTTTACGGCATACTAACGGGTAGGTGCTCTTCAATTTGAATGATATAGGAAATGGTGAACCGCGATTCTGAGCTCCGTAGATTTCGGATAAAATATGTATGTGTAAGGTAAAAATGTGAAAAGGAAATATGCAGGAATGCGTTCCTCGTGCTTAAGTTTGCAGCCTTCCAGACATCCGCATATCATAGGGCGACGACCTTCATTGTTGCCGAAGGATCGCGGCCCACCCTACAAAAACGGAAGATCCCGGAGCTTTGCCGTTGAGTGGCTAGCCGGATCCGGGTTCATTGATACGTCCGGTTCACTCCAACAAGGAAAAAAGATAATTGATGCGCAAAGTTGAGGATCTTAGTTTTTTCACAGATACAGTGTCACATGATACCTTGTTTTCAATATATTTTCTGTTATAAATGCAGAGTTATTTTACTCTACTAATTATTCATTTATCAAAAAGCGATTCAGAACACCTGCATCAATACATATTACTGTGAATACGAAACATGAATGTTTTGAACATATACTACAGTAATTAAGAATTAATTACAAATTTTGGTGCACGAATATTTGGCATGTAACGAAATTACAGAACCTATAAAAATTCCAGATAATAAAAAACAGTTAATATTTTTTTTCAATTATTCCTTATTTTACAAAGAGACATAGAATGTTAATTTCCCAATTGTCTTGACCCTGACGAAAAATTAATGCTAAACAAATGTTGAAACCGATCAGACTGTTCCAAATTCAACACTTAATGAGACTGAAAATGCAGAATGAATCGATTCACGGCGGAGGTACAACTGCTAGAGTGAGTGAGCGATCCAGGAGGCGTTGTCAGAAGAAGAAACGAAGTGACAGACGAGGCGGCGTTGGCGGCGAGAGCCGGGGCCGGGGCCGGGGCGGCGGGCGGCGGGGCGGTACTGGCGATCGATCGCCCGCGATAAAGCGCCGCGCGGCCGCCGTCGATCGGAAGATCGGGGCAGCGCCCAGCCACGACCGACTACCATACATAAAGGATTACGACTGACCCCTTCCGGTGACCTGTTGCGCGTAATTGGAATGAGAAAAAGAGCAAATCAGATTATTACGCCGCTACATAATCAAGCAGGTCCTGATATAATAATTTCACGACAAAAATTATGAGCATTGCGTCATCGGTGCGCGCTGTTTTCCTAATGTGCGCGGAGCGTGCGCGTTTACGGGTGCAGGCGAAGGGAGCGCGCGCGTGCGCAACCGCTTAGGGTGGCGGGCGGGTGAACGGGCGCGCGGGCGGCGACTCGGGGCCGGGGCTGCAATTCTAGACAGGAAGAAGAATGCGGGATCTCGATTCTCTGCGCAGGAAGGTGAGGAAATCCAATGGATAACAAATAGGTAACGTGGGTGAAACAAGCAACATTCGACGAGAACTAACTGTGAGTAGTAAGGGACAGAGTGCGAGAAACAATACTAATTTCCTGAAATACAAACGCATTGTTTTAAAATACTTCTTAAGAATTGTGTAATTATAGAATATACGCAATATATATACGCAATATATATATATATATATATATATATATATATATATATATATATATATATATATATACAGCAATAAACATCATTTGCTTAATAATAAAAATTATGTCATCAGTATGCATGTTACATAAAACAATGGGCACACATGAATGACATATGGCAGTGACAGAATCAAGGCATAGGAGATACTAGAGTGTATGTGAAAGGAAAAGAAATTTGAAAGATCCCACCCTCACAAAAGTACATGATCAATTGAGGGTACGGTGCAAAACAGTGGGAAGTAAAGACAGTATAGTAACCTATGGGAATCGGCTCTACGGGAAGCAGGAGACGAGGCAAAGCAGCCCCAGCGGCCGGTGATGGCGAAGATGCTAGAGCGCAGGTTAAAGGAAAAGAAAACTGAAAGCTCGTTACAAAAGTATAGGACCAATGAAGTGGACGGTGCAGAACACTGGGAACAGCAGGCAGTACACGAATCGATGGGTGTCGGAGTGTCGTATGCTGGAAGCAGGTGACCCGGCTTTGGGAGATGGTCGTGGGGAGCGTGTGCGCGGGTGAGTGCCCGCTGCCGCTGTAGCAGCGCCGCGCGATTGCAACACGCCGTCCAGTTCAAGGAGCGCGACCTTTTCTTCGGGGGCGCAGATTACGAAGATAAACAATTCTTAACTTGCTGTAAAATTGCTGACAGATCGTTGTTTTCCACATTATGAAACTCCGCGGTATAATGCAACTCTCCTCTCGTGTTATGTGAGGACCTTGCTTGATTTCAATCATCACGACTTCGGACCCGCTCTCCGCGTTCAGACCCTTTTTCTCTCGTACGACTCGACGCACGTGTAGCCAGTGGCTTCACTTTCCTGGCTTTTTACCTGTGCCTTTCCGCATTCCTAGTGCCCAGTGTAAATTTCACCTCGTTGATAGGTGCTATTTGCTAGATAGATGATCAAAGTGAACGGAACATTCCTTTGTAAAATCCCCATACCAAATAATAATCTATGCTTGGCAAAGACTACTTCATAATGAATTGTTAGAAACCCAACAATCAGTTTTGAACCGATTGTCTTAACCCCATCAATACATTCGTTGCTACTCAGTATAATAAACTAATTAAAAATTAGAAAAAAAAGTTCATGCTCCAATTCATTATAACTAACAATACATATGTACGCAAAAAATCGAATATGATATTAGTTTATCTGGCTTTGTAAATAACATTGTTTCCAAAATGTGAGATGGATCCATGTTACGTTACATCTTTTATATACACATTTATGTGAAGAAAGAGAGAAGTTTTGAATAAGCATTAAGTTTTCTAATTCCAATATCTAAACTAAAAAGTGTACCATTTTACACAATGTTGATAAAAGGCGTAAATATATAAAATTATTGAGAACCTACTCCATTAAAAACACTTTAAAAAGTTACATCACAGCAGATATGGACGAAAACAATGTTTTCAGAAAGCACACAATATGCTGCGCGGAGAATCCGAAAGCATTACTCTACAAGCGGCGGGGGACAGCCGAGAGGCGGGGATACCCGAGGCACCACTGTAGTCGCGCGCTTCTCTCGTCGTCCGTACGCCCCACCGTAGCATCCACTTGGCCCGCTGACCCGCCGCCCTCGCATCCTCCTCTGCCACCGCCGCCCCCACCGCCCCAGCACTCGTCGCCGCACCGTCGTGCCCCGCGCGTGCGGGACGCCTCTCGCGCGGCCGACGGGAAGGTTCGAAAATTATCCCAAATGTGTTTGTGTAAGCGAGCCACGTACGCCAAAGGCCAGCCCTTCGCACGCACACTCAGAGAAGCGGGTGATTATGTCAGGCGTCGATGGATGTTGGCGGAGAACAGATGGGTTTCGCAACCTCTTCTGTCTAAATGGTATGCACGACGGTAAATGGTACGCAGACATGAAGGAAAACCTTTGCAACGAACTCCTTTTGATACAAATGTTTGCTCGTCCGTACCAAGCGAACAACTCTTTCGGTAAAATAGGTTCAACTTTTTTATTTTTACATTGATATTTAATTTGAATGTGTTTTGTAATTCAAAATCCTATTTCTTCCACCCAAAATTCAACTTTAATCTTCTGCAGTACAAAAACAGAATATTTTCAGAAACCACCTTTCACAGTCTCCAAAGAGCTTTTTTGGTGCATAAGTCCATTCTGCTAGTGAATCAGTCTTTTTTTCTATTGGTGATATATTAAGAACCTACTTCTTTGAATGGAATGTGAATACGAACACCTGTTGCAGAGTCAGGTTCCAAAAAACGAGTTGGAGCAGAGTAGGTTCCAGAAAAAAAGTAGCCATGGATTACAGGCTTTTGAAGACGTATTCCTTTCTTTATTCCATATTTGGAGACGCATCTCTCTCATACTTTTTATTTTCTCTTTTCAAGAAGACTTTCATTAATGCTGAAGTAGTTGAAAACTAGAATTCTTCTATGCATCATTGAATGATAAATAAACTAATGAAAATATTAACATTTTAATGAAAGAAAATATGGCATGCGCTGACCAGTCTTTTCACAAATTCATTCTCAGTGTACCAAATCGTGTCATTCAAAGATGTTTGAAAAATTTGTGAAACACCGCCAAATTAATAGAATATAAAATAGTGGAGAACGTGCTCTGTATTACAAGAAAATTAGGTGTTCGGAAGGATTCACCCACTCTCACCCTCTCATCTACAAGCAGGCAATGTCAGTCCGCTGGACATCCTAGGCAACGCCAGCCCCCACCTCCAGCCGCGATGCAGGTCATCTCGAAATAACCGGAGTCCCGCTCCCCGCTCGTGCCTTTCCTTTTTCATTCACAGTCGCCCTCGAGGTGGACTCGGTTGTTAGAACAACGCGCCCGGGCAGCGGCGGCGAGGATGGGGACGGCGCGGTGGTGGCGGCAGGGTCGGGATTTGCTCCGTTCTCTTCATTTGAATACTCTCCCCAGCAACCGTGCGCTACTCCCCGCTTGTTTGGATTGCTCGCCATCCAGCCTTCGTTTGTTTGTTTTCTGATTATAAACACGGGGTTCGCTTTTAATGTGAAATCGGTGCCTGCACTCCCCGATGTAATGAGATTCTGTATCACGTTTTCCTAAAACACTGTAATCACATTTTCGAACTTCGCATCGACGCAGGACTGACCGATTTTTGTGCTTTCTTTTCCGTTTGAGAGTGCATGGATTTCGCAGTCTGTATGGAAACTTTGATTCCCGTTTACTTGACGATCCGTTACCCGAGTCATGTGAAAATTGAACAAATCACAAAATTTGCTAGTTCAAATTTTGAATTAAAATGGTGCATACATAAACATGAATTTTTAACAATAAACAAGCGGCTGTTTGTTTTCATAACGTTCTGAGAAATATGCATCATGTTTATAAATTTCTAATAATTTCTAATTATTTTTTGAGATATTATTCCAAATTTTTTTTCATTTACTTTTAAAATTTTGGTGGAGTTTTTCCGAAAATCGCTTAAACATATTTCCTTATTTTCAGTCTTTAATGCATCATTTGGTCAACAGCTGCTTTATATTCATTACTCTAAACTTTTAAGCATTAAAGTTAGAGATATTTAAACGCTCACACAATGCTTCCCTTGTACAATCAAAGAAGAGGGCGCTTCTGCAAAATGCAATAAGCTTGATAAAGAACACATACTATAACTCATTGTGAGATACAACCGGAACTCACGATCAGAGAAAAATCGAAATTCATTAATTGCGAGCGACGAGCACGTGCCAGCGCAATATCTGGAACACTTAGCAGGCACTCCCCAAGGCGAAGGGCATTTCTCGAGAGAGAACATGCCGCACGAACAACAGGTAACCGTTGAGTTTGAATTCAAAAAGCTTCCAACGGCAGCGGGAAGGAAGAGGGCCGTCGGAGCGCCGGCTCGCGAGTGCCGGCAGCTGTTTAAAGCGCACTTGTCGCAACATATGGCGCGCGCCACGGCCCGGGCCGGCCGGCCGGGCAAAAACCCCTCGTCATCGCTCCTTAATGAAACGGATGAATTGATTAAAACAGGACGCCGCCGCCACAGACAGACAACGCGTTCCGTTTAAACCGTCCGCCCGCCTGCTCTTCCTGTCCGTTGCAACGCCTTCGCACAAGCGCTCTTTTTCTTCTGAAGCACGCATTATGGCAGTGTACTACTACGGTTTGCTGTAAATCTGCAGCAAGAACATTTGAAATACAAGATCTACAACAAACAGAACTATCATAATATTGTATATTTGTGTACAGTAAAATACAAAGTAGAATGAAGTGCGTAAAAATATGAGCCCAATTTCTCCTCTTTCTAATAGTATATTCAAGAATCAACAATTCCTACAGAAATAAATATGTTACTATATATAAAATGGGTACGTCTGAGTATGTGTAGTGACCTGCTCATTATGCATTCAACAGTTAGAAACCATCAGAATGTCTTGTTTTCTTCCGGCTCCGCCGCAGCATATCGCTCCCCCATTCCTCCAAAAGACGAACGCCCTCTCAGTCCGGAAAGGGCACCGGCACCCGTCAAATGGCACGACGATTCCCCACGCATAATGCCAGAGAGTCGATGTAACCCACATCTCCTGCCCGGTTTGTTTTACTCCTGAGTAAAACTCCAGCGAAGTTTTTATTCAATCAACCAGAATCGCATTAACATACATCGAAATTTGAAATTACAATAGGTTGCCGCTGCTGCCGCCGCCGTTGCGGCAGGTAACGAGAGGCAGGTAACAGGTGGGGGCGCTCGGCGGGAGACGGGACGCGGCACCCACAAATACTGCCCCCCTTC